>OY804586.1:10179912-11551912 GCA_963680875.1 Bathymodiolus brooksi | reverse complement strand
TAGCTTGACATACATGTATTATACCTCAAAATGTTTGTACATGTCTCTGCTTGATAAATATATACAGTAAGACTGTCTATACGCCCGTTGATTGGAGTAAATAATGTAAAACCAATGTCCGCCGGTATGTCAAAATAAAACGGTTTACCTATGTTTTCACCCCCTTCCGGTCCCCATGGTGGCCCGAATAACCAAATACCTTAACAAATATGTGTGCAGGTGTCTCTGCTTAATATATATTTTTAGTTGTTATTTCTGGAGCCCTTCGTTAGCCAGAAAAATGCGAAAAACCAATATGCGTTATTACCCGGAATATTCGTCACGGTCCTGGCATCCCATTTTAGCTCCGTAATAAGCAACTGCCGGTCCTCAGGGAGACTTGATCTACATGTATGATACCTCAAAACGTTTGTCAATGCCTCTGCTTGATAACTATTCCCCGTAGATCATTCCATAGGACCTGTGGACCAAGTCAGAAGTAAAAAACCATGGTCGGGTAAGTCAAATTGGCGAATGTACAACCAGTATGGCTCAATTTTCGTGCACTTCCGGACTCCAGGATAGCTTGACATACATGTATTATATCTCAAAATGTTTGTACATGTCTTCGCTTTATAAATATATACAGTAAGACTGTCTATACGCCCCTTGATTGGAGTAAATAATGTAAAACAAATGTCCGGCGGTATGTTAAAATAAAACGGTTTACCTATGTTTTCACCCCCTTCCGGTCCCCATGGCGGCCCGAATAACCAAATACCTTAACAAATATGTGTGCAGGGTTCTCTGCTTAATATTTATGTTTAGTTTTTATTTCTGGAGCCCTTCGTTAGCCAGAAAAATGCGAAAAACCAATATGCGTTATTACCCGGAATATTCGTCACGGTCCTGGCATCCCATTTTAGCTCCGTAATAGGCAACTTCCGGTCCTCAGGGAGGCTTGATCTACATGTATGATACCTCAAAACGTTTGTCAATGCCTCTGCTTGATAACTATTTCCCGTAGATCATTCCATAGGACCTGTGGACCAAGTCAGAAGTAAAAAACCATGGTCGGGTAAGTCAAATTGGCGAATGTACAACCAGTATGGCTCAATTTTCGTGCACTTCCGGACTCCAGGATAGCTTGACATACATGTATTATATCTCAAAATGTTTGTACATGTCTTCGCTTTATAAATATATACAGTAAGACTGTCTATACGCCCCTTGATTGGAGTAAATAATGTAAAACAAATGTCCGGCGGTATGTTAAAATAAAACGGTTTACCTATGTTTTCACCCCCTTCCGGTCCCCATGGCGGCCCGAATAACCAAATACCTTAACAAATATGTGTGCAGGGTTCTCTGCTTAATATTTATGTTTAGTTTTTATTTCTGGAGCCCTTCGTTAGCCAGAAAAATGCGAAAAACCAATATGCGTTATTACCCGGAATATTCGTCACGGTCCTGGCATCCCATTTTAGCTCCGTAATAGGCAACTTCCGGTCCTCAGGGAGGCTTGATCTACATGTATGATACCTCAAAACGTTTGTCAATGCCTCTGCTTGATAACTATTTCCCGTAGATCATTCCATAGGACCTGTGGAACAAGTCAGAAGTAAAAAACCATGGTCGGGTAAGTCAAATTGTCGGCTGTACAACCATTATGGCTCAATTTTCGTCCACTTCCGGTCTTCAGGATAGCTTGACATACATGTATTATACCTCAAAATGTTTGTACATGTCTCTGCTTGATAAATATATACAGTAAGACTGTCTATACGCCCGTTGATTGGAGTAAATAATGTAAAACCAATGTCCGGCGGTAGGTCAAAATAAAACGGTTTACCTATGTTTTCACCCCCTTCCGGTCCCCATGGAGGCCCGAATAACCAAATACATTAGCAAATATGTGTGCAGCGTTCTCTGCTTAATATTTATGTTTAGTTTTTATTTCTGGAACCCTTCGTTAGCCAGAAAAATGCGAAAAACCAATATGCGTTATTACCCGGAATATTCGTCACGGTCCTGGCATCCCATTTTAGCTCCGTAATAGGCAACTTCCGGTCCTCAGGGAGGCTTGATCTACATGTATGATACCTCAAAACGTTTGTCAATGCCTCTGCTTGATAACTATTTCCTGTAGATCATTCCATAGGACCTGTGGAACAAGTCAGAAGTAAAAAACCATGGTCGGGTAAGTCAAATTGCCGGCTGTACAACCATTATGGCTCAATTTTCGTCCACTTCCGGTCTTCAGGATAGCTTGACATACATGTATTATACCTCAAAATGTTTGTACATGTCTCTGCTTGATAAATATATACAGTAAGACTGTCTATACGCCCGTTGATTGGAGTAAATAATGTAAAACCAATGTCCGGCGGTAGGTCAAAATAAAACGGTTTACCTATGTTTTCACCCCCTCCCGGTCCCCATGGTGGCCCGAATAACCAAATACCTTAACAAATATGTGCGCAGGTGTCTCTGCTTAATATATATGTTTAGTTTTTATTTCTGGAGCCCTTCGTTAGCCAGAAAAATGCGAAAAACCAATATGCGTTATTACCCGGAATATTCCTCACGGTCCTGGCATCCCATTTTATCTCCGTAATAAGCAACTGCCGGTCCTCTGGGAGGCTTGATCTACATGTATGATACCTCAAAACGTTTGTCAATGCCTCTGCTTGATAACTATTCCCTGTAGATCATTCCATAGGACCTGTGGAACAAGTCAGAAGTAAAAAACCATGGTCGGGTAAGTCAAATTGCGGCTGTACAACCAGTATGGCTCAATTTTCGTGCACTTCCGGACTCCAGGATAGCTTGACATGCATGTATTATATCTCAAAATGTTTGTACATGTCTCTGCTTGATAAATATATACAGTAAGACTGTCTATACGCCCCTTGATTGGAGTAAATAATGTAAAACCAATGTCCGGCGTATGTTAAAATAAAACGGTTTACCTATGTTTTCACCCCCTTCCGGTCCCCATGGCGGCCCGAATAACCAAATACCTTAACAAATATGTGTGCAGGGTTCTCTGCTTAATATTTATGTTTAGTTTTTATTTCTGGAGCCCTTCGTTAGCCAGAAAAATGCGAAAAACCAATATGCGTTATTACCCGGAATATTCGTCACGGTCCTGGCATCCCATTTTAGCTCCGTAATAGGCAACTTCCGGTCCTCAGGGACGCTTGATCTACATGTATGATACCTCAAAACGTTTGTCAATGCCTCTGCTTGATAACTATTTCCCGTAGATCATTCCATAGGACCTGTGGAACAAGTCAGAAGTAAAAAACCATGGTCGGGTAGGTCAAATTGCGGCTGTACAACCATTATGGCTCAATTTTCGTCCACTTCCGGTCTTCAGGATAGCTTGACATACATGTATTATACCTCAAAATGTTTGTACATGTCTCTGCTTGATAAATATATACAGTAAGACTGTCTATACGCCCGTTGATTGGAGTAAATAATGTAAAACCAATGTCCGCCGGTAGGTCAAAATAAAACGGTTTACCTATGTTTTCACCCCCTTCCGGTCCCCATGGTGGCCCGAATAACCAAATACCTTAACAAATATGTGTGCAGGTGTCTCTGCTTAATATATATGTTTAGTTGTTATTTCTGGAGCCCTTCGTTAGCCAGAAAAATGCGAAAAACCAATATGCGTTATTACCCGGAATATTCGTCACGGTCCTGGCATCCCATTTTAGCTCCGTAATAAGCAACTGCCGGTCCTCAGGGAGACTTGATCTACATGTATGATACCTCAAAACGTTTGTCAATGCCTCTGCTTGATAACTATTCCCCGTAGATCATTCCATAGGACCTGTGGACCAAGTCAGAAGTAAAAAACCATGGTCGGGTAAGTCAAATTGGCGAATGTACAACCAGTATGGCTCAATTTTCGTGCACTTCCGGACTCCAGGATAGCTTGACATACATGTATTATATCTCAAAATGTTTGTACATGTCTTCGCTTTATAAATATATACAGTAAGACTGTCTATACGCCCCTTGATTGGAGTAAATAATGTAAAACAAATGTCCGGCGGTATGTTAAAATAAAACGGTTTACCTATGTTTTCACCCCCTTCCGGTCCCCATGGCGGCCCGAATAACCAAATACCTTAACAAATATGTGTGCAGGGTTCTCTGCTTAATATTTATGTTTAGTTTTTATTTCTGGAGCCCTTCGTTAGCCAGAAAAATGCGAAAAACCAATATGCGTTATTACCCGGAATATTCGTCACGGTCCTGGCATCCCATTTTAGCTCCGTAATAGGCAACTTCCGGTCCTCAGGGAGGCTTGATCTACATGTATGATACCTCAAAACGTTTGTCAATGCCTCTGCTTGATAACTATTTCCCGTAGATCATTCCATAGGACCTGTGGAACAAGTCAGAAGTAAAAAACCATGGTCGGGTAAGTCAAATTGCGGCTGTACAACCATTATGGCTCAATTTTCGTCCACTTCCGGTCTTCAGGATAGCTTGACATACATGTATTATACCTCAAAATGTTTGTACATGTCTCTGCTTGATAAATATATACAGTAAGACTGTCTATACGCCCGTTGATTGGAGTAAATAATGTAAAACTAATGTCCGGCGGTAGGTCAAAATAAAACGGTTTACCTATGTTTTCACCCCCTCCCGGTCCCCATGGTGGCCCGAATAACCAAATACCTTAACAAATATGTGCGCAGGTGTCTCTGCTTAATATATATGTTTAGTTTTTATTTCTGGAGCCCTTCGTTAGCCAGAAAAATGCGAAAAACCAATATGCGTTATTACCCGGAATATTCGTCAGGGTCCTGGCATCCCATTTTAGCTCCGTAATAGGCAACTGCCGGTCCTCAGGAAGGATTGATCTACATGTATGATACCTCAAAACGTTTGTCAATGCCTCTGCTTGATAACTATTTCCCGTAGATCATTCCATAGGACCTGTGGAACAAGTTAGAAGTAAAAAACCATGGTCGGGTAAGTCAAATTGCGGCTGTTCAACCATTATGGCTCAATTTTCGTCCACTTCCGGTCTTCAGGATAGCTTGACATACATGTATTATACCTCAAAATGTTTGTACATGTCTTCGCTTTATAAATATATACAGTAAGACTGTCTATACGCCCCTTGATTGGAGTAAATAATGTAAAACCAATGTCCGGCGGTATGTTAAAATAAAACGGTTTACCTATGTTTTCACCCCCTTCCGGTCCCCATGGAGGCCCGAATAACCAAATACCTTAGCAAATATGTGTGCAGCGTTCTCTGCTTAATATTTATGTTTAGTTTTTATTTCTGGAGCCCTTCGTTAGCCAGAAAAATGCGAAAAACCAATATGCGTTATTACCCGGAATATTCGTCACGGTCCTGGCATCCCATTTTAGCTCCGTAATAGGCAACTTCCGGTCCTCAGGGAGGCTTGATCTACATGTATGATACCTCAAAACGTTTGTCAATGCCTCTGCTTGATAACTATTTCCTGTAGATCATTCCATAGGACCTGTGGAACAAGTCAGAAGTAAAAAACCATGGTCGGGTAAGTCAAATTGCCGGCTGTACAACCATTATGGCTCAATTTTCGTCCACTTCCGGTCTTCAGGATAGCTTGACATACATGTATTATACCTCAAAATGTTTGTACATGTCTCTGCTTGATAAATATATACAGTAAGACTGTCTATACGCCCGTTGATTGGAGTAAATAATGTAAAACCAATGTCCGGCGGTAGGTCAAAATAAAACGGTTTACCTATGTTTTCACCCCCTCCCGGTCCCCATGGTGGCCCGAATAACCAAATACCTTAACAAATATGTGCGCAGGTGTCTCTGCTTAATATATATGTTTAGTTTTTATTTCTGGAGCCCTTCGTTAGCCAGAAAAATGCGAAAAACCAATATGCGTTATTACCCGGAATATTCGTCACGGTCCTGGCATCCCATTTTAGCTCCGTAATAGGTAATTGCCGGTCCTCAGGAAGGATTGATCTACATGTATGATACCTCAAAACGTTTGTCAATGCCTCTGCTTGATAACTATTTCCCGTAGATCATTCCATAGGACCTGTGGAACAAGTCAGAAGTAAAAAACCATGGTCGGGTAAGTCAAATTGCGGCTGTACAACCATTATGGCTCAATTTTCGTCCACTTCCGGTCTTCAGGATAGCTTGACATACATGTATTATACCTCAAAATGTTTGTACATGTCTCTGCTTGATAAATATATACAGTAAGACTGTCTATACGCCCGTTGATTGGAGTAAATAATGTAAAACCAATGTCCGGCGGTAGGTCAAAATAAAACGGTTTACCTATGTTTTCACCCCCTTCCGGTCCCCATGGTGGCCCGAATAACCAAATACCTTAACAAATATGTGCGCAGGTGTCCCTGCTTAATATATATGTTTAGTTTTTATTTCTGGAGCCCTTCGTTAGCCAGAAAAATGCGAAAAACCAATATGCGTTATTACCCGGAATATTCCTCACGGTCCTGGCATCCCATTTTATCTCCGTAATAAGCAACTGCCGGTCCTCTGGGAGGCTTGATCTACATGTATGATACCTCAAAACGTTTGTCAATGCCTCTGCTTGATAACTATTCCCTGTAGATCATTCCATAGGACCTGTGGAACAAGTCAGAAGTAAAAAACCATGGTCGGGTAAGTCAAAGTGCCGGATGTACAACCAGTATGGCTCAATTTTCGTGCACTTCCGGACTCCAGGATAGCTTGACATGCATGTATTATATCTCAAAATGTTTGTACATGTCTCTGCTTGATAAATATATACAGTAAGACTGTCTATACGCCCCTTGATTGGAGTAAATAATGTAAAACCAATGTCCGGCGTATGTTAAAATAAAACGGTTTACCTATGTTTTCACCCCCTTCCGGTCCCCATGGCGGCCCGAATAACCAAATACCTTAACAAATATGTGTGCAGGGTTCTCTGCTTAATATTTATGTTTAGTTTTTATTTCTGGAGCCCTTCGTTAGCCAGAAAAATGCGAAAAACCAATATGCGTTATTACCCGGAATATTCGTCACGGTCCTGGCATCCCATTTTAGCTCCGTAATAGGCAACTTCCGGTCCTCAGGGAGGCTTGATCTACATGTATGATACCTCAAAACGTTTGTCAATGCCTCTGCTTGATAACTATTTCCCGTATATCATTCCATAGGACCTGTGGAACAAGTCAGAAGTAAAAAACCATGGTCGGGTAAGTCAAATTGCCGGATGTACAACCAGTATGGCTCAATTTTCGTGCACTTCCGGACTCCAGGATAGCTTGACATACATGTATTATATCTCAAAATGTTTGTACATGTCTTCGCTTTATAAATATATACAGTAAGACTGTCTATACGCCCCTTGATTGGAGTAAATAATGTAAAACCAATGTCCGGCGGTAGGTCAAAATAAAACGGTTTACCTATGTTTTCACCCCCTTCCGGTCCCCATGGTGGCCCGAATAACCAAATACCTTAACAAATATGTGTGCAGGGGTCTCTGCTTAATATATATGTTTTGTTTTTATTTCTGGAGCCCTTCGTTAGCCAGAAAAATGCGAAAAACCAATATGCGTTATTACCCGGAATATTCGTCACGGTCCTGGCATCCCATTTTAGCTCCGTAATAGGCAACTGCCGGTCCTCAGGGAGGATTGATCTACATGTATGATACCTCAAAACGTTTGTCAATGCCTCTGCTTGATAACTATTCCCCGTAGATCATTCCATAGGACTTGTGGACCAAGTCAGAAGTAAAAAACCATGGTCGGGTAAGTCAAATTGTCGGCTGTACAACTATTATGGCTCAATTTTCGTCCACTTCCGGTCTCCAGGATACCTTGACATACATGTATTATACCTCAAAATGTTTGTACATGTCTCTGCTTGATAAATATATACAGTAAGACTGTCTATACGCCATTGATTGGAGTAAATAATGTAAAACCAATGTTCGGCGGTATGTTAAAATAAAACGGTTTACCTATGTTTTCACCCCCTTCCGGTCCCCATGGTGGCCCGAATAACCAAATACCTTAACAAATATGTGTGCAGGGGTCTCTGCTTAATATATATGTTTAGTTTTTATTTCTGGAGCCCTTCGTTAGCCAGAAAAATGCGAAAAACCAATATGCGTTATTACTCGGAATATTCGTCACGGTCCTGGCATCCCATTTTAGCTCCGTAATAGGCAACTGCCGGTCCTCAGGGAGGCTTGATCTACATGTATGATACCTCAAAACGTTTGTCAATGCCTCTGCTTGATAACTATTCCCCGTAGATCATTCCATAGGACCTGTGGACCAAGTCAGAAGTAAAAAACCATGGTCGGGTAAGTCAAATTGCCGATGTACAACCAGTATGGCTCAATTTTCGTGCACTTCCGGACTCCAGGATAGCTTGACATACATGTATTATATCTCAAAATGTTTGTACATGTCTTCGCTTTATAAATATATACAGTAAGACTGTCTATACGCCCCTTGATTGGAGTAAATAATGTAAAACCAATTTCCGGCGGTAGGTCAAAATAAAACGGTTTACCTATGTTTTCACCCCCTTCCGGTCCCCATGGTGGCCCGAATAACCAAATACCTTAACAAATATGTGTGCAGGGGTCTCTGCTTAATATATATGTTTTGTTTTTATTTCTGGAGCCCTTCGTTAGCCAGAAAAATGCGAAAAACCAATATGCGTTATTACCCGGAATATTCGTCAGGGTCCTGGCATCCCATTTTAGCTCCGTAATAGGCAACTGCCGGTCCTCAGGGAGGATTGATCTACATGTATGATACCTCAAAACGTTTGTCAATGCCTCTGCTTGATAACTATTCCCCGTAGATCATTCCATAGGACCTGTGGACCAAGTCAGAAGTAAAAAACCATGGTCGGGTAAGTCAAATTGTCGGCTGTACAACTATTATGGCTCAATTTTCGTCCACTTCCGGTCTCCAGGATACCTTGACATACATGTATTATACCTCAAAATGTTTGTACATGTCTCTGCTTGATAAATATATACAGTAAGACTGTCTATACGCCCGTTGATTGGAGTAAATAATGTAAAACCAATGTCCGGCGGTAGGTCAAAATAAAACGGTTTACCTATGTTTTCACCCCCTTCCGGTCCCCATGGTGGCCCGAATAACCAAATACCTTAACAAATATGTGCGCAGGTGTCTCTGCTTAATATATATGTTTAGTTTTTATTTCTGGAGCCCTTCGTTAGCCAGAAAAATGCGAAAAACCAATATGCGTTATTACCCGGAATATTCCTCACGGTCCTGGCATCCCATTTTAGCTCCGTAATAAGCAACTGCCGGTCCTCTGGGAGGCTTGATCTACATGTATGATACCTCAAAACGTTTGTCAATGCCTCTGCTTGATAACTATTCCCTGTAGATCATTACATAGGACCTGTGGAACAAGTCAGAAGTAAAAAACCATGGTCGGGTAAGTCAAAGTGCCGGATGTACAACCAGTATGGCTCAATTTTCGTGCACTTCCGGACTCCAGGATAGCTTGACATGCATGTATTATATCTCAAAATGTTTGTACATGTCTTCGCTTTATAAATATATACAGTAAGACTGTCTATACGCCCCTTGATTGGAGTAAATAATGTAAAACCAATGTCCAGCGGTAGGTTAAAATAAAACGGTTTACCTATGTTTTCACCCCCTTCCGGTCCCCATGGCGGCCCGAATAACCAAATACCTTAACAAATATGTGTGCAGGGGTCTCTGCTTAATATATATGTTTTGTTTTTATTTCTGGAGCCCTTCGTTAGCCAGAAAAATGCGAAAAACCAATATGCGTTATTACCCGGAATATTCGTCACGGTCCTGGCATCCCATTTTAGCTCCGTAATAGGCAACTGCCGGTCCTCAGGGAGGATTGATCTACATGTATGATACCTCAAAACGTTTGTCAATGCCTCTGCTTGATAACTATTCCCCGTAGATCATTCCATAGGACTTGTGGACCAAGTCAGAAGTAAAAAACCATGGTCGGGTAAGTCAAATTGTCGGCTGTACAACTATTATGGCTCAATTTTCGTCCACTTCCGGTCTCCAGGATACCTTGACATACATGTATTATACCTCAAAATGTTTGTACATGTCTCTGCTTGATAAATATATACAGTAAGACTGTCTATACGCCCCTTGATTGGAGTAAATAATGTAAAACCAATGTCCGGCGGTATGTTAAAATAAAACGGTTTACCTATGTTTTCACCCCCTTCCGGTCCCCATGGCGGCCCGAATAACCAAATACCTTAACAAATATGTGTGCAGGGGTCTCTGCTTAATATATATGTTTAGTTTTTATTTCTGGAGCCCTTCGTTAGCCAGAAAAATGCGAAAAACCAATATGCGTTATTACTCGGAATATTCGTCACGGTCCTGGCATCCCATTTTAGCTCCGTAATAGGCAACTGCCGGTCCTCAGGGAGGCTTGATCTACATGTATGATACCTCAAAACGTTTGTCAATGCCTCTGCTTGATAACTATTCCCCGTAGATCATTCCATAGGACCTGTGGACCAAGTCAGAAGTAAAAAACCATGGTCGGGTAAGTCAAATTGCCGGATGTACAACCAGTATGGCTCAATTTTCGTCCACTTCCGGTCTTCAGGATAGCTTGACATACATGTATTATACCTTAAAATGTTTGTACATGTCTCTGCTTGATAAATATATACAGTAAGACTGTCTATACGCCCGTTGATTGGAGTAAATAATGTAAAACCAATGTCCGGCGGTAGGTCAAAATAAAACGGTTTACCTATGTTTTCACCCCCTTCCGGTCCCCATGGTGGCCCGAATAACCAAATACCTTAACAAATATGTGCGCAGGTGTCTCTGCTTAATATATATGTTTAGTTTTTATTTCTGGAGCCCTTCGTTAGCCAGAAAAATGCGAAAAACCAATATGCGTTATTACCCGGAATATTCGTCACGGTCCTGGCATCCCATTTTAGCTCCGTAATAAGCAACTGCCGGTCCTCTGGGAGGCTTGATCTACATGTATGATACCTCAAAACGTTTGTCAATGCCTCTGCTTGATAACTATTTCTCGTAGATCATTCCATAGGACCTGTGGAACAAGTCAGAAGTAAAAAACCATGGTCGGGTAAGTCAAATTGCCGGATGTACAACCAGTATGGCTCAATTTTCGTGCACTTCCGGACTCCAGGATAGCTTGACATACATGTATTATATCTCAAAATGTTTGTACATGTCTTCGCTTTATAAATATATACAGTAAGACTGTCTATACGCCCCTTGATTGGAGTAAATAATGTAAAACCAATGTCCGGCGTTAGGTTAAAATAAAACGGTTTACCTATGTTTTCACCCCCTTCCGGTCCCCATGGTGGCCCGAATAACCAAATACCTTAACAAATATGTGTGCAGGGGTCTCTGCTTAATATATATGTTTTGTTTTTATTTCTGGAGCCCTTCGTTAGCCAGAAAAATGCGAAAAACCAATATGCGTTATTACCCGGAATATTCGTCACGGTCCTGGCATCCCATTTTAGCTCCGTAATAGGCAACTGCCGGTCCTCAGGGAGGATTGATCTACATGTATGATACCTCAAAACGTTTGTCAATGCCTCTGCTTGATAACTATTCCCCGTAGATCATTCCATAGGACCTGTGGACCAAGTCAGAAGTAAAAAACCATGGTCGGGTAAGTCAAATTGTCGGCTGTACAACTATTATGGCTCAATTTTCGTCCACTTCCGGTCTCCAGGATACCTTGACATACATGTATTATACCTCAAAATGTTTGTACATGTCTCTGCTTGATAAATATATACAGTAAGACTGTCTATACGCCCCTTGATTGGAGTAAATAATGTAAAACCAATGTCCGGCGGTAGGTTAAAATAAAACGTTTACCTATGTTTTCACCCCCTTCCGGTCCCCATGGTGGCCCGAATAACCAAATACCTTAACAAATATGTGTGCAGGGGTCTCTGCTTAATATATATGTTTTGTTTTTATTTCTGGAGCCCTTCGTTAGCCAGAAAAATGCGAAAAACCAATATGCGTTATTACCCGGAATATTCCTCACGGTCCTGGCATCCCATTTTAGCTCCGTAATAGGCAACTGCCGGTCCTCAGGGAGGATTGATCTACATGTATGATACCTCAAAACGTTTGTCAATGCCTCTGCTTGATAACTATTTCTCGTAGATCATTCCATAGGACCTGTGGAACAAGTCAGAAGTAAAAAACCATGGTCGGGTAAGTCAAATTGCCGATGTACAACCAGTATGGCTCAATTTTCGTGCACTTCCGGACTCCAGGATAGCTTGACATACATGTATTATATCTCAAAATGTTTGTACATGTCTTCGCTTTATAAATATATACAGTAAAACTGTCTATACGCCCCTTGATTGGAGTAAATAATGTAAAACCAATGTCCGGCGTTAGGTTAAAATAAAACGGTTTACCTATGTTTTCACCCCCTTCCGGTCCCCATGGTGGCCCGAATAACCAAATACCTTAACAAATATGTGTGCAGGGGTCTCTGCTTAATATATATGTTTTGTTTTTATTTCTGGAGCCCTTCGTTAGCCAGAAAAATGCGAAAAACCAATATGCGTTATTACCCGGAATATTCGTCACGGTCCTGGCATCCCATTTTAGCTCCGTAATAGGCAACTGCCGGTCCTCAGGGAGGATTGATCTACATGTATGATACCTCAAAACGTTTGTCAATGCCTCTGCCTGATAACTATTCCCCGTAGATCATTCCATAGGACCTGTGGACCAAGTCAGAAGTAAAAAACCATGGTCGGGTAAGTCAAATTGTCGGCTGTACAACTATTATGGCTCAATTTTCGTCCACTTCCGGTCTCCAGGATACCTTGACATACATGTATTATACCTCAAAATGTTTGTACATGTCTCTGCTTGATAAATATATACAGTAAGACTGTCTATACGCCCCTTGATTGGAGTAAATAATGTAAAACCAATGTCCGGCGGTAGGTTAAAATAAAACGGTTTACGTATGTTTTCACCCCCTTCCGGTCCCCATGGCGGCCCGAATAACCAAATACCTTAACAAATATGTGTGCAGGGGTCTCTGCTTAATATGTATGTTTAGTTTTTATTTCTGGAGCCCTTCGTTAGCCAGAAAAATGCGAATAACCAATATGCGTTATTACCCGGAATATTCGTCACGGTCCTGGCATCCCATTTTAGCTCCGTAATAGGCAACTTCCGGTCCTCAGGGAGGCTTGATCTACATGTATGATACCTCAAAACGTTGGTCAATGCCTCTGCTTGATAACTATTTCCCGTAGATCATTCCATAGGACCTGTGGAACAAGTCAGAAGTAAAAAACCATGGTCGGGTAGGTCAAATTGCCGTCTGTACAACCATTATGGCTCAATTTTCGTCCACTTCCGGTCTTCAGGATAGCTTGACATACATGTATTATACCTTAAAATGTTTGTACATGTCTCTGCTTGATAAATATATACAGTAAGACTGTCTATACGCCCGTTGATTGGAGTAAATAATGTAAAACCAATGTCCGGCGGTAGGTCAAAATAAAACGGTTTACCTATGTTTTCACCCCCTTCCGGTCCCCATGGTGGCCCGAATAACCAAATACCTTAACAAATATGTGTGCAGGGGTCTCTGCTTAATATATATGTTTAGTTTTTATTTCTGGAGCCCTTCGTTAGCCAGAAAAATGCGAAAAACCAATATGCGTTATTACCCGGAATATTCCTCACGGTCCTGGCATCCCATTTTAGCTCCGTAATAGGCAACTGCCGGTCCTCAGGGAGGCTTGATCTACATGTATGATACCTCAAAACGTTTGTCAATGCCTCTGCTTGATAACTATTTCCCGTAGATTATTCCATAGGACCTGTGGAACAAGTCAGAAGTAAAAAACCATGGTCGTGTAAGTCAAATTGCCGGCGGTACAACCATTATGGCTCAATTTTCGTCCACTTCCGGTCTTCAGGATAGCTTGACATACATGTATTATACCTCAAAATGTTTGTACATGTCTCTGCTTGATAAATATATACAGTAAGACTGTCTATACGCCCGTTGATTGGAGTAAATAATGTAAAACCAATGTCCGGCGGTAGGTCAAAATAAAACGGTTTACCTATGTTTTCACCCCCTCCCGGACCCCATGGTGGCCCGAATAACCAAATACCTTAACAAATATGTGCGCAGGTGTCTCTGCTTAATATATATGTTTTGTTTTAATTTCTGGAGCCCTTCGTTAGCCAGAAAAATGCGAATAACCAATATGCGTTATTACCCGGAATATTCGTCACGGTCCTGGCATCCCATTTTAGCTCCGTAATAGGCAACTTCCGGTCCTCAGGGAGGCTTGATCTACATGTATGATACCTCAAAACGTTTGTCAATGCCTCTGCTTGATAACTATTTCCCGTAGATCATTCCATAGGACCTGTGGAACAAGTCAGAAGTAAAAAAACATGGTCGGGTAAGTCAAATTGCCGCTGTACAACCATTATGGCTCAATTTTCGTCCACTTCCGGTCTTCAGGATAGCTTGACATACATGTATTATACCTCAAAATGTTTGTACATGTCTCTGCTTGATAAATATATACAGTAAGACTGTCTATACGCCCGTTGATTGGAGTAAATAATGTAAAACCAATGTCCGGCGGTAGGTCAAAATAAAACGGTTTACCTATGTTTTCACCCCCTTCCGGTCCCCATGGTGGCCCGAATAACCAAATACCTTAACAAATATGTGTGCAGGGGTCTCTGCTTAATATATATGTTTTGTTTTTATTTCTGGAGCCCTTCGTTAGCCAGAAAAATGCGAAAAACCAATATGCGTTATTACCCGGAATATTCCTCACGGTCCTGGCATCCCATTTTAGCTCCGTAATAGGCAACTGCCGGTCCTCAGGGAGGCTTGATCTACATGTATGATACCTCAAAACGTTTGTCAATGCCTCTGCTTGATAACTATTTCCCGTAGATTATTCCATAGGACCTGTGGAACAAGTCAGAAGTAAAAAACCATGGTCGTGTAAGTCAAATTGCCGGCTGTACAACCATTATGGCTCAATTTTCGTCCACTTCCGGTCTTCAGGATAGCTTGACATACATGTATTATACCTCAAAATGTTTGTACATGTCTCTGCTTGATAAATATATACAGTAAGACTGTATATACGCCCGTTGATTGGAGTAAATAATGTAAAACCAATGTCCGGCGGTAGGTCAAAATAAAACGGTTTACCTATGTTTTCACCCCCTCCTGGTCCCCATGGTGGCCCAAATAACCAAATACCTTAACAAATATGTGCTCAGGTGTCTCTGCTTAATATATATGTTTAGTTTTTATTTCTGGAGCCCTTCGTTAGCCAGAAAAATGCGAAAAACCAATATGCGTTATTACCCGGAAAAATCGTCACGGTCCTGGCATCCCATTTTAGCTCCGTAATAGGCAACTGCCGGTCCTCAGGGAGGATTGATCTACATGTATGATACCTCAAAACGTTTGTCAATGCCTCTGCTTGATAACTATTTCTCGTAGATCATTCCATAGGACCTGTGGAACAAGTCAGAAGTAAAAAACCATGGTCGGGTAAGTCAAATTGCCGGCTGTACAACCATTATGGCTCAATTTTCGTCCACTTCCGGTCTTCAGGATAGCTTGACATACATGTATTATACCTCAAAATGTTTGTACATGTCTTCGCTTTATAAATATATACAGTAAGACTGTCTATACGCCCCTTGATTGGAGTAAATAATGTAAAACCAATGTCCGGCGGTAGGTTAAAATAAAACGGTTTACCTATGTTTTCACCCCCTTCCGGTCCCCATGGCGGCCCGAATAACCAAATACCTTAACAAATATGTGTGCAGGGTTCTCTGCTTAATATGTATGTTTAGTTTTTATTTCTGGAGCCCTTCGTTAGCCAGAAAAATGCGAAAAACCAATATGCGTTATTACCCGGAATATTCGTCACGGTCCTGGCATCCCATTTTAGCTCCGTAATAGGCAACTGCCGGTCCTCAGGGAGGATTGATCTACATGTATGATACCTCAAAACGTTTGTCAATGCCTCTGCTTGATAACTATTTCCCGTAGATCATTCCATAGGACCTGTGGAACAAGTCAGAAGTAAAAAACCATGGTCGGGTAAGTCAAATTGCCGGCTGTACAACCATTATGGCTCAATTTTCGTCCACTTCCGGTCTCCAGGATACCTTGACATACATGTATTATACCTCAAAATGTTTGTACATGTCTCTGCTTGATAAATATATACAGTAAGACTGTCTATACGCCCGTTTATTGGAGTAAATAATGTAAAACCAATGTCCGGCGGTAGGTCAAAATAAAACGGTTTACCTATGTTTTCACCCCCTTCCGGTCCCCATGGTGGCCCGAATAACCAAATAACTTAACAAATATGTGCGCAGGTGTCTCTGCTTAATATATATGTTTAGTTTTTTATTTCTGGAGCCCTTCGTTAGCCAGAAAAATGCGAAAAACCAATATGCGTTATTACCCGGAATATTCGTCACGGTCCTGGCATCCCATTTTAGCTCCGTAATAGGCAACTGCCGGTCCTCAGGGAAGCTTGATCTACATGTATGATACCTCAAAACGTTTGTCAATGCCTCTGCTTGATAACTATTCCCCGTAGATCATTCCATAGGACCTGTGGACCAAGTCAGAAGTAAAAAACCATGGTCGGGTAGGTCAAATTGCCGGCTGTACAACCATTATGGCTCAATTTTCGTCCACTTCCGGTCTTCAGGATAGCTTGACATACATGTATTATACCTCAAAATGTTTGTACATGTCTCTGCTTGATAAATATATACAGTAAGACTGTCTATACGCCCGTTGATTGGAGTAAATAATGTAAAACCAATGTCCGGCGGTAGGTCAAAATAAAACGGTTTACCTATGTTTTCACCCCCTTCCGGTCCCCATGGTTGCCCGAATAACCAAATACCTTAACAAATATGTGCGCAGGTGTCTCTGCTTAATATATATGTTTAGTTTTTATTTCTGGAGCCCTTCGTTAGCCAGAAAAATGCGAAAAACCAATATGCGTTATTACCCGGAATATTCGTCACGGTCCTGGCATCCCATTTTAGCTCCGTAATAGGCAACTGCCGGTCCTCAGGGAGGATTGATCTACATGTATGATACCTCAAAACGTTTGTCAATGCCTCTGCTTGATAACTATTTCCCGTAGATCATTCCATAGGACCTGTGGAACAAGTCAGAAGTAAAAAACCATGGTCGGGTAAGTCAAATTGCCGGCTGTACAACCAGTATGGCTCAATTTTCGTCCACTTCCGGTCTCCAGGATACCTTGACATACATGTATTATACCTCAAAATGTTTGTACATGTCTCTGCTTGATAAATATATACAGTAAGACTGTCTATACGCCCGTTGATTGGAGTAAATAATGTAAAACCAATGTCCGGCGGTAGGTCAAAATAAAACGGTTTACCTATGTTTTCACCCCCTTCCGGTCCCCATGGTGGCCCGAATAACCAAATACCTTAACAAATATGTGCGCAGGTGTCTCTGCTTAATATATATGTTTAGTTTTTATTTCTGGAGCCCTTCGTTAGCCAGAAAAATGCGAAAAACCAATATGCGTTATTACCCGGAATATTCGTCACGGTCCTGGCATCCCATTTTAGCTCCGTAATAGGCAACTGCCGGTCCTCAGGGAGGATTGATCTACATGTATGATACCTCAAAACGTTTGTCAATGCCTCTGCTTGATAACTATTTCCCGTAGATCATTCCATAGGACCTGTGGAACAAGTCAGAAGTAAAAAACCATGGTCGGGTAAGTCAAATTCCCGGCTGTACAACCATTATGGCTCAATTTTCGTCCACTTCCGGTCTCCAGGATACCTTGACATACATGTATTATACCTCAAAATGTTTGTACATGTCTCTGCTTGATAAATATATACAGTAAGACTGTCTATACGCCCGTTGATTGGAGTAAATAATGCAAAACCAATGTCCGGCGGTAGGTCAAAATAAAACGGTTTACCTATGTTTTCACCCCCTTCTGGTCCCCATGGTGGCCCGAATAACCAAATACCTTAACAAATATGTGCGCATGTGTCTCTGCTTAATATATATGTTTAGTTTTTATTTCTGGAGCCCTTCGTTAGCCAGAAAAATGCGAAAAACCAATATGCGTTATTACCCGGAATATTCGTCACGGTCCTGGCATCCCATTTTAGCTCCGTAATAGGCAACTGCCGGTCCTCAGGGAGGATTGATCTACATGTATGATACCTCAAAACGTTTGTCAATGCCTCTGCTTGATAACTATTTCCCGTAGATCATTCCATAGGACCTGTGGAACAAGTCAGAAGTAAAAATCCATGGTCGGGTAGGTCAAATTGGCGGCTGTACAACCATTATGGCTCAATTTTCGTCCACTTCCGGTCTTCAGGATAGCTTGACATACATGTATTATACCTTAAAATGTTTGTACATGTCTCTGCTTGATAAATATATACAGTAAGACTGTCTATACGCCCGTTGATTGGAGTAAATAATGTAAAACCAATGTCCGGCGGTAGGTCAAAATAAAACGGTTTACCTATGTTTTCACCCCCTTCCGGTCCCCATGGTGGCCCGAATAACCAAATACCTTAACAAATATGTGTGCAGGGGTCTCTGCTTAATATATATGTTTAGTTTTTATTTCTGGAGCCCTTCGTTAGCCAGAAAAATGCGAAAAACCAATATGCGTTATTACCCGGAATATTCCTCACGGTCCTGGCATCCCATTTTAGCTCCGTAATAGGCAACTGCCGGTCCTCAGGGAAGCTTGATCTACATGTATGATACCTCAAAACGTTTGTCAATGCCTCTGCTTGATAACTATTCCCCGTAGATCATTCCATAGGACCTGTGGACCAAGTCAGAAGTAAAAAACCATGGTCGGGTAAGTCAAATTGCCGGCTGTACAACCATTATGGCTCAATTTTCGTCCACTTCCGGTCTTCAGGATAGCTTGACATACATGTATTATACCTCAAAATGTTTGTACATGTCTCTGCTTGATAAATATATACAGTAAGACTGTCTATACGCCCGTTGATTGGAGTAAATAATGTAAAACCAATGTCCGGCGGTAGGTCAAAATAAAACGGTTTACCTATGTTTTCACCCCCTTCCGGTCCCCATGGTTGCCCGAATAACCAAATACCTTAACAAATATGTGCGCAGGTGTCTCTGCTTAATATATATGTTTAGTTTTTATTTCTGGAGCCCTTCGTTAGCCAGAAAAATGCGAAAAACCAATATGCGTTATTACCCGGAATATTCGTCACGGTCCTGGCATCCCATTTTAGCTCCGTAATAGGCAACTGCCGGTCCTCAGGGAGGATTGATCTACATGTATGATACCTCAAAACGTTTGTCAATGCCTCTGCTTGATAACTATTTCCCGTAGATCATTCCATAGGACCTGTGGAACAAGTCAGAAGTAAAAAACCATGGTCGGGTAAGTCAAATTGCGGCTGTACAACCATTATGGCTCAATTTTCGTCCACTTCCGGTCTTCAGGATAGCTTGACATACATGTATTATACCTTAAAATGTTTGTACATGTCTCTGCTTGATAAATATATACAGTAAGACTGTCTATACGCCCGTTGATTGGAGTAAATAATGTAAAACCAATGTCCGGCGGTAGGTCAAAATAAAACGGTTTACCTATGTTTTCACCCCCTTCCGGTCCCCATGGCGGCCCGAATAACCAAATACCTTAACAAATATGTGTGCAGGGGTCTCTGCTTAATATATATGTTTAGTTTTTATTTCTGGAGCCCTTCGTTAGCCAGAAAAATGCGAAAAACCAATATGCGTTATTACCCGGAATATTCCTCACGGTCCTGGCATCCCATTTTAGCTCCGTAATAGGCAACTGCCGGTCCTCAGGGAGGCTTGATCTACATGTATGATACCTCAAAACGTTTGTCAATGCCTCTGCTTGATAACTATTCCCCGTAGATCATTCCATAGGACCTGTGGACCAAGTCAGAAGTAAAAAACCATGGTCGTGTAAGTCAAATTGCCGGCTGTACAACCATTATGGCTCAATTTTCGTCCACTTCCGGTCTCCAGGATACCTTGACATACATGTATTATACCTCAAAATGTTTGTACATGTCTCTGCTTGATAAATATATACAGTAAGACTGTCTATACGCCCGTTGATTGGAGTAAATAATGTAAAACCAATGTCCGGCGGTAGGTCAAAATAAAACGGTTTACCTATGATTCCACCCCCTTCCGGTCCCCATGGTGGCCCGAATAACCAAATACCTTAACAAATATGTGCGCAGGTGTCTCTGCTTAATATATATGTTTAGTTTTTATTTCTGGAGCCCTTCGTTAGCCAGAAAAATGCGAAAAACCAATATGCGTTATTACCCGGAATATTCGTCACGGTCCTGGCATCCCATTTTAGCTCCGTAATAGGCAACTGCCGGTCCTCAGGGAGGATTGATCTACATGTATGATACCTCAAAACGTTTGTCAATGCCTCTGCTTGATAACTATTTCCCGTAGATCATTCCATAGGACCTGTGGAACAAGTCAGAAGTAAAAATCCATGGTCGGGTAAGTCAAATTGCCGGCTGTACAACCATTATGGCTCAATTTTCGTCCACTTCCGGTCTTCAGGATAGCTTGACATACATGTATTATACCTTAAAATGTTTGTACATGTCTCTGCTTGATAAATATATACAGTAAGACTGTCTATACGCCCGTTGATTGGAGTAAATAATGTAAAACCAATGTCCGGCGGTAGGTCAAAATAAAACGGTTTACCTATGTTTTCACCCCCTTCCGGTCCCCATGGTGGCCCGAATAACCAAATACCTTAACAAATATGTGTGCAGGGGTCTCTGCTTAATATATATGTTTAGTTTTTATTTCTGGAGCCCTTCGTTAGCCAGAAAAATGCGAAAAACCAATATGCGTTATTACCCGGAATATTCCTCACGGTCCTGGCATCCCATTTTAGCTCCGTAATAGGCAACTGCCGGTCCTCAGGGAGGCTTGATCTACATGTATGATACCTCAAAACGTTTGTCAATGCCTCTGCTTGATAACTATTTCCCGTAGATTATTCCATAGGACCTGTGGAACAAGTCAGAAGTAAAAAACCATGGTCGTGTAAGTCAAATTGCCGGCGGTACAACCATTATGGCTCAATTTTCGTCCACTTCCGGTCTTCAGGATAGCTTGACATACATGTATTATACCTCAAAATGTTTGTACATGTCTCTGCTTGATAAATATATACAGTAAGACTGTCTATACGCCCGTTGATTGGAGTAAATAATGTAAAACCAATGTCCGGCGGTAGGTCAAAATAAAACGGTTTACCTATGTTTTCACCCCCTCCCGGACCCCATGGTGGCCCGAATAACCAAATACCTTAACAAATATGTGCGCAGGTGTCTCTGCTTAATATATATGTTTTGTTTTAATTTCTGGAGCCCTTCGTTAGCCAGAAAAATGCGAATAACCAATATGCGTTATTACCCGGAATATTCGTCACGGTCCTGGCATCCCATTTTAGCTCCGTAATAGGCAACTTCCGGTCCTCAGGGAGGCTTGATCTACATGTATGATACCTCAAAACGTTTGTCAATGCCTCTGCTTGATAACTATTTCCCGTAGATCATTCCATAGGACCTGTGGAACAAGTCAGAAGTAAAAAAACATGGTCGGGTAAGTCAAATTGCCGCTGTACAACCATTATGGCTCAATTTTCGTCCACTTCCGGTCTTCAGGATAGCTTGACATACATGTATTATACCTCAAAATGTTTGTACATGTCTCTGCTTGATAAATATATACAGTAAGACTGTCTATACGCCCGTTGATTGGAGTAAATAATGTAAAACCAATGTCCGGCGGTAGGTCAAAATAAAACGGTTTACCTATGTTTTCACCCCCTTCCGGTCCCCATGGTGGCCCGAATAACCAAATACCTTAACAAATATGTGTGCAGGGGTCTCTGCTTAATATATATGTTTTGTTTTTATTTCTGGAGCCCTTCGTTAGCCAGAAAAATGCGAAAAACCAATATGCGTTATTACCCGGAATATTCCTCACGGTCCTGGCATCCCATTTTAGCTCCGTAATAGGCAACTGCCGGTCCTCAGGGAGGCTTGATCTACATGTATGATACCTCAAAACGTTTGTCAATGCCTCTGCTTGATAACTATTTCCCGTAGATTATTCCATAGGACCTGTGGAACAAGTCAGAAGTAAAAAACCATGGTCGTGTAAGTCAAATTGCCGGCTGTACAACCATTATGGCTCAATTTTCGTCCACTTCCGGTCTTCAGGATAGCTTGACATACATGTATTATACCTCAAAATGTTTGTACATGTCTCTGCTTGATAAATATATACAGTAAGACTGTATATACGCCCGTTGATTGGAGTAAATAATGTAAAACCAATGTCCGGCGGTAGGTCAAAATAAAACGGTTTACCTATGTTTTCACCCCCTCCTGGTCCCCATGGTGGCCCAAATAACCAAATACCTTAACAAATATGTGCTCAGGTGTCTCTGCTTAATATATATGTTTAGTTTTTATTTCTGGAGCCCTTCGTTAGCCAGAAAAATGCGAAAAACCAATATGCGTTATTACCCGGAAAAATCGTCACGGTCCTGGCATCCCATTTTAGCTCCGTAATAGGCAACTGCCGGTCCTCAGGGAGGATTGATCTACATGTATGATACCTCAAAACGTTTGTCAATGCCTCTGCTTGATAACTATTTCTCGTAGATCATTCCATAGGACCTGTGGAACAAGTCAGAAGTAAAAAACCATGGTCGGGTAAGTCAAATTGCCGGCTGTACAACCATTATGGCTCAATTTTCGTCCACTTCCGGTCTTCAGGATAGCTTGACATACATGTATTATACCTCAAAATGTTTGTACATGTCTTCGCTTTATAAATATATACAGTAAGACTGTCTATACGCCCCTTGATTGGAGTAAATAATGTAAAACCAATGTCCGGCGGTAGGTTAAAATAAAACGGTTTACCTATGTTTTCACCCCCTTCCGGTCCCCATGGCGGCCCGAATAACCAAATACCTTAACAAATATGTGTGCAGGGTTCTCTGCTTAATATGTATGTTTAGTTTTTATTTCTGGAGCCCTTCGTTAGCCAGAAAAATGCGAAAAACCAATATGCGTTATTACCCGGAATATTCGTCACGGTCCTGGCATCCCATTTTAGCTCCGTAATAGGCAACTGCCGGTCCTCAGGGAGGATTGATCTACATGTATGATACCTCAAAACGTTTGTCAATGCCTCTGCTTGATAACTATTTCCCGTAGATCATTCCATAGGACCTGTGGAACAAGTCAGAAGTAAAAAACCATGGTCGGGTAAGTCAAATTGCCGGCTGTACAACCATTATGGCTCAATTTTCGTCCACTTCCGGTCTCCAGGATACCTTGACATACATGTATTATACCTCAAAATGTTTGTACATGTCTCTGCTTGATAAATATATACAGTAAGACTGTCTATACGCCCGTTTATTGGAGTAAATAATGTAAAACCAATGTCCGGCGGTAGGTCAAAATAAAACGGTTTACCTATGTTTTCACCCCCTTCCGGTCCCCATGGTGGCCCGAATAACCAAATAACTTAACAAATATGTGCGCAGGTGTCTCTGCTTAATATATATGTTTAGTTTTTTATTTCTGGAGCCCTTCGTTAGCCAGAAAAATGCGAAAAACCAATATGCGTTATTACCCGGAATATTCGTCACGGTCCTGGCATCCCATTTTAGCTCCGTAATAGGCAACTGCCGGTCCTCAGGGAGGATTGATCTACATGTATGATACCTCAAAACGTTTGTCAATGCCTCTGCTTGATAACTATTTCCCGTAGATCATTCCATAGGACCTGTGGAACAAGTCAGAAGTAAAAAACCATGGTCGGGTAAGTCAAATTCCCGGCTGTACAACCATTATGGCTCAATTTTCGTCCACTTCCGGTCTCCAGGATACCTTGACATACATGTATTATACCTCAAAATGTTTGTACATGTCTCTGCTTGATAAATATATACAGTAAGACTGTCTATACGCCCGTTGATTGGAGTAAATAATGTAAAACCAATGTCCGGCGGTAGGTCAAAATAAAACGGTTTACCTATGTTTTCACCCCCTTCCGGTCCCCATGGCGGCCCGAATAACCAAATACCTTAACAAATATGTGTGCAGGGGTCTCTGCTTAATATATATGTTTAGTTTTTATTTCTGGAGCCCTTCGTTAGCCAGAAAAATGCGAAAAACCAATATGCGTTATTACCCGGAATATTCCTCACGGTCCTGGCATCCCATTTTAGCTCCGTAATAGGCAACTGCCGGTCCTCAGGGAAGCTTGATCTACATGTATGATACCTCAAAACGTTTGTCAATGCCTCTGCTTGATAACTATTCCCCGTAGATCATTCCATAGGACCTGTGGACCAAGTCAGAAGTAAAAAACCATGGTCGGGTAGGTCAAATTGCCGGCTGTACAACCATTATGGCTCAATTTTCGTCCACTTCCGGTCTTCAGGATAGCTTGACATACATGTATTATACCTCAAAATGTTTGTACATGTCTCTGCTTGATAAATATATACAGTAAGACTGTCTATACGCCCGTTGATTGGAGTAAATAATGTAAAACCAATGTCCGGCGGTAGGTCAAAATAAAACGGTTTACCTATGTTTTCACCCCCTTCCGGTCCCCATGGTTGCCCGAATAACCAAATACCTTAACAAATATGTGCGCAGGTGTCTCTGCTTAATATATATGTTTAGTTTTTATTTCTGGAGCCCTTCGTTAGCCAGAAAAATGCGAAAAACCAATATGCGTTATTACCCGGAATATTCGTCACGGTCCTGGCATCCCATTTTAGCTCCGTAATAGGCAACTGCCGGTCCTCAGGGAGGATTGATCTACATGTATGATACCTCAAAACGTTTGTCAATGCCTCTGCTTGATAACTATTTCCCGTAGATCATTCCATAGGACCTGTGGAACAAGTCAGAAGTAAAAAACCATGGTCGGGTAAGTCAAATTGCCGGCTGTACAACCAGTATGGCTCAATTTTCGTCCACTTCCGGTCTCCAGGATACCTTGACATACATGTATTATACCTCAAAATGTTTGTACATGTCTCTGCTTGATAAATATATACAGTAAGACTGTCTATACGCCCGTTGATTGGAGTAAATAATGTAAAACCAATGTCCGGCGGTAGGTCAAAATAAAACGGTTTACCTATGTTTTCACCCCCTTCCGGTCCCCATGGTGGCCCGAATAACCAAATACCTTAACAAATATGTGCGCAGGTGTCTCTGCTTAATATATATGTTTAGTTTTTATTTCTGGAGCCCTTCGTTAGCCAGAAAAATGCGAAAAACCAATATGCGTTATTACCCGGAATATTCGTCACGGTCCTGGCATCCCATTTTAGCTCCGTAATAGGCAACTGCCGGTCCTCAGGGAGGATTGATCTACATGTATGATACCTCAAAACGTTTGTCAATGCCTCTGCTTGATAACTATTTCCCGTAGATCATTCCATAGGACCTGTGGAACAAGTCAGAAGTAAAAAACCATGGTCGGGTAAGTCAAATTCCCGGCTGTACAACCATTATGGCTCAATTTTCGTCCACTTCCGGTCTCCAGGATACCTTGACATACATGTATTATACCTCAAAATGTTTGTACATGTCTCTGCTTGATAAATATATACAGTAAGACTGTCTATACGCCCGTTGATTGGAGTAAATAATGCAAAACCAATGTCCGGCGGTAGGTCAAAATAAAACGGTTTACCTATGTTTTCACCCCCTTCTGGTCCCCATGGTGGCCCGAATAACCAAATACCTTAACAAATATGTGCGCATGTGTCTCTGCTTAATATATATGTTTAGTTTTTATTTCTGGAGCCCTTCGTTAGCCAGAAAAATGCGAAAAACCAATATGCGTTATTACCCGGAATATTCGTCACGGTCCTGGCATCCCATTTTAGCTCCGTAATAGGCAACTGCCGGTCCTCAGGGAGGATTGATCTACATGTATGATACCTCAAAACGTTTGTCAATGCCTCTGCTTGATAACTATTTCCCGTAGATCATTCCATAGGACCTGTGGAACAAGTCAGAAGTAAAAATCCATGGTCGGGTAGGTCAAATTGGCGGCTGTACAACCATTATGGCTCAATTTTCGTCCACTTCCGGTCTTCAGGATAGCTTGACATACATGTATTATACCTTAAAATGTTTGTACATGTCTCTGCTTGATAAATATATACAGTAAGACTGTCTATACGCCCGTTGATTGGAGTAAATAATGTAAAACCAATGTCCGGCGGTAGGTCAAAATAAAACGGTTTACCTATGTTTTCACCCCCTTCCGGTCCCCATGGTGGCCCGAATAACCAAATACCTTAACAAATATGTGTGCAGGGGTCTCTGCTTAATATATATGTTTAGTTTTTATTTCTGGAGCCCTTCGTTAGCCAGAAAAATGCGAAAAACCAATATGCGTTATTACCCGGAATATTCCTCACGGTCCTGGCATCCCATTTTAGCTCCGTAATAGGCAACTGCCGGTCCTCAGGGAAGCTTGATCTACATGTATGATACCTCAAAACGTTTGTCAATGCCTCTGCTTGATAACTATTCCCCGTAGATCATTCCATAGGACCTGTGGACCAAGTCAGAAGTAAAAAACCATGGTCGGGTAAGTCAAATTGCCGGCTGTACAACCATTATGGCTCAATTTTCGTCCACTTCCGGTCTTCAGGATAGCTTGACATACATGTATTATACCTCAAAATGTTTGTACATGTCTCTGCTTGATAAATATATACAGTAAGACTGTCTATACGCCCGTTGATTGGAGTAAATAATGTAAAACCAATGTCCGGCGGTAGGTCAAAATAAAACGGTTTACCTATGTTTTCACCCCCTTCCGGTCCCCATGGTTGCCCGAATAACCAAATACCTTAACAAATATGTGCGCAGGTGTCTCTGCTTAATATATATGTTTAGTTTTTATTTCTGGAGCCCTTCGTTAGCCAGAAAAATGCGAAAAACCAATATGCGTTATTACCCGGAATATTCGTCACGGTCCTGGCATCCCATTTTAGCTCCGTAATAGGCAACTGCCGGTCCTCAGGGAGGATTGATCTACATGTATGATACCTCAAAACGTTTGTCAATGCCTCTGCTTGATAACTATTTCCCGTAGATCATTCCATAGGACCTGTGGAACAAGTCAGAAGTAAAAAACCATGGTCGGGTAAGTCAAATTGCGGCTGTACAACCATTATGGCTCAATTTTCGTCCACTTCCGGTCTTCAGGATAGCTTGACATACATGTATTATACCTTAAAATGTTTGTACATGTCTCTGCTTGATAAATATATACAGTAAGACTGTCTATACGCCCGTTGATTGGAGTAAATAATGTAAAACCAATGTCCGGCGGTAGGTCAAAATAAAACGGTTTACCTATGTTTTCACCCCCTTCCGGTCCCCATGGCGGCCCGAATAACCAAATACCTTAACAAATATGTGTGCAGGGGTCTCTGCTTAATATATATGTTTAGTTTTTATTTCTGGAGCCCTTCGTTAGCCAGAAAAATGCGAAAAACCAATATGCGTTATTACCCGGAATATTCCTCACGGTCCTGGCATCCCATTTTAGCTCCGTAATAGGCAACTGCCGGTCCTCAGGGAGGCTTGATCTACATGTATGATACCTCAAAACGTTTGTCAATGCCTCTGCTTGATAACTATTCCCCGTAGATCATTCCATAGGACCTGTGGACCAAGTCAGAAGTAAAAAACCATGGTCGTGTAAGTCAAATTGCCGGCTGTACAACCATTATGGCTCAATTTTCGTCCACTTCCGGTCTCCAGGATACCTTGACATACATGTATTATACCTCAAAATGTTTGTACATGTCTCTGCTTGATAAATATATACAGTAAGACTGTCTATACGCCCGTTGATTGGAGTAAATAATGTAAAACCAATGTCCGGCGGTAGGTCAAAATAAAACGGTTTACCTATGATTCCACCCCCTTCCGGTCCCCATGGTGGCCCGAATAACCAAATACCTTAACAAATATGTGCGCAGGTGTCTCTGCTTAATATATATGTTTAGTTTTTATTTCTGGAGCCATTCGTTAGCCAGAAAAATGCGAAAAACCAATATGCGTTATTACCCGGAATATTCGTCACGGTCCTGGCATCCCATTTTAGCTCCGTAATAGGCAACTGCCGGTCCTCAGGGAGGATTGATCTACATGTATGATACCTCAAAACGTTTGTCAATGCCTCTGCTTGATAACTATTTCCCGTAGATCATTCCATAGGACCTGTGGAACAAGTCAGAAGTAAAAATCCATGGTCGGGTAAGTCAAATTGCCGGCTGTACAACCATTATGGCTCAATTTTCGTCCACTTCCGGTCTTCAGGATAGCTTGACATACATGTATTATACCTTAAAATGTTTGTACATGTCTCTGCTTGATAAATATATACAGTAAGACTGTCTATACGCCCGTTGATTGGAGTAAATAATGTAAAACCAATGTCCGGCGGTAGGTCAAAATAAAACGGTTTACCTATGTTTTCACCCCCTTCCGGTCCCCATGGTGGCCCGAATAACCAAATACCTTAACAAATATGTGTGCAGGGGTCTCTGCTTAATATATATGTTTAGTTTTTATTTCTGGAGCCCTTCGTTAGCCAGAAAAATGCGAAAAACCAATATGCGTTATTACCCGGAATATTCCTCACGGTCCTGGCATCCCATTTTAGCTCCGTAATAGGCAACTGCCGGTCCTCAGGGAGGCTTGATCTACATGTATGATACCTCAAAACGTTTGTCAATGCCTCTGCTTGATAACTATTCCCCGTAGATCATTCCATAGGACCTGTGGACCAAGTCAGAAGTAAAAAACCATGGTCGTGTAAGTCAAATTGCTGGCTGTACAACCATTATGGCTCAATTTTCGTCCACTTCCGGTCTTCAGGATAGCTTGACATACATGTATTATACCTCAAAATGTTTGTACATGTCTCTGCTTGATAAATATATACAGTAAGACTGTCTATACGCCCGTTGATTGGAGTAAATAATGTAAAACCAATGTCCGGCGGTAGGTCAAAATAAAACGGTTTACCTATGTTTTCACCCCCTTCCGGTCCCCATGGTGGCCCGAATAACCAAATACCTTAACAAATATGTGCACAGGTGTCTCTGCTTAATATATATGTTTAGTTTTTATTTCTGGAGCCCTTCGTTAGCCAGAAAAATGCGAAAAACCAATATGCGTTATTACCCGGAATATTCGTCACGGTCCTGGCATCCCATTTTAGCTCCGTAATAGGCAACTGCCGGTCCTCAGGGAGGATTGATCTACATGTATGATACCTCAAAACGTTTGTCAATGCCTCTGCTTGATAACTATTTCCCGTAGATCATTCCATAGGACCTGTGGAACAAGTCAGAAGTAAAAAACCATGGTCGGGTAAGTCAAATTGCCGGCTGTACAACCATTATGGCTCAATTTTCGTCCACTTCCGGTCTTCAGGATAGCTTGACATACATGTATTATACCTTAAAATGTTTGTACATGTCTCTGCTTGATAAATATATACAGTAAGACTGTCTATACGCCCGTTGATTGGAGTAAATAATGTAAAACCAATGTCCGGCGGTAGGTCAAAATAAAACGGTTTACCTATGTTTTCACCCCCTACCGGTCCCCATGGTGGCCCGAATAACCAAATACCTTAACAAATATGTGTGCAGGGGTCTCTGCTTAATATATATGTTTCGTTTTTATTTCTGGAGCCCTTCGTTAGCCAGAAAAATGCGAAAAACCAATATGCGTTATTACCCGGAATATTCCTCACGGTCCTGGCATCCCATTTTAGCTCCGTAATAGGCAACTGCCGGTCCTCAGGGAGGCTTGATCTACATGTATGATACCTCAAAACGTTTGTCAATGCCTCTGCTTGATAACTATTCCCCGTAGATCATTCCATAGGACCTGTGGACCAAGTCAGAAGTAAAAAACCATGGTCGTGTAAGTCAAATTGCCGGCTGTACAACCATTATGGCTCAATTTTCGTCCACTTCCGGTCTCCAGGATACCTTGACATACATGTATTATACCTCAAAATGTTTGTACATGTCTCTGCTTGATAAATATATACAGTAAGACTGTCTATACGCCCGTTGATTGGAGTAAATAATGTAAAACCAATGTCCGGCGGTAGGTCAAAATAAAACGGTTTACCTATGTTTCCACCCCCTTCCGGTCCCCATGGTGGCCCGAATAACCAAATACCTTAACAAATATGTGCGCAGGTGTCTCTGCTTAATATATATGTTTAGTTTTTATTTCTGGAGCCCTTCGTTAGCCAGAAAAATGCGAAAAACCAATATGCGTTATTACCCGGAATATTCGTCACGGTCCTGGCATCCCATTTTAGCTCCGTAATAGGCAACTGCCGGTCCTCAGGGAGGCTTGATCTACATGTATGATACCTCAAAACGTTTGTCAATGCCTCTGCTTGATAACTATTCCCCGTAGATCATTCCATAGGACCTGTGGACCAAGTCAGAAGTAAAAAACCATGGTCGTGTAAGTCAAATTGCCGGCTGTACAACCATTATGGCTCAATTTTCGTCCACTTCCGGTCTCCAGGATACCTTGACATACATGTATTATACCTCAAAATGTTTGTACATGTCTCTGCTTGATAAATATATACAGTAAGACTGTCTATACGCCCGTTGATTGGAGTAAATAATGTAAAACCAATGTCCGGCGGTAGGTCAAAATAAAACGGTTTACCTATGTTTCCACCCCCTTCCGGTCCCCATGGTGGCCCGAATAACCAAATACCTAAACAAATATGTGCGCAGGTGTCTCTGCTTAATATATATGTTTAGTTTTTATTTCTGGAGCCCTTCGTTAGCCAGAAAAATGCGAAAACCAATATGCGTTATTACCCGGAATATTCGTCACGGTCCTGGCATCCCATTTTAGCTCCGTAATAGGCAACTGCCGGTCCTCAGGGAGGATTGATCTACATGTATGATACCTCAAAACGTTTGTCAATGCCTCTGCTTGATAACTATTTCCCGTAGATCATTCCATAGGACCTGTGGAACAAGTCAGAAGTAAAAATCCATGGTCGGGTAAGTCAAATTGCCGGCTGTACAACCATTATGGCTCAATTTTCGTCCACTTCCGGTCTTCAGGATAGCTTGACATACATGTATTATACCTTAAAATGTTTGTACATGTCTCTGCTTGATAAATATATACAGTAAGACTGTCTATACGCCCGTTGATTGGAGTAAATAATGTAAAACCAATGTCCGGCGGTAGGTCAAAATAAAACGGTTTACCTATGTTTTCACCCCCTTCCGGTCCCCATGGTGGCCCGAATAACCAAATACCTTAACAAATATGTGTGCAGGGGTCTCTGCTTAATATATATGTTTAGTTTTTATTTCTGGAGCCCTTCGTTAGCCAGAAAAATGCGAAAAACCAATATGCGTTATTACCCGGAATATTCCTCACGGTCCTGGCATCCCATTTTAGCTCCGTAATAGGCAACTGCCGGTCCTCAGGGAGGCTTGATCTACATGTATGATACCTCAAAACGTTTGTCAATGCCTCTGCCTGATAACTATTCCCCGTAGATCATTCCATAGGACCTGTGGAACAAGTCAGAAGTAAAAAAACATGGTCGTGTAAGTCAAATTGCCGGCTGTACAACCATTATGGCTCAATTTTCGTCCACTTCCGGTCTTCAGGATAGCTTGACATACATGTATTATACCTCAAAATGTTTGTACATGTCTCTGCTTGATAAATATATACAGTAAGACTGTCTATACGCCCGTTGATTGGAGTAAATAATGTAAAACCAATGTCCGGCGGTAGGTCAAAATAAAACGGTTTACCTATGTTTCCACCCCCTTCCGGTCCCCATGGTGGCCCGAATAACCAAATACCTTAACAAATATGTGCGCAGGTGTCTCTGCTTAATATATATGTTTAGTTTTTATTTATGGAGCCCTTCGTTAGCCAGAAAAATGCGAAAAACCAATATGCGTTATTACCCGGAATATTCGTCACGGTCCTGGCATCCCATTTTAGCTCCGTAATAGGCAACTGCCGGTCCTCAGGGAGGCTTGATCTACATGTATGATACCTCAAAACGTTTGTCAATGCCTCTGCTTGATAACTATTCCCCGTAGATCATTCCATAGGACCTGTGGACCAAGTCAGAAGTAAAAAACCATGGTCGTGTAAGTCAAATTGCCGGCTGTACAACCATTATGGCTCAATTTTCGTCCACTTCCGGTCTCCAGGATACCTTGACATACATGTATTATACCTCAAAATGTTTGTACATGTCTCTGCTTGATAAATATATACAGTAAGACTGTCTATACGCCCGTTGATTGGAGTAAATAATGTAAAACCAATGTCCGGCGGTAGGTCAAAATAAAACGGTTTACCTATGTTTCCACCCCCTTCCGGTCCCCATGGTGGCCGAATAACCAAATACCTAAACAAATATGTGCGCAGGTGTCTCTGCTTAATATATATGTTTAGTTTTTATTTCTGGAGCCCTTCGTTAGCCAGAAAAATGCGAAAAACCAATATGCGTTATTACCCGGAATATTCGTCACGGTCCTGGCATCCCATTTTAGCTCCGTAATAGGCAACTGCCGGTCCTCAGGGAGGATTGATCTACATGTATGATACCTCAAAACGTTTGTCAATGCCTCTGCTTGATAACTATTTCCCGTAGATCATTCCATAGGACCTGTGGAACAAGTCAGAAGTAAAAATCCATGGTCGGGTAAGTCAAATTGCCGGCTGTACAACCATTATGGCTCAATTTTCGTCCACTTCCGGTCTTCAGGATAGCTTGACATACATGTATTATACCTTAAAATGTTTGTACATGTCTCTGCTTGATAAATATATACAGTAAGACTGTCTATACGCCCGTTGATTGGAGTAAATAATGTAAAACCAATGTCCGGCGGTAGGTCAAAATAAAACGGTTTACCTATGTTTTCACCCCCTTCCGGTCCCCATGGTGGCCCGAATAACCAAATACCTTAACAAATATGTGTGCAGGGGTCTCTGCTTAATATATATGTTTCGTTTTTATTTCTGGAGCCCTTCGTTAGCCAGAAAAATGCGAAAAACCAATATGCGTTATTACCCGGAATATTCCTCACGGTCCTGGCATCCCATTTTAGCTCCGTAATAGGCAACTGCCGGTCCTCAGGGAGGCTTGATCTACATGTATGATACCTCAAAACGTTTGTCAATGCCTCTGCCTGATAACTATTCCCCGTAGATCATTCCATATGACCTGTGGACCAAGTCAGAAGTAAAAAACCATGGTCGTGTAAGTCAAATTGCCGGCTGTACAACCATCATGGCTCAATTTTCGTCCACTTCCGGTCTTCAGGATAGCTTGACATACATGTATTATACCTCAAAATGTTTGTACATGTCTCTGCTTGATAAATATATACAGTAAGACTGTCTATACGCCCGTTGATTGGAGTAAATAATGTAAAACCAATGTCCGGCGGTAGGTCAAAATAAAACGGTTTACCTATGTTTCCACCCCCTTCCGGTCCCCATGGTGGCCGAATAACCAAATACCTAAACAAATATGTGCGCAGGTGTCTCTGCTTAATATATATGTTTAGTTTTTATTTCTGGAGCCCTTCGTTAGCCAGAAAAATGCGAAAAACCAATATGCGTTATTACCCGGAATATTCGTCACGGTCCTGGCATCCCATTTTAGCTCCGTAATAGGCAACTGCCGGTCCTCAGGGAGGATTGATCTACATGTATGATACCTCAAAACGTTTGTCAATGCCTCTGCTTGATAACTATTTCCCGTAGATCATTCCATAGGACCTGTGGAACAAGTCAGAAGTAAAAATCCATGGTCGGGTAAGTCAAATTGCCGGCTGTACAACCATTATGGCTCAATTTTCGTCCACTTCCGGTCTTCAGGATAGCTTGACATACATGTATTATACCTTAAAATGTTTGTACATGTCTCTGCTTGATAAATATATACAGTAAGACTGTCTATACGCCCGTTGATTGGAGTAAATAATGTAAAACCAATGTCCGGCGGTAGGTCAAAATAAAACGGTTTACCTATGTTTTCACCCCCTTCCGGTCCCCATGGTGGCCCGAATAACCAAATACCTTAACAAATATGTGTGCAGGGGTCTCTGCTTAATATATATGTTTCGTTTTTATTTCTGGAGCCCTTCGTTAGCCAGAAAAATGCGAAAAACCAATATGCGTTATTACCCGGAATATTCCTCACGGTCCTGGCATCCCATTTTAGCTCCGTAATAGGCAACTGCCGGTCCTCAGGGAGGCTTGATCTACATGTATGATACCTCAAAACGTTTGTCAATGCCTCTGCCTGATAACTATTCCCCGTAGATCATTCCATATGACCTGTGGACCAAGTCAGAAGTAAAAAACCATGGTCGTGTAAGTCAAATTGCCGGCTGTACAACCATTATGGCTCAATTTTCGTCCACTTCCGGTCTTCAGGATAGCTTGACATACATGTATTATACCTCAAAATGTTTGTACATGTCTCTGCTTGATAAATATATACAGTAAGACTGTCTATACGCCCGTTGATTGGAGTAAATAATGTAAAACCAATGTCCGGCGGTAGGTCAAAATAAAACGGTTTACCTATGTTTTCACCCCCTCCTGGTCCCCATGGTGGCCCGAATAACCAAATACCTTAACAAATATGTGCTCAGGTGTCTCTGCTTAATATATATGTTTAGTTTTTATTTCTGGAGCCCTTCGTTAGCCAGAAAAATGCGAAAAACCAATATGCGTTATTACCCGGAAAAATCGTCACGGTCCTGGCATCCCATTTTAGCTCCGTAATAGGCAACTGCCGGTCCTCAGGGAGGATTGATCTACATGTATGATACCTCAAAACGTTTGTCAATGCCTCTGCTTGATAACTATTTCCCGTAGATCATTCCATAGGACCTGTGGAACAAGTCAGAAGTAAAAAACCATGGTCGGGTAAGTCAAATTGCGGCTGTACAACCATTATGGCTCAATTTTCGTCCACTTCCGGTCTCCAGGATACCTTGACATACATGTATTATACCTCAAAATGTTTGTACATGTCTCTGCTTGATAAATATATACAGTAAGACTGTCTATACGCCCGTTGATTGGAGTAAATAATGTAAAACCAATGTCCGGCGGTAGGTCAAAATAAAACGGTTTACCTATGTTTTCACCCCCTTCCGGTCCCCATGGTAGCCCGAATAACCAAATACCTTAACAAATATGTGCGCAGGTGTCTCTGCTTAATATATATGTTTAGTTTTTATTTCTGGAGCCCTTCGTTAGCCAGAAAAATGCGAAAAACCAATATGCGTTATTACCCGGAATATTCGTCACGGTCCTGGCATCCCATTTTAGCTCCGTAATAGGCAACTGCCGGTCCTCAGGGAGGATTGATCTACATGTATGATACCTCAAAACGTTTGTCAATGCCTCTGCTTGATAACTATTTCCCGTAGATCATTCCATAGGACCTGTGGAACAAGTCAGAAGTAAAAATCCATGGTCGGGTAGGTCAAATTGGCGGCTGTACAACCATTATGGCTCAATTTTCGTCCACTTCCGGTCTTCAGGATAGCTTGACATACATGTATTATACCTCAAAATGTTTGTACATGTCTCTGCTTGATAAATATATACAGTAAGACTGTCTATACGCCCGTTGATTGGAGTAAATAATGTAAAACCAATGTCCGGCGGTAGGTCAAAATAAAACGGTTTACCTATGTTTTCACCCCCTTCCGGTCCCCATGGTGGCCCGAATAACCAAATACCTTAACAAATATGTGCGCAGGTGTCTCTGCTTAATATATATGTTTAGTTTTTATTTCTGGAGCCCTTCGTTAGCCAGAAAAATGCGAAAAACCAATATGCGTTATTACCCGGAATATTCGTCACGGTCCTGGCATCCCATTTTAGCTCCGTAATAGGCAACTGCCGGTCCTCAGGGAGGATTGATCTACATGTATGATACCTCAAAACGTTTGTCAATGCCTCTGCTTGATAACTATTTCCCGTAGATCATTCCATAGGACCTGTGGAACAAGTCAGAAGTAAAAAACCATGGTCGGGTAAGTCAAATTGCCGGCTGTACAACCATTATGGCTCAATTTTCGTCCACTTCCGGTCTTCAGGATAGCTTGACATACATGTATTATACCTTAAAATGTTTGTACATGTCTCTGCTTGATAAATATATACAGTAAGACTGTCTATACGCCCGTTGATTGGAGTAAATAATGTAAAACCAATGTCCGGCGGTAGGTCAAAATAAAACGGTTTACCTATGTTTTCACCCCCTTCCGGTCCCCATGGTGGCCCGAATAACCAAATACCTTAACAAATATGTGTGCAGGGGTCTCTGCTTAATATATATGTTTCGTTTTTATTTCTGGAGCCCTTCGTTAGCCAGAAAAATGCGAAAAACCAATATGCGTTATTACCCGGAATATTCCTCACGGTCCTGGCATCCCATTTTAGCTCCGTAATAGGCAACTGCCGGTCCTCAGGGAGGCTTGATCTACATGTATGATACCTCAAAACGTTTGTCAATGCCTCTGCTTGATAACTATTCCCCGTAGATCATTCCATAGGACCTGTGGACCAAGTCAGAAGTAAAAAACCATGGTCGTGTAAGTCAAATTGCCGGCTGTACAACCATTATGGCTCAATTTTCGTCCACTTCCGGTCTTCAGGATAGCTTGACATACATGTATTATACCTTAAAATGTTTGTACATGTCTCTGCTTGATAAATATATACAGTAAGACTGTCTATACGCCCGTTGATTGGAGTAAATAATGTAAAACCAATGTCCGGCGGTAGGTCAAAATAAAACGGTTTACCTATGTTTTCACCCCCTTCCGGTCCCCATGGTGGCCCGAATAACCAAATACCTTAACAAATATGTGTGCAGGGGTCTCTGCTTAATATATATGTTTCGTTTTTATTTCTGGAGCCCTTCGTTAGCCAGAAAAATGCGAAAAACCAATATGCGTTATTACCCGGAATATTCCTCACGGTCCTGGCATCCCATTTTAGCTCCGTAATAGGCAACTGCCGGTCCTCAGGGAGGCTTGATCTACATGTATGATACCTCAAAACGTTTGTCAATGCCTCTGCTTGATAACTATTCCCCGTAGATCATTCCATAGGACCTGTGGACCAAGTCAGAAGTAAAAAACCATGGTCGTGTAAGTCAAATTGCCGGCTGTACAACCATTATGGCTCAATTTTCGTCCACTTCCGGTCTCCAGGATACCTTGACATACATGTATTATACCTCAAAATGTTTGTACATGTCTCTGCTTGATAAATATATACAGTAAGACTGTCTATACGCCCGTTGATTGGAGTAAATAATGTAAAACCAATGTCCGGCGGTAGGTCAAAATAAAACGGTTTACCTATGTTTCCACCCCCTTCCGGTCCCCATGGTGGCCCGAATAACCAAATACCTTAACAAATATGTGCGCAGGTGTCTCTGCTTAATATATATGTTTAGTTTTTATTTCTGGAGCCCTTCGTTAGCCAGAAAAATGCGAAAAACCAATATGCGTTATTACCCGGAATATTCGTCACGGTCCTGGCATCCCATTTTAGCTCCGTAATAGGCAACTGCCGGTCCTCAGGGAGGCTTGATCTACATGTATGATACCTCAAAACGTTTGTCAATGCCTCTGCTTGATAACTATTCCCCGTAGATCATTCCATAGGACCTGTGGACCAAGTCAGAAGTAAAAAACCATGGTCGTGTAAGTCAAATTGCCGGCTGTACAACCATTATGGCTCAATTTTCGTCCACTTCCGGTCTCCAGGATACCTTGACATACATGTATTATACCTCAAAATGTTTGTACATGTCTCTGCTTGATAAATATATACAGTAAGACTGTCTATACGCCCGTTGATTGGAGTAAATAATGTAAAACCAATGTCCGGCGGTAGGTCAAAATAAAACGGTTTACCTATGTTTCCACCCCCTTCCGGTCCCCATGGTGGCCCGAATAACCAAATACCTAAACAAATATGTGCGCAGGTGTCTCTGCTTAATATATATGTTTAGTTTTTATTTCTGGAGCCCTTCGTTAGCCAGAAAAATGCGAAAAACCAATATGCGTTATTACCCGGAATATTCGTCACGGTCCTGGCATCCCATTTTAGCTCCGTAATAGGCAACTGCCGGTCCTCAGGGAGGATTGATCTACATGTATGATACCTCAAAACGTTTGTCAATGCCTCTGCTTGATAACTATTTCCCGTAGATCATTCCATAGGACCTGTGGAACAAGTCAGAAGTAAAAATCCATGGTCGGGTAAGTCAAATTGCCGGCTGTACAACCATTATGGCTCAATTTTCGTCCACTTCCGGTCTTCAGGATAGCTTGACATACATGTATTATACCTTAAAATGTTTGTACATGTCTCTGCTTGATAAATATATACAGTAAGACTGTCTATACGCCCGTTGATTGGAGTAAATAATGTAAAACCAATGTCCGGCGGTAGGTCAAAATAAAACGGTTTACCTATGTTTTCACCCCCTTCCGGTCCCCATGGTGGCCCGAATAACCAAATACCTTAACAAATATGTGTGCAGGGGTCTCTGCTTAATATATATGTTTCGTTTTTATTTCTGGAGCCCTTCGTTAGCCAGAAAAATGCGAAAAACCAATATGCGTTATTACCCGGAATATTCCTCACGGTCCTGGCATCCCATTTTAGCTCCGTAATAGGCAACTGCCGGTCCTCAGGGAGGCTTGATCTACATGTATGATACCTCAAAACGTTTGTCAATGCCTCTGCTTGATAACTATTCCCCGTAGATCATTCCATAGGACCTGTGGACCAAGTCAGAAGTAAAAAACCATGGTCGTGTAAGTCAAATTGCCGGCTGTACAACCATTATGGCTCAATTTTCGTCCACTTCCGGTCTTCAGGATAGCTTGACATACATGTATTATACCTTAAAATGTTTGTACATGTCTCTGCTTGATAAATATATACAGTAAGACTGTCTATACGCCCGTTGATTGGAGTAAATAATGTAAAACCAATGTCCGGCGGTAGGTCAAAATAAAACGGTTTACCTATGTTTTCACCCCCTTCCGGTCCCCATGGTGGCCCGAATAACCAAATACCTTAACAAATATGTGTGCAGGGGTCTCTGCTTAATATATATGTTTCGTTTTTATTTCTGGAGCCCTTCGTTAGCCAGAAAAATGCGAAAAACCAATATGCGTTATTACCCGGAATATTCCTCACGGTCCTGGCATCCCATTTTAGCTCCGTAATAGGCAACTGCCGGTCCTCAGGGAGGCTTGATCTACATGTATGATACCTCAAAACGTTTGTCAATGCCTCTGCTTGATAACTATTCCCCGTAGATCATTCCATAGGACCTGTGGACCAAGTCAGAAGTAAAAAACCATGGTCGTGTAAGTCAAATTGCCGGCTGTACAACCATTATGGCTCAATTTTCGTCCACTTCCGGTCTCCAGGATACCTTGACATACATGTATTATACCTCAAAATGTTTGTACATGTCTCTGCTTGATAAATATATACAGTAAGACTGTCTATACGCCCGTTGATTGGAGTAAATAATGTAAAACCAATGTCCGGCGGTAGGTCAAAATAAAACGGTTTACCTATGTTTCCACCCCCTTCCGGTCCCCATGGTGGCCCGAATAACCAAATACCTTAACAAATATGTGCGCAGGTGTCTCTGCTTAATATATATGTTTAGTTTTTATTTCTGGAGCCCTTCGTTAGCCAGAAAAATGCGAAAAACCAATATGCGTTATTACCCGGAATATTCGTCACGGTCCTGGCATCCCATTTTAGCTCCGTAATAGGCAACTGCCGGTCCTCAGGGAGGCTTGATCTACATGTATGATACCTCAAAACGTTTGTCAATGCCTCTGCTTGATAACTATTCCCCGTAGATCATTCCATAGGACCTGTGGACCAAGTCAGAAGTAAAAAACCATGGTCGTGTAAGTCAAATTGCCGGCTGTACAACCATTATGGCTCAATTTTCGTCCACTTCCGGTCTCCAGGATACCTTGACATACATGTATTATACCTCAAAATGTTTGTACATGTCTCTGCTTGATAAATATATACAGTAAGACTGTCTATACGCCCGTTGATTGGAGTAAATAATGTAAAACCAATGTCCGGCGGTAGGTCAAAATAAAACGGTTTACCTATGTTTCCACCCCCTTCCGGTCCCCATGGTGGCCCGAATAACCAAATACCTAAACAAATATGTGCGCAGGTGTCTCTGCTTAATATATATGTTTAGTTTTTATTTCTGGAGCCCTTCGTTAGCCAGAAAAATGCGAAAAACCAATATGCGTTATTACCCGGAATATTCGTCACGGTCCTGGCATCCCATTTTAGCTCCGTAATAGGCAACTGCCGGTCCTCAGGGAGGATTGATCTACATGTATGATACCTCAAAACGTTTGTCAATGCCTCTGCTTGATAACTATTTCCCGTAGATCATTCCATAGGACCTGTGGAACAAGTCAGAAGTAAAAATCCATGGTCGGGTAAGTCAAATTGCCGGCTGTACAACCATTATGGCTCAATTTTCGTCCACTTCCGGTCTTCAGGATAGCTTGACATACATGTATTATACCTTAAAATGTTTGTACATGTCTCTGCTTGATAAATATATACAGTAAGACTGTCTATACGCCCGTTGATTGGAGTAAATAATGTAAAACCAATGTCCGGCGGTAGGTCAAAATAAAACGGTTTACCTATGTTTTCACCCCCTTCCGGTCCCCATGGTGGCCCGAATAACCAAATACCTTAACAAATATGTGTGCAGGGGTCTCTGCTTAATATATATGTTTCGTTTTTATTTCTGGAGCCCTTCGTTAGCCAGAAAAATGCGAAAAACCAATATGCGTTATTACCCGGAATATTCCTCACGGTCCTGGCATCCCATTTTAGCTCCGTAATAGGCAACTGCCGGTCCTCAGGGAGGCTTGATCTACATGTATGATACCTCAAAACGTTTGTCAATGCCTCTGCCTGATAACTATTCCCCGTAGATCATTCCATATGACCTGTGGACCAAGTCAGAAGTAAAAAACCATGGTCGTGTAAGTCAAATTGCCGGCTGTACAACCATTATGGCTCAATTTTCGTCCACTTCCGGTCTTCAGGATAGCTTGACATACATGTATTATACCTCAAAATGTTTGTACATGTCTCTGCTTGATAAATATATACAGTAAGACTGTCTATACGCCCGTTGATTGGAGTAAATAATGTAAAACCAATGTCCGGCGGTAGGTCAAAATAAAACGGTTTACCTATGTTTTCACCCCCTCCTGGTCCCCATGGTGGCCCGAATAACCAAATACCTTAACAAATATGTGCGCAGGTGTCTCTGCTTAATATATATGTTTAGTTTTTATTTCTGGAGCCCTTCGTTAGCCAGAAAAATGCGAAAAACCAATATGCGTTATTACCCGGAAAAATCGTCACGGTCCTGGCATCCCATTTTAGCTTCGTAATAGGCAACTGCCGGTCCTCAGGGAGGATTGATCTACATGTATGATACCTCAAAACGTTTGTCAATGCCTCTGCTTGATAACTATTTCCCGTAGATCATTCCATAGGACCTGTGGAACAAGTCAGAAGTAAAAAACCATGGTCGGGTAAGTCAAATTGCCGGCTGTACAACCATTATGGCTCAATTTTCGTCCACTTCCGGTCTCCAGGATACCTTGACATACATGTATTATACCTCAAAATGTTTGTACATGTCTCTGCTTGATAAATATATACATTAAGACTGTCTATACGCCCGTTGATTGGAGTAAATAATGTAAAACCAATGTCCGGCGGTAGGTCAAAATAAAACGGTTTACCTATGTTTCCACCCCCTTCCGGTCCCCATGGTGGCCCGAATAACCAAATACCTTAACAAATATGTGCGCAGGTGTCTCTGCTTAATATATATGTTTAGTTTTTATTTCTGGAGCCCTTCGTTAGCCAGAAAAATGCGAAAAACCAATATGCGTTATTACCCGGAATATTCCTCACGGTCCTGGCATCCCATTTTAGCTCCGTAATAGGCAACTGCCGGTCCTCAGGGAGGCTTGATCTACATGTATGATACCTCAAAACGTTTGTCAATGCCTCTGCCTGATAACTATTCCCCGTAGATCATTCCATATGACCTGTGGACCAAGTCAGAAGTAAAAAACCATGGTCGTGTAAGTCAAATTGCCGGCTGTACAACCATTATGGCTCAATTTTCGTCCACTTCCGGTCTTCAGGATAGCTTGACATACATGTATTATACCTCAAAATGTTTGTACATGTCTCTGCTTGATAAATATATACAGTAAGACTGTCTATACGCCCGTTGATTGGAGTAAATAATGTAAAACCAATGTCCGGCGGTAGGTCAAAATAAAACGGTTTACCTATGTTTTCACCCCCTCCTGGTCCCCATGGTGGCCCGAATAACCAAATACCTTAACAAATATGTGCGCAGGTGTCTCTGCTTAATATATATGTTTAGTTTTTATTTCTGGAGCCCTTCGTTAGCCAGAAAAATGCGAAAAACCAATATGCGTTATTACCCGGAAAAATCGTCACGGTCCTGGCATCCCATTTTAGCTTCGTAATAGGCAACTGCCGGTCCTCAGGGAGTATTGATCTACATGTATGATACCTCAAAACGTTTGTCAATGCCTCTGCTTGATAACTATTTCCCGTAGATCATTCCATAGGACCTGTGGAACAAGTCAGAAGTAAAAATCCATGGTCGGGTAAGTCAAATTGCCGGCTGTACAACCATTATGGCTCAATTTTCGTCCACTTCCGGTCTCCAGGATACCTTGACATACATGTATTATACCTCAAAATGTTTGTACATGTCTCTGCTTGATAAATATATACAGTAAGACTGTCTATACGCCCGTTGATTGGAGTAAATAATGTAAAACCAATGTCCGGCGGTAGGTCAAAATAAAACGGTTTACCTATGTTTTCACCCCCTTCCGGTCCCCATGGTGGCCCGAATAACCAAATACCTTAACAAATATGTGTGCAGGGGTCTCTGCTTAATATATATGTTTCGTTTTTATTTCTGGAGCCCTTCGTTAGCCAGAAAAATGCGAAAAACCAATATGCGTTATTACCCGGAATATTCGTCACGGTCCTGGCATCCCATTTTAGCTCCGTAATAGGCAACTGCCGGTCCTCAGGGAGGCTTGATCTACATGTATGATACCTCAAAACGTTTGTCAATGCCTCTGCTTGATAACTATTCCCCGTAGATCATTCCATAGGACCTGTGGACCAAGTCAGAAGTAAAAAACCATGGTCGTGTAAGTCAAATTGCCGGCTGTACAACCATTATGGCTCAATTTTCGTCCACTTCCGGTCTTCAGGATAGCTTGACATACATGTATTATACCTTAAAATGTTTGTACATGTCTCTGCTTGATAAATATATACAGTAAGACTGTCTATACGCCCGTTGATTGGAGTAAATAATGTAAAACCAATGTCCGGCGGTAGGTCAAAATAAAACGGTTTACCTATGTTTTCACCCCCTTCCGGTCCCCATGGTGGCCCGAATAACCAAATACCTTAACAAATATGTGTGCAGGGGTCTCTGCTTAATATATATGTTTCGTTTTTATTTCTGGAGCCCTTCGTTAGCCAGAAAAATGCGAAAAACCAATATGCGTTATTACCCGGAATATTCCTCACGGTCCTGGCATCCCATTTTAGCTCCGTAATAGGCAACTGCCGGTCCTCAGGGAGGCTTGATCTACATGTATGATACCTCAAAACGTTTGTCAATGCCTCTGCTTGATAACTATTCCCCGTAGATCATTCCATAGGACCTGTGGACCAAGTCAGAAGTAAAAAACCATGGTCGTGTAAGTCAAATTGCCGGCTGTACAACCATTATGGCTCAATTTTCGTCCACTTCCGGTCTCCAGGATACCTTGACATACATGTATTATACCTCAAAATGTTTGTACATGTCTCTGCTTGATAAATATATACAGTAAGACTGTCTATACGCCCGTTGATTGGAGTAAATAATGTAAAACCAATGTCCGGCGGTAGGTCAAAATAAAACGGTTTACCTATGTTTCCACCCCCTTCCGGTCCCCATGGTGGCCCGAATAACCAAATACCTTAACAAATATGTGCGCAGGTGTCTCTGCTTAATATATATGTTTAGTTTTTATTTCTGGAGCCCTTCGTTAGCCAGAAAAATGCGAAAAACCAATATGCGTTATTACCCGGAATATTCGTCACGGTCCTGGCATCCCATTTTAGCTCCGTAATAGGCAACTGCCGGTCCTCAGGGAGGCTTGATCTACATGTATGATACCTCAAAACGTTTGTCAATGCCTCTGCTTGATAACTATTCCCCGTAGATCATTCCATAGGACCTGTGGACCAAGTCAGAAGTAAAAAACCATGGTCGTGTAAGTCAAATTGCCGGCTGTACAACCATTATGGCTCAATTTTCGTCCACTTCCGGTCTCCAGGATACCTTGACATACATGTATTATACCTCAAAATGTTTGTACATGTCTCTGCTTGATAAATATATACAGTAAGACTGTCTATACGCCCGTTGATTGGAGTAAATAATGTAAAACCAATGTCCGGCGGTAGGTCAAAATAAAACGGTTTACCTATGTTTCCACCCCCTTCCGGTCCCCATGGTGGCCCGAATAACCAAATACCTAAACAAATATGTGCGCAGGTGTCTCTGCTTAATATATATGTTTAGTTTTTATTTCTGGAGCCCTTCGTTAGCCAGAAAAATGCGAAAAACCAATATGCGTTATTACCCGGAATATTCGTCACGGTCCTGGCATCCCATTTTAGCTCCGTAATAGGCAACTGCCGGTCCTCAGGGAGGATTGATCTACATGTATGATACCTCAAAACGTTTGTCAATGCCTCTGCTTGATAACTATTTCCCGTAGATCATTCCATAGGACCTGTGGAACAAGTCAGAAGTAAAAATCCATGGTCGGGTAAGTCAAATTGCCGGCTGTACAACCATTATGGCTCAATTTTCGTCCACTTCCGGTCTTCAGGATAGCTTGACATACATGTATTATACCTTAAAATGTTTGTACATGTCTCTGCTTGATAAATATATACAGTAAGACTGTCTATACGCCCGTTGATTGGAGTAAATAATGTAAAACCAATGTCCGGCGGTAGGTCAAAATAAAACGGTTTACCTATGTTTTCACCCCCTTCCGGTCCCCATGGTGGCCCGAATAACCAAATACCTTAACAAATATGTGTGCAGGGGTCTCTGCTTAATATATATGTTTCGTTTTTATTTCTGGAGCCCTTCGTTAGCCAGAAAAATGCGAAAAACCAATATGCGTTATTACCCGGAATATTCCTCACGGTCCTGGCATCCCATTTTAGCTCCGTAATAGGCAACTGCCGGTCCTCAGGGAGGCTTGATCTACATGTATGATACCTCAAAACGTTTGTCAATGCCTCTGCTTGATAACTATTCCCCGTAGATCATTCCATAGGACCTGTGGACCAAGTCAGAAGTAAAAAACCATGGTCGTGTAAGTCAAATTGCCGGCTGTACAACCATTATGGCTCAATTTTCGTCCACTTCCGGTCTCCAGGATACCTTGACATACATGTATTATACCTCAAAATGTTTGTACATGTCTCTGCTTGATAAATATATACAGTAAGACTGTCTATACGCCCGTTGATTGGAGTAAATAATGTAAAACCAATGTCCGGCGGTAGGTCAAAATAAAACGGTTTACCTATGTTTCCACCCCCTTCCGGTCCCCATGGTGGCCCGAATAACCAAATACCTTAACAAATATGTGCGCAGGTGTCTCTGCTTAATATATATGTTTAGTTTTTATTTCTGGAGCCCTTCGTTAGCCAGAAAAATGCGAAAAACCAATATGCGTTATTACCCGGAATATTCGTCACGGTCCTGGCATCCCATTTTAGCTCCGTAATAGGCAACTGCCGGTCCTCAGGGAGGCTTGATCTACATGTATGATACCTCAAAACGTTTGTCAATGCCTCTGCTTGATAACTATTCCCCGTAGATCATTCCATAGGACCTGTGGACCAAGTCAGAAGTAAAAAACCATGGTCGTGTAAGTCAAATTGCCGGCTGTACAACCATTATGGCTCAATTTTCGTCCACTTCCGGTCTCCAGGATACCTTGACATACATGTATTATACCTCAAAATGTTTGTACATGTCTCTGCTTGATAAATATATACAGTAAGACTGTCTATACGCCCGTTGATTGGAGTAAATAATGTAAAACCAATGTCCGGCGGTAGGTCAAAATAAAACGGTTTACCTATGTTTCCACCCCCTTCCGGTCCCCATGGTGGCCCGAATAACCAAATACCTAAACAAATATGTGCGCAGGTGTCTCTGCTTAATATATATGTTTAGTTTTTATTTCTGGAGCCCTTCGTTAGCCAGAAAAATGCGAAAAACCAATATGCGTTATTACCCGGAATATTCGTCACGGTCCTGGCATCCCATTTTAGCTCCGTAATAGGCAACTGCCGGTCCTCAGGGAGGATTGATCTACATGTATGATACCTCAAAACGTTTGTCAATGCCTCTGCTTGATAACTATTTCCCGTAGATCATTCCATAGGACCTGTGGAACAAGTCAGAAGTAAAAATCCATGGTCGGGTAAGTCAAATTGCCGGCTGTACAACCATTATGGCTCAATTTTCGTCCACTTCCGGTCTTCAGGATAGCTTGACATACATGTATTATACCTTAAAATGTTTGTACATGTCTCTGCTTGATAAATATATACAGTAAGACTGTCTATACGCCCGTTGATTGGAGTAAATAATGTAAAACCAATGTCCGGCGGTAGGTCAAAATAAAACGGTTTACCTATGTTTCCACCCCCTTCCGGTCCCCATGGTGGCCCGAATAACCAAATACCTTAACAAATATGTGCGCAGGTGTCTCTGCTTAATATATATGTTTAGTTTTTATTTCTGGAGCCCTTCGTTAGCCAGAAAAATGCGAAAAACCAATATGCGTTATTACCCGGAATATTCGTCACGGTCCTGGCATCCCATTTTAGCTCCGTAATAGGCAACTGCCGGTCCTCAGGGAGGCTTGATCTACATGTATGATACCTCAAAACGTTTGTCAATGCCTCTGCTTGATAACTATTCCCCGTAGATCATTCCATAGGACCTGTGGACCAAGTCAGAAGTAAAAAACCATGGTCGTGTAAGTCAAATTGCCGGCTGTACAACCATTATGGCTCAATTTTCGTCCACTTCCGGTCTCCAGGATACCTTGACATACATGTATTATACCTCAAAATGTTTGTACATGTCTCTGCTTGATAAATATATACAGTAAGACTGTCTATACGCCCGTTGATTGGAGTAAATAATGTAAAACCAATGTCCGGCGGTAGGTCAAAATAAAACGGTTTACCTATGTTTTCACCCCCTTCCGGTCCCCATGGTGGCCCGAATAACCAAATACCTTAACAAATATGTGTGCAGGGGTCTCTGCTTAATATATATGTTTCGTTTTTATTTCTGGAGCCCTTCGTTAGCCAGAAAAATGCGAAAAACCAATATGCGTTATTACCCGGAATATTCGTCACGGTCCTGGCATCCCATTTTAGCTCCGTAATAGGCAACTGCCGGTCCTCAGGGAGGCTTGATCTACATGTATGATACCTCAAAACGTTTGTCAATGCCTCTGCTTGATAACTATTCCCCGTAGATCATTCCATAGGACCTGTGGACCAAGTCAGAAGTAAAAAACCATGGTCGTGTAAGTCAAATTGCCGGCTGTACAACCATTATGGCTCAATTTTCGTCCACTTCCGGTCTCCAGGATACCTTGACATACATGTATTATACCTCAAAATGTTTGTACATGTCTCTGCTTGATAAATATATACAGTAAGACTGTCTATACGCCCCTTGATTGGAGTAAATAATGTAAAACCAATGTCCGGCGGTAGGTCAAAATAAAACGGTTTACCTATGTTTCCACCCCCTTCCGGTCCCCATGGTGGCCCGAATAACCAAATACCTTAACAAATATGTGCGCAGGTGTCTCTGCTTAATATATATGTTTAGTTTTTATTTCTGGAGCCCTTCGTTAGCCAGAAAAATGCGAAAAACCAATATGCGTTATTACCCGGAATATTCGTCACGGTCCTGGCATCCCATTTTAGCTCCGTAATAGGCAACTGCCGGTCCTCAGGGAGGCTTGATCTACATGTATGATACCTCAAAACGTTTGTCAATGCCTCTGCTTGATAACTATTCCCCGTAGATCATTCCATAGGACCTGTGGACCAAGTCAGAAGTAAAAAACCATGGTCGTGTAAGTCAAATTGCCGGCTGTACAACCATTATGGCTCAATTTTCGTCCACTTCCGGTCTCCAGGATACCTTGACATACATGTATTATACCTCAAAATGTTTGTACATGTTTCTGCTTGATAAATATATACAGTAAGACTGTCTATACGCCCGTTGATTGGAGTAAATAATGTAAAACCAATGTCCGGCGGTAGGTCAAAATAAAACGGTTTACCTATGTTTCCACCCCCTTCCGGTCCCCATGGTGGCCCGAATAACCAAATACCTAAACAAATATGTGCGCAGGTGTCTCTGCTTAATATATATGTTTAGTTTTTATTTCTGGAGCCCTTCGTTAGCCAGAAAAATGCGAAAAACCAATATGCGTTATTACCCGGAATATTCGTCACGGTCCTGGCATCCCATTTTAGCTCCGTAATAGGCAACTGCCGGTCCTCAGGGAGGATTGATCTACATGTATGATACCTCAAAACGTTTGTCAATGCCTCTGCTTGATAACTATTTCCCGTAGATCATTCCATAGGACCTGTGGAACAAGTCAGAAGTAAAAATCCATGGTCGGGTAAGTCAAATTGCCGGCTGTACAACCATTATGGCTCAATTTTCGTCCACTTCCGGTCTTCAGGATAGCTTGACATACATGTATTATACCTTAAAATGTTTGTACATGTCTCTGCTTGATAAATATATACAGTAAGACTGTCTATACGCCCGTTGATTGGAGTAAATAATGTAAAACCAATGTCCGGCGGTAGGTCAAAATAAAACGGTTTACCTATGTTTTCACCCCCTTCCGGTCCCCATGGTGGCCCGAATAACCAAATACCTTAACAAATATGTGTGCAGGGGTCTCTGCTTAATATATATGTTTCGTTTTTATTTCTGGAGCCCTTCGTTAGCCAGAAAAATGCGAAAAACCAATATGCGTTATTACCCGGAATATTCCTCACGGTCCTGGCATCCCATTTTAGCTCCGTAATAGGCAACTGCCGGTCCTCAGGGAGGCTTGATCTACATGTATGATACCTCAAAACGTTTGTCAATGCCTCTGCCTGATAACTATTCCCCGTAGATCATTCCATATGACCTGTGGACCAAGTCAGAAGTAAAAAACCATGGTCGTGTAAGTCAAATTGCCGGCTGTACAACCATTATGGCTCAATTTTCGTCCACTTCCGGTCTTCAGGATAGCTTGACATACATGTATTATACCTCAAAATGTTTGTACATGTCTCTGCTTGATAAATATATACAGTAAGACTGTCTATACGCCCGTTGATTGGAGTAAATAATGTAAAACCAATGTCCGGCGGTAGGTCAAAATAAAACGGTTTACCTATGTTTTCACCCCCTCCTGGTCCCCATGGTGGCCCGAATAACCAAATACCTTAACAAATATGTGCGCAGGTGTCTCTGCTTAATATATATGTTTAGTTTTTATTTCTGGAGCCCTTCGTTAGCCAGAAAAATGCGAAAAACCAATATGCGTTATTACCCGGAAAAATCGTCACGGTCCTGGCATCCCATTTTAGCTTCGTAATAGGCAACTGCCGGTCCTCAGGGAGGATTGATCTACATGTATGATACCTCAAAACGTTTGTCAATGCCTCTGCTTGATAACTATTTCCCGTAGATCATTCCATAGGACCTGTGGAACAAGTCAGAAGTAAAAAACCATGGTCGGGTAAGTCAAATTGCCGGCTGTACAACCATTATGGCTCAATTTTCGTCCACTTCCGGTCTCCAGGATACCTTGACATACATGTATTATACCTCAAAATGTTTGTACATGTCTCTGCTTGATAAATATATACAGTAAGACTGTCTATACGCCCGTTGATTGGAGTAAATAATGTAAAACCAATGTCCGGCGGTAGGTCAAAATAAAACGGTTTCCCTATGTTTTCACCCCCTTCCGGTCCCCATGGTGGCCCGAATAACCAAATACCTTAACAAATATGTGCGCAGGTGTCTCTGCTTAATATATATGTTTCGTTTTTATTTCTGGAGCCCTTCGTTAGCCAGAAAAATGCGAAAAACCAATATGCGTTATTACCCGGAATATTCCTCACGGTCCTGGCATCCCATTTTAGCTCCGTAATAGGCAACTGCCGGTCCTCAGGGAGGCTTGATCTACATGTATGATACCTCAAAACGTTTATCAATGCCTCTGCTTGATAACTATTCCCCGTAGATCATTCCATAGGACCTGTGGACCAAGTCAGAAGTAAAAAACCATGGTCGTGTAAGTCAAATTGCCGGCTGTACAACCATTATGGCTCAATTTTCGTCCACTTCCGGTCTCCAGGATACCTTGACATACATGTATTATACCTCAAAATGTTTGTACATGTCTCTGCTTGATAAATATATACAGTAAGACTGTCTATACGCCCGTTGATTGGAGTAAATAATGTAAAACCAATGTCCGGCGGTAGGTCAAAATAAAACGGTTTACCTATGTTTCCACCCCCTTCCGGTCCCCATGGTGGCCCGAATAACCAAATACCTTAACAAATATGTGCGCAGGTGTCTCTGCTTAATATATATGTTTAGTTTTTATTTCTGGAGCCCTTCGTTAGCCAGAAAAATGCGAAAAACCAATATGCGTTATTACCCGGAATATTCGTCACGGTCCTGGCATCCCATTTTAGCTCCGTAATAGGCAACTGCCGGTCCTCAGGGAGGCTTGATCTACATGTATGATACCTCAAAACGTTTGTCAATGCCTCTGCTTGATAACTATTCCCCGTAGATCATTCCATAGGACCTGTGGACCAAGTCAGAAGTAAAAAACCATGGTCGTGTAAGTCAAATTGCCGGCTGTACAACCATTATGGCTCAATTTTCGTCCACTTCCGGTCTCCAGGATACCTTGACATACATGTATTATACCTCAAAATGTTTGTACATGTCTCTGCTTGATAAATATATACAGTAAGACTGTCTATACGCCCGTTGATTGGAGTAAATAATGTAAAACCAATGTCCGGCGGTAGGTCAAAATAAAACGGTTTACCTATGTTTCCACCCCCTTCCGGTCCCCATGGTGGCCCGAATAACCAAATACCTAAACAAATATGTGCGCAGGTGTCTCTGCTTAATATATATGTTTCGTTTTTATTTCTGGAGCCCTTCGTTAGCCAGAAAAATGCGAAAAACCAATATGCGTTATTACCCGGAATATTCCTCACGGTCCTGGCATCCCATTTTAGCTCCGTAATAGGCAACTGCCGGTCCTCAGGGAGGCTTGATCTACATGTATGATACCTCAAAACGTTTGTCAATGCCTCTGCTTGATAACTATTCCCCGTAGATCATTCCATAGGACCTGTGGACCAAGTCAGAAGTAAAAAACCATGGTCGTGTAAGTCAAATTGCCGGCTGTACAACCATTATGGCTCAATTTTCGTCCACTTCCGGTCTCCAGGATACCTTGACATACATGTATTATACCTCAAAATGTTTGTACATGTCTCTGCTTGATAAATATATACAGTAAGACTGTCTATACGCCCGTTGATTGGAGTAAATAATGTAAAACCAATGTCCGGCGGTAGGTCAAAATAAAACGGTTTACCTATGTTTCCACCCCCTTCCGGTCCCCATGGTGGCCCGAATAACCAAATACCTTAACAAATATGTGCGCAGTTGTCTCTGCTTAATATATATGTTTAGTTTTTATTTCTGGAGCCCTTCGTTAGCCAGAAAAATGCGAAAAACCAATATGCGTTATTACCCGGAATATTCGTCACGGTCCTGGCATCCCATTTTAGCTCCGTAATAGGCAACTGCCGGTCCTCAGGGAGGCTTGATCTACATGTATGATACCTCAAAACGTTTGTCAATGCCTCTGCTTGATAACTATTTCCCGTAGATCATTCCATAGGACCTGTGGAACAAGTCAGAAGTAAAAATCCATGGTCGGGTAAGTCAAATTGCCGGCTGTACAACCATTATGGCTCAATTTTCGTCCACTTCCGGTCTTCAGGATAGCTTGACATACATGTATTATACCTTAAAATGTTTGTACATGTCTCTGCTTGATAAATATATACAGTAAGACTGTCTATACGCCCGTTGATTGGAGTAAATAATGTAAAACCAATGTCCGGCGGTAGGTCAAAATAAAACGGTTTACCTATGTTTTCACCCCCTTCCGGTCCCCATGGTGGCCCGAATAACCAAATACCTTAACAAATATGTGTGCAGGGGTCTCTGCTTAATATATATGTTTCGTTTTTATTTCTGGAGCCCTTCGTTAGCCAGAAAAATGCGAAAAACCAATATGCGTTATTACCCGGAATATTCCTCACGGTCCTGGCATCCCATTTTAGCTCCGTAATAGGCAACTGCCGGTCCTCAGGGAGGCTTGATCTACATGTATGATACCTCAAAACGTTTGTCAATGCCTCTGCCTGATAACTATTCCCCGTAGATCATTCCATATGACCTGTGGACCAAGTCAGAAGTAAAAAACCATGGTCGTGTAAGTCAAATTGCCGCTGTACAACCATTATGGCTCAATTTTCGTCCACTTCCGGTCTTCAGGATAGCTTGACATACATGTATTATACCTCAAAATGTTTGTACATGTCTCTGCTTGATAAATATATACAGTAAGACTGTCTATACGCCCGTTGATTGGAGTAAATAATGTAAAACCAATGTCCGGCGGTAGGTCAAAATAAAACGGTTTACCTATGTTTTCACCCCCTCCTGGTCCCCATGGTGGCCCGAATAACCAAATACCTTAACAAATATGTGCGCAGGTGTCTCTGCTTAATATATATGTTTAGTTTTTATTTCTGGAGCCCTTCGTTAGCCAGAAAAATGCGAAAAACCAATATGCGTTATTACCCGGAAAAATCGTCACGGTCCTGGCATCCCATTTTAGCTCCGTAATAGGCAACTGCCGGTCCTCAGGGAGGCTTGATCTACATGTATGATACCTCAAAACGTTTGTCAATGCCTCTGCTTGATAACTATTCCCCGTAGATCATTCCATAGGACCTGTGGACCAAGTCAGAAGTAAAAAACCATGGTCGTGTAAGTCAAATTGCCGGCTGTACAACCATTATGGCTCAATTTTCGTCCACTTCCGGTCTCCAGGATACCTTGACATACATGTATTATACCTCAAAATGTTTGTACATGTCTCTGCTTGATAAATATATACAGTAAGACTGTCTATACGCCCGTTGATTGGAGTAAATAATGTAAAACCAATGTCCGGCGGTAGGTCAAAATAAAACGGTTTACCTATGTTTCCACCCCCTTCCGGTCCCCATGGTGGCCCGAATAACCAAATACCTAAACAAATATGTGCGCAGGTGTCTCTGCTTAATATATATGTTTAGTTTTTATTTCTGGAGCCCTTCGTTAGCCAGAAAAATGCGAAAAACCAATATGCGTTATTACCCGGAATATTCGTCACGGTCCTGGCATCCCATTTTAGCTCCGTAATAGGCAACTGCCGGTCCTCAGGGAGGATTGATCTACATGTATGATACCTCAAAACGTTTGTCAATGCCTCTGCTTGATAACTATTTCCCGTAGATCATTCCATAGGACCTGTGGAACAAGTCAGAAGTAAAAATCCATGGTCGGGTAAGTCAAATTGCCGGCTGTACAACCATTATGGCTCAATTTTCGTCCACTTCCGGTCTTCAGGATAGCTTGACATACATGTATTATACCTTAAAATGTTTGTACATGTCTCTGCTTGATAAATATATACAGTAAGACTGTCTATACGCCCGTTGATTGGAGTAAATAATGTAAAACCAATGTCCGGCGGTAGGTCAAAATAAAACGGTTTACCTATGTTTTCACCCCCTTCCGGTCCCCATGGTGGCCCGAATAACCAAATACCTTAACAAATATGTGTGCAGGGGTCTCTGCTTAATATATATGTTTAGTTTTTATTTCTGGAGCCCTTCGTTAGCCAGAAAAATGCGAAAAACCAATATGCGTTATTACCCGGAATATTCCTCACGGTCCTGGCATCCCATTTTAGCTCCGTAATAGGCAACTGCCGGTCCTCAGGGAGGCTTGATCTACATGTATGATACCTCAAAACGTTTGTCAATGCCTCTGCCTGATAACTATTCCCCGTAGATCATTCCATATGACCTGTGGACCAAGTCAGAAGTAAAAAACCATGGTCGTGTAAGTCAAATTGCCGGCTGTACAACCATTATGGCTCAATTTTCGTCCACTTCCGGTCTTCAGGATAGCTTGACATACATGTATTATACCTCAAAATGTTTGTACATGTCTCTGCTTGATAAATATATACAGTAAGACTGTCTATACGCCCGTTGATTGGAGTAAATAATGTAAAACCAATGTCCGGCGGTAGGTCAAAATAAAACGGTTTACCTATGTTTTCACCCCCTCCTGGTCCCCATGGTGGCCCGAATAACCAAATACCTTAACAAATATGTGCGCAGGTGTCTCTGCTTAATATATATGTTTAGTTTTTATTTCTGGAGCCCTTCGTTAGCCAGAAAAATGCGAAAAACCAATATGCGTTATTACCCGGAAAAATCGTCACGGTCCTGGCATCCCATTTTAGCTCCGTAATAGGCAACTGCCGGTCCTCAGGGAGGATTGATCTACATGTATGATACCTCAAAACGTTTGTCAATGCCTCTGCTTGATAACTATTTCCCGTAGATCATTCCATAGGACCTGTGGAACAAGTCAGAAGTAAAAAACCATGGTCGGGTAAGTCAAATTCCCGGCTGTACAACCATTATGGCTCAATTTTCGTCCACTTCCGGTCTCCAGGATACCTTGACATACATGTATTATACCTCAAAATGTTTGTACATGTCTCTGCTTGATAAATATATACAGTAAGACTGTCTATACGCCCGTTGATTGGAGTAAATAATGTAAAACCAATGTCCGGCGGTAGGTCAAAATAAAACGGTTTACCTATGTTTCCACCCCCTTCCGGTCCCCATGGTGGCCCGAATAACCAAATACCTTAACAAATATGTGCGCAGGTGTCTCTGCTTAATATATATGTTTAGTTTTTATTTCTGGAGCCCTTCGTTAGCCAGAAAAATGCGAAAAACCAATATGCGTTATTACCCGGAATATTCGTCACGGTCCTGGCATCCCATTTTAGCTCCGTAATAGGCAACTGCCGGTCCTCAGGGAGGCTTGATCTACATGTATGATACCTCAAAACGTTTGTCAATGCCTCTGCTTGATAACTATTCCCCGTAGATCATTCCATAGGACCTGTGGACCAAGTCAGAAGTAAAAAACCATGGTCGTGTAAGTCAAATTGCCGGCTGTACAACCATTATGGCTCAATTTTCGTCCACTTCCGGTCTCCAGGATACCTTGACATACATGTATTATACCTCAAAATGTTTGTACATGTCTCTGCTTGATAAATATATACAGTAAGACTGTCTATACGCCCGTTGATTGGAGTAAATAATGTAAAACCAATGTCCGGCGGTAGGTCAAAATAAAACGGTTTACCTATGTTTCCACCCCCTTCCGGTCCCCATGGTGGCCCGAATAACCAAATACCTAAACAAATATGTGCGCAGGTGTCTCTGCTTAATATATATGTTTCGTTTTTATTTCTGGAGCCCTTCGTTAGCCAGAAAAATGCGAAAAACCAATATGCGTTATTACCCGGAATATTCCTCACGGTCCTGGCATCCCATTTTAGCTCCGTAATAGGCAACTGCCGGTCCTCAGGGAGGCTTGATCTACATGTATGATACCTCAAAACGTTTGTCAATGCCTCTGCTTGATAACTATTCCCCGTAGATCATTCCATAGGACCTGTGGACCAAGTCAGAAGTAAAAAACCATGGTCGTGTAAGTCAAATTGCCGGCTGTACAACCATTATGGCTCAATTTTCGTCCACTTCCGGTCTCCAGGATACCTTGACATACATGTATTATACCTCAAAATGTTTGTACATGTCTCTGCTTGATAAATATATACAGTAAGACTGTCTATACGCCCGTTGATTGGAGTAAATAATGTAAAACCAATGTCCGGCGGTAGGTCAAAATAAAACGGTTTACCTATGTTTCCACCCCCTTCCGGTCCCCATGGTGGCCCGAATAACCAAATACCTTAACAAATATGTGCGCAGGTGTCTCTGCTTAATATATATGTTTAGTTTTTATTTCTGGAGCCCTTCGTTAGCCAGAAAAATGCGAAAAACCAATATGCGTTATTACCCGGAATATTCGTCACGGTCCTGGCATCCCATTTTAGCTCCGTAATAGGCAACTGCCGGTCCTCAGGGAGGCTTGATCTACATGTATGATACCTCAAAACGTTTGTCAATGCCTCTGCTTGATAACTATTCCCCGTAGATCATTCCATAGGACCTGTGGACCAAGTCAGAAGTAAAAAACCATGGTCGTGTAAGTCAAATTGCCGGCTGTACAACCATTATGGCTCAATTTTCGTCCACTTCCGGTCTCCAGGATACCTTGACATACATGTATTATACCTCAAAATGTTTGTACATGTCTCTGCTTGATAAATATATACAGTAAGACTGTCTATACGCCCGTTGATTGGAGTAAATAATGTAAAACCAATGTCCGGCGGTAGGTCAAAATAAAACGGTTTACCTATGTTTCCACCCCCTTCCGGTCCCCATGGTGGCCCGAATAACCAAATACCTAAACAAATATGTGCGCAGGTGTCTCTGCTTAATATATATGTTTCGTTTTTATTTCTGGAGCCCTTCGTTAGCCAGAAAAATGCGAAAAACCAATATGCGTTATTACCCGGAATATTCGTCACGGTCCTGGCATCCCATTTTAGCTCCGTAATAGGCAACTGCCGGTCCTCAGGGAGGATTGATCTACATGTATGATACCTCAAAACGTTTGTCAATGCCTCTGCTTGATAACTATTTCCCGTAGATCATTCCATAGGACCTGTGGAACAAGTCAGAAGTAAAAATCCATGGTCGGGTAAGTCAAATTGCCGGCTGTACAACCATTATGGCTCAATTTTCGTCCACTTCCGGTCTTCAGGATAGCTTGACATACATGTATTATACCTTAAAATGTTTGTACATGTCTCTGCTTGATAAATATATACAGTAAGACTGTCTATACGCCCGTTGATTGGAGTAAATAATGTAAAACCAATGTCCGGCGGTAGGTCAAAATAAAACGGTTTACCTATGTTTTCACCCCCTTCCGGTCCCCATGGTGGCCCGAATAACCAAATACCTTAACAAATATGTGTGCAGGGGTCTCTGCTTAATATATATGTTTAGTTTTTATTTCTGGAGCCCTTCGTTAGCCAGAAAAATGCGAAAAACCAATATGCGTTATTACCCGGAATATTCCTCACGGTCCTGGCATCCCATTTTAGCTCCGTAATAGGCAACTGCCGGTCCTCAGGGAGGCTTGATCTACATGTATGATACCTCAAAACGTTTGTCAATGCCTCTGCCTGATAACTATTCCCCGTAGATCATTCCATATGACCTGTGGACCAAGTCAGAAGTAAAAAACCATGGTCGTGTAAGTCAAATTGCCGGCTGTACAACCATTATGGCTCAATTTTCGTCCACTTCCGGTCTTCAGGATAGCTTGACATACATGTATTATACCTCAAAATGTTTGTACATGTCTCTGCTTGATAAATATATACAGTAAGACTGTCTATACGCCCGTTGATTGGAGTAAATAATGTAAAACCAATGTCCGGCGGTAGGTCAAAATAAAACGGTTTACCTATGTTTTCACCCCCTCCTGGTCCCCATGGTGGCCCGAATAACCAAATACCTTAACAAATATGTGCGCAGGTGTCTCTGCTTAATATATATGTTTAGTTTTTATTTCTGGAGCCCTTCGTTAGCCAGAAAAATGCGAAAAACCAATATGCGTTATTACCCGGAAAAATCGTCACGGTCCTGGCATCCCATTTTAGCTCCGTAATAGGCAACTGCCGGTCCTCAGGGAGGCTTGATCTACATGTATGATACCTCAAAACGTTTGTCAATGCCTCTGCTTGATAACTATTCCCCGTAGATCATTCCATAGGACCTGTGGACCAAGTCAGAAGTAAAAAACCATGGTCGTGTAAGTCAAATTGCCGGCTGTACAACCATTATGGCTCAATTTTCGTCCACTTCCGGTCTCCAGGATACCTTGACATACATGTATTATACCTCAAAATGTTTGTACATGTCTCTGCTTGATAAATATATACAGTAAGACTGTCTATACGCCCGTTGATTGGAGTAAATAATGTAAAACCAATGTCCGGCGGTAGGTCAAAATAAAACGGTTTACCTATGTTTCCACCCCCTTCCGGTCCCCATGGTGGCCCGAATAACCAAATACCTAAACAAATATGTGCGCAGGTGTCTCTGCTTAATATATATGTTTCGTTTTTATTTCTGGAGCCCTTCGTTAGCCAGAAAAATGCGAAAAACCAATATGCGTTATTACCCGGAATATTCGTCACCGTCCTGGCATCCCATTTTAGCTCCGTAATAGGCAACTGCCGGTCCTCAGGGAGGATTGATCTACATGTATGATACCTCAAAACGTTTGTCAATGCCTCTGCTTGATAACTATTTCCCGTAGATCATTCCATAGGACCTGTGGAACAAGTCAGAAGTAAAAATCCATGGTCGGGTAGGTCAAATTGGCGGCTGTACAACCATTATGGCTCAATTTTCGTCCACTTCCGGTCTTCAGGATAGCTTGACATACATGTATTATACCTTAAAATGTTTGTACATGTCTCTGCTTGATAAATATATACAGTAAGACTGTCTATACGCCCGTTGATTGGAGTAAATAATGTAAAACCAATGTCCGGCGGTAGGTCAAAATAAAACGGTTTACCTATGTTTTCACCCCCTTCCGGTCCCCATGGTGGCCCGAATAACCAAATACCTTAACAAATATGTGTGCAGGGGTCTCTGCTTAATATATATGTTTAGTTTTTATTTCTGGAGCCCTTCGTTAGCCAGAAAAATGCGAAAAACCAATATGCGTTATTACCCGGAATATTCGTCACGGTCCTGGCATCCCATTTTAGCTCCGTAATAGGCAACTGCCGGTCCTCAGGGAGGCTTGATCTACATGTATGATACCTCAAAACGTTTGTCAATGCCTCTGCCTGATAACTATTCCCCGTAGATCATTCCATAGGACCTGTGGACCAAGTCAGAAGTAAAAAACCATGGTCGTGTAAGTCAAATTGCCGGCTGTACAACCATTATGGCTCAATTTTCGTCCACTTCCGGTCTTCAGGATAGCTTGACATACATGTATTATACCTCAAAATGTTTGTACATGTCTCTGCTTGATAAATATATACAGTAAGACTGTCTATACGCCCGTTGATTGGAGTAAATAATGTAAAACCAATGTCCGGCGGTAGGTCAAAATAAAACGGTTTACCTATGTTTTCACCCCCTTCCGGTCCCCATGGTGGCCCGAATAACCAAATACCTTAACAAATATGTGTGCAGGGGTCTCTGCTTAATATATATGTTTAGTTTTTATTTCTGGAGCCCTTCGTTAGCCAGAAAAATGCGAAAAACCAATATGCGTTATTACCCGGAATATTCCTCACGGTCCTGGCATCCCATTTTAGCTCCGTAATAGGCAACTGCCGGTCCTCAGGGAGGCTTGATCTACATGTATGATACCTCAAAACGTTTGTCAATGCCTCTGCCTGATAACTATTCCCCGTAGATCATTCCATATGACCTGTGGACCAAGTCAGAAGTAAAAAACCATGGTCGTGTAAGTCAAATTGCCGGCTGTACAACCATTATGGCTCAATTTTCGTCCACTTCCGGTCTTCAGGATAGCTTGACATACATGTATTATACCTCAAAATGTTTGTACATGTCTCTGCTTGATAAATATATACAGTAAGACTGTCTATACGCCCGTTGATTGGAGTAAATAATGTAAAACCAATGTCCGGCGGTAGGTCAAAATAAAACGGTTTACCTATGTTTTCACCCCCTCCTGGTCCCCATGGTGGCCCGAATAACCAAATACCTTAACAAATATGTGCGCAGGTGTCTCTGCTTAATATATATGTTTAGTTTTTATTTCTGGAGCCCTTCGTTAGCCAGAAAAATGCGAAAAACCAATATGCGTTATTACCCGGAAAAATCGTCACGGTCCTGGCATCCCATTTTAGCTCCGTAATAGGCAACTGCCGGTCCTCAGGGAGGATTGATCTACATGTATGATACCTCAAAACGTTTGTCAATGCCTCTGCTTGATAACTATTTCCCGTAGATCATTCCATAGGACCTGTGGAACAAGTCAGAAGTAAAAAACCATGGTCGGGTAAGTCAAATTCCCGGCTGTACAACCATTATGGCTCAATTTTCGTCCACTTCCGGTCTCCAGGATACCTTGACATACATGTATTATACCTCAAAATGTTTGTACATGTCTCTGCTTGATAAATATATACAGTAAGACTGTCTATACGCCCGTTGATTGGAGTAAATAATGTAAAACCAATGTCCGGCGGTAGGTCAAAATAAAACGGTTTACCTATGTTTTCACCCCCTTCCGGTCCCCATGGTGGCCCGAATAACCAAATACCTTAACAAATATGTGTGCAGGGGTCTCTGCTTAATATATATGTTTAGTTTTTATTTCTGGAGCCCTTCGTTAGCCAGAAAAATGCGAAAAACCAATATGCGTTATTACCCGGAATATTCGTCACGGTCCTGGCATCCCATTTTAGCTCCGTAATAGGCAACTGCCGGTCCTCAGGGAGGCTTGATCTACATGTATGATACCTCAAAACGTTTGTCAATGCCTCTGCCTGATAACTATTCCCCGTAGATCATTCCATAGGACCTGTGGACCAAGTCAGAAGTAAAAAACCATGGTCGTGTAAGTCAAATTGCCGGCTGTACAACCATTATGGCTCAATTTTCGTCCACTTCCGGTCTTCAGGATAGCTTGACATACATGTATTATACCTCAAAATGTTTGTACATGTCTCTGCTTGATAAATATATACAGTAAGACTGTCTATACGCCCGTTGATTGGAGTAAATAATGTAAAACCAATGTCCGGCGGTAGGTCAAAATAAAACGGTTTACCTATGTTTTCACCCCCTTCCGGTCCCCATGGTGGCCCGAATAACCAAATACCTTAACAAATATGTGCGCAGGTGTCTCTGCTTAATATATATGTTTAGTTTTTATTTCTGGAGCCCTTCGTTAGCCAGAAAAATGCGAAAAACCAATATGCGTTATTACCCGGAATATTCGTCACGGTCCTGGCATCCCATTTTAGCTTCGTAATAGGCAACTGCCGGTCCTCAGGGAGGATTGATCTACATGTATGATACCTCAAAACGTTTGTCAATGCCTCTGCTTCATAACTATTTCCCGTAGATCATTCCATAGGACCTGTGGAACAAGTCAGAAGTAAAAAACCATGGTCGGGTAAGTCAAATTGCCGGCTGTACAACCATTATGGCTCAATTTTCGTCCACTTCCGGTCTTCAGGATAGATTGACATACATGTATTATACCTTAAAATGTTTGTACATGTCTCTGCTTGATAAATATATACAGTAAGACTGTCTATACGCCCGTTGATTGGAGTAAATAATGTAAAACCAATGTCCGGCGGTAGGTCAAAATAAAACGGTTTACCTATGTTTTCACCCCCTTCCGGTCCCCATGGTGGCCCGAATAACCAAATACCTTAACAAATATGTGTGCAGAGGTCTCTGCTTAATATATATGTTTAGTTTTTATTTCTGTAGCCCTTCGTTAGCCAGAAAAATGCGAAAAACCAATATGCGTTATTACCCGGAATATTCCTCACGGTCCTGGCATCCCATTTTAGCTCCGTAATAGGCAACTGCCGGTCCTCAGGGAGGCTTGATCTACATGTATGATACCTCAAAACGTTTGTCAATGCCTCTGCTTGATAACTATTCCCCGTAGATCATTCCATAGGACCTGTGGACCAAGTCAGAAGTAAAAAACCATGGTCGTGTAAGTCAAATTGCCGGCTGTACAACCATTATGGCTCAATTTTCGTCCACTTCCGGTCTCCAGGATACCTTGACATACATGTATTATACCTCAAAATGTTTGTACATGTCTCTGCTTGATAAATATATACAGTAAGACTGTCTATACGCCCCTTGATTGGAGTAAATAATGTAAAACCAATGTCCGGCGGTAGGTTAAAATAAAACGGTTTACCTATGTTTTCACCCCCTTCCGGTCCCCATGGTGGCCCGAATAACCAAATACCTTAACAAATATGTGTGCAGGGGTCTCTGCTTAATATGTATGTTTAGTTTTTATTTCTGGAGCCCTTCGTTAGCCAGAAAAATGCGAAAAACCAATATGCGTTATTACCCGGAATATTCGTCACGGTCCTGGCATCCCATTTTAGCTCCGTAATAGGCAACTGCCGGTCCTCAGGGAGGCTTGATCTACATGTATGATACCTCAAAACGTTTGTCAATGCCTCTGCTTCATAACTATTTCCCGTAGATCATTCCATAGGACCTGTGGAACAAGTCAGAAGTAAAAAACCATGGTCGGGTAGGTCAAATTGCCGGCTGTACAACCATTATGGCTCAATTTTCGTCCACTTCCGGTCTTCAGGATAGATTGACATACATGTATTATACCTTAAAATGTTTGTACATGTCTCTGCTTGATAAATATATACAGTAAGACTGTCTATACGCCCGTTGATTGGAGTAAATAATGTAAAACCAATGTCCGGCGGTAGGTCAAAATAAAACGGTTTACCTATGTTTTCACCCCCTTCCGGTCCCCATGGTGGCCCGAATAACCAAATACCTTAACAAATATGTGTGCAGGGGTCTCTGCTTAATATATATGTTTAGTTTTTATTTCTGGAGCCCTTCGTTAGCCAGAAAAATGCGAAAAACCAATATGCGTTATTACCCGGAATATTCCTCACGGTCCTGGCATCCCATTTTAGCTCCGTAATAGGCAACTGCCGGTCCTCAGGGAGGCTTGATCTACATGTATGATACCTCAAAACGTTTGTCAATGCCTCTGCCTGATAACTATTCCCCGTAGATCATTCCATATGACCTGTGGACCAAGTCAGAAGTAAAAAACCATGGTCGTGTAAGTCAAATTGCCGGCTGTACAACCATTATGGCTCAATTTTCGTCCACTTCCGGTCTTCAGGATAGCTTGACATACATGTATTATACCTCAAAATGTTTGTACATGTCTCTGCTTGATAAATATATACAGTAAGACTGTCTATACGCCCGTTGATTGGAGTAAATAATGTAAAACCAATGTCCGGCGGTAGGTCAAAATAAAACGGTTTACCTATGTTTTCACCCCCTCCTGGTCCCCATGGTGGCCCGAATAACCAAATACCTTAACAAATATGTGCGCAGGTGTCTCTGCTTAATATATATGTTTAGTTTTTATTTCTGGAGCCCTTCGTTAGCCAGAAAAATGCGAAAAACCAATATGCGTTATTACCCGGAAAAATCGTCACGGTCCTGGCATCCCATTTTAGCTCCGTAATAGGCAACTGCCGGTCCTCAGGGAGGATTGATCTACATGTATGATACCTCAAAACGTTTGTCAATGCCTCTGCTTGATAACTATTTCCCGTAGATCATTCCATAGGACCTGTGGAACAAGTCAGAAGTAAAAAACCATGGTCGGGTAAGTCAAATTCCCGGCTGTACAACCATTATGGCTCAATTTTCGTCCACTTCCGGTCTCCAGGATACCTTGACATACATGTATTATACCTCAAAATGTTTGTACATGTCTCTGCTTGATAAATATATACAGTAAGACTGTCTATACGCCCGTTGATTGGAGTAAATAATGTAAAACCAATGTCCGGCGGTAGGTCAAAATAAAACGGTTTACCTATGTTTTCACCCCCTTCTGGTCCCCATGGTGGCCCGAATAACCAAATACCTTAACAAATATGTGCGCAGGTGTCTCTGCTTAATATATATGTTTAGTTTTTATTTCTGGAGCCCTTCGTTAGCCAGAAAAATGCGAAAAACCAATATGCGTTATTACCCGGAATATTCGTCACGGTCCTGGCATCCCATTTTAGCTCCGTAATAGGCAACTGCCGGTCCTCAGGGAGGATTGATCTACATGTATGATACCTCAAAACGTTTGTCAATGCCTCTGCTTGATAACTATTTCCCGTAGATCATTCCATAGGACCTGTGGAACAAGTCAGAAGTAAAAATCCATGGTCGGGTAGGTCAAATTGGCGGCTGTACAACCATTATGGCTCAATTTTCGTCCACTTCCGGTCTTCAGGATAGCTTGACATACATGTATTATACCTTAAAATGTTTGTACATGTCTCTGCTTGATAAATATATACAGTAAGACTGTCTATACGCCCGTTGATTGGAGTAAATAATGTAAAACCAATGTCCGGCGGTAGGTCAAAATAAAACGGTTTACCTATGTTTTCACCCCCTTCCGGTCCCCATGGTGGCCCGAATAACCAAATACCTTAACAAATATGTGTGCAGGGGTCTCTGCTTAATATATATGTTTAGTTTTTATTTCTGGAGCCCTTCGTTAGCCAGAAAAATGCGAAAAACCAATATGCGTTATTACCCGGAATATTCGTCACGGTCCTGGCATCCCATTTTAGCTCCGTAATAGGCAACTGCCGGTCCTCAGGGAAGCTTGATCTACATGTATGATACCTCAAAACGTTTGTCAATGCCTCTGCTTGATAACTATTCCCCGTAGATCATTCCATAGGACCTGTGGACCAAGTCAGAAGTAAAAAACCATGGTCGTGTAAGTCAAATTGCCGGCTGTACAACCATTATGGCTCAATTTTAGTCCACTTCCGGTCTTCAGGATAGCTTGACATACATGTATTATACCTTAAAATGTTTGTACATGTCTCTGCTTGATAAATATATACAGTAAGACTGTCTATACGCCCGTTGATTGGAGTAAATAATGTAAAACCAATGTCCGGCGGTAGGTCAAAATAAAACGGTTTACCTATGTTTTCACCCCCTTCCGGTCCCCATGGTGGCCCGAATAACCAAATACCTTAACAAATATGTGTGCAGGGGTCTCTGCTTAATATATATGTTTAGTTTTTATTTCTGGAGCCCTTCGTTAGCCAGAAAAATGCGAAAAACCAATATGCGTTATTACCCGGAATATTCGTCACGGTCCTGGCATCCCATTTTAGCTCCGTAATAGGCAACTGCCGGTCCTCAGGGAGGCTTGATCTACATGTATGATACCTCAAAACGTTTGTCAATGCCTCTGCCTGATAACTATTCCCCGTAGATCATTCCATAGGACCTGTGGACCAAGTCAGAAGTAAAAAACCATGGTCGTGTAAGTCAAATTGCCGGCTGTACAACCATTATGGCTCAATTTTCGTCCACTTCCGGTCTTCAGGATAGCTTGACATACATGTATTATACCTCAAAATGTTTGTACATGTCTCTGCTTGATAAATATATACAGTAAGACTGTCTATACGCCCGTTGATTGGAGTAAATAATGTAAAACCAATGTCCGGCGGTAGGTCAAAATAAAACGGTTTACCTATGTTTTCACCCCCTTCCGGTCCCCATGGTGGCCCGAATAACCAAATACCTTAACAAATATGTGCGCAGGTGTCTCTGCTTAATATATATGTTTAGTTTTTATTTCTGGAGCCCTTCGTTAGCCAGAAAAATGCGAAAAACCAATATGCGTTATTACCCGGAATATTCGTCACGGTCCTGGCATCCCATTTTAGCTTCGTAATAGGCAACTGCCGGTCCTCAGGGAGGATTGATCTACATGTATGATACCTCAAAACGTTTGTCAATGCCTCTGCTTCATAACTATTTCCCGTAGATCATTCCATAGGACCTGTGGAACAAGTCAGAAGTAAAAAACCATGGTCGGGTAAGTCAAATTGCCGGCTGTACAACCATTATGGCTCAATTTTCGTCCACTTCCGGTCTTCAGGATAGATTGACATACATGTATTATACCTTAAAATGTTTGTACATGTCTCTGCTTGATAAATATATACAGTAAGACTGTCTATACGCCCGTTGATTGGAGTAAATAATGTAAAACCAATGTCCGGCGGTAGGTCAAAATAAAACGGTTTACCTATGTTTTCACCCCCTTCCGGTCCCCATGGTGGCCCGAATAACCAAATACCTTAACAAATATGTGTGCAGAGGTCTCTGCTTAATATATATGTTTAGTTTTTATTTCTGTAGTCCTTCGTTAGCCAGAAAAATGCGAAAAACCAATATGCGTTATTACCCGGAATATTCCTCACGGTCCTGGCATCCCATTTTAGCTCCGTAATAGGCAACTGCCGGTCCTCAGGGAGGCTTGATCTACATGTATGATACCTCAAAACGTTTGTCAATGCCTCTGCTTGATAACTATTCCCCGTAGATCATTCCATAGGACCTGTGGACCAAGTCAGAAGTAAAAAACCATGGTCGTGTAAGTCAAATTGCCGGCTGTACAACCATTATGGCTCAATTTTCGTCCACTTCCGGTCTCCAGGATACCTTGACATACATGTATTATACCTCAAAATGTTTGTACATGTCTCTGCTTGATAAATATATACAGTAAGACTGTCTATACGCCCCTTGATTGGAGTAAATAATGTAAAACCAATGTCCGGCGGTAGGTTAAAATAAAACGGTTTACCTATGTTTTCACCCCCTTCCGGTCCCCATGGTGGCCCGAATAACCAAATACCTTAACAAATATGTGTGCAGGGGTCTCTGCTTAATATGTATGTTTAGTTTTTATTTCTGGAGCCCTTCGTTAGCCAGAAAAATGCGAAAAACCAATATGCGTTATTACCCGGAATATTCGTCACGGTCCTGGCATCCCATTTTAGCTCCGTAATAGGCAACTGCCGGTCCTCAGGGAGGCTTGATCTACATGTATGATACCTCAAAACGTTTGTCAATGCCTCTGCTTGATAACTATTCCCCGTAGATCATTCCATAGGACCTGTGGACCAAGTCAGAAGTAAAAAACCATGGTCGTGTAAGTCAAATTGCCGGCTGTACAACCATTATGGCTCAATTTTAGTCCACTTCCGGTCTTCAGGATAGCTTGACATACATGTATTATACCTTAAAATGTTTGTACATGTCTCTGCTTGATAAATATATACAGTAAGACTGTCTATACGCCCGTTGATTGGAGTAAATAATGTAAAACCAATGTCCGGCGGTAGGTCAAAATAAAACGGTTTACCTATGTTTTCACCCCCTTCCGGTCCCCATGGTGGCCCGAATAACCAAATACCTTAACAAATATGTGTGCAGGGGTCTCTGCTTAATATATATGTTTAGTTTTTATTTCTGGAGCCCTTCGTTAGCCAGAAAAATGCGAAAAACCAATATGCGTTATTACCCGGAATATTCGTCACGGTCCTGGCATCCCATTTTAGCTCCGTAATAGGCAACTGCCGGTCCTCAGGGAGGCTTGATCTACATGTATGATACCTCAAAACGTTTGTCAATGCCTCTGCCTGATAACTATTCCCCGTAGATCATTCCATAGGACCTGTGGACCAAGTCAGAAGTAAAAAACCATGGTCGTGTAAGTCAAATTGCCGGCTGTACAACCATTATGGCTCAATTTTCGTCCACTTCCGGTCTTCAGGATAGCTTGACATACATGTATTATACCTCAAAATGTTTGTACATGTCTCTGCTTGATAAATATATACAGTAAGACTGTCTATACGCCCGTTGATTGGAGTAAATAATGTAAAACCAATGTCCGGCGGTAGGTCAAAATAAAACGGTTTACCTATGTTTTCACCCCCTTCCGGTCCCCATGGTGGCCCGAATAACCAAATACCTTAACAAATATGTGCGCAGGTGTCTCTGCTTAATATATATGTTTAGTTTTTATTTCTGGAGCCCTTCGTTAGCCAGAAAAATGCGAAAAACCAATATGCGTTATTACCCGGAATATTCGTCACGGTCCTGGCATCCCATTTTAGCTTCGTAATAGGCAACTGCCGGTCCTCAGGGAGGATTGATCTACATGTATGATACCTCAAAACGTTTGTCAATGCCTCTGCTTGATAACTATTTCCCGTAGATCATTCCATAGGACCTGTGGAACAAGTCAGAAGTAAAAAACCATGGTCGGGTAAGTCAAATTGCCGGCTGTACAACCATTATGGCTCAATTTTCGTCCACTTCCGGTCTTCAGGATAGATTGACATACATGTATTATACCTTAAAATGTTTGTACATGTCTCTGCTTGATAAATATATACAGTAAGACTGTCTATACGCCCGTTGATTGGAGTAAATAATGTAAAACCAATGTCCGGCGGTAGGTCAAAATAAAACGGTTTACCTATGTTTTCACCCCCTTCCGGTCCCCATGGTGGCCCGAATAACCAAATACCTTAACAAATATGTGTGCAGAGGTCTCTGCTTAATATATATGTTTAGTTTTTATTTCTGTAGTCCTTCGTTAGCCAGAAAAATGCGAAAAACCAATATGCGTTATTACCCGGAATATTCCTCACGGTCCTGGCATCCCATTTTAGCTCCGTAATAGGCAACTGCCGGTCCTCAGGGAGGCTTGATCTACATGTATGATACCTCAAAACGTTTGTCAATGCCTCTGCTTGATAACTATTCCCCGTAGATCATTCCATAGGACCTGTGGACCAAGTCAGAAGTAAAAAACCATGGTCGTGTAAGTCAAATTGCCGGCTGTACAACCATTATGGCTCAATTTTCGTCCACTTCCGGTCTCCAGGATACCTTGACATACATGTATTATACCTCAAAATGTTTGTACATGTCTCTGCTTGATAAATATATACAGTAAGACTGTCTATACGCCCCTTGATTGGAGTAAATAATGTAAAACCAATGTCCGGCGGTAGGTTAAAATAAAACGGTTTACCTATGTTTTCACCCCCTTCCGGTCCCCATGGTGGCCCGAATAACCAAATACCTTAACAAATATGTGTGCAGGGGTCTCTGCTTAATATGTATGTTTAGTTTTTATTTCTGGAGCCCTTCGTTAGCCAGAAAAATGCGAAAAACCAATATGCGTTATTACCCGGAATATTCGTCACGGTCCTGGCATCCCATTTTAGCTCCGTAATAGGCAACTGCCGGTCCTCAGGGAGGCTTGATCTACATGTATGATACCTCAAAACGTTTGTCAATGCCTCTGCTTCATAACTATTTCCCGTAGATCATTCCATAGGACCTGTGGAACAAGTCAGAAGTAAAAAACCATGGTCGGGTAGGTCAAATTGCCGGCTGTACAACCATTATGGCTCAATTTTCGTCCACTTCCGGTCTTCAGGATAGATTGACATACATGTATTATACCTTAAAATGTTTGTACATGTCTCTGCTTGATAAATATATACAGTAAGACTGTCTATACGCCCGTTGATTGGAGTAAATAATGTAAAACCAATGTCCGGCGGTAGGTCAAAATAAAACGGTTTACCTATGTTTTCACCCCCTTCCGGTCCCCATGGTGGCCCGAATAACCAAATACCTTAACAAATATGTGTGCAGGGGTCTCTGCTTAATATATATGTTTAGTTTTTATTTCTGGAGCCCTTCGTTAGCCAGAAAAATGCGAAAAACCAATATGCGTTATTACCCGGAATATTCCTCACGGTCCTGGCATCCCATTTTAGCTCCGTAATAGGCAACTGCCGGTCCTCAGGGAGGCTTGATCTACATGTATGATACCTCAAAACGTTTGTCAATGCCTCTGCCTGATAACTATTCCCCGTAGATCATTCCATATGACCTGTGGACCAAGTCAGAAGTAAAAAACCATGGTCGTGTAAGTCAAATTGCCGGCTGTACAACCATTATGGCTCAATTTTCGTCCACTTCCGGTCTTCAGGATAGCTTGACATACATGTATTATACCTCAAAATGTTTGTACATGTCTCTGCTTGATAAATATATACAGTAAGACTGTCTATACGCCCGTTGATTGGAGTAAATAATGTAAAACCAATGTCCGGCGGTAGGTCAAAATAAAACGGTTTACCTATGTTTTCACCCCCTCCTGGTCCCCATGGTGGCCCGAATAACCAAATACCTTAACAAATATGTGCGCAGGTGTCTCTGCTTAATATATATGTTTAGTTTTTATTTCTGGAGCCCTTCGTTAGCCAGAAAAATGCGAAAAACCAATATGCGTTATTACCCGGAAAAATCGTCACGGTCCTGGCATCCCATTTTAGCTCCGTAATAGGCAACTGCCGGTCCTCAGGGAGGATTGATCTACATGTATGATACCTCAAAACGTTTGTCAATGCCTCTGCTTGATAACTATTTCCCGTAGATCATTCCATAGGACCTGTGGAACAAGTCAGAAGTAAAAAACCATGGTCGGGTAAGTCAAATTCCCGGCTGTACAACCATTATGGCTCAATTTTCGTACACTTCCGGTCTCCAGGATACCTTGACATACATGTATTATACCTCAAAATGTTTGTACATGTCTCTGCTTGATAAATATATACAGTAAGACTGTCTATACGCCCGTTGATTGGAGTAAATAATGTAAAACCAATGTCCGGCGGTAGGTCAAAATAAAACGGTTTACCTATGTTTTCACCCCCTTCTGGTCCCCATGGTGGCCCGAATAACCAAATACCTTAACAAATATGTGCGCAGGTGTCTCTGCTTAATATATATGTTTAGTTTTTATTTCTGGAGCCCTTCGTTAGCCAGAAAAATGCGAAAAACCAATATGCGTTATTACCCGGAATATTCGTCACGGTCCTGGCATCCCATTTTAGCTCCGTAATAGGCAACTGCCGGTCCTCAGGGAGGATTGATCTACATGTATGATACCTCAAAACGTTTGTCAATGCCTCTGCTTGATAACTATTTCCCGTAGATCATTCCATAGGACCTGTGGAACAAGTCAGAAGTAAAAATCCATGGTCGCGTAGGTCAAATTGGCGGCTGTACAACCATTATGGCTCAATTTTCGTCCACTTCCGGTCTTCAGGATAGCTTGACATACATGTATTATACCTTAAAATGTTTGTACATGTCTCTGCTTGATAAATATATACAGTAAGACTGTCTATACGCCCGTTGATTGGAGTAAATAATGTAAAACCAATGTCCGGCGGTAGGTCAAAATAAAACGGTTTACCTATGTTTTCACCCCCTTCCGGTCCCCATGGTGGCCCGAATAACCAAATACCTTAACAAATATGTGTGCAGGGGTCTCTGCTTAATATATATGTTTAGTTTTTATTTCTGGAGCCCTTCGTTAGCCAGAAAAATGCGAAAAACCAATATGCGTTATTACCCGGAATATTCGTCACGGTCCTGGCATCCCATTTTAGCTCCGTAATAGGCAACTGCCGGTCCTCAGGGAAGCTTGATCTACATGTATGATACCTCAAAACGTTTGTCAATGCCTCTGCTTGATAACTATTCCCCGTAGATCATTCCATAGGACCTGTGGACCAAGTCAGAAGTAAAAAACCATGGTCGTGTAAGTCAAATTGCCGGCTGTACAACCATTATGGCTCAATTTTAGTCCACTTCCGGTCTTCAGGATAGCTTGACATACATGTATTATACCTTAAAATGTTTGTACATGTCTCTGCTTGATAAATATATACAGTAAGACTGTCTATACGCCCGTTGATTGGAGTAAATAATGTAAAACCAATGTCCGGCGGTAGGTCAAAATAAAACGGTTTACCTATGTTTTCACCCCCTTCCGGTCCCCATGGTGGCCCGAATAACCAAATACCTTAACAAATATGTGTGCAGGGGTCTCTGCTTAATATATATGTTTAGTTTTTATTTCTGGAGCCCTTCGTTAGCCAGAAAAATGCGAAAAACCAATATGCGTTATTACCCGGAATATTCGTCACGGTCCTGGCATCCCATTTTAGCTCCGTAATAGGCAACTGCCGGTCCTCAGGGAGGCTTGATCTACATGTATGATACCTCAAAACGTTTGTCAATGCCTCTGCCTGATAACTATTCCCCGTAGATCATTCCATAGGACCTGTGGACCAAGTCAGAAGTAAAAAACCATGGTCGTGTAAGTCAAATTGCCGGCTGTACAACCATTATGGCTCAATTTTCGTCCACTTCCGGTCTTCAGGATAGCTTGACATACATGTATTATACCTCAAAATGTTTGTACATGTCTCTGCTTGATAAATATATACAGTAAGACTGTCTATACGCCCGTTGATTGGAGTAAATAATGTAAAACCAATGTCCGGCGGTAGGTCAAAATAAAACGGTTTACCTATGTTTTCACCCCCTTCCGGTCCCCATGGTGGCCCGAATAACCAAATACCTTAACAAATATGTGCGCAGGTGTCTCTGCTTAATATATATGTTTAGTTTTTATTTCTGGAGCCCTTCGTTAGCCAGAAAAATGCGAAAAACCAATATGCGTTATTACCCGGAATATTCGTCACGGTCCTGGCATCCCATTTTAGCTTCGTAATAGGCAACTGCCGGTCCTCAGGGAGGATTGATCTACATGTATGATACCTCAAAACGTTTGTCAATGCCTCTGCTTCATAACTATTTCCCGTAGATCATTCCATAGGACCTGTGGAACAAGTCAGAAGTAAAAAACCATGGTCGGGTAAGTCAAATTGCCGGCTGTACAACCATTATGGCTCAATTTTCGTCCACTTCCGGTCTTCAGGATAGATTGACATACATGTATTATACCTTAAAATGTTTGTACATGTCTCTGCTTGATAAATATATACAGTAAGACTGTCTATACGCCCGTTGATTGGAGTAAATAATGTAAAACCAATGTCCGGCGGTAGGTCAAAATAAAACGGTTTACCTATGTTTTCACCCCCTTCCGGTCCCCATGGTGGCCCGAATAACCAAATACCTTAACAAATATGTGTGCAGAGGTCTCTGCTTAATATATATGTTTAGTTTTTATTTCTGTAGTCCTTCGTTAGCCAGAAAAATGCGAAAAACCAATATGCGTTATTACCCGGAATATTCCTCACGGTCCTGGCATCCCATTTTAGCTCCGTAATAGGCAACTGCCGGTCCTCAGGGAGGCTTGATCTACATGTATGATACCTCAAAACGTTTGTCAATGCCTCTGCTTGATAACTATTCCCCGTAGATCATTCCATAGGACCTGTGGACCAAGTCAGAAGTAAAAAACCATGGTCGTGTAAGTCAAATTGCCGGCTGTACAACCATTATGGCTCAATTTTCGTCCACTTCCGGTCTCCAGGATACCTTGACATACATGTATTATACCTCAAAATGTTTGTACATGTCTCTGCTTGATAAATATATACAGTAAGACTGTCTATACGCCCCTTGATTGGAGTAAATAATGTAAAACCAATGTCCGGCGGTAGGTTAAAATAAAACGGTTTACCTATGTTTTCACCCCCTTCCGGTCCCCATGGTGGCCCGAATAACCAAATACCTTAACAAATATGTGTGCAGAGGTCTCTGCTTAATATATATGTTTAGTTTTTATTTCTGTAGCCCTTCGTTAGCCAGAAAAATGCGAAAAACCAATATGCGTTATTACCCGGAATATTCCTCACGGTCCTGGCATCCCATTTTAGCTCCGTAATAGGCAACTGCCGGTCCTCAGGGAGGCTTGATCTACATGTATGATACCTCAAAACGTTTGTCAATGCCTCTGCTTGATAACTATTCCCCGTAGATCATTCCATAGGACCTGTGGACCAAGTCAGAAGTAAAAAACCATGGTCGTGTAAGTCAAATTGCCGCTGTACAACCATTATGGCTCAATTTTCGTCCACTTCCGGTCTCCAGGATACCTTGACATACATGTATTATACCTCAAAATGTTTGTACATGTCTCTGCTTGATAAATATATACAGTAAGACTGTCTATACGCCCCTTGATTGGAGTAAATAATGTAAAACCAATGTCCGGCGGTAGGTCAAAATAAAACGGTTTACCTATGTTTTCACCCCCTTCCGGTCCCCATGGTGGCCCGAATAACCAAATACCTTAACAAATATGTGTGCAGGGGTCTCTGCTTAATATATATGTTTAGTTTTTATTTCTGGAGCCCTTCGTTAGCCAGAAAAATGCGAAAAACCAATATGCGTTATTACCCGGAATATTCGTCACGGTCCTGGCATCCCATTTTAGCTCCGTAATAGGCAACTGCCGGTCCTCAGGGAGGCTTGATCTACATGTATGATACCTCAAAACGTTTGTCAATGCCTCTGCCTGATAACTATTCCCCGTAGATCATTCCATAGGACCTGTGGACCAAGTCAGAAGTAAAAAACCATGGTCGTGTAAGTCAAATTGCCGGCTGTACAACCATTATGGCTCAATTTTCGTCCACTTCCGGTCTTCAGGATAGCTTGACATACATGTATTATACCTCAAAATGTTTGTACATGTCTCTGCTTGATAAATATATACAGTAAGACTGTCTATACGCCCGTTGATTGGAGTAAATAATGTAAAACCAATGTCCGGCGGTAGGTCAAAATAAAACGGTTTACCTATGTTTTCACCCCCTTCCGGTCCCCATGGTGGCCCGAATAACCAAATACCTTAACAAATATGTGCGCAGGTGTCTCTGCTTAATATATATGTTTAGTTTTTATTTCTGGAGCCCTTCGTTAGCCAGAAAAATGCGAAAAACCAATATGCGTTATTACCCGGAATATTCGTCACGGTCCTGGCATCCCATTTTAGCTTCGTAATAGGCAACTGCCGGTCCTCAGGGAGGATTGATCTACATGTATGATACCTCAAAACGTTTGTCAATGCCTCTGCTTCATAACTATTTCCCGTAGATCATTCCATAGGACCTGTGGAACAAGTCAGAAGTAAAAAACCATGGTCGGGTAAGTCAAATTGCCGGCTGTACAACCATTATGGCTCAATTTTCGTCCACTTCCGGTCTTCAGGATAGATTGACATACATGTATTATACCTTAAAATGTTTGTACATGTCTCTGCTTGATAAATATATACAGTAAGACTGTCTATACGCCCGTTGATTGGAGTAAATAATGTAAAACCAATGTCCGGCGGTAGGTCAAAATAAAACGGTTTACCTATGTTTTCACCCCCTTCCGGTCCCCATGGTGGCCCGAATAACCAAATACCTTAACAAATATGTGTGCAGAGGTCTCTGCTTAATATATATGTTTAGTTTTTATTTCTGTAGCCCTTCGTTAGCCAGAAAAATGCGAAAAACCAATATGCGTTATTACCCGGAATATTCCTCACGGTCCTGGCATCCCATTTTAGCTCCGTAATAGGCAACTGCCGGTCCTCAGGGAGGCTTGATCTACATGTATGATACCTCAAAACGTTTGTCAATGCCTCTGCTTGATAACTATTCCCCGTAGATCATTCCATAGGACCTGTGGACCAAGTCAGAAGTAAAAAACCATGGTCGTGTAAGTCAAATTGCCGGCTGTACAACCATTATGGCTCAATTTTCGTCCACTTCCGGTCTCCAGGATACCTTGACATACATGTATTATACCTCAAAATGTTTGTACATGTCTCTGCTTGATAAATATATACAGTAAGACTGTCTATACGCCCCTTGATTGGAGTAAATAATGTAAAACCAATGTCCGGCGGTAGGTTAAAATAAAACGGTTTACCTATGTTTTCACCCCCTTCCGGTCCCCATGGTGGCCCGAATAACCAAATACCTTAACAAATATGTGTGCAGAGGTCTCTGCTTAATATATATGTTTAGTTTTTATTTCTGTAGCCCTTCGTTAGCCAGAAAAATGCGAAAAACCAATATGCGTTATTACCCGGAATATTCCTCACGGTCCTGGCATCCCATTTTAGCTCCGTAATAGGCAACTGCCGGTCCTCAGGGAGGCTTGATCTACATGTATGATACCTCAAAACGTTTGTCAATGCCTCTGCTTGATAACTATTCCCCGTAGATCATTCCATAGGACCTGTGGACCAAGTCAGAAGTAAAAAACCATGGTCGTGTAAGTCAAATTGCCGCTGTACAACCATTATGGCTCAATTTTCGTCCACTTCCGGTCTCCAGGATACCTTGACATACATGTATTATACCTCAAAATGTTTGTACATGTCTCTGCTTGATAAATATATACAGTAAGACTGTCTATACGCCCCTTGATTGGAGTAAATAATGTAAAACCAATGTCCGGCGGTAGGTCAAAATAAAACGGTTTACCTATGTTTTCACCCCCTTCCGGTCCGCATGGTGGCCCGAATAACCAAATACCTTAACAAATATGTGTGCAGGGGTCTCTGCTTAATATATATGTTTAGTTTTTATTTCTGGAGCCCTTCGTTAGCCAGAAAAATGCGAAAAACCAATATGCGTTATTACCCGGAATATTCGTCACGGTCCTGGCATCCCATTTTAGCTCCGTAATAGGCAACTGCCGGTCCTCAGGGAGGCTTGATCTACATGTATGATACCTCAAAACGTTTGTCAATGCCTCTGCCTGATAACTATTCCCCGTAGATCATTCCATAGGACCTGTGGACCAAGTCAGAAGTAAAAAACCATGGTCGTGTAAGTCAAATTGCCGGCTGTACAACCATTATGGCTCAATTTTCGTCCACTTCCGGTCTTCAGGATAGCTTGACATACATGTATTATACCTCAAAATGTTTGTACATGTCTCTGCTTGATAAATATATACAGTAAGACTGTCTATACGCCCGTTGATTGGAGTAAATAATGTAAAACCAATGTCCGGCGGTAGGTCAAAATAAAACGGTTTACCTATGTTTTCACCCCCTTCCGGTCCCCATGGTGGCCCGAATAACCAAATACCTTAACAAATATGTGCGCAGGTGTCTCTGCTTAATATATATGTTTAGTTTTTATTTCTGGAGCCCTTCGTTAGCCAGAAAAATGCGAAAAACCAATATGCGTTATTACCCGGAATATTCGTCACGGTCCTGGCATCCCATTTTAGCTTCGTAATAGGCAACTGCCGGTCCTCAGGGAGGATTGATCTACATGTATGATACCTCAAAACGTTTGTCAATGCCTCTGCTTCATAACTATTTCCCGTAGATCATTCCATAGGACCTGTGGAACAAGTCAGAAGTAAAAAACCATGGTCGGGTAAGTCAAATTGCCGGCTGTACAACCATTATGGCTCAATTTTCGTCCACTTCCGGTCTTCAGGATAGATTGACATACATGTATTATACCTTAAAATGTTTGTACATGTCTCTGCTTGATAAATATATACAGTAAGACTGTCTATACGCCCGTTGATTGGAGTAAATAATGTAAAACCAATGTCCGGCGGTAGGTCAAAATAAAACGGTTTACCTATGTTTTCATCCCCTTCCGGTCCCCATGGTGGCCCGAATAACCAAATACCTTAACAAATATGTGTGCAGAGGTCTCTGCTTAATATATATGTTTAGTTTTTATTTCTGTAGCCCTTCGTTAGCCAGAAAAATGCGAAAAACCAATATGCGTTATTACCCGGAATATTCCTCACGGTCCTGGCATCCCATTTTAGCTCCGTAATAGGCAACTGCCGGTCCTCAGGGAGGCTTGATCTACATGTATGATACCTCAAAACGTTTGTCAATGCCTCTGCTTGATAACTATTCCCCGTAGATCATTCCATAGGACCTGTGGACCAAGTCAGAAGTAAAAAACCATGGTCGTGTAAGTCAAATTGCCGGCTGTACAACCATTATGGCTCAATTTTCGTCCACTTCCGGTCTCCAGGATACCTTGACATACATGTATTATACCTCAAAATGTTTGTACATGTCTCTGCTTGATAAATATATACAGTAAGACTGTCTATACGCCCCTTGATTGGAGTAAATAATGTAAAACCAATGTCCGGCGGTAGGTTAAAATAAAACGGTTTACCTATGTTTTCACCCCCTTCCGGTCCCCATGGTGGCCCGAATAACCAAATACCTTAACAAATATGTGTGCAGAGGTCTCTGCTTAATATATATGTTTAGTTTTTATTTCTGTAGCCCTTCGTTAGCCAGAAAAATGCGAAAAACCAATATGCGTTATTACCCGGAATATTCCTCACGGTCCTGGCATCCCATTTTAGCTCCGTAATAGGCAACTGCCGGTCCTCAGGGAGGCTTGATCTACATGTATGATACCTCAAAACGTTTGTCAATGCCTCTGCTTGATAACTATTCCCCGTAGATCATTCCATAGGACCTGTGGACCAAGTCAGAAGTAAAAAACCATGGTCGTGTAAGTCAAATTGCCGCTGTACAACCATTATGGCTCAATTTTCGTCCACTTCCGGTCTCCAGGATACCTTGACATACATGTATTATACCTCAAAATGTTTGTACATGTCTCTGCTTGATAAATATATACAGTAAGACTGTCTATACGCCCCTTGATTGGAGTAAATAATGTAAAACCAATGTCCGGCGGTAGGTTAAAATAAAACGGTTTACCTATGTTTTCACCCCCTTCCGGTCCCCATGGTGGCCCGAATAACCAAATACCTTAACAAATATGTGCGCAGGTGTCTCTGCTTAATATATATGTTTAGTTTTTATTTCTGGAGCCCTTCGTTAGCCAGAAAAATGCGAAAAACCAATATGCGTTATTACCCGGAATATTCGTCACGGTCCTGGCATCCCATTTTAGCTTCGTAATAGGCAACTGCCGGTCCTCAGGGAGGATTGATCTACATGTATGATACCTCAAAACGTTTGTCAATGCCTCTGCTTCATAACTATTTCCCGTAGATCATTCCATAGGACCTGTGGAACAAGTCAGAAGTAAAAAACCATGGTCGGGTAGGTCAAATTGCCGGCTGTACAACCATTATGGCTCAATTTTCGTCCACTTCCGGTCTTCAGGATAGATTATCATACATGTATTATACCTTAAAATGTTTGTACATGTCTCTGCTTGATAAATATATACAGTAAGACTGTCTATACGCCCCTTGATTGGAGTAAATAATGTAAAACCAATGTCCGGCGGTAGGTTAAAATAAAACGGTTTACCTATGTTTTCACCCCCTTCCGGTCCCCATGGTGGCCCGAATAACCAAATACCTCAACAAATATGTGTGCAGGGGTCTCTGCTTAATATGTATGTTTAGTTTTTATTTCTGGAGCCCTTCGTTAGCCAGAAAAATGCGAAAAACCAATATGCGTTATTACCCGGAATATTCGTCACGGTCCTGGCATCCCATTTTAGCTCCGTAATAGCCAACTTCCGGTCCTCAGGGAGGCTTGATCTACATGTATGATACCTCAAAACGTTTGTCAATGCCTCTGCTTGATAACTATTTCCCGTAGATCATTCCATAAGACCTATGGAATAAGTCAGAAGTAAAAAACCATGGTCGGGTAAGTCTAATTGCCGGCTGTACAACCATTATGGCTCAATTTTCGTCCACTTCCGGTCTCCAGGATAACTTGACATACATGTATTATACCTCAAAATGTTTGTACATGTCTCTGCTTGATAAATATATACAGTAAGACTGTCTATACGCCCGTTGATTGGAGTAAATAATGTAAAACCAATGTTCGGCGGTAGGTCAAAATAAAACGGTTTACCTATGTTTTCACCCCCTCCCGGTCCCCATGGTGGCCCGAATAACCAAATACCTTAACAAATATGTGCGCAGGTGTCTCTGCTTAATATATATGTTTAGTTTTTATTTCTGGAGCCCTTCGTTAGCCAGAAAAATGCGAAAAACCAATATGCGTTATTACCCGGAATATTCGTCACGGTCCTGGCATCCCATTTTAGCTCCGTAATAGGCAACTGCCGGTCCTCAGGGAGGCTTGATCTACATGTATGATACCTCAAAACGTTTGTCAATGCCTCTGCTTGATAACTATTTCCCGTAGATCATTCCATGTGACCTGTGGAACAAGTCAGAAGTAAAAAACCATGGTCGGGTAAGTCAAATTGCCGGCTGTACAACCATTATGGCTCAATTTTCGTCCACTTCCGGTCTTCAGGATAGCTTGACATACATGTATTATACCTCAAAATGTTTGTACATGTCTCTGCTTGATAAATATATACAGTAAGACTGTCTATACGCCCGTTGATTGGAGTAAATAATGTAAAACCAATGTCCGGCGGTAGGTCAAAATAAAACGGTTTACCTATGTTTTCACCCCCTTACGGTCCCCATGGTGGCCCGAATAACCAAATACCTTAACAAATATGTGCGCAAGTGTCTCTGCTTAATATATATGTTTAGTTGTTATTTCTGGAGCCCTTCGTTAGCCAGAAAAATGCGAAAAACCAATATGCGTTATTTCCCGGAATATTCGTCACGGTCCTGGCATCCCATTTTAGCTCCGTAATAAGCAACTGCCGGTCCTCAGGGAGGCTTGATCTACATGTATGATACCTCAAAACGTTTGTCAATGCCTCTGCTTGATAACTATTCCCCGTAGATCATTCCATAGGACCTGTGGACCAAGTCAGAAGTAAAAAACCATGGTCGTGTAAGTCAAATTGCCGGCTGTACAACCATTATGGCTCAATTTTCGTCCACTTCCGGTCTCCAGGATACCTTGACATACATGTATTATACCTCAAAATGTTTGTACATGTCTCTGCTTGATAAATATATACAGTAAGACTGTCTATACGCCCCTTGATTGGAGTAAATAATGTAAAACCAATGTCCGGCGGTAGGTTAAAATAAAACGGTTTACCTATGTTTTCACCCCCTTCCGGTCCCCATGGTGGCCCGAATAACCAAATACCTTAACAAATATGTGTGCAGGGGTCTCTGCTTAATATGTATGTTTAGTTTTTATTTCTGGAGCCCTTCGTTAGCCAGAAAAATGCGAAAAACCAATATGCGTTATTACCCGGAATATTCGTCACGGTCCTGGCATCCCATTTTAGCTCCGTAATAGGCAACTGCCGGTCCTCAGGGAGGCTTGATCTACATGTATGATACCTCAAAACGTTTGTCAATGCCTCTGCTTCATAACTATTTCCCGTAGATCATTCCATAGGACCTGTGGAACAAGTCAGAAGTAAAAAACCATGGTCGGGTAGGTCAAATTGCCGGCTGTACAACCATTATGGCTCAATTTTCGTCCACTTCCGGTCTTCAGGATAGATTGACATACATGTATTATACCTTAAAATGTTTGTACATGTCTCTGCTTGATAAATATATACAGTAAGACTGTCTATACGCCCGTTGATTGGAGTAAATAATGTAAAACCAATGTCCGGCGGTAGGTCAAAATAAAACGGTTTACCTATGTTTTCACCCCCTTCCGGTCCCCATGGTGGCCCGAATAACCAAATACCTTAACAAATATGTGTGCAGAGGTCTCTGCTTAATATATATGTTTAGTTTTTATTTCTGTAGCCCTTCGTTAGCCAGAAAAATGCGAAAAACCAATATGCGTTATTACCCGGAATATTCCTCACGGTCCTGGCATCCCATTTTAGCTCCGTAATAGGCAACTGCCGGTCCTCAGGGAGGCTTGATCTACATGTATGATACCTCAAAACGTTTGTCAATGCCTCTGCTTGATAACTATTCCCCGTAGATCATTCCATAGGACCTGTGGACCAAGTCAGAAGTAAAAAACCATGGTCGTGTAAGTCAAATTGCCGGCTGTACAACCATTATGGCTCAATTTTCGTCCACTTCCGGTCTCCAGGATACCTTGACATACATGTATTATACCTCAAAATGTTTGTACATGTCTCTGCTTGATAAATATATACAGTAAGACTGTCTATACGCCCGTTGATTGGAGTAAATAATGTAAAACCAATGTCCGGCGGTAGATCAAAATAAAACGGTTTACCTATGTTTTCACCCCCTTCCGGTCCCCATGGTGGCTCGAATAACCAAATACCTTAACAAATATGTGCGCAGGTGTCTCTGCTTAATATATATGTTTAGTTTTTATTTCTGGAGCCCTTCGTTAGCCAGAAAAATGCGAAAAACCAATATGCGTTATTACCCGGAATATTCGTCACGGTCCTGGCATCCCATTTTAGCTTCGTAATAGGCAACTGCCGGTCCTCAGGGAGGCTTGATCTACATGTATGATACCTCAAAACGTTTGTCAATGCCTCTGCTTCATAACTATTTCCCGTAGATCATTCCATAGGACCTGTGGAACAAGTCAGAAGTAAAAAACCATGGTCGGGTAGGTCAAATTGCCGGCTGTACAACCATTATGGCTCAATTTTCGTCCACTTCCGGTCTTCAGGATAGATTATCATACATGTATTATACCTTAAAATGTTTGTACATGTCTCTGCTTGATAAATATATACAGTAAGACTGTCTATACGCCCGTTGATTGGAGTAAATAATGTAAAACCAATGTCCGGCGGTAGGTCAAAATAAAACGGTTTACCTATGTTTTCACCCCCTTCCGGTCCCCATGGTGGCCCGAATAACCAAATACCTTAACAAATATGTGTGCAGAGGTCTCTGCTTAATATATATGTTTAGTTTTTATTTCTGTAGCCCTTCGTTAGCCAGAAAAATGCGAAAAACCAATATGCGTTATTACCCGGAATATTCCTCACGGTCCTGGCATCCCATTTTAGCTCCGTAATAGGCAACTGCCGGTCCTCAGGGAGGCTTGATCTACATGTATGATACCTCAAAACGTTTGTCAATGCCTCTGCTTGATAACTATTCCCCGTAGATCATTCCATAGGACCTGTGGACCAAGTCAGAAGTAAAAAACCATGGTCGTGTAAGTCAAATTGCCGGCTGTACAACCATTATGGCTCAATTTTCGTCCACTTCCGGTCTCCAGGATACCTTGACATACATGTATTATACCTCAAAATGTTTGTACATGTCTCTGCTTGATAAATATATACAGTAAGACTGTCTATACGCCCGTTGATTGGAGTAAATAATGTAAAACCAATGTCCGGCGGTAGATCAAAATAAAACGGTTTACCTATGTTTTCACCCCCTTCCGGTCCCCATGGTGGCTCGAATAACCAAATACCTTAACAAATATGTGCGCAGGTGTCTCTGCTTAATATATATGTTTAGTTTTTATTTCTGGAGCCCTTCGTTAGCCAGAAAAATGCGAAAAACCAATATGCGTTATTACCCGGAATATTCGTCACGGTCCTGGCATCCCATTTTAGCTTCGTAATAGGCAACTGCCGGTCCTCAGGGAGGCTTGATCTACATGTATGATACCTCAAAACGTTTGTCAATGCCTCTGCTTCATAACTATTTCCCGTAGATCATTCCATAGGACCTGTGGAACAAGTCAGAAGTAAAAAACCATGGTCGGGTAGGTCAAATTGCCGGCTGTACAACCATTATGGCTCAATTTTCGTCCACTTCCGGTCTTCAGGATAGATTATCATACATGTATTATACCTTAAAATGTTTGTACATGTCTCTGCTTGATAAATATATACAGTAAGACTGTCTATACGCCCGTTGATTGGAGTAAATAATGTAAAACCAATGTCCGGCGGTAGGTCAAAATAAAACGGTTTACCTATGTTTTCACCCCCTTCCGGTCCCCATGGTGGCCCGAATAACCAAATACCTTAACAAATATGTGTGCAGAGGTCTCTGCTTAATATATATGTTTAGTTTTTATTTCTGTAGCCCTTCGTTAGCCAGAAAAATGCGAAAAACCAATATGCGTTATTACCCGGAATATTCCTCACGGTCCTGGCATCCCATTTTAGCTCCGTAATAGGCAACTGCCGGTCCTCAGGGAGGCTTGATCTACATGTATGATACCTCAAAACGTTTGTCAATGCCTCTGCTTGATAACTATTCCCCGTAGATCATTCCATAGGACCTGTGGACCAAGTCAGAAGTAAAAAACCATGGTCGTGTAAGTCAAATTGCCGGCTGTACAACCATTATGGCTCAATTTTCGTCCACTTCCGGTCTCCAGGATACCTTGACATACATGTATTATACCTCAAAATGTTTGTACATGTCTCTGCTTGATAAATATATACAGTAAGACTGTCTATACGCCCCTTGATTGGAGTAAATAATGTAAAACCAATGTCCGGCGGTAGGTTAAAATAAAACGGTTTACCTATGTTTTCACCCCCTTCCGGTCCCCATGGTGGCCCGAATAACCAAATACCTTAACAAATATGTGTGCAGGGGTCTCTGCTTAATATGTATGTTTAGTTTTTATTTCTGGAGCCCTTCGTTAGCCAGAAAAATGCGAAAAACCAATATGCGTTATTACCCGGAATATTCGTCACGGTCCTGGCATCCCATTTTAGCTCCGTAATAGGCAACTGCCGGTCCTCAGGGAGGATTGATCTACATGTATGATACCTCAAAACGTTTGTCAATGCCTCTGCCTGATAACTATTCCCCGTAGATCATTCCATAGGACCTGTGGACCAAGTCAGAAGTAAAAAACCATGGTCGGGTAAGTCAAATTGCCGGCTGTACAACCATTATGGCTCAATTTTCGTCCACTTCCGGTCTTCAGGATAGCTTGACATACATGTATTATACCTCAAAATGTTTGTACATGTCTCTGCTTGATAAATATATACAGTAAGACTGTCTATACGCCCCTTGATTGGAGTAAATAATGTAAAACCAATGTCCGGCGGTAGATCAAAATAAAACGGTTTACCTATGTTTTCACCCCCTTCCGGTCCCCATGGTGGCTCGAATAACCAAATACCTTAACAAATATGTGCGCAGGTGTCTCTGCTTAATATATATGTTTAGTTTTTATTTCTGGAGCCCTTCGTTAGCCAGAAAAATGCGAAAAACCAATATGCGTTATTACCCGGAATATTCGTCACGGTCCTGGCATCCCATTTTAGCTTCGTAATAGGCAACTGCCGGTCCTCAGGGAGGCTTGATCTACATGTATGATACCTCAAAACGTTTGTCAATGCCTCTGCTTCATAACTATTTCCCGTAGATCATTCCATAGGACCTGTGGAACAAGTCAGAAGTAAAAAACCATGGTCGGGTAGGTCAAATTGCCGGCTGTACAACCATTATGGCTCAATTTTCGTCCACTTCCGGTCTTCAGGATAGATTATCATACATGTATTATACCTTAAAATGTTTGTACATGTCTCTGCTTGATAAATATATACAGTAAGACTGTCTATACGCCCGTTGATTGGAGTAAATAATGTAAAACCAATGTCCGGCGGTAGGTCAAAATAAAACGGTTTACCTATGTTTTCACCCCCTTCCGGTCCCCATGGTGGCCCGAATAACCAAATACCTTAACAAATATGTGTGCAGAGGTCTCTGCTTAATATATATGTTTAGTTTTTATTTCTGTAGCCCTTCGTTAGCCAGAAAAATGCGAAAAACCAATATGCGTTATTACCCGGAATATTCCTCACGGTCCTGGCATCCCATTTTAGCTCCGTAATAGGCAACTGCCGGTCCTCAGGGAGGCTTGATCTACATGTATGATACCTCAAAACGTTTGTCAATGCCTCTGCTTGATAACTATTCCCCGTAGATCATTCCATAGGACCTGTGGACCAAGTCAGAAGTAAAAAACCATGGTCGTGTAAGTCAAATTGCCGGCTGTACAACCATTATGGCTCAATTTTCGTCCACTTCCGGTCTCCAGGATACCTTGACATACATGTATTATACCTCAAAATGTTTGTACATGTCTCTGCTTGATAAATATATACAGTAAGACTGTCTATACGCCCGTTGATTGGAGTAAATAATGTAAAACCAATGTCCGGCGGTAGATCAAAATAAAACGGTTTACCTATGTTTTCACCCCCTTCCGGTCCCCATGGTGGCTCGAATAACCAAATACCTTAACAAATATGTGCGCAGGTGTCTCTGCTTAATATATATGTTTAGTTTTTATTTCTGGAGCCCTTCGTTAGCCAGAAAAATGCGAAAAACCAATATGCGTTATTACCCGGAATATTCGTCACGGTCCTGGCATCCCATTTTAGCTTCGTAATAGGCAACTGCCGGTCCTCAGGGAGGCTTGATCTACATGTATGATACCTCAAAACGTTTGTCAATGCCTCTGCTTCATAACTATTTCCCGTAGATCATTCCATAGGACCTGTGGAACAAGTCAGAAGTAAAAAACCATGGTCGGGTAGGTCAAATTGCCGGCTGTACAACCATTATGGCTCAATTTTCGTCCACTTCCGGTCTTCAGGATAGATTATCATACATGTATTATACCTTAAAATGTTTGTACATGTCTCTGCTTGATAAATATATACAGTAAGACTGTCTATACGCCCGTTGATTGGAGTAAATAATGTAAAACCAATGTCCGGCGGTAGGTCAAAATAAAACGGTTTACCTATGTTTTCACCCCCTTCCGGTCCCCATGGTGGCCCGAATAACCAAATACCTTAACAAATATGTGTGCAGAGGTCTCTGCTTAATATATATGTTTAGTTTTTATTTCTGTAGCCCTTCGTTAGCCAGAAAAATGCGAAAAACCAATATGCGTTATTACCCGGAATATTCCTCACGGTCCTGGCATCCCATTTTAGCTCCGTAATAGGCAACTGCCGGTCCTCAGGGAGGCTTGATCTACATGTATGATACCTCAAAACGTTTGTCAATGCCTCTGCTTGATAACTATTCCCCGTAGATCATTCCATAGGACCTGTGGACCAAGTCAGAAGTAAAAAACCATGGTCGTGTAAGTCAAATTGCCGGCTGTACAACCATTATGGCTCAATTTTCGTCCACTTCCGGTCTCCAGGATACCTTGACATACATGTATTATACCTCAAAATGTTTGTACATGTCTCTGCTTGATAAATATATACAGTAAGACTGTCTATACGCCCCTTGATTGGAGTAAATAATGTAAAACCAATGTCCGGCGGTAGGTTAAAATAAAACGGTTTACCTATGTTTTCACCCCCTTCCGGTCCCCATGGTGGCCCGAATAACCAAATACCTTAACAAATATGTGTGCAGGGGTCTCTGCTTAATATGTATGTTTAGTTTTTATTTCTGGAGCCCTTCGTTAGCCAGAAAAATGCGAAAAACCAATATGCGTTATTACCCGGAATATTCGTCACGGTCCTGGCATCCCATTTTAGCTCCGTAATAGGCAACTGCCGGTCCTCAGGGAGGATTGATCTACATGTATGATACCTCAAAACGTTTGTCAATGCCTCTGCCTGATAACTATTCCCCGTAGATCATTCCATAGGACCTGTGGACCAAGTCAGAAGTAAAAAACCATGGTCGGGTAAGTCAAATTGCCGGCTGTACAACCATTATGGCTCAATTTTCGTCCACTTCCGGTCTTCAGGATAGCTTGACATACATGTATTATACCTCAAAATGTTTGTACATGTCTCTGCTTGATAAATATATACAGTAAGACTGTCTATACGCCCCTTGATTGGAGTAAATAATGTAAAACCAATGTCCGGCGGTAGATCAAAATAAAACGGTTTACCTATGTTTTCACCCCCTTCCGGTCCCCATGGTGGCTCGAATAACCAAATACCTTAACAAATATGTGCGCAGGTGTCTCTGCTTAATATATATGTTTAGTTTTTATTTCTGGAGCCCTTCGTTAGCCAGAAAAATGCGAAAAACCAATATGCGTTATTACCCGGAATATTCGTCACGGTCCTGGCATCCCATTTTAGCTTCGTAATAGGCAACTGCCGGTCCTCAGGGAGGCTTGATCTACATGTATGATACCTCAAAACGTTTGTCAATGCCTCTGCTTCATAACTATTTCCCGTAGATCATTCCATAGGACCTGTGGAACAAGTCAGAAGTAAAAAACCATGGTCGGGTAGGTCAAATTGCCGGCTGTACAACCATTATGGCTCAATTTTCGTCCACTTCCGGTCTTCAGGATAGATTATCATACATGTATTATACCTTAAAATGTTTGTACATGTCTCTGCTTGATAAATATATACAGTAAGACTGTCTATACGCCCGTTGATTGGAGTAAATAATGTAAAACCAATGTCCGGCGGTAGGTCAAAATAAAACGGTTTACCTATGTTTTCACCCCCTTCCGGTCCCCATGGTGGCCCGAATAACCAAATACCTTAACAAATATGTGTGCAGAGGTCTCTGCTTAATATATATGTTTAGTTTTTATTTCTGTAGCCCTTCGTTAGCCAGAAAAATGCGAAAAACCAATATGCGTTATTACCCGGAATATTCCTCACGGTCCTGGCATCCCATTTTAGCTCCGTAATAGGCAACTGCCGGTCCTCAGGGAGGCTTGATCTACATGTATGATACCTCAAAACGTTTGTCAATGCCTCTGCTTGATAACTATTCCCCGTAGATCATTCCATGTGACCTGTGGAACAAGTCAGAAGTAAAAAACCATGGTCGGGTAAGTCAAATTGCCGGCTGTACAACCATTATGGCTCAATTTTCGTCCACTTCCGGTCTTCAGGATAGCTTGACATACATGTATTATACCTCAAAATGTTTGTACATGTCTCTGCTTGATAAATATATACAGTAAGACTGTCTATACGCCCGTTGATTGGAGTAAATAATGTAAAACCAATGTCCGGCGGTAGGTCAAAATAAAACGGTTTACCTATGTTTTCACCCCCTTACGGTCCCCATGGTGGCCCGAATAACCAAATACCTTAACAAATATGTGCACAAGTGTCTCTGCTTAATATATATGTTTAGTTGTTATTTCTGGAGCCCTTCGTTAGCCAGAAAAATGCGAAAAACCAATATGCGTTATTACCCGGAATATTCGTCACGGTCCTGGCATCCCATTTTAGCTCCGTAATAAGCAACTGCCGGTCCTCAGGGAGGCTTGATCTACATGTATGATACCTCAAAACGTTTGTCAATGCCTCTGCTTGATAACTATTCCCCGTAGATCATTCCATAGGACCTGTGGACCAAGTCAGAAGTAAAAAACCATGGTCGTGTAAGTCAAATTGCCGGCTGTACAACCATTATGGCTCAATTTTCGTCCACTTCCGGTCTCCAGGATACCTTGACATACATGTATTATACCTCAAAATGTTTGTACATGTCTCTGCTTGATAAATATATACAGTAAGACTGTCTATACGCCCCTTGATTGGAGTAAATAATGTAAAACCAATGTCCGGTGGTAGGTCAAAATAAAACGGTTTACCTATGTTTTCACCCCCTTCCGGTCCCCATGGTGGCCCGAATAACCAAATACCTTAACAAATATGTGTGCAGAGGTCTCTGCTTAATATATATGTTTAGTTTTTATTTCTGTAGCCCTTCGTTAGCCAGAAAAATGCGAAAAACCAATATGCGTTATTACCCGGAATATTCCTCACGGTCCTGGCATCCCATTTTAGCTCCGTAATAGGCAACTGCCGGTCCTCAGGGAGGCTTGATCTACATGTATGATACCTCAAAACGTTTGTCAATGCCTCTGCTTGATAACTATTCCCCGTAGATCATTCCATAGGACCTGTGGACCAAGTCAGAAGTAAAAAACCATGGTCGTGTAAGTCAAATTGCCGGCTGTACAACCATTATGGCTCAATTTTCGTCCACTTCCGGTCTCCAGGATACCTTGACATACATGTATTATACCTCAAAATGTTTGTACATGTCTCTGCTTGATAAATATATACAGTAAGACTGTCTATACGCCCCTTGATTGGAGTAAATAATGTAAAACCAATGTCCGGCGGTAGGTTAAAATAAAACGGTTTACCTATGTTTTCACCCCCTTCCGGTCCCCATGGTGGCCCGAATAACCAAATACCTTAACAAATATGTGTGCAGGGGTCTCTGCTTAATATGTATGTTTAGTTTTTATTTCTGGAGCCCTTCGTTAGCCAGAAAAATGCGAAAAACCAATATGCGTTATTACCCGGAATATTCGTCACGGTCCTGGCATCCCATTTTAGCTCCGTAATAGGCAACTGCCGGTCCTCAGGGAGGCTTGATCTACATGTATGATACCTCAAAACGTTTGTCAATGCCTCTGCCTGATAACTATTCCCCGTAGATCATTCCATAGGACCTGTGGACCAAGTCAGAAGTAAAAAACCATGGTCGGGTAAGTCAAATTGCCGGCTGTACAACCATTATGGCTCAATTTTCGTCCACTTCCGGTCTTCAGGATAGCTTGACATACATGTATTATACCTCAAAATGTTTGTACATGTCTCTGCTTGATAAATATATACAGTAAGACTGTCTATACGCCCCTTGATTGGAGTAAATAATGTAAAACCAATGTCCGGCGGTAGATCAAAATAAAACGGTTTACCTATGTTTTCACCCCCTTCCGGTCCCCATGGTGGCTCGAATAACCAAATACCTTAACAAATATGTGCGCAGGTGTCTCTGCTTAATATATATGTTTAGTTTTTATTTCTGGAGCCCTTCGTTAGCCAGAAAAATGCGAAAAACCAATATGCGTTATTACCCGGAATATTCTTCACGGTCCTGGCATCCCATTTTAGCTTCGTAATAGGCAACTGCCGGTCCTCAGGGAGGCTTGATCTACATGTATGATACCTCAAAACGTTTGTCAATGCCTCTGCTTCATAACTATTTCCCGTAGATCATTCCATAGGACCTGTGGAACAAGTCAGAAGTAAAAAACCATGGTCGGGTAGGTCAAATTGCCGGCTGTACAACCATTATGGCTCAATTTTCGTCCACTTCCGGTCTTCAGGATAGATTATCATACATGTATTATACCTTAAAATGTTTGTACATGTCTCTGCTTGATAAATATATACAGTAAGACTGTCTATACGCCCGTTGATTGGAGTAAATAATGTAAAACCAATGTCCGGCGGTAGGTCAAAATAAAACGGTTTACCTATGTTTTCACCCCCTTCCGGTCCCCATGGTGGCCCGAATAACCAAATACCTTAACAAATATGTGTGCAGAGGTCTCTGCTTAATATATATGTTTAGTTTTTATTTCTGTAGCCCTTCGTTAGCCAGAAAAATGCGAAAAACCAATATGCGTTATTACCCGGAATATTCGTCACGGTCCTGGCATCACATTTTAGCTCCGTAATAGGCAACTGCCGGTCCTCAGGGAGGCTTGATCTACATGTATGATACCTCAAAACGTTTGTCAATGCCTCTGCTTGATAACTATTCCCCGTAGATCATTCCATAGGACCTGTGGACCAAGTCAGAAGTAAAAAACCATGGTCGTGTAAGTCAAATTGCCGGCTGTACAACCATTATGGCTCAATTTTCGTCCACTTCCGGTCTCCAGGATACCTTGACATACATGTATTATACCTCAAAATGTTTGTACATGTCTCTGCTTGATAAATATATACAGTAAGACTGTCTATACGCCCGTTGATTGGAGTAAATAATGTAAAACCAATGTCCGGCGGTAGGTTAAAATAAAACGGTTTACCTATGTTTTCACCCCCTTCCGGTCCCCATGGTGGCCCGAATAACCAAATACCTTAACAAATATGTGTGCAGGGGTCTCTGCTTAATATGTATGTTTAGTTTTTATTTCTGGAGCCCTTCGTTAGCCAGAAAAATGCGAAAAACCAATATGCGTTATTACCCGGAATATTCGTCACGGTCCTGGCATCCCATTTTAGCTCCGTAATAGGCAACTGCCGGTCCTCAGGGAGGCTTGATCTACATGTATGATACCTCAAAACGTTTGTCAATGCCTCTGCTTCATAACTATTTCCCGTAGATCATTCCATAGGACCTGTGGAACAAGTCAGAAGTAAAAAACCATGGTCGGGTAGGTCAAATTGCCGGCTGTACAACCATTATGGCTCAATTTTCGTCCACTTCCGGTTTTCAGGATAGATTGACATACATGTATTATACCTTAAAATGTTTGTACATGTCTCTGCTTGATAAATATATACAGTAAGACTGTCTATACGCCCGTTGATTGGAGTAAATAATGTAAAACCAATGTCCGGCGGTAGGTCAAAATAAAACGGTTTACCTATGTTTTCACCCCCTTCCGGTCCCCATGGTGGCCCGAATAACCAAATACCTTAACAAATATGTGTGCAGAGGTCTCTGCTTAATATATATGTTTAGTTTTTATTTCTGTAGCCCTTCGTTAGCCAGAAAAATGCGAAAAACCAATATGCGTTATTACCCGGAATATTCCTCACGGTCCTGGCATCCCATTTTAGCTCCGTAATAGGCAACTGCCGGTCCTCAGGGAGGCTTGATCTACATGTATGATACCTCAAAACGTTTGTCAATGCCTCTGCTTGATAACTATTCCCCGTAGATCATTCCATAGGACCTGTGGACCAAGTCAGAAGTAAAAAACCATGGTCGTGTAAGTCAAATTGCCGGCTGTACAACCATTATGGCTCAATTTTCGTCCACTTCCGGTCTCCAGGATACCTTGACATACATGTATTATACCTCAAAATGTTTGTACATGTCTCTGCTTGATAAATATATACAGTAAGACTGTCTATACGCCCCTTGATTGGAGTAAATAATGTAAAACCAATGTCCGGCGGTAGGTTAAAATAAAACGGTTTACCTATGTTTTCACCCCCTTCCGGTCCCCATGGTGGCCCGAATAACCAAATACCTTAACAAATATGTGTGCAGGGGTCTCTGCTTAATATGTATGTTTAGTTTTTATTTCTGGAGCCCTTCGTTAGCCAGAAAAATGCGAAAAACCAATATGCGTTATTACCCGGAATATTCGTCACGGTCCTGGCATCCCATTTTAGCTCCGTAATAGGCAACTGCCGGTCCTCAGGGAGGATTGATCTACATGTATGATACCTCAAAACGTTTGTCAATGCCTCTGCCTGATAACTATTCCCCGTAGATCATTCCATAGGACCTGTGGACCAAGTCAGAAGTAAAAAACCATGGTCGGGTAAGTCAAATTGCCGGCTGTACAACCATTATGGCTCAATTTTCGTCCACTTCCGGTCTTCAGGATAGCTTGACATACATGTATTATACCTCAAAATGTTTGTACATGTCTCTGCTTGATAAATATATACAGTAAGACTGTCTATACGCCCCTTGATTGGAGTAAATAATGTAAAACCAATGTCCGGCGGTAGATCAAAATAAAACGGTTTACCTATGTTTTCACCCCCTTCCGGTCCCCATGGTGGCCCGAATAACCAAATACCTTAACAAATATGTGTGCAGAGGTCTCTGCTTAATATATATGTTTAGTTTTTATTTCTGTAGCCCTTCGTTAGCCAGAAAAATGCGAAAAACCAATATGCGTTATTACCCGGAATATTCGTCACGGTCCTGGCATCCCATTTTAGCTCCGTAATAGGCAACTGCCGGTCCTCAGGGAGGCTTGATCTACATGTATGATACCTCAAAACGTTTGTCAATGCCTCTGCTTGATAACTATTCCCCGTAGATCATTCCATAGGACCTGTGGACCAAGTCAGAAGTAAAAAACCATGGTCGTGTAAGTCAAATTGCCGGCTGTACAACCATTATGGCTCAATTTTCGTCCACTTCCGGTCTCCAGGATACCTTGACATACATGTATTATACCTCAAAATGTTTGTACATGTCTCTGCTTGATAAATATATACAGTAAGACTGTCTATACGCCCCTTGATTGGAGTAAATAATGTAAAACCAATGTCCGGCGGTAGGTTAAAATAAAACGGTTTACCTATGTTTTCACCCCCTTTCGGTCCCCATGGTGGCCCGAATAACCAAATACCTTAACAAATATGTGTGCAGGGGTCTCTGCTTAATATGTATGTTTAGTTTTTATTTCTGGAGCCCTTCGTTAGCCAGAAAAATGCGAAAAACCAATATGCGTTATTACCCGGAATATTCGTCACGGTCCTGGCATCCCATTTTAGCTCCGTAATAGGCAACTGCCGGTCCTCAGGGAGGATTGATCTACATGTATGATACCTCAAAACGTTTGTCAATGCCTCTGCCTGATAACTATTCCCCGTAGATCATTCCATAGGACCTGTGGACCAAGTCAGAAGTAAAAAACCATGGTCGGGTAAGTCAAATTGCCGGCTGTACAACCATTATGGCTCAATTTTCGTCCACTTCCGGTCTTCAGGATAGCTTGACATACATGTATTATACCTCAAAATGTTTGTACATGTCTCTGCTTGATAAATATATACAGTAAGACTGTCTATACGCCCCTTGATTGGAGTAAATAATGTAAAACCAATGTCCGGCGGTAGATCAAAATAAAACGGTTTACCTATGTTTTCACCCCCTTCCGGTCCCCATGGTGGCCCGAATAACCAAATACCTTAACAAATATGTGTGCAGAGGTCTCTGCTTAATATATATGTTTAGTTTTTATTTCTGTAGCCCTTCGTCAGCCAGAAAAATGCGAAAAACCAATATGCGTTATTACCCGGAATATTCGTCACGGTCCTGGCATCCCATTTTAGCTCCGTAATAGGCAACTGCCGGTCCTCAGGGAGGCTTGATCTACATGTATGATACCTCAAAACGTTTGTCAATGCCTCTGCTTCATAACTATTTCCCGTAGATCATTCCATAGGACCTGTGGAACAAGTCAGAAGTAAAAAACCATGGTCGGGTAGGTCAAATTGCCGGCTGTACAACCATTATGGCTCAATTTTCGTCCACTTCCGGTTTTCAGGATAGATTGACATACATGTATTATACCTTAAAATGTTTGTACATGTCTCTGCTTGATAAATATATACAGTAAGACTGTCTATACGCCCGTTGATTGGAGTAAATAATGTAAAACCAATGTCCGGCGGTAGGTCAAAATAAAACGGTTTACCTATGTTTTCACCCCCTTCCGGTCCCCATGGTGGCCCGAATAACCAAATACCTTAACAAATATGTGTGCAGAGGTCTCTGCTTAATATATATGTTTAGTTTTTATTTCTGTAGCCCTTCGTTAGCCAGAAAAATGCGAAAAACCAATATGCGTTATTACCCGGAATATTCCTCACGGTCCTGGCATCCCATTTTAGCTCCGTAATAGGCAACTGCCGGTCCTCAGGGAGGCTTGATCTACATGTATGATACCTCAAAACGTTTGTCAATGCCTCTGCTTGATAACTATTCCCCGTAGATCATTCCATAGGACCTGTGGACCAAGTCAGAAGTAAAAAACCATGGTCGTGTAAGTCAAATTGCCGGCTGTACAACCATTATGGCTCAATTTTCGTCCACTTCCGGTCTCCAGGATACCTTGACATACATGTATTATACCTCAAAATGTTTGTACATGTCTCTGCTTGATAAATATATACAGTAAGACTGTCTATACGCCCCTTGATTGGAGTAAATAATGTAAAACCAATGTCCGGCGGTAGGTTAAAATAAAACGGTTTACCTATGTTTTCACCCCCTTCCGGTCCCCATGGTGGCCCGAATAACCAAATACCTTAACAAATATGTGTGCAGGGGTCTCTGCTTAATATGTATGTTTAGTTTTTATTTCTGGAGCCCTTCGTTAGCCAGAAAAATGCGAAAAACCAATATGCGTTATTACCCGGAATATTCGTCACGGTCCTGGCATCCCATTTTAGCTCCGTAATAGGCAACTGCCGGTCCTCAGGGAGGATTGATCTACATGTATGATACCTCAAAACGTTTGTCAATGCCTCTGCCTGATAACTATTCCCCGTAGATCATTCCATAGGACCTGTGGACCAAGTCAGAAGTAAAAAACCATGGTCGGGTAAGTCAAATTGCCGGCTGTACAACCATTATGGCTCAATTTTCGTCCACTTCCGGTCTTCAGGATAGCTTGACATACATGTATTATACCTCAAAATGTTTGTACATGTCTCTGCTTGATAAATATATACAGTAAGACTGTCTATACGCCCCTTGATTGGAGTAAATAATGTAAAACCAATGTCCGGCGGTAGATCAAAATAAAACGGTTTACCTATGTTTTCACCCCCTTCCGGTCCCCATGGTGGCCCGAATAACCAAATACCTTAACAAATATGTGTGCAGAGGTCTCTGCTTAATATATATGTTTAGTTTTTATTTCTGTAGCCCTTCGTTAGCCAGAAAAATGCGAAAAACCAATATGCGTTATTACCCGGAATATTCGTCACGGTCCTGGCATCACATTTTAGCTCCGTAATAGGCAACTGCCGGTCCTCAGGGAGGCTTGATCTACATGTATGATACCTCAAAACGTTTGTCAATGCCTCTGCTTGATAACTATTCCCCGTAGATCATTCCATAGGACCTGTGGACCAAGTCAGAAGTAAAAAACCATGGTCGTGTAAGTCAAATTGCCGGCTGTACAACCATTATGGCTCAATTTTCGTCCACTTCCGGTCTCCAGGATACCTTGACATACATGTATTATACCTCAAAATGTTTGTACATGTCTCTGCTTGATAAATATATACAGTAAGACTGTCTATACGCCCCTTGATTGGAGTAAATAATGTAAAACCAATGTCCGGCGGTAGGTTAAAATAAAACGGTTTACCTATGTTTTCACCCCCTTCCGGTCCCCATGGTGGCCCGAATAACCAAATACCTTAACAAATATGTGTGCAGGGGTCTCTGCTTAATATGTATGTTTAGTTTTTATTTCTGGAGCCCTTCGTTAGCCAGAAAAATGCGAAAAACCAATATGCGTTATTACCCGGAATATTCGTCACGGTCCTGGCATCCCATTTTAGCTTCGTAATAGGCAACTGCCGGTCCTCAGGGAGGCTTGATCTACATGTATGATACCTCAAAACGTTTGTCAATGCCTCTGCTTCATAACTATTTCCCGTAGATCATTCCATAGGACCTGTGGAACAAGTCAGAAGTAAAAAACCATGGTCGGGTAGGTCAAATTGCCGGCTGTACAACCATTATGGCTCAATTTTCGTCCACTTCCGGTCTTCAGGATAGATTATCATACATGTATTATACCTTAAAATGTTTGTACATGTCTCTGCTTGATAAATATATACAGTAAGACTGTCTATACGCCCGTTGATTGGAGTAAATAATGTAAAACCAATGTCCGGCGGTAGGTCAAAATAAAACGGTTTACCTATGTTTTCACCCCCTTCCGGTCCCCATGGTGGCCCGAATAACCAAATACCTTAACAAATATGTGTGCAGAGGTCTCTGCTTAATATATATGTTTAGTTTTTATTTCTGTAGCCCTTCGTTAGCCAGAAAAATGCGAAAAACCAATATGCGTTATTACCCGGAATATTCCTCACGGTCCTGGCATCCCATTTTAGCTCCGTAATAGGCAACTGCCGGTCCTCAGGGAGGCTTGATCTACATGTATGATACCTCAAAACGTTTGTCAATGCCTCTGCTTGATAACTATTCCCCGTAGATCATTCCATGTGACCTGTGGAACAAGTCAGAAGTAAAAAACCATGGTCGGGTAAGTCAAATTGCCGGCTGTACAACCATTATGGCTCAATTTTCGTCCACTTCCGGTCTTCAGGATAGCTTGACATACATGTATTATACCTCAAAATGTTTGTACATGTCTCTGCTTGATAAATATATACAGTAAGACTGTCTATACGCCCGTTGATTGGAGTAAATAATGTAAAACCAATGTCCGGCGGTAGGTCAAAATAAAACGGTTTACCTATGTTTTCACCCCCTTACGGTCCCCATGGTGGCCCGAATAACCAAATACCTTAACAAATATGTGCACAAGTGTCTCTGCTTAATATATATGTTTAGTTGTTATTTCTGGAGCCCTTCGTTAGCCAGAAAAATGCGAAAAACCAATATGCGTTATTACCCGGAATATTCGTCACGGTCCTGGCATCCCATTTTAGCTCCGTAATAAGCAACTGCCGGTCCTCAGGGAGGCTTGATCTACATGTATGATACCTCAAAACGTTTGTCAATGCCTCTGCTTGATAACTATTCCCCGTAGATCATTCCATAGGACCTGTGGACCAAGTCAGAAGTAAAAAACCATGGTCGTGTAAGTCAAATTGCCGGCTGTACAACCATTATGGCTCAATTTTCGTCCACTTCCGGTCTCCAGGATACCTTGACATACATGTATTATACCTCAAAATGTTTGTACATGTCTCTGCTTGATAAATATATACAGTAAGACTGTCTATACGCCCGTTGATTGGAGTAAATAATGTAAAACCAATGTCCGGCGGTAGGTCAAAATAAAACGGTTTACCTATGTTTTCACCCCCTTCCGGTCCCCATGGTGGCCCGAATAACCAAATACCTTAACAAATATGTGTGCAGAGGTCTCTGCTTAATATATATGTTTAGTTTTTATTTCTGTAGCCCTTCGTTAGCCAGAAAAATGCGAAAAACCAATATGCGTTATTACCCGGAATATTCCTCACGGTCCTGGCATCCCATTTTAGCTCCGTAATAGGCAACTGCCGGTCCTCAGGGAGGCTTGATCTACATGTATGATACCTCAAAACGTTTGTCAATGCCTCTGCTTGATAACTATTCCCCGTAGATCATTCCATAGGACCTGTGGACCAAGTCAGAAGTAAAAAACCATGGTCGTGTAAGTCAAATTGCCGGCTGTACAACCATTATGGCTCAATTTTCGTCCACTTCCGGTCTCCAGGATACCTTGACATACATGTATTATACCTCAAAATGTTTGTACATGTCTCTGCTTGATAAATATATACAGTAAGACTGTCTATACGCCCCTTGATTGGAGTAAATAATGTAAAACCAATGTCCGGCGGTAGGTTAAAATAAAACGGTTTACCTATGTTTTCACCCCCTTCCGGTCCCCATGGTGGCCCGAATAACCAAATACCTTAACAAATATGTGTGCAGGGGTCTCTGCTTAATATGTATGTTTAGTTTTTATTTCTGGAGCCCTTCGTTAGCCAGAAAAATGCGAAAAACCAATATGCGTTATTACCCGGAATATTCGTCACGGTCCTGGCATCCCATTTTAGCTCCGTAATAGGCAACTGCCGGTCCTCAGGGAGGATTGATCTACATGTATGATACCTCAAAACGTTTGTCAATGCCTCTGCCTGATAACTATTCCCCGTAGATCATTCCATAGGACCTGTGGACCAAGTCAGAAGTAAAAAACCATGGTCGGGTAAGTCAAATTGCCGGCTGTACAACCATTATGGCTCAATTTTCGTCCACTTCCGGTCTTCAGGATAGCTTGACATACATGTATTATACCTCAAAATGTTTGTACATGTCTCTGCTTGATAAATATATACAGTAAGACTGTCTATACGCCCCTTGATTGGAGTAAATAATGTAAAACCAATGTCCGGCGGTAGATCAAAATAAAACGGTTTACCTATGTTTTCACCCCCTTCCGGTCCCCATGGTGGCCCGAATAACCAAATACCTTAACAAATATGTGTGCAGAGGTCTCTGCTTAATATATATGTTTAGTTTTTATTTCTGTAGCCCTTCGTTAGCCAGAAAAATGCGAAAAACCAATATGCGTTATTACCCGGAATATTCGTCACGGTCCTGGCATCACATTTTAGCTCCGTAATAGGCAACTGCCGGTCCTCAGGGAGGCTTGATCTACATGTATGATACCTCAAAACGTTTGTCAATGCCTCTGCTTGATAACTATTCCCCGTAGATCATTCCATAGGACCTGTGGACCAAGTCAGAAGTAAAAAACCATGGTCGTGTAAGTCAAATTGCCGGCTGTACAACCATTATGGCTCAATTTTCGTCCACTTCCGGTCTCCAGGATACCTTGACATACATGTATTATACCTCAAAATGTTTGTACATGTCTCTGCTTGATAAATATATACAGTAAGACTGTCTATACGCCCCTTGATTGGAGTAAATAATGTAAAACCAATGTCCGGCGGTAGGTTAAAATAAAACGGTTTACCTATGTTTTCACCCCCTTCCGGTCCCCATGGTGGCCCGAATAACCAAATACCTTAACAAATATGTGTGCAGGGGTCTCTGCTTAATATGTATGTTTAGTTTTTATTTCTGGAGCCCTTCGTTAGCCAGAAAAATGCGAAAAACCAATATGCGTTATTACCCGGAATATTCGTCACGGTCCTGGCATCCCATTTTAGCTTCGTAATAGGCAACTGCCGGTCCTCAGGGAGGCTTGATCTACATGTATGATACCTCAAAACGTTTGTCAATGCCTCTGCTTCATAACTATTTCCCGTAGATCATTCCATAGGACCTGTGGAACAAGTCAGAAGTAAAAAACCATGGTCGGGTAGGTCAAATTGCCGGCTGTACAACCATTATGGCTCAATTTTCGTCCACTTCCGGTCTTCAGGATAGATTATCATACATGTATTATACCTTAAAATGTTTGTACATGTCTCTGCTTGATAAATATATACAGTAAGACTGTCTATACGCCCGTTGATTGGAGTAAATAATGTAAAACCAATGTCCGGCGGTAGGTCAAAATAAAACGGTTTACCTATGTTTTCACCCCCTTCCGGTCCCCATGGTGGCCCGAATAACCAAATACCTTAACAAATATGTGTGCAGAGGTCTCTGCTTAATATATATGTTTAGTTTTTATTTCTGTAGCCCTTCGTTAGCCAGAAAAATGCGAAAAACCAATATGCGTTATTACCCGGAATATTCCTCACGGTCCTGGCATCCCATTTTAGCTCCGTAATAGGCAACTGCCGGTCCTCAGGGAGGCTTGATCTACATGTATGATACCTCAAAACGTTTGTCAATGCCTCTGCTTGATAACTATTCCCCGTAGATCATTCCATGTGACCTGTGGAACAAGTCAGAAGTAAAAAACCATGGTCGGGTAAGTCAAATTGCCGGCTGTACAACCATTATGGCTCAATTTTCGTCCACTTCCGGTCTTCAGGATAGCTTGACATACATGTATTATACCTCAAAATGTTTGTACATGTCTCTGCTTGATAAATATATACAGTAAGACTGTCTATACGCCCGTTGATTGGAGTAAATAATGTAAAACCAATGTCCGGCGGTAGGTCAAAATAAAACGGTTTACCTATGTTTTCACCCCCTTACGGTCCCCATGGTGGCCCGAATAACCAAATACCTTAACAAATATGTGCACAAGTGTCTCTGCTTAATATATATGTTTAGTTGTTATTTCTGGAGCCCTTCGTTAGCCAGAAAAATGCGAAAAACCAATATGCGTTATTACCCGGAATATTCGTCACGGTCCTGGCATCCCATTTTAGCTCCGTAATAAGCAACTGCCGGTCCTCAGGGAGGCTTGATCTACATGTATGATACCTCAAAACGTTTGTCAATGCCTCTGCTTGATAACTATTCCCCGTAGATCATTCCATAGGACCTGTGGACCAAGTCAGAAGTAAAAAACCATGGTCGTGTAAGTCAAATTGCCGGCTGTACAACCATTATGGCTCAATTTTCGTCCACTTCCGGTCTCCAGGATACCTTGACATACATGTATTATACCTCAAAATGTTTGTACATGTCTCTGCTTGATAAATATATACAGTAAGACTGTCTATACGCCCCTTGATTGGAGTAAATAATGTAAAACCAATGTCCGGCGGTAGGTCAAAATAAAACGGTTTACCTATGTTTTCACCCCCTTCCGGTCCCCATGGTGGCCCGAATAACCAAATACCTTAACAAATATGTGTGCAGAGGTCTCTGCTTAATATATATGTTTAGTTTTTATTTCTGTAGCCCTTCGTTAGCCAGAAAAATGCGAAAAACCAATATGCGTTATTACCCGGAATATTCCTCACGGTCCTGGCATCCCATTTTAGCTCCGTAATAGGCAACTGCCGGTCCTCAGGGAGGCTTGATCTACATGTATGATACCTCAAAACGTTTGTCAATGCCTCTGCTTGATAACTATTCCCCGTAGATCATTCCATAGGACCTGTGGACCAAGTCAGAAGTAAAAAACCATGGTCGTGTAAGTCAAATTGCCGGCTGTACAACCATTATGGCTCAATTTTCGTCCACTTCCGGTCTCCAGGATACCTTGACATACATGTATTATACCTCAAAATGTTTGTACATGTCTCTGCTTGATAAATATATACAGTAAGACTGTCTATACGCCCCTTGATTGGAGTAAATAATGTAAAACCAATGTCCGGCGGTAGGTTAAAATAAAACGGTTTACCTATGTTTTCACCCCCTTCCGGTCCCCATGGTGGCCCGAATAACCAAATACCTTAACAAATATGTGTGCAGGGGTCTCTGCTTAATATGTATGTTTAGTTTTTATTTCTGGAGCCCTTCGTTAGCCAGAAAAATGCGAAAAACCAATATGCGTTATTACCCGGAATATTCGTCACGGTCCTGGCATCCCATTTTAGCTCCGTAATAGGCAACTGCCGGTCCTCAGGGAGGCTTGATCTACATGTATGATACCTCAAAACGTTTGTCAATGCCTCTGCCTGATAACTATTCCCCGTAGATCATTCCATAGGACCTGTGGACCAAGTCAGAAGTAAAAAACCATGGTCGGGTAAGTCAAATTGCCGGCTGTACAACCATTATGGCTCAATTTTCGTCCACTTCCGGTCTTCAGGATAGCTTGACATACATGTATTATACCTCAAAATGTTTGTACATGTCTCTGCTTGATAAATATATACAGTAAGACTGTCTATACGCCCCTTGATTGGAGTAAATAATGTAAAACCAATGTCCGGCGGTAGATCAAAATAAAACGGTTTACCTATGTTTTCACCCCCTTCCGGTCCCCATGGTGGCTCGAATAACCAAATACCTTAACAAATATGTGCGCAGGTGTCTCTGCTTAATATATATGTTTAGTTTTTATTTCTGGAGCCCTTCGTTAGCCAGAAAAATGCGAAAAACCAATATGCGTTATTACCCGGAATATTCTTCACGGTCCTGGCATCCCATTTTAGCTTCGTAATAGGCAACTGCCGGTCCTCAGGGAGGCTTGATCTACATGTATGATACCTCAAAACGTTTGTCAATGCCTCTGCTTCATAACTATTTCCCGTAGATCATTCCATAGGACCTGTGGAACAAGTCAGAAGTAAAAAACCATGGTCGGGTAGGTCAAATTGCCGGCTGTACAACCATTATGGCTCAATTTTCGTCCACTTCCGGTCTTCAGGATAGATTATCATACATGTATTATACCTTAAAATGTTTGTACATGTCTCTGCTTGATAAATATATACAGTAAGACTGTCTATACGCCCGTTGATTGGAGTAAATAATGTAAAACCAATGTCCGGCGGTAGGTCAAAATAAAACGGTTTACCTATGTTTTCACCCCCTTCCGGTCCCCATGGTGGCCCGAATAACCAAATACCTTAACAAATATGTGTGCAGAGGTCTCTGCTTAATATATATGTTTAGTTTTTATTTCTGTAGCCCTTCGTTAGCCAGAAAAATGCGAAAAACCAATATGCGTTATTACCCGGAATATTCGTCACGGTCCTGGCATCACATTTTAGCTCCGTAATAGGCAACTGCCGGTCCTCAGGGAGGCTTGATCTACATGTATGATACCTCAAAACGTTTGTCAATGCCTCTGCTTGATAACTATTCCCCGTAGATCATTCCATAGGACCTGTGGACCAAGTCAGAAGTAAAAAACCATGGTCGTGTAAGTCAAATTGCCGGCTGTACAACCATTATGGCTCAATTTTCGTCCACTTCCGGTCTCCAGGATACCTTGACATACATGTATTATACCTCAAAATGTTTGTACATGTCTCTGCTTGATAAATATATACAGTAAGACTGTCTATACGCCCCTTGATTGGAGTAAATAATGTAAAACCAATGTCCGGCGGTAGGTTAAAATAAAACGGTTTACCTATGTTTTCACCCCCTTCCGGTCCCCATGGTGGCCCGAATAACCAAATACCTTAACAAATATGTGTGCAGGGGTCTCTGCTTAATATGTATGTTTAGTTTTTATTTCTGGAGCCCTTCGTTAGCCAGAAAAATGCGAAAAACCAATATGCGTTATTACCCGGAATATTCGTCACGGTCCTGGCATCCCATTTTAGCTCCGTAATAGGCAACTGCCGGTCCTCAGGGAGGCTTGATCTACATGTATGATACCTCAAAACGTTTGTCAATGCCTCTGCTTCATAACTATTTCCCGTAGATCATTCCATAGGACCTGTGGAACAAGTCAGAAGTAAAAAACCATGGTCGGGTAGGTCAAATTGCCGGCTGTACAACCATTATGGCTCAATTTTCGTCCACTTCCGGTTTTCAGGATAGATTGACATACATGTATTATACCTTAAAATGTTTGTACATGTCTCTGCTTGATAAATATATACAGTAAGACTGTCTATACGCCCGTTGATTGGAGTAAATAATGTAAAACCAATGTCCGGCGGTAGGTCAAAATAAAACGGTTTACCTATGTTTTCACCCCCTTCCGGTCCCCATGGTGGCCCGAATAACCAAATACCTTAACAAATATGTGTGCAGAGGTCTCTGCTTAATATATATGTTTAGTTTTTATTTCTGTAGCCCTTCGTTAGCCAGAAAAATGCGAAAAACCAATATGCGTTATTACCCGGAATATTCCTCACGGTCCTGGCATCCCATTTTAGCTCCGTAATAGGCAACTGCCGGTCCTCAGGGAGGCTTGATCTACATGTATGATACCTCAAAACGTTTGTCAATGCCTCTGCTTGATAACTATTCCCCGTAGATCATTCCATAGGACCTGTGGACCAAGTCAGAAGTAAAAAACCATGGTCGTGTAAGTCAAATTGCCGGCTGTACAACCATTATGGCTCAATTTTCGTCCACTTCCGGTCTCCAGGATACCTTGACATACATGTATTATACCTCAAAATGTTTGTACATGTCTCTGCTTGATAAATATATACAGTAAGACTGTCTATACGCCCCTTGATTGGAGTAAATAATGTAAAACCAATGTCCGGCGGTAGGTTAAAATAAAACGGTTTACCTATGTTTTCACCCCCTTCCGGTCCCCATGGTGGCCCGAATAACCAAATACCTTAACAAATATGTGTGCAGGGGTCTCTGCTTAATATGTATGTTTAGTTTTTATTTCTGGAGCCCTTCGTTAGCCAGAAAAATGCGAAAAACCAATATGCGTTATTACCCGGAATATTCGTCACGGTCCTGGCATCCCATTTTAGCTCCGTAATAGGCAACTGCCGGTCCTCAGGGAGGATTGATCTACATGTATGATACCTCAAAACGTTTGTCAATGCCTCTGCCTGATAACTATTCCCCGTAGATCATTCCATAGGACCTGTGGACCAAGTCAGAAGTAAAAAACCATGGTCGGGTAAGTCAAATTGCCGGCTGTACAACCATTATGGCTCAATTTTCGTCCACTTCCGGTCTTCAGGATAGCTTGACATACATGTATTATACCTCAAAATGTTTGTACATGTCTCTGCTTGATAAATATATACAGTAAGACTGTCTATACGCCCCTTGATTGGAGTAAATAATGTAAAACCAATGTCCGGCGGTAGATCAAAATAAAACGGTTTACCTATGTTTTCACCCCCTTCCGGTCCCCATGGTGGCCCGAATAACCAAATACCTAAACAAATATGTGTGCAGAGGTCTCTGCTTAATATATATGTTTAGTTTTTATTTCTGTAGCCCTTCGTTAGCCAGAAAAATGCGAAAAACCAATATGCGTTATTACCCGGAATATTCGTCACGGTCCTGGCATCACATTTTAGCTCCGTAATAGGCAACTGCCGGTCCTCAGGGAGGCTTGATCTACATGTATGATACCTCAAAACGTTTGTCAATGCCTCTGCTTGATAACTATTCCCCGTAGATCATTCCATAGGACCTGTGGACCAAGTCAGAAGTAAAAAACCATGGTCGTGTAAGTCAAATTGCCGGCTGTACAACCATTATGGCTCAATTTTCGTCCACTTCCGGTCTCCAGGATACCTTGACATACATGTATTATACCTCAAAATGTTTGTACATGTCTCTGCTTGATAAATATATACAGTAAGACTGTCTATACGCCCCTTGATTGGAGTAAATAATGTAAAACCAATGTCCGGCGGTAGGTTAAAATAAAACGGTTTACCTATGTTTTCACCCCCTTCCGGTCCCCATGGTGGCCCGAATAACCAAATACCTTAACAAATATGTGTGCAGGGGTCTCTGCTTAATATGTATGTTTAGTTTTTATTTCTGGAGCCCTTCGTTAGCCAGAAAAATGCGAAAAACCAATATGCGTTATTACCCGGAATATTCGTCACGGTCCTGGCATCCCATTTTAGCTCCGTAATAGGCAACTGCCGGTCCTCAGGGAGGCTTGATCTACATGTATGATACCTCAAAACGTTTGTCAATGCCTCTGCTTCATAACTATTTCCCGTAGATCATTCCATAGGACCTGTGGAACAAGACAGAAGTAAAAAACCATGGTCGGGTAGGTCAAATTGCCGGCTGTACAACCATTATGGCTCAATTTTCGTCCACTTCCGGTTTTCAGGATAGATTGACATACATGTATTATACCTTAAAATGTTTGTACATGTCTCTGCTTGATAAATATATACAGTAAGACTGTCTATACGCCCGTTGATTGGAGTAAATAATGTAAAACCAATGTCCGGCGGTAGGTCAAAATAAAACGGTTTACCTATGTTTTCACCCCCTTCCGGTCCCCATGGTGGCCCGAATAACCAAATACCTTAACAAATATGTGTGCAGAGGTCTCTGCTTAATATATATGTTTAGTTTTTATTTCTGTAGCCCTTCGTTAGCCAGAAAAATGCGAAAAACCAATATGCGTTATTACCCGGAATATTCCTCACGGTCCTGGCATCCCATTTTAGCTCCGTAATAGGCAACTGCCGGTCCTCAGGGAGGCTTGATCTACATGTATGATACCTCAAAACGTTTGTCAATGCCTCTGCTTGATAACTATTCCCCGTAGATCATTCCATAGGACCTGTGGACCAAGTCAGAAGTAAAAAACCATGGTCGTGTAAGTCAAATTGCCGGCTGTACAACCATTATGGCTCAATTTTCGTCCACTTCCGGTCTCCAGGATACCTTGACATACATGTATTATACCTCAAAATGTTTGTACATGTCTCTGCTTGATAAATATATACAGTAAGACTGTCTATACGCCCCTTGATTGGAGTAAATAATGTAAAACCAATGTCCGGCGGTAGGTTAAAATAAAACGGTTTACCTATGTTTTCACCCCCTTCCGGTCCCCATGGTGGCCCGAATAACCAAATACCTTAACAAATATGTGTGCAGGGGTCTCTGCTTAATATGTATGTTTAGTTTTTATTTCTGGAGCCCTTCGTTAGCCAGAAAAATGCGAAAAACCAATATGCGTTATTACCCGGAATATTCGTCACGGTCCTGGCATCCCATTTTAGCTCCGTAATAGGCAACTGCCGGTCCTCAGGGAGGATTGATCTACATGTATGATACCTCAAAACGTTTGTCAATGCCTCTGCCTGATAACTATTCCCCGTAGATCATTCCATAGGACCTGTGGACCAAGTCAGAAGTAAAAAACCATGGTCGGGTAAGTCAAATTGCCGGCTGTACAACCATTATGGCTCAATTTTCGTCCACTTCCGGTCTTCAGGATAGCTTGACATACATGTATTATACCTCAAAATGTTTGTACATGTCTCTGCTTGATAAATATATACAGTAAGACTGTCTATACGCCCCTTGATTGGAGTAAATAATGTAAAACCAATGTCCGGCGGTAGATCAAAATAAAACGGTTTACCTATGTTTTCACCCCCTTCCGGTCCCCATGGTGGCCCGAATAACCAAATACCTTAACAAATATGTGTGCAGAGGTCTCTGCTTAATATATATGTTTAGTTTTTATTTCTGTAGCCCTTCGTCAGCCAGAAAAATGCGAAAAACCAATATGCGTTATTACCCGGAATATTCGTCACGGTCCTGGCATCACATTTTAGCTCCGTAATAGGCAACTGCCGGTCCTCAGGGAGGCTTGATCTACATGTATGATACCTCAAAACGTTTGTCAATGCCTCTGCTTGATAACTATTCCCCGTAGATCATTCCATAGGACCTGTGGACCAAGTCAGAAGTAAAAAACCATGGTCGTGTAAGTCAAATTGCCGGCTGTACAACCATTATGGCTCAATTTTCGTCCACTTCCGGTCTCCAGGATACCTTGACATACATGTATTATACCTCAAAATGTTTGTACATGTCTCTGCTTGATAAATATATACAGTAAGACTGTCTATACGCCCCTTGATTGGAGTAAATAATGTAAAACCAATGTCCGGCGGTAGGTTAAAATAAAACGGTTTACCTATGTTTTCACCCCCTTCCGGTCCCCATGGTGGCCCGAATAACCAAATACCTTAACAAATATGTGTGCAGGGGTCTCTGCTTAATATGTATGTTTAGTTTTTATTTCTGGAGCCCTTCGTTAGCCAGAAAAATGCGAAAAACCAATATGCGTTATTACCCGGAATATTCGTCACGGTCCTGGCATCCCATTTTAGCTCCGTAATAGGCAACTGCCGGTCCTCAGGGAGGCTTGATCTACATGTATGATACCTCAAAACGTTTGTCAATGCCTCTGCTTCATAACTATTTCCCGTAGATCATTCCATAGGACCTGTGGAACAAGTCAGAAGTAAAAAACCATGGTCGGGTAGGTCAAATTGCCGGCTGTACAACCATTATGGCTCAATTTTCGTCCACTTCCGGTTTTCAGGATAGATTGACATACATGTATTATACCTTAAAATGTTTGTACATGTCTCTGCTTGATAAATATATACAGTAAGACTGTCTATACGCCCGTTGATTGGAGTAAATAATGTAAAACCAATGTCCGGCGGTAGGTCAAAATAAAACGGTTTACCTATGTTTTCACCCCCTTCCGGTCCCCATGGTGGCCCGAATAACCAAATACCTTAACAAATATGTGTGCAGAGGTCTCTGCTTAATATATATGTTTAGTTTTTATTTCTGTAGCCCTTCGTTAGCCAGAAAAATGCGAAAAACCAATATGCGTTATTACCCGGAATATTCCTCACGGTCCTGGCATCCCATTTTAGCTCCGTAATAGGCAACTGCCGGTCCTCAGGGAGGCTTGATCTACATGTATGATACCTCAAAACGTTTGTCAATGCCTCTGCTTGATAACTATTCCCCGTAGATCATTCCATAGGACCTGTGGACCAAGTCAGAAGTAAAAAACCATGGTCGTGTAAGTCAAATTGCCGGCTGTACAACCATTATGGCTCAATTTTCGTCCACTTCCGGTCTCCAGGATACCTTGACATACATGTATTATACCTCAAAATGTTTGTACATGTCTCTGCTTGATAAATATATACAGTAAGACTGTCTATACGCCCCTTGATTGGAGTAAATAATGTAAAACCAATGTCCGGCGGTAGGTTAAAATAAAACGGTTTACCTATGTTTTCACCCCCTTCCGGTCCCCATGGTGGCCCGAATAACCAAATACCTTAACAAATATGTGTGCAGGGGTCTCTGCTTAATATGTATGTTTAGTTTTTATTTCTGGAGCCCTTCGTTAGCCAGAAAAATGCGAAAAACCAATATGCGTTATTACCCGGAATATTCGTCACGGTCCTGGCATCCCATTTTAGCTCCGTAATAGGCAACTGCCGGTCCTCAGGGAGGATTGATCTACATGTATGATACCTCAAAACGTTTGTCAATGCCTCTGCCTGATAACTATTCCCCGTAGATCATTCCATAGGACCTGTGGACCAAGTCAGAAGTAAAAAACCATGGTCGGGTAAGTCAAATTGCCGGCTGTACAACCATTATGGCTCAATTTTCGTCCACTTCCGGTCTTCAGGATAGCTTGACATACATGTATTATACCTCAAAATGTTTGTACATGTCTCTGCTTGATAAATATATACAGTAAGACTGTCTATACGCCCCTTGATTGGAGTAAATAATGTAAAACCAATGTCCGGCGGTAGATCAAAATAAAACGGTTTACCTATGTTTTCACCCCCTTCCGGTCCCCATGGTGGCTCGAATAACCAAATACCTTAACAAATATGTGCGCAGGTGTCTCTGCTTAATATATATGTTTAGTTTTTATTTCTGGAGCCCTTCGTTAGCCAGAAAAATGCGAAAAACCAATATGCGTTATTACCCGGAATATTCGTCACGGTCCTGGCATCCCATTTTAGCTTCGTAATAGGCAACTGCCGGTCCTCAGGGAGGCTTGATCTACATGTATGATACCTCAAAACGTTTGTCAATGCCTCTGCTTCATAACTATTTCCCGTAGATCATTCCATAGGACCTGTGGAACAAGTCAGAAGTAAAAAACCATGGTCGGGTAGGTCAAATTGCCGGCTGTACAACCATTATGGCTCAATTTTCGTCCACTTCCGGTCTTCAGGATAGATTATCATACATGTATTATACCTTAAAATGTTTGTACATGTCTCTGCTTGATAAATATATACAGTAAGACTGTCTATACGCCCGTTGATTGGAGTAAATAATGTAAAACCAATGTCCGGCGGTAGGTCAAAATAAAACGGTTTACCTATGTTTTCACCCCCTTCCGGTCCCCATGGTGGCCCGAATAACCAAATACCTTAACAAATATGTGTGCAGAGGTCTCTGCTTAATATATATGTTTAGTTTTTATTTCTGTAGCCCTTCGTTAGCCAGAAAAATGCGAAAAACCAATATGCGTTATTACCCGGAATATTCCTCACGGTCCTGGCATCCCATTTTAGCTCCGTAATAGGCAACTGCCGGTCCTCAGGGAGGCTTGATCTACATGTATGATACCTCAAAACGTTTGTCAATGCCTCTGCTTGATAACTATTCCCCGTAGATCATTCCATGTGACCTGTGGAACAAGTCAGAAGTAAAAAACCATGGTCGGGTAAGTCAAATTGCCGGCTGTACAACCATTATGGCTCAATTTTCGTCCACTTCCGGTCTTCAGGATAGCTTGACATACATGTATTATACCTCAAAATGTTTGTACATGTCTCTGCTTGATAAATATATACAGTAAGACTGTCTATACGCCCGTTGATTGGAGTAAATAATGTAAAACCAATGTCCGGCGGTAGGTCAAAATAAAACGGTTTACCTATGTTTTCACCCCCTTACGGTCCCCATGGTGGCCCGAATAACCAAATACCTTAACAAATATGTGCACAAGTGTCTCTGCTTAATATATATGTTTAGTTGTTATTTCTGGAGCCCTTCGTTAGCCAGAAAAATGCGAAAAACCAATATGCGTTATTACCCGGAATATTCGTCACGGTCCTGGCATCCCATTTTAGCTCCGTAATAAGCAACTGCCGGTCCTCAGGGAGGCTTGATCTACATGTATGATACCTCAAAACGTTTGTCAATGCCTCTGCTTGATAACTATTCCCCGTAGATCATTCCATAGGACCTGTGGACCAAGTCAGAAGTAAAAAACCATGGTCGTGTAAGTCAAATTGCCGGCTGTACAACCATTATGGCTCAATTTTCGTCCACTTCCGGTCTCCAGGATACCTTGACATACATGTATTATACCTCAAAATGTTTGTACATGTCTCTGCTTGATAAATATATACAGTAAGACTGTCTATACGCCCCTTGATTGGAGTAAATAATGTAAAACCAATGTCCGGCGGTAGGTCAAAATAAAACGGTTTACCTATGTTTTCACCCCCTTCCGGTCCCCATGGTGGCCCGAATAACCAAATACCTTAACAAATATGTGTGCAGAGGTCTCTGCTTAATATATATGTTTAGTTTTTATTTCTGTAGCCCTTCGTTAGCCAGAAAAATGCGAAAAACCAATATGCGTTATTACCCGGAATATTCCTCACGGTCCTGGCATCCCATTTTAGCTCCGTAATAGGCAACTGCCGGTCCTCAGGGAGGCTTGATCTACATGTATGATACCTCAAAACGTTTGTCAATGCCTCTGCTTGATAACTATTCCCCGTAGATCATTCCATAGGACCTGTGGACCAAGTCAGAAGTAAAAAACCATGGTCGTGTAAGTCAAATTGCCGGCTGTACAACCATTATGGCTCAATTTTCGTCCACTTCCGGTCTCCAGGATACCTTGACATACATGTATTATACCTCAAAATGTTTGTACATGTCTCTGCTTGATAAATATATACAGTAAGACTGTCTATACGCCCCTTGATTGGAGTAAATAATGTAAAACCAATGTCCGGCGGTAGGTTAAAATAAAACGGTTTACCTATGTTTTCACCCCCTTCCGGTCCCCATGGTGGCCCGAATAACCAAATACCTTAACAAATATGTGTGCAGGGGTCTCTGCTTAATATGTATGTTTAGTTTTTATTTCTGGAGCCCTTCGTTAGCCAGAAAAATGCGAAAAACCAATATGCGTTATTACCCGGAATATTCGTCACGGTCCTGGCATCCCATTTTAGCTCCGTAATAAGCAACTGCCGGTCCTCAGGGAGGCTTGATCTACATGTATGATACCTCAAAACGTTTGTCAATGCCTCTGCCTGATAACTATTCCCCGTAGATCATTCCATAGGACCTGTGGACCAAGTCAGAAGTAAAAAACCATGGTCGGGTAAGTCAAATTGCCGGCTGTACAACCATTATGGCTCAATTTTCGTCCACTTCCGGTCTTCAGGATAGCTTGACATACATGTATTATACCTCAAAATGTTTGTACATGTCTCTGCTTGATAAATATATACAGTAAGACTGTCTATACGCCCCTTGATTGGAGTAAATAATGTAAAACCAATGTCCGGCGGTAGATCAAAATAAAACGGTTTACCTATGTTTTCACCCCCTTCCGGTCCCCATGGTGGCTCGAATAACCAAATACCTTAACAAATATGTGCGCAGGTGTCTCTGCTTAATATATATGTTTAGTTTTTATTTCTGGAGCCCTTCGTTAGCCAGAAAAATGCGAAAAACCAATATGCGTTATTACCCGGAATATTCGTCACGGTCCTGGCATCCCATTTTAGCTTCGTAATAGGCAACTGCCGGTCCTCAGGGAGGCTTGATCTACATGTATGATACCTCAAAACGTTTGTCAATGCCTCTGCTTCATAACTATTTCCCGTAGATCATTCCATAGGACCTGTGGAACAAGTCAGAAGTAAAAAACCATGGTCGGGTAGGTCAAATTGCCGGCTGTACAACCATTATGGCTCAATTTTCGTCCACTTCCGGTCTTCAGGATAGATTATCATACATGTATTATACCTTAAAATGTTTGTACATGTCTCTGCTTGATAAATATATACAGTAAGACTGTCTATACGCCCGTTGATTGGAGTAAATAATGTAAAACCAATGTCCGGCGGTAGGTCAAAATAAAACGGTTTACCTATGTTTTCACCCCCTTCCGGTCCCCATGGTGGCCCGAATAACCAAATACCTTAACAAATATGTGTGCAGAGGTCTCTGCTTAATATATATGTTTAGTTTTTATTTCTGTAGCCCTTCGTTAGCCAGAAAAATGCGAAAAACCAATATGCGTTATTACCCGGAATATTCCTCACGGTCCTGGCATCCCATTTTAGCTCCGTAATAGGCAACTGCCGGTCCTCAGGGAGGCTTGATCTACATGTATGATACCTCAAAACGTTTGTCAATGCCTCTGCTTGATAACTATTCCCCGTAGATCATTCCATAGGACCTGTGGACCAAGTCAGAAGTAAAAAACCATGGTCGTGTAAGTCAAATTGCCGGCTGTACAACCATTATGGCTCAATTTTCGTCCACTTCCGGTCTCCAGGATACCTTGACATACATGTATTATACCTCAAAATGTTTGTACATGTCTCTGCTTGATAAATATATACAGTAAGACTGTCTATACGCCCCTTGATTGGAGTAAATAATGTAAAACCAATGTCCGGCGGTAGGTTAAAATAAAACGGTTTACCTATGTTTTCAGCCCCTTCCGGTCCCCATGGTGGCCCGAATAACCAAATACCTTAACAAATATGTGTGCAGGGGTCTCTGCTTAATATGTATGTTTAGTTTTTATTTCTGGAGCCCTTCGTTAGCCAGAAAAATGCGAAAAACCAATATGCGTTATTACCCGGAATATTCGTCACGGTCCTGGCATCCCATTTTAGCTCCGTAATAGGCAACTGCCGGTCCTCAGGGAGGCTTGATCTACATGTATGATACCTCAAAACGTTTGTCAATGCCTCTGCCTGATAACTATTCCCCGTAGATCATTCCATAGGACCTGTGGACCAAGTCAGAAGTAAAAAACCATGGTCGTGTAAGTCAAATTGCCGGCTGTACAACCATTATGGCTCAATTTTCGTCCACTTCCGGTCTCCAGGATACCTTGACATACATGTATTATACCTCAAAATGTTTGTACATGTCTCTGCTTGATAAATATATACAGTAAGACTGTCTATACGCCCCTTGATTGGAGTAAATAATGTAAAACCAATGTCCGGCGGTAGGTTAAAATAAAACGGTTTACCTATGTTTTCACCCCCTTCCGGTCCCCATGGTGGCCCGAATAACCAAATACCTTAACAAATATGTGTGCAGGGGTCTCTGCTTAATATGTATGTTTAGTTTTTATTTCTGGAGCCCTTCGTTAGCCAGAAAAATGCGAAAAACCAATATGCGTTATTACCCGGAATATTCGTCACGGTCCTGGCATCCCATTTTAGCTCCGTAATAGGCAACTGCCGGTCCTCAGGGAGGCTTGATCTACATGTATGATACCTCAAAACGTTTGTCAATGCCTCTGCCTGATAACTATTCCCCGTAGATCATTCCATAGGACCTGTGGACCAAGTCAGAAGTAAAAAACCATGGTCGGGTAAGTCAAATTGCCGGCTGTACAACCATTATGGCTCAATTTTCGTCCACTTCCGGTCTTCAGGATAGCTTGACATACATGTATTATACCTCAAAATGTTTGTACATGTCTCTGCTTGATAAATATATACAGTAAGACTGTCTATACGCCCCTTGATTGGAGTAAATAATGTAAAACCAATGTCCGGCGGTAGATCAAAATAAAACGGTTTACCTATGTTTTCACCCCCTTCCGGTCCCCATGGTGGCTCGAATAACCAAATACCTTAACAAATATGTGCGCAGGTGTCTCTGCTTAATATATATGTTTAGTTTTTATTTCTGGAGCCCTTCGTTAGCCAGAAAAATGCGAAAAACCAATATGCGTTATTACCCGGAATATTCGTCACGGTCCTGGCATCCCATTTTAGCTTCGTAATAGGCAACTGCCGGTCCTCAGGGAGGCTTGATCTACATGTATGATACCTCAAAACGTTTGTCAATGCCTCTGCTTCATAACTATTTCCCGTAGATCATTCCATAGGACCTGTGGAACAAGTCAGAAGTAAAAAACCATGGTCGGGTAGGTCAAATTGCCGGCTGTACAACCATTATGGCTCAATTTTCGTCCACTTCCGGTCTTCAGGATAGATTATCATACATGTATTATACCTTAAAATGTTTGTACATGTCTCTGCTTGATAAATATATACAGTAAGACTGTCTATACGCCCGTTGATTGGAGTAAATAATGTAAAACCAATGTCCGGCGGTAGGTCAAAATAAAACGGTTTACCTATGTTTTCACCCCCTTCCGGTCCCCATGGTGGCCCGAATAACCAAATACCTTAACAAATATGTGTGCAGAGGTCTCTGCTTAATATATATGTTTAGTTTTTATTTCTGTAGCCCTTCGTTAGCCAGAAAAATGCGAAAAACCAATATGCGTTATTACCCGGAATATTCCTCACGGTCCTGGCATCCCATTTTAGCTCCGTAATAGGCAACTGCCGGTCCTCAGGGAGGCTTGATCTACATGTATGATACCTCAAAACGTTTGTCAATGCCTCTGCTTGATAACTATTCCCCGTAGATCATTCCATAGGACCTGTGGACCAAGTCAGAAGTAAAAAACCATGGTCGTGTAAGTCAAATTGCCGGCTGTACAACCATTATGGCTCAATTTTCGTCCACTTCCGGTCTCCAGGATACCTTGACATACATGTATTATACCTCAAAATGTTTGTACATGTCTCTGCTTGATAAATATATACAGTAAGACTGTCTATACGCCCCTTGATTGGAGTAAATAATGTAAAACCAATGTCCGGCGGTAGGTTAAAATAAAACGGTTTACCTATGTTTTCAGCCCCTTCCGGTCCCCATGGTGGCCCGAATAACCAAATACCTTAACAAATATGTGTGCAGGGGTCTCTGCTTAATATGTATGTTTAGTTTTTATTTCTGGAGCCCTTCGTTAGCCAGAAAAATGCGAAAAACCAATATGCGTTATTACCCGGAATATTCGTCACGGTCCTGGCATCCCATTTTAGCTCCGTAATAGGCAACTGCCGGTCCTCAGGGAGGCTTGATCTACATGTATGATACCTCAAAACGTTTGTCAATGCCTCTGCCTGATAACTATTCCCCGTAGATCATTCCATAGGACCTGTGGACCAAGTCAGAAGTAAAAAACCATGGTCGGGTAAGTCAAATTGCCGGCTGTACAACCATTATGGCTCAATTTTCGTCCACTTCCGGTCTTCAGGATAGCTTGACATACATGTATTATACCTCAAAATGTTTGTACATGTCTCTGCTTGATAAATATATACAGTAAGACTGTCTATACGCCCCTTGATTGGAGTAAATAATGTAAAACCAATGTCCGGCGGTAGGTTAAAATAAAACGGTTTACCTATGTTTTCACCCCCTTCCGGTCCCCATGGTGGCCCGAATAACCAAATACCTTAACAAATATGTGTGCAGGGGTCTCTGCTTAATATGTATGTTTAGTTTTTATTTCTGGAGCCCTTCGTTAGCCAGAAAAATGCGAAAAACCAATATGCGTTATTACCCGGAATATTCGTCACGGTCCTGGCATCCCATTTTAGCTCCGTAATAGGCAACTGCCGGTCCTCAGGGAGGCTTGATCTACATGTATGATACCTCAAAACGTTTGTCAATGCCTCTGCCTGATAACTATTCCCCGTAGATCATTCCATAGGACCTGTGGACCAAGTCAGAAGTAAAAAACCATGGTCGTGTAAGTCAAATTGCCGGCTGTACAACCATTATGGCTCAATTTTCGTCCACTTCCGGTCTCCAGGATACCTTGACATACATGTATTATACCTCAAAATGTTTGTACATGTCTCTGCTTGATAAATATATACAGTAAGACTGTCTATACGCCCCTTGATTGGAGTAAATAATGTAAAACCAATGTCCGGCGGTAGGTTAAAATAAAACGGTTTACCTATGTTTTCACCCCCTTCCGGTCCCCATGGTGGCCCGAATAACCAAATACCTTAACAAATATGTGTGCAGGGGTCTCTGCTTAATATGTATGTTTAGTTTTTATTTCTGGAGCCCTTCGTTAGCCAGAAAAATGCGAAAAACCAATATGCGTTATTACCCGGAATATTCGTCACGGTCCTGGCATCCCATTTTAGCTCCGTAATAGGCAACTGCCGGTCCTCAGGGAGGATTGATCTACATGTATGATACCTCAAAACGTTTGTCAATGCCTCTGCCTGATAACTATTCCCCGTAGATCATTCCATAGGACCTGTGGACCAAGTCAGAAGTAAAAAACCATGGTCGGGTAAGTCAAATTGCCGGCTGTACAACCATTATGGCTCAATTTTCGTCCACTTCCGGTCTTCAGGATAGCTTGACATACATGTATTATACCTCAAAATGTTTGTACATGTCTCTGCTTGATAAATATATACAGTAAGACTGTCTATACGCCCCTTGATTGGAGTAAATAATGTAAAACCAATGTCCGGCGGTAGATCAAAATAAAACGGTTTACCTATGTTTTCACCCCCTTCCGGTCCCCATGGTGGCTCGAATAACCAAATACCTTAACAAATATGTGCGCAGGTGTCTCTGCTTAATATATATGTTTAGTTTTTATTTCTGGAGCCCTTCGTTAGCCAGAAAAATGCGAAAAACCAATATGCGTTATTACCCGGAATATTCGTCACGGTCCTGGCATCCCATTTTAGCTTCGTAATAGGCAACTGCCGGTCCTCAGGGAGGCTTGATCTACATGTATGATACCTCAAAACGTTTGTCAATGCCTCTGCTTCATAACTATTTCCCGTAGATCATTCCATAGGACCTGTGGAACAAGTCAGAAGTAAAAAACCATGGTCGGGTAGGTCAAATTGCCGGCTGTACAACCATTATGGCTCAATTTTCGTCCACTTCCGGTCTTCAGGATAGATTATCATACATGTATTATACCTTAAAATGTTTGTACATGTCTCTGCTTGATAAATATATACAGTAAGACTGTCTATACGCCCGTTGATTGGAGTAAATAATGTAAAACCAATGTCCGGCGGTAGGTCAAAATAAAACGGTTTACCTATGTTTTCACCCCCTTCCGGTCCCCATGGTGGCCCGAATAACCAAATACCTTAACAAATATGTGTGCAGAGGTCTCTGCTTAATATATATGTTTAGTTTTTATTTCTGTAGCCCTTCGTTAGCCAGAAAAATGCGAAAAACCAATATGCGTTATTACCCGGAATATTCCTCACGGTCCTGGCATCCCATTTTAGCTCCGTAATAGGCAACTGCCGGTCCTCAGGAAGGCTTGATCTACATGTATGATACCTCAAAACGTTTGTCAATGCCTCTGCTTGATAACTATTCCCCGTAGATCATTCCATAGGACCTGTGGACCAAGTCAGAAGTAAAAAACCATGGTCGTGTAAGTCAAATTGCCGGCTGTACAACCATTATGGCTCAATTTTCGTCCACTTCCGGTCTCCAGGATACCTTGACATACATGTATTATACCTCAAAATGTTTGTACATGTCTCTGCTTGATAAATATATACAGTAAGACTGTCTATACGCCCCTTGATTGGAGTAAATAATGTAAAACCAATGTCCGGCGGTAGGTTAAAATAAAACGGTTTACCTATGTTTTCAGCCCCTTCCGGTCCCCATGGTGGCCCGAATAACCAAATACCTTAACAAATATGTGTGCAGGGGTCTCTGCTTAATATGTATGTTTAGTTTTTATTTCTGGAGCCCTTCGTTAGCCAGAAAAATGCGAAAAACCAATATGCGTTATTACCCGGAATATTCGTCACGGTCCTGGCATCCCATTTTAGCTCCGTAATAGGCAACTGCCGGTCCTCAGGGAGGCTTGATCTACATGTATGATACCTCAAAACGTTTGTCAATGCCTCTGCCTGATAACTATTCCCCGTAGATCATTCCATAGGACCTGTGGACCAAGTCAGAAGTAAAAAACCATGGTCGGGTAAGTCAAATTGCCGGCTGTACAACCATTATGGCTCAATTTTCGTCCACTTCCGGTCTTCAGGATAGCTTGACATACATGTATTATACCTCAAAATGTTTGTACATGTCTCTGCTTGATAAATATATACAGTAAGACTGTCTATACGCCCCTTGATTGGAGTAAATAATGTAAAACCAATGTCCGGCGGTAGATCAAAATAAAACGGTTTACCTATGTTTTCACCCCCTTCCGGTCCCCATGGTGGCTCGAATAACCAAATGCCTTAACAAATATGTGCGCAGGTGTCTCTGCTTAATATATATTTTTAGTTTTTATTTCTGGAGCCCTTCGTTAGCCAGAAAAATGCGAAAAACCAATATGCGTTATTACCCGGAATATTCGTCACGGTCCTGGCATCCCATTTTAGCTTCGTAATAGGCAACTGCCGGTCCTCAGGGAGGCTTGATCTACATGTATGATACCTCAAAACGTTTGTCAATGCCTCTGCTTCATAACTATTTCCCGTAGATCATTCCATAGGACCTGTGGAACAAGTCAGAAGTAAAAAACCATGGTCGGGTAGGTCAAATTGCCGGCTGTACAACCATTATGGCTCAATTTTCGTCCACTTCCGGTCTTCAGGATAGATTATCATACATGTATTATACCTTAAAATGTTTGTACATGTCTCTGCTTGATAAATATATACAGTAAGACTGTCTATACGCCCCTTGATTGGAGTAAATAATGTAAAACCAATGTCCGGCGGTAGGTTAAAATAAAACGGTTTACCTATGTTTTCACCCCCTTCCGGTCCCCATGGTGGCCCGAATAACCAAATACCTTAACAAATATGTGTGCAGGGATCTCTGCTTAATATGTATGTTTAGTTTTTATTTCTGGAGCCCTTCGTTAGCCAGAAAAATGCGAAAAACCAATATGCGTTATTACCCGGAATATTCGTCACGGTCCTGGCATCCCATTTTAGCTCCGTAATAGCCAACTTCCGGTCCTCAGGGAGGCTTGATCTACATGTATGATACCTCAAAACGTTTGTCAATGCCTCTGCTTGATAACTATTTCCCGTAGATCATTCCATAAGACCTGTGGAACAAGTCAGAAGTAAAAAACCATGGTCGGGTAAGTCAAATTGCCGGCTGTACAACCATTATGGCTCAATTTTCGTCCACTTCCGGTCTTCAGGATAACTTGACATACATGTATTATACCTCAAAATGTTTGTACATGTCTCTGCTTGATAAATATATACAGTAAGACTGTCTATACGCCCGTTGATTGGAGTAAATAATGTAAAACCAATGTTCGGCGGTAGGTCAAAATAAAACGGTTTACCTATGTTTTCACCCCCTCCCGGTCCCCATGGTGGCCCGAATAACCAAATACCGTAACAAATATGTGCGCAGGTGTCTCTGCTTAATATATATGTTTAGTTTTTATTTCTGGAGCCCTTCGTTAGCCAGAAAAATGCGAAAAACCAATATGCGTTATTACCCGGAATATTCGTCACGGTCCTGGCATCCCATTTTAGCACCGTAATAGGCAACTTCCGGTCCTCAGGGAGGCTTGATCTACATGTATGATACCTCAAAACGTTTGGCAATTCCTCTGCTTGATAACTATTGCCCGTAGATCATTCCATAGGACCTGTGGACCAAGTCAGAAGTAAAAAACCATGGTTGGGTAGGTCAAAATGCCGGCTGTACAACCATTATGGCTCAATTGTCGTCCACTTCCGGTCTCCAGGATAGCTTGACATACATGTATTATACCTCAAAATGTTTGTACATGTCTCTGCTTTATAAATATATACAGTAAGACTGTCTATACGTCCCTTGATTGGAGTAAATAATGTAAAACAAATGTCCAGCGGTAGGTTAAAATAAAACTGCTTACCTATGTTTTCACCCCCTTCCGGTCCCCATGGCGGCCCGAATAACCAAATACCTTAACAAATATGTGCGCAGGGGTCTCTGCTTAATATATATGTTTTATTTTTTATTTCTGGAGCCCTTCGTTAGCCAGAAAAATGCGAAAAACCAATATGCGTTATTACCCGGAATATCCGTCACGGTCCTGGCATCCCATTTTAGCTCCGTAATAGGCAACTTCCGGTCCTCAGGGAGGCTTGGTCTACATGTATGATACCTCAAAACGTTTGTCAATGCCTCTGCTTGATAACTATTCCCCGTAGATCATTCCATAGGACCTGTGGTCCAAGTAAGAAGTAAAAAACCATGGTCGGGTAGGTCAAAATTGCAGGCTGTACAACCATTATGGCTCAATTTTCGTCCACTTCCGGTCTCCAGGATAGCTTGACATACATGTATTATACCTCAAAATGTTTGTACATGTCTCTGCTTGATAAATATATACAGTAAGACTGTCTATACGCCCCTTGATTGGAGTAAATAATGTAAAACCAATGTCCGGCGGTAGATCAAAATAAAACGGTTTACCTATGTTTTCACCCCCTTCCGGTCCCCATGGTGGCTCGAATAACCAAATGCCTTAACAAATATGTGCGCAGGTGTCTCTGCTTAATATATATTTTTAGTTTTTATTTCTGGAGCCCTTCGTTAGCCAGAAAAATGCGAAAAACCAATATGCGTTGTTACCCGGAATATTCGTCACGGTCCTGGCATCCCATTTTAGCTTCGTAATAGGCAACTGCCGGTCCTCAGGGAGGCTTGATCTACATGTATGATACCTCAAAACGTTTGTCAATGCCTCTGCTTCATAACTATTTCCCGTAGATCATTCCATAGGACCTGTGGAACAAGTCAGAAGTAAAAAACCATGGTCGGGTAGGTCAAATTGCCGGCTGTACAACCATTATGGCTCAATTTTCGTCCACTTCCGGTCTTCAGGATAGATTATCATACATGTATTATACCTTAAAATGTTTGTACATGTCTCTGCTTGATAAATATATACAGTAAGACTGTCTATACGCCCCTTGATTGGAGTAAATAATGTAAAACCAATGTCCGGCGGTAGGTTAAAATAAAACGGTTTACCTATGTTTTCACCCCCTTCCGGTCCCCATGGTGGCCCGAATAACCAAATACCTTAACAAATATGTGTGCAGGGGTCTCTGCTTAATATGTATGTTTAGTTTTTATTTCTGGAGCCCTTCGTTAGCCAGAAAAATGCGAAAAACCAATATGCGTTATTACCCGGAATATTCGTCACGGTCCTGGCATCCCATTTTAGCTCCGTAATAGCCAACTTCCGGTCCTCAGGGAGGCTTGATCTACATGTATGATACCTCAAAACGTTTGTCAATGCCTCTGCTTGATAACTATTTCCCGTAGATCATTCCATAAGACCTATGGAACAAGTCAGAAGTAAAAAACCATGGTCGGGTAAGTCAAATTGGCGGCTGTACAACCATTATGGCTCAATTTTCGTCCACTTCCGGTCTTCAGGATAACTTGACATACATGTATTATACCTCAAAATGTTTGTACATGTCTCTGCTTGATAAATATATACAGTAAGACTGTCTATACGCCCGTTGATTGGAGTAAATAATGTAAAACCAATGTTCGGCGGTAGGTCAAAATAAAACGGTTTACCTATGTTTTCACCCCCTCCCGGTCCCCATGGTGGCCCGAATAACCAAATACCTTAACAAATATGTGCACAGGTGTTTCTGCTTAATATATATGTTTAGTTTTTATTTCTGGAGCCCTTCGTTAGCCAGAAAAATGCGAAAAACCAATATGCGTTATTACCCGGAATATTCGTCACGGTCCTGGCATCCCATTTTAGCACCGTAATAGGCAACTTCCGGTCCTCAGGGAGGCTTGATCTACATGTATGATACCTCAAAACGTTTGTCAATTCCTCTGCTTGATAACTATTGCCCGTAGATCATTCCATAGGACCTGTGGACCAAGTCAGAAGTAAAAAACCATGGTCGGGTAGGTCAAAATGCCGGCTGTACAACCATTATGGCTCAATTGTCGTCCACTTCCGGTCTCCAGGATAGCTTGACATACATGTATTATACCTCAAAATGTTTGTACATGTCTCTGCTTTATAAATATATACAGTAAGACTGTCTATACGTCCCTTGATTGGAGTAAATAATGTAAAACAAATGTCCAGCGGTAGGTTAAAATAAAACTGCTTACCTATGTTTTCACCCCCTTCCGGTCCCCATGGCGGCCCGAATAACCAAATACCTTAACAAATATGTGCGCAGGGGTCTCTGCTTAATATATATGTTTTATTTTTTATTTCTGGAGCCCTTCGTTAGCCAGAAAAATGCGAAAAACCAATATGCGTTATTACCCGGAATATCCGTCACGGTCCTGGCATCCCATTTTAGCTCCGTAATAGGCAACTTCCGGTCCTCAGGGAGGCTTGGTCTACATGTATGATACCTCAAAACGTTTGTCAATGCCTCTGCTTGATAACTATTCCCCGTAGATCATTCCATAGGACCTGTGGTCCAAGTAAGAAGTAAAAACCCATGGTCGGGTAGGTCAAAATTGCAGGCTGTACAACCATTATGGCTCAATTTTCGTCCACTTCCGGTCTCCAGGATAGCTTGACATACATGTATTATACCTCAAAATATTTGTACATGTCTCTGCTTGATAAATATATACAGTAAGACTGTCTATACGTCCCTTGATTGGAGTAAATAATGTAAAACCAATGTCCGGCGGTAGGCTAAAATAAAACGGTTTACCTATGTTTTCACCCCCTTCCGGTCCCCATGGCGGCCCGAATAACCAAATACCCTAACAAATATGTGCGCAGGGGTCTCTGCTTAATATATATGTTTAGTTTTTATTTCTTGAGCCCTTTGTTAGCCAGAAAAATGCGAAAAACCAATATGCGTTATTACCCGGAATATCCGTCACGGTCCTGGCATCCCATTTTAGCACTGTAATAGGCAACTTCCGGTCCTCAGGGAGGCTTGATCTACATGTATGATACCTCAAAACGTTTGTCAATGCCTCTGCTTGATAACCATTCCCGTAGATAATTCCATAGGACCTGTGGACCAAGTAAGAAGTAAAAAACCATGGTCGGGTAGGTCAAAATTGCCTGCTGTACAACCATTATGGCTCAATTTTCGTCCACTTCCGGTCTTCAGGATAGCTTGACATACATGTATTATACCTCAAAAAATTTGTACATGTCTCTGCTTGATAAATATATACAGTAAGACTGTCTATACGCCCCTTGATTGGAGTAAATAATGTAAAACCAATGTCAGGCGGTAGGTTAAAATAAAACGGTTTACCTATGTTTTCACCCTCTTCCGGTCCCCATGGCGGCCGAATAACCAAATACCCTCACAAATATGTGCACAGGTGTCTCTGCTTAATATATATGTTTAGGTTTTATTTCTGGAGCCCTTCGTTAGCCAGAAAAATGCGAAAAACCAATATGCGTTATTACCCGGAATATCCGTCACGGTCCTGGCATCCCATTTTAGCACCGTAATAGACAGCTCCCGGTCCTCAGAGAGACTTGATCTACATGTATGATACCTCAAAACGTTTGTCAATGGCTCTGCTTGATAACTATTCCCCGTAGATCATTCCATAGGACCTGTGGACCAAGTCAGAAGTAAAAAACCATGGTCGGGTAGGTCAAAATTGCCGGCTGTACGACCATTATGGCTCAATTTTCGTCCATTTCTGGTCTTCAGGATAGCTTGACATACATGTATTATACCTCAAAATGTTTGTACATGTCTCTGCTTCATAAATATATACAGTAAGACTGTCTATACGCCCCTCGATTGGAGTAAATAATGTAAAACCAATGTCCGGCGGTAGACTAAAATAAAACGGTTTACCTATGTTTTCACCCCCTTCCGGTCCCCATGGCCGCCCGAATAACCAAATACCTTAACAAATATGTGCGCAGGGCTCTCTGCTTAATATATATGTTTAGTTTTTATTTCTGGGGCCCTTCGTTAGCCAGAAAATGCGAAAAACCAATATGCGTTATTACCCGGAATATCCGTCAGGATCCTGGCATCCCATTTTAGCACTGTAATAGGCAACTTCCGGTCCTCAGGGAGGCTTGATCTACATGTATGATACCTCAAAACGTTTGTCAATGCCTCTGCTTGATAACTATTGCCCGTAGATCATTCCATAGGACCTGTGGACCAAGTCAGAAGTAAAAAACCATGGTCGGGTAGGTCAAAATGCCGGCTGTACAACCATTATGGCTCAATTGTCGTCCACTTCCGGTCTCCAGGATAGCTTGACATACATGTATTATACCTCAAAATGTTTGTACATGTCTCTGCCTTATAAATATATACAGTAAGACTGTCTATACGTCCCTTGATTGGAGTAAATAATGTAAAACAAATGTCCAGCGGTAGGTTAAATTAAAAATTGCTTACCTATGTTTTCACCCCCTTCCGGTCCCCATGGCGGCCCGAATAACCAAATACCTTAACAAATATGTGCGCAGGGGTCTCTGCTTAATATATATGTTTTATTTTTTATTTCTGGAGCCCTTCGTTAGCCAGAAAAATGCGAAAAACCAATATGCGTTATTACCCGGAATATTCGTCACGGTCCTGGCATCCCATTTTAGCTCCGTAATAGGCAACTTCCGGTCCTCAGGGAGGCTTGATCTACATGTATGATACCTCAAAACGTTTGTCAATGCCTCTGCTTGATAACTATTCCCCGTAGATCATTCCATAGGACCTGTGGACCAGGTAAGAAGTAAAAAACCATGGTCGGGTAGGTCAAAATTGCTGCTGTACAACCATTATGGCTCAATTTTCGTCCACTTCCGGTCTTCAGGATAGCTTGACATACATGTATTATACCTCAAAAAATTTGTACATGTCTCTGCTTTATAAATATATACAGTAAGACTGTCTATACGTCCCTTGATTGGAGTAAATAATGTAAAACCAATGTCAGGCGGTAGGTTAAAATAAAACGGTTTACCTATGTTTTCAACCTCTTCCGGTCCCCATGGCGGCCGAATAACCAAATACCCTCACAAATATGTGCGCAGGTTTCTCTGCTTAATATATATGTTTAGGTTTTATTTCTGGAGCCCTTCGTTAGCCAGAAAAATGCGAAAAACCAATATGCGTTATTACCCGGAATATTCGTCACGGTCCTGGCATCCCATTTTAGCTCCGTAATAGGCAACTTCCGGTCCTCAGGGAGGCTTGATCTACATGTATGATACCTCAAAACGTTTGTCAATGCCTCTGCTTGATAACTATTCCCCGTAGATCATTCCATAGGACCTGTGGACCAGGTAAGAAGTAAAAAACCATGGTCGGGTAGGTCAAAATTGCTGCTGTACAACCATTATGGCTCAATTTTCGTCCACTTCCGGTCTTCAGGATAGCTTGACATACATGTATTATACCTCAAAAAATTTGTACATGTCTCTGCTTTATAAATATATACAGTAAGACTGTCTATACGTCCCTTGATTGGAGTAAATAATGTAAAACCAATGTCAGGCGGTAGGTTAAAATAAAACGGTTTACCTATGTTTTCAACCTCTTCCGGTCCCCATGGCGGCCGAATAACCAAATACCCTCACAAATATGTGCGCAGGTTTCTCTGCTTAATATATATGTTTAGGTTTTATTTCTGGAGCCCTTCGTTAGCCAGAAAAATGCGAAAAACCAATATGCGTTATTACCCGGAATATCCGTCACGGTCCTGGCATCCCATTTTAGCACCGTAATAGGCAACTTCCGGTCCTCAGAGAGACTTGATCTACATGTATGATACCTCAAAATGTTTGTCAATGGCTCTGCTTGATAACCATTCCCCGTAGATCATTCCATAGGACCTGTGGACCAAGTCAGAAGTAAAAAACCATGGTCGGGTAGGTCAAAATTGCCGGCTGTACGACCATTATGGCTCAATTTTCGTCCATTTCTGGTCTTCAGGATAGCTTGACATACATGTATTATACCTCAAAATGTTTGTACATGTCTCTGCTTGATAAATATATACAGTAAGACTGTCTATACGCCCCTCGATTGGAGTAAATAATGTAAAACCAATGTCCGACGGTAGACTAAAATAAAACGGTTTACCTATGTTTTCACCCCCTTCCGGTCCCCATGGCGGCCCGAATAACCAAATACCTTAACAAATATGTGCGCAGGGCTCTCTGCTTAATATATATGTTTAGTTTTTATTTCTGGGGCCCTTCGTTAGCCAGAAAATGCGAAAAACCTATATGCGTTATTACCCGGAATATCCGTCAGGATCCTGGCATCCCATTTTAGCACTGTAATAGGCAACTTCCGGTCCTCAGGGAGGCTTGATCTACATGTATGATACCTCAAAACGTTTGTCAATGCACTTGCTTGATAACTATTCCCCGTAGATCATTCCATAGGACCTGTGGACCAAGTAAAAAGTAAAAAACCATGGTCGGGTAGGTCAAAATTGCCGCTGTACAACCAGTATGGCTCAATTTTCGTCCACTTCCGGTCTCCAGGATAGCTTGACATACATGTATTATACCTCAAAATATTTGTACATGTCTCTGCTTTATAAATATATACAGTAAGACTGTCTATACGCCCGTTGATTAGAGTAAATAATGTAAAACCAATGTCCGGCGTAGGCTAAAATAAAACGTTTACCTATGTTTTCACCCTCTTCCGGTCCCCATGGCGGCCCGAATAACCAAATGACCTAACAAATATGTGCGCAGGGTTCTCTGCTTAATATATATGTTTAGTTTTTATTTCTGGAGACCTTCGTTAGCCAGAAAAATGCGAAAAACCAATATGCTTTATTACCCGGAATATCCGTCACGGTCCTGGCATCCCATTTTAGCACCGTAATAGGCAACTTCCGGTCCTCAGGGAGGCTTGATCTACATGTATGATACCTCAAAACGTTTGTCAATGCCTCTGCTTGATAACTATTGCCCGTAGATCATTCCATAGGACCTGTGGACCAAGTCAGAAGTAAAAAACCATGGTCGGGTAGGTCAAAATGCCGGCTGTACAACCATTATGGCTCAATTGTCGTCCACTTCCGGTCTCCAGGATAGCTTGACATACATGTATTATACCTCAAAATGTTTGTACATGTCTCTGCTTTATAAATATATACAGTAAGACTGTCTATACGTCCCTTGATTGGAGTAAATAATGTAAAACAAATGTCCAGCGGTAGGTTAAAATAAAACTGCTTACCTATGTTTTCACCCCCTTCCGGTCCCCATGGCGGCCCGAATAACCAAATACCTTAACAAATATGTGCGCAGGGGTCTCTGCTTAATATATATGTTTTATTTTTTATTTCTGGAGCCCTTCGTTAGCCAGAAAAATGCGAAAAACCAATATGCGTTATTACCCGGAATATCCGTCACGGTCCTGGCATCCCATTTTAGCTCCGTAATAGGCAACTTCCGGTCCTCAGGGAGGCTTGGTCTACATGTATGATACCTCAAAACGTTTGTCAATGCCTCTGCTTGATAACTATTCCCCGTAGATCATTCCATAGGACCTGTGGTCCAAGTAAGAAGTAAAAAACCATGGTCGGGTAGGTCAAAATTGCAGGCTGTACAACCATTATGGCTCAATTTTCGTCCACTTCCGGTCTCCAGGATAGCTTGACATACATGTATTATACCTCAAAATATTTGTACATGTCTCTGCTTGATAAATATATACAGTAAGACTGTCTATACGTCGCTTGATTGGAGTAAATAATGTAAAACCAATGTCCGGCGGTAGGCTAAAATAAAACGGTTTACCTATGTTTTCACCCCCTTCCGGTCCCCATGGCGGCCCGAATAACCAAATACCCTAACAAATATGTGCGCAGGGGTCTCTGCTTAATATATATGTTTAGTTTTTATTTCTTGAGCCCTTCGTTAGCCAGAAAAATGCGAAAAACCAATATGCGTTATTACCCGGAATATCCGTCACGGTCCTGGCATCCCATTTTAGCACTGTAATAGGCAACTTCCGGTCCTCAGGGAGGCTTGATCTACATGTATGATACCTCAAAACGTTTGTCAATGCCTCTGCTTGATAACCATTCCCATAGATAATTCCATAGGACCTGTGGACCAAGTAAGAAGTAAAAAACCATGGTCGGGTAGGTCAAAATTGTCTGCTGTACAACCATTATGGCTCAATTTTCGTCCACTTCCGGTCTTCAGGATAGCTTGACATACATGTATTATACCTCAAAAAATTTGTACATGTCTCTGCTTGATAAATATATACAGTAAGACTGTCTATACGCCCCTTGATTGGAGTAAATAATGTAAAACCAATGTCAGGCGGTAGGTTAAAATAAAACGGTTTACCTATGTTTTCACCCTCTTCCGGTCCCCATGGCGGCCCGAATAACCAAATACCCTCACAAATATGTGCGCAGGTGTGTCTGCTTAATATATATGTTTAGGTTTTATTTCTGGAGCCCTTCGTTAGCCAGTAAAATGCGAAAAACCAATATGCGTTATTACCCGGAATATTCGTCACGGTCCTGGCATCCCATTATAGCTCCGTAATAGGCAACTGCCGGTCCTCAGGGAGGCTTGATCTACATGTATGATACCTCAAAACGTTTGTCAATGCCTCTGCTTGATAACCATTCCCCGTAGATCATTCCATAGGACCTGTGGACCAAGTTAGAAGTAAAAAACCATGGTCGGGTAAGTCAAATTGCCGGATGTACAACCAGTATGGCTCAATTTTCGTGCACTTCCGGACTCCAGGATAGCTTGACATACATGTATTATATCTCAAAATGTTTGTACATGTCTTCGCTTTATAAATATATACAGTAAGACTGTCTATACGTCCCTTGATTGGAGTAAATAATGTAAAACCAATGTCCGGCGGAAGGTTAAAATAAAACGGTTTACCTATGTTTTCACCCCCTTCCGGTCCCCATGGCGGCCCGAATAACCAAATACCTTAACAAATATGTGTGCAGGGGTCTCTGCTTAATATATATGTTTAGTTTTTATTTCTGGAGCCCTTCGTTAGCCAGAAAAATGCGAAAAACCAATATGCGTTATTACCCGGAATATTCCTCACGGTCCTGGTATCCCATTTTAGCTCCGTAATAGGCAACTGCCGGTCCTCATGGAGGTTTGATCTACATGTATGATACCTCAAAACGTTTGTCAATGCCTCTGCTTGATAACTATTTACCGTAGATCATTCCATAGGACCTGTGGACCAAGTTAGAAGTAAAAAACCATGGTCGGGTAAGTCAAATTGCGGCTGTACAACCATTATGGCTCAATTTTCGTCCACTTCCGGTCTCCAGGATAGCTTGACATACATGTATTATACCTCAAAATGTTTGTACATGTCTCTGCTTTATAAATATATACAGTAAGACTGTGTATACGCCCGTTGATTGGAGTAAATAATGTAAAACCAATGTCCGGCGGTAGGTCAAAATAAAACGGTTTACCTATGTTTTCACCCCCTTCCGGTCCCCATGGTGGCCCGAATAACCAAATACCTTACCAAATATGTGCGCAGGGATCTCTGCTTAATATATATGTTTAGTTTTTATTTCTTGAGCCCTTCGTTAGCCAGAAAAATGCGAAAAACCAATATGCGTTATTACCCGAAATATCCGTCACGGTCCTGGCATCCCATTTTAGCACTGTAATAGGCAACTTCTGGTCCTCAGGGAGGCTTGATCTACATGTATGATACCTCAAAACGTTTGTCAATGCCTCTGCTTGATAACCATTCCCGTAGATAATTCCATAGGACCTGTGGACCAAGTAAGAAGTAAAAAACCATGGTCGGGTAGGTCAAAATTGCCTGCTGTACAACCATTATGGCTCAATTTTCGTCCACTTCCGGTCTTCAGGATAGCTTGACATACATGTATTATACCTCAAAAAATTTGTACATGTCTCTGCTTGATAAATATATACAGTAAGACTGTCTATACGCCCCTTGATTGGAGTAAATAATGTAAAACCAATGTCAGGCGGTAGGTTAAAATAAAACGGTTTACCTATGCTTTCACCCTCTTCCGGTCCCCATGGCGGCCGAATAACCAAATACCCTCACAAATATGTGCGCAGGTGTCTCTGCTTAATATATATGTTTAGGTTTTATTTCTGGAGCCCTTCGTTAGCCAGAAAAATGCGAAAAACCAATATGCGTTATTACCCGGAATATCCGTCACGGTCCTGGCATCCCATTTTAGCACCGTAATAGACAGCTCCCGGTCCTCAGAGAGACTTGATCTACATGTATGATACCTCAAAACGTTTGTCAATGGCTCTGCTTGATAACTATTCCCCGTAGATCATTCCATAGGACCTGTGGACCAAGTCAGAAGTAAAAAACCATGGTCGGGTAGGTCAAAATTGCCGGCTGTACGACCATTATGGCTCAATTTTCGTCCATTTCTGGTCTTCAGGATAGCTTGACATACATGTATTATACCTCAAAATGTTTGTACATGTCTCTGCTTCATAAATATATACAGTAAGACTGTCTATACGCCCCTCGATTGGAGTAAATAATGTAAAACCAATGTCCGGCGGTAGACTAAAATAAAACGGTTTACCTATGTTTTCACCCCCTTCCGGTCCCCATGGCCGCCCGAATAACCAAATACCTTAACAAATATGTGCGCAGGGCTCTCTGCTTAATATATATGTTTAGTTTTTATTTCTGGGGCCCTTCGTTAGCCAGAAAATGCGAAAAACCAATATGCGTTATTACCCGGAATATCCGTCAGGATCCTGGCATCCCATTTTAGCACTGTAATAGGCAACTTCCGGTCCTCAGGGAGGCTTGATCTACATGTATGATACCTCAAAACGTTTGTCAATGCCTCTGCTTGATAACTATTGCCCGTAGATCATTCCATAGGACCTGTGGACCAAGTCAGAAGTAAAAAACCATGGTCGGGTAGGTCAAAATGCCGGCTGTACAACCATTATGGCTCAATTGTCGTCCACTTCCGGTCTCCAGGATAGCTTGACATACATGTATTATACCTCAAAATGTTTGTACATGTCTCTGCCTTATAAATATATACAGTAAGACTGTCTATACGTCCCTTGATTGGAGTAAATAATGTAAAACAAATGTCCAGCGATAGGTTAAAATAAAACTGCTTACCTATGTTTTCACCCCCTTCCGGTCCCCATGGCGGCCCGAATAACCAAATACCTTAACAAATATGTGCGCAGGGGTCTCTGCTTAATATATATGTTTTATTTTTTATTTCTGGAGCCCTTCGTTAGCCAGAAAAATGCGAAAAACCAATATGCGTTATTACCCGGAATATTCGTCACGGTCCTGGTATCCCATTTTAGCTCCGTAATAGGCAACTTCCGGTCCTCAGGGAGGCTTGATCTACATGTATGATACCTCAAAACGTTTGTCAATGCCTCTGCTTGATAACTATTCCCCGTAGATCATTCCATAGGACCTGTGGACCAGGTAAGAAGTAAAAAACCATGGTCGGGTAGGTCAAAATTGCTGCTGTACAACCATTATGGCTCAATTTTCGTCCACTTCCGGTCTTCAGGATAGCTTGACATACATGTATTATACCTCAAAAAATTTGTACATGTCTCTGCTTTATAAATATATACAGTAAGACTGTCTATACGTCCCTTGATTGGAGTAAATAATGTAAAACCAATGTCAGGCGGTAGGTTAAAATAAAACGGTTTACCTATGTTTTCAACCTCTTCCGGTCCCCATGGCGGCCGAATAACCAAATACCCTCACAAATATGTGCGCAGGTGTCTCTGCTTAATATATATGTTTAGGTTTTATTTCTGGAGCCCTTCGTTAGCCAGAAAAATGCGAAAAACCAATATGCGTTATTACCCGGAATATCCGTCACGGTCCTGGCATCCCATTTTAGCACCGTAATAGGCAACTTCCGGTCCTCAGGGAGACTTGATCTACATGTATGATACCTCAAAATGTTTGTCAATGGCTCTGCTTGATAACCATTCCCCGTAGATCATTCCATAGGACCTGTGGACCAAGTCAGAAGTAAAAAACCATGGTCGGGTAGGTCAAAATTGCCGGCTGTACGACCATTATGGCTCAATTTTCGTCCATTTCTGGTCTTCAGGATAGCTTGACATACATGTATTATACCTCAAAATGTTTGTACATGTCTCTGCTTGATAAATATATACAGTAAGACTGTCTATACGCCCCTCGATTGGAGTAAATAATGTAAAACCAATGTCCGACGGTAGACTAAAATAAAACGGTTTACCTATGTTTTCACCCCCTTCCGGTCCCCATGGCGGCCCGAATAACCAAATACCTTAACAAATATGTGCGCAGGGCTCTCTGCTTAATATATATGTTTAGTTTTTATTTCTGGGGCCCTTCGTTAGCCAGAAAATGCGAAAAACCTATATGCGTTATTACCCGGAATATCCGTCAGGATCCTGGCATCCCATTTTAGCACTGTAATAGGCAACTTCCGGTCCTCAGGGAGGCTTGATCTACATGTATGATACCTCAAAACGTTTGTCAATGCACTTGCTTGATAACTATTCCCCGTAGATCATTCCATAGGACCTGTGGACCAAGTAAAAAGTAAAAAACCATGGTCGGGTAGGTCAAAATTGCCGCTGTACAACCAGTATGGCTCAATTTTCGTCCACTTCCGGTCTCCAGGATAGCTTGACATACATGTATTATACCTCAAAATATTTGTACATGTCTCTGCTTTATAAATATATACAGTAAGACTGTCTATACGCCCGTTGATTGGAGTAAATAATGTAAAACCAATGTCCGGCGTAGGCTAAAATAAAACGTTTACCTATGTTTTCACCCTCTTCCGGTCCCCATGGCGGCCCGAATAACCAAATGACCTAACAAATATGTGCGCAGGGTTCTCTGCTTAATATATATGTTTAGTTTTTATTTCTGGAGACCTTCGTTAGCCAGAAAAATGCGAAAAACCAATATGCTTTATTACCCGGAATATCCGTCACGGTCCTGGCATCCCATTTTAGCACCGTAATAGGCAACTTCCGGTCCTCAGGGAGGCTTGATCTACATGTATGATACCTCAAAACGTTTGTCAATGCCTCTGCTTGATAACTATTGCCCGTAGATCATTCCATAGGACCTGTGGACCAAGTCAGAAGTAAAAAACCATGGTCGGGTAGGTCAAAATGCCGGCTGTACAACCATTATGGCTCAATTGTCGTCCACTTCCGGTCTCCAGGATAGCTTGACATACATGTATTATACCTCAAAATGTTTGTACATGTCTCTGCTTTATAAATATATACAGTAAGACTGTCTATACGTCCCTTGATTGGAGTAAATAATGTAAAACAAATGTCCAGCGGTAGGTTAAAATAAAACTGCTTACCTATGTTTTCACCCCCTTCCGGTCCCCATGGCGGCCCGAATAACCAAATACCTTAACAAATATGTGCGCAGGGGTCTCTGCTTAATATATATGTTTTATTTTTTATTTCTGGAGCCCTTCGTTAGCCAGAAAAATGCGAAAAACCAATATGCGTTATTACCCGGAATATCCGTCACGGTCCTGGCATCCCATTTTAGCTCCGTAATAGGCAACTTCCGGTCCTCAGGGAGGCTTGGTCTACATGTATGATACCTCAAAACGTTTGTCAATGCCTCTGCTTGATAACTATTCCCCGTAGATCATTCCATAGGACCTGTGGTCCAAGTAAGAAGTAAAAAACCATGGTCGGGTAGGTCAAAATTGCAGGCTGTACAACCATTATGGCTCAATTTTCGTCCACTTCCGGTCTCCAGGATAGCTTGACATACATGTATTATACCTCAAAATATTTGTACATGTCTCTGCTTGATAAATATATACAGTAAGACTGTCTATAGGTCCCTTGATTGGAGTAAATAATGTAAAACCAATGTCCGGCGGTAGGCTAAAATAAAACGGTTTACCTATGTTTTCACCCCCTTCCGGTCCCCATGGCGGCCCGAATAACCAAATACCCTAACAAATATGTGCGCAGGGGTCTCTGCTTAATATATATGTTTAGTTTTTATTTCTTGAGCCCTTCGTTAGCCAGAAAAATGCGAAAAACCAATATGCGTTATTACCCGGAATATCCGTCACGGTCCTGGCATCCCATTTTAGCACTGTAATAGGCAACTTCCGGTCCTCAGGGAGGCTTGATCTACATGTATGATACCTCAAAACGTTTGTCAATGCCTCTGCTTGATAACCATTCCCGTAGATAATTCCATAGGACCTGTGGACCAAGTAAGAAGTAAAAAACCATGGTCGGGTAGGTCAAAATTGTCTGCTGTACAACCATTATGGCTCAATTTTCGTCCACTTCCGGTCTTCAGGATAGCTTGACATACATGTATTATACCTCAAAAAATTTGTACATGTCTCTGCTTGATAAATATATACAGTAAGACTGTCTATACGCCCCTTGATTGGAGTAAATAATGTAAAACCAATGTCAGGCGGTAGGTTAAAATAAAACGGTTTACCTATGTTTTCACCCTCTTCCGGTCCCCATGGCGGCCCGAATAACCAAATACCCTCACAAATATGTGCGCAGGTGTCTCTGCTTAATATATATGTTTAGGTTTTATTTCTGGAGCCCTTCGTTAGCCAGTAAAATGCGAAAAACCAATATGCGTTATTACCCGGAATATCCGTCACGGTCCTGGCATCCCATTTTAGCACTGTAATAGGCAACTTCCGGTCCTCAGGGAGGCTTGATCTACATGTATGATACCTCAAAACGTTTGGCCATGCCTCTGCTTGATAACCATTCCCGTAGATAATTCCATAGGACCTGTGGACCAAGTAAGAAGTAAAAAACCATGGTCGGGTAGGTCAAAATGCCGGCTGTACAACCATTATGGCTCAATTGTCGTCCACTTCCGGTCTCCAGGATAGCTTGACATACATGTATTATACCTCAAAATGTTTGTACATGTCTCTGCTTTATAAATATATACAGTAAGACTGTCTATACGTCCCTTGATTGGAGTAAATAATGTAAAACAAATGTCCAGCGGTAGGTTAAAATAAAACTGCTTACCTATGTTTTCACCCCCTTCCGGTCCCCATGGCGGCCCGAATAACCAAATACCTTAACAAATATGTGCGCAGGGGTCTCTGCTTAATATATATGTTTTATTTTTTATTTCTGGAGCCCTTCGTTAGCCAGAAAAATGCGAAAAACCAATATGCGTTATTACCCGGAATATCCGTCACGGTCCTGGCATCCCATTTTAGCTCCGTAATAGGCAACTTCCGGTCCTCAGGGAGGCTTGGTCTACATGTATGATACCTCAAAACGTTTGTCAATGCCTCTGCTTGATAACTATTCCCCGTAGATCATTCCATAGGACCTGTGGTCCAAGTAAGAAGTAAAAAACCATGGTCGGGTAGGTCAAAATTGCAGGCTGTACAACCATTATGGCTCAATTTTCGTCCACTTCCGGTCTCCAGGATAGCTTGACATACATGTATTATACCTCAAAATATTTGTACATGTCTCTGCTTGATAAATATATACAGTAAGACTGTCTATAGGTCCCTTGATTGGAGTAAATAATGTAAAACCAATGTCCGGCGGTAGGCTAAAATAAAACGGTTTACCTATGTTTTCACCCCCTTCCGGTCCCCATGGCGGCCCGAATAACCAAATACCCTAACAAATATGTGCGCAGGGGTCTCTGCTTAATATATATGTTTAGTTTTTATTTCTTGAGCCCTTCGTTAGCCAGAAAAATGCGAAAAACCAATATGCGTTATTACCCGGAATATCCGTCACGGTCCTGGCATCCCATTTTAGCACTGTAATAGGCAACTTCCGGTCCTCAGGGAGGCTTGATCTACATGTATGATACCTCAAAACGTTTGTCAATGCCTCTGCTTGATAACCATTCCCGTAGATAATTCCATAGGACCTGTGGACCAAGTAAGAAGTAAAAAACCATGGTCGGGTAGGTCAAAATTGTCTGCTGTACAACCATTATGGCTCAATTTTCGTCCACTTCCGGTCTTCAGGATAGCTTGACATACATGTATTATACCTCAAAAAATTTGTACATGTCTCTGCTTGATAAATATATACAGTAAGACTGTCTATACGCCCCTTGATTGGAGTAAATAATGTAAAACCAATGTCAGGCGGTAGGTTAAAATAAAACGGTTTACCTATGTTTTCACCCTCTTCCGGTCCCCATGGCGGCCCGAATAACCAAATACCCTCACAAATATGTGCGCAGGTGTCTCTGCTTAATATATATGTTTAGGTTTTATTTCTGGAGCCCTTCGTTAGCCAGTAAAATGCGAAAAACCAATATGCGTTATTACCCGGAATATCCGTCACGGTCCTGGCATCCCATTTTAGCACTGTAATAGGCAACTTCCGGTCCTCAGGGAGGCTTGATCTACATGTATGATACCTCAAAACGTTTGGCCATGCCTCTGCTTGATAACCATTCCCGTAGATAATTCCATAGGACCTGTGGACCAAGTCAGAAGTAAAAAACCATGGTCGGGTAGGTCAAAATGCCGGCTGTACAACCATTATGGCTCAATTGTCGTCCACTTCCGGTCTCCAGGATAGCTTGACATACATGTATTATACCTCAAAATGTTTGTACATGTCTCTGCTTTATAAATATATACAGTAAGACTGTCTATACGTCCCTTGATTGGAGTAAATAATGTAAAACAAATGTCCAGCGGTAGGTTAAAATAAAACTGCTTACCTATGTTTTCACCCCCTTCCGGTCCCCATGGCGGCCCGAATAACCAAATACCTTAACAAATATGTGCGCAGGGGTCTCTGCTTAATATATATGTTTTATTTTTTATTTCTGGAGCCCTTCGTTAGCCAGAAAAATGCGAAAAACCAATATGCGTTATTACCCGGAATATCCGTCACGGTCCTGGCATCCCATTTTAGCTCCGTAATAGGCAACTTCCGGTCCTCAGGGAGGCTTGGTCTACATGTATGATACCTCAAAACGTTTGTCAATGCCTCTGCTTGATAACTATTCCCCGTAGATCATTCCATAGGACCTGTGGTCCAAGTAAGAAGTAAAAAACCATGGTCGGGTAGGTCAAAATTGCAGGCTGTACAACCATTATGGCTCAATTTTCGTCCACTTCCGGTCTCCAGGATAGCTTGACATACATGTATTATACCTCAAAATATTTGTACATGTCTCTGCTTGATAAATATATACAGTAAGACTGTCTATACGTCCCTTGATTGGAGTAAATAATGTAAAACCAATGTCCGGCGGTAGGCTAAAATAAAACGGTTTACCTATGTTTTCACCCCCTTCCGGTCCCCATGGCGGCCCGAATAACCAAATACCCTAACAAATATGTGCGCAGGGGTCTCTGCTTAATATATATGTTTAGTTTTTATTTCTTGAGCCCTTCGTTAGCCAGAAAAATGCGAAAAACCAATATGCGTTATTACCCGGAATATCCGTCACGGTCCTGGCATCCCATTTTAGCACTGTAATAGGCAACTTCCGGTCCTCAGGGAGGCTTGATCTACATGTATGATACCTCAAAACGTTTGTCAATGCCTCTGCTTGATAACCATTCCCGTAGATAATTCCATAGGACCTGTGGACCAAGTAAGAAGTAAAAAACCATGGTCGGGTAGGTCAAAATTGTCTGCTGTACAACCATTATGGCTCAATTTTCGTCCACTTCCGGTCTTCAGGATAGCTTGACATACATGTATTATACCTCAAAAAATTTGTACATGTCTCTGCTTGATAAATATATACAGTAAGACTGTCTATACGCCCCTTGATTGGAGTAAATAATGTAAAACCAATGTCAGGCGGTAGGTTAAAATAAAACGGTTTACCTATGTTTTCACCCTCTTCCGGTCCCCATGGCGGCCCGAATAACCAAATACCCTCACAAATATGTGCGCAGGTGTCTCTGCTTAATATATATGTTTAGGTTTTATTTCTGGAGCCCTTCGTTAGCCAGTAAAATGCGAAAAACCAATATGCGTTATTACCCGGAATATCCGTCACGGTCCTGGCATCCCATTTTAGCACTGTAATAGGCAACTTCCGGTCCTCAGGGAGGCTTGATCTACATGTATGATACCTCAAAACGTTTGGCCATGCCTCTGCTTGATAACCATTCCCGTAGATAATTCCATAGGACCTGTGGACCAAGTAAGAAGTAAAAAACCATGGTCGGGTAGGTCAAAATTGCCTGCTGTACAACCATTATGGCTCAATTTTCGTCCACTTTCGGTCTTCAGGATAGCTTGACATACATGTATTATACCTCAAAAAATTTGTACATGTCTCTGCTTGATAAATATATACAGTAAGACTGTCTATACGCCCCTTGATTGGAGTAAATAATGTAAAACCAATGTCAGGCTGTAGGTTAAAATAAAACGGTTTACCTATGTTTTCACCCTCTTCCGGTCCCCATGGCGGCCGAATAACCAAATACCCTCACAAATATGTGCGCAGGTGTCTCTGCTTAATATATATGTTTAGGTTTTATTTCTGGAGCCCTTCGTTAGCCAGAAAAATGCGAAAAACCAATATGCGTTATTACCCGGAATATCCGTCACGGTCCTGGCATCCCATTTTAGCACCGTAATAGGCAACTTCCGGTCCTCAGAGAGACTTGATCTACATGTATGATACCTCAAAACGTTTGTCAATGGCTCTGCTTGATAACTATTCCCCGTAGATCATTCCATAGGACCTGTGAACCAAGTCAGAAGTAAAAAACCATGGTCGGGTAGGTCAAAATTGCCGGCTGTACGACCATTATGGCTCAATTTTCGTCCATTTCTGGTCTTCAGGATAGCTTGACATACATGTATTATACCTCAAAATGTTTGTACATGTCTCTGCTTGATAAATATATACAGTAAGACTGTCTATACGCCCCTCGATTGGAGTAAATAATGTAAAACCAATGTCCGGCTGTAGACTAAAATAAAACGGTTTACCTATGTTTTCACCCCCTTCCGGTCCCCATGGCGGCCCGAATAACCAAATACCTTAACAAATATGTGCGCAGGGCTCTCTGCTTAATATATATGTTTAGTTTTTATTTCTGGGGCCCTTCGTTAGCCAGAAAATGCGAAAAACCAATATGCGTTATTACCCGGAATATCCGTCAGGATCCTGGCATCCCATTTTAGCACTGTAATAGGCAACTTCCGGTCCTCAGGGAGGCTTGATCTACATGTATGATACCTCAAAACGTTTGTCAATGCCTCTGATTGATAACTATTCCCCGTAGATCATTCCATAGGACCTGTGGACCAAGTAAGAAGTAAAAAATCATGGTCGGGTAGGTCAAAATTGCTGCTGTACAACCATTATGGCTCAATTTTCGTCCACTTCCGGTCTCCAGGATAGCTTGACATACATGTATTATACCTCAAAATGTTTGTACATGTCTCTGCTTTATAAATATATACCGTAAGACTGTCTATACGCCCCTTGATTGGAGTAAATAATGTAAAACCAATGTCCGGCGTAGGCTAAAATAAAACGTTTACCTATGTTTTCACCCTCTTCCGGTCCCCATGGCGGCCCGAATAACCAAATGACCTAACAAATATGTGCGCAGGGGTCTCTGCTTAATATAAATGTTTAGTTTTTATTTCTGGAGACCTTCGTTAGCCAGAAAAATGCGAAAAACCAATATGCTTTATTACCCGGAATATCCGTCACGGTCCTGGCATCCCATTTTAGCACCGTAATAGGCAACTTCCGGTCCTCAGGGAGGCTTGATCTACATGTATGATACCTCAAAACGTTTGTCAATGCCTCTGCTTGATAACTATTGCCCGTAGATCATTCCATAGGACCTGTGGACCAAGTCAGAAGTAAAAAACCATGGTCGGGTAGGTCAAAATGCCGGCTGTACAACCATTATGGCTCAATTGTCGTCCACTTCCGGTCTCCAGGATAGCTTGACATACATGTATTATACCTCAAAATGTTTGTACATGTCTCTGCTTTATAAATATATACAGTAAGACTGTCTATACGTCCCTTGATTGGAGTAAATAATGTAAAACAAATGTCCAGCGGTAGGTTAAAATAAAACTGCTTACCTATGTTTTCACCCCCTTCCGGTCCCCATGGCGGCCCGAATAACCAAATACCTTAACAAATATGTGCGCAGGGGTCTCTGCTTAATATATATGTTTAGGTTTTATTTCTGGAGCCCTTCGTTAGCCAGAAAAATGCGAAAAACCAATATGCGTTATTACCCGGAATATCCGTCACGGTCCTGGCATCCCATTTTAGCACCGTAATAGGCAACTTCCGGTCCTCAGAGAGACTTGATCTACATGTATGATACCTCAAAACGTTTGTCAATGCCTCTGCTTGATAACTATTCCCCGTAGATCATTCCATAGGACCTGTGGACCAAGTAAGAAGTAAAAAACCATGGTCGGGTAGGTCAAAATTGCTGCTGTACAACCATTATGGCTCAATTTTCGTCCACTTCCGGTCTCCAGGATAGCTTGACATACATGTATTATACCTCAAAATGTTTGTACATGTCTCTGCTTTATAAATATATACCGTAAGACTGTCTATACGCCCCTTGATTGGAGTAAATAATGTAAAACCAATGTCCGGCTGTAGGTTAAAATAAAACGGCTTACCTATGTTTTCACCCCCTTCCGGTCCCCATGGCGGCTCGAATAACCAAATACCTTAACAAATATGTGCGCAGGGCTCTCTGCTTAATATATATGTTTAGTTTTTATTTCTGGAGACCTTCGTTAGCCAGAAAAATGCGAAAAACCAATATGCGTTATTACCCGGAATATCCGTCACGGTCCTGGCATCCCATTTTAGCTCCGTAATAGGCAACTTCCGGTCCTCAGGGAGGCTTGATCTACATGTATGATACCTCAAAACGTTTGTCAATGGCTCTGCTTGATAACTATTGCCCGTAGATCATTCCATAGGACCTGTGGACCAAGTCAGAAGTAAAAAACCATGGTCGGGTAGGTCAAATTGCGGCTGTACAACCAGTATGGCTCAATTTTCGTCCACTTCCGGTCTCCAGGATAGCTTGACATACATGTATTATACCTCAAAATGTTTGTACATGTCTCTGCTTGATAAATATATACAGTAAGACTGTCTATACGTCCCTTGATTGGAGTAAATAATGTAAAACCAATGTCCGGCGGTAGGCTAAAATAAAACGGTTTACCTATGTTTTCACCCTCTTCCGGTCCCCATGGCGGCCCGAATAACCAAATACCCTAACAAATATGTGCGCAGGGGTCTCTGCTTAATATATATGTTTAGTTTTTATTTCTTGAGCCCTTCGTTAGCCAGAAAAATGCGAAAAACCAAAATGCGTTATTACCCGGAATATCCGTCACGGTCCTGGCATCCCATTTTAGCACTGTAATAGGCAACTTCCGGTCCTCAGGGAGGCTTGATCTACATGTATGATACCTCAAAACGTTTGTCAATGCCTATGCTTGATAACCATTCCCGTAGATAATTCCATAGGACCTGTGGACCAAGTAAGAAGTAAAAAACCATGGTCGGGTAGGTCAAAATTGTCTGCTGTACAACCATTGTGGCTCAATTTTCGTCCACTTCCGGTCTTCAGGATAGCTTGACATACATGTATTATACCTCAACAAATTTGTACATGTCTCTGCTTGATAAATATATACAGTAAGACTGTCTATACGCCCCTTGATTGGAGTAAATAATGTAAAACCAATGTCAGGCGGTAGGTTAAAATAAAACGGTTTACCTATGTTTTCACCCTCTTCCGGTCCCCATGGCGGCCCGAATAACCAAATACCCTCACAAATATGTGCGCAGGTGTCTCTGCTTAATATATATGTTTAGGTTTTATTTCTGGAGCCCTTCGTTAGCCAGTAAAATGCGAAAAACCAATATGCGTTATTACCCGGAATATCCGTCACGGTCCTGGCATCCCATTTTAGCACTGTAATAGGCAACTTCCGGTCCTCAGGGAGGCTTGATCTACATGTATGATACCTCAAAACGTTTGGCCATGCCTCTGCTTGATAACCATTCCCGTAGATAATTCCATAGGACCTGTGGACCAAGTAAGAAGTAAAAAACCATGGTCGGGTAGGTCAAAATTGCCTGCTGTACAACCATTATGGCTCAATTTTCGTCCACTTTCGGTCTTCAGGATAGCTTGACATACATGTATTATACCTCAAAAAATTTGTACATGTCTCTGCTTGATAAATATATACAGTAAGACTGTCTATACGCCCCTTGATTGGAGTAAATAATGTAAAACCAATGTCAGGCTGTAGGTTAAAATAAAACGGTTTACCTATGTTTTCACCCTCTTCCGGTCCCCATGGCGGCCGAATAACCAAATACCCTCACAAATATGTGCGCAGGTGTCTCTGCTTAATATATATGTTTAGGTTTTATTTCTGGAGCCCTTCGTTAGCCAGAAAAATGCGAAAAACCAATATGCGTTATTACCCGGAATATCCGTCACGGTCCTGGCATCCCATTTTAGCACCGTAATAGGCAACTTCCGGTCCTCAGAGAGACTTGATCTACATGTATGATACCTCAAAACGTTTGTCAATGGCTCTGCTTGATAACTATTCCCCGTAGATCATTCCATAGGACCTGTGAACCAAGTCAGAAGTAAAAAACCATGGTCGGGTAGGTCAAAATTGCCGGCTGTACGACCATTATGGCTCAATTTTCGTCCATTTCTGGTCTTCAGGATAGCTTGACATACATGTATTATACCTCAAAATGTTTGTACATGTCTCTGCTTGATAAATATATACAGTAAGACTGTCTATACGCCCCTCGATTGGAGTAAATAATGTAAAACCAATGTCCGGCTGTAGACTAAAATAAAACGGTTTACCTATGTTTTCACCCCCTTCCGGTCCCCATGGCGGCCCGAATAACCAAATACCTTAACAAATATGTGCGCAGGTGTCTCTGCTTAATATATATGTTTAGTTTTTATTTCTGGGGCCCTTCGTTAGCCAGAAAATGCGAAAAACCAATATGCGTTATTACCCGGAATATCCGTCAGGATCCTGGCATCCCATTTTAGCACTGTAATAGGCAACTTCCGGTCCTCAGGGAGGCTTGATCTACATGTATGATACCTCAAAACGTTTGTCAATGCCTCTGCTTGATAACTATTCCCCGTAGATCATTCCATAGGACCTGTGGACCAAGTAAGAAGTAAAAAACCATGGTCGGGTAGGTCAAAATTGCTGCTGTACAACCATTATGGCTCAATTTTCGTCCACTTCCGGTCTCCAGGATAGCTTGACATACATGTATTATACCTCAAAATGTTTGTACATGTCTCTGCTTTATAAATATATACCGTAAGACTGTCTATACGCCCCTTGATTGGAGTAAATAATGTAAAACCAATGTCCGGCGTAGGCTAAAATAAAACGTTTACCTATGTTTTCACCCTCTTCCGGTCCCCATGGCGGCCCGAATAACCAAATGACCTAACAAATATGTGCGCAGGGGTCTCTGCTTAATATAAATGTTTAGTTTTTATTTCTGGAGACCTTCGTTAGCCAGAAAAATGCGAAAAACCAATATGCTTTATTACCCGGAATATCCGTCACGGTCCTGGCATCCCATTTTAGCACCGTAATAGGCAACTTCCGGTCCTCAGGGAGGCTTGATCTACATGTATGATACCTCAAAACGTTTGTCAATGCCTCTGCTTGATAACTATTGCCCGTAGATCATTCCATAGGACCTGTGGACCAAGTCAGAAGTAAAAAACCATGGTCGGGTAGGTCAAAATGCCGGCTGTACAACCATTATGGCTCAATTGTCGTCCACTTCCGGTCTCCAGGATAGCTTGACATACATGTATTATACCTCAAAATGTTTGTACATGTCTCTGCTTTATAAATATATACAGTAAGACTGTCTATACGTCCCTTGATTGGAGTAAATAATGTAAAACAAATGTCCAGCGGTAGGTTAAAATAAAACTGCTTACCTATGTTTTCACCCCCTTCCGGTCCCCATGGCGGCCCGAATAACCAAATACCTTAACAAATATGTGCGCAGGGGTCTCTGCTTAATATATATGTTTAGGTTTTATTTCTGGAGCCCTTCGTTAGCCAGAAAAATGCGAAAAACCAATATGCGTTATTACCCGGAATATCCGTCACGGTCCTGGCATCCCATTTTAGCACCGTAATAGGCAACTTCCGGTCCTCAGAGAGACTTGATCTACATGTATGATACCTCAAAACGTTTGTCAATGCCTCTGCTTGATAACTATTCCCCGTAGATCATTCCATAGGACCTGTGGACCAAGTAAGAAGTAAAAAACCATGGTCGGGTAGGTCAAAATTGCTGCTGTACAACCATTATGGCTCAATTTTCGTCCACTTCCGGTCTCCAGGATAGCTTGACATACATGTATTATACCTCAAAATGTTTGTACATGTCTCTGCTTTATAAATATATACCGTAAGACTGTCTATACGCCCCTTGATTGGAGTAAATAATGTAAAACCAATGTCCGGCTGTAGGTTAAAATAAAACGGCTTACCTATGTTTTCACCCCCTTCCGGTCCCCATGGCGGCTCGAATAACCAAATACCTTAACAAATATGTGCGCAGGGCTCTCTGCTTAATATATATGTTTAGTTTTTATTTCTGGAGACCTTCGTTAGCCAGAAAAATGCGAAAAACCAATATGCGTTATTACCCGGAATATCCGTCACGGTCCTGGCATCCCATTTTAGCTCCGTAATAGGCAACTTCCGGTCCTCAGGGAGGCTTGATCTACATGTATGATACCTCAAAACGTTTGTCAATGGCTCTGCTTGATAACTATTGCCCGTAGATCATTCCATAGGACCTGTGGACCAAGTCAGAAGTAAAAAACCATGGTCGGGTAGGTCAAATTGCGGCTGTACAACCAGTATGGCTCAATTTTCGTCCACTTCCGGTCTCCAGGATAGCTTGACATACATGTATTATACCTCAAAATGTTTGTACATGTCTCTGCTTTATAAATATATACCGTAAGACTGTCTATACGCCCCTTGATTGGAGTAAATAATGTAAAACCAATGTCCGGCGTAGGCTAAAATAAAACGTTTACCTATGTTTTCACCCTCTTCCGGTCCCCATGGCGGCCCGAATAACCAAATGACCTAACAAATATGTGCGCAGGGGTCTCTGCTTAATATAAATGTTTAGTTTTTATTTCTGGAGACCTTCGTTAGCCAGAAAAATGCGAAAAACCAATATGCTTTATTACCCGGAATATCCGTCACGGTCCTGGCATCCCATTTTAGCACCGTAATAGGCAACTTCCGGTCCTCAGGGAGGCTTGATCTACATGTATGATACCTCAAAACGTTTGTCAATGCCTCTGCTTGATAACTATTGCCCGTAGATCATTCCATAGGACCTGTGGACCAAGTCAGAAGTAAAAAACCATGGTCGGGTAGGTCAAAATGCCGGCTGTACAACCATTATGGCTCAATTGTCGTCCACTTCCGGTCTCCAGGATAGCTTGACATACATGTATTATACCTCAAAATGTTTGTACATGTCTCTGCTTTATAAATATATACAGTAAGACTGTCTATACGTCCCTTGATTGGAGTAAATAATGTAAAACAAATGTCCAGCGGTAGGTTAAAATAAAACTGCTTACCTATGTTTTCACCCCCTTCCGGTCCCCATGGCGGCCCGAATAACCAAATACCTTAACAAATATGTGCGCAGGGGTCTCTGCTTAATATATATGTTTAGGTTTTATTTCTGGAGCCCTTCGTTAGCCAGAAAAATGCGAAAAACCAATATGCGTTATTACCCGGAATATCCGTCACGGTCCTGGCATCCCATTTTAGCACCGTAATAGGCAACTTCCGGTCCTCAGAGAGACTTGATCTACATGTATGATACCTCAAAACGTTTGTCAATGCCTCTGCTTGATAACTATTCCCCGTAGATCATTCCATAGGACCTGTGGACCAAGTAAGAAGTAAAAAACCATGGTCGGGTAGGTCAAAATTGCTGCTGTACAACCATTATGGCTCAATTTTCGTCCACTTCCGGTCTCCAGGATAGCTTGACATACATGTATTATACCTCAAAATGTTTGTACATGTCTCTGCTTTATAAATATATACCGTAAGACTGTCTATACGCCCCTTGATTGGAGTAAATAATGTAAAACCAATGTCCGGCTGTAGGTTAAAATAAAACGGCTTACCTATGTTTTCACCCCCTTCCGGTCCCCATGGCGGCTCGAATAACCAAATACCTTAACAAATATGTGCGCAGGGCTCTCTGCTTAATATATATGTTTAGTTTTTATTTCTGGAGACCTTCGTTAGCCAGAAAAATGCGAAAAACCAATATGCGTTATTACCCGGAATATCCGTCACGGTCCTGGCATCCCATTTTAGCTCCGTAATAGGCAACTTCCGGTCCTCAGGGAGGCTTGATCTACATGTATGATACCTCAAAACGTTTGTCAATGGCTCTGCTTGATAACTATTGCCCGTAGATCATTCCATAGGACCTGTGGACCAAGTCAGAAGTAAAAAACCATGGTCGGGTAGGTCAAATTGCGGCTGTACAACCAGTATGGCTCAATTTTCGTCCACTTCCGGTCTCCAGGATAGCTTGACATACATGTATTATACCTCAAAATGTTTGTACATGTCTCTGCTTGATAAATATATACAGTAAGACTGTCTATACGTCCCTTGATTGGAGTAAATAATGTAAAACCAATGTCCGGCGGTAGGCTAAAATAAAACGGTTTACCTATGTTTTCACCCTCTTCCGGTCCCCATGGCGGCCCGAATAACCAAATACCCTAACAAATATGTGCGCAGGGGTCTCTGCTTAATATATATGTTTAGTTTTTATTTCTTGAGCCCTTCGTTAGCCAGAAAAATGCGAAAAACCAAAATGCGTTATTACCCGGAATATCCGTCACGGTCCTGGCATCCCATTTTAGCACTGTAATAGGCAACTTCCGGTCCTCAGGGAGGCTTGATCTACATGTATGATACCTCAAAACGTTTGTCAATGCCTCTGCTTGATAACCATTCCCGTAGATAATTCCATAGGACCTGTGGACCAAGTAAGAAGTAAAAAACCATGGTCGGGTAGGTCAAAATTGTCTGCTGTACAACCATTGTGGCTCAATTTTCGTCCACTTCCGGTCTTCAGGATAGCTTGACATACATGTATTATACCTCAACAAATTTGTACATGTCTCTGCTTGATAAATATATACAGTAAGACTGTCTATACGCCCCTTTATTGGAGTAAATAATGTAAAACCAATGTCAGGCGGTAGGTTAAAATAAAACGGTTTACCTATGTTTTCACCCTCTTCCGGTCCCCATGGCGGCCCGAATAACCAAATACCCTCACAAATATGTGCGCAGGTGTCTCTGCTTAATATATATGTTTAGGTTTTATTTCTGGAGCCCTTCGTTAGCCATTAAAATGCGAAAAACCAATATGCGTTATTACCCGGAATATCCGTCACGGTCCTGGCATCCCATTTTAGCACTGTAATAGGCAACTTCCGGTCCTCAGGGAGGCTTGATCTACATGTATGATACCTCAAAACGTTTGGCAATGCCTCTGCTTGATAACCATTCACGTAGATAATTCCATAGGACCTGTGGACCAAGTAAGAAGTAAAAAACCATGGTCGGGTAGGTCAAAATTGCCTGCTGTACAACAATTATGGCTCAATTTTCGTCCACTTTCGGTCTTCAGGATAGCTTGACATACATGTATTATACCTCAAAAAATTTGTACATGTCTCTGCTTGATAAATATATACAGTAAGACTGTCTATACGTCCCTTGATTGGAGTAAATAATGTAAAACCAATGTCCAGCGGTAGGTTAAAATAAAACGGCTTACCTATGTTTTCACCCCCTTCCGGTCCCCATGGCGGCCCGAATAACCAAATACCTTAACAAATATGTGCGCAGGTGACTCTCCTTAATATATATGTTTTAATTTTTATTTCTGGAGCCCTTCGTTAGCCAGAAAAATGCGAAAAACCAATATGCGTTATTACCCGGAATATCCGTCACGGTCCTGGCATCCCATTTTAGCTCCGTAATAGGCAACTTCCGGTCCTCAGGGAGGCTTGATCTACATGTATGATACCTCAAAACGTTTGTCAATGCCTCTGCTTGATAACTATTCCCGGTAGATCATTCCATAGGACCTGTGGACCAAGTAAGAAGTAAAAAACCATGGTCGGGTAGGTCAAAATTGACGGCTGTACAACCATTATGGCTCAATTGTCGTCCACTTCCGGTCTCCAGGATAGCTTGACATACATGTATTATACCTCAAAATGTTTGTACATGTCTCTGCTTTATAAATATATACAGTAAGATTGTCTATACGCCCCTTGATTGGAGTAAATAATGTAAAACCAATGTCCGGCGGTAGGTTAAAATAAAACTGCTTACCTATGATTTCACCCCCTTCCGGTCCCCATGGCGGCCCGAATAACCAAATACCTTAACAAATATGTGCGCAGGGGACTCTGCTTAATATATATGTTTTAATTTTTATTTCTGGAGCCCTTCGTTAGCCAGAAAAATGCGAAAAACCAATATGCGCTATTACCCGGAATATCCGTCACGGTCCTGGCATCCCATTTTAGCTCCGTAATAGACAACTTCCGGTCCTCAGGGAGTCTCGATCTACATGTATGATACCTCAAAACGTTTGTCAATGCCTCTGCTTGATAAATATTCCCCGTAGATAATTCCATAGGGCCTGTGGACCAAGTCAGAAGTAAAAAACCATGGTCGGGTAGGTCAAATTGCCGGCTGTACAACCAGTATGGCTCAATTTTCGTCCACTTCCGGTCTCCAGGATAGCTTGACATACATGTATTATACCTCAAAATGTTTGTACATGTCTCTGCTTGATAAATATATACAGTAAGACTGTCTATACGTCCCTTGATTGGAGTAAATAATGTAAAACCAATGTCCAGCGGTAGGTTAAAATAAAACGGCTTACCTATGTTTTCACCCCCTTCCGGTCCCCATGGCGGCCCGAATAACCAAATACCTTAACAAATATGTGCGCAGGGGACTCTCCTTAATATATATGTTTTAATTTTTATTTCTGGAGCCCTTCGTTAGCCAGAAAAATGCGAAAAACCAATATGCGTTATTACCCGGAATATCCGTCACGGTCCTGGCATCCCATTTTAGCTCCGTAATAGGCAACTTCCGGTCCTCAGGGAGGCTTGATCTACATGTATGATACCTCAAAACGTTTGTCAATGCCTCTGCTTGATAACTATTCCCCGTAGATCATTCCATAGACCTGTGGACCAAGTCAGAAGTATAAAACCATGGTCGGGTAGGTCAAAATTGCCGCTGTACAACCATTATGGCTCAATTGTCGTCCACTTCCGGTCTCCAGGATAGCTTGACATACATGTATTATACCTCAAAATGTTTGTACATGTCTCTGCTTTATAAATATATACAGTAAGACTGTCTATACGACCCTTGATTGGAGTAAATAATGTAAAACCAATGTCCAGCGGTAGGTTAAATTAAAACGGCTTACCTATGTTTTCACCCCCTTCCGGTCCCCATGGCGGCCCGAATAACCAAATACCTTAACAAATATGTGCGCAGGGGACTCTGCTTAATATATATGTTTTAATTTTTATTTCTGGAGCCCTTCGTTAGCCAGAAAAATGCGAAAAACCAATATGCGTTATTACCCGGAATATTCGTCACGGTCCTGGCATCCCATTTTAGCTCCGTAATAGGCAATTTCCGGTCCTCAGGGAGGCTTGATCTACATGTATGATACCTCAAAACGTTTGTCAATGCCTCTGCTTGATAACTATTCCCGGTAGATCATTCCATAGGACCTGTGGACCAAGTAAGAAGTAAAAAACCATGGTCGGGTAGGTCAAAATTGACGGCTGTACAACCATTATGGCTCAATTGTCGTCCACTTCCGGTCTCCAGGATAGCTTGACATACATGTATTATACCTCAAAATGTTTGTACATGTCTCTGCTTTATAAATATATACAGTAAGATTGTCTATACGCCACTTGATTGGAGTAAATAATGTAAAACCAATGTCCGGCGGTAGGTTAAAATAAAACGGTTTACCTATGTTTTCACCCCCTTCCGGTCCCCATGGCGGCCCAAATAACCCAATACCTTAACAAATATGTGTGCAGGGCTCTCTGCTTAATATATATGTTTAATTTTTATTTCTGGAGCCCTTCGTTAGCCAGAAAAATGCGAAAAACCAATATGCGTTATTACCCGGAATATCCGTCACGGTCCTGGCATCCCATTTTAGCTCCGTAATAGGCAACTTCCGGTCCTCAGGGAGGTTTGATCTACATGTATGATACCTCAAAACGTTTGTCAATGCCTCTGCTTGATAACTATTTCCCGTAGATCATTCCATAGGATCTGTGGACCAAGTCAGAAGTAAAAAACCATGGTCGGGTAGGTCAAAATTGCCGGCTGTACAACCATTATGGCTCAATTGTCGTCCACTTCCGGTCTCCAGGATAGCTTGACATACATGTATTATACCTCAAAATGTTTGTACATGTCTCTGCTTTATAAATATATACAGTAAGATTGTCTATACTCCACTTGATTGGAGTAAATAATGTAAAACCAATGTCCAGCGGTAGTTTAAAATAAAACGGTTTACCTATGTTTTCACCCCCTTCCAGTCCCCATGGCGACCCGAATAACCAAATACCAAAAGAAATATGTGCGGAGGTGACTCTGCTTAATATATATGTTTTAATTTTTATTTCTGGAGCCCTTCGTTAGCCAGAAAAATGCGAAAAACCAATATGCGTTATTACCCGGAATATCCGTCACGGTCCTGGCATCCCATTTTAGCTCCGTAATAGGCAACTTCCGGTACTCAGGGAGGCTTGATCTACATGTATGATACCTCAAAACGTTTGTCAATGCCTCTGCTTGATAACTATTGCCCGTAGATCATTCCATAGGACCTGTGGACCAAGTCAGAAGTAAAAAACCATGGTCGGATAGGTCAAAATTGCCGGCTGTACAACCATTATGGCTCAATTGTCGTCCACTTCCGGTCTCCAGGATAGCTTGACATACATGTATTATACCTCAAAATGTTTGTACATGTCTCTGCTTTATAAATATATACAGTAAGACTGTCTATACGACCCTTGATTGGAGTAAATAATGTAAAACCAATGTCCGGCGGTAGGTTAAAATAAAACGGCTTACCTATGTTTTCACCCCCTTCCGGTCCCCATGGCGGCCCGAATAACCAAATACCTTAACAAATATGTGCGCAGGGGACTCTGCTTAATATATATGTTTTAATTTTTATTTCTGGAGCCCTTCGTTAGCCAGAAAAATGCGAAAAACCAATATGCGTTATTACCCGAATATCCGTCACGGACCTGGCATCCCATTTTAGCTCCGTAATAGGCAATTTCCGGTCCTCAGGGAGGCTTGATCTACATGTATGATACCTCAAAACGTTTGTCAATGCCTCTGCTTGATAACTATTCCCGGTAGATCATTCCATAGGACCTGTGGACCAAGTAAGAAGTAAAAAACCATGGTCGGGTAGGTCAAAATTGACGGCTGTACAACCATTATGGCTCAATTGTCGTCCACTTCCGGTCTCCAGGATAGCTTGACATACATGTATTATACCTCAAAGTGTTTGTACATGTCTCTGCTTTATAAATATATACAGTAAGATTGTCTATACGCCCCTTGATTGGAGTAAATAATGTAAAACCAATGTCCGGCGGTAGGTTAAAATAAAACGGTTTACCTATGTTTTCACCCCCTTCCAGTCCCCATGGCGACCCGAATAACCAAATACCAAAAGAAATATGTGCGCAGGGGACTCTGCTTAATATATATGTTTTAATTTTTATTTCTGGAGCCCTTCGTTAGCCAGAAAAATGCGAAAAACCAATATGCGTTATTACCCGGAATATCCGTCACGGTCCTGGCATCCCATTTTAGCTCCGTAATAGGCAACTTCCGGTACTCAGGGAGGCTTGATCTACATGTATGATACCTCAAAACGTTTGTCAATGCCTCTGCTTGATAACTATTGCCCGTAGATCATTCCATAGGACCTGTGGACCAAGTCAGAAGTAAAAAACCATGGTCGGATAGGTCAAAATTGCCGGCTGTACAACCATTATGGCTCAATTGTCGTCCACTTCCGGTCTCCAGGATAGCTTGACATACATGTATTATACCTCAAAATGTTTGTACATGTCTCTGCTTTATAAATATATACAGTAAGACTGTCTATACGACCCTTGATTGGAGTAAATAATGTAAAACCAATGTCCGGCGGTAGGTTAAAATAAAACGGCTTACCTATGTTTTCACCCCCTTCCGGTCCCCATGGCGGCCCGAATAACCAAATACCTTAACAAATATGTGCGCAGGGGACTCTGCTTAATATATATGTTTTAATTTTTATTTCTGGAGCCCTTCGTTAGCCAGAAAAATGCGAAAAACCAATATGCGTTATTACCCGAATATCCGTCACGGACCTGGCATCCCATTTTAGCTCCGTAATAGGCAATTTCCGGTCCTCAGGGAGGCTTGATCTACATGTATGATACCTCAAAACGTTTGTCAATGCCTCTGCTTGATAACTATTCCCGGTAGATCATTCCATAGGACCTGTGGACCAAGTAAGAAGTAAAAAACCATGGTCGGGTAGGTCAAAATTGACGGCTGTACAACCATTATGGCTCAATTGTCGTCCACTTCCGGTCTCCAGGATAGCTTGACATACATGTATTATACCTCAAAGTGTTTGTACATGTCTCTGCTTTATAAATATATACAGTAAGATTGTCTATACGCCCCTTGATTGGAGTAAATAATGTAAAACCAATGTCCGGCGGTAGGTTAAAATAAAACGGTTTACCTATGTTTTCACCCCCTTCCGGTCCCCATGGCGGCCCAAATAACCAAATACCTTAACAAATATGTGTGCAGGGCTCTCTGCTTAATATATATGTTTAGTTTTTATTTCTGGAGCCCTTCGTTAGCCAGAAAAATGCGAAAAACCAATATGCGTTATTACCCGGAATATCCGTCACGGTCCTGGCATCCCATTTTAGCTCCGTAATAGACAACTTCCGGTCCTCAGGGAGTCTCGATCTACATGTATGATACCTCAAAACGTTTGTCAATGCCTCTGCTTGATAACCATTCCCGTAGATAATTCCATAGGACCTGTGGACCAAGTAAGAAGTAAAAAACCATGGTCGGGTAGGTCAAAATTGACGGCTGTACAACCATTATGGCTCAATTGTCGTCCACTTCCGGTCTCCAGGATAGCTTGACATACATGTATTATACCTCAAAGTGTTTGTACATGTCTCTGCTTTATAAATATATACAGTAAGATTGTCTATACGCCCCTTGATTGGAGTAAATAATGTAAAACCAATGTCCGGCGGTAGGTTAAAATAAAACGGTTTACCTATGTTTTCACCCTCTTCCGGTCCCCTTGGCGGCCCGAATAACCAAATACCCTCACAAATATGTGCGCAGGTTTCTCTGCTTAATATATATGTTTAGGTTTTATTTCTGGAGCCCTTCGTTAGCCAGAAAAATGCGAAAAACCAATATGCGTTATTACCCGGAATATCCGTCACGGTCCTGGCATCCCATTTTAGCACTGTAATAGGCAACTTCCGGTCCTCAGGGAGGCTTGATCTACATGTATGATACCTCAAAACGTTTGACAATGCCTCTGCTTGATAACCATTCCCGTAGATAATTCCATAGGACCTGTGGACCAAGTAAGAAGTAAAAAACCATGGTCGGGTAGGTCAAAATTGCCTGCTGTACAACCATTATGGCTCAATTTTCGTCCACTTCCGGTCTTCAGGATAGCTTGACATACATGTATTATACCTCAAAAAATTTGTACATGTCTCTGCTTGATAAATATATACAGTAAGACTGTCTATACGCCCCTTGATTGGAGTAAATAATGTAAAACCAATGTCAGGCGGTAGGTTAAAATAAAACGGTTTACCTATGTGTTCACCCTATTCCGGTCCCCATGGCCGCCGAATAACCAAATACCCTCACAAATATGTGCGCAGGTGTCTCTGCTTAATATATATGTTTAGGTTTTATTTCTGGAGCCCTTCGTTAGCCAGAAAAATGCGAAAAACCAATATGCGTTATTACCCGGAATATCCGTCACGGTCCTGGCATCCCATTTTAGCACCGTAATAGGCAGCTCCCGGTCCTCAGAAAGACTTGATCTACATGTATGATACCTCAAAACGTTTGTCAATGGCTCTGCTTGATAACTATTCCCCGTAGATCATTCCATAGGACCTGTGGACCAAGTCAGAAGTAAAAAACCATGGTCGGGTAGGTCAAAATTGCCGGCTGTACGACCATTATGGCTCAATTTTCGTCCATTTCTGGTCTTCAGGATAGCTTGACATACATGTATTATACCTCAAAATGTTTGTACATGTCTCTGCTTGATAAATATATACAGTAAGACTGTCTATACGCCCCTCGATTGGAGTAAATAATGTAAAACCAATGTCCGGCGGTAGACTAAAATAAAACGGTTTACCTATGTTTTCACCCCCTTCCGGTCCCCATGGCCGCCCGAATAACCAAATACCTTAACAAATATGTGCGCAGGGCTCTCTGCTTAATATATATGTTTAGTTTTTATTTCTGGGGCCCTTCGTTAGCCAGAAAATGCGAAAAACCAATATGCGTTATTACCCGGAATATTCGTCAGGATCCTGGCATCCCATTTTGGCACTGTAATAGGCAACTTCCGGTCCTCAGGGAGGCTTGATCTACATGTATGATACCTCAAAACGTTTGTCAATGCCTCTGCTTGATAACTATTCCCCGTAGATCATTCCATAGGACCTGTGGACCAAGTAAGAAGTAAAAAACCATGGTCGGGTAGGTCAAAATTGCTGCTGTACAACCAGTATGGCTCAATTTTCGTCCACTTCCGGTCTCCAGGATAGCTTGACATACATGTATTATACCTCAAAATATTTGTACATGTCTCTGCTTTATAAATATATACAGTAAGACTGTCTATACGCCCGTTGATTGGAGTAAATAATGTAAAACCAATGTCCGGCGTAGGCTAAAATAAAACGTTTACCTATGTTTTCACCCTCTTCCGGTCCCCATGGCGGCCCGAATAACCAAATGACCTAACAAATATATGCGCAGGGGTCTCTGCTTAATATATATGTTTAGTTTTTATTTCTGGAGACCTTCGTTAGCCAGAAAAATGCGAAAAACCAATATGCTTTATTACCCGGAATATCCGTCACGGTCCTGGCATCCCATTTTAGCACTGTAATAGGCAACTTCCGGTCCTCAGGGAGGCTTTATCTACATGTATGATACCTCAAAACGTTTGTCAATGCCTCTGCTTGATAACTATTGCCCGCAGATCATTCCATAGGACCTGTGGACCAAGTCAGAAGTAAAAAACCATGGTCGGGTAGGTCAAAATGCCGGCTGTACAACCATTATGGCTCAATTGTCGTCCACTTCCGGTCTCCAGGATAGCTTGACATACATGTATTATACCTCAAAATGTTTGTACATGTCTCTGCCTTATAAATATATACAGTAAGACTGTCTATACGTCCCTTGATTGGAGTAAATAATGTAAAACAAATGTCCAGCGGTAGGTTAAAATAAAACTGCTTACCTATGTTTTCACCCCCTTCCGGTCCCCATGGCGGCCCGAATAACCAAATACCTTAACAAATATGTGCGCAGGGGTCTCTGCTTAATATATAAGTTTTATTTTTTATTTCTGGAGCCCTTCGTTAGCCAGAAAAATGCGAAAAACCAATATGCGTTATTACCCGGAATATCCGTCACGGTCCTGGCATCCCATTTTAGCTCCCTAATAGGCAACTTCCGGTCCTCAGGGAGGCTTGATCTACATGTATGATACCTCAAAACGTTTGTCAATGGCTCTGCTTGATAACTATTCCCCGTAGATCATTCCATAGGACCTGTGGACCAAGTAAGAAGTAAAAAACCATGGTCGGGTAGGTCAAAATTGTCTGCTGTACAACCATTATGGCTCAATTTTCGTCCACTTCCGGTCTTCAGGATAGCTTGACATACATGTATTATACCTCAAAATTTTTTTACATGTCTCTGCTTGATAAATATATACAGTAAGACTGTCTATACGCCCCTTGATTGGAGTAAATAATGTAAAACCAATGTCAGGCGGTAGGTTAAAATAAAACGGTTTACCTATGTTTTCACCCTCTTCCGGTCCCCATGGCGGCCCGAATAACCAAATACCTTAACAAATATGTGCGCAGGGCTCTCTGCTTAATATATATGTTTAGTTTTTATTTCTGGGGCCCTTCGTTAGCCAGAAAATGCGAAAAACCAATATGCGTTATTACCCGGAATATCCGTCAGGATCCTGGCATCCCATTTTAGCACCGTAATAGGCAACTTCCGGTCCTCAGGGAGGCTTGATCTACATGTATGATACCTCAAAACGTTTGTCAATGCCTCTGCTTGATAACTATTCCCCGTAGATCATTCCATAGAACCTGTGGACCAAGTAAGAAGTAAAAAACCATGGTCGGGTAGGTCAAAATTGCTGCTGTACAACCATTATGGCTCAATTTTCGTCCACTTGCGGTCTCCAGGATAGCTTGACATACATGTATTATACCTCAAAATGTTTGTACATGTCTCTGCTTGATAAATATATACAGTAAGACTGTCTATACGTCCCTTGATTGGAGTAAATAATGTAAAACCAATGTCCGGCGGTAGGTTAAAATAAAACGGCTTACCTATGTTTTCACCCCCTTCCGGTCCCCATGGTGGCTCGAATAACCAAATACCTTAACAAATATGTGCGCAGGGCTCTCTGCTTAATATATATGTTTAGTTTTTATTTCTGGAGACCTTCGTTAGCCAGAAAAATGCGAAAAACCAATATGCGTTATTACCCGGAATATCCGTCACGGTCCTGGCATCCCATTTTAGCACTGTAATAGGCAACTTCCGGTCCTCAGGGAGGCTTTATCTACATGTATGATACCTCAAAACGTTTGTCAATGCCTCTGCTTGATAACCATTCCCTTAGATAATTCCATAGGACCTGTGGACCAAGTAAGAAGTAAAAAACCATGGTCGGGTAGGTCAAAATTGTCTGCTGTACAACCATTATGGCTCAATTTTCGTCCACTTCCGGTCTTCAGGATAGCTTGACATACATGTATTATACCTCAAAAAATTTGTACATGTCTCTGCTTGATAAATATATACAGTAAGACTGTCTATACGCCCCTTGATTGGAGTAAATAATGTAAAACCAATGTCAGGCGGTAGGTTAAAATAAAACGGTTTACCTATGTTTTCACCCTCTTCCGGTCCCCATGGCGGCCCGAATAACCAAATACCCTCACAAATATGTGCGCAGGTGTCTCTGCTTAATATATATGTTTAGGTTTTATTTCTGGAGCCCTTCGTTAGCCAGAAAAATGCGAAAAACCAATATGCGTTATTACCCGGAATATCCGTCACGGTCCTGGCATCCCATTTTAGCACTGTAATAGGCAACTTCCGGTCCTCAGGGAGGCTTGATCTACATGTATGATACCTCAAAACGTTTGGCAATGCCTCTGCTTGATAACCATTCCCGTAGATAATTCCATAGGACCTGTGGACCAAGTAAGAAGTAAAAAACCATGGTCGGGTAGGTCAAAATTGCCTGCTGTACAACCATTATGGCTCAATTTTCGTCCACTTTCGGTCTTCAGGATAGCTTGACATACATGTATTATACCTCAAAAAATTTGTACATGTCTCTGCTTGATAAATATATACAGTAAGACTGTCTATACGCCCCTTGATTGGAGTAAATAATGTAAAACCAATGTCAGGCGGTAGGTTAAAATAAAACGGTTTACCTATGTTTTCACCCTCTTCCGGTCCCCATGGCGGCCGAATAACCAAATACCCTCACAAATATGTGCGCAGGGGTCTCTGCTTAATATATATGTTTAGGTTTTATTTCTGGAGCCCTTCGTTAGCCAGAAAAATGCGAAAAACCAATATGCGTTATTACCCGGAATATCCGTCACGGTCCTGGCATCCCATTTTAGCACCGTAATAGGCAACTTCCGGTCCTCAGAGAGACTTGATCTACATGTATGATACCTCAAAACGTTTGTCAATGGCTCTGCTTGATAACTATTCCCCGTAGATCATTCCATAGGACCTGTGGACCAAGTCAGAAGTAAAAAACCATGGTCGGGTAGGTCAAAATTGCCGGCTGTACGACCATTATGGCTCAATTTTCGTCCATTTCTGGTCTTCAGGATAGCTTGACATACATGTATTATACCTCAATATGTTTGTACATGTCTCTGCTTGATAAATATATACAGTAAGACTGTCTATACGCCCCTCGATTGGAGTAAATAATGTAAAACCAATGTCCTGCTGTAGACTAAAATAAAACGGTTTACCTATGTTTTCACCCCCTTCCGGTCCCCATGGCGGCCCGAATAACCAAATACCTTAACAAATATGTGCGCAGGGCTCTCTGCTTAATATATATGTTTAGTTTTTATTTCTGGGGCCCTTCGTTAGCCAGAAAATGCGAAAAACCAATATGCGTTATTACCCGGAATATCCGTCAGGATCCTGGCATCCCATTTTAGCACCGTAATAGGCAACTTCCGGTCCTCAGGGAGGCTTGATCTACATGCATGATACCTCAAAACGTTTGTCAATGCCTCTGCTTGATAACTATTCCCCGTAGATCATTCCATAGGACCTGTGGACCAAGTAAGAAGTAAAAAACCATGGTCGGGTAGATCAAAATTGCTGCTGTACAACCATTATGGCTCAATTTTCGTCCACTTCCGGTCTCCAGGATAGCTTGACATACATGTATTATACCTCAAAATGTTTGTACATGTCTCTGCTTTATAAATATATACCGTAAGACTGTCTATACGCCCCTTGATTGGAGTAAATAATGTAAAACCAATGTCCGGCTGTAGGTTAAAATAAAACGGCTTACCTATGTTTTCACTCCCTTCCGGTCCCCATGGCGGCTCGAATAACCAAATACCTTAACAAATATGTGCGCAGGGCTCTCTGCTTAATATATATGTTTAGTTTTTATTTCTGGAGACCTTCGTTAGCCAGAAAAATGCGAAAAACCAATATGCTTTATTACCCGGAATATCCGTCACGGTCCTGGCATCCCATTTTAGCACTGTAATAGGCAACTTCCGGTCCTCAGGGAGGCTTTATCTACATGTATGATACCTCAAAACGTTTGTCAATGCCTCTGCTTGATAACTATTGCCCGCAGATCATTCCATAGGACCTGTGGACCAAGTCAGAAGTAAAAAACCATGGTCGGGTAGGTCAAAATGCCGGCTGTACAACCATTATGGCTCAATTGTCGTCCACTTCCGGTCTCCAGGATAGCTTGACATACATGTATTATACCTCAAAATGTTTGTACATGTCTCTGCCTTATAAATATATACAGTAAGACTGTCTATACGTCCCTTGATTGGAGTAAATAATGTAAAACAAATGTCCAGCGGTAGGTTAAAATAAAACTGCTTACCTATGTTTTCACCCCCTTCCGGTCCCCATGGCGGCCCGAATAACCAAATACCTTAACAAATATGTGCGCAGGGGTCTCTGCTTAATATATAAGTTTTATTTTTTATTTCTGGAGCCCTTCGTTAGCCAGAAAAATGCGAAAAACCAATATGCGTTATTACCCGGAATATCCGTCACGGTCCTGGCATCCCATTTTAGCTCCCTAATAGGCAACTTCCGGTCCTCAGGGAGGCTTGATCTACATGTATGATACCTCAAAACGTTTGTCAATGGCTCTGCTTGATAACTATTCCCCGTAGATCATTCCATAGGACCTGTGGACCAAGTAAGAAGTAAAAAACCATGGTCGGGTAGGTCAAAATTGTCTGCTGTACAACCATTATGGCTCAATTTTCGTCCACTTCCGGTCTTCAGGATAGCTTGACATACATGTATTATACCTCAAAATTTTTTTACATGTCTCTGCTTGATAAATATATACAGTAAGACTGTCTATACGCCCCTTGATTGGAGTAAATAATGTAAAACCAATGTCAGGCGGTAGGTTAAAATAAAACGGTTTACCTATGTTTTCACCCTCTTCCGGTCCCCATGGCGGCCCGAATAACCAAATACCTTAACAAATATGTGCGCAGGGCTCTCTGCTTAATATATATGTTTAGTTTTTATTTCTGGGGCCCTTCGTTAGCCAGAAAATGCGAAAAACCAATATGCGTTATTACCCGGAATATCCGTCAGGATCCTGGCATCCCATTTTAGCACCGTAATAGGCAACTTCCGGTCCTCAGGGAGGCTTGATCTACATGTATGATACCTCAAAACGTTTGTCAATGCCTCTGCTTGATAACTATTCCCCGTAGATCATTCCATAGAACCTGTGGACCAAGTAAGAAGTAAAAAACCATGGTCGGGTAGGTCAAAATTGCTGCTGTACAACCATTATGGCTCAATTTTCGTCCACTTGCGGTCTCCAGGATAGCTTGACATACATGTATTATACCTCAAAATGTTTGTACATGTCTCTGCTTGATAAATATATACAGTAAGACTGTCTATACGTCCCTTGATTGGAGTAAATAATGTAAAACCAATGTCCGGCGGTAGGTTAAAATAAAACGGCTTACCTATGTTTTCACCCCCTTCCGGTCCCCATGGTGGCTCGAATAACCAAATACCTTAACAAATATGTGCGCAGGGCTCTCTGCTTAATATATATGTTTAGTTTTTATTTCTGGAGACCTTCGTTAGCCAGAAAAATGCGAAAAACCAATATGCGTTATTACCCGGAATATCCGTCACGGTCCTGGCATCCCATTTTAGCACTGTAATAGGCAACTTCCGGTCCTCAGGGAGGCTTTATCTACATGTATGATACCTCAAAACGTTTGTCAATGCCTCTGCTTGATAACCATTCCCTTAGATAATTCCATAGGACCTGTGGACCAAGTAAGAAGTAAAAAACCATGGTCGGGTAGGTCAAAATTGTCTGCTGTACAACCATTATGGCTCAATTTTCGTCCACTTCCGGTCTTCAGGATAGCTTGACATACATGTATTATACCTCAAAAAATTTGTACATGTCTCTGCTTGATAAATATATACAGTAAGACTGTCTATACGCCCCTTGATTGGAGTAAATAATGTAAAACCAATGTCAGGCGGTAGGTTAAAATAAAACGGTTTACCTATGTTTTCACCCTCTTCCGGTCCCCATGGCGGCCCGAATAACCAAATACCCTCACAAATATGTGCGCAGGTGTCTCTGCTTAATATATATGTTTAGGTTTTATTTCTGGAGCCCTTCGTTAGCCAGAAAAATGCGAAAAACCAATATGCGTTATTACCCGGAATATCCGTCACGGTCCTGGCATCCCATTTTAGCACTGTAATAGGCAACTTCCGGTCCTCAGGGAGGCTTGATCTACATGTATGATACCTCAAAACGTTTGGCAATGCCTCTGCTTGATAACCATTCCCGTAGATAATTCCATAGGACCTGTGGACCAAGTAAGAAGTAAAAAACCATGGTCGGGTAGGTCAAAATTGCCTGCTGTACAACCATTATGGCTCAATTATCGTCCACTTTCGGTCTTCAGGATAGCTTGACATACATGTATTATACCTCAAAAAATTTGTACATGTCTCTGCTTGATAAATATATACAGTAAGACTGTCTATACGCCCCTTGATTGGAGTAAATAATGTAAAACCAATGTCAGGCGGTAGGTTAAAATAAAACGGTTTACCTATGTTTTCACCCTCTTCCGGTCCCCATGGCGGCCGAATAACCAAATACCCTCACAAATATGTGCGCAGGGGTCTCTGCTTAATATATATGTTTAGGTTTTATTTCTGGAGCCCTTCGTTAGCCAGAAAAATGCGAAAAACCAATATGCGTTATTACCCGGAATATCCGTCACGGTCCTGGCATCCCATTTTAGCACCGTAATAGGCAACTTCCGGTCCTCAGAGAGACTTGATCTACATGTATGATACCTCAAAACGTTTGTCAATGGCTCTGCTTGATAACTATTCCCCGTAGATCATTCCATAGGACCTGTGGACCAAGTCAGAAGTAAAAAACCATGGTCGGGTAGGTCAAAATTGCCGGCTGTACGACCATTATGGCTCAATTTTCGTCCATTTCTGGTCTTCAGGATAGCTTGACATACATGTATTATACCTCAATATGTTTGTACATGTCTCTGCTTGATAAATATATACAGTAAGACTGTCTATACGCCCCTCGATTGGAGTAAATAATGTAAAACCAATGTCCGGCTGTAGACTAAAATAAAACGGTTTACCTATGTTTTCACCCCCTTCCGGTCCCCATGGCGGCCCGAATAACCAAATACCTTAACAAATATGTGCGCAGGGCTCTCTGCTTAATATATATGTTTAGTTTTTATTTCTGGGGCCCTTCGTTAGCCAGAAAATGCGAAAAACCAATATGCGTTATTACCCGGAATATCCGTCAGGATCCTGGCATCCCATTTTAGCACCGTAATAGGCAACTTCCGGTCCTCAGGGAGGCTTGATCTACATGCATGATACCTCAAAACGTTTGTCAATGCCTCTGCTTGATAACTATTCCCCGTAGATCATTCCATAGGACCTGTGGACCAAGTAAGAAGTAAAAAACCATGGTCGGGTAGATCAAAATTGCTGCTGTACAACCATTATGGCTCAATTTTCGTCCACTTCCGGTCTCCAGGATAGCTTGACATACATGTATTATACCTCAAAATGTTTGTACATGTCTCTGCTTTATAAATATATACCGTAAGACTGTCTATACGCCCCTTGATTGGAGTAAATAATGTAAAACCAATGTCCGGCTGTAGGTTAAAATAAAACGGCTTACCTATGTTTTCACTCCCTTCCGGTCCCCATGGCGGCTCGAATAACCAAATACCTTAACAAATATGTGCGCAGGGCTCTCTGCTTAATATATATGTTTAGTTTTTATTTCTGGAGACCTTCGTTAGCCAGAAAAATGCGAAAAACCAATATGCGTTATTACCCGGAATATCCGTCACGGTCCTGGCATCCCATTTTAGCTCCGTAATAGGCAACTTCCGGTCCTCAGGGAGGCTTGATCTACATGTATGATACCTCAAAACGTTTGGTAATGCCTCTGCTTGATAACTATTGCCCGTAGATCATTCCATAGGACCTGTGGAACAAGTCAGAAGTAAAAAACCATGGTCGGGTAGGTCAAATTGCGCTGTACAACCATTATGGCTCAATTTTCGTCCACTTCCGGTCTCCAGGATAGGTTGACATACATGTATTATACCTCAAAAAATTTGTACATGTCTCTGCTTGATAAATATATACAGTAAGACTGTCTATACGTCCCTTGATTGGAGTAAATAATGTAAAACCAATGTCCGGCGGTAGGCTAAAATAAAACGGTTTACCTATGTTTTCACCCTCTTCCGGTCCCCATGGCGGCCCGAATAACCAAATACCCTAACAAATATGTGCGCAGGGGTCTCTGCTTAATATATATGTTTAGTTTTTATTTCTTGAGCCCTTCGTTTGCCAGAAAAATGCGAAAAACCAATATGCGTTATTACCCGGAATATCCGTCACGGTCCTGGCATCCCATTTTAGCACTGTAATAGGCAACTTCCGGTCCTCAGGGAGGCTTGATCTACATGTATGATACCTCAAAACGTTTGTCAATGCCTCTGCTTGATAACTATTCCCGTAGATAATTCCATAGGACCTGTGGACCAAGTAAGAAGTAAAAAACCATGGTCGGGTAGGTCAAAATTGTCTGCTGTACAACCATTATGGCTCAATTTTCGTCCACTTCCGGTCTTCAGGATAGCTTGACATACATGTATTATACCTCAAAAAATTTGTACATGTCTCTGCTTGATAAATATATACAGTAAGACTGTCTATACGCCCCTTGATTGGAGTAAATAATGTAAAACCAATGTCAGGCGGTAGGTTAAAATAAAACGGTTTACCTATGTGTTCACCCTCTTCCGGTCCCCATGGCGGCCCGAATAACCAAATACCCTCACAAATATGTGCGCAGGTGTCTCTGCTTAATATATATGTTTAGGTTTTATTTCTGGAGCCCTTCGTTAGCCAGTAAAATGCGAAAAACCAATATGCGTTATTACCCGGAATATCCGTCACGGTCCTGGCATCCCATTTTAGCACCGTAATAGGCAACTTCCGGTCCTCAGAGAGACTTGATCTACATGTATGATACCTCAAAACGTTTGTCAATGGCTCTGCTTGATAACTATTCCACGTAGATCATTCCATAGAACCTGTGGACCAAGTCAGAAGTAAAAAACCATGGTCGGGTAGGTCAAAATTGCCGGCTGTACGACCATTATGGCTCAATTTTCGTCCATTTCCGGTCTTCAGGATAGCTTGACATACATGTATGATACCTCAAAACGTTTGTCAATGGCTCTGCTTGATAACTATTCCCCGTAGATCATTCCATAGGACCTGTGGACCAAGTAAGAAGTAAAAAACCATGGTCGGGTAGGTCAAAATTGTCTGCTGTACAACCATTATGGCTCAATTTTCGTCCACTTCCGGTCTTCAGGATAGCTTGACATACATGTATTATACCTCAAATTTTTTTTACATGTCTCTGCTTGATAAATATATACAGTAAGACTGTCTATACGCCCCTTGATTGGAGTAAATAATGTAAAACCAATGTCAGGCGGTAGGTTAAAATAAAACGGTTTACCTATGTTTTCACCCTCTTCCGGTCCCCATGGCGGCCCGAATAACCAAATACCTTAACAAATATGTGCGCAGGGCTCTCTGCTTAATATATATGTTTAGTTTTTATTTCTGGGGCCCTTCGTTAGCCAGAAAATGCGAAAAACCAATATGCGTTATTACCCGGAATATCCGTCACGATCCTGGCATCCCATTTTAGCACCGTAATAGGCAACTTCCGGTCCTCAGGAAGGCTTGATCTACATGTATGATACCTCAAAACGTTTGTCAATGCCTCTGCTTGATAACTATTCCCCGTAGATCATTCCATAGAACCTGTGGACCAAGTAAGAAGTAAAAAACCATGGTCGGGTAGGTCAAAATTGCTGCTGTACAACCATTATGGCTCAATTTTCGTCCACTTGCGGTCTCCAGGATAGCTTGACATACATGTATTATACCTCAAAATGTTTGTACATGTCTCTGCTTGATAAATATATACAGTAAGACTGTCTATACGTCCCTTGATTGGAGTAAATAATGTAAAACCAATGTCCGGCGGTAGGTTAAAATAAAACGGCTTACCTATGTTTTCACCCCCTTCCGGTCCCCATGGTGGCTCGAATAACCAAATACCTTAACAAATATGTGCGCAGGGCTCTCTGCTTAATATATATGTTTAGTTTTTATTTCTGGAGACCTTCGTTAGCCAGAAAAATGCGAAAAACCAATATGCGTTATTACCCGGAATATCCGTCACGGTCCTGGCATCCCATTTTAGCACTGTAATAGGCAACTTCCGGTCCTCAGGGAGGCTTGATCTACATGTATGATACCTCAAAACGTTTGTCAATGCCTCTGCTTGATAACCATTCCCTTAGATAATTCCATAGGACCTGTGGACCAAGTAAGAAGTAAAAAACCATGGTCGGGTAGGTCAAAATTGTCTGCTGTACAACCATTATGGCTCAATTTTCGTCCACTTCCGGTCTTCAGGATAGCTTGACATACATGTATTATACCTCAAAAAATTTGTACATGTCTCTGCTTGATAAATATATACAGTAAGACTGTCTATACGCCCCTTGATTGGAGTAAATAATGTAAAACCAATGTCAGGCGGTAGGTTAAAATAAAACGGTTTACCTATGTTTTCACCCTCTTCCGGTCCCCATGGCGGCCCGAATAACCAAATACCCTCACAAATATGTGCGCAGGTGTCTCTGCTTAATATATATGTTTAGGTTTTATTTCTGGAGCCCTTCGTTAGCCAGAAAAATGCGAAAAACCAATATGCGTTATTACCCGGAATATCCGTCACGGTCCTGGCATCCCATTTTAGCACTGTAATAGGCAACTTCCGGTCCTCAGGGAGGCTTGATCTACATGTATGATACCTCAAAACGTTTGGCAATGCCTCTGCTTGATAACCATTCCCGTAGATAATTCCATAGGACCTGTGGACCAAGTAAGAAGTAAAAAACCATGGTCGGGTAGGTCAAAATTGCCTGCTGTACAACCATTATGGCTCAATTTTCGTCCACTTTCGGTCTTCAGGATAGCTTGACATACATGTATTATACCTCAAAAAATTTGTACATGTCTCTGCTTGATAAATATATACAGTAAGACTGTCTATACGCCCCTTGATTGGAGTAAATAATGTAAAACCAATGTCAGGCGGTAGGTTAAAATAAAACGGTTTACCTATGTTTTCACCCTCTTCCGGTCCCCATGGCGGCCGAATAACCAAATACCCTCACAAATATGTGCGCAGGTGTCTCTGCTTAATATATATGTTTAGGTTTTATTTCTGGAGCCCTTCGTTAGCCAGAAAAATGCGAAAAACCAATATGCGTTATTACCCGGAATATCCGTCACGGTCCTGGCATCCCATTTTAGCACCGTAATAGGCAACTTCCGGTCCTCAGAGAGACTTGATCTACATGTATGATACCTCAAAACGTTTGTCAATGGCTCTGCTTGATAACTATTCCCCGTAGATCATTCCATAGGACCTGTGGACCAAGTCAGAAGTAAAAAACCATGGTCGGGTAGGTCAAAATTGCCGGCTGTACGACCATTATGGCTCAATTTTCGTCCATTTCTGGTCTTCAGGATAGCTTGACATACATGTATTATACCTCAAAATGTTTGTACATGTCTCTGCTTGATAAATATATACAGTAAGACTGTCTATACGCCCCTCGATTGGAGTAAATAATGTAAAACCAATGTCCGGCTGTAGACTAAAATAAAACGGTTTACCTATGTTTTCACCCCCTTCCGGTCCCCATGGCGGCCCGAATAACCAAATACCTTAACAAATATGTGCGCAGGGCTCTCTGCTTAATATATATGTTTAGTTTTTATTTCTGGGGCCCTTCGTTAGCCAGAAAATGCGAAAAACCAATATGCGTTATTACCCGGAATATCCGTCAGGATCCTGGCATCCCATTTTAGCACCGTAATAGGCAACTTCCGGTCCTCAGGGAGGCTTGATCTACATGCATGATACCTCAAAACGTTTGTCAATGCCTCTGCTTGATAACTATTCCCCGTAGATCATTCCATAGGACCTGTGGACCAAGTAAGAAGTAAAAAACCATGGTCGGGTAGATCAAAATTGCTGCTGTACAACCATTATGGCTCAATTTTCGTCCACTTCCGGTCTCCAGGATAGCTTGACATACATGTATTATACCTCAAAATGTTTGTACATGTCTCTGCTTTATAAATATATACCGTAAGACTGTCTATACGCCCCTTGATTGGAGTAAATAATGTAAAACCAATGTCCGGCTGTAGGTTAAAATAAAACGGCTTACCTATGTTTTCACTCCCTTCCGGTCCCCATGGCGGCTCGAATAACCAAATACCTTAACAAATATGTGCGCAGGGCTCTCTGCTTAATATATATGTTTAGTTTTTATTTCTGGAGACCTTCGTTAGCCAGAAAAATGCGAAAAACCAATATGCGTTATTACCCGGAATATCCGTCACGGTCCTGGCATCCCATTTTAGCTCCGTAATAGGCAACTTCCGGTCCTCAGAGAGGCTTGATCTACATGTATGATACCTCAAAACGTTTGGTAATGCCTCTGCTTGATAACTATTGCCCGTAGATCATTCCATAGGACCTGTGGAACAAGTCAGAAGTAAAAAACCATGGTCGGGTAGGTCAAATTGCGGCTGTACAACCATTATGGCTCAATTTTCGTCCACTTCCGGTCTCCAGGATAGGTTGACATACATGTATTATACCTCAAAATGTTTGTACATGTCTCTGCTTGATAAATATATACAGTAAGACTGTCTATACGTCCCTTGATTGGAGTAAATAATGTAAAACCAATGTCCGGCGGTAGGCTAAAATAAAACGGTTTACCTATGTTTTCACCCTCTTCCGGTCCCCATGGCGGCCCGAATAACAAAATACCCTAACAAATATGTGCGCAGGAGTCTCTGCTTAATATATATGTTTAGTTTTTATTTCTTGAGCCCTTCGTTAGCCAGAAAAATGCGAAAAACCAATATGCGTTATTACCCGGAATATCCGTCACGGTCCTGGCATCCCATTTTAGCACTGTAATAGGCAACTTCCGGTCCTCAGGGAGGCTTGATCTACATGTATGATACCTCAAAACGTTTGTCAATGCCTCTGCTTGATAACCATTCCCGTAGATAATTCCATAGGACCTGTGGACCAAGTAAGAAGTAAAAAACCATGGTCGGGTAGGTCAAAATTGTCTGCTGTACAACCATTATGGCTCAATTTTCGTCCACTTCCGGTCTTCAGGATAGCTTGACATACATGTATTATACCTCAAAAAATTTGTACATGTCTCTGCTTGATAAATATATACAGTAAGACTGTCTATACGCCCCTTGATTGGAGTAAATAATGTAAAACCAATGTCAGGCGGTAGGTTAAAATAAAACGGTTTACCTATGTGTTCACCCTCTTCCGGTCCCCATGGCGGCCCGAATAACCAAATACCCTCACAAATATGTGCGCAGGTGTCTCTGCTTAATATATATGTTTAGGTTTTATTTCTGGAGCCCTTCGTTAGCCAGTAAAATGCGAAAAACCAATATGCGTTATTACCCGGAATATCCGTCACGGTCCTGGCATCCCATTTTAGCACCGTAATAGGCAACTTCCGGTCCTCAGAGAGACTTGATCTACATGTATGATACCTCAAAACGTTTGTCAATGGCTCTGCTTGATAACTATTCCCCGTAGATCATTCCATAGAACCTGTGGACCAAGTCAGAAGTAAAAAACCATGGTCGGGTAGGTCAAAATTGCCGGCTGTACGACCATTATGGCTCAATTTTCGTCCATTTCCGGTCTTCAGGATAGCTTGACATACATGTATGATACCTCAAAACGTTTGTCAATGGCTCTGCTTGATAACTATTCCCCGTAGATCATTCCATAGGACCTGTGGACCAAGTAAGAAGTAAAAAACCATGGTCGGGTAGGTCAAAATTGTCTGCTGTACAACCATTATGGCTCAATTTTCGTCCACTTCCGGTCTTCAGGATAGCTTGACATACATGTATTATACCTCAAAATGTTTGTACATGTCTCTGCTTGATAAATATATACAGTAAGACTGTCTATACGTCCCTTGATTGGAGTAAATAATGTAAAACCAATGTCCGGCGGTAGGTTAAAATAAAACGGCTTACCTATGTTTTCACCCCCTTCCGGTCCCCATGGTGGCTCGAATAACCAAATACCTTAACAAATATGTGCGCAGGGCTCTCTGCTTAATATATATGTTTAGTTTTTATTTCTGGAGACCTTCGTTAGCCAGAAAAATGCGAAAAACCAATATGCGTTATTACCCGGAATATCCGTCACGGTCCTGGCATCCCATTTTAGCACTGTAATAGGCAACTTCCGGTCCTCAGGGAGGCTTGATCTACATGTATGATACCTCAAAACGTTTGTCAATGCCTCTGCTTGATAACCATTCCCTTAGATAATTCCATAGGACCTGTGGACCAAGTAAGAAGTAAAAAACCATGGTCGGGTAGGTCAAAATTGTCTGCTGTACAACCATTATGGCTCAATTTTCGTCCACTTCCGGTCTTCAGGATAGCTTGACATACATGTATTATACCTCAAAAAATTTGTACATGTCTCTGCTTGATAAATATATACAGTAAGACTGTCTATACGCCCCTTGATTGGAGTAAATAATGTAAAACCAATGTCAGGCGGTAGGTTAAAATAAAACGGTTTACCTATGTTTTCACCCTCTTCCGGTCCCCATGGCGGCCCGAATAACCAAATACCCTCACAAATATGTGCGCAGGTGTCTCTGCTTAATATATATGTTTAGGTTTTATTTCTGGAGCCCTTCGTTAGCCAGAAAAATGCGAAAAACCAATATGCGTTATTACCCGGAATATCCGTCACGGTCCTGGCATCCCATTTTAGCACTGTAATAGGCAACTTCCGGTCCTCAGGGAGGCTTGATCTACATGTATGATACCTCAAAACGTTTGGCAATGCCTCTGCTTGATAACCATTCCCGTAGATAATTCCATAGGACCTGTGGACCAAGTAAGAAGTAAAAAACCATGGTCGGGTAGGTCAAAATTGCCTGCTGTACAACCATTATGGCTCAATTTTCGTCCACTTTCGGTCTTCAGGATAGCTTGACATACATGTATTATACCTCAAAAAATTTGTACATGTCTCTGCTTGATAAATATATACAGTAAGACTGTCTATACGCCCCTTGATTGGAGTAAATAATGTAAAACCAATGTCAGGCGGTAGGTTAAAATAAAACGGTTTACCTATGTTTTCACCCTCTTCCGGTCCCCATGGCGGCCGAATAACCAAATACCCTCACAAATATGTGCGCAGGTGTCTCTGCTTAATATATATGTTTAGGTTTTATTTCTGGAGCCCTTCGTTAGCCAGAAAAATGCGAAAAACCAATATGCGTTATTACCCGGAATATCCGTCACGGTCCTGGCATCCCATTTTAGCACCGTAATAGGCAACTTCCGGTCCTCAGAGAGACTTGATCTACATGTATGATACCTCAAAACGTTTGTCAATGGCTCTGCTTGATAACTATTCCCCGTAGATCATTCCATAGGACCTGTGGACCAAGTCAGAAGTAAAAAACCATGGTCGGGTAGGTCAAAATTGCCGGCTGTACGACCATTATGGCTCAATTTTCGTCCATTTCTGGTCTTCAGGATAGCTTGACATACATGTATTATACCTCAAAATGTTTGTACATGTCTCTGCTTGATAAATATATACAGTAAGACTGTCTATACGCCCCTCGATTGGAGTAAATAATGTAAAACCAATGTCCGGCTGTAGACTAAAATAAAACGGTTTACCTATGTTTTCACCCCCTTCCGGTCCCCATGGCGGCCCGAATAACCAAATACCTTAACAAATATGTGCGCAGGGCTCTCTGCTTAATATATATGTTTAGTTTTTATTTCTGGGGCCCTTCGTTAGCCAGAAAATGCGAAAAACCAATATGCGTTATTACCCGGAATATCCGTCAGGATCCTGGCATCCCATTTTAGCACCGTAATAGGCAACTTCCGGTCCTCAGGGAGGCTTGATCTACATGCATGATACCTCAAAACGTTTGTCAATGCCTCTGCTTGATAACTATTCCCCGTAGATCATTCCATAGGACCTGTGGACCAAGTAAGAAGTAAAAAACCATGGTCGGGTAGATCAAAATTGCTGCTGTACAACCATTATGGCTCAATTTTCGTCCACTTCCGGTCTCCAGGATAGCTTGACATACATGTATTATACCTCAAAATGTTTGTACATGTCTCTGCTTTATAAATATATACCGTAAGACTGTCTATACGCCCCTTGATTGGAGTAAATAATGTAAAACCAATGTCCGGCTGTAGGTTAAAATAAAACGGCTTACCTATGTTTTCACTCCCTTCCGGTCCCCATGGCGGCTCGAATAACCAAATACCTTAACAAATATGTGCGCAGGGCTCTCTGCTTAATATATATGTTTAGTTTTTATTTCTGGAGACCTTCGTTAGCCAGAAAAATGCGAAAAACCAATATGCGTTATTACCCGGAATATCCGTCACGGTCCTGGCATCCCATTTTAGCTCCGTAATAGGCAACTTCCGGTCCTCAGGGAGGCTTGATCTACATGTATGATACCTCAAAACGTTTGGTAATGCCTCTGCTTGATAACTATTGCCCGTAGATCATTCCATAGGACCTGTGGAACAAGTCAGAAGTAAAAAACCATGGTCGGGTAGGTCAAATTGCGGCTGTACAACCATTATGGCTCAATTTTCGTCCACTTCCGGTCTCCAGGATAGGTTGACATACATGTATTATACCTCAAAATGTTTGTACATGTCTCTGCTTGATAAATATATACAGTAAGACTGTCTATACGTCCCTTGATTGGAGTAAATAATGTAAAACCAATGTCCGGCGGTAGGCTAAAATAAAACGGTTTACCTATGTTTTCACCCTCTTCCGGTCCCCATGGCGGCCCGAATAACAAAATACCCTAACAAATATGTGCGCAGGAGTCTCTGCTTAATATATATGTTTAGTTTTTATTTCTTGAGCCCTTCGTTAGCCAGAAAAATGCGAAAAACCAATATGCGTTATTACCCGGAATATCCGTCACGGTCCTGGCATCCCATTTTAGCACTGTAATAGGCAACTTCCGGTCCTCAGGGAGGCTTGATCTACATGTATGATACCTCAAAACGTTTGTCAATGCCTCTGCTTGATAACCATTCCCGTAGATAATTCCATAGGACCTGTGGACCAAGTAAGAAGTAAAAAACCATGGTCGGGTAGGTCAAAATTGTCTGCTGTACAACCATTATGGCTCAATTTTCGTCCACTTCCGGTCTTCAGGATAGCTTGACATACATGTATTATACCTCAAAAAATTTGTACATGTCTCTGCTTGATAAATATATACAGTAAGACTGTCTATACGCCCCTTGATTGGAGTAAATAATGTAAAACCAATGTCAGGCGGTAGGTTAAAATAAAACGGTTTACCTATGTGTTCACCCTCTTCCGGTCCCCATGGCGGCCCGAATAACCAAATACCCTCACAAATATGTGCGCAGGTGTCTCTGCTTAATATATATGTTTAGGTTTTATTTCTGGAGCCCTTCGTTAGCCAGTAAAATGCGAAAAACCAATATGCGTTATTACCCGGAATATCCGTCACGGTCCTGGCATCCCATTTTAGCACCGTAATAGGCAACTTCCGGTCCTCAGAGAGACTTGATCTACATGTATGATACCTCAAAACGTTTGTCAATGGCTCTGCTTGATAACTATTCCCCGTAGATCATTCCATAGAACCTGTGGACCAAGTCAGAAGTAAAAAACCATGGTCGGGTAGGTCAAAATTGCCGGCTGTACGACCATTATGGCTCAATTTTCGTCCATTTCCGGTCTTCAGGATAGCTTGACATACATGTATGATACCTCAAAACGTTTGTCAATGGCTCTGCTTGATAACTATTCCCCGTAGATCATTCCATAGGACCTGTGGACCAAGTAAGAAGTAAAAAACCATGGTCGGGTAGGTCAAAATTGTCTGCTGTACAACCATTATGGCTCAATTTTCGTCCACTTCCGGTCTTCAGGATAGCTTGACATACATGTATTATACCTCAAAATTTTTTTACATGTCTCTGCTTGATAAATATATACAGTAAGACTGTCTATACGCCCCTTGATTGGAGTAAATAATGTAAAACCAATGTCAGGCGGTAGGTTAAAATAAAACGGTTTACCTATGTTTTCACCCTCTTCCGGTCCCCATGGCGGCCCGAATAACCAAATACCTTAACAAATATGTGCGCAGGGCTCTCTGCTTAATATATATGTTTAGTTTTTATTTCTGGGGCCCTTCGTTAGCCAGAAAATGCGAAAAACCAATATGCGTTATTACCCGGAATATCCGTCAGGATCCTGGCATCCCATTTTAGCACCGTAATAGGCAACTTCCGGTCCTCAGGGAGGCTTGATCTACATGTATGATACCTCAAAACGTTTGTCAATGCCTCTGCTTGATAACTATTCCCCGTAGATCATTCCATAGAACCTGTGGACCAAGTAAGAAGTAAAAAACCATGGTCGGGTAGGTCAAAATTGCTGCTGTACAACCATTATGGCTCAATTTTCGTCCACTTGCGGTCTCCAGGATAGCTTGACATACATGTATTATACCTCAAAATGTTTGTACATGTCTCTGCTTGATAAATATATACAGTAAGACTGTCTATACGTCCCTTGATTGGAGTAAATAATGTAAAACCAATGTCCGGCGGTAGGTTAAAATAAAACGGCTTACCTATGTTTTCACCCCCTTCCGGTCCCCATGGTGGCTCGAATAACCAAATACCTTAACAAATATGTGCGCAGGGCTCTCTGCTTAATATATATGTTTAGTTTTTATTTCTGGAGACCTTCGTTAGCCAGAAAAATGCGAAAAACCAATATGCGTTATTACCCGGAATATCCGTCACGGTCCTGGCATCCCATTTTAGCACTGTAATAGGCAACTTCCGGTCCTCAGGGAGGCTTGATCTACATGTATGATACCTCAAAACGTTTGGCAATGCCTCTGCTTGATAACCATTCCCGTAGATAATTCCATAGGACCTGTGGACCAAGTAAGAAGTAAAAAACCATGGTCGGGTAGGTCAAAATTGCCTGCTGTACAACCATTATGGCTCAATTTTCGTCCACTTTCGGTCTTCAGGATAGCTTGACATACATGTATTATACCTCAAAAAATTTGTACATGTCTCTGCTTGATAAATATATACAGTAAGACTGTCTATACGCCCCTTGATTGGAGTAAATAATGTAAAACCAATGTCAGGCGGTAGGTTAAAATAAAACGGTTTACCTATGTTTTCACCCTCTTCCGGTCCCCATGGCGGCCGAATAACCAAATACCCTCACAAATATGTGCGCAGGTGTCTCTGCTTAATATATATGTTTAGGTTTTATTTCTGGAGCCCTTCGTTAGCCAGAAAAATGCGAAAAACCAATATGCGTTATTACCCGGAATATCCGTCACGGTCCTGGCATCCCATTTTAGCACCGTAATAGGCAACTTCCGGTCCTCAGAGAGACTTGATCTACATGTATGATACCTCAAAACGTTTGTCAATGGCTCTGCTTGATAACTATTCCCCGTAGATCATTCCATAGGACCTGTGGACCAAGTCAGAAGTAAAAAACCATGGTCGGGTAGGTCAAAATTGCCGGCTGTACGACCATTATGGCTCAATTTTCGTCCATTTCTGGTCTTCAGGATAGCTTGACATACATGTATTATACCTCAAAATGTTTGTACATGTCTCTGCTTGATAAATATATACAGTAAGACTGTCTATACGCCCCTCGATTGGAGTAAATAATGTAAAACCAATGTCCGGCTGTAGACTAAAATAAAACGGTTTACCTATGTTTTCACCCCCTTCCGGTCCCCATGGCGGCCCGAATAACCAAATACCTTAACAAATATGTGCGCAGGGCTCTCTGCTTAATATATATGTTTAGTTTTTATTTCTGGGGCCCTTCGTTAGCCAGAAAATGCGAAAAACCAATATGCGTTATTACCCGGAATATCCGTCAGGATCCTGGCATCCCATTTTAGCACCGTAATAGGCAACTTCCGGTCCTCAGGGAGGCTTGATCTACATGCATGATACCTCAAAACGTTTGTCAATGCCTCTGCTTGATAACTATTCCCCGTAGATCATTCCATAGGACCTGTGGACCAAGTAAGAAGTAAAAAACCATGGTCGGGTAGATCAAAATTGCTGCTGTACAACCATTATGGCTCAATTTTCGTCCACTTCCGGTCTCCAGGATAGCTTGACATACATGTATTATACCTCAAAATGTTTGTACATGTCTCTGCTTTATAAATATATACCGTAAGACTGTCTATACGCCCCTTGATTGGAGTAAATAATGTAAAACCAATGTCCGGCTGTAGGTTAAAATAAAACGGCTTACCTATGTTTTCACTCCCTTCCGGTCCCCATGGCGGCTCGAATAACCAAATACCTTAACAAATATGTGCGCAGGGCTCTCTGCTTAATATATATGTTTAGTTTTTATTTCTGGAGACCTTCGTTAGCCAGAAAAATGCGAAAAACCAATATGCGTTATTACCCGGAATATCCGTCACGGTCCTGGCATCCCATTTTAGCTCCGTAATAGGCAACTTCCGGTCCTCAGGGAGGCTTGATCTACATGTATGATACCTCAAAACGTTTGGTAATGCCTCTGCTTGATAACTATTGCCCGTAGATCATTCCATAGGACCTGTGGAACAAGTCAGAAGTAAAAAAACATGGTCGGGTAGGTCAAATTGCGGCTGTACAACCATTATGGCTCAATTTTCGTCCACTTCCGGTCTCCAGGATAGGTTGACATACATGTATTATACCTCAAAATGTTTGTACATGTCTCTGCTTGATAAATATATACAGTAAGACTGTCTATACGTCCCTTGATTGGAGTAAATAATGTAAAACCAATGTCCGGCGGTAGGCTAAAATAAAACGGTTTACCTATGTTTTCACCCTCTTCCGGTCCCCATGGCGGCCCGAATAACCAAATACCCTAACAAATATGTGCGCAGGGGTCTCTGCTTAATATATATGTTTAGTTTTTATTTCTTGAGCCCTTCGTTAGCCAGAAAAATGCGAAAAACCAATATGCGTTATTACCCGGAATATCCGTCACGGTCCTGGCATCCCATTTTAGCACTGTAATAGGCAACTTCCGGTCCTCAGGGAGGCTTGATCTACATGTATGATACCTCAAAACGTTTGTCAATGCCTCTGCTTGATAACCATTCCCGTAGATAATTCCATAGGACCTGTGGACCAAGTAAGAAGTAAAAAACCATGGTCGGGTAGGTCAAAATTGTCTGCTGTACAACCATTATGGCTCAATTTTCGTCCACTTCCGGTCTTCAGGATAGCTTGACATACATGTATTATACCTCAAAAAATTTGTACATGTCTCTGCTTGATAAATATATACAGTAAGACTGTCTATACGCCCCTTGATTGGAGTAAATAATGTAAAACCAATGTCAGGCGGTAGGTTAAAATAAAACGGTTTACCTATGTGTTCACCCTCTTCCGGTCCCCATGGCGGCCCGAATAACCAAATACCCTCACAAATATGTGCGCAGGTGTCTCTGCTTAATATATATGATTAGGTTTTATTTCTGGAGCCCTTCGTTAGCCAGTAAAATGCGAAAAACCAATATGCGTTATTACCCGGAATATCCGTCACGGTCCTGGCATCCCATTTTAGCACCGTAATAGGCAACTTCCGGTCCTCAGAGAGACTTGATCTACATGTATGATACCTCAAAACGTTTGTCAATGGCTCTGCTTGATAACTATTCCCCGTAGATCATTCCATAGAACCTGTGGACCAAGTCAGAAGTAAAAAACCATGGTCGGGTAGGTCAAAATTGCCGGCTGTACGACCATTATGGCTCAATTTTCGTCCATTTCTGGTCTTCAGGATAGCTTGACATACATGTATTATACCTCAAAATGTTTGTACATGTCTCTGCTTGATAAATATATACAGTAAGACTGTCTATACGCCCCTCGATTGGAGTAAATAATGTAAAACCAATGTCCGGCGGTAGATTAAAATAAAACGGTTTACCTATGTTTTCACCCCCTTCCGGTCCCCATGGCGGCCCGAATAACCAAATACCTTAACAAATATGTGCGCAGGGCTCTCTGCTTAATATATATGTTTAGTTTTTATTTCTGGGGCCCTTCGTTAGCCAGAAAATGCGAAAAACCAATATGCGTTATTACCCGGAATATCCGTCAGGATCCTGGCATCCCATTTTAGCACCGTAATAGGCAACTTCCGGTCCTCAGGGAGGCTTGATCTACATGTATGATACCTCAAAACGTTTGTCAATGCCTCTGCTTGATAACTATTCCCCGTAGATCATTCCATAGGACCTGTGGACCAAGTAAGAAGTAAAAAACCATGGTCGGGTAGGTCAAAATTGCCTGTACAACCAGTATGGCTCAATTTTCGTCCACTTCCGGTCTCCAGGATAGCTTGACATACATGTATTATACCTCAAAATATTTGTACATGTCTCTGCTTTATAAATATATACAGTAAGACTGTCTATACGCCCGTTGATTGGAGTAAATAATGTAAAACCAATGTCCGGCGTAGGCTAAAATAAAACGTTTACCTATGTTTTCACCCTCTTCCGGTCCCCATGGCGGCCCGAATAACCAAATGACCTAACAAATATGTGCGCAGGGGTCTCTGCTTAATATATAAGTTTAGTTTTTATTTCTGGAGCCCTTCGTTAGCCAGAAAAATGCGAAAAACCAATATGCTTTATTACCCGAAATATCCATCAGGGTCCTGGCATCCTATTTTAGCACTGTAATAGGCAAATTCCGGTCCTCAGAGAGACTTGATCTACATGTATGATACCTCAAAACGTTTGTCAATGCCTCTGCTTGATAACTATTGCCCGTAGATCATTCCATAGGACCTGTGGACCAAGTAAGAAGTAAAAAACCATGGTCGGGTAGGTCAAAATTGCCGGCTGTAAAACCATTATGGCTCAATTGTCGTCCACTTCCGGTCTCCAGGATAGCTTGACATACATGTATTATACCTCAAAATGTTTGTACATGTCTCTGCCTTATAAATATATACAGTAAGACTGTATATACTCCCCTTGATTGGAGTAAATAATGTAAAACCAATGTCCGGCGGTAGGTTAAAATAAAACGGCTTACCTATGTTTTCACCCCCTTCCGGTCCCCATGGCGGCCCAAATAACCAAATACCTTAACAAATATGTGCGCAGGGCTCTCTGCTTAATATATATGTTTAGTTTTTATTTCTGGGGCCCTTCGTTAGCCAGAAAATGCGAAAAACCAATATGCGCTATTACCCGGAATATCCGTCACGGTCCTGGCATCCCATTTTAGCTCCGTAATATGCAACTTCCGGTCCTCAGGGAGGCTCGATCTACATGTATGATACCTCAAAACGTTTGTCAATGCCTCTGCTTGATAACTATTCCCCGTAGATTATTCCATAGAACCTGTGGACCAAGTCAGAAATAAAAAACCATGGTCGGGTAGGTCAAAATTGCGGCTATACAACCATTATGGCTCAATTGTCGTCCACTTCCGGTCTCCAGGATAGCTTGACATACATGTATTATACCTCAAAATGTTTGTACATGTCTCTGCTTTATGAATATATACAGTAAGACTGTCTATAAGTCCCTTGATTGGAGTAAATAATGTAAAACCAATGTCCAGCGGTAGGTTAAAATAAAACGGCTTACCTATGTTTTCACCCCCTTCCGGTCCCCATGGCGGCCCGAATAACCAAATACCTTAACAAATATGTGCGCAGGGGTCTCTGCTTAATATATATGTTTTAATTTTTATTTCTGGAGCCCTTCGTTAGCCAGAAAAATGCGAAAAACCAATATGCGTTATTACCCGGAATATCCGTCACGGTCCTGGCATCCTATTTTAGCACCGTAATAGGCAACTTCCGGTCCTCAGGGAGGCTTGATCTACATGTATGATACCTCAAAACGTGTGTCCATACCTCTGCTTGATAACTATTGCCCGTAGATCATTCATAGGACCTGTGGACCAAGCAAGAAGTAAAAAACCATGGTCGGGTAGGTCAAAATTGCGGCTGTACAACCATTATGGCTCAATTTTCGTCCACTTCCGGTCTCCAGGATAGCTTGACATACATGTATTATACCTCAAAATGTTTGTACATGTCTCTGCTATATCAATATATACAGTAAGACTGTCTATACGCCCCTTGATTGGAGTAAATAATGTAAAACCAATGTCCGGCGTAGGTTAAAATAAAACGGCTTACCTATGTTTTCACCCTCTTCCGGTCCCCATGGCCGCCCGAATAACCAAATATCTAAACACATATTTGCGCATGGGTCTCTGCTTAATATATATGTTTTAATTTTTATTTCTGGAGCCCTTCGTTAGCCAGAAAAATGCGAAAAACCAATATGCGTTATTACCCGGAATATCCATCACGTCCTGGCATCCCATTTTAGCTCCGTAATAGGCAACTTCTGGTCCTCAGGGAGGCTTGATCTACATGTATGATACCTCAAAACGTTTGTCAATGCCTCTGCTTGATAACTATTCCCCGTCGATCATTCCATAGGATCTGTGGACCAAGTAAGAAGTAAAAAACCATGGTCGGGTAGGTCAAAATTGCCTGCTGTACAACCATTATGGCTCAATTTTCGTCCACTTTCGGTCTTCAGGATAGCTTGACATACATGTATTATACCTCAAAAAATTTGTACATGTCTCTGCTTGATAAATATATACAGTAAGACTGTCTATACGCCCCTTGATTGGAGTAAATAATGTAAAACCAATGTCAGGCGGTAGGTTAAAATAAAACGGTTTACCTATGTTTTCACCCTCTTCCGGTCCCCATGGCGGCCGAATAACCAAATACCCTCACAAATATGTGCGCAGTTGTCTCTGCTTAATATATATGTTTAGGTTTTATTTCTGGAGCCCTTCGTTAGCCAGAAAAATGCGAAAAACCAATATGCGTTATTACCCGGAATATCCGTCACGGTCCTGGCATCCCATTTTAGCACCGTAATAGGCAACTTCCGGTCCTCAGAGAGACTTGATCTACATGTATGATACCTCAAAACGTTTGTCAATGGCTCTGCTTGATAACTATTCCCCGTAGATCATTCCATAGAACCTGTGGACCAAGTCAGAAGTAAAAAACCATGGTCGGGTAGGTCAAAATTGCCGGCTGTACGACCATTATGGCTCAATTTTCGTCCACTTTCTGGTCTTCAGGATAGCTTGACATACATGTATTATACCTCAAAATGTTTGTACATGTCTCTGCTTGATAAATATATACAGTAAGACTGTCTATACGCCCCTCGATTGGAGTAAATAATGTAAAACCAATGTCCGGCGGTAGACTAAAATAAAACGGTTTACCTATGTTTTCACCCCCTTCCGGTCCCCATGGCGGCCCAAATAACCAAATACCTTAACAAATATGTGCGCAGGGCTCTCTGCTTAATATATATGTTTAGTTTTTATTTCTGGGGCCCTTCGTTAGCCAGAAAATGCGAAAAACCAATATGCGTTATTACCCGGAATATCCGTCAGGATCCTGGCATCCCATTTTAGCACCGTAATAGGCAACTTCCGGTCCTCAGGGAGGCTTGATCTACATGTATGATACCTCAAAACGTTTGTCAATGCCTCTGCTTGATAACTATTGCCCGTAGATCATTCCATAGGACCTGTGGACCAAGTAAGAAGTAAAAAACCATGGTCGGGTAGGTCAAAATTGCCGGCTGTAAAACCATTATGGCTCAATTGTCGTCCACTTCCGGTCTCCAGGATAGCTTGACATACATGTATTATACCTCAAAATGTTTGTACATGTCTCTGCCTTATAAATATATACAGTAAGACTGTATATACTCCCCTTGATTGGAGTAAATAATGTAAAACCAATGTCCGGCGGTAGGTTAAAATAAAACGGCTTACCTATGTTTTCACCCCCTTCCGGTCCCCATGGCGGCCCAAATAACCAAATACCTATACAAATATGTGCGCAGGGCTCTCTGCTTAATATATATGTTTAGTTTTTATTTCTGGGGCCCTTCGTTAGCCAGAAAATGCGAAAAACCAATATGCGCTATTACCCGGAATATCCGTCACGGTCCTGGCATCCCATTTTAGCTCCGTAATATGCAACTTCCGGTCCTCAGGGAGGCTCGATCTACATGTATGATACCTCAAAACGTTTGTCAATGCCTCTGCTTGATAACTATTCCCCGTAGATTATTCCATAGAACCTGTGGACCAAGTCAGAAGTAAAAAACCATGGTCGGGTAGGTCAAAATTGCGGCTATACAACCATTATGGCTCAATTGTCGTCCACTTCCGGTCTCCAGGATAGCTTGACATACATGTATTATACCTCAAAATGTTTGTACATGTCTCTGCTTTATGAATATATACAGTAAGACTGTCTATACGTCCCTTGATTGGAGTAAATAATGTAAAACCAATGTCCAGCGGTAGGTTAAAATAAAACGGCTTACCTATGTTTTCACCCTCTTCCGGTCCCCATGGCGGCCCGAATAACCAAATACCTTAACAAATATGTGCGCAGGGGTCTCTGCTTAATATATATGTTTTAATTTTTATTTCTGGAGCCCTTCGTTAGCCAGAAAAATGCGAAAAACCAATATGCGTTATTACCCGGAATATCCGTCACGGTCCTGGCATCCCATTTTAGCACCGTAATAGGCAACTTCCGGTCCTCAGAGAGACTTGATCTACATGTATGATACCTCAAAACGTTTGTCAATGGCTCTGCTTGATAACTATTCCCCGTAGATCATTCCATAGAACCTGTGGACCAAGTCAGAAGTAAAAAACCATGGTCGGGTAGGTCAAAATTGCCGGCTGTACGACCATTATGGCTCAATTTTCGTCCATTTCTGGTCTTCAGGATAGCTTGACATACATGTATTATACCTCAAAATGTTTGTACATGTCTCTGCTTGATAAATATATACAGTAAGACTGTCTATACGCCCCTCGATTGGAGTAAATAATGTAAAACCAATGTCCGGCGGTAGACTAAAATAAAACGGTTTACCTATGTTTTCACCCCCTTCCGGTCCCCATGGCGGCCCAAATAACCAAATACCTTAACAAATATGTGCGCAGGGCTCTCTGCTTAATATATATGTTTAGTTTTTATTTCTGGGGCCCTTCGTTAGCCAGAAAATGCGAAAAACCAATATGCGTTATTACCCGGAATATCCGTCAGGATCCTGGCATCCCATTTTAGCACCGTAATAGGCAACTTCCGGTCCTCAGGGAGGCTTGATCTACATGTATGATACCTCAAAACGTTTGTCAATGCCTCTGCTTGATAACTATTGCCCGTAGATCATTCCATAGGACCTGTGGACCAAGTAAGAAGTAAAAAACCATGGTCGGGTAGGTCAAAATTGCCGGCTGTAAAACCATTATGGCTCAATTGTCGTCCACTTCCGGTCTCCAGGATAGCTTGACATACATGTATTATACCTCAAAATGTTTGTACATGTCTCTGCCTTATAAATATATACAGTAAGACTGTATATACTCCCCTTGATTGGAGTAAATAATGTAAAACCAATGTCCGGCGGTAGGTTAAAATAAAACGGCTTACCTATGTTTTCACCCCCTTCCGGTCCCCATGGCGGCCCAAATAACCAAATACCTATACAAATATGTGCGCAGGGCTCTCTGCTTAATATATATGTTTAGTTTTTATTTCTGGGGCCCTTCGTTAGCCAGAAAATGCGAAAAACCAATATGCGCTATTACCCGGAATATCCGTCACGGTCCTGGCATCCCATTTTAGCTCCGTAATATGCAACTTCCGGTCCTCAGGGAGGCTCGATCTACATGTATGATACCTCAAAACGTTTGTCAATGCCTCTGCTTGATAACTATTCCCCGTAGATTATTCCATAGAACCTGTGGACCAAGTCAGAAGTAAAAAATCATGGTCGGGTAGGTCAAATTGCCGCCTGTACAACCATTATGGCTCAATTTTCGTCCACTTCCGGTCTCCAGGATAGCTTGACATACATGTATTATACCTCAAAATGTTTGTACATGTCTCTGCTTTATGAATATATACAGTAAGACTGTCTATACGTCCCTTGATTGGAGTAAATAATGTAAAACCAATGTCCAGCGGTAGGTTAAAATAAAACGGCTTACCTATGTTTTCACCCTCTTCCGGTCCCCATGGCGGCCCGAATAACCAAATACCTTAACAAATATGTGCGCAGGGGTCTCTGCTTAATATATATGTTTTAATTTTTATTTCTGGAGCCCTTCGTTAGCCAGAAAAATGCGAAAAACCAATATGCGTTATTACCCGGAATATCCGTCACGGTCCTGGCATCCCATTTTAACACCGTAATAGGCAACTTCCGGTCCTCAGGGAGGCTTGATCTACATGTATGATACCTCAAAACGTGTGTCCATACCTCTGCTTGATAACTATTGCCCGTAGATCATTCCATAGGACCTGTGGACCAAGCAAGAAGTAAAAAACCATGGTCGGGTAGGTCAAAATTGCGGCTGTACAACCATTATGGCTCAATTTTCGTCCACTTCCGGTCTCCAGGATAGCTTGACATACATGTATTATACCTCAAAATGTTTGTACATGTCTCTGCTATATCAATATATACAGTAAGACTGTCTATACGCCCCTTGATTGGAGTAAATAATGTAAAACCAATGTCCGGCGTAGGTTAAAATAAAACGGCTTACCTATGTTTTCACCCTCTTCCGGTCCCCATGGCCGCCCGAATAACCAAATATCTAAACACATATGTGCGCATGGGTCTCTGCTTAATATATATGTTTTAATTTTTATTTCTGGAGACCTTCGTTAGCCAGAAAAATGCGAAAAACCAATATGCGTTATTACCCGGAATATCCATCACGTCCTGGCATCCCATTTTAGCTCCGTAATAGGCAACTTCTGGTCCTCAGGGAGGCTTGATCTACATGTATGATACCTCAAAACGTTTGTCAATGCCTCTGCTTGATAACTATTCCCCGTAGATCATTCCATAGGATCTGTGGACCAAGTAAGAAGTAAAAAACCATGGTCGGGTAGGTCAAAATTGCCGGCTGTACAACCATTATGGCTCAATTGTCGTCCACTTCCGGTCTCCAGGAAAGCTTGAAATACATGTATTATACCTCAAAATGTTTGTACATGTCTCTGCCTTATAAATATATACAGTAAGACTGTCTATACTCCCCTTGATTGGAGTAAATAATGTAAAACCAATGTCCGGCGGTAGGTTAAATTAAAACGGCTTACCTATGTTTTCACCCCCTTCCGGTCCCCATGGCGGCCCAAATAACCAAATACCTTAACAAATATGTGCGCAGGGCTCTCTGCTTAATATATATGTTTAGTTTTTATTTCTGGGGCCCTTCGTTAGCCAGAAAATGCGAAAAACCAATATGCGCTATTACCCGGAATATCCGTCACGGTCCTGGCATCCCATTTTAGCTCCGTAATATGCAACTTCCGGTCCTCAGGGAGGCTCGATCTGCATGTATGATACCTCAAAACGTTTGTCAATGCCTCTGCTTGATAACTATTCCCCGTAGATCATTCCATAGGACCTGTGGACCAAGTAAGAAGTAAAAAACCATGGTCGGGTAGGTCAAAATTGCCGGCTGTACAACCATTATGGCTCAATTTTCGTCCACTTCCGGTCTCCAGGATAGCTTGACATTCATGTATTATACCTCAAAATGTTTGTACATGTCTCTGCTTTATAAATATATACAGTAAGACTGTCTATACGCCCCTTGATTGGAGTAAATAATGTAAAACCAATGTCCGGCGGTAGGTTAAAATAAAACGGCTTACCTATGTTTTCACCCCCTTCCGGTCCCCATGGTGGCCCGAATAACCAAATACCTTAACAAATATGTGTGCAGGGGTCTCTGCTTAATATATATGTTTTATTTTTTATTTCTGGAGCCCTTCGTTAGCCAGAAAAATGCGAAAAACCAATATGCGTTATTACCCGAATATCCGTCACGGTCCTGGCATCCCATTTTAGCTCCGTAATATGCAACTTCCGGTCCTCAGGGAGGCTCGATCTACATGTATGATACCTCAAAACGTTTGTCAATGCCTCTGCTTGATAACTATTCCCCGTAGATCATTCCATAGAACCTGTGGACCAAGTAAGAAGTAAAAAACCATGGTCGGGTAGGTCAAAATTGCGGCTATACAACCATTATGGCTCAATTTTCGTCCACTTCCGGTCTCCAGGATAGCTTGACATACATGTATTATACCTCAAAATGTTTGTACATGTCTCTGCTTTATAAATATATACAGTAAGACTGTCTATACGTCCCTTGATTGGAGTAAATAATGTAAAACCAATGTCCAGCGGTAGGTTAAAATAAAACGGCTTACCTATGTTTTCACCCCCTTCCGGTCCCCATTGACGGCCAAATAACCAAATGCCTTAACAAATATGTGCGCAGGGCGCTCTGCTTAATATATATGTTTTAATTTTTATTTCTGGAGCCCTTCGTTAGCCAGAAAAATGCGAAAAACCAATATGCGTTATTACCCGGAATATTCGTCACGGTCCTGGCATCCCATTTTAGCACCGTAATAGGCAACTTCCGGTCCTCAGGGAGGCTTGATCTACATGTATGATACCTCAAAACGTATGTCCATACCTCTGCTTGATAACTATTCCCCGTAGATCATTCCATAGGACCTGTGGACCAAGCAAGAAGTAAAAAACCATGGTCGGGTAGGTCAAAATTGCGGCTGTACAACCATTATGGCTCAATTTTCGTCCACTTCCGGTCTCCAGGATAGCTTGACATACATGTATTATACCTCAAAATGTTTGTACATGTCTCTGCTATATCAATATATACAGTAAGACTGTCTATACGCCCCTTGATTGGAGTAAATAATGTAAAACCAATGTTCGGCGTAGGTTAAAATAAAACGGCTTACCTATGTTTTCACCCTCTTCCGGTCCCCATGGCCGCCCGAATAACCAAATACCTAAACACATATGTGCGCATGGGTCTCTGCTTAATATATATGTTTTAATTTTTATTTCTGGAGCCCTTCGTTAGCCAGAAAAATGCGAAAAACCAATATGCGTTATTACCCGGAATATCCATCACGTCCTGGCATCCCATTTTAGCTCCGTAATAGGCAACTTCTGGTCCTCAGGGAGGCTTGATCTACATGTATGATACCTCAAAACGTTTGTCAATGCCTCTGCTTGATAACTATTCCCCGTCGATCATTCCATAGGATCTGTGGACCAAGTAAGAAGTAAAAAACCATGGTCGGGTAGGTCAAAATTGCCGGCTGTACAACCATTATGGCTCAATTGTCGTCCACTTCCGGTCTCCAGGAAAGCTTGAAATACATGTAGTATACCTCAAAATGTTTGTACATGTCTCTGCCTTATAAATATATACAGTAAGACTGTCTATACTCCCCTTGTTTGGAGTAAATAATGTAAAACCAATGTCCGGCGGTAGGTTAAAATAAAACGGCTTACCTATGTTTTCACCCCCTTCCGGTCCCCATGGCGGCTCGAATAACCAAATACCTTAACAAATATGTGCGCAGGGTTCTCTGCTTAATATATATGTTTAGTTTTTATTTCTGGAGACCTTCGTTAGCCAGAAAAATGCGAAAAACCTATATGCGTTATTACCCGGAATATCCGTCACGGTCCTGGCATCCCATTTTAGCTCCGTAATAGGCAACTTCCGGTCCTCAGGGAGGATAGATCTACATGTATGATACCTCAAAACGTTTGGCAATGCCTCAGCTTGATAACTATTGCCCGTAGATCATTCCATAGGACCTGTGGACCAAGTCAGAAGTAAAAAACCATGGTCGGGTAGGTCAAATTGCCGGCTGTACAACCATTATGGCTCAATTTTCGTCCACTTCCGGTCTCCAGGATAGCTTGACATACATGTATTATACCTCAAAATGTTTGTACATGTCTCTGCTTGATAAATATATACAGTAAGACTGTCTATACGCCCCTTGATTGGAGTAAATAATGTAAAACCAATGTCCGGCGGTAGGTTAAAATAAAACGGTTTACCTATGTTTTTACCCTCTTCCGGTCCCCATGGCGGCCCGAATAACCAAATACCCTCACAAATATGTGCGCAGGTGTCTCTGCTTAATATATATGTTTAGGTTTTATTTCTGGAGCCCTTCGTTAGCCAGAAAAATGCGAAAAACCAATATGCGTTATTAACCGGAAAATCCGTCACGGTCCTGGCATCCCATTTTAGCTCCATAATAGGCAACTTCCGGTCCTCAGAGAGACTTGATCTACATGTATGATACCTCAAAACGTTTGTCAATGCCTCTGCTTGATACCTATTCCCCGTAGATCATTCCATAGGACCTGTGGACCAAGTCAGAAGTAAAAAACCATGGTCGGGTAGGTCAAAATTGCGACTGTACGACCATTATGGCTCAATTTTCGTCCATTTCTGGTCTTCAGGATAGCTTGACATACATGTATTATACCTCAAAATGTTTGTACATGTCTCTGCTTGATAAATATTTACAGTAAGACTGTCTATACGCCCCTTGATTGGAGTAAATAATGTAAAACCAATGCCCGGTGGTAGGCTAAAATAAAACGGTTTACCTATGTTTTCACCCTCTTCCGGTCCCCATGGCGGCCCGAATAACCAAATACCCTAACAAATATGTGCGCAGGGATCTCTGCTTAATATATATCTTTAGTTTTTATTTCTGGAGCCCTTCGTTAGCCAGAAAAATGCGAAAAACCAATATGCGTTATTACCCGAATATCCGTCACGGTCCTGGCATCCCATTTTAGCACTGTAATAGGCAACTTCCGGTCCTCAGGGAGGCTTGATCTACATGTATGATACCTCAAAACGTTTGTCAATGCCTCTGCTTGATGACTATTCCCCGTAGATCATTCCATAGGACCTGTGGACCAAGTAAGAAGTAAAAAACCATGGTCGGGTAGGTCAAAATTGCCGGCTGTACGACCATTATGGCTCAATTTTCGTCCATTTCTGTTCTTCAGGATAGCTTGACATACATGTATTATACCTCAAAATGTTTGTACATGTCTCTGCTTGATAAATATATACAGTAAGACTGTCTATACGCCCCTCGATTGGAGTAAATAATGTAAAACCAATGTCCGGCGTAGACTAAAATAAAACGGTTTACCTATGTTTTCACCCCCTTCCGGTCCCCATGGCGGCCCGAATAACCAAATACCCTAACAAATATGTGCGCAGGGCTCTCTGCTTAATATATATGTTTAGTTTTTATTTCTGGGGCCCTTCGTTAGCCAGAAAATGCGAAAAACCAATATGCGTTATTACCCGGAATATCCGTCAGGATCCTGGCATCCCATTTTAGCACTGTAATAGGCAACTTCCAGTCCTCAGGGAGGCTTGATCTACATGTATGATACCTCAAAACGTTTGTCAATGCCTCTGCTTGATGACTATTCCCCGTAGATCATTCCATAGGACCTGTGGACCAAGTAAGAAGTAAAAAACCATGGTCGGGTAGGTCAAAATTGCCGGCTGTAAAACCATTATGGCTCAATTGTCGTCCACTTCCGGTCTCCAGGATAGCTTGACATACATGTATTATACCTCAAAATGTTTGTACATGTCTCTGCCTTATAAATATATACAGTAAGACTGTATATACTCCCCTTGATTGGAGTAAATAATGTAAAACCAATGTCCGGCGGTAGGTTAAAATAAAACGGCTTACCTATGTTTTTACCCCCTTCCGGTCCCCATGGCGGCCCAAATAACCAAATACCTTAACAAATATGTGCGCAGGGCTCTCTGCTTAATATATATGTTTAGTTTTTATTTCTGGAGACCTTCGTTAGCCAGAAATATGCGAAAAACCAATATGCGCTATTACCCGGAATATCCGTCACGTCCTGGCATCCCATTTTAGCTCCGTAATATGCAACTTCCGGTCCTCAGGGAGGCTCGATCTACATGTATGATACCTCAAAACGTTTGTCAATGCCTCTGCTTGATAAATATTCCCCGTAGATCATTCCATAGAACCTGTGGACCAAGTCAGAAGTTAAAAACCATGGTCGGGTAGGTCAAAATTGCCGGCTGTACAACCATTATGGCTCGATTGTCGTCCACTTCCGGTCTCCAGGATAGCTTGACATACATGTATTATACCTCAAAATGTTTGTACATGTCTCTGCTTTATAAATATATACAGTAAGACTGTCTATACGTCCCTTGATTGGAGTAAATAATGTAAAACCAATGTCAGGCGGTAGGTTAAAATAAAACGGCTTACCTATGTTTTCACCCCCTTCCGGTCCCCATGGCGGCCCGAATAACCAAATACCTTAACAAATATGTGCGCAGGGGTCTCTGCTTAATATATATGTTTTAATTTTTATTTCTGGAGCCCTTCGTTAGCCAGAAAAATGCGAAAAACCAATATGCGTTATTACCCGGAATATCCGTCACGGTCCTGGCATCCCATTTTAGCATCATAATAGGCAACTTCCGGTCCTCAGGGAGGCTTGATCTACATGTATGATACCTCAAAACGTTTGTCAATGCCTCTGCTTGATAACTATTGCCCGTAGATCATTCCATAGGACCTGTGGACCAAGCAAGAAGTAAAAAACCATGGTCGGGTAGGTCAAAATTGGCGGCTGTACAACCATTATGGCTCAATCTTCGTCCACTTCCGGTCTCCAGGATAGCTTGACATACATGTATTATACCTCAAAATGTTTGTACATGTCTCTGCTATATCAATATATACAGTAAGACTGTCTATACGCCCCTTGATCGGAGTAAATAATGTAAAACCAATGTCCGGCGGTAGGTTAAAATAAAACGGCTTACCTATGTTTTCACCCTCTTCCGGTCCCCATGGCCGCCCGAATAACCAAATACCTTAACAAATATGTGCGCATAGGTCTCTGCTTAATATATATGTTTTAATTTTTATTTCTGGAGCCCTTCGTTAGCCAGAAAAATGCGAAAAACCAATATCCGTTATTACCCGGAATATCCGTCACGGTCCTGGCATCCCATTTTAGCTCCGTAATAGGCAACTTCTGGTCCTCAGGGAGGATTGATCTACATGTATGATACCTCAAAACGTTTGTCAATGCCTCTGCTTGATCAATATTCCCCGTAGATCATTCCATAGGACCTGTGGACCAAGTCAGAAGTAAAAAACCATGGTCGGGTAGGTCAAAATTGCCGGCTGTACAACCATTATGGCTCAATTGTCGTCCACTTCCGGTCTCCAGGATAGCTTGACATACATGTATTATACCTCAAATTTTTTGTACATGTCTCTGCTTTATAAATATATACAGTAAGACTGTCTATACGTCCCTTGATTATTGGAGTAAATAATGTAAAACCAATGTCCGGCAGTAGGTTAAAATAAAACGTTTACCTATGTGTTCACCCCCTTCCAGTCCTCATGGCGGCCCGAATAACCAAATACCTTAACAAATATGTGCGCATGGGTCTCTGCTTAATATATATGTTTAGTTATTATTTCTGGAGCCCTTCGTTAGCCAGAAAAATGCGAAAAACCAATATGCGTTATTACCCGAATATCCGTCACGGTCCTGGCATCCCATTTTAGCACTGTAATAGGCAACTTCCGGTCCTCAGGGAGGCTTGATCTACATGTATGATACCTCAAAACGTTTGTCAATGCCTCTGCTTGATGACTATTCCCCGTAGATCATTCCATAGGACCTGTGGACCAAGTAAGAAGTAAAAAACCATGGTCGGGTAGGTCAAAATTGCCGGCTGTACGACCATTATGGCTCAATATTCGTCCATTTCTGTTCTTCAGGATAGCTTGACATACATGTATTATACCTCAAAATGTTTGTACATGTCTCTGCTTGATAAATATATACAGTAAGACTGTCTATACGCCCCTCGATTGGAGTAAATAATGTAAAACCAATGTCCGGCGTAGACTAAAATAAAACGGTTTACCTATGTTTTCACCCCCTTCCGGTCCCCATGGCGGCCCGAATAACCAAATACCCTAACAAATATGTGCGCAGGGCTCTCTGCTTAATATATATGTTTAGTTTTTATTTCTGGGGCCCTTCGTTAGCCAGAAAATGCGAAAAACCAATATGCGTTATTACCCGGAATATCCGTCAGGATCCTGGCATCCCATTTTAGCACTGTAATAGGCAACTTCCAGTCCTCAGGGAGGCTTGATCTACATGTATGATACCTCAAAACGTTTGTCAATGCCTCTGCTTGATGACTATTCCCCGTAGATCATTCCATAGGACCTGTGGACCAAGTAAGAAGTAAAAAACCATGGTCGGGTAGGTCAAAATTGCCGGCTGTAAAACCATTATGGCTCAATTGTCGTCCACTTCCGGTCTCCAGGATAGCTTGACATACATGTATTATACCTCAAAATGTTTGTACATGTCTCTGCCTTATAAATATATACAGTAAGACTGTATATACTCCCCTTGATTGGAGTAAATAATGTAAAACCAATGTCCGGCGGTAGGTTAAAATAAAACGGCTTACCTATGTTTTTACCCCCTTCCGGTCCCCATGGCGGCCCAAATAACCAAATACCTTAACAAATATGTGCGCAGGGCTCTCTGCTTAATATATATGTTTAGTTTTTATTTCTGGAGACCTTCGTTAGCCAGAAATATGCGAAAAACCAATATGCGCTATTACCCGGAATATCCGTCACGTCCTGGCATCCCATTTTAGCTCCGTAATATGCAACTTCCGGTCCTCAGGGAGGCTCGATCTACATGTATGATACCTCAAAACGTTTGTCAATGCCTCTGCTTGATAAATATTCCCCGTAGATCATTCCATAGAACCTGTGGACCAAGTCAGAAGTTAAAAACCATGGTCGGGTAGGTCAAAATTGCCGGCTGTACAACCATTATGGCTCGATTGTCGTCCACTTCCGGTCTCCAGGATAGCTTGACATACATGTATTATACCTCAAAATGTTTGTACATGTCTCTGCTTTATAAATATATACAGTAAGACTGTCTATACGTCCCTTGATTGGAGTAAATAATGTAAAACCAATGTCCGGCGGTAGGTTAAAATAAAACGGCTTACCTATGTTTTCACCCCCTTCCGGTCCCCATGGACGGCCAAATAACCAAATGCCTTAACAAATATGTGCGCAGGGCTCTCTGCTTAATATATATGTTTAGTTTTTATTTCTGGAGACCTTCGTTAGCCAGAAAAATGCGAAAAACCAATATGCTTTATTACCCGGAATATCCATCACGGTCCTGGCATCCCATTTTAGCTCCGTAATAGGCAACTTCCGGTCCTCAGGGGGGCTTGATCTACATGTATGATACCTCAAAACGTTTGTCAATGCCTCTGCTTGATAACTATTCCCCGTAGATCATTCCATAGGACCTGTGGACCAAGTCAGAAGTAAAAAACCATGGTCGGGTAGGTCAAAATTGCCGGCTGTACAACCATTATGGCTCAATTGTCGTCCACTTCCGGTCTCCAGGATAGCTTGACATACATGTATTATACCTCAAATTGTTTGTACATGTCTCTGCTTTATAAATATATACAGTAAGACTGTCTATACGTCCCTTGATTGGAGTAAATAATGTAAAACCAATGTCCGGCGGTAGGTTAAAATAAAACGTTTACCTATGTGTTCACCCCCTTCCAGTCCTCATGGCGGCCCGAATAACCAAATACCTTAACAAATATGTGCGCATGGGTCTCTGCTTAATATATATGTTTAGTTATTATTTCTGGAGCCCTTCGTTAGCCAGAAAAATGCGAAAAACCAATATGCGTTATTACCCGGAATAACGTCACGGTCCTGGCATCCCATTTTAGCTCCGTAATAGGCAACTTCCGGTACTCAGGGAGGCTTGATCTACATGTATGATACCTCAAAACGTTTGTCAATGCCGCTGCTTGATAACTATTCCCCGTAGATTATTCCATAGGACCTGTGGACCAAGTCAGAAGTAAAAAACCATGGTCGGGTTGGTCAAATTGCCGGCTGTACAACCATTATGGCTCAATTTTCGTCCACTTCCGGTCTCCAGGATAGATTGACATACATGTATTATACCTCAAAATGTTTGTACATGTCTCTGCTTGATAAATATATACAGTAAGACTGTCTATACGTCCCTTGATTGGAGTAAATAATGTAAAACCAATGTCCGGCGGTAGGTTAAAATAAAACGTTTACCTATGTGTTCACCCCCTTCCAGTCCTCATGGCGGCCCGAATAACCAAATACCTTAACAAATATGTGCGCAGGGCTCTCTGCTTAATATATATGTTTCGTTTTTATTTCTGGAGACCTTCGTTAGCCAGAAAAATGCGAAAAATCAATATGCGCTATTACCCGGAATATCCGTCACGGTCCTGGCATCCCATTTTAGCTCCGTATTAGGCAACTTCCGGTCCTCAGGGAGGCTTGATCTACATGTATGATACCTCAAAACGTTTGTCAATGCCTCAGCTTGATAATTATTCCCGTAGATAATTCCATAGGACCTGTGGACCAAGTCAGAAGTAAAAAACCATGGTCGGGTAGGTCAAAATTGCCTGCTGTACAACCATTATGGCTCAATGTTCGTCCACTTGCGGTCTCCAGGATAGCATGAAATACATGTATTATACCTCAAAATGTTTGTACATGTCTCTGCCTTATAAATATATACAGTAAGACTGTCTATACTCCCCTTGATTGGAGTAAATAATGTAAAACCAATGTCCGGCGGTAGGTTAAAATAAAACGACTTACCTGTTTTCACCCCCTTCCGGTCCCCATTGACGGCCAAATAACCAAATGCCTTAACAAATATGTGCGCAGGGCGCTCTGCTTAATATATATGTTTTAATTTTTATTTCTGGAGCCCTTCGTTAGCCAGAAAAATGCGAAAAACCAATATGCGTTATTACCCGGAATATCCGTCACGGTCCTGGCATCCCATTTTAGCACCGTAATAGGCAACTTCCGGTCCTCAGGGAGGCTTGATCTACATGTATGATACCTCAAAACGTGTGTCCATACCTCTGCTTGATAACTATTCCCCGTAGATCATTCCATAGGACCTGTGGACCAAGCAAGAAGTAAAAAACCATGGTCGGGTAGGTCAAAATTGCGGCTGTACAACCATTATGGCTCAATTTTCGTCCACTTCCGGTCTCCAGGATAGCTTGACATACATGTATTATACCTCAAAATGTTTGTACATGTCTCTGCTATATCAATATATACAGTAAGACTGTCTATACGCCCCTTGATTGGAGTAAATAATGTAAAACCAATGTTCGGCGTAGGTTAAAATAAAACGGCTTACCTATGTTTTCACCCTCTTCCGGTCCACATGGCCGCCCGAATAACCAAATACCTAAACACATATGTGCGCATGTGTCTCTGCTTAATATATATGTTTTAATTTTTATTTCTGGAGCCCTTCGTTAGCCAGAAAAATGCGAAAAACCAATATGCGTTATTACCCGGAATATCCATCACGTCCTGGCATCCCATTTTAGCTCCGTAATAGGCAACTTCTGGTCCTCAGGGAGGCTTGATCTACATGTATGATACCTCAAAACGTTTGTCAATGCCTCTGCTTGATAACTATTCCCCGTCGATCATTCCATAGGATCTGTGGACCAAGTAAGAAGTAAAAAACCATGGTCGGGTAGGTCAAAATTGCCGGCTGTACAACCATTATGGCTCAATTGTCGTCCACTTCCGGTCTCCAGGAAAGCTTGAAATACATGTAGTATACCTCAAAATGTTTGTACATGTCTCTGCCTTATAAATATATACAGTAAGACTGTCTATACTCCCCTTGTTTGGAGTAAATAATGTAAAACCAATGTCCGGCGGTAGGTTAAAATAAAACGGCTTACCTGTTTTCACCCCCTTCCGGTCCCCATGGACGGCCAAATAACCAAATGCCTTAACAAATATGTGCGCAGGGCGCTCTGCTTAATATATATGTTTAGTTTTTATTTCTGGAGACCTTCGTTAGCCAAAAAAATGCGAAAAACCAATATGCTTTATTACCCGGAATATTCGTCACGGTCCTGGCATCCCATTTTAGCTCCGTAATAGGCAACTTCCGGTACTCGGGAAGGCTTGATCTACATGTATGATACCTCAAAATGTTTGTCAATGCCTCTGCTTGATAACTATTCCCCGTAGATCATTCCATAGGACCTGTGGACCAAGTCAGAAGTAAAAAACCATGGTCGGGTTGGTCAAATTGCCGGCTGTACAACCATTATGGCTCAATTTTCGTCCACTTCCGGTCTCCAGGATAGCTTGACATACATATATTATACCTCAAAATGTTTGTACATGTCTCTGCTTTATAACTATATACAGTAAGACTGTCTATACGCCCCTTGATTGGAGTAAATAATGTAAAACCAATGTCCGGCGGTAGGTTAAAATAAAACGGCTTACCTATGTTTTCACCCCCTTCCGGTCCCCATGGCGGCTCGAATAACCAAATACCTTAACAAATATGTGCGCAGGGCTCTCTGCTTAATATATATGTTTAGTTTTTATTTCTGGAGACCTTCGTTAGCCAGAAAAATGCGAAAAACCTATATGCGTTATTACCCGGAAAATCCGTCACGGTCCTGGCATCCCATTTTAGCTCCATAATAGGCAACTTCCGGTCCTCAGAGAGACTTGATCTACATGTATGATACCTCAAAACGTTTGTCAATGCCTCTGCTTGATAACTATTCCCCGTAGATCATTCCATAGGACCTGTGGACCAAGTCAGAAGTAAAAAACCATGGTCGGGTAGGTCAAAATTGCGACTGTACGACCATTATGGCTCAATTTTCGTCCATTTCTGGTCTTCATGATAGCTTGACATACATGTATTATACCTCAAAATGTTTGTACATGTCTCTGCTTGATAAATATTTACAGTAAGACTGTCTATACGCCCCTTGATTGGAGTAAATAATGTGAAACCAATGTCCGGTGGTAGGCTAAAATAAAACGGTTTACCTATGTTTTCACCCTCTTCCGGTCCCCATGGCGGCCCGAATAACCAAATACCCTAACAAATATGTGCGCAGGGATCTCTGCTTAATATATATCTTTAGTTTTTATTTCTTGAGCCCTTCGTTAGCCAGAAAAATGCGAAAAACCAATATGCGTTATTACCCGAATATCCGTCACGGTCCTGGCATCCCATTTTAGCACTGTAATAGGCAACTTCCGGTCCTCAGGGAGGCTTGATCTACATGTATGATACCTCAAAACGTTTGTCAATGCCTCTGCTTGATGACTATTCCCCGTAGATCATTCCATAGGACCTGTGGACCAAGTAAGAAGTAAAAAACCATGGTCGGGTAGGTCAAAATTGCCGGCTGTACGACCATTATGGCTCAATTTTCGTCCATTTCTGTTCTTCAGGATAGCTTGACATACATGTATTATACCTCAAAATGTTTGTACATGTCTCTGCTTGATAAATATATACAGTAAGACTGTCTATACGCCCCTCGATTGGAGTAAATAATGTAAAACCAATGTCCGGCGTAGACTAAAATAAAACGGTTTACCTATGTTTTCACCCCCTTCCGGTCCCCATGGCGGCCCGAATAACCAAATACCCTAACAAATATGTGCGCAGGGCTCTCTGCTTAATATATATGTTTAGTTTTTATTTCTGGGGCCCTTCGTTAGCCAGAAAATGCGAAAAACCAATATGCGTTATTACCCGGAATATCCGTCAGGATCCTGGCATCCCATTTTAGCACTGTAATAGGCAACTTCCAGTGCTCAGGGAGGCTTGATCTACATGTATGATACCTCAAAACGTTTGTCAATGCCTCTGCTTGATAACTATTCCCCGTAGATCATTCCATAGGACCTGTGGACCAAGTAAGAAGTAAAAAACCATGGTCGGGTAGGTCAAAATTGCCGGCTGTAAAACCATTATGGCTCAATTGTCGTCCACTTCCGGTCTCCAGGATAGCTTGACATACATATATTATACCTCAAAATGTTTGTACATGTCTCTGCTTTATAACTATATACAGTAAGACTGTCTATACGCCCCTTGATTGGAGTAAATAATGTAAAACCAATGTCCGGCGGTAGGTTAAAATAAAACGGCTTACCTATGTTTTCACCCCCTTCCGGTCCCCATGGCGGCTCGAATAACCAAATACCTTAACAAATATGTGCGCAGGGCTCTCTGCTTAATATATATGTTTAGTTTTTATTTCTGGAGACCTTCGTTAGCCAGAAAAATGCGAAAAACCTATATGCGTTATTACCCGGAAAATCCGTCACGGTCCTGGCATCCCATTTTAGCTCCATAATAGGCAACTTCCGGTCCTCAGAGAGACTTGATCTACATGTATGATACCTCAAAACGTTTGTCAATGCCTCTGCTTGATAACTATTCCCCGTAGATCATTCCATAGGACCTGTGGACCAAGTCAGAAGTAAAAAACCATGGTCGGGTAGGTCAAAATTGCGACTGTACGACCATTATGGCTCAATTTTCGTCCATTTCTGGTCTTCATGATAGCTTGACATACATGTATTATACCTCAAAATGTTTGTACATGTCTCTGCTTGATAAATATTTACAGTAAGACTGTCTATACGCCCCTTGATTGGAGTAAATAATGTGAAACCAATGTCCGGTGGTAGGCTAAAATAAAACGGTTTACCTATGTTTTCACCCTCTTCCGGTCCCCATGGCGGCCCGAATAACCAAATACCCTAACAAATATGTGCGCAGGGATCTCTGCTTAATATATATCTTTAGTTTTTATTTCTTGAGCCCTTCGTTAGCCAGAAAAATGCGAAAAACCAATATGCGTTATTACCCGAATATCCGTCACGGTCCTGGCATCCCATTTTAGCACTGTAATAGGCAACTTCCGGTCCTCAGGGAGGCTTGATCTACATGTATGATACCTCAAAACGTTTGTCAATGCCTCTGCTTGATGACTATTCCCCGTAGATCATTCCATAGGACCTGTGGACCAAGTAAGAAGTAAAAAACCATGGTCGGGTAGGTCAAAATTGCCGGCTGTACGACCATTATGGCTCAATTTTCGTCCATTTCTGTTCTTCAGGATAGCTTGACATACATGTATTATACCTCAAAATGTTTGTACATGTCTCTGCTTGATAAATATATACAGTAAGACTGTCTATACGCCCCTCGATTGGAGTAAATAATGTAAAACCAATGTCCGGCGTAGACTAAAATAAAACGGTTTACCTATGTTTTCACCCCCTTCCGGTCCCCATGGCGGCCCGAATAACCAAATACCCTAACAAATATGTGCGCAGGGCTCTCTGCTTAATATATATGTTTAGTTTTTATTTCTGGGGCCCTTCGTTAGCCAGAAAATGCGAAAAACCAATATGCGTTATTACCCGGAATATCCGTCAGGATCCTGGCATCCCATTTTAGCACTGTAATAGGCAACTTCCAGTCCTCAGGGAGGCTTGATCTACATGTATGATACCTCAAAACGTTTGTCAATGCCTCTGCTTGATAACTATTCCCCGTAGATCATTCCATAGGACCTGTGGACCAAGTAAGAAGTAAAAAACCATGGTCGGGTAGGTCAAAATTGCCGGCTGTAAAACCATTATGGCTCAATTGTCGTCCACTTCCGGTCTCCAGGATAGCTTGACATACATGTATTATACCTCAAAATGTTTGTACATGTCTCTGCCTTATAAATATATACAGTAAGACTGTATATACTCCCCTTGATTGGAGTAAATAATGTAAAACCAATGTCCGGCGGTAGGTTAAAATAAAACGGCTTACCTATGTTTTCACCCCCTTCCGGTCCCCATGGCGGCCCAAATAACCAAATACCTTAACAAATATGTGCGCAGGGCTCTCTGCTTAATATATATGTTTAGTTTTTATCTCTGGAGACCTTCGTTAGCCAGAAATATGCGAAAAACCAATATGCGCTATTACCCGGAATATCCGTCACGTCCTGGCATCCCATTTTAGCTCCGTAATATGCAACTTCCGGTCCTCAGGGAGGCTCGATCTACATGTATGATACCTCAAAACGTTTGTCAATGCCTCTGCTTGATAACTATTCCCCGTAGATCATTCCATAGAACCTGTGGACCAAGTCAGAAGTAAAAAACCATGGTCGGGTAGGTCAAAATTGCCGGCTGTACAACCATTATGGCTCAATTGTCGTCCACTTCCGGTCTCCAGGATAGCTTGACATACATGTATTATACCTCAAAATGTTTGTACATGTCTCTGCTTTATAAATATATACAGTAAGACTGTCTATACGTCCCTTGATTGGAGTAAATAATGTAAAACCAATGTCAGGCGGTAGGTTAAAATAAAACGGCTTACCTATGTTTTCACCCCCTTCCGGTCCCCATGGCGGCCCGAATAACCAAATACCTTAACAAATATGTGCGCAGGGGTCTCTGCTTAATATATATGTTTTAATTTTTATTTCTGGAGCCCTTCGTTAGCCAGAAAAATGCGAAAAACCAATATGCGTTATTACCCGGAATATCCGTCACGGTCCTGGCATCCCATTTTAGCATCATAATAGGCAACTTCCGGTCCTCAGGGAGGCTTGATCTACATGTATGATACCTCAAAACGTTTGTCAATGCCTCTGCTTGATAACTATTGCCCGTAGATCATTCCATAGGACCTGTGGACCAAGCAAGAAGTAAAAAACCATGGTCGGGTAGGTCAAAATTGGCGGCTGTACAACCATTATGGCTCAATTTTCGTCCACTTCCGGTCTCCAGGATAGCTTGACATACATGTATTATACCTCAAAATGTTTGTACATGTCTCTGCTATATCAATATATACAGTAAGACTGTCTATACGCCCCTTGATCGGAGTAAATAATGTAAAACCAATGTCCGGCGGTAGGTTAAAATAAAACGGCTTACCTATGTTTTCACCCTCTTCCGGTCCCCATGGCCGCCCGAATAACCAAATACCTTAATAAATATGTGCGCATAGGTCTCTGCTTAATATATATGTTTTAATTTTTATTTCTGGAGCCCTTCGTTAGCCAGAAAAATGCGAAAAACCAATATCCGTTATTACCCGGAATATCCGTCACGGTCCTGGCATCCCATTTTAGCTCCGTAATAGGCAACTTCTGGTCCTCAGGGAGGATTGATCTACATGTATGATACCTCAAAACGTTTGTCAATGCCTCTGCTTGATCAATATTCCCCGTAGATCATTCCATAGGACCTGTGGACCAAGTCAGAAGTAAAAAACCATGGTCGGGTAGGTCAAAATTGCCGGCTGTACAACCATTATGGCTCAATTGTCGTCCACTTCCGGTCTCCAGGATAGCTTGACATACATGTATTATACCTCAAATTTTTTGTACATGTCTCTGCTTTATAAATATATACAGTAAGACTGTCTATACGTCCCTTGATTATTGGAGTAAATAATGTAAAACCAATGTCCGGCAGTAGGTTAAAATAAAACGTTTACCTATGTGTTCACCCCCTTCCAGTCCTCATGGCGGCCCGAATAACCAAATACCTTAACAAATATGTGCGCATGGGTCTCTGCTTAATATATATGTTTAGTTATTATTTCTGGAGCCCTTCGTTAGCCAGAAAAATGCGAAAAACCAATATGCGTTATTACCCGGAATATCCGTCACTGTCCTGGCATCCCATTTTAGCTCCGTAATAGGCAACTTCTGGTCCTCAGGGAGGATTGATCTACATGTATGATACCTCAAAACGTTTGTCAATGCCTCTGCTTGATAACTATTCCCCGTAGATCATTCCATAGGATCTGTGGACCAAGTAAGAAGAAAAAACCATGGTCGGGTAGGTCAAAATTGCCGGCTTTAAAACCATTATGGCTCAATTGTCGTCCACTTCCGGTCTCCAGGAAAGCTTGAAATACATGTATTATACCTCAAAATGTTTGTACATGTCTCTGCCTTATAAATATAAACAGTAAGACTGTCTATACTCCCCTTGATTGGAGTAAATAATGTAAAACCAATGTCCGGCGGTAGGTTAAAATAAAACGGCTTACCTATGTTTTCACCCCCTTCCGGTCCCCATGGACGGCCAAATAACCAAATGCCTTAACAAATATGTGCGCAGGGCTCTCTGCTTAATATATATGTTTAGTTTTTATTTCTGGAGACCTTCGTTAGCCAGAAAAATGCGAAAAACCAATATGCTTTATTACCCGGAATATCCATCACGGTCCTGGCATCCCATTTTAGCTCCGTAATAGGCAACTTCCGGTCCTCAGGGGGGCTTGATCTACATGTATGATACCTCAAAACGTTTGTCAATGCCTCTACTTGATAACTATTCCCCGTAGATCATTCCATAGGACCTGTGGACCAAGTCAGAAGTAAAAAACCATGGTCGGGTAGGTCAAAATTGACGGCTGTACAACCATTATGGCTCAATTGTCGTCCACTTCCGGTCTCCAGGATAGCTTGACATACATGTATTATACCTCAAATTGTTTGTACATGTCTCTGCTTTATAAATATATACAGTAAGACTGTCTATACGTCCCTTGATTGGAGTAAATAATGTAAAACCAATGTCCGGCGGTAGGTTAAAATAAAACGTTTACCTATGTGTTCACCCCCTTCCAGTCCTCATGGCGGCCCGAATAACCAAATACCTTAACAAATATGTGCGCATGGGTCTCTGCTTAATATATATGTTTAGTTATTATTTCTGGAGCCCTTCGTTAGCCAGAAAAATGCGAAAAACCAATATGCGTTATTACCCGGAATAACGTCACGGTCCTGGCATCCCATTTTAGCTCCGTAATAGGCAACTTCCGGTACTCAGGGAGGCTTGATCTACATGTATGATACCTCAAAACGTTTGTCAATGCCGCTGCTTGATAACTATTCCCCGTAGATTATTCCATAGGACCTGTGGACCAAGTCAGAAGTAAAAAACCATGGTCGGGTTGGTCAAATTGTCGGCTGTACAACCATTATGGCTCAATTTTCGTCCACTTCCGGTCTCCAGGATAGCTTGACATACATGTATTATACCTCAAAATGTTTGTACATGTCTCTGCTTGATAAATATATACAGTGAGACTGTCTATACGCCCCTTGATTGGAGTAAATAATGTAAAACCAATGTCCGGCGGTAGGTTAAAATAAAACGGCTTACCTAAGTTTTCACCCCCTTCCGGTCCCCATGGCGGCCCGAATAACCAAATACCTTAACAAATATGTGCGCAGGGCTCTCTGCTTAATATATATGTTTCGTTTTTATTTCTGGAGACCTTCGTTAGCCAGAAAAATGCGAAAAATCAATATGCGCTATTACCCGGAATATCCGTCACGGTCCTGGCATCCCATTTTAGCTCCGTAATAGGCAACTTCCGGTCCTCAGGGAGGCTTGATCTACATGTATGATACCTCAAAACGTTTGTCAATGCCTCAGCTTGATAATTATTCCCGTAGATAATTCCATAGGACCTGTGGACCAAGTCAGAAGTAAAAAACCATGGTCGGGTAGGTCAAAATTGCCTGCTGTACAACCATTATGGCTCAATGTTCGTCCACTTGCGGTCTCCAGGATAGCTTGACATACATGTATTATACCTCAAAATGTTTGTACATGTCTCTGCTTGATAAATATTTACAGTAAGACTGTCTATACGCCCCTTGATTGGAGTAAATAATGTAAAACCAATGTCAGGCGGTAGGCTAAAATAAAACGGTTTACCTATTTTTTCACCCACTTCCGGTCCCCATGGCCGCCCGAATAACCAAATACCTTAACAAATATGTGCGCATGGCTCTCTGCTTAATATATATGTTTAGTTTTTATTTCTGGGGCCCTTCGTTAGCCAGAAAATGCGAAAAACCAATATGCGTTATTACCCGGAATATCCGTCAGGATCCTGGCATCCCATTTTAGCACTGTAATAGGCAACTTCCGGTCCTCAGGGAGGCTTGATCTACATGTATGATACCTCAAAACGTTTGTCAATGCCTCTGCTTGATAACTATTCCCCGTAGATCATTCCATAGGACCTGTGGACCAAGTAAGAAGTAAAAAGCCATGGTCGGGTAGGTCAAAACTGCCGCTGTACAACCATTATGGCTCAATTTAGTCCACTTCCGGTCTTCAGGATAGCTTGACATACATGTATTATACCTCAAAATATTTGTACATGTCTCTGCTTTATAAATATATACAGTAAGACTGTCTATACGCCCGTTGATTGGAGTAAATAATGTAAAACCAATGTCCGGCTGTAGGCTAAAATAAAACGGTTTACCTATGTTTTCACCCTCTTCCGGTCCCCTTGGCGGCCCGAATAACCAAATGACCTAACAAATATGTGCGCAGGGGTCTCTGCTTAATATATATGTTTAGTTTTTATTTCTGGGGCCCTTCGTTAGCCAGAAAATGCGAAAAACCAATATGCGTTATTACCCGGAATATCCGTCAGGATCCTGGCATCCCATTTTAGCACTGTAATAGGCAACTTCCAGTCCTCAGGGAGGCTTGATCTACATGTATGATACCTCAAAACGTTTGTCAATGCCTCTGCTTGATAACTATTCCCCGTAGATCATTCCATAGGACCTGTGGACCAAGTAAGAAGTAAAAAACCATGGTCGTGTAGGTCAAAATTGCCGGCTGTAAAACCATTATGGCTCAATTGTCGTCCACTTCCGGTCTCCAGGATAGCTTGACATACATGTATTATACCTCAAAATGTTTGTACATGTCTCTGCCTTATAAATATATACAGTAAGACTGTATATACTCCCCTTGATTGGAGTAAATAATGTAAAACCAATGTCCGGCGGTAGGTTAAAATAAAACGGCTTACCTATGTTTTCACCCCCTTCCGGTCCCCATGGCGGCCCAAATAACCAAATACCTTAACAAATATGTGCGCAGGGCTCTCTGCTTAATATATATGTTTAGTTTTTATTTCTGGAGACCTTCGTTAGCCAGAAATATGCGAAAAACCAATATGCGCTATTACCCGGAATATCCGTCACGTCCTGGCATCCCATTTTAGCTCCGTAATATGCAACTTCCGGTCCTCAGGGAGGCTCGATCTACATGTATGATACCTCAAAACGTTTGTCAATGCCTCTGCTTGATAACTATTCCCCGTAGATCATTCCATAGAACCTGTGGACCAAGTCAGAAGTAAAAAACCATGGTCGGGTAGGTCAAAATTGCCGGCTGTACAACCATTATGGCTCAATTGTCGTCCACTTCCGGTCTCCAGGATAGCTTGACATACATGTATTATACCTCAAAATGTTTGTACATGTCTCTGCTTTATAAATATATACAGTAAGACTGTCTATACGTCCCTTGATTGGAGTAAATAATGTAAAACCAATGTCAGGCGGTAGGTTAAAATAAAACGGCTTACCTATGTTTTCACCCCCTTCCGGTCCCCATGGCGGCCCGAATAACCAAATACCTTAACAAATATGTGCGCAGGGGTCTCTGCTTAATATATATGTTTTAATTTTTATTTCTGGAGCCCTTCGTTAGCCAGAAAAATGCGAAAAACCAATATGCGTTATTACCCGGAATATCCGTCACGGTCCTGGCATCCCATTTTAGCATCATAATAGGCAACTTCCGGTCCTCAGGGAGGCTTGATCTACATGTATGATACCTCAAAACGTTTGTCAATGCCTCTGCTTGATAACTATTGCCCGTAGATCATTCCATAGGACCTGTGGACCAAGCAAGAAGTAAAAAACCATGGTCGGGTAGGTCAAAATTGGCGGCTGTACAACCATTATGGCTCAATTTTCGTCCACTTCCGGTCTCCAGGATAGCTTGACATACATGTATTATACCTCAAAATGTTTGTACATGTCTCTGCTTGATAAATATATACAGTGAGACTGTCTATACGCCCCTTGATTGGAGTAAATAATGTAAAACCAATGTCCGGCGGTAGGTTAAAATAAAACGGCTTACCTAAGTTTTCACCCCCTTCCGGTCCCCATGGCGGCCCGAATAACCAAATACCTTAACAAATATGTGCGCAGGGCTCTCTGCTTAATATATATGTTTCGTTTTTATTTCTGGAGACCTTCGTTAGCCAGAAAAATGCGAAAAATCAATATGCGCTATTACCCGGAATATCCGTCACGGTCCTGGCATCCCATTTTAGCTCCGTAATAGGCAACTTCCGGTCCTCAGGGAGGCTTGATCTACATGTATGATACCTCAAAACGTTTGTCAATGCCTCAGCTTGATAATTATTCCCGTAGATAATTCCATAGGACCTGTGGACCAAGTCAGAAGTAAAAAACCATGGTCGGGTAGGTCAAAATTGCCTGCTGTACAACCATTATGGCTCAATGTTCGTCCACTTGCGGTCTCCAGGATAGCTTGACATACATGTATTATACCTCAAAATGTTTGTACATGTCTCTGCTTGATAAATATTTACAGTAAGACTGTCTATACGCCCCTTGATTGGAGTAAATAATGTAAAACCAATGTCAGGCGGTAGGCTAAAATAAAACGGTTTACCTATTTTTTCACCCACTTCCGGTCCCCATGGCCGCCCGAATAACCAAATACCTTAACAAATATGTGCGCATGGCTCTCTGCTTAATATATATGTTTAGTTTTTATTTCTGGGGCCCTTCGTTAGCCAGAAAATGCGAAAAACCAATATGCGTTATTACCCGGAATATCCGTCAGGATCCTGGCATCCCATTTTAGCACTGTAATAGGCAACTTCCGGTCCTCAGGGAGGCTTGATCTACATGTATGATACCTCAAAACGTTTGTCAATGCCTCTGCTTGATAACTATTCCCCGTAGATCATTCCATAGGACCTGTGGACCAAGTAAGAAGTAAAAAGCCATGGTCGGGTAGGTCAAAACTGCCGCTGTACAACCATTATGGCTCAATTTAGTCCACTTCCGGTCTTCAGGATAGCTTGACATACATGTATTATACCTCAAAATATTTGTACATGTCTCTGCTTTATAAATATATACAGTAAGACTGTCTATACGCCCGTTGATTGGAGTAAATAATGTAAAACCAATGTCCGGCTGTAGGCTAAAATAAAACGGTTTACCTATGTTTTCACCCTCTTCCGGTCCCCTTGGCGGCCCGAATAACCAAATGACCTAACAAATATGTGCGCAGGGGTCTCTGCTTAATATATATGTTTAGTTTTTATTTCTGGGGCCCTTCGTTAGCCAGAAAATGCGAAAAACCAATATGCGTTATTACCCGGAATATCCGTCAGGATCCTGGCATCCCATTTTAGCACTGTAATAGGCAACTTCCAGTCCTCAGGGAGGCTTGATCTACATGTATGATACCTCAAAACGTTTGTCAATGCCTCTGCTTGATAACTATTCCCCGTAGATCATTCCATAGGACCTGTGGACCAAGTAAGAAGTAAAAAACCATGGTCGGGTAGGTCAAAATTGCCGGCTGTAAAACCATTATGGCTCAATTGTCGTCCACTTCCGGTCTCCAGGATAGCTTGACATACATGTATTATACCTCAAAATGTTTGTACATGTCTCTGCCTTATAAATATATACAGTAAGACTGTATATACTCCCCTTGATTGGAGTAAATAATGTAAAACCAATGTCCGGCGGTAGGTTAAAATAAAACGGCTTACCTATGTTTTCACCCCCTTCCGGTCCCCATGGCGGCCCAAATAACCAAATACCTTAACAAATATGTGCGCAGGGCTCTCTGCTTAATATATATGTTTAGTTTTTATTTCTGGAGACCTTCGTTAGCCAGAAATATGCGAAAAACCAATATGCGCTATTACCCGGAATATCCGTCACGTCCTGGCATCCCATTTTAGCTCCGTAATATGCAACTTCCGGTCCTCAGGGAGGCTCGATCTACATGTATGATACCTCAAAACGTTTGTCAATGCCTCTGCTTGATAACTATTCCCCGTAGATCATTCCATAGAACCTGTGGACCAAGTCAGAAGTAAAAAACCATGGTCGGGTAGGTCAAAATTGCCGGCTGTACAACCATTATGGCTCAATTGTCGTCCACTTCCGGTCTCCAGGATAGCTTGACATACATGTATTATACCTCAAAATGTTTGTACATGTCTCTGCTTTATAAATATATACAGTAAGACTGTCTATACGTCCCTTGATTGGAGTAAATAATGTAAAACCAATGTCAGGCGGTAGGTTAAAATAAAACGGCTTACCTATGTTTTCACCCCCTTCCGGTCCCCATGGCGGCCCGAATAACCAAATACCTTAACAAATATGTGCGCAGGGGTCTCTGCTTAATATATATGTTTTAATTTTTATTTCTGGAGCCCTTCGTTAGCCAGAAAAATGCGAAAAACCAATATGCGTTATTACCCGGAATATCCGTCACGGTCCTGGCATCCCATTTTAGCATCATAATAGGCAACTTCCGGTCCTCAGGGAGGCTTGATCTACATGTATGATACCTCAAAACGTTTGTCAATGCCTCTGCTTGATAACTATTGCCCGTAGATCATTCCATAGGACCTGTGGACCAAGCAAGAAGTAAAAAACCATGGTCGGGTAGGTCAAAATTGGCGGCTGTACAACCATTATGGCTCAATTTTCGTCCACTTCCGGTCTCCAGGATAGCTTGACATACATGTATTATACCTCAAAATGTTTGTACATGTCTCTGCTATATCAATATATACAGTAAGACTGTCTATACGCCCCTTGATCGGAGTAAATAATGTAAAACCAATGTCCGGCGGTAGGTTAAAATAAAACGGCTTACCTATGTTTTCACCCTCTTCCGGTCCCCATGGCCGCCCGAATAACCAAATACCTTAATAAATATGTGCGCATAGGTCTCTGCTTAATATATATGTTTTAATTTTTATTTCTGGAGCCCTTCGTTAGCCAGAAAAATGCGAAAAACCAATATCCGTTATTACCCGGAATATCCGTCACGGTCCTGGCATCCCATTTTAGCTCCGTAATAGGCAACTTCTGGTCCTCAGGGAGGCTTGATCTACATGTATGATACCTCAAAACGTTTGTCAATGCCGCTGCTTGATAACTATTCCCCGTAGATTATTCCATAGGACCTGTGGACCAAGTCAGAAGTAAAAAACCATGGTCGGGTTGGTCAAATTGTCGGCTGTACAACCATTATGGCTCAATTTTCGTCCACTTCCGGTCTCCAGGATAGCTTGACATACATGTATTATACCTCAAAATGTTTGTACATGTCTCTGCTTGATAAATATATACAGTGAGACTGTCTATACGCCCCTTGATTGGAGTAAATAATGTAAAACCAATGTCCGGCGGTAGGTTAAAATAAAACGGCTTACCTAAGTTTTCACCCCCTTCCGGTCCCCATGGCGGCCCGAATAACCAAATACCTTAACAAATATGTGCGCAGGGCTCTCTGCTTAATATATATGTTTCGTTTTTATTTCTGGAGACCTTCGTTAGCCAGAAAAATGCGAAAAATCAATATGCGCTATTACCCGGAATATCCGTCACGGTCCTGGCATCCCATTTTAGCTCCGTAATAGGCAACTTCCGGTCCTCAGGGAGGCTTGATCTACATGTATGATACCTCAAAACGTTTGTCAATGCCTCAGCTTGATAATTATTCCCGTAGATAATTCCATAGGACCTGTGGACCAAGTCAGAAGTAAAAAACCATGGTCGGGTAGGTCAAAATTGCCTGCTGTACAACCATTATGGCTCAATGTTCGTCCACTTGCGGTCTCCAGGATAGCTTGACATACATGTATTATACCTCAAAATGTTTGTACATGTCTCTGCTTGATAAATATTTACAGTAAGACTGTCTATACGCCCCTTGATTGGAGTAAATAATGTAAAACCAATGTCAGGCGGTAGGCTAAAATAAAACGGTTTACCTATTTTTTCACCCACTTCCGGTCCCCATGGCCGCCCGAATAACCAAATACCTTAACAAATATGTGCGCATGGCTCTCTGCTTAATATATATGTTTAGTTTTTATTTCTGGGGCCCTTCGTTAGCCAGAAAATGCGAAAAACCAATATGCGTTATTACCCGGAATATCCGTCAGGATCCTGGCATCCCATTTTAGCACTGTAATAGGCAACTTCCGGTCCTCAGGGAGGCTTGATCTACATGTATGATACCTCAAAACGTTTGTCAATGCCTCTGCTTGATAACTATTCCCCGTAGATCATTCCATAGGACCTGTGGACCAAGTAAGAAGTAAAAAGCCATGGTCGGGTAGGTCAAAACTGCCGCTGTACAACCATTATGGCTCAATTTAGTCCACTTCCGGTCTTCAGGATAGCTTGACATACATGTATTATACCTCAAAATATTTGTACATGTCTCTGCTTTATAAATATATACAGTAAGACTGTCTATACGCCCGTTGATTGGAGTAAATAATGTAAAACCAATGTCCGGCTGTAGGCTAAAATAAAACGGTTTACCTATGTTTTCACCCTCTTCCGGTCCCCTTGGCGGCCCGAATAACCAAATGACCTAACAAATATGTGCGCAGGGGTCTCTGCTTAATATATATGTTTAGTTTTTATTTCTGGAGCCCTTCGTTAGCCAGAAAAATGCGAAAAACCAATATGCGTTATTACCCGGAATATCCATCAGGGTCCTGGCATCCTATTTTAGCACCGTAATAGGCAAATTCCGGTCCTCAGAGAGACTTCATCTACATGTATGATACCACAAAACGTTTGTCAATGCCTCTGCTTGATAACTATTCCCCGTAGATCATTCCATAGGACCTGTGGACCAAGCAAGAAGTAAAAAACCATGGTCGGGTAGGTCAAAATTGCCGCTGTACAACCATTATGGCTCAATTTTCGTCCACTTCCGGTCTCCAGGATAGCTTGACATACATGTATTATACCTCAAAATGTTTGTACATGTGTCTGCTATATCAATATATACAGTAAGACTGTCTATACGCCCCTTGATTGGAGTAAATAATGTAAAACCAATGTCCGGCGGTAGGTTAAAATAAAACGGTTTACCTATGTTTTCACCCCCTTCCGGTCCCCATGGACGGCCAAATAACCAAATGCCTTAACAAATATGTGCGCAGGGCTCTCTGCTTAATATATATGTTTAGTTTTTATTTCTGGAGACCTTCGTTAGCCAGAAAAATGCGAAAAACCAATATGCTTTATTACCCGGAATATCGTCACGGTCCTGGCATCCCATTTTAGCTCCGTAATAGGCAACTTCCGGTCCTCAGGGGGGCTTGATCTACATGTATGATACCTCAAAACGTTTGTCAATGCCTCTGCTTGATAACTATTCCCCGTAGATCATTCCATAGGACCTGTGGACCAAGTCAGAAGTAAAAAACCATGGTCGGGTAGGTCAAAATTGCCGGCTGTACAACCATTATGGCTCAATTGTCGTCCACTTCCGGTCTCCAGGATAGCTTGACATACATGTATTATACCTCAAATTGTTTGTACATGTCTCTGCTTGATAAATATATACAGTAAGACTGTCTATACGTCCCTTGATTGGAGTAAATAATGTAAAACCAATGTCCGGCGGTAGGTTAAAATAAAACGTTTACCTATGTGTTCACCCCCTTCCAGTCCTCATGGCGGCCCGAATAACCAAATATCTAAACAAATATGTGCGCAGGTGTCTCTGCTTAATATATATGTTTAGGTTTTATTTCTGGAGCCCTTCGTTAGCCAGAAAAATGCGAAAAACCAATATGCGTTATTACCCGGAATATCCGTCACGGTCCTGGCATCCCATTTTAGCACTGTAATAGGCAACTTCCGGTCCTCAGGGAAGCTTGATCTACATGTATGATACCTCAAAACGTTTGTCAATGCCTCAGCTTGATAATTATTCCCGTAGATAATTCCATAGGACCTGTGGCCCATGTAAGAAGTAAAAAACCATGGTCGGGTAGGTCAAAATTGCCGGCTGTACAACCATTATGGCTCAATTTTCGTCCACTTCCGGTCTTCAGGATAGCTTGACATACATGTATTATACCTCAAAAAATTTGTACATGTCTCTGCTTTATAAATATATACAGTAAGACTGTCTATACGCCCCTTGATTGGAGTAAATAATGTAAAACCAATGTCCGGCGGTAGGTTAAAATAAAACGGTTTACCTATGTTTTCACCCTCTTCCGGCCCCATGGCGTTCCGAATAACCAAATACCCTAACAAATATGTGCGCAGGTGTCTCTGCTTAATATATATGTTTAGGTTTTATTTCTGGAGCACTTCGTTAGCCAGAAAAATGCGAAAAACCAATATGCGTTATTACCCGGAATATCCGTCACGGTCCTGGCATCCCATTTTAGCACTGTAATAGGCAACTTCCGGTCCTCAGGGAGGCTTGATCTACATGTATGATACCTCAAAACGTTTGTCAATGCCTCTGCTTGATAACTATTCCCCGCAGATCAATCCATAGTACCTGTGGCCCATGTCAGAAGTAAAAAACCTTGGTCGAGTAGGTCAAAATTGCCGCTGTGCAACCAGTATGGCTCAATTTCCGTCCACTTCCGGTCTCCAGAATAGCTTGACATACATGTATTATACCTCAAAATGTTTGTACATGTCTCTGCTTTATAAATATATACAGTAAGACTGTCTATACGCCCCTTGATTGGAGTAAATAATGTAAAACCAATGTCCGGCGGTAGGTTAAAATAAAACGGTTTACCTATGTTTTCACCCCCTTCCAGTCCTCATGGCAGCCCGAATAACCAAATACCTTAACAAATATGTGCGCATGGGTCTCTGTTTAATATATATGTTTAGTTGTTATTTCTGAAGCCCTTCGTTAGCCAGAAAAATGCGAAAAACCAATATGCGTTATTACCCGGAATAACCGTCACGGTCCTGGCATCCCATTTTAGCTCCGTAATAGGCAACTTCCGGTGCTCAGGAAGGCTTGAACTACATGTATGATACCTCAAAACGTTTGTCAATGCCTCTGCTTGATAACTATTCCCCTTAGATCATTCCATAGGACCTGTGGACCAAGTCAGAAGTAAAAAACCATGGTCGGGTAGGTCAAATTGCCGGCTGTACAACCATTATAGCTCAATTTTCGTCCACTTCCGGTCTCCAGGATAGCTTGACATACATGTATTATACCTCAAAATGTTTGTACATGTCTCTGCTTTATAAATATATACAGTAAGACTGTCTATACGCCCCTTGATTGGAGTAAATAATGTAAAACCAACGTCCGGCGGTAGGTTAAAATAAAACGGTTTACCTATGTTTTCCCCCTCTTCCGGTCCCCATGGCGGCCCGAATAACCAAATACCCTAACAAATATGTGCGCAGGTGTCACTGCTTAATATATATGTTTAGGTTTTATTTCTGGAGCCCTTCGTTAGCCAGAAAAATGCGAAAAACCAATATGCGTTATTACGCGGAATATTCGTCACGGTCCTGGCATCCCATTTTTGCTCCGTAATAGGCAACTTCCGGTCCTCAGGGAGGCTTGATCTACATGTATGATACCTCAAAACGTTTGTCAATGCCTCTGCTTGATAACTATTCCCCGTAGATCAATCCATAGGACCTGTGGCCCATGTCAGAAGTAAAAAACCATGGTCGGGTAGGTCAAAATTGCCGGCTGTACAACCAGTATGGCTCAATTTTCGTCCACTTCCGGTCTTCAGAATAGCTTGACATACATGTATTATACCTCAAAATATGTGTACATGTCTCTGCTTGATAAATATATACAGTGAGACTGTCTATACGCCCCTTGATTGGAGTAAATAATGTAAAACCAATGTCCGGCGGTAGGCTAAAATAAAACGGTTTACCTATGTTTTCACCCTCTTCCGGTCCCCATGGCGGCCCGAATAACCAAATACCCTAACAAATATGTGCGCAGGGGTCTCTGCTTAATATATATGTTTGGTTTTTATTTCTTGAGCCCTTCGTTAGCCAGAAAAATGCGAAAAACCAATATGCGTTATTACCCGGAAAATCCGTCACGGTCCTGGCATCCCATTTTAGCACTGTAATAGGAAACCTCCGGTCCTCAGGGAGGCTTGATCTACATGTATGATACCTCAAAACGTTTGTCAATGCCTCTGCTTGATAATTATTCCCGTAGATAATTCCATAGGACTTGTGGACCAAGTAAGAAGTAAAAAACCATGGTCGGGTAGGTCAAAATTGCCGGCTGTACAACCATTATGGCTCAATTTTCGTCCACTTCCGGTCTCCAGGATAGCTTGACATACATGTATTATACCTCAAAAAATTTGTACATGTCTCTGCTTGATAAATATATACAGTAAGACTGTCTATACGCCCCTTGATTGGAGTAAATAATGTAAAACCAATGTCCGGCGGTAGGTTAAAATAAAACGGTTTACCTATGTTTTCACCCTCTTCCGGTCCCCATGGCGGCCCGAATAACCAAATACCCTAACAAATATGTGCGCAGGTGTGTCTGCTTAATATATATGTTTAGGTTTTATTTTTGGAGCCCTTCGTTAGCCAGAAAAATGCGAAAAACCAATATGCGTTATTACCCGGAATAACCGTCACGGTCCTGGCATCCCATGTTAGCACTGTAATAGGCAACTTCCGGTCCTCAGGGAGGCTTGATCTACATGTATGATACCTCAAAACGTTTGTCAATGCCTCTGCTTGATAATTATTCCCGTAGATCATTCCATAGGACCTGTGGACCAAGTAAGAAGTAAAAAACCATGGTCGGGTAGGTCAAAATTGCCGGCTGTAAAACCATTATGGCTCAATTTTCGTCCACTTCCGGTCTTCAGGATAGCTTGACATACATGTATTATACCTCAAAATATTTGTACATGTCTCTGCTTGATAAATATATACAGTAAGACTGTCTATACGCCCCTTGATTGGAGTAAATAATGTAAAACCAATGTCCGGCGGTAGGTTAAAATAAAACGGTTTACCTATGTTTTCACCCCCTTCCAGTCCTCATGGCGGCCTAAATAACCAAATACCTCAACAAATATGTGCGCATGGGTCTCTGCTTAATATATATGTTTAGTTGTTATTTCTGGAGCCCTTCGTTAGCCAGAAAAATGCGAAAAACCAATATGCGTTATTACCCGGAATAACCGTCACGGTCCTGGCATCCCATGTTAGCACTGTAATAGGCAACTTCCGGTCCTCAGGGAGGCTTGATCTACATGTATGATACCTCAAAACGTTTGTCAATGCCTCTGCTTGATAACTATTCCCGTAGATCATTCCATAGGACCTGTGGACCAAGTAAGAAGTAAAAAACCATGGTCGGGTAGGTCAAAATTGCCGGCTGTACAACCATTATGGCTCAATTTTCGTCCACTTCCGGTCTTCAGGATAGCTTGACATACATGTATTATACCTCAAAAAATTTGTACATGTCTCTGCTTGATAAATATATACAGTAAGACTGTCTATACGCCCCTTGATTGGAGTAAATAATGTAAAACCAATGTCCGGCGGTAGGTTAAAATAAAACGGTTTACCTATGTTTTCACCCTCTTCCGGTCCCCATGGCGGCCCGAATAACCAAATACCCTACCAAATATGTGCGCAGGTGTCTCTGCTTAATATATATGTTCAGGTTTAATTTCTGGAGCCCTTCGTTAGTCAGAAAAATGCGAAAAACCAATATGCGTTATTACCCGGAATATCCGTCACGGTCCTGGCATCCCATTTTAGCACCGTAATAGGCAACTTCCGGTCCTCAGGGAGGCTTGATCTACATGTATGATACCTCAAAACGTTTGTCAATGCCTCTGCTTGATAACTATTCCCCGTAGATCAATCCATAGGACCTGTGGCCTATGTCAGAAGTAAAAAAACATGGTCGGGTAGGTCAAAATTGCCGGCTGTGCAACCAGTATGGCTCAATTTTCGTCCACTTCCGGTCTCCAGAATAGCTTGACATACATGTATTATACCTCAAAATGTTTGTACATGTCTCTGCTTGATAAATATATACAGTAAGACTGTCTATACGCCCCTTGATTGGAGTAAATAATGTAAAACCAATGTCCGGCGGTAGGTTAAAATAAAACGGTTTACCTATGTTTTCACCCCCTTCCAGTCCTCATGGCGGCCCGAATAACCAAATACCTTAACAAATATGTGCGCAGGTGTCTCTGCTTAATATATATGTTTAGTTTTTATTTCTGGAGCCCTTCGTTAGCCAGAAAAATGCGAAAAACCAATATGCGTTATTACCCGGAATAACCGTCACGGTCCTGGCATCCCATTTTAGCTCCGTAATAGGCAACTTCCGGTGCTCAGGAAGGCTTGATCTACATGTATGATACCTCAAAACGTTTGTCAATGCCTCTGCTTGATAACTATTCCCCGTAGATCATTCCATAGGACCTGTGGACTAAGTCAGAAGTAAAAAACCATGGTCGGGTAAGTCAAATTGCCGGCTGTACAACCATTATGGCTCAATTTTCGTCCACTTCCGGTCTCCTGGATAGCTTGACATACATGTATTATACCTCAAAATGTTTGTACATGTCTCTGCTTTATAAATATATACAGTGAGACTGTCTATACGCCCCTTGATTGGAGTAAATAATGTAAAACCAATGTCAGGCGGTAGGTTAAAATAAAACGGCTTACCTATGTTTTCACCCCCTTCCGGTCCCCATGGAGGCCCGAATAACCAAATACCTTAACAAATATGTGCGCATATATGTTTAGTTTTTATTTCTGGAGATCTTAGTTAGCCAGAAAAATGCGAAAAACCAATATGCGCTATTACCCGGAATATCCGTCACGGTCCTGGCATCCCATTTTAGCTCCGTAATAGGCAACTTCCGGTCCTCAGGGAGGCTCGATCTACATGTATGATACCTCAAAACGTTTGTCAATGCCTCTGCTTGATAACTATTTCCCGTAGATCATTCCATAGAACCTGTGAACCAAGTCAGAAGTAAAAAACCATGGTCGGGTAGGTCAAAATTGCCGGCTGTACAACCATTATGGCTCAATTTTCGTCCACTTCCGGTCTCCAGGATAGCTTGACATACATGTATTATACCTCAAAATGTTTGTACATGTCTCTGCTTTATAAATATATACAGTAAGACTGTCTATACGTCCCTTGATTGGAGTAAATAATGTAAAACCAATGTCCAGTGGTAGGTTAAAATAAAACGGCTTACCTATGTTTTCAACCCCTTCCGGTCCCCATGGCGGCCCGAATAACCAAATACCTTAACAAATATGTGCGCATGGGTCTCTGCTTAATATATATGTTTTAATTTTTATTTCTGGAGCCCTTCGTTAGCCAGAAAAATGTGAAAAACCAATATGCGTTATTACCCGGAATATCCGTCACGGTCCTGGCATCCCATTTTAGCACCGTAATAGGCAACTTCCGGTCCTCAGGGAGTCTTGATCTACAATTTTGATACCTCAAAACGTTTGTCAATAACTCTGCTTGATAACTATTGCCCGTAGATCATTCCATAGGACCTGTGGACCAAGTAAGAAGTAAAAAACCATGGTCGGGTAGGTCAAAATTGCCGCTGTACAACCAGTATGGCTCAATTTTCGTCCACTTCCGGTCTCCAGGATAGCTTGACATACATGTATTATACCTCAAAATGTTTGTACATGTCTCTGCTTTATAAATATATACAGTGAGACTGTCTATACGCCCCTTGATTGGAGTAAATAATGTAAAACCAATGTCCGGCGGCAGGTTAAAATAAAACGGCTTACCTATGTTTTCACCCTCTTCCGGTCCCCAAGGCGGCCCGAATAACCAAATACCTAAACAAATATGTGCGCAGGGCTCTCTGCTTAATATATATGTTTAGTTTTTATTTCTGGAGACCTTCGTTAGCCAAAAAAATGCGAAAAACCAATATGCGCTATTACAAGGAATATCCGTCACGGTCCTGGCATCCCATTTTAGCTCCGTAATAGGCAACTTCCGGTCCTCAGGGAGGCTCGATCTACATGTATGATACCTCAAAACGTTTGTCAATGCCTCTGCTTGATAACTATTGCCCGTAGATCATTCCATAGGACCTGTGGACCAAGTAAGAAGTAAAAAACCATGGTCGGGTAGGTCAAAATTGCCGCTGTACAACCAGTATGGCTCAATTTTCGTCCACTTCCGGTCTCCAGGATAGCTTGACATACATGTATTATACCTCAAAATGTTTGTACATGTCTCTGCTTTATAAATATATACAGTGAGACTGTCTATACGCCCCTTGATTGGAGTAAATAATGTAAAACCAATGTCCGGCGGTAGGTTAAAATAAAACGGCTTACCTATGTTTTCACCCCCTTCCGGTCCCCAAGGCGGCCCGAATAACCAAATACCTTAACAAATATGTGCGCAGGGCTCTCTGCTTAATATATATGTTTAGTTTTTATTTCTGGAGACCTTCGTTAGCCAGAAAAATGCGAAAAACCAATATGTGCTATTACCCGGAATATCCGTCACGGTCCTGGCATCCCATTTTAGCTCCGTAATAGGCAACTTCCGGTCCTCAGGGAGGCTCGATCTACATGTATGATACCTCAAAACGTTTGTCAATGCCTCTGCTTGATAACTATTTCCCGTAGATCATTCCATAGGACCTGTGGACCAAGTCAGAAATAAAAAACCATGGTTGGGTAGGTCAAAATTGCCGGCTGTACAACCATTATGGCTCAATTTTCGTCCACTTCCGGTCTCCAGGATAGCTTGACATACATGTATTATACCTCAAAATGTTTGTACATGTCTCTGCTTTATAAATATATACAGTAAGACTGTCTATACTCCCGTTGATTGGATTAAATAATGTAAAACCAATGTCCAGCGGTAGGTTAATATAAAACGGCTTACCTATGTTTTCACCCCCTTCCGGTACCCATGGCGGCCTAAATAACCAAATACCTTTACAAATATGTGCGCAGGGCTCTCTGCTTAATATATATGTTTAGTTGTTATTTCTGGAGCCCTTCGTTAGCCAGAAAAATGCGAAAAACCAATATGCGTTATTACCCGGAATAACCGTCACGGTCCTGGCAACCCATTTTAGCTCCGTAATAGGCAACTTCCGGTGCTCAGGAAGGCTTGATCTGCATGTATGATACCTCAAAACGATTGTCAATGCCTCTGCTTGATAACTATTCCCCGTAGATCATTCCATAGGACCTCTGACATACATGTGTTATACCTCAAAATATTTGTACATGTCTCTGCTTTATAAATATATACAGTAAGATTGTCTATACGCCCCTTGATTGGAGTAAATAATGTAAAACCAATGTCCGGCGGTAGGTTAAAATAAAACGGTTTACCTATGTTTTCACCTCCTTCCGGTCCCCATGGCGGCCCGAATAACCAAATACCCTAACAAATATGTGCGCAGGGGTCTCTGCTTAATATATATGTTTAGTTTTTATTTCTGGAGCCCTTCGTTAGCCAGAAAAATGCGAAAAACCAATATGCGTTATTACCCGGAATATCCGTCACGGTCATGGCATCCCATTTTAGCACCGTAATAGGCAACTTCCGGTCCTCAGGGAGGCTTGATCTCCATGTATGATACCTCAAAACGTTTGTCAATGCCTCTGCTTGATAACTATTCCCCGTAGATCAATCCATAGGACCTGTGGCCCAAGTCATAAGTAAAAAACCATGGTCGGGTAGGTCAAAATTGCCGGCTGTACAACCATTATGGCTCAATTTTCGTCCAATTCTGGTCTCCAGGATAGCTTGACATACATGTATTATACCTCAAAATGTTTGTACATGTCTCTGCTTTATAAATATATACAGTAAGACTGTCTATACGTCCCTTGATTGGAGTAAATAATGTAAAACCAATGTCCAGCGGTAGGTTAAAATAAAACGGCTTACCTATGTTTTCACCCCCTTCCGGTCCCCATGGAGGCCCGAATAACCAAATACCTTAACAAATATGTGCGCAGGGGTCTCTGCTTAAATATATATGTTTAGTTTTTATTTCTGGAGCCCTTCGTTAGCCACAAAAATGCGAAAAACCAATATGCGTTATTACCCGGAATATTCGTCACGGTCCTGGCATCCCATTTTAGCTCCGTAATAGGCAACTTCTGGTCCTCAGGGAGGCTTGATCTACATGTATGATACCTCAAAACGTTTGTCAATGCCTCTGCTTGATAACTATTCCCCGTAGATCATGCCATGGGACATGTGGACCAAGTAAGAAGTAAAAAACCATGGTCGGGTAGGTCAAAATTGCCGGCTGTACAACCATTATGGCTCAATTTTCGTCCACTTCCGGTCTTCAGGATAGCTTGACATACATGTATTATACCTCAAAATATTTGTACATGTCTCTGCTTGATAAATATATACAGTAAGACTGTCCATACGCCACTTGAGTGGAGTAAATAATGTAAAACCAACGTCCAGCTGTAGGTTAAAATAAAACGGTTTACCTATGTTTTCACCCTCTTCCGGTCCCCATGGCGGCCTAAATAACCAAATACCTTAACAAATATGTGCGCAGGGCTCTCTGCTTAATATATATGTTTAGTTGTTATTTCTGGAGCCCTTCGTTAGCCAGAAAAATGCGAAAAACCAATATGCGTTATTACCCGGAATAACCGTCACGGTCCTGGCAACCCATTTTAGCTCCGTAATAGGCAACTTCCGGTGCTCAGGAAGGCTTGATCTGCATGTATGATACCTCAATCGATTGTCAATGCCTCTGCTTGATAACTATTCCCCGTAGATCATTCCATAGGACCTCTGACATACATGTGTTATACCTCAAAATATTTGTACATGTCTCTGCTTTATAAATATATACAGTAAGATTGTCTATACGCCCCTTGATTGGAGTAAATAATGTAAAACCAATGTCCGGCGGTAGGTTAAAATAAAACGGTTTACCTATGTTTTCACCCCCTTCCGGTCCCCATGGCGGCCCGAATAACCAAATACCCTAACAAATATGTGCGCAGGGATCTCTGCTTAATATATATGTTTAGTTTTTATTTCTGGAGCCCTTCGTTAGCCAGAAAAATGCGAAAAACCAATATGCGTTATTACCCGGAATATCCGTCACGGTCCTGGCATCCCATTTTAGCACCGTAATAGGCAACTTCCGGTCCTCAGGGAGGCTTGATCTACATGTATGATACCTCAAAACGTTTGTCAATGCCTCTGCTTGATAACTATTCCCCGTAGATCATTCCATAGAACCTGTGGACCAAGTCAGAAGTAAAAAACCATGGTCGGGTAGGTCAAAATTGCCGGCTGTGCAACCAGTATGGCTCAATTTTCGTCCACTTCCGGTCTCCAGGATAGCTTGACATACATGTATTATACCTCAAAATGTTTGTACATGTCTCTGCTTTATAAATATATACAGTAAGACTGTCTATACGCCCCTTGATTGGAGTAAATAATGTAAAACCAATGTCCGGCGGTAGGTTAAAATAAAACGGTTTACATATGTTTTCACCCTCTTCCGGTCCCCATGGCGGTCCGAATAACCAAATACCCTAACAAATATGTGCGCAGGGGTCTCTGCTTAATATATATGTTTAGTTATTATTTCTGGAGCCCTTCGTTAGCCAGAAAAATGCGAAAAACCAATATGCGTTATTACCCGGAATATCCGTCACAGTCCTGGCATCCCATTTTAGCACTGTAATAGGCAACTTCCGGTCCTCAGGGAGGCTTGATCTACATGTATGATACCTCAAAACGTTTGTCAATGCCTCTGCTTGATAACTATTCCCGTACATAATTCCATAGGACCTGTGGACCAAGTAAGAAGTAAAAAACCATGGACGGGTAGGTCAAAATTGCCTGCTGTACAACCATTATGGCTCAATTTTCGTCCACTTCCGGTCTTCAGGATAGCTTGACATACATGTATTATACCTCAAAAAATTTGTACATGTCTCTGCTTGATAAATATATACAGTAAGACTGTCTATACGCCCCTTGATTGGAGTAAATAATGTAAAACCAATGTCCGGCGGTAGGTTAAAATAAAACGGTTTACCTATGTTTTCACCCTCTTCCGGTCCCCTTGGCGGCCCGAATAACCAAATACCTTAACAAATATGTGCGCATGGGTCTCTGCTTAATATATATGTTTAGTTGTTATTTCTGGAGCCCTTCGTTAGCCAGAAAAATGCGAAAAACCAATATGCGTTATTACCCGGAATAACCGTCACGGTCCTGGCATCCCATTTTAGCTCCGTAATAGGCAACTTCCGGTCCTCAGGGAGGCTTGATCTACATGTATGATACCTCAAAACGTTTGGCAATGCCGCTGCTTGATAACTATTGCCCGTAGATCTTTCCATAGGACCTGTGGACCAAGTCAGAAGTAAAAAACCATGGTCGGGTAGGTCAAATTGACGGCTGTACAACCATTATGGCTCAATTTTCGTCCACTTCCGGTCTCCAGGATATCTTGACATACATGTATTATACCTCAAAATGTTTGTACATGTCTCTGCTTGATAAATATATACAGTAAGACTGTCTATACGCCCCTTGATTGGAGTAAATAATGTAAAACCAATGTCCGGCGGTAGGTTAAAATAAAACGTTTACCTATGTTTTCACCCTCTTCCGGTCCCCATGGCGGCCCGAATAACCAAATACCCTAACAAATATGTGCGCAGGGGTCTCTGCTTAATATATATGTTTAGTTTTTATTTCTTGAGCCCTTCGTTAGCCAGAAAAATGCGAAAAACCAATATGCGTTATTACCCGGAATAACAGTCACGGTCCTGGCATCCCATTTTAGCACTGTAATAGGCAACTTCCGGTCCTCAGGAGGCTTGATCTACATGTATGATACCTCAAAACGTTTGTCAATGCCTCTGCTTGATAACTATTCCCGTAGATAATTCCATAGGACCTGTGGACCAAGTAAGAAGTAAAAAACCATGGTCGGGTAGGTCAAATTGCCGGCTGTACAATCATTATGGCTCAATTTTCGTCCACTTCCGGTCTCCAGGATAGCTTGACATACATGTATTATACCTCAAAATGTTTGTACATGTCTCTGCTTTATAAATATATACAGTGAGACTGTCTATACGCCCCTTGATTGGAGTAAATAATGTAAAACCAATGTCCGGCGGTAGGCTAAAATAAAACGGTTTACCTATGTTTTCACCCTCTACCGGTCCCCATGGCGGTCCGAATAACCAAATACCCTAACAAATATGTGCGCAGGGGTCTCTGCTTAATATATATGTTTGGTTTTTATTTCTTGAGCCCTTCGTTAGCCAGAAAAATGCGAAAAGCCAATATGCGTTATTACCCGGAATATCCGTCACTGTCCTGGCATCCCATTTTAGCACTGTAATAGGCAACTTCCGGTCCTCAGGGAGGCTTGATCTACATGTATGATACCTCAAAACGTTTGTCAATGCCTCTGCTTGATAACTATTCCCGTAGATAATTCCATAGGACCTGTGGACCAAGTAAGAAGTAAAAAACCATGGTCGGGTAGGTCAAAATTGCCTGCTGTACAACCATTATGGCTCAATTTTCGTCCACTTCCGGTCTCCAGGATAGCTTGACATACATGTATTATACCTCAAAATGTTTGTACATGTCTCTGCTTGATAAATATATACAGTAAGACTGTCTATACGCCCCTTGATTGGAGTAAATAATGTAAAACCAATGTCCGGCGGTAGGTTAAAATAAAACGGTTTACCTATGTTTTCACCCCCTTCCAGTCCTCATGGCGGCCCGAATAACCAAATACCTTAACAAATATGTGCGCATGGGTCTCTGCTTAATATATATGTTTAGTTGTTATTTCTGGAGCCCTTCGTTAGCCAGAAAAATGCGAAAAACCAATATGCGTTATTACCCGGAATAACCGTCACGGTCCTGGCATCGCATGTTAGCACTGTAATAGGCAACTTCCGGTCCTCAGGGAGGCTTGATCTACATGTATGATACCTCAAAACGTTTCTCAATGCCTCTGCTTGATAACTATTCCCCGTAGATCAATCCATAGGACCTGTGGCCCATGTCAGAAGTAAAAAACCATGGTCGGGTAGGTCAAAATTGCCTGCTGTGCAACCAGTATGGCTCAATTTTCGTTCACTTCCGGTCTCCAGGATAGCTTGACATACATGTATTATACCTCAAAATGGTTGTACATGTCTCTGCTTGATAAATATATACAGTAAGACTGTCTATACGCCCCTTGATTGGAGTAAATAATGTAAAACCAATGTTCGGCGTAGGTTAAAATAAAACGGTTTACCTATGTTTTCACCCTCTTCAAGTCCTCATGGCGACCCGAATAACCAAATACCTTAACAATTATGTGCGCAGGTGTCTCTGCTTAATATATATGTTTAGGTTTTATTTCTGGAGCCCTTCGTTAGCCAGAAAAATGCGAAAAACCAATATGCGTTATTACCCGGAATAACCGTCACGGTCCTGGCATCCCATTTTAGCACAGTAATAGGCAACTTCCGGTCCTCAGGGAGGCTTGATCTACATGTATGATACCTCAAAACGTTTGTCAATGCCTCTGCTTGATAACTATTCCCCGTAGATCAATCCATAGGACCTGTTGGCCCATGTCAGAAGTAAAAAACCATGGTCGGGTAGGTCAAAATTGCCGACTGTGCAACCAGTATGGCTCAATTTTCGTCCACTTCCGGTCTCCAGGATAGCTTGGCATACATGTATTATACCTCAAAATGTTTGTACATGTCTCTGCTTTATAAATATATACAGTGAGACTGTCTATACGCCCCTTGATTGGAGTAAATAATGTAAAACCAATGTCCGGTGGTAGGTTAAAATAAAACGGTTTACCTATGTTTTCACCCTCTTCCGGTCCCCATGGCGGCCCGAATAACCAAATACCTTAACAATTATGTGCGCAGGTGTCTCTGCTTAATATATATGTTTAGGTTTTATTTCTGGAGCCCTTCGTTAGCCAGAAAAATGCGAAAAACCAATATGCGTTATTACCCGGAATAACCGTCACGGTCCTGGCATCCCATTTTAGCACAGTAATAGGCAACTTCCGGTCCTCAGGGAGGCTTGATCTACATGTATGATACCTCAAAACGTTTGTCAATGCCTCTGCTTGATAACTATTCCCCGTAGATCAATCCATAGGACCTGTTGGCCCATGTCAGAAGTAAAAAACCATGGTCGGGTAGGTCAAAATTGCCGACTGTGCAACCAGTATGGCTCAATTTTCGTCCACTTCCGGTCTCCAGGATAGCTTGGCATACATGTATTATACCTCAAAATGTTTGTACATGTCTCTGCTTTATAAATATATACAGTGAGACTGTCTATACGCCCCTTGATTGGAGTAAATAATGTAAAACCAATGTCCGGCGGTAGATTAAAATAAAACGGCTTACCTATGTTTTCACCCCCTTCCGGTCCCCATGGCGGCCCGAATAACCAAATACCTTAACAAATATGTGCGCAGGGCTCTCTGCTTAATATATATGTTTAGTTTTTATTTCTGGAGACCTTCGTTAGCCAGAAAAATGCGAAAAACCAATATGCGTTATTACCCGGAATATCCGTCACGGTCCTGGCATCCCATTTTAGCTCCGTAATAGGCAACTTCCGGTCCTCAGGGAGGCTTGATCTACATGTATGATACCTCAAAACGTTTGGCAATGCCGCTGCTTGATAACTATTGCCCGTAGATCATTCCATAGGACCTGTGGACCAAGTCAGAAGTAAAAAACCATGGTCGGGTAGGTCAAATTGACAGCTGTACAACCATTATGGCTCAATTTTCGTCAACTTCCGGTCTCCAGGATAGATTGACATACATGTATTATACCTCAAAATGTTTGTACATGTCTCTGCTTGATAAATATATACAGTAAGATTGTCTATACGCCCCTTGATTGGAGTAAATAATGTAAAACCAATGTCCGGCGGTAGGCTAAAATAAAACGGTTTACCTATGTTTTCACCCTCTTCCGGTCCCCATGGCGGCCCGAATAATACCCTAACAAATATGTGCGCAGGGGTCTCTGCTTAATATATATCTTTGGTTTTTATTTCTTGAGCCCTTCGTTAGCCAGAAAAATGCGAAAAACCAATATGCGTTATTACCCGAATATCCGTCACGGTCCTGGCATCCCATTTTAGCACTGTAATAGGCAACTTCCGGTCCTCAGGGAGGCTTGATCTACATGGATGATACCTCAAAACGTTAGTCAATGCCTCTGCTTGATAACTATTCCCGTAGATCATTCCATAGGACCTGTGGACCAAGTAAGAATAAAAAACCATGGTCGGGTAGGTCAAAATTGCCTGCTGTACAACCATTATGGCTCAATTTTCGTCCACTTCCGGTCTTCAGGATAGCTTGACATACATGTATTATACCTCAAAAAATTTGTACATGTCTCTGCTTGATAAATATATACAGTAAGACTGTCTATACGCCCCTTGATTGGAGTAAATAATGTAAAACCAATGTCCGGCGGTAGGTTAAAATAAAACGGATTACCTATGTTTTCACCCTCTTCCGGTCCCCATGGCGGCCCGAATAACCAAATACCCTCACAAATATATGCGCAGGTGTCTCTGCTTAATATATATGTTTAGGTTTTATTTCTGGAGCCCTTCGTTAGCCAGAAAAATGCGAAAAACCAATATGCGTTATTACTCGGAATATCCGTCACGGTCCTGGCATCCCATTTTAGCACTGTAATAGGCAACTTCCGGTCCTCATGGAGGCTTGATCTACATGTATGATACCTCAAAACGTTTCTCAATGCCTCTGCTTGATAACTATTCCCCGTAGATCAATCCATAGGACCTGTGGCCCATGTCAGAAGTAAAAAACCATGGTCGGGTAGGTCAAAATTGCCGGCTGTGCAACCAGTATGGCTCAATTTTCGTCCACTTCCGGTCTCCAGGATAGCTTGACATACATGTATTATACCTCAAAATGGTTGTACATGTCTCTGCTTGATAAATATATACAGTAAGACTGTCTATTCGCCCCTTGATTGGAGTAAATAATGTAAAACCAATGTCCGGCGGTAGGTTAAAATAAAACGGTTTACCTATGTTTTCACCCTCTTCCAGTCCTCATGGCGGCCCGAATAACCAAATACCTTAACAAATATGTGCGCATGGGTCTCTGCTTAATATATATGTTTAGTTGTTATTTCTGGAGCCCTTCGTTAGCCAGAAAAATGCGAAAAACCAATATGCGTTATTACCCGGAATAACGTCAGAGTCCTGGCATCCCATTTTAGCTCCGTAATAGGCAACTTCCGGTGCTCAGGAAGGCTTGATCTACATGTATGATACCTCAAAATGTTTGTCAATGCCTCTGCTTGATAACTATTCCCCGTAGATCATTCCATAGGACCTGTGGACCAAGTCAGAAGTAAAAAACCATGGTAGGGTGGGTCAAAATTGCGCTGTACAACCATTATGGCTCAATTTTCGTCCACTTCCGGTCTTCAGGATAGCTTGACATACATGTATTATACCTCAAAAAAGTTGTACATGTCTCTGCTTGATAAATATATACAGTAAGACTGTCTATACGCCCCTTGATTGGAGTAAATAATGTAAAACCAATGTCCGGCGGTAGGTTAAAATAAAACGGTTTACCTATGTTTTCACCCTCTTCCGGTCCCCATGGCGGGCCGAATAACCAAATACCCTAACAAATATGTGCGCAGGGGTCTCTGCTTAATATATATCTTTGGTTTTTATTTCTTGAGCCCTTCGTTAGCCAGAAAAATGCGAAAAACCAATATGCGTTATTACCCGGAATATCCGTCACGGTCCTGGCATCCCATTTTAGCACCGTAATAGGCAACTTCCGGTCCTCAGGGAGGCTTGATCTACATGTATGATACCTCAAAACGTTTGTCAATGCCTCTGCTTGATAACTATTCCCCGTAGATCAATCCATAGGACCTGTGGCCCATGTCAGAAGTAAAAAACCATGGTCGGGTAGGTCAAAATTGCCGCTGTGCAACCAGTATGGCTCAATTTTCGTCCACTTCCGGTCTCCAGGATAGCTTGACATACATGTATTATACCTCAAAATGTTTGTACATGTCTCTGCTTGATAAATATATACAGTAAGACTGTCTATACGCCCCTTGATTGGAGTAAATAATGTAAAACCAATGTCCGGCGGTAGGTTAAAATAAAACGGTTTACCTATGTTTTCACCCTCTTCCGGTCCCCATGGCGGGCCGAATAACCAAATACCCTAACAAATATGTGCGCAGGGGTTTCTGCTTAATATATATCTTTGGTTTTTATTTCTTGAGCCCTTCGTTAGCCAGAAAAATGCGAAAAACCAATATGCGTTATTACCCGGAATAACCGTCACGGTCCTGGCATCCCATGTTAGCACTGTAATAGGCAACTTCCGGTCCTCAGGGAGGCTTGATCTACATGTATGATACCTCAAAACGTTTGTCAATGCCTCTGCTTGATAACTATTCCCCGTAGATCAATCCATAGGACCTGTGGCCCATGTCAGAAGTAAAAAACCATGGTCGGGTAGGTCAAAATTGCGGCTGTGCAACCAGTATGGCTCAATTTTCGTCCACTTCCGGTCTCCAGGATAGCTTGACATACATGTATTATACCTCAAAATGTTTGTACATGTCTCTGCCTTATAAATATATACAGTAAGACTGTCTATACGTCCCTTGATTGGAGTAAATAATGTAAAACAAATGTCCAGCGGTAGGTTAAAATAAAACTGCTTACCTATGTTTTCACCCCCTTCCGGTCCTCATGGCGGCCCGAATAACCAAATACCTTAACAAATATGTGCGCAGGGGTCTCTGCTTAATATATATGTTTAGTTTTTATTTCTGGAGACCTTCGTTAGCCAGAAAAATGCGAAAAACCAATATGCGTTATTACCCGGAATATTCGTCACGGTCCTGGCATCCCATTTTAGCACCGTAATAGGCAACTTCCGGTCCTCAGGGAGGCTTGATCTACATGCATGATACCTCAAAACGTTTGTCAATGCCTCTGCTTGATAACTATTCCCCGTAGATCAATCCATAGGACCTGTTGGCCCATGTCAGAAGTAAAAAACCATGGTCGGGTAGGTCAAATTGCCGGCTGTGCAACCAGTATGGCTCAATTTTCGTCCACTTCCGGTCTCCAGGATAGCTTGACATACATGTATTATACCTCAAAATGTTTGTACATGTCTCTGCTTGATAAATATATACAGTAAGACTGTCTATACGCCCCTTGATTGGAGTAAATAATGTAAAACCAATGTTCGGCGGTAGGTTAAAATAAAACGGTTTACCTATGTTTTCACCCCCTTCTAGTCCTCATGGCGGCCCGAATAACCAAATACCTTAACAAATATGTGCGCATGGGTCTCTGCTTAATATATATGTTTAGTTGTTATTTCTGGAGCCCTTCGTTAGCCAGAAAAATGCGAAAAACCAATATGCGTTATTACACGAAATAACCGTCACGGTCCTGGCATCCCATGTTAGCACTGTAATAGGCAACTTCCGGTCCTCAGGGAGGCTTGATCTACATGTATGATACCTCAAAACGTTTGTCAATGCCTCTGCTTGATAACTATTCCCGTAGATCATTCCATAGGACCTGTGGACCAAGTAAGAAGTAAAAAACCATGGTCGGGTAGGTCAAAATTGACGGTTGTACAACCATTATGGCTCAATTTTCGTCCACTTCCAGTCTTCAGGATAGCTTGACATACATGTATTATACCTCAAAAAAGTTGTACATGTCTCTGCTTGATAAATATATACAGTAAGACTGTCTATACGCCCCTTGATTGGAGTAAATAATGTAAAACCAATGTCCGGCGGTAGGTTAAAATAAAACGGTTTACCTATGTTTTCACCCTCTTCCGGTCCCCATGGCGGCCCGAATAACCAAATACCCTAACAAATATATGCGCAGGTGTCTCTGCTTAATATATATGTTTAGGTTTTATTTCTGGAGCCCTTCGTTAGCCAGAAAAATGCGAAAAACCAATATGCGTTATTACCCGGAATATCCGTCACGGTCCTGGCATCCCATTTTAGCACCGTAATAGGCAACTTCCGGTCCTCAGGGAGGCTTGATCTACATGTATGATACCTCAAAACGTTTCTCAATGCCTCTGCTTGATAACTATTCCCCGTAGATCAATCCATAGGACCTGTGGCCCATGTCAGAAGTAAAAAACCATGGTCGAGTAGGTCAAAATTGCCGGCTGTGCAACCAGTATGGCTCAATTTTCGTCCACTTCCGGTCTCCAGGATAGCTTGACATACATGTATTATACCTCAAAATGGTTGTACATGTCTCTGCTTGATAAATATATACAGTAAGACTGTCTATACGCCCCTTGATTGGAGTAAATAATGTAAAACCAATGTCCGGCGGTAGGTTAAAATAAAACGGTTTACCTATGTTTTCACCCTCTTCCAGTCCTCATGGCGGCCCGAATAACCAAATACCTTAACAAATATGTGCGCATGGGTCTCTGCTTAATATATATGTTTAGTTGTTATTTCTGGAGCCCTTCGTTAGCCAGAAAAATGCGAAAAACCAATATGCGTTATTACCCGGAATAACCGTCACGGTCCTGGCATCCCATTTTAGCTCCGTAATAGGCAACTTCCGGTCCTCAGGGAGGCTTGATCTACATGTATGATACCTCAAAACGTTTGTCAATGCCTCTGCTTGATAACTATTCCCGTAGATCATTCCATAGGACCTGTGGACCAAGTAAGAAGTAAAAAACCATGGTCGGGTAGGTCAAAATTGCCGGCTGTGCAACCATTATGGCTCAATTTTCGTCCACTTCCGGTCTCCAGGATAGCTTGACATACATGTATTATACCTCAAAATGGTTGTACATGTCTCTGCTTGATAAATATATACAGTAAGACTGTCTATTCGCCCCTTGATTGGAGTAAATAATGTAAAACCAATGTCCGGCGGTAGGTTAAAATAAAACGGTTTACCTATGTTTTCACCCTCTTCCAGTCCTCATGGCGGCCCGAATAACCAAATACCTTAACAAATATGTGCGCATGGGTCTCTGCTTATTATATATGTTTAGTTGTTATTTCTGGAGCCCTTCGTTAGCCAGAAAAATGCGAAAAACCAATATGCGTTATTACCCGGAATAACCGTCAGAGTCCTGGCATCCCATTTTAGCTCCGTAATAGGCAACTTCCGGTGCTCAGGAAGGCTTGATCTACATGTATGATACCTCAAAACGTTTGTCAATGCCTCTGCTTGATAACTATTCCCCGTAGATCATTCCATAGGACCTGTGGACCAAGTCAGAAGTAAAAAACCATGGTCGGGTAGGTCAAAATTGCCGCTGTACAACCATTATGGCTCAATTTTCGTCCACTTCCGGTCTTCAGGATAGCTTGACATACATGTATTATACCTCAAAAAATTTGTACATGTCTCTGCTTGATAAATATATACAGTAAGACTGTCTATACGCCCCTTGATTGGAGTAAATAATGTAAAACCAATGTCCGGCGGTAGGTTAAAATAAAACGGTTTACCTATGTTTTCACCCCCTTCCAGTCCTCATGGCGGCCCGAATAACCAAATACCTTAACAAATATGTGCGCATGGGTCTCTGCTTAATATATATGTTTAGTTGTTATTTCTGGAGCCCTTCGTTAGCCAGAAAAATGCGAAAAACCAATATGCGTTATTACCCGGAATAACCGTCACGGTCCTGGCACCCCATGTTAGCACCGTAATAGGCAACTTCCGGTCCTCAGGGAGGCTTGATCTACATGTATGATACCTCAAAACGTTTCTCAATGCCTCTGCTTGATAACTATTCCCCGTAGATCAATCCATAGGACCTGTGGCCCATGTCAGAAGTAAAAAACCATGGTCGGGTAGGTCAAAATTGCCGGCTGTGCAACCAGTATGGCTCAATTTTCGTCCACTTCCGGTCTCCAGGATAGCTTGACATACATGTATTATACCTCAAAATGGTTGTACATGTCTCTGCTTGATAAATATATACAGTAAGACTGTCTATACGCCCCTTGATTGGAGTAAATAATGTAAAACCAATGTCCGGCGGTAGGTTAAAATAAAACGGTTTACCTATGTTTTCACCCTCTTCCAGTCCTCATGGCGGCCCGAATAACCAAATACCTTAACAAATATGTGCGCATGGGTCTCTGCTTAATATATATGTTTAGTTGTTATTTCTGGAGCCCTTCGTTAGCCAAAAAAATGCGAAAAACCAATATGCGTTATTACCCGGAATAACCGTCACGGTCCTGGCATCCCATTTTAGCTCCGTAATAGGCAACTTCCGGTGCTCAGGAAGGCTTGATCTACATGTATGATACCTCAAAACGTTTGTCAATGCCTCTGCTTGATAACTATTCCCCGTAGATCATTCCATAGGACCTGTGGACCAAGTCAGAAGTAAAAAACCATGGTCGGGTAGGTCAAAATTGCGGCTGTACAACCATTATGGCTCAATTTTCGTCCACTTCCGGTCTTCAGGATAGCTTGACATACATGTATTATACCTCAAAAAATTTGTACATGTCTCTGCTTGATAAATATATACAGTAAGACTGTCTATACGCCCCTTGATTGGAGTAAATAATGTAAAACCAATGTCCGGCGGTAGGTTAAAATAAAACGGTTTACCTATGTTTTCACCCTCTTCCGGTCCCCATGGCGGCCCGAATAACCAAATACCCTAACAAATATGTGCGCAGGTGTCTCTGCTTAATATATATGTTTAGGTTTTATTTATGGAGCCCTTCGTTAGCCAGAAAAATGCGAAAAACCAATATGCGTTATTACCCGGAATATCCGTCACGGTCCTGGCATCCCATTTTAGCTCCGTAATAGGCAACTTCCGGTCCTCAGGGAGGCTTGATCTACATGTATGATACCTCAAAACGTTTGTCAATGCCTCTGCTTGATAACTATTCCCCGTAGATCAATCCATAGGACCTGTGGCCCATGTCAAAAGTAAAAAACCATGGTCGGGTAGGTCAAAATTGCGGCTGTGCAACCATTATGGCTCAATTTTCGTCCACTTCCGGTCTCCAGGATAGCTTGACATACATGTATTATATCTCAAAATGTTTGTACATGTCTCTGCTTTATAAATATATACAGTGAGACTGTCTATACGTCCCTTGATTGGAGTAAATAATGTAAAACCAATGTCCAACGGTAGGTTAAAATAAAACGGCTTACCTATGTTTTCACCCCCTTCCGGTCCCCATGGCAGGCCGAATAACCAAATACCCTAACAAATATGTGCGCAGGGGTCTCTGCTTAATATATATCTTTGGTTTTTATTTCTTGAGCCCTTCGTTAGCCAGAAAAATGCGAAAAACCAATATGCGTTATTACCCGGAATATCCGTCACGGTCCTGGCATCCCATTTTAGCACCGTAATAGGCAACTTCCGGTCCTCAGGGAGGCTTGATCTACATGTATGATACCTCAAAACGTTTGTCAATGCCTCTGCTTGATAACTATTCCCCGTAGATCAATCCATAGGACCTGTGGCCCATGTCAGAAGTAAAAAACCATGGTCGGGTAGGTCAAAATTGCCGCTGTGCAACCAGTATGGCTCAATTTTCGTCCACTTCCGGTCTCCAGGATAGCTTGACATACATGTATTATACCTCAAAATGTTTGTACATGTCTCTGCTTGAGAAATATATACAGTAAGACTGTCTATACGCCCCTTGATTGGAGTAAATAATGTAACACCAATGTCCGGCGGTAGGTTAAAATAAAACGGTTTACCTATGTTTTTACCCTCTTCCGGTCCCCATGGCGACCCGAATAACCAAATACCCTAACAAATATGTGCGCAGGGGTCTCTGCTTAATATATATCTTTGGTTTTTATTTCTTGAGCCCTTCGTTAGCCAGAAAAATGCGAAAAACCAATATGCGTTATTACCCGGAATAACCGTCACGGTCCTGGCATCACATGTTAGCACTGTAATAGGCAACTTCCGGTCCTCAGGGAGGCTTGATCTACATGTATGATACCTCAAAACGTTTGTCAATCCCTCTGCTTGATAACTATTCCCCGTAGATCAATCCATAGGACCTGTGGCCCATGTCAGAAGTAAAAAACCATGGTCGGGTAGGTCAAAATTGCGCTGTGCAACCAGTATGGCTCAATTTTCGTCCACTTCCGGTCTCCAGGATAGCTTGACATACATGTATTATACCTCAAAATGTTTGTACATGTTTCTGCTTTATAAATATATACAGTAAGACTGTCTATACGCCCCTTGATTGGAGTAAATAATGTAAAACCAATGTCCGGCGGTAGGTTAAAATAAAACGGTTTACCTATGTTTTCACCCCCTTCCAGTCCTCATGGCGGCCCGAATAACCAAATACCTTAACAAATATGTGCGCAGGGGTCTCTGCTTAATATATATGTTTAGTTTTTATTTCTGGAGACCTTCGTTAGCCAGAAAAATGCGAAAAACCGATATGCGCTATTACCCGGAATATCCGTCACGGTCCTGGCATCCCATTTTAGCTCCGTAATAGGCAACTTCCGGTCCTCAGGGAGGCTTGATCTACATGTATGATACCCCAAAACGTTTGTCAATGCCTCTGCTTGATAACTATTCCCGTAGATAATTCCATAGGACCTGTGGACCAAGTAATAAGTAAAAAACCATGGTCGGGTAGGTCAAAATTGCCTGCTGTACAACCATTATGGCTCAATTTTCGTCCACTTCCGGTCTTCAGGATAGATTGACATACATGTATTATACCTCAAAAAATTTGTACATGTCTCTGCTTGATAAATATATACAGTAAGACTGTCTATACGCCCCTTGATTGGAGTAAATAATGTAAAACCAATGTCCGGCGGTAGGTTAAAATAAAACGGTTTACCTATGTTTTCACCCTCTTCCGGTCCCCATGGCGGCCCGAATAACCAAATACCTTAACAAATATGTGTGCAGGTGTCTCTGCTTAATATTTATGTTTAGGTTTTATTTCTGGAGCCCTTCGTTAGCCAGAAAAATGCGAAAAACCAATATGCGTTATTACTCGGAATATCCGTCACGGTCCTGGCATCCCATTTTAGCACCGTAATAGGCAACTTCCGGTCCTCAGGGAGGCTTGATCTACATGCATGATACCTCAAAACGTTTGTCAATGCCTCTGCTTGATAACTATTCCCCGTAGATCAATCCATAGGACCTGTTGGCCCATGTCAGAAGTAAAAAACCATGGTCGGGTAGGTCAAATTGCCGGCTGTGCAACCAGTATGGCTCAATTTTCGTCCACTTCCGGTCTCCAGGATAGCTTGACATACATGTATTATACCTCAAAATGTTTGTACATGTCTCTGCTTGATAAATATATACAGTAAGACTGTCTATACGCCCCTTGATTGGAGTAAATAATGTAAAACCAATGTCGGCGGTAGGTTAAAATAAAACGGTTTACCTATGTTTTCACCCCCTTCCAGTCCTCATGGCGGCCCGAATAACCAAATACCTAAAAAATATGTGCGCATGGGTCTCTGCTTAATATATATGTTTAGTTGTTATTTCTGGAGCCCTTCGTTAGCCAGAAAAATGCGAAAAACCAATATGCGTTATTACCCGGAATAAACGTCACGGTCCTGGCATCCCATGTTAGCACTGTAATAGGCAACTTCCGGTCCTCAGGGAGGCTTGATCTACATGTATGATACCTCAAAACGTTTGTCAATGCCTCTGCTTGATAACTATTCCCGTAGATCATTCCATAGGACCTGTGGACCAAGTAAGAAGTAAAAAACCATGGTCGGGTAGGTCAAAATTGCCGGCTGTGCAACCAGTATGGCTCAATTTTTGTCCACTTCCGGTCTTCAGGATAGCTTGACATACATGTATTATACCTCAAAAAATTTGTACATGTCTCTGCTTGATAAATATATACAGTAAGACTGTCTATACGCCCCTTGATTGGAGTAAATAATGTAAAACCAATGTCCGGCGGTAGGTTAAAATAAAACGGTTTACCTATGTTTTCACCCCCTTCCAGTCCTCATGGCGGCCCGAATAACCAAATACCTTAACAAATATGTGCGCATGGGTCTCTGCTTAATATATATGTTTAGTTGTTATTTCTGGAGCCCTTCGTTAGCCAGAAAAATGCGAAAAACCAATATGCGTTATTACCCGGAATAACCGTCACGGTCCTGGCATCCCATGTTAGCACCGTAATAGGCAACTTCCGGTCCTCAGGGAGGCTTGATCTACATGTATGATACCTCAAAACGTTTCTCAATGCCTCTGCTTGATAACTATTCCCCGTAGATCAATCCATAGGACCTGTGGCCCATGTCAGAAGTAAAAAACCATGGTCGGGTAGGTCAAAATTGCCGGCTGTGCAACCAGTATGGCTCAATTTTCGTCCACTTCCGGTCTCCTGGATAGCTTGACATACATGTATTATACCTCAAAATGGTTGTACATGTCTCTGCTTGATAAATATATACAGTAAGACTGTCTATACGCCCCTTGATTGGAGTAAATAATGTAAAACCAATGTCCGGCGGTAGGTTAAAATAAAACGGTTTACCTATGTTTTCACCCTCTTCCAGTCCTCATGGCGGCCCGAATAACCAAATACCTTAACAAATATGTGCGCATGGGTCTCTGCTTAATATATATGTTTAGTTGTTATTTCTGGAGCCCTTCGTTAGCCAGAAAAATGCGAAAAACCAATATGCGTTATTACCCGGAATAACCGTCACGGTCCTGGCATCCCATTTTAGCTCCGTAATAGGCAACTTCCGGTCCTCAGGGAGGCTTGATCTACATGTATGATACCTCAAAACGTTTGTCAATGCCTCTGCTTGATAACTATTCCCGTAGATCATTCCATAGGACCTGTGGACCAAGTAAGAAGTAAAAAACCATGGTCGGGTAGGTCAAAATTACCGGCTGTGCAACCAGTATGGCTCAATTTTCGTCCACTTCCGGTCTTCAGGATAGCTTGACATACATGTATTATACCTCAAAAAATTTGTACATGTCTCTGCTATATCAATATATACAGTAAGACTGTCTATACGCCCCTTGATTGGAGTAAATAATGTAAAACCAATGTCCGGCGGTAGGTTAAAATAAAACGGTTTACCTATGTTTTCACCCTCTTCCGGTCCCCATGGCGGCCCGAATAACCAAATACCCTAACAAATATGTGCGCAGGTGTCTCTGCTTAATATATATGTTTAGGTTTTATTTCTGGAGCCCTTCGTTAGCCAGAAAAATGCGAAAAACCAATATGCGTTATTACTCGGAATATCCGTCACGGTCCTGGCATCCCATTTTAGCACCGTAATAGGCAACTTCCGGTCCTCAGGGAGGCTTGATCTACATGCATGATACCTCAAAACGTTTGTCAATGCCTCTGCTTGATAACTATTCCCCGTAGATCAATCCATAGGACCTGTTGGCCCATGTCAGAAGTAAAAAACCATGGTCGGGTAGGTCAAATTGCCGGCTGTGCAACCAGTATGGCTCAATTTTCGTCCACTTCCGGTCTCCAGGATAGCTTGACATACATGTATTATACCTCAAAATGTTTGTACATGTCTCTGCTTGATAAATATATACAGTAAGACTGTCTATACGCCCCTTGATTGGAGTAAATAATGTAAAACCAATGTCGGCGGTAGGTTAAAATAAAACGGTTTACCTATGTTTTCACCCCCTTCCAGTCCTCATGGCGGCCCGAATAACCAAATACCTAAAAAATATGTGCGCATGGGTCTCTGCTTAATATATATGTTTAGTTGTTATTTCTGGAGCCCTTCGTTAGCCAGAAAAATGCGAAAAACCAATATGCGTTATTACCCGGAATAAACGTCACGGTCCTGGCATCCCATGTTAGCACTGTAATAGGCAACTTCCGGTCCTCAGGGAGGCTTGATCTACATGTATGATACCTCAAAACGTTTGTCAATGCCTCTGCTTGATAACTATTCCCGTAGATCATTCCATAGGACCTGTGGACCAAGTAAGAAGTAAAAAACCATGGTCGGGTAGGTCAAAATTGCCGGCTGTGCAACCAGTATGGCTCAATTTTTGTCCACTTCCGGTCTTCAGGATAGCTTGACATACATGTATTATACCTCAAAAAATTTGTACATGTCTCTGCTTGATAAATATATACAGTAAGACTGTCTATACGCCCCTTGATTGGAGTAAATAATGTAAAACCAATGTCCGGCGGTAGGTTAAAATAAAACGGTTTACCTATGTTTTCACCCCCTTCCAGTCCTCATGGCGGCCCGAATAACCAAATACCTTAACAAATATGTGCGCATGGGTCTCTGCTTAATATATATGTTTAGTTGTTATTTCTGGAGCCCTTCGTTAGCCAGAAAAATGCGAAAAACCAATATGCGTTATTACCCGGAATAACCGTCACGGTCCTGGCATCCCATGTTAGCACCGTAATAGGCAACTTCCGGTCCTCAGGGAGGCTTGATCTACATGTATGATACCTCAAAACGTTTCTCAATGCCTCTGCTTGATAACTATTCCCCGTAGATCAATCCATAGGACCTGTGGCCCATGTCAGAAGTAAAAAACCATGGTCGGGTAGGTCAAAATTGCCGGCTGTGCAACCAGTATGGCTCAATTTTCGTCCACTTCCGGTCTCCTGGATAGCTTGACATACATGTATTATACCTCAAAATGGTTGTACATGTCTCTGCTTGATAAATATATACAGTAAGACTGTCTATACGCCCCTTGATTGGAGTAAATAATGTAAAACCAATGTCCGGCGGTAGGTTAAAATAAAACGGTTTACCTATGTTTTCACCCTCTTCCAGTCCTCATGGCGGCCCGAATAACCAAATACCTTAACAAATATGTGCGCATGGGTCTCTGCTTAATATATATGTTTAGTTGTTATTTCTGGAGCCCTTCGTTAGCCAGAAAAATGCGAAAAACCAATATGCGTTATTACCCGGAATAACCGTCACGGTCCTGGCATCCCATTTTAGCTCCGTAATAGGCAACTTCCGGTCCTCAGGGAGGCTTGATCTACATGTATGATACCTCAAAACGTTTGTCAATGCCTCTGCTTGATAACTATTCCCGTAGATCATTCCATAGGACCTGTGGACCAAGTAAGAAGTAAAAAACCATGGTCGGGTAGGTCAAAATTACCGGCTGTGCAACCAGTATGGCTCAATTTTCGTCCACTTCCGGTCTTCAGGATAGCTTGACATACATGTATTATACCTCAAAAAATTTGTACATGTCTCTGCTATATCAATATATACAGTAAGACTGTCTATACGCCCCTTGATTGGAGTAAATAATGTAAAACCAATGTCCGGCGGTAGGTTAAAATAAAACGGTTTACCTATGTTTTCACCCTCTTCCGGTCCCCATGGCGGCCCGAATAACCAAATACCCTAACAAATATGTGCGCAGGTGTCTCTGCTTAATATATATGTTTAGGTTTTATTTCTGGAGCCCTTCGTTAGCCAGAAAAATGCGAAAAACCAATATGCGTTATTACCCGGAATATCCGTCACGGTCCTGGCATCCCATTTTAGCTCCGTAATAGGCAACTTCCGGTCCTCAGGGAGGCTTGATCTACATGTATGATACCTCAAAACGTTTGTCAATGCCTCTGCTTGATAACTATTCCCCGTAGATCAATCCATAGGACCTGTGGCCCATGTCAAAAGTAAAAAACCATGGTCGGGTAGGTCAAAATTGCGGCTGTGCAACCATTATGGCTCAATTTTCGTCCACTTCCGGTCTCCAGGATAGCTTGACATACATGTATTATATCTCAAAATGTTTGTACATGTCTCTGCTTTATAAATATATACAGTAAGACTGTCTATACGTCCCTTGATTGGAGTAAATAATGTAAAACCAATGTCCAGCGGTAGGTTAAAATAAAACGGCTTACCTATGTTTTCACCCCCTTCCGGTCCCCATGGCGGCCTGAATAACCAAATACCTTAACAAATATGTGCGCATGGGTCTCTGCTTAATATATATGTTTTAATTTTTATTTCTGGAACCCTTCGTTAGCCAGAAAAATGCGAAAAACCAATATGCGTTATTACCCGGAATATCCGTCACGGTCCTGGCATCCCATTTTAGCTCCGTAATAGGCAACTTCCGGTCCCCAGGGAGGCTTGATCTACATGTATGATACCTCAAAACGTTTGTCAATGCCTCTGCTTGATAACTATTTCCCGTAGATCATTCCATAGGACCTGTGGACCAAGTAAGAAGTAAAAAACCATGGTCGGGTAGGTCAAAATTGCCGGCTGTACAACCATTATGGCTCAATTTTCGTCCACTTCCGGTCTCCAGGATAGCTTGACATACATGTATTATACCTCAAAATGTTTGTACATGTCTCTGCTTTATAAATATATACAGTGAGACTGTCTATACGCCCCTTGATTGGAGTAAATAATGTAAAACCAATGTCCGGCGGTAGGTTAAAATAAAACGTTTACCTATGTTTTCACCCCCTTCCAGTCCTCATGGCGGCCCGAATAACCAAATACCTTAACAAATATGTGCGCATGGGTCTCTGCTTAATATATATGTTTAGTTGTTATTTCTGGAGCCCTTCGTTAGCCAGAAAAATGCGAAAAACCAATATGCGTTATTACTCGGAATATCCGTCACGGTCCTGGCATCCCATTTTAGCTCCGTAATAGGCAACTTCCGGTGCTCAGGAAGGCTTGATCTACATGTATGATACCTCAAGACGTTTGTCAATGCCTCTGCTTGATAACTATTCCCCGTAGATCATTCCATAGGACCTGTGGACCAAGTCAGAAGTAAAAAACCATGGTCGGGTAGGTCAAATTGCGGGCTGTACAACCATTATGGCTCAATTTTCGTCCACTTCCGGTCTCCTGGATAGCTTGACATACATGTATTATACCTCAAAATGTTTGTACATGTCTCTGCTTTATAAATATATACAGTGAGACTGTCTATACGCCCCTTGATTGGAGTAAATAATGTAAAACCAATGTCCGGCGGTAGGTTAAAATAAAACGGCTTACCTATGTTTTCACCCCTTCCGGTCCCCATGGCGGCCCGAATTACCAAATACCTTAACAAATATGTGCGCATGGGTCTCTGCTTAATATATATGTTTTAATTTTTATTTCTGGAGCCTTCGTTAGCCAGAAAAATGCGAAAAACCAATATGCGTTATTACCCGGAATATCCGTCACGGTCCTGGCATCCCATTTTAGCTCCGTAATAGGCAACTTCCGGTCCTCAGGGAGGCTTGATCTACATGTATGATACCTCAAAACGTTTCTCAATGCCTCTGCGTGATAACTATTGCCCGTAGACCATTCCATAGGACCTGTGAACCAAGTAAGAAGTAAAAAACCATGGTCGGGTAGGTCAAAATTGCCGGCTGTAAAACCATTATGGCTCAATTTTCGTCCACTTCCGGTCTCCAGGATAGCTTGACATACATGTATTATACCTCAAAATGTTTGTACATGTCTCTGCCTTATAAATATATACAGTAAGACTGTCTATACTCCCGTTGATTGGAGTAAATAATGTAAAACCAATGTCCGGCAGTAGGTTAAAATAAAACGCTTACCTATGTTTTCACCCCCTTCCGGTCCCCATGGCGGCCTAAATAACCAAATACCTAAACAAATATGTGCGCAGGGCTCTCTGCTTAATATATATGTTTAGTTGTTATTTCTGGAGCCCTTCGTTAGCCAGAAAAATGCGAAAAACCAATATGCGTTATTACCCGGAATAACCGTCACGGTCCTGGCATCCCATTTTAGCTCCGTAATAGGCAACTTCCGGTCCTCAGGGAGGCTTGATCTACATGTATGATACCTCAAAACGTTTGTCAATGCCTCTGCTTGATAACTATTCCCGTAGATCATTCCATAGGACCTGTGGACCAAGTAAGAAGTAAAAAACCATGGTCGGGTAGGTCAAAATTGCCGGCTGTGCAACCAGTATGGCTCAATTTTCGTCCACTTCCGGTCTTCAGGATAGCTTGACATACATGTATTATACCTCAAAAAATTTGTACATGTCTCTGCCATATCAATATATACAGTAAGACTGTCTATACGCCCCTTGATTGGAGTAAATAATGTAAAACCAATGTCCGGCGGTAGGTTAAAATAAAACGGTTTACCTATGTTTTCACCCTCTTCCGGTCCCCATGGCGGCCCGAATAACCAAATACCCTAACAAATATGTGCGCAGGTGTCTCTGCTTAATATATATGTTTAGGTTTTATTTCTGGAGCCCTTCGTTAGCCAGAAAAATGCGAAAAACCAATATGCGTTATTACCCGGAATATCCGTCACGGTCCTGGCATCCCATTTTAGCTCCGTAATAGGCAACTTCCGGTCCTCGGGGAGGCTTGATCTACATGTATGATACCTCAAAACGTTTGTCAATGCCTCTGCTTGATAACTATTCCCCGTAGATCAATCCATAGGACCTGTGGCCCATGTCAAAAGTAAAAAACCATGGTCGGGTAGGTCAAAATTGCGGCTGTGCAACCATTATGGCTCAATTTTCGTCCACTTCCGGTCTCCAGGATAGCTTGACATACATGTATTATATCTCAAAATGTTTGTACATGTCTCTGCTTTATAAATATATACAGTAAGACTGTCTATACGTCCCTTGATTGGAGTAAATAATGTAAAACCAATGTCCAGCGGTAGGTTAAAATAAAACGGCTTACCTATGTTTTCACCCCCTTCCGGTCCCCATGGCGGCCTGAATAACCAAATACCTTAACAAATATGTGCGCATGGGTCTCTGCTTAATATATATGTTTTAATTTTTATTTCTGGAACCCTTCGTTAGCCAGAAAAATGCGAAAAACCAATATGCGTTATTACCCGGAATATTCGTCACGGTCCTGGCATCCCATTTTAGCTCCGTAATAGGCAACTTCCGGTCCCCAGGGAGGCTTGATCTACATGTATGATACCTCAAAACGTTTGTCAATGCCTCTGCTTGATAACTATTTCCCGTAGATCATTCCATAGGACCTGTGGACCAAGTAAGAAGTAAAAAACCATGGTCGGGTAGGTCAAAATTGCCGGCTGTACAACCATTATGGCTCAATTTTCGTCCACTTCCGGTCTCCAGGATAGCTTGACATACATGTATTATACCTCAAAATGTTTGTACATGTCTCTGCTTTATAAATATATACAGTGAGACTGTCTATACGCCCCTTGATTGGAGTAAATAATGTAAAACCAATGTCCGGCGGTAGGTTAAAATAAAACGTTTACCTATGTTTTCACCCCCTTCCAGTCCTCATGGCGGCCCGAATAACCAAATACCTTAACAAATATGTGCGCATGGGTCTCTGCTTAATATATATGTTTAGTTGTTATTTCTGGAGCCCTTCGTTAGCCAGAAAAATGCGAAAAACCAATATGCGTTATTACTCGGAATATCCGTCACGGTCCTGGCATCCCATTTTAGCTCCGTAATAGGCAACTTCCGGTGCTCAGGAAGGCTTGATCTACATGTATGATACCTCAAGACGTTTGTCAATGCCTCTGCTTGATAACTATTCCCCGTAGATCATTCCATAGGACCTGTGGACCAAGTCAGAAGTAAAAAACCATGGTCGGGTAGGTCAAATTGCGGGCTGTACAACCATTATGGCTCAATTTTCGTCCACTTCCGGTCTCCTGGATAGCTTGACATACATGTATTATACCTCAAAATGTTTGTACATGTCTCTGCTTTATAAATATATACAGTGAGACTGTCTATACGCCCCTTGATTGGAGTAAATAATGTAAAACCAATGTCCGGCGGTAGGTTAAAATAAAACGGCTTACCTATGTTTTCACCCCTTCCGGTCCCCATGGCGGCCCGAATTACCAAATACCTTAACAAATATGTGCGCATGGGTCTCTGCTTAATATATATGTTTTAATTTTTATTTCTGGAGCCTTCGTTAGCCAGAAAAATGCGAAAAACCAATATGCGTTATTACCCGGAATATCCGTCACGGTCCTGGCATCCCATTTTAGCTCCGTAATAGGCAACTTCCGGTCCTCAGGGAGGCTTGATCTACATGTATGATACCTCAAAACGTTTCTCAATGCCTCTGCGTGATAACTATTGCCCGTAGACCATTCCATAGGACCTGTGAACCAAGTAAGAAGTAAAAAACCATGGTCGGGTAGGTCAAAATTGCCGGCTGTAAAACCATTATGGCTCAATTGTCGTCCACTTCCGGTCTCCAGGATAGCTTGACATACATGTATTATACCTCAAAATGTTTGTACATGTCTCTGCCTTATAAATATATACAGTAAGACTGTCTATACTCCCGTTGATTGGAGTAAATAATGTAAAACCAATGTCCGGCAGTAGGTTAAAATAAAACGCTTACCTATGTTTTCACCCCCTTCCGGTCCCCATGGCGGCCTAAATAACCAAATACCTAAACAAATATGTGCGCAGGGCTCTCTGCTTAATATATATGTTTAGTTGTTATTTCTGGAGCCCTTCGTTAGCCAGAAAAATGCGAAAAACCAATATGCGTTATTACCCGGAATAACCGTCACGGTCCTGGCAACCCTTTTAGCTCCGTAATAGGCAACTTCCGGTGCTCAGGAAGGCTTGATCTGCATGTATGATACCTCAAAACGATTGTCAATGCCTCTGCTTGATAACTATTCCCCGTAGATCATTCCATAGGACCTCTGACATACATGTGTTATACCTCAAAATATTTGTATATGTCTCTGCTTTATAAATATATACAGTAAGATTGTCTATACGCCCCTTGATTGGAGTAAATAATGTAAAACCAATGTCCGGCGGTAGGTTAAAATAAAACGGCTTACCTATGTTTTCACCCCCTTCCGGTCCCCATGGCGGCCCGAATAACCAAATACCCTAACACAAATATGTGCGCAGGGGTCTCTGCTTAATATATATGTTTAGTTTTTATTTCTGGAGCCCTTCGTTAGCCAGAAAAATGCGAAAAACCAATATGCGTTATTACCCGGAATATCCGTCACAGTCCTGTCATCCCATTTTAGCACCGTAATAGGCAACTTCCGGTCCTCAGGGAGGCTTGATCTACATGTATGATACCTCAAAACGTTTGTCAATGCCTCTGCTTGATAACTATTTCCCGTAGATCATTCCATAGGACCTGTGGACCAAGTCAGAAGTAAAAAACCATGGTCGGGTAGGTCAAATTGCCGCCTGTACAACCATTATGGCTCAATTTTCGTCCACTTCCGGTCTCCAGGATAGCTTGACATACATGTATTATACCTCAAAATGTTTGTACATGTCTCTGCTTGATAAATATATACAGTAAGACTGTCTATACGCCCCTTGATTGGAGTAAATAATGTAAAACCAATGTCCGGCGGTAGGTTAAAATAAAACGGTTTACATATGTTTTCATCCTCTTCCGGTCCCCATGGCGGCCCGAATAACCAAATACCCTAACAAATATGTGCGCAGGGGTCTCTGCTTAATATATATGTTTAGTTTTTATTTCTGGAGCCCTTCGTTAGCCAGAAAAATGCGAAAAACCAATATGCGTTATTACCCGGAATATCCGTCACAGTCCTGTCATCCCATTTTAGCACCGTAATAGGCAACTTCCGGTCCTCAGGGAGGCTTGATCTACATGTATGATACTTCAAAACGTTTGTCAATGCCTCTGCTTGATAACTATTCCCCGTAGATCAATCCATAGGACCTGTGGCCCAAGTCAGAAGTAAAAAACCATGGTCGGGTAGGTCAAAATTGCCAGCTGTACAACCATTATGGCTCAATTTTCGTCCACTTCCGGTCTTCAGGATAGATTGACATACATGTATTATACCTCAAAATGTTTGTACATGTCTCTGCTTGATAAATATATACAGTAAGACTATCTATACGCCCGTTGATTGGAGTAAATAATGTAAAACCAATGTCCGGCGGTTGGTTAAAATAAAACGGTTTACCTATGTTTTCATCCCCTTCCGGTCCCCATAGTGGCCCGAATAACCATATACCTAAACAAATATGTGCGCAGGGGTCTCTGCTTAAATATATATGTTTAGTTTTTATTTCTGGAGCCCTTCGTTAGCCACAAAAATGCGAAAAACCAATATGCGTTATTACCCGGAATATCCGTCACGGTCCTGTCATCCCATTTTAGCACCGTAATAGGCAACTTCCGGTCCTCATGGAGGCTTGATCTACATGTATGATACCTCAAAACGTGTGTCAATGCCTCTGCTTGATAACTATTTCCCGTAGATCATTCCATAGGACCTGTGGACCAAGTCAGAAGTAAAAAACCATGGTCGGGTAGGTCAAATTGCCGCCTGTACAACCATTATGGCTCAATTTTCGTCCACTTCCGGTCTCCAGGATAGCTTGACATACATGTATTATACCTCAAAATGTTTGTACATGTCTCTGCTTGATAAATATATACAGTAAGACTGTCTATACGCCCCTTGATTGGAGTAAATAATGTAAAACCAATGTCCGGCGGTAGGCTAAAATAAAACGGTTTACTTATGTTTTCATCCTCTTCCGGTCCCCATGGCGATCTGCATAACCAAATACCCTAACAAATATGTGCGCAGGGGTCTCTGCTTAATATATATCTTTAGTTGTTATTTCTGGAGCCCTTCGTTAGCCAGAAAAATGCGAAAAACCAATATGCGTTATTACCCGGAATATCCGTCAATGTCCTGGCATCCCATTTTAGCTCCGTAATAGGCAACTTCCGGTCCTCAGGAAGGCTTGATCTGCATGTATGATACCTCAAAACGATTGTCAATGCCTCTGCTTGATAACTATTCCCCGTAGATCATTCCATAGGACCTCTGACATACATGTGTTATACCTCAAAATATTTGTATATGTCTCTGCTTTATAAATATATACAGTAAGATTGTCTATACGCCCCTTGATTGGAGTAAATAATGTAAAACCAATGTCCGGCGGTAGGTTAAAATAAAACGGCTTACCTATGTTTTCACCCCCTTCCGGTCCCCATGGCGGCCCGAATAACCAAATACCCTAACACAAATATGTGCGCAGGGGTCTCTGCTTAATATATATGTTTAGTTTTTATTTCTGGAGCCCTTCGTTAGCCAGAAAAATGCGAAAAACCAATATGCGTTATTACCCGGAATATCCGTCACAGTCCTGTCATCCCATTTTAGCACCGTAATAGGCAACTTCCGGTCCTCAGGGAGGCTTGATCTACATGTATGATACCTCAAAACGTTTGTCAATGCCTCTGCTTGATAACTATTTCCCGTAGATCATTCCATAGGACCTGTGGACCAAGTCAGAAGTAAAAAATCATGGTCGGGTAGGTCAAATTGCCGCCTGTACAACCATTATGGCTCAATTTTCGTCCACTTCCGGTCTCCAGGATAGCTTGACATACATGTATTATACCTCAAAATGTTTGTACATGTCTCTGCTTGATAAATATATACAGTAAGACTGTCTATACGCCCCTTGATTGGAGTAAATAATGTAAAACCAATGTCCGGCGGTAGGTTAAAATAAAACGGTTTACATATGTTTTCATCCTCTTCCGGTCCCCATGGCGGCCCGAATAACCAAATACCCTAACAAATATGTGCGCAGGGGTCTCTGCTTAATATATATGTTTAGTTTTTATTTCTGGAGCCCTTCGTTAGCCAGAAAAATGCGAAAAACCAATATGCGTTATTACCCGGAATATCCGTCACAGTCCTGTCATCCCATTTTAGCACCGTAATAGGCAACTTCCGGTCCTCAGGGAGGCTTGATCTACATGTATGATACTTCAAAACGTTTGTCAATGCCTCTGCTTGATAACTATTCCCCGTAGATCAATCCATAGGACCTGTGGCCCAAGTCAGAAGTAAAAAACCATGGTCGGGTAGGTCAAAATTGCCAGCTGTACAACCATTATGGCTCAATTTTCGTCCACTTCCGGTCTTCAGGATAGCTTGACATACATGTATTATACCTCAAAATGTTTGTACATGTCTCTGCTTGATAAATATATACAGTAAGACTATCTATACGCCCGTTGATTGGAGTAAATAATGTAAAACCAATGTCCGGCGGTTGGTTAAAATAAAACGGTTTACCTATGTTTTCATCCCCTTCCGGTCCCCATAGTGGCCCGAATAACCATATACCTAAACAAATATGTGCGCAGGGGTCTCTGCTTAAATATATATGTTTAGTTTTTATTTCTGGAGCCCTTCGTTAGCCACAAAAATGCGAAAAACCAATATGCGTTATTACCCGGAATATCCGTCACGGTCCTGTCATCCCATTTTAGCACCGTAATAGGCAACTTCCGGTCCTCATGGAGGCTTGATCTACATGTATGATACCTCAAAACGTGTGTCAATGCCTCTGCTTGATAACTATTTCCCGTAGATCATTCCATAGGACCTGTGGACCAAGTCAGAAGTAAAAAACCATGGTCGGGTAGGTCAAATTGCCGCCTGTACAACCATTATGGCTCAATTTTCGTCCACTTCCGGTCTCCAGGATAGCTTGACATACATGTATTATACCTCAAAATGTTTGTACATGTCTCTGCTTGATAAATATATACAGTAAGACTGTCTATACGCCCCTTGATTGGAGTAAATAATGTAAAACCAATGTCCGGCGGTAGGCTAAAATAAAACGGTTTACTTATGTTTTCATCCTCTTCCGGTCCCCATGGCGATCTGCATAACCAAATACCCTAACAAATATGTGCGCAGGGGTCTCTGCTTAATATATATCTTTAGTTGTTATTTCTGGAGCCCTTCGTTAGCCAGAAAAATGCGAAAAACCAATATGCGTTATTACCCGGAATATCCGTCAATGTCCTGGCATCCCATTTTAGCTCCGTAATAGGCAACTTCCGGTCCTCAGGGAGGCTTGATCTACATGTATGATACCTCAAAACGTTTGTCAATGCCTCTGCTTGATAACTATTCCCCGTAGATCATTCGATAGGACCTGTGGACCAAGTAAGAAGTAAAAAACCATGGTCGGGTAGGTCAAAATTGCCGGCTGTACAACCAGTATGGCTCAATTTTCGTCCATTTCCGGTCTTCAGGATAGCTTGACATACATGTATTATACCTCAGAATGTTTGTACATGTCTCTGCTTGATAAATATATACAGTAAGACTGTCGATACGCCACTTGAGTGGAGTAAATAATGTAAAACCAATGTCCAGCGGTAGATTAAAATAAAACGGTTTACCTATGTTTTCACCCTCTTCCGGTCCCCATGGCGGCCCGAATAACCAAATACACTAACAAATATGTGCGCAGGGGTCTCTGCTTAATATATATGTTTAGTTTTTATTTCTGGAGCCCTTCGTTAGCCAGAAAAATGCGAAAAACCAATATGCGCTATTACCCGGAATATCCGTCACGGTCCTGTCATCCCATTTTAGCACCGTAATAGGCAACTTCCGGTGCTCAGGAAGGCTTGATCTGCATGTATGATACCTCAAAACGATTGTCAATGCCTCTGCTTGATAACTATTCCCCGTAGATCATTCCATAGGACCTCTGACATACATGTGTTATACCTCAAAATATTTGTATATGTCTCTGCTTTATAAATATATACAGTAAGATTGTCTATACGCCCCTTGATTGGAGTAAATAATGTAAAACCAATGTCCGGCGGTAGGTTAAAATAAAACGGCTTACCTATGTTTTCACCCCCTTCCGGTCCCCATGGCGGCCCGAATAACCAAATACCCTAACACAAATATGTGCGCAGGGGTCTCTGCTTAATATATATGTTTAGTTTTTATTTCTGGAGCCCTTCGTTAGCCAGAAAAATGCGAAAAACCAATATGCGTTATTACCCGGAATATCCGTCACAGTCCTGTCATCCCATTTTAGCACCGTAATAGGCAACTTCCGGTCCTCAGGGAGGCTTGATCTACATGTATGATACCTCAAAACGTTTGTCAATGCCTCTGCTTGATAACTATTTCCCGTAGATCATTCCATAGGACCTGTGGACCAAGTCAGAAGTAAAAAACCATGGTCGGGTAGGTCAAATTGCCGCCTGTACAACCATTATGGCTCAATTTTCGTCCACTTCCGGTCTCCAGGATAGCTTGACATACATGTATTATACCTCAAAATGTTTGTACATGTCTCTGCTTGATAAATATATACAGTAAGACTGTCTATACGCCCCTTGATTGGAGTAAATAATGTAAAACCAATGTCCGGCGGTAGGCTAAAATAAAACGGTTTACATATGTTTTCATCCTCTTCCGGTCCCCATGGCGGCCCGAATAACCAAATACCCTAACAAATATGTGCGCAGGGGTCTCTGCTTAATATATATGTTTAGTTTTTATTTCTGGAGCCCTTCGTTAGCCAGAAAAATGCGAAAAACCAATATGCGTTATTACCCGGAATATCCGTCACAGTCCTGTCATCCCATTTTAGCACCGTAATAGGCAACTTCCGGTCCTCAGGGAGGCTTGATCTACATGTATGATACTTCAAAACGTTTGTCAATGCCTCTGCTTGATAACTATTCCCCGTAGATCAATCCATAGGACCTGTGGCCCAAGTCAGAAGTAAAAAACCATGGTCGGGTAGGTCAAAATTGCCAGCTGTACAACCATTATGGCTCAATTTTCGTCCACTTCCGGTCTTCAGGATAGCTTGACATACATGTATTATACCTCAAAATGTTTGTACATGTCTCTGCTTGATAAATATATACAGTAAGACTATCTATACGCCCGTTGATTGGAGTAAATAATGTAAAACCAATGTCCGGCGGTTGGTTAAAATAAAACGGTTTACCTATGTTTTCATCCCCTTCCGGTCCCCATAGTGGCCCGAATAACCATATACCTAAACAAATATGTGCGCAGGGGTCTCTGCTTAAATATATATGTTTAGTTTTTATTTCTGGAGCCCTTCGTTAGCCACAAAAATGCGAAAAACCAATATGCGTTATTACCCGGAATATCCGTCACGGTCCTGTCATCCCATTTTAGCACCGTAATAGGCAACTTCCGGTCCTCATGGAGGCTTGATCTACATGTATGATACCTCAAAACGTGTGTCAATGCCTCTGCTTGATAACTATTTCCCGTAGATCATTCCATAGGACCTGTGGACCAAGTCAGAAGTAAAAAACCATGGTCGGGTAGGTCAAATTGCCGCCTGTACAACCATTATGGCTCAATTTTCGTCCACTTCCGGTCTCCAGGATAGCTTGACATACATGTATTATACCTCAAAATGTTTGTACATGTCTCTGCTTGATAAATATATACAGTAAGACTGTCTATACGCCCCTTGATTGGAGTAAATAATGTAAAACCAATGTCCGGCGGTAGGCTAAAATAAAACGGTTTACTTATGTTTTCATCCTCTTCCGGTCCCCATGGCGATCTGCATAACCAAATACCCTAACAAATATGTGCGCAGGGGTCTCTGCTTAATATATATCTTTAGTTGTTATTTCTGGAGCCCTTCGTTAGCCAGAAAAATGCGAAAAACCAATATGCGTTATTACCCGGAATATCCGTCAATGTCCTGGCATCCCATTTTAGCTCCGTAATAGGCAACTTCCGGTCCTCAGGGAGGCTTGATCTACATGTATGATACCTCAAAACGTTTGTCAATGCCTCTGCTTGATAACTATTCCCCGTAGATCATTCGATAGGACCTGTGGACCAAGTAAGAAGTAAAAAACCATGGTCGGGTAGGTCAAAATTGCCGGCTGTACAACCAGTATGGCTCAATTTTCGTCCATTTCCGGTCTTCAGGATAGCTTGACATACATGTATTATACCTCAGAATGTTTGTACATGTCTCTGCTTGATAAATATATACAGTAAGACTGTCGATACGCCACTTGAGTGGAGTAAATAATGTAAAACCAATGTCCAGCGGTAGATTAAAATAAAACGGTTTACCTATGTTTTCACCCTCTTCCGGTCCCCATGGCGGCCCGAATAACCAAATACACTAACAAATATGTGCGCAGGGGTCTCTGCTTAATATATATGTTTAGTTTTTATTTCTGGAGCCCTTCGTTAGCCAGAAAAATGCGAAAAACCAATATGCGCTATTACCCGGAATATCCGTCACGGTCCTGTCATCCCATTTTAGCACCGTAATAGGCAACTTCCGGTGCTCAGGAAGGCTTGATCTGCATGTATGATACCTCAAAACGATTGTCAATGCCTCTGCTTGATAACTATTCCCCGTAGATCATTCCATAGGACCTCTGACATACATGTGTTATACCTCAAAATATTTGTACATGTCTCTGCTTTATAAATATATACAGTAAGATTGTCTATACGCCCCTTGATTGGAGTAAATAATGTAAAACCAATGTCCGGCGGTAGGTTAAAATAAAACGGCTTACCTATGTTTTCACCCCCTTCCGGTCCCCATGGCGGCCCGAATAACCAAATACCCTAACACAAATATGTGCGCAGGGGTCTCTGCTTAATATATATGTTTAGTTTTTATTTCTGGAGCCCTTCGTTAGCCAGAAAAATGCGAAAAACCAATATGCGTTATTACCCGGAATATCCGTCACGGTCCTGTCATCCCATGTTAGCACCGTAATAGGCAACTTCCGGTCCTCAGGGAGGCTTGATCTACATGTATGATACCTCAAAACGTTTGTCAATGCCTCTGCTTGATAACTATTTCCCGTAGATCATTCCATAGGACCTGTGGACCAAGTCAGAAGTAAAAAACCATGGTCGGGTAGGTCAAATTGCCGCCTGTACAACCATTATGGCTCAATTTTCGTCCACTTCCGGTCTCCATGATAGCTTGACATACATGTATTATACCTCAAAATGTTTGTACATGTCTCTGCTTGATAAATATATACAGTAAGACTGTCTATACGCCCCTTGATTGGAGTAAATAATGTAAAACCAATGTCCGGCGGTAGGCTAAAATAAAACGGTTTACATATGTTTTCATCCTCTTCCGGTCCCCATGGCGGCCCGAATAACCAAATACCCTAACAAATATGTGCGCAGGGGTCTCTGCTTAATATATATGTTTAGTTTTTATTTCTGGAGCCCTTCGTTAGCCAGAAAAATGCGAAAAACCAATATGCGTTATTACCCGGAATATCCGTCACGGTCCTGTCATCCCATTTTAGCACCGTAATAGGCAACTTCCGGTCCTCAGGGAGGCTTGATCTACATGTATGATACTTCAAAACGTTTGTCAATGCCTCTGCTTGATAACTATTCCCCGTAGATCAATCCATAGGACCTGTGGCCCAAGTCAGAAGTAAAAAACCATGGTCGGGTAGGTCAAAATTGCCAGCTGTACAACCATTATGGCTCAATTTTCGTCCACTTCCGGTCTTCAGGATAGCTTGACATACATGTATTATACCTCAAAATGTTTGTACATGTCTCTGCTTGATAAATATATACAGTAAGACTATCTATACGCCCGTTGATTGGAGTAAATAATGTAAAACCAATGTCCGGCGGTTGGTTAAAATAAAACGGTTTACCTATGTTTTCATCCCCTTCCGGTCCCCATAGTGGCCCGAATAACCATATACCTAAACAAATATGTGCGCAGGGGTCTCTGCTTAAATATATATGTTTAGTTTTTATTTCTGGAGCCCTTCGTTAGCCAGAAAAATGCGAAAAACCAATATGCGTTATTACCCGGAATATCCGTCACGGTCCTGTCATCCCATTTTAGCACCGTAATAGGCAACTTCCGGTCCTCATGGAGGCTTGATCTACATGTATGATACCTCAAAACGTGTGTCAATGCCTCTGCTTGATAACTATTTCCCGTAGATCATTCCATAGGACCTGTGGACCAAGTCAGAAGTAAAAAACCATGGTCGGGTAGGTCAAATTGCCGCCTGTACAACCATTATGGCTCAATTTTCGTCCACTTCCGGTCTCCAGGATAGCTTGACATACATGTATTATACCTCAAAATGTTTGTACATGTCTCTGCTTGATAAATATATACAGTAAGACTGTCTATACGCCCCTTGATTGGAGTAAATAATGTAAAACCAATGTCCGGCGGTAGGCTAAAATAAAACGGTTTACTTATGTTTTCATCCTCTTCCGGTCCCCATGGCGATCTGCATAACCAAATACCCTAACAAATATGTGCGCAGGGGTCTCTGCTTAATATATATCTTTAGTTGTTATTTCTGGAGCCCTTCGTTAGCCAGAAAAATGCGAAAAACCAATATGCGTTATTACCCGGAATATCCGTCAATGTCCTGGCATCCCATTTTAGCTCCGTAATAGGCAACTTCCGGTCCTCAGAGAGGCTTGATCTACATGTATGATACCTCAAAACGTTTGTCAATGCCTCTGCTTGATAACTATTCCCCGTAGATCATTCGATAGGACCTGTGGACCAAGTAAGAAGTAAAAAACCATGGTCGGGTAGGTCAAAATTGCCGGCTGTACAACCAGTATGGCTCAATTTTCGTCCATTTCCGGTCTTCAGGATAGCTTGACATACATGTATTATACCTCAGAATGTTTGTACATGTCTCTGCTTGATAAATATATACAGTAAGACTGTCGATACGCCACTTGATTGGAGTAAATAATGTAAAACCAATGTCCGGCGGTAGGCTAAAATAAAACGGTTTACTTATGTTTTCATCCTCTTCCGGTCCCCATGGCGATCTGCATAACCAAATACCCTAACAAATATGTGCGCAGGGGTCTCTGCTTAATATATATCTTTAGTTGTTATTTCTGGAGCCCTTCGTTAGCCAGAAAAATGCGAAAAACCAATATGCGTTATTACCCGGAATATCCGTCAATGTCCTGGCATCCCATTTTAGCTCCGTAATAGGCAACTTCCGGTCCTCAGGAAGGCTTGATCTGCATGTATGATACCTCAAAACGATTGTCAATGCCTCTGCTTGATAACTATTCCCCGTAGATCATTCCATAGGACCTCTGACATACATGTGTTATACCTCAAAATATTTGTATATGTCTCTGCTTTATAAATATATACAGTAAGATTGTCTATACGCCCCTTGATTGGAGTAAATAATGTAAAACCAATGTCCGGCGGTAGGTTAAAATAAAACGGCTTACCTATGTTTTCACCCCCTTCCGGTCCCCATGGCGGCCCGAATAACCAAATACCCTAACACAAATATGTGCGCAGGGGTCTCTGCTTAATATATATGTTTAGTTTTTATTTCTGGAGCCCTTCGTTAGCCAGAAAAATGCGAAAAACCAATATGCGTTATTACCCGGAATATCCGTCACAGTCCTGTCATCCCATTTTAGCACCGTAATAGGCAACTTCCGGTCCTCAGGGAGGCTTGATCTACATGTATGATACCTCAAAACGTTTGTCAATGCCTCTGCTTGATAACTATTTCCCGTAGATCATTCCATAGGACCTGTGGACCAAGTCAGAAGTAAAAAACCATGGTCGGGTAGGTCAAATTGCCGCCTGTACAACCATTATGGCTCAATTTTCGTCCACTTCCGGTCTCCAGGATAGCTTGACATACATGTATTATACCTCAAAATGTTTGTACATGTCTCTGCTTGATAAATATATACAGTAAGACTGTCTATACGCCCCTTGATTGGAGTAAATAATGTAAAACCAATGTCCGGCGGTAGGCTAAAATAAAACGGTTTACATATGTTTTCATCCTCTTCCGGTCCCCATGGCGGCCCGAATAACCAAATACCCTAACAAATATGTGCGCAGGGGTCTCTGCTTAATATATATGTTTAGTTTTTATTTCTGGAGCCCTTCGTTAGCCAGAAAAATGCGAAAACCAATATGCGTTATTACCCGGAATATCCGTCACAGTCCTGTCATCCCATTTTAGCACCGTAATAGGCAACTTCCGGTCCTCAGGGAGGCTTGATCTACATGTATGATACTTCAAAACGTTTGTCAATGCCTCTGCTTGATAACTATTCCCCGTAGATCAATCCATAGGACCTGTGGCCCAAGTCAGAAGTAAAAAACCATGGTCGGGTAGGTCAAAATTGCCAGCTGTACAACCATTATGGCTCAATTTTCGTCCACTTCCGGTCTTCAGGATAGCTTGACATACATGTATTATACCTCAAAATGTTTGTACATGTCTCTGCTTGATAAATATATACAGTAAGACTATCTATACGCCCGTTGATTGGAGTAAATAATGTAAAACCAATGTCCGGCGGTTGGTTAAAATAAAACGGTTTACCTATGTTTTCATCCCCTTCCGGTCCCCATAGTGGCCCGAATAACCATATACCTAAACAAATATGTGCGCAGGGGTCTCTGCTTAAATATATATGTTTAGTTTTTATTTCTGGAGCCCTTCGTTAGCCACAAAAATGCGAAAAACCAATATGCGTTATTACCCGGAATATCCGTCACGGTCCTGTCATCCCATTTTAGCACCGTAATAGGCAACTTCCGGTCCTCATGGAGGCTTGATCTACATGTATGATACCTCAAAACGTGTGTCAATGCCTCTGCTTGATAACTATTTCCCGTAGATCATTCCATAGGACCTGTGGACCAAGTCAGAAGTAAAAAACCATGGTCGGGTAGGTCAAATTGCCGCCTGTACAACCATTATGGCTCAATTTTCGTCCACTTCCGGTCTCCAGGATAGCTTGACATACATGTATTATACCTCAAAATGTTTGTACATGTCTCTGCTTGATAAATATATACAGTAAGACTGTCTATACGCCCCTTGATTGGAGTAAATAATGTAAAACCAATGTCCGGCGGTAGGCTAAAATAAAACGGTTTACTTATGTTTTCATCCTCTTCCGGTCCCCATGGCGATCTGCATAACCAAATACCCTAACAAATATGTGCGCAGGGGTCTCTGCTTAATATATATCTTTAGTTGTTATTTCTGGAGCCCTTCGTTAGCCAGAAAAATGCGAAAAACCAATATGCGTTATTACCCGGAATATCCGTCAATGTCCTGGCATCCCATTTTAGCTCCGTAATAGGCAACTTCCGGTCCTCAGGGAGGCTTGATCTACATGTATGATACCTCAAAACGTTTGTCAATGCCTCTGCTTGATAACTATTCCCCGTAGATCATTCGATAGGACCTGTGGACCAAGTAAGAAGTAAAAAACCATGGTCGGGTAGGTCAAAATTGCCGGCTGTACAACCAGTATGGCTCAATTTTCGTCCATTTCCGGTCTTCAGGATAGCTTGACATACATGTATTATACCTCAGAATGTTTGTACATGTCTCTGCTTGATAAATATATACAGTAAGACTGTCGATACGCCACTTGAGTGGAGTAAATAATGTAAAACCAATGTCCAGCGGTAGATTAAAATAAAACGGTTTACCTATGTTTTCACCCTCTTCCGGTCCCCATGGCGGCCCGAATAACCAAATACACTAACAAATATGTGCGCAGGGGTCTCTGCTTAATATATATGTTTAGTTTTTATTTCTGGAGCCCTTCGTTAGCCAGAAAAATGCGAAAAACCAATATGCGCTATTACCCGGAATATCCGTCACGGTCCTGTCATCCCATTTTAGCACCGTAATAGGCAACTTCCGGTGCTCAGGAAGGCTTGATCTGCATGTATGATACCTCAAAACGATTGTCAATGCCTCTGCTTGATAACTATTCCCCGTAGATCATTCCATAGGACCTCTGACATACATGTGTTATACCTCAAAATATTTGTATATGTCTCTGCTTTATAAATATATACAGTAAGATTGTCTATACGCCCCTTGATTGGAGTAAATAATGTAAAACCAATGTCCGGCGGTAGGTTAAAATAAAACGGCTTACCTATGTTTTCACCCCCTTCCGGTCCCCATGGCGGCCCGAATAACCAAATACCCTAACACAAATATGTGCGCAGGGGTCTCTGCTTAATATATATGTTTAGTTTTTATTTCTGGAGCCCTTCGTTAGCCAGAAAAATGCGAAAAACCAATATGCGTTATTACCCGGAATATCCGTCACAGTCCTGTCATCCCATTTTAGCACCGTAATAGGCAACTTCCGGTCCTCAGGGAGGCTTGATCTACATGTATGATACCTCAAAACGTTTGTCAATGCCTCTGCTTGATAACTATTTCCCGTAGATCATTCCATAGGACCTGTGGACCAAGTCAGAAGTAAAAAACCATGGTCGGGTAGGTCAAATTGCCGCCTGTACAACCATTATGGCTCAATTTTCGTCCACTTCCGGTCTCCAGGATAGCTTGACATACATGTATTATACCTCAAAATGTTTGTACATGTCTCTGCTTGATAAATATATACAGTAAGACTGTCTATACGCCCCTTGATTGGAGTAAATAATGTAAAACCAATGTCCGGCGGTAGGCTAAAATAAAACGGTTTACATATGTTTTCATCCTCTTCCGGTCCCCATGGCGGCCCGAATAACCAAATACCCTAACAAATATGTGCGCAGGGGTCTCTGCTTAATATATTTGTTTAGTTTTTATTTCTGGAGCCCTTCGTTAGCCAGAAAAATGCGAAAAACCAATATGCGTTATTACCCGGAATATCCGTCACAGTCCTGTCATCCCATTTTAGCACCGTAATAGGCAACTTCCGGTCCTCAGGGAGGCTTGATCTACATGTATGATACTTCAAAACGTTTGTCAATGCCTCTGCTTGATAACTATTCCCCGTAGATCAATCCATAGGACCTGTGGCCCAAGTCAGAAGTAAAAAACCATGGTCGGGTAGGTCAAAATTGCCAGCTGTACAACCATTATGGCTCAATTTTCGTCCACTTCCGGTCTTCAGGATAGATTGACATACATGTATTATACCTCAAAATGTTTGTACATGTCTCTGCTTGATAAATATATACAGTAAGACTATCTATACGCCCGTTGATTGGAGTAAATAATGTAAAACCAATGTCCGGCGGTTGGTTAAAATAAAACGGTTTACCTATGTTTTCATCCCCTTCCGGTCCCCATAGTGGCCCGAATAACCATATACCTAAACAAATATGTGCGCAGGGGTCTCTGCTTAAATATATATGTTTAGTTTTTATTTCTGGAGCCCTTCGTTAGCCACAAAAATGCGAAAAACCAATATGCGTTATTACCCGGAATATCCGTCACGGTCCTGTCATCCCATTTTAGCACCGTAATAGGCAACTTCCGGTCCTCATGGAGGCTTGATCTACATGTATGATACCTCAAAACGTGTGTCAATGCCTCTGCTTGATAACTATTTCCCGTAGATCATTCCATAGGACCTGTGGACCAAGTCAGAAGTAAAAAACCATGGTCGGGTAGGTCAAATTGCCGCCTGTACAACCATTATGGCTCAATTTTCGTCCACTTCCGGTCTCCAGGATAGCTTGACATACATGTATTATACCTCAAAATGTTTGTACATGTCTCTGCTTGATAAATATATACAGTAAGACTGTCTATACGCCCCTTGATTGGAGTAAATAATGTAAAACCAATGTCCGGCGGTAGGCTAAAATAAAACGGTTTACTTATGTTTTCATCCTCTTCCGGTCCCCATGGCGATCTGCATAACCAAATACCCTAACAAATATGTGCGCAGGGGTCTCTGCTTAATATATATCTTTAGTTGTTATTTCTGGAGCCCTTCGTTAGCCAGAAAAATGCGAAAAACCAATATGCGTTATTACCCGGAATATCCGTCAATGTCCTGGCATCCCATTTTAGCTCCGTAATAGGCAACTTCCGGTCCTCAGGGAGGCTTGATCTACATGTATGATACCTCAAAACGTTTGTCAATGCCTCTGCTTGATAACTATTCCCCGTAGATCATTCGATAGGACCTGTGGACCAAGTAAGAAGTAAAAAACCATGGTCGGGTAGGTCAAAATTGCCGGCTGTACAACCAGTATGGCTCAATTTTCGTCCATTTCCGGTCTTCAGGATAGCTTGACATACATGTATTATACCTCAGAATGTTTGTACATGTCTCTGCTTGATAAATATATACAGTAAGACTGTCGATACGCCACTTGAGTGGAGTAAATAATGTAAAACCAATGTCCAGCGGTAGATTAAAATAAAACGGTTTACCTATGTTTTCACCCTCTTCCGGTCCCCATGGCGGCCCGAATAACCAAATACACTAACAAATATGTGCGCAGGGGTCTCTGCTTAATATATATGTTTAGTTTTTATTTCTGGAGCCCTTCGTTAGCCAGAAAAATGCGAAAAACCAATATGCGCTATTACCCGGAATATCCGTCACGGTCCTGTCATCCCATTTTAGCACCGTAATAGGCAACTTCCGGTGCTCAGGAAGGCTTGATCTGCATGTATGATACCTCAAAACGATTGTCAATGCCTCTGCTTGATAACTATTCCCCGTAGATCATTCCATAGGACCTCTGACATACATGTGTTATACCTCAAAATATTTGTACATGTCTCTGCTTTATAAATATATACAGTAAGATTGTCTATACGCCCCTTGATTGGAGTAAATAATGTAAAACCAATGTCCGGCGGTAGGTTAAAATAAAACGGCTTACCTATGTTTTCACCCCCTTCCGGTCCCCATGGCGGCCCGAATAACCAAATACCCTAACACAAATATGTGCGCAGGGGTCTCTGCTTAATATATATGTTTATTTTTTATTTCTGGAGCCCTTCGTTAGCCAGAAAAATGCGAAAAACCAATATGCGTTATTACCCGGAATATCCGTCACGGTCCTGTCATCCCATTTTAGCACCGTAATAGGCAACTTCCGGTCCTCAGGGAGGCTTGATCTACATGTATGATACCTCAAAACGTTTGTCAATGCCTCTGCTTGATAACTATTTCCCGTAGATCATTCCATAGGACCTGTGGACCAAGTCAGAAGTAAAAAACCATGGTCGGGTAGGTCAAATTGCCGCCTGTACAACCATTATGGCTCAATTTTCGTCCACTTCCGGTCTCCAGGATAGCTTGACATACATGTATTATACCTCAAAATGTTTGTACATGTCTCTGCTTGATAAATATATACAGTAAGACTGTCTATACGCCCCTTGATTGGAGTAAATAATGTAAAACCAATGTCCGGCGGTAGGCTAAAATAAAACGGTTTACATATGTTTTCATCCTCTTCCGGTCCCCATGGCGGCCCGAATAACCAAATACCCTAACAAATATGTGCGCAGGGGTCTCTGCTTAATATATATGTTTAGTTTTTATTTCTGGAGCCCTTCGTTAGCCAGAAAAATGCGAAAAACCAATATGCGTTATTACCCGGAATATCCGTCACAGTCCTGTCATCCCATTTTAGCACCGTAATAGGCAACTTCCGGTCCTCAGGGAGGCTTGATCTACATGTATGATACTTCAAAACGTTTGTCAATGCCTCTGCTTGATAACTATTCCCCGTAGATCAATCCATAGGACCTGTGGCCCAAGTCAGAAGTAAAAAACCATGGTCGGGTAGGTCAAAATTGCCAGCTGTACAACCATTATGGCTCAATTTTCGTCCACTTCCGGTCTTCAGGATAGCTTGACATACATGTATTATACCTCAAAATGTTTGTACATGTCTCTGCTTGATAAATATATACAGTAAGACTATCTATACGCCCGTTGATTGGAGTAAATAATGTAAAACCAATGTCCGGCGGTTGGTTAAAATAAAACGGTTTACCTATGTTTTCATCCCCTTCCGGTCCCCATAGTGGCCCGAATAACCATATACCTAAACAAATATGTGCGCAGGGGTCTCTGCTTAAATATATATGTTTAGTTTTTATTTCTGGAGCCCTTCGTTAGCCACAAAAATGCGAAAAACCAATATGCGTTATTACCCGGAATATCCGTCACGGTCCTGTCATCCCATTTTAGCACCGTAATAGGCAACTTCCGGTCCTCATGGAGGCTTGATCTACATGTATGATACCTCAAAACGTGTGTCAATGCCTCTGCTTGATAACTATTTCCCGTAGATCATTCCATAGGACCTGTGGACCAAGTCAGAAGTAAAAAACCATGGTCGGGTAGGTCAAATTGCGGGCTGTACAACCATTATGGCTCAATTTTCGTCCACTTCCGGTCTCCAGGATAGCTTGACATACATGTATTATACCTCAAAATGTTTGTACATGTCTCTGCTTGATAAATATATACAGTAAGACTGTCTATACGCCCCTTGATTGGAGTAAATAATGTAAAACCAATGTCCGGCGGTAGGCTAAAATAAAACGGTTTACTTATGTTTTCATCCTCTTCCGGTCCCCATGGTGATCTGCATAACCAAATACCCTAACAAATATGTGCGCAGGGGTCTCTGCTTAATATATATCTTTAGTTGTTATTTCTGGAGCCCTTCGTTAGCCAGAAAAATGCGAAAAACCAATATGCGTTATTACCCGGAATATCCGTCAATGTCCTGGCATCCCATTTTAGCTCCGTAATAGGCAACTTCCGGTCCTCAGGGAGGCTTGATCTACATGTATGATACCTCAAAACGTTTGTCAATGCCTCTGCTTGATAACTATTCCCCGTAGATCATTCGATAGGACCTGTGGACCAAGTAAGAAGTAAAAAACCATGGTCGGGTAGGTCAAAATTGCCGGCTGTACAACCAGTATGGCTCAATTTTCGTCCATTTCCGGTCTTCAGGATAGCTTGACATACATGTATTATACCTCAGAATGTTTGTACATGTCTCTGCTTGATAAATATATACAGTAAGACTGTCGATACGCCACTTGAGTGGAGTAAATAATGTAAAACCAATGTCCAGCGGTAGATTAAAATAAAACGGTTTACCTATGTTTTCACCCTCTTCCGGTCCCCATGGCGGCCCGAATAACCAAATACACTAACAAATATGTGCGCAGGGGTCTCTGCTTAATATATATGTTTAGTTTTTATTTCTGGAGCCCTTCGTTAGCCAGAAAAATGCGAAAAACCAATATGCGCTATTACCCGAAATATCCGTCACGGTCCTGTCATCCCATTTTAGCACCGTAATAGGCAACTTCCGGTGCTCAGGAAGGCTTGATCTGCATGTATGATACCTCAAAACGATTGTCAATGCCTCTGCTTGATAACTATTCCCCGTAGATCATTCCATAGGACCTCTGACATACATGTGTTATACCTCAAAATATTTGTACATGTCTCTGCTTTATAAATATATACAGTAAGATTGTCTACACGCCCCTTGATTGGAGTAAATAATGTAAAACCAATGTCCGGCGGTAGGTTAAAATAAAACGGTTTACCTATGTTTTCACCCCCTTCCGGTCCCCATGGCGGCCCGAATAACCAAATACACTAACAAATATGTGCGCAGGGGTCTCTGCTTAATATATATGTTTATTTTTTATTTCTGGAGCCCTTCGTTAGCCAGAAAAATGCGAAAAACCAATATGCGTTATTACCCGGAATATCCGTCAGGGTTCTGGCATCCCATTTTAGCTCCGTAATAGGCAACTTCCGGTCCTCAGGGAGGCTTGATCTACATGTATGATACCTCAAAACGTTTGTCAATGCCTCTGCTTGATAACTATTCCCCGTAGATCAATCCATAGGACCTGTGGACCAAGTCAGAAGTAAAAAACCATGGTCGGGTAGGTCAAATTGCCGGCTGTACAACCATTATGGCTCAATTTTCGTCCACTTCCGGTCTCCAGGATAGCTTGACATACATGTATCATACCTCAAAATGTTTGTGCATGTCTCTGCTTTATAAATATATACAGTAAGACTGTCTATACGCCCCTTGATTGGAGTAAATAATGTAAAACCAATGTCCGGCGGTAGGTTAAAATAAAACGGTTTACCTATGTTTTCAGCCTCTTCCGGTCCCCATGGGGGCCCGAATAACCAAATACCCTAACAAATATGTGCGCAGGTGTCTCTGCTTAATATATATGTTTAGTTTTTATTTCTGGAGCCCTTCGTTAGCCAGAAAAATGCGAAAAACCAATATGCGTTATTACCCGAATATCCGTCAGGGTCCTGGCATCCCATTTTAGCACCGTAATAGGCAACTTCCGGTCCTCAGGGAGGCTTGATCTACATGTATGATACCTCAAAAGGTTTGTCAATGCCTCTGCTTGATAACTATTCACCGTAGATCAATCCATAGGGCCTGTGGACCAAGTCAGAAGTAAATAACCATGGTCGGGTAGGTCAAAATTGCCGGCTCTACAACCAGTATGGCTCAATTTTCGTCCATTTCCGGTCTCCAGGATAGCCTGACATACATGTATTATACCTCAGAATGTTTGTACATGTCTCTGCTTGATAAATATATACAGTAAGACTGTCTATACGCCCCTCGATTGGAGTAAATAATGTAAAACCAATGTCCGGCGGTAGGCTAAAATAAATCGGTTTACCTATGTTTTCACACTCTTCCGGTCCCCATGGCGGCCCGAATAACCAAATACACTAACAAATATGTGCGCAGGGGTCTCTGCTTAATATATATGTTTAGTTTTTATTTCTGGAGCCCTTCGTTAGCCAGAAAAATGCGAAAAACCAATATGCGTTATTACCCGGAATATCCGTCACAGTCCTGTCATCCCATTTTAGCACCGTAATAGGCAACTTCCGGTCCTCAGGGAGGCTTGATCTACATGTATGATACTTCAAAACGTTTGTCAATGCCTCTGCTTGATAACTATTCCCCGTAGATCAATCCATAGGACCTGTGGCCCAAGTCAGAAGTAAAAAACCATGGTCGGGTAGGTCAAAATTGCCAGCTGTACAACCATTATGGCTCAATTTTCGTCCACTTCCGGTCTTCAGGATAGCTTGACATACATGTATTATACCTCAAAATGTTTGTACATGTCTCTGCTTGATAAATATATACAGTAAGACTATCTATACGCCCGTTGATTGGAGTAAATAATGTAAAACCAATGTCCGGCGGTTGGTTAAAATAAAACGGTTTACCTATGTTTTCATCCCCTTCCGGTCCCCATAGTGGCCCGAATAACCATATACCTAAACAAATATGTGCGCAGGGGTCTCTGCTTAAATATATATGTTTAGTTTTTATTTCTGGAGCCCTTCGTTAGCCACAAAAATGCGAAAAACCAATATGCGTTATTACCCGGAATATCCGTCACGGTCCTGTCATCCCATTTTAGCACCGTAATAGGCAACTTCCGGTCCTCATGGAGGCTTGATCTACATGTATGATACCTCAAAACGTGTGTCAATGCCTCTGCTTGATAACTATTTCCCGTAGATCATTCCATAGGACCTGTGGACCAAGTCAGAAGTAAAAAACCATGGTCGGGTAGGTCAAATTGCGGGCTGTACAACCATTATGGCTCAATTTTCGTCCACTTCCGGTCTCCAGGATAGCTTGACATACATGTATTATACCTCAAAATGTTTGTACATGTCTCTGCTTGATAAATATATACAGTAAGACTGTCTATACGCCCCTTGATTGGAGTAAATAATGTAAAACCAATGTCCGGCGGTAGGCTAAAATAAAACGGTTTACTTATGTTTTCATCCTCTTCCGGTCCCCATGGTGATCTGCATAACCAAATACCCTAACAAATATGTGCGCAGGGGTCTCTGCTTAATATATATCTTTAGTTGTTATTTCTGGAGCCCTTCGTTAGCCAGAAAAATGCGAAAAACCAATATGCGTTATTACCCGGAATATCCGTCAATGTCCTGGCATCCCATTTTAGCTCCGTAATAGGCAACTTCCGGTCCTCAGGGAGGCTTGATCTACATGTATGATACCTCAAAACGTTTGTCAATGCCTCTGCTTGATAACTATTCCCCGTAGATCATTCGATAGGACCTGTGGACCAAGTAAGAAGTAAAAAACCATGGTCGGGTAGGTCAAAATTGCCGGCTGTACAACCAGTATGGCTCAATTTTCGTCCATTTCCGGTCTTCAGGATAGCTTGACATACATGTATTATACCTCAGAATGTTTGTACATGTCTCTGCTTGATAAATATATACAGTAAGACTGTCGATACGCCACTTGAGTGGAGTAAATAATGTAAAACCAATGTCCAGCGGTAGATTAAAATAAAACGGTTTACCTATGTTTTCACCCTCTTCCGGTCCCCATGGCGGCCCGAATAACCAAATACACTAACAAATATGTGCGCAGGGGTCTCTGCTTAATATATATGTTTAGTTTTTATTTCTGGAGCCCTTCGTTAGCCAGAAAAATGCGAAAAACCAATATGCGCTATTACCCGAAATATCCGTCACGGTCCTGTCATCCCATTTTAGCACCGTAATAGGCAACTTCCGGTGCTCAGGAAGGCTTGATCTGCATGTATGATACCTCAAAACGATTGTCAATGCCTCTGCTTGATAACTATTCCCCGTAGATCATTCCATAGGACCTCTGACATACATGTGTTATACCTCAAAATATTTGTACATGTCTCTGCTTTATAAATATATACAGTAAGATTGTCTACACGCCCCTTGATTGGAGTAAATAATGTAAAACCAATGTCCGGCGGTAGGTTAAAATAAAACGGTTTACCTATGTTTTCACCCCCTTCCGGTCCCCATGGCGGCCCGAATAACCAAATACACTAACAAATATGTGCGCAGGGGTCTCTGCTTAATATATATGTTTATTTTTTATTTCTGGAGCCCTTCGTTAGCCAGAAAAATGCGAAAAACCAATATGCGTTATTACCCGGAATATCCGTCAGGGTTCTGGCATCCCATTTTAGCTCCGTAATAGGCAACTTCCGGTCCTCAGGGAGGCTTGATCTACATGTATGATACCTCAAAACGTTTGTCAATGCCTCTGCTTGATAACTATTCCCCGTAGATCAATCCATAGGACCTGTGGACCAAGTCAGAAGTAAAAAACCATGGTCGGGTAGGTCAAATTGCCGGCTGTACAACCATTATGGCTCAATTTTCGTCCACTTCCGGTCTCCAGGATAGCTTGACATACATGTATCATACCTCAAAATGTTTGTGCATGTCTCTGCTTTATAAATATATACAGTAAGACTGTCTATACGCCCCTTGATTGGAGTAAATAATGTAAAACCAATGTCCGGCGGTAGGTTAAAATAAAACGGTTTACCTATGTTTTCAGCCTCTTCCGGTCCCCATGGGGGCCCGAATAACCAAATACCCTAACAAATATGTGCGCAGGTGTCTCTGCTTAATATATATGTTTAGTTTTTATTTCTGGAGCCCTTCGTTAGCCAGAAAAATGCGAAAAACCAATATGCGTTATTACCCGAATATCCGTCAGGGTCCTGGCATCCCATTTTAGCACCGTAATAGGCAACTTCCGGTCCTCAGGGAGGCTTGATCTACATGTATGATACCTCAAAAGGTTTGTCAATGCCTCTGCTTGATAACTATTCACCGTAGATCAATCCATAGGGCCTGTGGACCAAGTCAGAAGTAAATAACCATGGTCGGGTAGGTCAAAATTGCCGGCTCTACAACCAGTATGGCTCAATTTTCGTCCATTTCCGGTCTCCAGGATAGCCTGACATACATGTATTATACCTCAGAATGTTTGTACATGTCTCTGCTTGATAAATATATACAGTAAGACTGTCTATACGCCCCTCGATTGGAGTAAATAATGTAAAACCAATGTCCGGCGGTAGGCTAAAATAAATCGGTTTACCTATGTTTTCACACTCTTCCGGTCCCCATGGCGGCCCGAATAACCAAATACACTAACAAATATGTGCGCAGGGGTCTCTGCTTAATATATATGTTTAGTTTTTATTTCTGGAGCCCTTCGTTAGCCAGAAAAATGCGAAAAACCAATATGCGTTATTACCCGGAATATTCGTCACGGTCCTGGCATCCCATTTTAGCTCCGTAATAGGCAACTTATGGTCCACAGGAAGGCTTGATCTACATGTATGATATACCTCAAAACGTTTGTCAATGCCTCTGCTTGATAACTATTCCCCGTAGATCATTCCATAGGACCTGTGGACCAAGTCAGAAGTAAAAAAACCATGGTCGGGTAGGTCAAAATTGCCTGCTGTACAACCATTATGGCTCAATTTTCGTCCACTTCCGGTCTTCAGGATAGCTTGACATACATGTATTATACCTCAAAATATTTGTACATGTCTCTGCTTGATAAATATATACAGTAAGACTGTCTATGCGCCCCTTGATTGGAGTAAATGATGTAAAACCAATGTCCGGCGATAGGTTAAAATAAAACGGTTTACCTATGTTTTCACCCTCTTCCGGTCCCCATGGCGGCCCGAATAACCAAATACACTAACAAATATGTGCGCAGGGGTCTCTGCTTAATATATATGTTTAGTTTTTATTTCTGGAGCCCTTCGTTAGCCAGAAAAATGCGAAAAACCAATATGCGCTATTACCCGGAATATCCGTCACGGTCCTGTCATCCCATTTTAGCACCGTAATAGGCAACTTCCGGTGCTCAGGAAGGCTTGATCTGCATGTATGATACCTCAAAACGATTGTCAATGCCTCTGCTTGATAACTATTCCCCGTAGATCATTCCATAGGACCTCTGACATACATGTGTTATACCTCAAAATATTTGTACATGTCTCTGCTTTATAAATATATACAGTAAGATTGTCTACACGCCCCTTGATTGGAGTAAATAATGTAAAACCAATGTCCGGCGGTAGGTTAAAATAAAACGGTTTACCTATGTTTTCACCCCCTTCCGGTCCCCATGGCGGCCCGAATAACCAAATACACTAACAAATATGTGCGCAGGGGTCTCTGCTTAATATATATGTTTATTTTTTATTTCTGGAGCCCTTCGTTAGCCAGAAAAATGCGAAAAACCAATATGCGTTATTACCCGGAATATCCGTCAGGGTTCTGGCATCCCATTTTAGCTCCGTAATAGGCAACTTCCGGTCCTCAGGGAGGCTTGATCTACATGTATGATACCTCAAAACGTTTGTCAATGCCTCTGCTTGATAACTATTCCCCGTAGATCAATCCATAGGACCTGTGGACCAAGTCAGAAGTAAAAAACCATGGTCGGGTAGGTCAAATTGCCGGCTGTACAACCATTATGGCTCAATTTTCGTCCACTTCCGGTCTCCAGGATAGCTTGACATACATGTATCATACCTCAAAATGTTTGTGCATGTCTCTGCTTTATAAATATATACAGTAAGACTGTCTATACGCCCCTTGATTGGAGTAAATAATGTAAAACCAATGTCCGGCGGTAGGTTAAAATAAAACGGTTTACCTATGTTTTCAGCCTCTTCCGGTCCCCATGGGGGCCCGAATAACCAAATACCCTAACAAATATGTGCGCAGGTGTCTCTGCTTAATATATATGTTTAGTTTTTATTTCTGGAGCCCTTCGTTAGCCAGAAAAATGCGAAAAACCAATATGCGTTATTACCCGAATATTCGTCAGGGTCCTGGCATCCCATTTTAGCACCGTAATAGGCAACTTCCGGTCCTCAGGGAGGCTTGATCTACATGTATGATACCTCAAAAGGTTTGTCAATGCCTCTGCTTGATAACTATTCACCGTAGATCAATCCATAGGGCCTGTGGACCAAGTCAGAAGTAAATAACCATGGTCGGGTAGGTCAAAATTGCCGGCTCTACAACCAGTATGGCTCAATTTTCGTCCATTTCCGGTCTCCAGGATAGCCTGACATACATGTATTATACCTCAGAATGTTTGTACATGTCTCTGCTTGATAAATATATACAGTAAGACTGTCTATACGCCCCTCGATTGGAGTAAATAATGTAAAACCAATGTCCGGCGGTAGGCTAAAATAAATCGGTTTACCTATGTTTTCACACTCTTCCGGTCCCCATGGCGGCCCGAATAACCAAATACCCTAACAAATATGTGCGCAGGGGTCTCTGCTTAATATATATGTTTAGTTTTTATTTCTGGAGCCCTTCGTTAGCCAGAAAAATGCGAAAAACCAATATGCGTTATTACCCGGAATATTCGTCACGGTCCTGGCATCCCATTTTAGCTCCGTAATAGGCAACTTATGGTCCACAGGAAGGCTTGATCTACATGTATGATATACCTCAAAACGTTTGTCAATGCCTCTGCTTGATAACTATTCCCCGTAGATCATTCCATAGGACCTGTGGACCAAGTCAGAAGTAAAAAAACCATGGTCGGGTAGGTCAAAATTGCCTGCTGTACAACCATTATGGCTCAATTTTCGTCCACTTCCGGTCTTCAGGATAGCTTGACATACATGTATTATACCTCAAAATATTTGTACATGTCTCTGCTTGATAAATATATACAGTAAGACTGTCTATGCGCCCCTTGATTGGAGTAAATGATGTAAAACCAATGTCCGGCGATAGGTTAAAATAAAACGGCTTACCTATGTTTTCACCCCCTTCCGGTCCCCATGGTGGCCCGAATAACCAAATACCTAAACAAATATGTGCGCAGGGGTCTCTGCTTAATATATATGTTTTGTTTTTATTTCTGGAGCCCTTCGTTAGCCAGAAAAATGCGAAAAACCAATATGCGTTATTACCCGGAATATTCGTCACGGTCCTGGCATCCCATTTTAGCTCCGTAATAGGCAACTTCTGGTCCTCAGGGAGGCTTGATCTACATGTATGATACCTCAAGACGTTTGTCAATGTCTCTGCTTAATAACTATTCCCCGTAGATCATTCCATAGGACCTGTGGACCAAGTCAGAAGTAAAAAACCATGGTCGGGTAGGTCAAAATGTCGGCTGTACAACCATTATGGCTCAATTTTCGTCCACTTCCGGTCTCCAGGATAGCTTGACATACATGTATTATACCTCAAAATGTTTGTACATGTCTCCGCTTGATAAATATATACAGTAAGACTGACTATACGCCCCTTGATTGGAGTAAATAATGTAAAACCAATGTCCGGCGGTAGGCTAAAATAAATCGGTTTACCTATGTTTTCACCCTCTTCCGGTCCCCATGGCGGCCCGAATAACCAAATACCCTAACACATATGTGCGCAGGGGTCTCTGCTTAATATATATGTTTTGTTATTATTTCTGGAGCCCTTCGTTAGCCAGAAAAATGCGAAAAACCAATATGCGTTATTACCCGAATATCCGTCACGGTCCTGTCATCTCATTTTAGCACCGTAATAGGCAACTTCCGGTCCTCAGGGAGGCTTGATCTACATGTATGATACCTCAAAACGTTTGTCAATGCCTCTGCTTGATAACTATTTCCCGTAGATCAATCCATAGGACCTGTGGCCCAAGTCAGAAGTAAAAAACCATGGTCGGGTAGGCCAAATTACCGGCTGTACAACCATTATGGCTCAATTTTCGTCCACTTCCGGTCTCCAGGATAGCTTGACATACATGTATTATACCTCAGAATGTTTGTACATGTCTCTGCTTGATAAATATATACAGTAAGACTGTCGATACGCCACTTGAGTGGAGTAAATAATGTAAAACCAATGTCCGGCGGTAGGCTAAAATAAATCGGTTTACCTATGTTTTCACACTCTTCCGGTCCCCATGGCGGCCCGAATAACCAAATACACTAACAAATATGTGCGCAGGGGTCTCTGCTTAATATATATGTTTAGTTTTTATTTCTGGAGCCCTTCGTTAGCCAGAAAAATGCGAAAAACCAATATGCGTTATTACCCGGAATATTCGTCACGGTCCTGGCATCCCATTTTAGCTCCGTAATAGGCAACTTATGGTCCACAGGAAGGCTTGATCTACATGTATGATATACCTCAAAACGTTTGTCAATGCCTCTGCTTGATAACTATTCCCCGTAGATCATTCCATAGGACCTGTGGACCAAGTCAGAAGTAAAAAAACCATGGTCGGGTAGGTCAAAATTGCCTGCTGTACAACCATTATGGCTCAATTTTCGTCCACTTCCGGTCTTCAGGATAGCTTGACATACATGTATTATACCTCAAAATATTTGTACATGTCTCTGCTTGATAAATATATACAGTAAGACTGTCTATGCGCCCCTTGATTGGAGTAAATGATGTAAAACCAATGTCCGGCGGTAGGTTAAAATAAAACGGCTTACCTATGTTTTCACCTCCTTCCGGTCCCCATGGCGGCCCGAATAACCAAATACCTAAACAAATATGTGCGCAGGGGTCTCTGCTTAATATATATGTTTTGTTTTTATTTCTGGAGCCCTTCGTTAGCCAGAAAAATGCGAAAAACCAATATGCGTTATTACCCGGAATATTCGTCACGGTCCTGGCATCCCATTTTAGCTCCGTAATAGGCAACTTCTGGTCCTCAGGGAGGCTTGATCTACATGTATGATACCTCAAGACGTTTGTCAATGTCTCTGCTTGATAACTATTCCCCGTAGATCATTCGATAGGACCTGTGGACCAAGTAAGAAGTAAAAAACCATGGTCGGGTAGGTCAAAATTGCCGGCTGTACAACCAGTATGGCTCAATTTTCGTCCATTTCCGGTCTTCAGGATAGCTTGACATACATGTATTATACCTCAGAATGTTTGTACATGTCTCTGCTTGATAAATATATACAGTAAGACTGTCGATACGCCACTTGAGTGGAGTAAATAATGTAAAACCAATGTCCAGCGGTAGATTAAAATAAAACGGCTTACCTATGTTTTCACCCTCTTCCGGTCCCCATGGCGGCCCGAATAACCAAATACACTAACAAATATGTGCGCAGGGGTCTCTGCTTAATATATATGTTTAGTTTTTATTTCTGGAGCCCTTCGTTAGCCAGAAAAATGCGAAAAACCAATATGCGCTATTACCCGGAATATCCGTCACGGTCCTGTCATCCCATTTGAGCACCGTAATAGGCAACTTCCGGTGCTCAGGAAGGCTTGATCTGCATGTATGATACCTCAAAACGATTGTCAATGCCTCTGCTTGATAACTATTCCCCGTAGATCATTCCATAGGACCTCTGACATACATGTGTTATACCTCAAAATATTTGTACATGTCTCTGCTTTATAAATATATACAGTAAGATTGTCTACACGCCCCTTGATTGGAGTAAATAATGTAAAACCAATGTCCGGCGGTAGGTTAAAATAAAACGGTTTACCTATGTTTTCACCCCCTTCCGGTCCCCATGGCGGCCCGAATAACCAAATACACTAACAAATATGTGCGCAGGGGTCTCTGCTTAATATATATGTTTATTTTTTATTTCTGGAGCCCTTCGTTAGCCAGAAAAATGCGAAAAACCAATATGCGTTATTACCCGGAATATCCGTCAGGGTTCTGGCATCCCATTTTAGCTCCGTAATAGGCAACTTCCGGTCCTCAGGGAGGCTTGATCTACATGTATGATACCTCAAAACGTTTGTCAATGCCTCTGCTTGATAACTATTCCCCGTAGATCAATCCATAGGACCTGTGGACCAAGTCAGAAGTAAAAAACCATGGTCGGGTAGGTCAAATTGCCGGCTGTACAACCATTATGGCTCAATTTTCGTCCACTTCCGGTCTCCAGGATAGCTTGACATACATGTATCATACCTCAAAATGTTTGTGCATGTCTCTGCTTTATAAATATATACAGTAAGACTGTCTATACGCCCCTTGATTGGAGTAAATAATGTAAAACCAATGTCCGGCGGTAGGTTAAAATAAAACGGTTTACCTATGTTTTCAGCCTCTTCCGGTCCCCATGGGGGCCCGAATAACCAAATACCCTAACAAATATGTTCGCAGGTGTCTCTGCTTAATATATATGTTTAGTTTTTATTTCTGGAGCCCTTCGTTAGCCAGAAAAATGCGAAAAACCAATATGCGTTATTACCCGAATATCCGTCAGGGTCCTGGCATCCCATTTTAGCACCGTAATAGGCAACTTCCGGTCCTCAGGGAGGCTTGATCTACATGTATGATACCTCAAAAGGTTTGTCAATGCCTCTGCTTGATAACTATTCACCGTAGATCAATCCATAGGGCCTGTGGACCAAGTCAGAAGTAAATAACCATGGTCGGGTAGGTCAAAATTGCCGGCTCTACAACCAGTATGGCTCAATTTTCGTCCATTTCCGGTCTCCAGGATAGCCTGACATACATGTATTATACCTCAGAATGTTTGTACATGTCTCTGCTTGATAAATATATACAGTAAGACTGTCTATACGCCCCTCGATTGGAGTAAATAATGTAAAACCAATGTCCGGCGGTAGGCTAAAATAAATCGGTTTACCTATGTTTTCACACTCTTCCGGTCCCCATGGCGGCCCGAATAACCAAATACCCTAACAAATATGTGCGCAGGGGTCTCTGCTTAATATATATGTTTAGTTTTTATTTCTGGAGCCCTTCGTTAGCCAGAAAAATGCGAAAAACCAATATGCGTTATTACCCGGAATATTCGTCACGGTCCTGGCATCCCATTTTAGCTCCGTAATAGGCAACTTATGGTCCACAGGAAGGCTTGATCTACATGTATGATATACCTCAAAACGTTTGTCAATGCCTCTGCTTGATAACTATTCCCCGTAGATCATTCCATAGGACCTGTGGACCAAGTCAGAAGTAAAAAAACCATGGTCGGGTAGGTCAAAATTGCCTGCTGTACAACCATTATGGCTCAATTTTCGTCCACTTCCGGTCTTCAGGATAGCTTGACATACATGTATTATACCTCAAAATATTTGTACATGTCTCTGCTTGATAAATATATACAGTAAGACTGTCTATGCGCCCCTTGATTGGAGTAAATGATGTAAAACCAATGTCCGGCGATAGGTTAAAATAAAACGGCTTACCTATGTTTTCACCCCCTTCCGGTCCCCATGGTGGCCCGAATAACCAAATACCTAAACAAATATGTGCGCAGGGGTCTCTGCTTAATATATATGTTTTGTTTTTATTTCTGGAGCCCTTCGTTAGCCAGAAAAATGCGAAAAACCAATATGCGTTATTACCCGGAATATTCGTCACGGTCCTGGCATCCCATTTTAGCTCCGTAATAGGCAACTTCTGGTCCTCAGGGAGGCTTGATCTACATGTATGATACCTCAAGACGTTTGTCAATGTCTCTGCTTAATAACTATTCCCCGTAGATCATTCCATAGGACCTGTGGACCAAGTCAGAAGTAAAAAACCATGGTCGGGTAGGTCAAAATGTCGGCTGTACAACCATTATGGCTCAATTTTCGTCCACTTCCGGTCTCCAGGATAGCTTGACATACATGTATTATACCTCAAAATGTTTGTACATGTCTCCGCTTGATAAATATATACAGTAAGACTGACTATACGCCCCTTGATTGGAGTAAATAATGTAAAACCAATGTCCGGCGGTAGGCTAAAATAAATCGGTTTACCTATGTTTTCACCCTCTTCCGGTCCCCATGGCGGCCCGAATAACCAAATACCCTAACACATATGTGCGCAGGGGTCTCTGCTTAATATATATGTTTTGTTATTATTTCTGGAGCCCTTCGTTAGCCAGAAAAATGCGAAAAACCAATATGCGTTATTACCCGAATATCCGTCACGGTCCTGTCATCTCATTTTAGCACCGTAATAGGCAACTTCCGGTCCTCAGGGAGGCTTGATCTACATGTATGATACCTCAAAACGTTTGTCAATGCCTCTGCTTGATAACTATTTCCCGTAGATCAATCCATAGGACCTGTGGCCCAAGTCAGAAGTAAAAAACCATGGTCGGGTAGGTCAAATTGTCGGCTGTACAACCATTATGGCTCAATTTTCGTCCACTTCCGGTCTCCAGGATAGCTTGACATACATGTATTATACCTCAGAATGTTTGTACATGTCTCTGCTTGATAAATATATACAGTAAGACTGTCGATACGCCACTTGAGTGGAGTAAATAATGTAAAACCAATGTCCGGCGGTAGGCTAAAATAAATCGGTTTACCTATGTTTTCACACTCTTCCGGTCCCCATGGCGGCCCGAATAACCAAATACACTAACAAATATGTGCGCATGGGTCTCTGCTTAATATATATGTTTAGTTTTTATTTCTGGAGCCCTTCGTTAGCCAGAAAAATGCGAAAAACCAATATGCGTTATTACCCGGAATATTCGTCACGGTCCTGGCATCCCATTTTAGCTCCGTAATAGGCAACTTATGGTCCACAGGAAGGCTTGATCTACATGTATGATATACCTCAAAACGTTTGTCAATGCCTCTGCTTGATAACTATTCCCCGTAGATCATTCCATAGGACCTGTGGACCAAGTCAGAAGTAAAAAAACCATGGTCGGGTAGGTCAAAATTGCCTGCTGTACAACCATTATGGCTCAATTTTCGTCCACTTCCGGTCTTCAGGATAGCTTGACATACATGTATTATACCTCAAAATATTTGTACATGTCTCTGCTTGATAAATATATACAGTAAGACTGTCTATGCGCCCCTTGATTGGAGTAAATGATGTAAAACCAATGTCCGGCGGTAGGTTAAAATAAAACGGCTTACCTATGTTTTCACCCCCTTCCGGTCCCCATGGCGGCCCGAATAACCAAATACCTAAACAAATATGTGCGCAGGGGTCTCTGCTTAATATATATGTTTTGTTTTTATTTCTGGAGCCCTTCGTTAGCCAGAAAAATGCGAAAAACCAATATGCGTTATTACCCGGAATATTCGTCACGGTCCTGGCATCCCATTTTAGCTCCGTAATAGGCAACTTCTGGTCCTCAGGGAGGCTTGATCTACATGTATGATACCTCAAGACGTTTGTCAATGTCTCTGCTTGATAACTATTCCCCGTAGATCATTCCATAGGACCTGTGGACCAAGTCAGAAGTAAAAAACCATGGTCGGGTAGGTCAAATTGTCGGCTGTACAACCATTATGGCTCAATTTTCGTCCACTTCCGGTCTCCAGGATAGCTTGACATACATGTATTATACCTCAAAATGTTTGTACATGTCTCCGCTTGATAAATATATACAGTAAGACTGACTATACGCCCCTTGATTGGAGTAAATAATGTAAAACCAATGTCCGGCGGTAGGCTAAAATAAATCGGTTTACCTATGTTTTCACCCTCTTCCGGTCCCCATGGGGGCCCGAATAACCAAATACCCTAACACATATGTGCGCAGGGGTCTCTGCTTAATATATATGTTTTGTTATTATTTCTGGAGCCCTTCGTTAGCCAGAAAAATGCGAAAAACCAATATGCCTTATTACCCGAATATCCGTCACGGTCCTGTCATCTCATTTTAGCACCGTAATAGGCAACTTCCGGTCCTCAGGGAGGCTTGATCTACATGTATGATACCTCAAAACGTTTGTCAATGCCTCTGCTTGATAACTATTCCCCGTAGATCAATCCATAGGACCTGTGGACCAAGTCAGAAGTAAAAAACCATGGTCGGGTAGGTCAAATTGCCGGCTGTACAACCATTATGGCTCAATTTTCGTCCACTTCCGGTCTCCAGGATAGCTTGACATACATGTATCATACCTCAAAATGTTTGTGCATGTCTCTGCTTTATAAATATATACAGTAAGACTGTCTATACGCCCCTTGATTGGAGTAAATAATGTAAAACCAATGTCCGGCGGTAGGTTAAAATAAAACGGTTTACCTATGTTTTCAGCCTCTTCCGGTCCCCATGGGGGCCCGAATAACCAAATACCCTAACAAATATGTGCGCAGGTGTCTCTGCTTAATATATATGTTTAGTTTTTATTTCTGGAGCCCTTCGTTAGCCAGAAAAATGCGAAAAACCAATATGCGTTATTACCCGAATATCCGTCAGGGTCCTGGCATCCCATTTTAGCACCGTAATAGGCAACTTCCGGTCCTCAGGGAGGCTTGATCTACATGTATGATACCTCAAAAGGTTTGTCAATGCCTCTGCTTGATAACTATTCCCCGTAGATCATTCGATAGGACCTGTGGACCAAGTAAGAAGTAAAAAACCATGGTCGGGTAGGTCAAAATTGCCGGCTGTACAACCAGTATGGCTCAATTTTCGTCCACTTCCGGTCTCCAGGATAGCTTGACATACATGTATTATACCTCAGAATGTTTGTACATGTCTCTGCTTGATAAATATATACAGTAAGACTGTCGATACGCCACTTGAGTGGAGTAAATAATGTAAAACCAATGTCCGGCGGTAGGCTAAAATAAATCGGTTTACCTATGTTTTCACACTCTTCCGGTCCCCATGGCGGCCCGAATAACCAAATACACTAACAAATATGTGCGCATGGGTCTCTGCTTAATATATATGTTTAGTTTTTATTTCTGGAGCCCTTCGTTAGCCAGAAAAATGCGAAAAACCAATATGCGTTATTACCCGGAATATTCGTCACGGTCCTGGCATCCCATTTTAGCTCCGTAATAGGCAACTTATGGTCCACAGGAAGGCTTGATCTACATGTATGATATACCTCAAAACGTTTGTCAATGCCTCTGCTTGATAACTATTCCCCGTAGATCATTCCATAGGACCTGTGGACCAAGTCAGAAGTAAAAAAACCATGGTCGGGTAGGTCAAAATTGCCTGCTGTACAACCATTATGGCTCAATTTTCGTCCACTTCCGGTCTTCAGGATAGCTTGACATACATGTATTATACCTCAAAATATTTGTACATGTCTCTGCTTGATAAATATATACAGTAAGACTGTCTATGCGCCCCTTGATTGGAGTAAATGATGTAAAACCAATGTCCGGCGGTAGGTTAAAATAAAACGGCTTACCTATGTTTTCACCCCCTTCCGGTCCCCATGGCGGCCCGAATAACCAAATACCTAAACAAATATGTGCGCAGGGGTCTCTGCTTAATATATATGTTTTGTTTTTATTTCTGGAGCCCTTCGTTAGCCAGAAAAATGCGAAAAACCAATATGCGTTATTACCCGGAATATTCGTCACGGTCCTGGCATCCCATTTTAGCTCCGTAATAGGCAACTTCTGGTCCTCAGGGAGGCTTGATCTACATGTATGATACCTCAAGACGTTTGTCAATGTCTCTGCTTGATAACTATTCCCCGTAGATCATTCCATAGGACCTGTGGACCAAGTCAGAAGTAAAAAACCATGGTCGGGTAGGTCAAATTGTCGGCTGTACAACCATTATGGCTCAATTTTCGTCCACTTCCGGTCTCCAGGATAGCTTGACATACATGTATTATACCTCAAAATGTTTGTACATGTCTCCGCTTGATAAATATATACAGTAAGACTGACTATACGCCCCTTGATTGGAGTAAATAATGTAAAACCAATGTCCGGCGGTAGGCTAAAATAAATCGGTTTACCTATGTTTTCACCCTCTTCCGGTCCCCATGGGGGCCCGAATAACCAAATACCCTAACACATATGTGCGCAGGGGTCTCTGCTTAATATATATGTTTTGTTATTATTTCTGGAGCCCTTCGTTAGCCAGAAAAATGCGAAAAACCAATATGCCTTATTACCCGAATATCCGTCACGGTCCTGTCATCTCATTTTAGCACCGTAATAGGCAACTTCCGGTCCTCAGGGAGGCTTGATCTACATGTATGATACCTCAAAACGTTTGTCAATGCCTCTGCTTGATAACTATTCCCCGTAGATCAATCCATAGGACCTGTGGACCAAGTCAGAAGTAAAAAACCATGGTCGGGTAGGTCAAATTGCCGGCTGTACAACCATTATGGCTCAATTTTCGTCCACTTCCGGTCTCCAGGATAGCTTGACATACATGTATCATACCTCAAAATGTTTGTGCATGTCTCTGCTTTATAAATATATACAGTAAGACTGTCTATACGCCCCTTGATTGGAGTAAATAATGTAAAACCAATGTCCGGCGGTAGGTTAAAATAAAACGGTTTACCTATGTTTTCAGCCTCTTCCGGTCCCCATGGGGGCCCGAATAACCAAATACCCTAACAAATATGTGCGCAGGTGTCTCTGCTTAATATATATGTTTAGTTTTTATTTCTGGAGCCCTTCGTTAGCCAGAAAAATGCGAAAAACCAATATGCGTTATTACCCGAATATCCGTCAGGGTCCTGGCATCCCATTTTAGCACCGTAATAGGCAACTTCCGGTCCTCAGGGAGGCTTGATCTACATGTATGATACCTCAAAAGGTTTGTCAATGCCTCTGCTTGATAACTATTCCCCGTAGATCATTCGATAGGACCTGTGGACCAAGTAAGAAGTAAAAAACCATGGTCGGGTAGGTCAAAATTGCCGGCTGTACAACCAGTATGGCTCAATTTTCGTCCATTTCCGGTCTTCAGGATAGCTTGACATACATGTATTATACCTCAGAATGTTTGTACATGTCTCTGCTTGATAAATATATACAGTAAGACTGTCGATACGCCACTTGAGTGGAGTAAATAATGTAAAACCAATGTCCAGCGGTAGATTAAAATAAAACGGTTTTCCTATGTTTTCACCCTCTTCCGGTCCCCATGGCGGCCCGAATAACCAAATACACTAACAAATATGTGCGCAGGGGTCTCTGCTTAATATATATGTTTAGTTTTTATTTCTGGAGCCCTTCGTTAGCCAGAAAAATGCGAAAAACCAATATGCGCTATTACCCGGAATATCCGTCACGGTCCTGTCATCCCATTTTAGCACCGTAATAGGCAACTTCCGGTGCTCAGGAAGGCTTGATCTGCATGTATGATACCTCAAAACGATTGTCAATGCCTCTGCTTGATAACTATTCCCCGTAGATCATTCCATAGGACCTCTGACATACATGTGTTATACCTCAAAATATTTGTACATGTCTCTGCTTTATAAATATATACAGTAAGATTGTCTACACGCCCCTTGATTGGAGTAAATAATGTAAAACCAATGTCCGGCGGTAGGTTAAAATAAAACGGTTTACCTATGTTTTCACCCCCTTCCGGTACCCATGGCGGCCCGAATAACCAAATACACTAACAAATATGTGCGCAGGGGTCTCTGCTTAATATATATGTTTATTTTTTATTTCTGGAGCCCTTCGTTAGCCAGAAAAATGCGAAAAACCAATATGCGTTATTACCCGGAATATCCGTCAGGGTTCTGGCATCCCATTTTAGCTCCGTAATAGGCAACTTTCGGTCCTCAGGGAGGCTTGATCTACATGTATGATACCTCAAAACGTTTGTCAATGCCTCTGCTTGATAACTATTCCCCGTAGATCAATCCATAGGACCTGTGGACCAAGTCAGAAGTAAAAAACCATGGTCGGGTAGGTCAAATTGCCGGCTGTACAACCATTATGGCTCAATTTTCGTCCACTTCCGGTCTCCAGGATAGCTTGACATACATGTATCATACCTCAAAATGTTTGTGCATGTCTCTGCTTTATAAATATATACAGTAAGACTGTCTATACGCCCCTTGATTGGAGTAAATAATGTAAAACCAATGTCCGGCGGTAGGTTAAAATAAAACGGTTTACCTATGTTTTCAGCCTCTTCCGGTCCCCATGGGGGCCCGAATAACCAAATACCCTAACAAATATGTGCGCAGGTGTCTCTGCTTAATATATATGTTTAGTTTTTATTTCTGGAGCCCTTCGTTAGCCAGAAAAATGCGAAAAACCAATATGCGTTATTACCCGAATATCCGTCAGGGTCCTGGCATCCCATTTTAGCACCGTAATAGGCAACTTCCGGTCCTCAGGGAGGCTTGATCTACATGTATGATACCTCAAAAGGTTTGTCAATGCCTCTGCTTGATAACTATTCCCCGTAGATCATTCGATAGGACCTGTGGACCAAGTAAGAAGTAAAAAACCATGGTCGGGTAGGTCAAAATTGCCGGCTGTACAACCAGTATGGCTCAATTTTCGTCCATTTCCGGTCTTCAGGATAGCTTGACATACATGTATTATACCTCAGAATGTTTGTACATGTCTCTGCTTGATAAATATATACAGTAAGACTGTCGATACGCCACTTGAGTGGAGTAAATAATGTAAAACCAATGTCCAGCGGTAGATTAAAATAAAACGGTTTTCCTATGTTTTCACCCTCTTCCGGTCCCCATGGCGGCCCGAATAACCAAATACACTAACAAATATGTGCGCAGGGGTCTCTGCTTAATATATATGTTTAGTTTTTATTTCTGGAGCCCTTCGTTAGCCAGAAAAATGCGAAAAACCAATATGCGCTATTACCCGGAATATCCGTCACGGTCCTGTCATCCCATTTTAGCACCGTAATAGGCAACTTCCGGTGCTCAGGAAGGCTTGATCTGCATGTATGATACCTCAAAACGATTGTCAATGCCTCTGCTTGATAACTATTCCCCGTAGATCATTCCATAGGACCTCTGACATACATGTGTTATACCTCAAAATATTTGTACATGTCTCTGCTTTATAAATATATACAGTAAGATTGTCTACACGCCCCTTGATTGGAGTAAATAATGTAAAACCAATGTCCGGCGGTAGGTTAAAATAAAACGGTTTACCTATGTTTTCACCCCCTTCCGGTACCCATGGCGGCCCGAATAACCAAATACACTAACAAATATGTGCGCAGGGGTCTCTGCTTAATATATATGTTTATTTTTTATTTCTGGAGCCCTTCGTTAGCCAGAAAAATGCGAAAAACCAATATGCGTTATTACCCGGAATATCCGTCAGGGTTCTGGCATCCCATTTTAGCTCCGTAATAGGCAACTTTCGGTCCTCAGGGAGGCTTGATCTACATGTATGATACCTCAAAACGTTTGTCAATGCCTCTGCTTGATAACTATTCCCCGTAGATCAATCCATAGGACCTGTGGACCAAGTCAGAAGTAAAAAACCATGGTCGGGTAGGTCAAATTGCCGGCTGTACAACCATTATGGCTCAATTTTCGTCCACTTCCGGTCTCCAGGATAGCTTGACATACATGTATCATACCTCAAAATGTTTGTGCATGTCTCTGCTTTATAAATATATACAGTAAGACTGTCTATACGCCCCTTGATTGGAGTAAATAATGTAAAACCAATGTCCGGCGGTAGGTTAAAATAAAACGGTTTACCTATGTTTTCAGCCTCTTCCGGTCCCCATGGGGGCCCGAATAACCAAATACCCTAACAAATATGTGCGCAGGTGTCTCTGCTTAATATATATGTTTAGTTTTTATTTCTGGAGCCCTTCGTTAGCCAGAAAAATGCGAAAAACCAATATGCGTTATTACCCGAATATCCGTCAGGGTCCTGGCATCCCATTTTAGCACCGTAATAGGCAACTTCCGGTCCTCAGGGAGGCTTGATCTACATGTATGATACCTCAAAAGGTTTGTCAATGCCTCTGCTTGATAACTATTCACCGTAGATCAATCCATAGGGCCTGTGGCCCAAGTCAGAAGTAAAAAACCATGGTCGGGTAGGTCAAAATTGCCGGCTCTACAACCAGTATGGCTCAATTTTCGTCCATTTCCGGTCTCCAGGATAGCCTGACATACATGTATTATACCTCAGAATGTTTGTACATGTCTCTGCTTGATAAATATATACAGTAAGACTGTCTATACGCCCCTCGATTGGAGTAAATAATGTAAAACCAATGTCCGGCGGTAGGCTAAAATAAATCGGTTTACCTATGTTTTCACACTCTTCCGGTCCCCATGGCGGCCCGAATAACCAAATACCCTAACAAATATGTGCGCAGGGGTCTCTGCTTAATATATATGTTTAGTTTTTATTTCTGGAGCCCTTCGTTAGCCAGAAAAATGCGAAAAACCAATATGCGTTATTACCCGGAATATTCGTCACGGTCCTGGCATCCCATTTTAGCTCCGTAATAGGCAACTTATGGTCCACAGGAAGGCTTGATCTACATGTATGATATACCTCAAAACGTTTGTCAATGCCTCTGCTTGATAACTATTCCCCGTAGATCATTCCATAGGACCTGTGGACCAAGTCAGAAGTAAAAAAACCATGGTCGGGTAGGTCAAAATTGCCTGCTGTACAACCATTATGGCTCAATTTTCGTCCACTTCCGGTCTTCAGGATAGCTTGACATACATGTATTATACCTCAAAATATTTGTACATGTCTCTGCTTGATAAATATATACAGTAAGACTGTCTATGCGCCCCTTGATTGGAGTAAATGATGTAAAACCAATGTCCGGCGATAGGTTAAAATAAAACGGCTTACCTATGTTTTCACCCCCTTCCTGTCCCCATGGCGGCCCGAATAACCAAATACCTAAACAAATATGTGCGCAGGGGTCTCTGCTTAATATATATGTTTTGTTTTTATTTCTGGAGCCCTTCGTTAGCCAGAAAAATGCGAAAAACCAATATGCGTTATTACCCGGAATATTCGTCACGGTCCTGGCATCCCATTTTAGCTCCGTAATAGGCAACTTCTGTTCCTCAGGGAGGCTTGATCTACATGTATGATACCTCAAGACGTTTGTCAATGTCTCTGCTTAATAACTATTCCCCGTAGATCATTCCATAGGACCTGTGGACCAAGTCAGAAGTAAAAAACCATGGTCGGGTAGGTCAAATTGTCGGCTGTACAACCATTATGGCTCAATTTTCGCCCACTTCCGGTCTCCAGGATAGCTTGACATACATGTATTATACCTCAAAATGTTTGTACATGTCTCCGCTTGATAAATATATACAGTAAGACTGACTATACGTCCCTTGATTGGAGTAAATAATGTAAAACCAATGTCCGGCGGTAGGCTAAAATAAATCGGTTTACCTATGTTTTCACCCTCTTCCGGTCCCCATGGCGGCCCGAATAACCAAATACCCTAACACATATGTGCGGAGGGGTCTCTGCTTAATATATATGTTTTGTTATTATTTCTGGAGCCCTTCGTTAGCCAGAAAAATGCGAAAAACCAATATGCGTTATTACCCGAATATCCGTCACGGTCCTGTCATCTCATTTTAGCACCGTAATAGGCAACTTCCGGTCCTCAGGGAGGCTTGATCTACATGTATGATACCTCAAAACGTTTGTCAATGCCTCTGCTTGATAACTATTTCCCGTAGATCAATCCATAGGACCTGTGGCCCAAGTCAGAAGTAAAAAACCATGGTCGGGTAGGTCAAATTACCGGCTGTACAACCATTATGGCTCAATTTTCGTCCACTTCCGGTCTCCAGGATAGCTTGACATACATGTATTATACCTCAGAATGTTTGTACATGTCTCTGCTTGATAAATATATACAGTAAGACTGTCGATACGCCACTTGAGTGGAGTAAATAATGTAAAACCAATGTCCGGCGGTAGGCTAAAATAAATCGGTTTACCTATGTGTTCACACTCTTCCGGTCCCCATGGCGGCCCGAATAACCAAATACCCTAACAAATATGTGCGCAGGGGTCTCTGCTTAATATATATGTTTAGTTTTTATTTCTGGAGCCCTTCGTTAGCCAGAAAAATGCGAAAAACCAATATGCGTTATTACCCGGAATATTCGTCACGGTCCTGGCATCCCATTTTAGCTCCGTAATAGGCAACTTATGGTCCACAGGAAGGCTTGATCTACATGTATGATATACCTCAAAACGTTTGTCAATGCCTCTGCTTGATAACTATTCCCCGTAGATCATTCCATAGGACCTGTGGACCAAGTCAGAAGTAAAAAAACCATGGTCGGGTAGGTCAAAATTGCCTGCTGTACAACCATTATGGCTCAATTTTCGTCCACTTCCGGTCTTCAGGATAGCTTGACATACATGTATTATACCTCAAAATATTTGTACATGTCTCTGCTTGATAAATATATACAGTAAGACTGTCTATGCGCCCCTTGATTGGAGTAAATGATGTAAAACCAATGTCCGGCGGTAGGTTAAAATAAAACGGCTTACCTATGTTTTCACCCCCTTCCGGTCCCCATGGGGGCCCGAATAACCAAATACCCTAACACATATGTGCGCAAGGGTCTCTGCTTAATATATATGTTTTGTTATTATTTCTGGAGCCCTTCGTTAGCCAGAAAAATGCGAAAAACCAATATGCCTTATTACCCGAATATCCGTCACGGTCCTGTCATCTCATTTTAGCACCGTAATAGGCAACTTCCGGTCCTCAGGGAGGCTTGATCTACATGTATGATACCTCAAAACGTTTGTCAATGCCTCTGCTTGATAACTATTTCCCGTAGATCAATCCATAGGACCTGTGGACCAAGTCAGAAGTAAAAAACCATGGTCGGGTAGGTCAAATTACCGGCTGTACAACCATTATGGCTCAATTTTCGTCCACTTCCGGTCTCCAGGATAGCTTGACATACATGTATCATACCTCAAAATGTTTGTGCATGTCTCTGCTTTATTAATATATACAGTAAGACTGTCGATACGCCACTTGAGTGGAGTAAATAATGTAAAACCAATGTCCGGCGGTAGATTAAAATAAAACGGTTTACCTATGTTTTCACCCTCTTCCGGTCCCCATGGCGGCCCGAATAACCAAATACACTAACAAATATGTGCGCAGGGGTCTCTGCTTAATATATATGTTTATTTTTTTATTTCTGGAGCCCTTCGTTAGCCAGAAAAATGCGAAAAACCAATATGCGTTATTACCCGGAATATCCGTCAGGGTTCTGGCATCCCATTTTAGCTCCGTAATAGGCAACTTCCGGTCCTCAGGGAGGCTTGATCTACATGTATGATACCTCAAAACGTTTGTCATTGCCTCTGCTTGATAACTATTCCCCGTAGATCAATCCATAGGACCTGTGGACCAAGTCAGAAGTAAAAAACCATGGTCGGGTAGGTCAAATTGCCGGCTGTACACCATTATGGCTCAATTTTCGTCCACTTCCGGTCTCCAGGATAGCTTGACATACATGTATCATACCTCAAAATGTTTGTGCATGTCTCTGCTTTATAAATATATACAGTAAGACTGTCTATACGCCCCTTGATTGGAGTAAATAATGTAAAACCAATGTCCGGCGGTAGGTTAAAATAAAACGGTTTACCTATGTTTTCACCCTCTTCCGGTCCCCATGGGGGCCCGAATAACCAAATACCCTAACAAATATGTGCGCAGGTGTCTCTGCTTAATATATATGTTTAGTTTTTATTTCTGGAGCCCTTCGTTAGCCAGAAAAATGCGAAAAACCAATATGCGTTATTACCCGAATATCCGTCAGGGTCCTGGCATCCCATTTTAGCACCGTAATAGGCAACTTCCGGTCCTCAGGGAGGCTTGATCTACATGTATGATACCTCGAAAGGTTTGTCAATGCCTCTGCTTGATAACTATTCCCCGTAGATCAATCCATAGGGCCTGTGGCCCAAGTCAGAAGTAAAAAACCATGGTCGGGTAGGTCAAAATTGCCTGCTCTACAACCAGTATGGCTCAATTTTCGTCCATTTCCGGTCTCCAGGATAGCCTGACATACATGTATTATACCTCAGAATGTTTGTACATGTCTCTGCTTGATAAATATATACAGTAAGACTGTCTATACGCCCCTCGATTGGAGTAAATAATGTAAAACCAATGTCCGGCGGTAGGCTAAAATAAATCGGTTTACCTATGTTTTCACACTCTTCCGGTCCCCATGGCGGCCCGAATAACCAAATACCCTAACAAATATGTGCGCAGGGGTCTCTGCTTAATATATATGTTTAATTTTTATTTCTGGAGCCCTTCGTTAGCCAGAAAAATGCGAAAAACCAATATGCGTTATTACCCGGAATATTCGTCACGGTCCTGGCATCCCATTTTAGCTCCGTAATAGGCAACTTATGGTCCACAGGAAGGCTTGATCTACATGTATGATATACCTCAAAACGTTTGTCAATGCCTCTGCTTGATAACTATTCCCCGTAGATCATTCCATAGGACCTGTGGACCAAGTCAGAAGTAAAAAACCATGGTCGGGTAGGTCAAATTGTCGGCTGTACAACCATTATGGCTCAATTTTCGTCCACTTCCGGTCTCCAGGATAGCTTGACATACATGTATTATACCTCAAAATGTTTGTACATGTCTCCGCTTGATAAATATATACAGTAAGACTGACTATACGCCCCTTGATTGGAGTAAATAATGTAAAACCAATGTCCGGCGGTAGGCTAAAATAAATCGGTTTACCTATGTTTTTACCCTCTTCCGGTCCCCATGGCGGCCCGAATAACCAAATACCCTAACACATATGTGCACAGGGGTCTCTGCTTAATATATATGTTTTGTTATTATTTCTGGAGCCCTTCGTTAGCCAGAAAAATGCGAAAAACCAATATGCGTTATTACCCGGAATATCCGTCAATGTCCTGGCATCCCATTTTAGCACCGTAAAAGGCAACTTCCGGTCCTCAGGGAGGCTTGATCTACATGTATGATACCTCAAAACGTTTGTCAATGCCTCTGCTTGATAACTATTCCCCGTAGATCAATCCATAGGACCTGTGGCTCATGTCAGAAGTAACAAAACATGGTCGGGTAGGTCAAAATTGCAGGCTGTACAACCAGTATGGCTCAATTTTCGACACTTCCGGTCTTCAGGATAGCTTGACATACATGTATTATACCTCACAATATTTGTACATGTCTCTGCTTGATAAATATATACAATAAGACTGTCTATACGCCCCTTTATTGGAGTAAATAATGTAAAACCAATGTCCCGCGGTAGGCTAACATAAAACGGTTTACCTATGTTTTCACCCTCTTCCGGTCCCCATGGCGGCCCGAATAACCAAATACCCTAACAAATATGTGCGCAGGGGTCTCTGCTTAATATATATGTTTAATTTTTATTTCTGGAGCCCTACGTTAGCCAGAAAAATGCAAAAAACCAATATGCGCTATTACCCGGAATATCCGTCACGGGCATGGCATCCCATTTTAGCTCCGTAATAGGCAACTTCCGGTCCTCAGGGAGGCTTGATCTACATGTATGATACCTCAAAACGTTTGTCAATGCCTCTGCGTCATTCCATAGGACCTGTGGACCAAGTCAGAAGTAAAAAACCATGGTCGGGTAGGTCAAAATTGCCGGCTCTACAACCATTATGGCTCAATTTTCGTCCACTTCCGGTCTTCAGGATAGCTTGACATACATGTATTATACCTCAAAATATGTGTACATGTCTCTGCTTGATAAATATATACAGTAAGACTGTCTATACGCCCCTTAATTGGAGTAAATAATGTAAAACCAATGTCCGGCGGTAGGTTAAAATAAAACGGTTTACCTATGTTTTCACCCTCTTCCGGTCCCCATGGCGGCCCGAATAACCAAATACCTAAACAAATATGTGCGCAGGGGTCTCTGCTTAATATATATGTTTTGTTTTTATTTCTGGAGCCCTTCGTTAGCCAGAAAAATGCGAAAAACCAATATGCGTTATTACCCGAATATTCGTCACGGTCCTGGCATCCCATTTTAGCTCCGTAATAGGCAACTTCTGGTCCTCAGGGAGGCTTGATCTACATGTATGATACCTCAAGACGTTTGTCAATGCCTCTGCTTGATAACTATTCCCCGTAGATCATTCCATAGGATCTGTGGACCAAGTCAGAAGTAAAAAACCATGGTCGGGTAGGTCAAATTGTCGGCTGTACAACCATTATGGCTCAATTTTCGTCCACTTCCGGTCTCCAGGATAGCTTGACATACATGTATTATACCTCAAAATGTTTGTACATGTCTCCGCTTGATAAATATATACAGTAAGACTGACAATACGCCCCTTGATTGGAGTAAATAATGTAAAACCAATGTCCGGCGGTAGGCTAAAATAAATCGGTTTACCTATGTTTTCACCCTCTTCCGGTCCCCATGGCGGCCCGAATAACCAAATACCCTAACACATATGTGCGCAGGGGTCTCTGCTTAATATATATGTTTTGTTATTATTTCTGGAGCCCTTCGTTAGCCAGAAAAATGCGAAAAACCAATATGCGTTATTACCCGGAATATCCGTCAATGTCCTGGCATCCCATTTTAGCACCGTAATAGGCAACTTCCGGTCCTCAGGGAGGCTTGATCTACATGTATGATACCTCAAAACGTTTGTCAATGCCTCTGCTTGATAACTATTCCCCGTAGATCAATCCATAGGACCTGTGGCTCATGTCAGAAGTAACAAAACATGGTCGGGTAGGTCAAAATTGGCGGCTGTACAACCAGTATGGCTCAATTTTCGTCCACTTCCGGTCTTCAGGATAGCTTGACATACATGTATTATACCTCACAATATTTGTACATGTCTCTGCTTGATAAATATATACAATAAGACTGTCTATACGCCCCTTTATTGGAGTAAATAATGTAAAACCAATGTCCCGCGGTAGGCTAACATAAAACGGTTTACCTATGTTTTCACCCTCTTCCGGTCCCCATGGCGGCCCGAATAACCAAATACCCTAACAAATATGTGCGCAGGGGTCTCTGCTTAATATATATGTTTAATTTTTATTTCTGGAGCCCTACGTTAGCCAGAAAAATGCAAAAAACCAATATGCCCTATTACCCGGAATATCCGTCACGGGCATGGCATCCCATTTTAGCTCCGTAATAGGCAACTTCCGGTCCTCAGGGAGGCTTGATCTACATGTATGATACCTCAAAACGTTTGTCAATGCCTCTGCGTCATTCCATAGGACCTGTGGACCAAGTCAGAAGTAAAAAAAACATGGTCGGGTAGGTCAAAATTGCCGGCTCTACAACCATTATGGCTCAATTTTCGTCCACTTCCGGTCTTCAGGATAGCTTGACATACATGTATTATACCTCAAAATATGTGTACATGTCTCTGCTTGATAAATATATACAGTAAGACTGTCTATACGCCCCTTGATTGGAGTAAATAATGTAAAACCAATGTCCGGCGGTAGGTTAAAATAAAACGGTTTACCTATGTTTTCACCCTCTTCCGGTCCCCATGGCGGCCCGAATAACCAAATACCTAAACAAATATGTGCGCAGGGGTCTCTGATTAATATATATGTTTTGTTTTTATTTCTGGAGCCCTTCGTTAGCCAGAAAAATGCGAAAAACCAATATGCGTTATTACCCGAATATTCGTCACGGTCCTGGCATCCCATTTTAGCTCCGTAATAGGCAACTTCTGGTCCTCAGGGAGGCTTGATCTACATGTATGATACCTCAAGACGTTTGTCAATGCCTCTGCTTGATAACTATTCCCCGTAGATCATTCCATAGGACCTGTGGACCAAGTCAGAAGTAAAAAACCATGGTCGGGTAGGTCAAATTGTCGGCTGTACAACCATTATGGCTCAATTTTCGTCCACTTCCGGTCTCCAGGATAGCTTGACATACATGTATTATACCTCAAAATGTTTGTACATGTCTCCGCTTGATAAATATATACAGTAAGACTGACAATACGCCCCTTGATTGGAGTAAATAATGTAAAACCAATGTCCGGCGGTAGGCTAAAATAAATCGGTTTACCTATGTTTTCACCCTCTTCCGGTCCCCATGGCGGCCCGAATAACCAAATACCCTAACAAATATGTGCGCAGGGGTCTCTGCTTAATATATATGTTTTGTTATTATTTCTGGAGCCCTTCGTTAGCCAGAAAAATGCGAAAAACCAATATGCGTTATTACCCGGAATATCCGTCAATGTCCTGGCATCCCATTTTAGCACCGTAATAGGCAACTTCCGGTCCTCAGGGAGGCTTGATCTACATGTATGATACCTCAAAACGTTTGTCAATGCCTCTGCTTGATAACTATTCCCCGTAGATCAATCCATAGGACCTGTGGCTCATGTCAGAAGTAACAAAACATGGTCGGGTAGGTCAAAATTGGCGGCTGTACAACCAGTATGGCTCAATTTTCGTCCACTTCCGGTCTTCAGGATAGCTTGACATACATGTATTATACCTCAAAATATTTGTACATGTCTCTGCTTGATAAATATATACAGTAAGACTGTCTATACGCCCCTTTATTGGAGTAAATAATGTAAAACCAATGTCCCGCGGTAGGCTAACATAAAACGGTTTACCTATGTTTTCACCCTCTTCCGGTCCCCATGGCGGCCCGAATAACCAAATACCCTAACAAATATGTGCGCAGGGGTCTCTGCTTAATATATATGTTTAATTTTTATTTCTGGAGCCCTACGTTAGCCAGAAAAATGCAAAAAACCAATATGCGCTATTACCCGGAATATCCGTCACGGTCATGGCATCCCATTTTAGCTCCGTAATAGGCAACTTGCGGTCCTCAGGGAGGCTTGATCTACATGTATGATACCTCAAAACGTTTGTCAATGCCTCTGCGTCATTCCATAGGACCTGTGGACCAAGTCAGAAGTAAAAAACCATGGTCGGGTAGGTCAAAATTGCCGGCTCTACAACCATTATGGCTCAATTTTCGTCCACTTCCGGTCTTCAGGATAGCTTGACATACATGTATTATACCTCAAAATATGTGTACATGTCTCTGCTTGATAAATATATACAGTAAGACTGTCTATACGCCCCTTGATTGGAGTAAATAATGTAAAACCAATGTCCGGCGGTAGGTTAAAATAAAACGGTTTACCTATGTGTTCACCCTCTTCCGGTCCCCATGGCGGCCCGAATAACCAAATACCTAACAAATATGTGCGCAAGGGTCTCTGCTTAATATATATGTTTAGTTTTTATTTCTGGAGCCCTGCGTTAGCCAGAAAAATGCGAAAAACCAATATGCGCTATTACCCGGAATAACCGTCACGGTCCTGGCATCCCATTTTAGCTTCGTAATAGGCAACTTCCGGTCCACAGGAAGGCTTGATCTACATGTATGATATACCTCAAAACGTTTGTCAATGCCTCTGCTTGATAACTATTCCCCGTAGATCATTTCATAGGACCTGTGGACCAAGTCAGAAGTAAAAAACCATGGTCGGGTAGATCAAAATTGCCTGCTCTACAACCATTATGGCTCAATTGTCGTCCACTTCCGGTCTCCAGGATAGCTAGACATACATGTATTATACCTCAAAATGTTTGTACATGTCTATGCTTGATAAATATATACAGTAAGACTGTCTATACGCCCGTTGATTGGAGTAAATAATGTAAAACCAATGTCCGGCGGTAGGCTAAAATAAATCGGTTTACCTATGTTTTCACACTCTTCCGATCCCCATGGCGGCCCGAATAACCAAATACCCTAACAAATATGTGCGCAGGGGTCTCTGTTTAATATATATGTTTAGTTTTTATTTCTGGAGCCCTTCGTTAGCCAGAAAAATGCGAAAAACCAATATGCGTTATTACCCGGAATATTCGTCACGGTCCTGGCATCCCATTTTAGCACTGTAATAGGCAGCTTCCGGTCCTCAGGGAGGCTTGATCTACATGTATGATACCTCAAAACGTTTATCAATGCCTCTGCTTGATAACTATTCCCCGTAGATCATTCCATAGGACCTGTGGACCAAGTAAGAAATAAAAAACCATGGTCGGGTAGGTCAAAATTGCCGGCTGTACAACCATTATGGCTCAATTTTCGTCCACTTCCGGTCTTCAGGATAGCTTGACATACATGTATTATACCTCAAAATATTTGTACATGTCTCTGCTTGATAAATATATACAGTAAGACTGTCTATGCGCCCCTTGATTGGAGTAAATAATGTAAAACCAATGTCCGGCGGTAGGTTAAAATAAAACGGCTTACCTATGTTTTCACCCCCTTCCGGTCCCCATGGCGGCCCGAATAACCAAATACCTAAACAAATATGTGCGCAGGGGTCTCTGCTTAATATATATGTTTAAATTTTTATTTCTGGAGCCCTTCGTTAGCCAGAAAAATGCGAAAAACCAATATGCGTTATTACCCGGAATATTCGTCACGGTCCTGGCATCCCATTTTAGCTCCGTAATAGGCAACTTCTGGTCCTCAGGGAGGCTTGATCTACATGTATGATACCTCAAAACGTTTGTCAATGTCTCTGCTTGATAACTATTCCCCGTAGATCATTCCATAGGACCTGTGGACCAAGTCAGAAGTAAAAAACCATGGTCGGGTAGATCAAAATTGCCTGCTCTACAACCATTATGGCTCAATTGTCGTCCACTTCCGGTCTCCAGGATAGCTAGACATACATGTATTATACCTCAAAATGTGTGTACATGTCTATGCTTGATAAATATATACAGTAAGACTGTCTATACGCCCGTTGATTGAAGTAAATAATGTAAAACCAATGTCCGGCGGTAGGTTAAAATAAAACGGTTTACCTATGTTTTCACCCCCTTCCGGTCCCCATGGTGGCCCGAATAACCAAACACCTAACCAAATATGTGCGCAGGGGTCTCTGCTTAATATATATGTTTAATTTTTATTTCTGGAGCCCTTCGTTAGCCAGAAAAATGCGAAAAACCAATATGCGTTATTACCCGGAATATTCGTCACGGTCCTGGCATCCCATTTTAGCTCCGTAATAAGCAACTTCTGGTCCTCAGGGAGGCTTGATCTACATGTATGATACCTCAAGACGTTTGTCAATGCCTCTGCTTGATAACTATTCCCCGTAGATCATTCCATAGGACCTGTGGACCAAGTCAGAAGTAAAAAACCATGGTCGGTTAGGTCAAATTGCCGGCTGTACAACCATTATGGCTCAATTTTCGTCCACTTCCGGTCTCCAGGATAGCTTGACATACATGTATTATACCTCAAAATGTTTGTACATGTCTCCGCTTGATAAATATATACAGTAAGACTGTCTATACGCCCCTTGATTGGAGTAAATAATGTAAAACCAATGTCCGGCGGTAGGCTGAAATAAATCGGTTTACCTATGTTTTCACCCTCTTCCGGTCCCCATGGCGGCCCGAATAACCAAATACCCTAACAAATATGTGCGCAGGGGTCTCTGCTTAATATATATGTTTAGCTATTATTTCTGGAGCCCTTCGTTAGCCAGAAAAATGCGAAAAACCAATATGCGTTATTACCCGGAATATTCGTCAATGTCCTGGCATCCCATTTTAGCACCGTAATAGGCAACTTCCGGTCCTCAGGGAGGCTTGATCTACATGTATGATACCTCAAAACGTTTGTCAATTCCTCTGCTTGATAACTATTCCCCGTAGATCAATCCATAGGACCTGTGGCTCATGTCAGAAGTAACAAAACATGGTCGGGTAGGTCAAAATTGCCGGCTGTACAACCAGTATGGCTCAATTTTCGTCCACTTCCGGTCTTCAGGATAGCTTGACATACATGTATTATACCTCAAAATATTTGTACATGTCCCTGCTTGATAAATATATACAGTAAGACTGTCTATACGCCCCTTTATTGGAGTAAATAATGTAAAACCAATGTCCGGCGTAGGCTAACATAAAACGGTTTACCTATGTTTTCACCCTCTTCCGGTCCCCATGGCGGCCCGAATAACCAAATACCCTAACAAATATGTGCGCAGGGTTCTCTGCTTAATATATATGTTTAATTTTTATTTCTGGAGCCCTACGTTAGCCAGAAAAATGCAAAAAACCAATATGCGCTATTACCAGGAATATCCGTCACGGTCCTGGCATCCCATTTTAGCTCCGTAATAGGCAACTTCCGGTCCTCAGGGAGGCTTGATCTACATGTATGATACCTCAAAACGTTTGTCAATGCCTCTGCGTCATTCCATAGGACCTGTGGACCAAGTCAGAAGTAAAAAACTATGGTCGGGTAGGTCAAAATTGCCAGCTCTACAACCATTATGGCTCAATTTTCGTCCACTTCCGGTCTTCAGGATAGCTTGACATACATGTATTATACCTCAAAATATGTGTACATGTCTCTGCTTGATAAATATATACAGTAAGACTGTCTATACGCCCGTTGATTGGAGTAAATAATGTAAAACCAATGTCCGGCTGTAGGTTAAAATAAAACGGCTTACCTATGATTTCACCCCCTTCCGGTCCCCATGGCGGCCCGAATAACCAAATACCTTAACAAATATGTGCGCAGGGTTCTCTGCTTAATATATATGTTTAAATTTTTATTTCTGGAGCCCTTCGTTAGCCAGAAAAATGCGAAAAACCAATATGCGTTATTACCCGGAATATTCGTCACGGTCCTGGCATTCCATTTTAGCTCCGTAATAGGCAACTTCTGGTCCTCAGGGAGGCTTGATCTACATGTATGATACCTCAAAACGTTTGTCAATGCCTCTGCTTGATAACTATTCCCCGTAGATCATTCCATAGGACCTGTGGACCAAGTCAGAAGTAAAAAACCATGGTCGGGTAGGTCAAATTGCCTGCTGTACACCAATTATGGCTCAATTTTCGTCCACTTCTGGTCTCCAGGATAGCTTAACATACATGTATTATACCTCAAAATGTTTGTACATGTCTCTGCTTTATAAATATATACAGTAAGACTGTCTATACGCCCCTTGATTGGAGTAAATAATGTAAAACCAATGTCCGGCGGTAGGTTAAAATAAAACGTCTTACCTATGTTTTCACCCCCTTCCGGTCCCCATGGCGGTCCGAATAACCAAATACAAATATGTGCGCAGGGGTCTCTGCTTAATATAAATGTTTTAATTTTTATTTCTGGAGCCCTTCGTTAGCCAGAAAAATGCTAAAAACCAATATGCGTTATTACCCGAATATCCGTCACGGTCCTGGCATCCCATTTTAGCTCCGTAATAGGCAACTTCCGGTCCTGAGGGAGGCTTGATCTACATGTATGATACCACGTTTGTCAATGCCTCTGCTTGATGACTAATCCCCGTAGATAATTCCATAGGACCTTAGGACCAAGTCAGAAGTAAAAAACCATGGTCGGGTAGGTCAAAATTGCCGCTGTACAACCTTTATGGCTCAATGTTCGTCCACTTCCGGTCTTCAGGATAGCTTGACATACATGTAGTATACCTCAAAATATTTGTACATGTCTCTGCTTTATAAATATATACAGTAAGACTGTCTATACGCCCCTTGATTGGAGTAAATAATGTAAAACCAATGTCCGGCGGTAGGTTAAAATAAAACGGCTTACCTATGTTTTCACCCCCTCCCGGTCCCCATGGCGGTCCGAATAACCAAATACAAATATGTGCGCAGGGGTCTCTGCTTAATATATATGTTTTAATTTTTATTTCTGGAGCCCTTCGTTAGCCAGAAAAATGCGAAAAACCAATATGCGTTATTACCCGGAATATCCGTCACGGTCCTGGCATCCCATTTTAGCTCCGTAATAGGCAACTTCCGGTCCTCAGGGAGGCTTGATCTACATGTATGATACCTCAAAACGTTTGTCAATGCCTCTGTTTGATAACTAATCCCCGTAGATAATTCCATAGGACCTTAGGACCAAGTAAGAAGTAAAAAACCATGGTCGGGTAGGTCAAAATTGCGGGCTGTACAACCATTATGGCTCAATTTTCGTCCATTTCCGGTCTTCAAGATAGATTGATATACATGTAGTATACCTCAAAATGGTTGTACATGTCTCTGCTTGATAAATATATACAGCAAGACTGTCCATACGCCCCTTGATTGGAGTAAATAATGTAAAACCAATGTCCGGCGGTAGATTAAAATAAAACGGCTTACCTATGTTTTCACCCCCTTCCGGTCCCCATGGCGGCCCGAATAACCAAATACCTTAACAAATATGTGCGCACGGGTCTTTGCTTAATATATATGTTTTAGTTTTTATTTCTGGAGCCCTTCGTTAGCCAGAAAAATGCAAAACCAATATGCGTTATTACCCGGAATATCCGTCACGGTCCTGGCATCCCATTGTAGCTCCGTAATAGGTAACTTCCGGTCCTCAGGGAGGCTTGATCTACATGTATGATACCTCAAAACCTTTGCCAATGCCTCTGCTTGATAACTATTCCCCGTAGATCATTCCATAGGACCTGTGAACCAATTAAGAAGTAAAAAACCATGGTGGGGTAGGTCAAATTGCTGGCTGTACAACCATTATGGTTCAATTTTCGTCCACTTCCGGTCTCCAGAATAGCTTGACATACATGTATTATACCTCAAAATGTTTGTACATGTCTCTGCTTTATAAATATATACAGTAAGACTGTCTATACGCCCGTTGATTGGAGTAAATAATGTAAAACCTATATCCGGCGGTAGGTTAAAATAAAACGTTTACCTATGTTTTCACCCCCTTCCGGTCCCCATGGTGGCCAGAATAACCCAATACCTTAGCAAATATGTGCGCAGGGTTCTCTGCTTAATATATATGTTTAGTTTTTATTTCTGGAGCCCTTCGTTAGCCAGAAAAATGCGAAAAACCAATATGCGTTATTACCCGGAATATTCGTCACGGTCCTGGCATCCCATTGTAGCTCCGTAATAGGTAACTTCCGGTCCTCAGGGAGGCTTGATCTACATGTATGATACCTCAAAACGTTTTTCAATGCCTCTGCTTGATAACTATTCCCCGTAGATAATTCCATAGGACCTGTGGACCAAGTAAGAAGTAAAAAACCATGGTCGGGTAGGTCAAAATTGCGGCTGTACAACCATTATGGCTCAATTTTCGTCCACTTCCGGTCTCCAGGATAGCTTGACATACATGTAGTATACCTCAAAATGTTTGTACATGTCTCTGCTTTATAAATATATACAGTAAGACTGTCTATACGCCCCTTGATTGGAGTAAATAATGTAAAACCAATGTCCGGCGGTAGGTTAAAATAAAACGGCTTACCTATGTTTTCACCCCCTTCCGGTCCCCATGGCGGTCCGAATAACCAAATACAAATATGTGCGCAGGGGTCTCTGCTTAATATAAATGTTTTAATTTTTATTTCTGGAGCCCTTCGTTAGCCAGAAAAATGCTAAAAACCAATATGCGTTATTACCCGGAATATCCGTCACGGTCCTGGCATCCCATTTTAGCTCCGTAATAGGCAACTTCCGGTCCTGAGGGAGGCTTGATCTACATGTATGATACCACGTTTGTCAATGCCTCTGCTTGATGACTAATCCCCGTAGATAATTCCATAGGACCTTAGGACCAAGTAAGAAGTAAAAAACCATGGTCGGGTAGGTCAAAATTGCCGGCTGTACAACCATTATGGCTCAATGTTCGTCCACTTCCGGTCTTCAGGATAGCTTGACATACATGTAGTATACCTCAAAATATCTGTACATGTTTCTGCTTGGTAAATATATACAGTAAGACTGTCTATACGCCCCTTGATTGGAGTAAATAATGTAAAACCAATGTCCGGCGGTAGGTTAAAATAAAACGGTTTACCTATGTTTTCACCCCCTTCCGGTCCCCATGGCGGTCCGAATAACCAAATACCTTAACAAATATGTGCGCAGCGGTCTCTGCTTAATATATATGTTTCAAATTTTATTTCTGGAGCCTTTCTTTAGCCAGAAAAATGCGAAAAACCATTATGCGTTATTACCCGGAATATCCGTCAGGGTCCTGGCATCCCATTTTAGCTCCGTAATAGGCAACTTCCGGTTCTCAGGGAGGCTTGATCTACGTGTATGATACCTCAAAACGTTTGTCAATGCCTCTGCTTGATAACTATTCCCCGTAGATCATTCCATAGGACCTGTGGACCAAGTAAGAAGTAAAAAACCATGGTCGGGTAGGTCAAAATTGCCGGCTGTACAACCATTATGGCTCAATTTTCGTCCACTTCCGGTCTCCATGATAGTTTGACAAACATGTATTATATCTCAAAATGTTTGTACATGTCTCTGCTTTATAAATATATACAGTAAGACTGTCTATACGCCCCTTGATTGGAGTAAATAATGTAAAACCAATGTCCGACGGTAGGTTAAAATAAAACGGCTTACCTATGTTTTCATCCCCTTCCGGTCCCCATGGCGGCCCACATAACCAAATACCTTAACAAATATGTACGCAGGGCTCTCTGCTTAATATATACGTTTAGTTGTTATTTCTGGAGCCCTTCGTTAGCCAGAAAAATGCGAAAAACCAATATGCGCTATTACCCGGAATATCCGTCACGGTCCTGGCATCCCATTTTTGGTTCGGTATTAGGCAACTTCCGGTCTTCAGGGAGGCTTGATCTACATGTATGATACCTCAAAACCTTTGCCAATGCCTCTGCTTGATAACTATTCCCCGTAGATCATTCCATAGGACCTGTGAACCAATTAAGAAGTAAAAAACCATGGTCGGGTAGGTCAAATTGCCGGCTGTACAACCATTATGGTTCAATTTTCGTCCACTTCCGGTCTCCAGAATAGCTTGACATACATGTATTATACCTCAAAATGTTTGTACATGTCTCTGCTTTATAAATATATACAGTAAGACTGTCTATACGCCCGTTGATTGGAGTAAATAATGTAAAACCTATATCCGGCGGTAGGTTAAAATAAAACGTTTACCTATGTTTTCACCCCCTTCCGGTCCCCATGGTGGCCAGAATAACCCAATACCTTAACAAATATGTGCGCAGGGTTCTCTGCTTAATATATATGTTTTAGTTTTTATTTCTGGAGCCCTTCGTTAGCCAGAAAAATGCGAAAAACCAATATGCGCTATTACCCGGAATATCCGTCACGGTCCTGGCATCCCATTTTTGGTTCGGTATTAGGCAACTTCCGGTCTTCAGGGAGGCTTGATCTACATGTATGATACCTCAAAACCTTTGCCAATGCCTCTGCTTGATAACTATTCCCCGTAGATCATTCCATAGGACCTGTGAACCAATTAAGAAGTAAAAAACCATGGTCGGGTAGGTCAAATTGCCGGCTGTACAACCATTATGGTTCAATTTTCGTCCACTTCCGGTCTCCAGAATAGCTTGACATACATGTATTATACCTCAAAATGTTTGTACATGTCTCTGCTTTATAAATATATACAGTAAGACTGTCTATACGCCCGTTGATTGGAGTAAATAATGTAAAACCTATATCCGGCGGTAGGTTAAAATAAAACGTTTACCTATGTTTTCACCCCCTTCCGGTCCCCATGGTGGCCAGAATAACCCAATACCTTAACAAATATGTGCGCAGGGTTCTCTGCTTAATATATATGTTTTAGTTTTTATTTCTGGAGCCCTTCGTTAGCCAGAAAAATGCGAAAAACCAATATGCGTTATTACCCGGAATATTCGTCACCTTCCTGGCATCCCATTGTAGCTCCGTAATAGGTAACTTCCGGTCCTCAGGGAGGCTTGATCTACATGTATGATACCTCAAAACGTTTTTCAATGCCTCTGCTTGATAACTATTCCCCGTAGATAATTCCATAGGACCTGTGGACCAAGTAAGAAGTAAAAAACCATTGTCGGGTAGGTCAAAATTGACGACTGTACAACCATTATGGCTCAATTTTCGTCCACTTCCGGTCTCCAGGATAGCTTGACATACATGTAGTATACCTCAAAATATTTGTACATGTCTCTGCTTGATAAATATATACAGTAAGACTGTCTATACGCCCCTTGATTGGAGTAAATAATGTAAAACCAATGTCCGGCGGTAGGTTAAAATAAAACGGCTTACCTATGTTTTCACCCCCTTCCGGTCCCCATGGCGGTCCGAATAACCAAATACAAATATGTGCGCAGGGGTCTCTGCTTAATATAAATGTTTTAATTTTTATTTCTGGAGCCCTTCGTTAGCCAGAAAAATGCTAAAAACCAATATGCGTTATTACCCGGAATATTCGTCACGGTCCTGGCATCCCATTTTAGCTCCGTAATAGGCAACTTCTGGTCCTGAGGGAGGCTTGATCTACATGTATGATACCACGTTTGTCAATGCCTCTGCTTGATGACTAATCCCCGTAGATAATTCCATAGGACCTTAGGACCAAGTAAGAAGTAAAAAACCATGGTCGGGTAGGTCAAAATTGCCGGCTGTACAACCATTATGGCTCAATTTTCGTCCACTTCCGGTCTTCAGGATAGCTTGACATACATGTAGTATACCTCACAATATTTGTACATGTCTCTGCTTTATAAATATATACAGTAAGACTGTCTATACGCCCCTTGATTGGAGTAAATAATGTAAAACCAATGTCCGACGGTAGGTTAAAATAAAACGGCTTACCTATGGTTTCATCCCCTTCCGGTCCCCATGGCGGCCCACATAACCAAATACCTTAACAAATATGTACGCAGGGCTCTCTGCTTAATATATACGTTTAGTTGTTATTTCTGGAGCCCTTCGTTAGCCAGAAAAATGCGAAAAACCAATATGCGCTATTACCCGGAATATTCGTCACGGTCCTGGCATCCCATTTTTGGTTCGGTATTAGGCAACTTCCGGTCCTCAGGGAGGCTTGATCTACATGTATGATACCTCAAAACGTTTGTCAATGCCTCTGCTTGATAACTATTCCCCGTAGATCATTCCATAGGACCTGTGAACCAATTCAGAAGTAAAAAACCATGGTCGGGTAGGTCAAATTGCCGGCTGTACAACCATTATGGTTCAATTTTCGTCCACTTCCGGTCTCCAGAATAGCTTGACATGCATCTTGTTTTGTGGTCTTTTCTTTTGTTTTCAGTTGTACAATATCTCTTGATACCCATACGAAGGGTGGAGCTAGACGACGTAACAGCTGTACAATAACTTCCACTCCTGGAAGTTATTGAACAGAGAATAACTTCCAGAAATTGATGTTTTGTATACTATGGACATTTCCAAAAAAGCTGAAAGTAAAATAAAAAGATTATATTTTTTTTTATTCACGCATTGTTTAACACAGAAATTAGCGACTTCCAGGTATGAAAAGAAAAGTTCCTTCGCATGTCATGAAGTCATTGTCAAAATCACAAATTCAAGAAACAACAAATGTTTGGCTGAAAAAATACTTCATTTTCAGGATAAACAAATAACAACGATATCCATATAAACATACGAAATTCCAACGAATTACAGGTTAAAAGAAATGTTGCAATTTGAGAAAAAAGTTCTTGTCGTAAGCACGTCAGTTCCCCAAATTGCGAAGCATACCACATGAAATAAGATATATCGAACGGGGTGGGTATGGACCTCCATCCTGTTTTCTTGCCTCGATAATAAATCTGCCCAGATAAAAGTTCATGTCTTTTGTAGTCATGTTACGCAACTCCTGAACTGCTGTTCCTATATTGATACGATATGTACGCCATTTTTCCCATTTGGTGTTCTTTTTTGTATTTTGATTTTCCTGTCCTTTAATTAGTTTCCTGACATTCTCCTCAGATACAGGATCGGCAAAACGCGCAAAGTTCATGAAGCATCCAGTGGCTGCAGAAGGACCCACTTCCAGTAATGTATCCATTGCCGTTTCAATTTCGAAATCACCAAATTCGTCAATTTTAAGACTATTCAATTCATTCGTCATATGGTATTCAGTTTCTATTGTTTCGCAAATTTGTGATATTCTTAAATCATCTATGTCAGACGACAAAAAATCAAAATCCTTAAAATTAGCTGTTCTAATATCCGCTGTGTTGATCAAGTTATTTTCTGTATCTATTTGTTCACAAAGTTATGACACTTCAATGTCATCTGTATCAAATAAATTAAAAATATTAAAATCAGAACTTGCAGCTGCCATATGATCGGTCGACATGTTGCCACTTCGAAAGTTTGTATTGAAAAACAAAATGGTGCAAAGGGGAGTGATTAGCAGGAAGTTTGATTGACGTCGGACAGATACAAGTCCCTTATTAAACAAAATGACTCTTGCATCTAACGAACTCGTCACGTGCCTATCAAAAATATCTCTTGATGCACTCGTAGTTTTGTTCAATAACTATAACTTAGTCGATAAAAGGTCTTTCAGTACGATCATGTAGCGCAAACTGGGTTCAAATAATCCTCTCCCATAGGTAACCCGTATGCGGTTTACATCATTCGCACAACGAGGCCATTCTCGAACTAGATTGGACCGTTGTGTGATTGTTGCAACATGCTGGTTTTTGAGTGTCTTTCGAATGCAGTTCGACCAGACACTATCATGGTTAACTGATTTCAAAATACAAAGTATATATCCTCGATCATAGTTCGATCTTCCTCTTGAACGGACGGCGGCGACATCGTATATTTCGTTCGTTGTCCCAACTCATTTACCACTGTTTCAGCATATTATTTTATCTCGTGAAAGGAAGTGAACATAACTGAAAGACATGGTGATCTTATTTGTTTCTCTTAAGCAACGTGTCCCTCTTCTCTCCATCAAGCTTATTGCATCCGTAAGTATGTGAGAACAGAATAGTGTTTTCATCAATCGAAGACCGATGAAGTAGTTCTATTTATTCGTAAATCGTTTACGATGAGTTAACACAAATGTTTGTATTAATGTATTGTGTATAGTTGGTATATTAATTTTATGGTTTATAGGCAGATTTGGTTTTTAGATTGGATTGATGGTGTTTAACGCCACTTTCAACAATAGTTCAGTTATATCGTGGCTGTCGGTTATAGTGGTGCAGGAAACCGGAGGACCGGAGAAAACCACCAACCTGTCGCAAGTCTCTGACAAACTTTATCATATTATGTTGTACACCTCACCCTGATCGAGATTCGAGCCCACAGCTTCAGCAGTGATAGGCACCGATTGCATAGGTAGTTGTTAACCCAACTAACATACGATCACGACTACGACGGCCCCTGTTTATGGATAGAAGAGACGGTTGCAAATGAGTGTGTATAATGCTTTAATAACAATTAAAGCTTTGTTTTTCTTTTTATTATTATCGTTGTTCTGTTGCGATATTCGAAACACAAGCATAGTGTTATTTTTAATGACATATATTTGACACTTTTATGTGGCTAATAAAGATGTATTTACACGGTTAACTACTTCCAATTCGCTTCATACGTTATGTGTGTGCCTATGTCAAATACGAATTTCATCGCATCAACACGGCGTCAAACACGTGTGATTAATCCATACAAATATTGAAAGGACATTGAATTGGTGTTTAAACATTAAAATTCGTGGTGTTTGAAACAGATGCATGGAAGAAAATGTGAGCAAATTCGAAAGAAACGAAACGTTGAGTGATCTTTTCAATAGTGATGCCTTTTGCATTGTGACGTCATTCACTGTAATAAACGTTGTGTTTTCAATGTGTGTGATACTGGCTGTATTTTCACTTGGAAATCTCAGTATTCCATAAGGATCTATGTGATAATGTGTATGTATTGTCATTGCAGCGCTATATAGTTTTGCTGGGTATTCATTGTATGTTAGTAACATAAGTATATCGAAGACTGATGGTTATCTCTGTTATCACCACGAGGGGCCTGGTCTTCCATCCGCATATCAGAATGTTAATTGCAATTACTTAGGACAGCATGTTATAATATATAATGAACGGAATAAATCAGTAGCCTACCCTGATATATGGTACAATGATTTCGCCATATTAATGCTGTGCAAAGTAAGAATATACGGTAAGAGCAAGTATTGATCACTTGTTTTCAAATGTGGAAAGTAAATGACAACTTGCATATTCAGATAGTTACCTGACAATTGGTGCGAAACAAAGAATACTAAAGTTGTTTGATAAATTCCAATGTAGTTATTCTGCTAAATATAAATGTTAGAGAACACAGAAAGGACAATTACAAAATGACAATTCAGAGATATCGGCAACATTGGGCACAACACATAGTACAGAAAAATAAGATATAATAGCAAAATAAAACCACCAACAAAACATTGGTAAACCCTGTTTCCTATATGACACCCGGTAAAGATGTTCTCTGTTGTAGAGGAAAGAAAAAAATAATTGTCATTTGAGTAATGGATGATTCCTACGGTCAACCAGTTCGTCTGTAATGTTTCCTGTCATGTAATTGAATTGTTGTTATCGCTTTCTTATTTGTGACATTTGGTTTGCTTGAAATACTTGGAATGACATTGCTTGAAATGCATATTGGAATTATGTACTGAGTAGATGTCAGGTGTTGATTGTAGTGTTGTTTGGGACAAATATGTTGGTCATGTGGGAGTTAGAATAATGTGTTATTTTGACGCTGTGTCGTGCTTATTGTTGATATTCATATACAAACTACACAATTTTTGCTCATGCTTGTAGTCCAGAACACACATATACACAGCAGGTATTTACAGTCAAGTATATGATAAAATGTACTCTTCATATATCTGAACAATTAGCATTAAGACGTTTTTTTCATTCATCCACGCCCGCCAAGGTATGTCCACATTTGATCTTGGAGTCCATACGAACATTGAAAACTTCGGTTTAAATATAATGACTTCTGTATTTTTTAAATCCAGCTGATTGGTGTGTACTGATTACCAAGAGGTATGTCATCTTGTTGTAATGTTTTTTTCTGTAAACGCTATCGTTCTTAAAGGATGATATTTCCGACTTCAGGTGTAATAGATAAGCGTTGCAAAAAAAAACTGTACAAAAACACAACAAACGATAGAAGATTCCAATTTATGTTTCGTACAAACACATTTTGTGGACAATCAACATCTTCAAAATAATCAAAAGATGCGATGATAGACCACGTTATATACATGCATATTTGTTGACCCTGAAGTATCCAATATTGTCATATTTATGTTGCAAATACATATGCGTACAATGAAGAAAACCCTGTTATACAGGATGTTATAAAGGTTGGTGGGATAGTGACTGCAGTAAGCCATGTCCAGCTACATGTGTTGGAGGGCATTATTATCCCGGTAGTGGTGCATGTGTGTGGGGATGTGATCCAGACAACCGTCTAAATGATAAATGTGATACTGCCACCGGTAGATGTACACAAGGTTGTAAAATAAGACTACGTGGGGACTATTGTGAGAAGGGTAAGTTTACCAATAGATACTAATCATTCGTATTCAGACACTATAATGACAGTTTTAAGGCATTCACATGCGTACGAATGCGAAAAAGAACCCCGTTATATCCAATACGGGCAACTTCTTTTATTTAATTAAATATCTAAATTGTACAACAATATTATTATGATTTACAATATAAAAAAGTCGTAAAATCAGCTTTGTTTGTGATGGTTTACCTATTTTTTATATTACAACATTGGTCAAATTCTTAAGCTTGTTCATAAAAAAAGTATTGCAAAAACCTGGGCCTGTAACGGTGCTCTGTATAATAATCTCTAACAGCAGCCTGTAACTGATATTAGAGACCGCATTTACAATAGCATTGCTAGGAGTATTATGATACATTCTTTCTAAAATACTACCCCCAGCATCACCACATAACCAAGTTATTCAAAATTGTAACTGTTTTTAATTTGTAGAGTGTGTATGATATTTGTTTAAGGATATAAAAGCCAATAAGATGGAAAATTAGTTTCCTCATACTGTATGAAATGGTTATTGGAATTTGTTTTTTTATAAATGAGTCAAAGCTACGCGTTAAATACATCATGAAAAAGAAAACACAACTGGTCAGAGTATTTAATTATATGAAATTATGTTGTATATATTTGTATTTTGTACTGTGCAATTCAGGGAGTTGACAATTACCCATTTGTATTTTCCTGGGTAGATGAGGTGTATTAAAACAGGGTTCATATATCGACTTCCCTTGGTGTCTTAGATCTTTGTTAAAAAACAGGCGTTGTTTAATCATGTATAGCAGTAACACGATCTTAAGCTTGTTCATAAAAGGAACTGCAAAAACATTGGTCTGTAGCATCGGCCTGCATTGGCTCTCTGTATCAGAGGCATGTAACTGATATTAGAGACCGCATTTACAATAACATTGTTGGGGGTATTATTGTACAAATTCAGATAGTGTTCCAAATGTTGTCGTATATATAGCAACTTTATGTCATTATATTATTTGCATATCATTTGTTTTAAATTGCTTAATTCATTTTAAGATTATGAAATCATTTCAAGACATCTGATATTTGTATTATGTAAATATTACATGTCGTTCTACAAGAATATACGGTCAGGATGACCTCATGAGAAAATTATTAAAAAGTGGTAAATGGTTCTAATTTGTAGAATGTGAATTAGGAAAATTTGGAAATATTTGTGCTGAAACATGCAATTGTGTCAATCAACCATGTGATCATATCACAGGTGTCTGTCCTCCTGGTGGCTGTCTCCGTGGATATACAAGGTCAACCTGTAGTACAGGTAAGTAATTGTAATACACTAATACATTTGAACATGTATTTAATCGACTGATTACTTAAAATAAATTTATCCGATGTTAAATACCAATATATCTCACTAGAGATTCAATCATGGTTTGTGCAAACCTGTTAACGTCAATGGGCGTGAGGCTAGTTACTCTACGAATTATAATTATTGAAAATGTATTTCATGAGCACAGTAGAGGACGGAAGTCTTCATTACGGCATAGGACACAATTCCATTGATCGATTAAATTATTTAACCTCAAGTGAGACTAAAATGTGTGGGCGCTAACACTAAGATAATAGTACAGACAACATAGGTAGCAACATAACGTACTTTCAAAAAAGGACCACAACATTGTTTTGTACTGATCAAATAAAATATTGTATTTTCGTGCGCGGGTCAAGCAATTACAAAACCATATTTCAATCATTGACAACTATGCCAATTTCGTAAAATCGTGACGTCTTGTGTAAACAGATACAGCACGTCGTGTGTAAGCAGACACAGCACGTCTTGTGTAAGCAGACACACCACGTCTTTCAAGTGTATCAACAAACGGAACAGTAAACGATGGATATAAAACAAGAGTTTTAATATACCAAAGGTGTTATCAGAATCCGTAAATCGAAGAAGGACGGACAACACAAGTGATACAAGAAAAATGAGAAAAGGACTTAATTTAGAATTACAATTCATAGATATCGTCGTAAAATAGTATACTGTATGTTTGTGCCCAAGTCCAAAAATGTCAAAGCCAAATTTCTAGAATCTATGTAAATATCGTAAAATTGTGACCTCATGTGTAAACACACACATCACCTTTTTCTAGTGGGTCAAGAAAAACAACATTCAAACGGAATAGTAAACAAAGAAAATAGAATAAATTTAGTTAAATTGAGAAATACAATATATAGATCTTGTAGGACAACAACCCTTGTCATTTTTGACGTTGGGTTTATGATTGCGTAATGATGTGATGTCCACCTGCATTTCACCGTCGCATTCCAGTCCCCACTCCCTTCAAGTATGAACATGAGTTTCAAACATACTTTCTATTTTATTATCCAGAAATAATTAATAGGTGTACAACAATGTTCCGCAAGCTTACAATGCATACATTATCGATATAAACGAAGAGCTCATGCTAGGAATGTTCAGACAATGTTCAGATAATGCTAAGCATGATTAGATTGTGTCCAGACTCTTCAGACAATGTTAAGAATGTTCAGTCTCTGTCGAGTAGTATTCAGACAATGCTAGATTAGATTTTGTTCAGACTTCCTAAGCCACAGTTTAGACATTAACGAATGTGCAGAACTTTTTAGACAATTAAGCACCAGCACCAGTGTATTAAGACTTTCTTGACTTTGTAGTGCATTTCACTATGGAAACAATATCATATATATTGTATATCCGAATTTTGGCTTTTAACTGTTTTAATATAATTCCATTTACACCACTTGAATGTTTGTGAAATGTATTGTTTTATGTAAGCATAATTTCGGTGTATATATATATATATATATATATATGTGTATATACGTCTGAAAATTAAACCAAACAGTGTTAGAATTAGATTTTAGAGCTGTCAAATATATATATATATACGTAACGAAGGAAGATTATGTAGATTGAGGTAATATTATGTCAACATTGTAAAAAGCTGCTTTTCTCTCATGATTTATAGTTAGATTTAATTCGACGGTCTTTCATTATAGAATGCAGTGTTGGTAACTATGGCTACAATTGTAATCAATCATGTGACGGGTGTTTATCAAATTTCTGTGATAACAAACAGGGTGTCTGTGAAAATACAACTGGATGTAAACCTGGATGGCAGTATGTACAGTCTGGACAGCAGAAGTGTGATATAGGTATGTTAAGGACATGTTCTATTATACATGTGAAAGAAACAAGAAATGCATGATTTGTCGGAATATTAATAAATCTATTGATACGATGAGGATAAATAATAATAGGAAACGAAAACATAATCTTTAAAGGGAAAACATCAATTAATTTCTTTAGATTTTCTACTAAATTTGTGTTCAATTGGACTATATGGACACACTGTAACATTTCCAAACCCATACATGCTCTGAAACGTACTTGAGTTCGAATCCCGCTCAGGGCAAGGAGCACGACATTAGGTGATAAAGTGTGTCAGTAACTTGTGGCAGGTTGGTTTATTTCTACGGGTATTCCGGTTGCCTCCACCAATAAAACTGACCTCCACGATATCACTTACATACTGTGGAAAGTGGTGCTAAACAGCATAAACCAAACCGACCAACCTGAAACGTGCATGTTTACCATGTTATATTGCAGTGAAATGACATTATCCTGAACTATCTAAAAAGCACCAGTATCCCAAGAAATTAGATATGTATAGGTCATGCATGCATAAAGCCATCCATTAAAGTATTGAAAATCAACAAATTAATTGTGCTAAGCATTTTCTTACTATATTGACCTTCACTTACTCTTTTTTGTACCATTCCACATAATATTTCTTTAAAAAAAAAACACAAAGCAAATGGAACTTTTTTTTCTCAAGAATAATCAAGGTAACTTTTTTTCCACCCTGTCCTAATAAAAACGTAGATATCAATTGTTTCTAAATTATGCCTGGTAAATCAGTGTTTCTTTACCTTATTTAATAATTAATCTAATTGTTTGTTTTTGTTTTTGTTTTTGTTTTTTGCTTTCGTTTTTTATTTAGTTTTTTGTTACATGGTAACAACAGGAAGTATTTTATTGCAGTAACTGACATGTGTGCACACCGAAATAATAGTTTTATATATACTTATATTTACTTGTATTTAAATTTGGTTTCAAAGTTACTGAATATATTAGACATACACAATTAAATTAGTATTTGATAGATCACTGCGCAAGGTACTTAATTTCCAAGCCTGGGTAGGAAACTATATTATTTTAATTTTCTTTAAGAGTACCCATTACCATCCGAGATTCATTTCTGTTTGTTTTATAGCACTAATATATGCCACTCACCTACCCGATACAGCATTATGACAATACGTTCAACATTTTTAATAATGTACTTTCAATTACGAACACCTGGTACTCTTTGTACTCTTTAATTATTATACATTCCCTCGTGATCAATATTTATTTAATTATATCAAGATTAAAAAAGCAGGAGGGTTAATCAACAAAGCATCGCGAAAGGTTCTGGCGCATTCATTGTTTTTTTTTCAATTCATGACATCTCCGTATTCATTAGTACTATCTTCTGGTTGTCTCTGTGTTGGTCTTGCTATGAATTTGGGGTTAACTGTACTGGCACCAGACCCATATCCATAGCAGATATAAATACAACACAAATACGACTTATGTGAATAATATAACTTATATGGAATGATATTTATATAAATAGGTAAATTCAACTACGTTTGTCATCAAACCAAACAGGGTGCTATAGCAATAATAATGATAACTCTCGTGTGCATGGAAGGACTTCGTGTTGTTCAAAGGTTGTTTGTCCTTCTCCCATTAGCCATATTATTGTATGTCCTCCATTTTTGGCCTTTAATTACCCAAATACCCCATTATGCGCACAGGCAAGGATGGAAAGACTTACTAATTCGAAAGTCATTTGCAACAAGAGAAGAAACGGATCGTAACAGGATAAGCCATATCGTATGAGGCAGATGGACCTTATTTATATAGAAACAGCAAACATCCCGTTAATGAAAAAAAGAAACATTCGTGGCACTATTTTATAACTATATGGTGTTGTTTATAATGTCAAGACTAAATTGATTTGCATCTTTTCCCGTCACAACTCGTCTTCAAATAAAAACGTAGATATCCAATTTGGTGCGCAGTACGCGTTTCTGGAATAACATTCATCAGGTACGCTCATAATCAAAAGATTGGAAAACCAACTAATCTGATAATCTTTGGGAGCAAAGGGTCTCAACAGGATAACTTAAATCGGTTAATGTCACCTATGCCTGGATGGAGGATTACCTTAGTTTTATTAATGACTGCTTTAATTAGGAGCTGTACAATGCAGTACTAGATATATCTAATAAACCATGCCAGTGTCGAAACACTGACTACTTTGGGGGAAAAGGTAAGCAAATGTATAAGTGATATGATTCTATTCCAGGTAGAGTGCAAACAATATTTTACTTCTTACCATTTCTGTTTTCATTTTGTACACGAATAGAACATATATGAATTGGAATTATTTAACAGGAATGGGTCTAGTGTATGACTCCAATTTAAAAAACAAATATTTCGCTTTTATTTTAAGCTTTTATCTGCTGACTGCTTCGCAAAACCGTTTGAACTATTCTTTCGAGAGAAATCATATTGAAGCAGAATTTAAAGTTAGCAATTTACTTGTAGTTTATGGTATGTCTATGCATAGCTGTTTTACTCACATTGTGTTGAGGGCTGAACAGTAAACATATTTCGCTTCAAATCTTATATGTATAGTTACAATATACATGCAGAGTTGTCTTTTCTTATCATTTAGCGTGCAATGATGGATATTTTGGTATGAAATGTGAACAGCAATGTTATTGTCGTTACGGAGCTTGCATTAAAGCTACAGGGATATGTCCGACAAAAGGGTGTCAGCGAGGATGGAAGGGCGATACGTGCAGTGAAGGTAAGCTACATATATCAATATTATTCAAAATAATATGATCGGTTGAAATGACGATTACGTCTATATATACACAAAAGAAAAAGCTAAGCAACCGCTGATATATTGAATTATAACATTCCACCATGAGTTTCAATTTAAATGCAAATATTGATTTTAACAAGACAGTTGTTCCATTGAAAAGATGTGATCATGCAGTTGTGACAATTAAGTAAGATATCGAGATATCATGTACGTGAACCATGCCTCTCATGCATTATCCAAAATTCCGTTTTTCCACGCTTCAAATTTGGGAACTTGTGCTTTGCATTTGGTACGAAGACGAATGTCGGAGGCACAAATATGGCATATAATTGACCTGAAGTCAACAGAAATGTCCTTCAAATATATTTGACGTCAGATGTGCTATCACTATGCAGTAGTCAGCCGGCTTGCGAGAAAATAAAACCAAACCAATACGGTGAAAGATTTGCCAAGATCGGGAAGACCGCATGAAACGTCGCAGTGTGAAGACAGGGCACCGCATCGCTTGGTCCGACGGATGCCATTCGCAAACACCCTTGACCTGAAAAGACAATGGTTACCAAAAAGACGTCTATCAGCAAGAGCAGTTAGGACCGTTTGAAATCAGCAGCACTGAAGTAAAAGGCTGTAATTAAGCGTACCATATTATCAGATCGACATGAACGATTACGTTTGCCATGGTGGTTAGCGCGACGTTTTGTTTAATTTGAGGACCTTGCGTATGATCCATTTGTCGGACGAGAGCCGGTTTCTGCTTCATGTAACCGATGGACGAATGAGAGTTTGGGGACAGAAATAAACGGTTTAAACCTCAAGTAGCACCCAGCGAACTGTCCTTTAGGCTGAAGGCTCAGTAATGATATGAGGATGTATCTCTAGATCTCATGATTGCACGTTGGACTTGGTCACTATGGGAGAAAACCTAACTGGTGATCAGAACACCAGAGATATCTTGCAACCAATTGTAGTTCCCCATTTCGACAACCATCCACTAGCTTGCATTTATGGATGACAACGCCAGGCCGCATCGTTCAAGGGCAGTGACCGCCTACCCTCGAAGTGTTTTCGTAAAGCCAATGTAATACCATAGCAGGTCACATTTGTGTTTGTGAGATCATTCGGTCCGTAATCTTATGACACTAATCATTTCATTTGGCAATTTTTGATTTTGTTAAAAACAATTTTCTTAGAACAATTTGCTTTTTGATGGGATGTGGTAAGTCAGGTTTATTGTTGTCCAAATACAACACAAATACTTCTTTCTGCCACTGCATGGTAAATTGAAATCAAACTTTGTAGTAGTACCCAAATGAAGATAAAAAGAATACCTAATTTTATTCCGATTGATCAAACGACATGGCAGCAAGAGGATATTTACGTTGTTGATAAATCAAATGCAAAAACAATCTTCTCCTTTGAAACTACTGGGGACATTAGAATCGTAATGTGAAAAGATCTCTAGAAATATACCTCACTTTGCTCCGAATAATCAACCAATATCACGGCCAGAAGAAATAAAAGTTTCCTATCGGTCAAGCATAAAAACGAAACCTCCTCTGAAACTGTTTGGTCAATTGGAAAAAAAACGTTCCAGGAATGCTGCATAGAGGTCCACCATTCGTTTCCAAAATATGTCCGCGTTTCCGAGATCGAGTATGTACTCACTGGTTTTCTTATTTATAAACTAGTGGTGATTGTAATAAAGATCTGGAAGTGAAATGTAAGTGGAAGATATATAGACAATTGTTTGTTTAATAAGAGTTTTCCACTTTAATACTTCTTTTGTAAAGCAAATGTAAATGTAGATATAAAAAGAGTTTGAAGATATCAAAAGGTAATCACAATCCGTAAATCGAAAGACACACAACGTAATTGCCGAATGATAAATTACAAAAGGACTAAGAATGATATAGACGGTATTATACAAAACACTAAGGATCGGCAAATACGAACCAACTAGGAATAGCCGAAGAACTTGGGTGCTCCATAGTGTAAGCAGTATCTGCTCCTCTAGTGACATCTGTTGTGATACGCTATTTTCAAACCTTGTTATAAGTCATGATTGAGGAAAGGATCGCGAAGGGCATACGACAAGTGGAGCATATTTGTGGTGATTTATGACACAGCCATTCCGTAATGTATAACAGAGTCATGCTGGTAATCGTAAAACTTTCGAAATGATTACTTCAACTTATCCAATTGGAACCTTTGGTTCAGTGGCTTCCTTTGTAGCAGCAACCACCTGTAGATATAGGATATGTTATTGTAAACCTTTCATCTACGTATACGTTGTCTTTTATTTTGGACCTCAACTGTAATTGTTCGTATTGCTTATTGGCCCAATTCGTGTTGACAATATTATCCTATTCAAAACTTGATGTGATAGAAGTAGCACACAAAACAACATCTTTCCAGATAAACAAGCCATCAGCAACAATTGTGCATATTGTAGATCTATTTATGTATATTTATATTGCTTTGTTTCCAGGACGTCTTTATATTCTCTATGGTTGTACACTAAATCATATTCAGTTTTGTCTTTGAATATGTTGTACTAACCTGCACTTTTTGTCTCTTGAAATCCAGAAGTCATCACCATGGCTTGATATACACATCTTAGAAAATCAATTGCAAGACATGACAAAAAAAATGTTCACAGACAAATGTGGGGAAGATCTATTGAGAACCCTTGGTTAAGAGAAAAATGATTCATGTTCATATTCGAATGTAATTGAATGTGATCGGTTGATACTGGTTGTTGTCTTCTTGTTTTCATCTCTCTCTCTTTTTAGTTATTTGTTTCTTTCTTTTTTTCAAGTATATTCATAATGTGATCTGTATCATAATTTACAGAATGCTCAGATCGTGACTATGGATTTGATTGTGTAGACCGTTGTAATACATGCCACAGTACTATGTGTGAACGATTTGAAGGAAATTGCACATATGGATGTGTTGAAGGCTTCAAAGGACATCAGTGTCTTGTCTCAGGTATTTAAAATATAATTTAGCAGTGTACAATCAGTAAATAGCAATAATACCCATCGATACACACATAGTCTGACATATTAAGATAATAATGCCATGAGTAATGTCATGGAGATCAAAGAAATATATCTTCCACGGGTTACTTATCTAGGTGCATTGTGATGCCTCACGGTCATCATCTGAATAGATACACCAACATATAAAGCGTATATGTAAACTAAAAAAATGTTATTGGAAAAGTCGAAAACTCATATTATTACAAGGCCATTGTTGATGTTGATGTCTCAGACATGATAATACTGAGCTGTCACTGAAGGTAGGATCAAAGACCATCTCAACATAATTTGATCCAAATTGATGTAGTGGTTTCTGTGAAAAAGATGTTAATATGATTTTGATTTTATCAAAATAAACTTAATTTGTTAAAGCAGCAAAAATCGGTTGATCAAATATGTGCACATAAAAACACAGAAGATATGTTCAGATAACTATTGTCGTACAGCTGCAGTATCAATCTGCATAAAAGTACACAACAATGACGTTTTCGTTGTCAGTTAATGACATTTATATGACTTAGTCTCAATATTGAAATGGTAGATCAATAAAAAGACCACTTGTCTGCGGAAAAGATTTGGATTTTATTTATTACTGAAAGTGTAGCAATAATAGTCAAGTACTTCTCATTTTCAGTAGCGACACATACATCGGTTTCATTTTAGCTAATGTGTATGTGTAAAAGATGTCAATGACAATTATAGGTATACATCGAGGTAAAACAGTGTCTCATTTTGAATTAAAATAAAGCATCAAAAGTCATATAGAATAATTCATAATTTAGTCACGGCAGCTATATTGGTTATAGGGGGAGCACCAGATATACTTTTGAGAGTATTATGGTCACTTGATTGTATACATTATTGTTCTAAATGTTACAGTGACTGTCAGGCATTTGATTTTTATCATTTGTTTTCTATCATAATTCCAGGTTTCTCTTAATTCCTTTTTTTCTTTAATTTGTTATTTTTGATTTTAATTAATATGTAATATGACACGTATGTATGATTTACAGTTACATCACAGTCAGATCACACATTGAACATAATATATGCAGTAATTGGAACCAGCATTGTTACTACATTAGTGTGTGTCACTGTATTCGTGGTAATATTGAGGTATTCTTTGATTTAATGTATCATTCAATGTTGTGTATATGTTGGACAACACGCGCTACGAAATAATATAAGCATACTATATGCAGTAATTTGGAACCTTCATTGTCACTATATTAGTATATGCCATTATAGTCCTGGTAATTTTGAGGTATTTTTTGATTTAATGTATCATTCAATGTTGTGTATGTGTTACCCAAGGTAAGCAAATCATTAAAGGTTATTTTTAACTCAACAACATATGTGACTCCCCCTTTTAACATTGTTTCATGTTTGTGGTGATACACCTTGCAATCAACCACATGTAAATATAGGATGGTTTTTGAGTACACACATTTTGACTAAATATTGAAAGTCAAAAATTGACAATAACTCATATGGTGAAGCATAATCCAGTCATTGATGATAGGAGGGAAAATCCAATTAATAATTACAAGACGTATGCCATCGTGTAAGGGTCATTTAATGATGTTTGTGTCCAATGTAAATTGTCACAGTGTACTTACACGTGGCATACAATGCAAAACTGTGAAATAAACACCAGATCAAATTATCTTTCAATATGATCTTGCGCAAACGATTCATTCATAAAACAAATATTGGTAATCACTGAGAATTAATAGTATCTTGTTGTCTGTGCTTGATTTGTTTTGTAGACATACGAAGTGTTAATTAGTTATGGTACATTTATATAGTGCACATGTACTTTGTTTGTTGGGTGAATAGATTGACAGGTGAAAAAACATACATACGTTATTGTATCTCCCACATCTTAAGTTTGAAATCCCTAAAAGGAAGATAATGATGGAAGCTGAATTAATATAAGTATTGACTGAGGATAAAAGAACATGGCGGAAATAATAGATATTATTAAATAATAAAATGAAAACACCTCACTGTGGAAAGAACGCCAGACAAAATCGATACACAAACACTCACATACATGCCTAATGAAGATCCTGGTCTGGCACACATATTGTTATGTCAACCTGGTATTACATGATTGGGTCCATTTTTCCCTCTTTGTGCGATGTTGCCATCAATTTAGTACCACCCACGTGTGATTATATAATCATTAATATATTGGTTTAAATCCTGTAAGAATACATTTTCTAATATTGTTTTATTACCAATCATATTGACTGGTTTCACTCTCAGTCTAGTATTCAACTGAAATGTACTAAGTTGACTAAACTCAATCGTCACATTCCCTGCTAAAATAATTACAATTTTGTTTTGTACCTAGCTTAATAGTCTTAAGATGACATTGAATAATATCTTAAGATTATGACTAACTATTTAATCTGATAGAAATATGATTGTCTTGTTTTGAGAATAATGGTATTTAACCATAAATTGTCTGGCTAGTAGTCAGTTATCACTGCTATTGTGCAGGCCATGTTATGTTGTTATTCATTTTTGGAATAGTGTTTGTTCCCTGTTTTGCCATGAGAGATCATATATTCAAGAACCGGATGTATCAGATCCCATTCACCGCTTTAGCACCTCCACATATTGATATCTATCAACATACAGGACCTGAATGTCATGGTCATTTTCATATTCAGTGATTTGAGGTGAGAGATGATTTTCCGCTTTGCTGATATCGGTGGAATAGTTGCCCATCATTGTTTATCTTTCTTTTCATAATATTGACCTCTATGAAAACTTACCTCGACCATGATCAAGCGCTATGATTATATAATTTATATTTTAGATATAGACGAGGCAAAAACACAAACGGAGATACAAATAAACAAAATAAACAAAGTACAAGTGAATATCGAAATGATGCATACACAAACGATTATGCAAATATTGGTAAGCTTTTTCCTAGTTACATTTCATAGTGGGCATCCGAAAATAATCGGACTAATACTCTCTCTCTCTCTATATATATATATATATATATATACATATATATATATATATATATATATATATATACATATATATATATATATATATATATATATATATATATATACATATATATATATATATATATATGTGTGTGTGCGTGTGTGCGTGTGTTAATTTAGAAAAACAAGTATATATCCCTTCACTTGTAGGATACATAAAGACAGGAGTACATGCAGTGCGCTTAAAATATAATAATGTACAATAGCATCTTAATTAAATTACAATTAGAGCTCACTATCTACAACTTAAGTAGATACTTGAGCAGTAAAACGTTTTATTACATACTAAAGAAAACGTAATATGTTTATCTTAAATAGTTATTAAAATAGTTCAATCAATATTCTAAACACTTGACCGGCAAACATCATGAAACATGCATCCTTTTAAATATACTTTTACCTATCCGATCGCAGAAATTACCACACTCTAGAATATTTTTTTTTAAATGTGTTCACCATTAAAAATTCTAGGAATGTCTGTTAAGTTCCTTGTCTCTTTGACACTCAACTCTTGTAATAATATTTGTAAGTATGTGATCTTACATTGTAATTCTGACAGTAATCGTTTTCTGGATTATTAACAATAATATTGACAAATTAATCAACAAAAAACTAATATAAAGAAGCAATGTTTATAAATGCTGACACATTTGCAGAAGTTGAAATTTAAAATTTAATTTTAAAGTAAAGCGCACTTTATTTAAACATTTGTATTAATACTAAATTACTGGAGACAATTTGTCTAATTAAATGAATTGATGTGTATTTGAAACCAGCATAAGAGTGAAACTGGATATCTAGTGCAATGCAATTTCGCAAAGTGTCCATCTATAAATGCTTGCATGATTATTCACTTTCCATTTTGATGTTTACCTCTAAATTAGAGCATTTAATATTGTATCATTGTTGAATACATATCAACATGATAATTATTATGATTAATCAGATTTCGTTATATTTATGAAATCGGTTTTCCAGTATCACTAATATACTTTGTGTTTAATAGTCGTGATAATGACAGTTATCTTTGGCATTTAGCTTAGATATTATAAATATACTATGAAGAAGAAAATACGACACCATCAAAATAATTATCCCGATTGAAATCAGATTCCCCCCTTTTTCCCCTTTACACTGTCATTAAAGTTTCAAAATCCAAAAGGATTGATAGACAGATAATACAACGACCAAAGGACAACAAATAATGTCTGGTACCTATCTTTTATCTTTCACCGTCCAATCCTATGCAAAAAGTTTAATATATTGACCAATCGAACACAATCTCTTGGCGTGTATCCGATATTAAAAAGTAAGCTCACTGGTGATTGGTAAGTTGAAAATATGGACCATCACATAACCGAAAACGAGATGACATTACATGTTAGTGACCAATCGATAAACATATCTTGGCGTGTATCCAGTTTTAAAAGGTAAGCTCATTGATGATTGGTAGCTTGAAAATTGGAATCCCTACACAATCGAAAGGGAGATGCCATTATATATGGCTGTATGGTAATGTAAACAATACAACACATATCTAAGTATACTCCCGCTCCGCGAAGGGGAGGGGAGTATACCGTTTTACCTCTGTCCGTCTGTCCTTCCATCCTTCTGTCCGTCCGTCCGTCCTGCCGTCCATCCGTCCGTTCAAGATATGTGTCGTCGCATCTTTCTCAGTTACTGTTGAGGCAGAAATCTGATATTTGGTCACATGAGTCATATAGGTATACCATATTGTCGGTAGCGTTTTTGGATCCGTTCGATTCCTACTTCCTGTTTGCCGACTTAGGTGTTTTTTATACACATTTAAAATACATTTGTATATGCACATTTTCGTCGCATTTTTTTTATGCAACTATTGATCACAGGAATCTGATATTTGGTCACAAGCTTCATATAGGTATGATATGTTGTGGGAAGTGTTGTTGGATCCGTCAGATTCCTACCTCCTGTATGCCGACTTTGCTGATTGTTATGGAAATTGAAAATACATTTTGTATATGCCCATTTTTAGTCGCATTTTTCACAGCAACTATTGATGGCAGATATCTGATATTTGGTCACAAGCTTCATATAGGTACCCCATATTGTGGGAAGCGTTTGTTGACCCGTCAGATTCCTACTTCCTGTTCGCCGAAGAGCGGGGGTATCATAAGTGGTCATTAGCTCACAGTTCATCTTGTTTTGATTAGATTGTAAGTCAATGTACATAGAAGTCGGTAACATGGCCTTAACACATACACAATAATTAAATGTAGGTAATTAACTAATCCACTGTCAGCAGCTATTTTGTTTATATTTATATATAGACATGAATTATCATATTGTAGCTAAATGTTGTAATATCAATTTTGTACTTATAGGTAAAAACAACGGAGAATCACATTATGAAGCAACTATTCCTTCAGCACAGGAACAAACTTATGATACAATATAACAAGAGCGATCGGAAATATATAACATCTTTTTTCATGCCCAGTGGAGGAATTATATAAAATTATTTTTCATACTCAGGGGAGGAATTATATAACATTATTGTTCATGCTAAGCAGAGGAATGTTATAACATTATTTTTCATGCTAAGTAGAGGAATTTTATAATATTATTGTTCTTGCTCAGTGGAAGTAGTTATATGATTTCCTGAAACAATTAAAAAGAAATGTTGCCCGTATAAACATTTCGTTTTTTTTAAATTATTTCTCAAACCGTCTTTTTAGTGCATCTTGCAATGTGTGAACAAAAAGCGGCATTTTTTACATTTATTCTGCACATTGTAATCAATTTCAGTCCAGTAAATATATCAGATGCAACTCTTTTTTAAACATTGGTCTGCAATCAAACATGCATTTGAGCCATTATAATTTGTCGGAGGGTCCGATAAGAAAATTTTGAAGATACCAGGGGTATTCAGAATTCGTAAATCGAAGGACAAACAACACAATGATCAAACGATAAAGTATTACAAAAACAATCTGCAAAACAGTATACGTAACATTTAAGATCTAACAACACGAAAATCAATAGCAGATGAGCATATGCTCCGGAAGGGTAAGCAGTTCCTGCTCCACTAGTGGCACTCGTCGTGTTGCTCTAATTCCAAACTCCTAGAAAAGGGGAGTACTAACGGCAAATTGAACGTATTCTTGGTCATTTATGACACAGATATTTCCTACCGGTCAACCAAGTCATGGTAGTGATCGTAAAACTTTCGAAGTGATGTAGTTAAACTAGCTTAAGCCCGCCATTGTTTATTGAATTGTCTCCACCAAGCCGCCAAACAAGTGAGGTTTGGGTATTTTCCCTTTGTTTCTAGGATTTGTTAATTGAACGTATTCTGTTAAAGATGTAGCATAGTTGTGCGTAATACAACAACATTTGGTACATATCTGAGAACATTTCAACTGTTCGTTCAAAGTTTAGTGATAGAGCAGCTCTAGTTTCAGTGGTTTAGATGAAATAGTTTCTATTCACCATTTGCAATCTGGGTAACCTATAAGAATTGTGCCGATGTCACCATCCTTGCCTATTAAAGAACAGCTAGTTTAAGGTTAAGATGTGTAGCAATATTATTTGATCATACACGTATGTTCCGTTTAACTTTCTTGCAAACCTAAGAATAAAAAAAATATCGTAAAATTGTGACCTCATGTGTAAACACACACATCACCTTTTTCTAGTGGGTCAAGAAAAACAACATTCAAACGGAATAGTAAACAAAGAAAATAGAATAAATTTAGTTAAATTGAGAAATACAATATATAGATCTTGTAGGACAACAACCCTTGTCATTTTTGACGTTGGGTTTATGATTGCGTAATGATGTGATGTCCACCTGCATTTCACCGTCGCATTCCAGTCCCCACTCCCTTCAAGTATGAACATGAGTTTCAAACATACTTTCTATTTAATTATCCAGAAATAATTAATAGGTGTACAACAATGTTCCGCAAGCTTACAATGCATACATTATCGATATAAACGAAGAGCTCATGCTAGGAATGTTCAGACAATGTTCAGATAATGCTAAGCATGATTAGATTGTGTCCAGACTCTTCAGACAATGTTAAGAATGTTCAGTCTCTGTCGAGTAGTATTCAGACAATGCTAGATTAGATTTTGTTCAGACTTCCTAAGACACAGTTTAGACATTAACGAATGTGCAGAACTTTTTAGACAATTAAGCACCAGCACCAGTGTATTAAGACTTTCTTGACTTTGTAGTGCATTTCACTATGGAAACAATATCATATATATTGTATATCCGAATTTTGGCTTTTAACTGTTTTAATATAATTCCATTTACACCACTTGAATGTTTGTGAAATGTATTGTTTTATGTAAGCATAATTTCGGTGTATATATATATATATATATATATATATGTGTATATACGTCTGAAAATTAAACCAAACAGTGTTAGAATTAGATTTTAGAGCTGTCAAATATATATATATATACGTAACGAAGGAAGATTATGTAGATTGAGGTAATAGTATGTCAACATTGTAAAAAGCTGCTTTTCTCTCATGATTTATAGTTAGATTTAATTCGACGGTCTTTCATTATAGAATGCAGTGTTGGTAACTATGGCTACAATTGTAATCAATCATGTGACGGGTGTTTATCAAATTTCTGTGATAACAAACAGGGTGTCTGTGAAAATACAACTGGATGTAAACCTGGATGGCAGTATGTACAGTCTGGACAGCAGAAGTGTGATATAGGTATGTTAAGGACATGTTCTATTATACATGTGAAAGAAACAAGAAATGCATGATTTGTCGGAATATTAATAAATCTATTGATACGATGAGGATAAAGAATAATAGGAAACGAAAACATAATCTTTAAAGGGAAAACATCAATTAATTTCTTTAGATTTTCTACTAAATTTGTGTTCAATTGGACTATATGGACACACTGTAACATTTCCAAACCCATACATGCTCTGAAGCGTACTTGAGTTCGAATCCCGCTCAGGGCAAGGAGCCCGACATTAGGTGATAAAGTGTGTCAGTAACTTGTGGCAGGTTGGTTTATTTCTACGGGTATTCCGGTTGCCTCCACCAATAAAACTGACCTCCACGATATCACTTACATACTGTGGAAAGTGGTGCTAAACAGCATAAACCAAACCAACCAACCTGAAACGTGCATGTTTACCATGTTATATTGCAGTGAAATGACATTATCCTGAACTATCTAAAAAGCACCAGTATCCCAAGAAATTAGATATGTATAGGTCATGCATGCATAAAGCCATCCATTAAAGTATTGAAAATCAACAAATTAATTGTGCTAAGCATTTTCTTACTATATTGACCTTCACTTACTCTTTTTTGTACCATTCCACATAATATTTCTTTAAAAAAAAAAACACAAAGCAAATGGAACTTTTTTTTCTCAAGAATAATCAAGGTAACTTTTTTTCCACCCTGTCCTAATAAAAACGTAGATATCAATTGTTTCTAAATTATGCCTGGTAAATCAGTGTTTCTTTACCTTATTTAATAATTAATCTAATTGTTTGCTTTTGTTTTTGTTTTTGTTTTTTGCTTTCGTTTTTTATTCAGTTTTTTGTTACATGGTAACAACAGGAAGTATTTTATTGCAGTAACTGACATGTGTGCACACCGAAATAATAGTTTTATATATACTTATATTTACTTGTATTTAAATTTGGTTTCAAAGTTACTGAATATATTAGACATACACAATTAAATTAGTATTTGATAGATCACTGCGCAAGGTACTTAATTTCCAAGCCTGGGTAGGAAACTATATTATTTTAATTTTCTTTAAGAGTACCCATTACCATCCGAGATTCATTTCTGTTTGTTTTATAGCACTAATATATGCCACTCACCTACCCGATACAGCATTATGACAATACGTTCAACATTTTTAATAATGTACTTTCAATTACGAACACCTGGTACTCTTTGTACTCTTTAATTATTATACATTCCCTCGTGATCAATATTTATTTAATTATATCAAGATTAAAAAAGCAGGAGGGTTAATCAACAAAGCATCGCGAAAGGTTCTGGCGCATTCATTGTTTTTTTTTCAATTCATGACATCTCCGTATTCATTAGTACTATCTTCTGGTTGTCTCTGTGTTGGTCTTGCTATGAATTTGGGGTTAACTGTACTGGCACCAGACCCATATCCATAGCAGATATAAATACAACACAAATACGACTTATGTGAATAATATAACTTATATGGAATGATATTTATATAAATAGGTAAATTCAACTACGTTTGTCATCAAACCAAACAGGGTGCTATAGCAATAATAATGATAACTCTCGTGTGCATGGAAGGACTTCGTGTTGTTCAAAGGTTGTTTGTCCTTCTCCCATTAGCCATATTATTGTATGTCCTCCATTTTTGGCCTTTAATTACCCAAATACCCCATTATGCGCACAGGCAAGGATGGAAAGACTTACTAATTCGAAAGTCATTTGCAACAAGAGAAGAAACGGATCGTAACAGGATAAGCCATATCGTATGAGGCAGATGGACCTTATTTATATAGAAACAGCAAACATCCCGTTAATGAAAAAAAGAAACATTCGTGGCACTATTTTATAACTATATGGTGTTGTTTATAATGTCAAGACTAAATTGATTTGCATCTTTTCCCGTCACAACTCGTCTTCAAATAAAAACGTAGATATCCAATTTGGTGCGCAGTACGCGTTTCTGGAATAACATTCATCAGGTACGCTCATAATCAAAAGATTGGAAAACCAACTAATCTGATAATCTTTGGGAGCAAAGGGTCTCAACAGGATAACTTAAATCGGTTAATGTCACCTATGCCTGGATGGAGGATTACCTTAGTTTTATTAATGACTGCTTTAATTAGGAGCTGTACAATGCAGTACTAGATATATCTAATAAACCATGCCAGTGTCGAAACACTGACTACTTTGGGGGAAAAGGTAAGCAAATGTATAAGTGATATGATTCTATTCCAGGTAGAGTGCAAACAATATTTTACTTCTTACCATTCCTGTTTTCATTTTGTACACGAATAGAACATATATGAATTGGAATTATTTAACAGGAATGGGTCTAGTGTATGACTCCAATTTAAAAAACAAATATTTCGCTTTTATTTTAAGCTTTTATCTGCTGACTGCTTCGCAAAACCGTTTGAACTATTCTTTCGAGAGAAATCATATTGAAGCAGAATTTAAAGTTAGCAATTTACTTGTAGTTTATGGTATGTCTATGCATAGCTGTTTTACTCACATTGTGTTGAGGGCTGAACAGTAAACATATTTCGCTTCAAATCTTATATGTATAGTTACAATATACATGCAGAGTTGTCTTTTCTTATCATTTAGCGTGCAATGATGGATATTTTGGTATGAAATGTGAACAGCAATGTTATTGTCGTTACGGAGCTTGCATTAAAGCTACAGGGATATGCCCGACAAAAGAGTGTCAGCGAGGATGGAAGGGCGATACGTGCAGTGAAGGTAAGCTACATATATCAATATTATTCAAAATAATATGATCGGTTGAAATGACGATTACGTCTATATATACACAAAAGAAAAAGCTAAGCAACCGCTGATATATTGAATTATAACATTCCACCATGAGTTTCAATTTAAATGCAAATATTGATTTTAACAAGACAGTTGTTCCATTGAAAAGATGTGATCATGCAGTTGTGACAATTAAGTAAGATATCGAGATATCATGTACGTGAACCATGCCTCTCATGCATTATCCAAAATTCCGTTTTTCCACGCTTCAAATTTGGGAACTTGTGCTTTGCATTTGGTACGAAGACGAATGTCGGAGGCACAAATATGGCATATAATTGACCTGAAGTCAACAGAAATGTCCTTCAAATATATTTGACGTCAGATGTGCTATCACTATGCAGTAGTCAGCCGGCTTGCGAGAAAATAAAACCAAACCAATACGGTGAAAGATTTGCCAAGATCGGGAAGACCGCATGAAACGTCGCAGTGTGAAGACAGGGCACCGCATCGCTTGGTCCGACGGATGCCATTCGCAAACACCCTTGACCTGAAAAGACAATGGTTACCAAAAAGACGTCTATCAGCAAGAGCAGTTAGGACCGTTTGAAATCAGCAGCACTGAAGTCAAAGGCTGTAATTAAGCGTACCATATTATCAGATCGACATGAACGATTACGTTTGCCATGGTGGTTAGCGCGACGTTTTGTTTAATTTGAGGACCTTGCGTATGATCCATTTGTCGGACGAGAGCCGGTTTCTGCTTCATGTAACCGATGGACGAATGAGAGTTTGGGGACAGAAATAAACGGCTTAAACCTCAAGTAGCACCCAGCGAACTGTCCTTTAGGCTGAAGGCTCAGTAATGATATGAGGATGTATCTCTAGATCTCATGATTGCACGTTGGACTTGGTCACTATGGGAGAAAACCTAACTGGTGATCAGAACACCAGAGATATCTTGCAACCAATTGTAGTTCCCCATTTCGACAACCATCCACTAGCTTGCATTTATGGATGACAACGCCAGGCCGCATCGTTCAAGGGCAGTGACCGCCTACCCTCGAAGTGTTTTCGTAAAGCCAATGTAATACCATAGCAGGTCACATTTGTGTTTGTGAGATCATTCGGTCCGTAATCTTATGACACTAATCATTTCATTTGGCAATTTTTGATTTTGTTAAAAACAATTTTCTTAGAACAATTTGCTTTTTGATGGGATGTGGTAAGTCAGGTTTATTGTTGTCCAAATACAACACAAATACTTCTTTCTGCCACTGCATGGTAAATTGAAATCAAACTTTGTAGTAGTACCCAAATGAAGATAAAAAGAATACCTAATTTTATTCCGATTGATCAAACGACATGGCAGCAAGAGGATATTGACGTTGTTGATAAATCAGATGCAAAAACAATCTTCTCCTTTGAAACTACTGGGGACATTAGAATCGTAATGTGAAAAGATCTCTAGAAATATACCTCACTTTGCTCCGAATAATCAACCAATATCACGGCCAGAAGAAATAAAAGTTTCCTATCGGTCAAGCATAAAAACGAAACCTCCTCTGAAACTGTTTGGTCAATTGGAAAAAAAACGTTCCAGGAATGCTGCATAGAGGTCCACCATTCGTTTCCAAAATATGTCCGCGTTTCCGAGATCGAGTATGTACTCACTGGTTTTCTTATTTATAAACTAGTGGTGATTGTAATAAAGATCTGGAAGTGAAATGTAAGTGGAAGATATATAGACAATTGTTTGTTTAATAAGAGTTTTCCACTTTAATACTTCTTTTGTAAAGCAAATGTAAATGTAGATATAAAAAGAGTTTGAAGATATCAAAAGGTAATCACAATCCGTAAATCGAAAGACACACAACGTAATTGCCGAATGATAAATTACAAAAGGACTAAGAATGATATAGACGGTATTATACAAAACACTAAGGATCGGCAAATACGAACCAACTAGGAATAGCCGAAGAACTTGGGTGCTCCGTAGTGTAAGCAGTATCTGCTCCTCTAGTGACATCTGTTGTGATACGCTATTTTCAAACCTTGTTATAAGTCATCATTGAGGAAAGGATCGCGAAGGGCATACGACAAGTGGAGCATATTTGTGGTGATTTATGACACAGCCATTCCGTAATGTATAACAGAGTCATGCTGGTAATCGTAAAACTTTCGAAATGATTACTTCAACTTATCCAATTGGAACCTTTGGTTCAGTGGCTTCCTTTGTAGCAGCAACCACCTGTAGATATAGGATATGTTATTGTAAACCTTTCATCTACGTATACGTTGTCTTTTATTTTGGACCTCAACTGTAATTGTTCGTATTGCTTATTGGCCCAATTCGTGTTGACAATATTATCCTATTCAAAACTTGATGTGATAGAAGTAGCACACAAAACAACATCTTTCCAGATAAACAAGCCATCAGCAACAATTGTGCATATTGTAGATCTATTTATGTATATTTATATTGCTTTGTTTCCAGGACGTCTTTATATTCTCTATGGTTGTACACTAAATCATATTCAGTTTTGTCTTTGACTATGTTGTACTAACCTGCACTTTTTGTCTCTTGAAATCCAGAAGTCATCACCATGGCTTGATATACACATCTTAGAAAATCAATTGCAAGACATGACAAAAAAAATGTTCACAGACAAATGTGGGGAAGATCTATTGAGAACCCTTGGTTAAGAGAAAAATGATTCATGTTCATATTCGAATGTAATTGAATGTGATCGGTTGATACTGGTTGTTGTCTTCTTGTTTTCATCTCTCTCTCTTTTTAGTTATTTGTTTCTTTCTTTTTTTCAAGTATATTCATAATGTGATCTGTATCATAATTTACAGAATGCTCAGATCGTGACTATGGATTTGATTGTGTAGACCGTTGTAATACATGCCACAGTACTATGTGTGAACGATTTGAAGGAAATTGCACATATGGATGTGTTGAAGGCTTCAAAGGACATCAGTGTCTTGTCTCAGGTATTTAAAATATAATTTAGCAGTGTACAATCAGTAAATAGCAATAATACCCATCGATACACACATAGTCTGACATATTAAGATAATAATGGCATGAGTAATGTCATGGAGATCAAAGAAATATATCTTCCACGGGTTACTTATCTAGGTGCATTGTGATGCCTCACGGTCATCATCTGAATAGATACCCCTACATATAAAGCGTATATGTAAACTAAATAAATGTTATTGGAAAAGTCGAAAACTCATATTATTACAAGGCCATTGTTGATGTTGATGTCTCAGACATGATAATACTGAGCTGTCACTGAAGGTAGGATCAAAGACCATCTCAACATAATTTGATCCAAATTGATGTAGTGGTTTCTGTGAAAAAGATGTTAATATGATTTTGATTTTATCAAAATAAACTTAATTTGTTAAAGCAGCAAAAATCGGTTGATCAAATATGTGCACATAAAAACACAGAAGATATGTTCAGATAACTATTGTCGTACAGCTGCAGTATCAATCTGCATAAAAGTACACAACAATGACGTTTTCGTTGTCAGTTAATGACATTTATATGACTTAGGCTCAATATTGAAATGGTAGATCAATAAAAAGACCACTTGTCTGCGGAAAAGATTTGGATTTTATTTATTACTGAAAGTGTAGCAATAATAGTCAAGTACTTCTCATTTTCAGTAGCGACACATACATCGGTTTCATTTTAGCTAATGTGTATGTGTAAAAGATGTCAATGACAATTATAGGTATACATCGAGGTAAAACAGTGTCTCATTTTGAATTAAAATAAAGCATCAAAAGTCATATAGAATAATTCATAATTTAGTCACGGCAGCTATATTGGTTATAGGGGGAGCACCAGATATACTTTTGAGAGTATTATGGTCACTTGATTGTATACATTATTGTTCTAAATGTTACAGTGACTGTCAGGCATTTGATTTTTATCATTTGTTTTCTATCATAATTCCAGGTTTCTCTTAATTCCTTTTTTTCTTTAATTTGTTATTTTTGATTTTAATTAATATGTAATATGACACGTATGTATGATTTACAGTTACATCACAGTCAGATCAAACATTGAACATAATATATGCAGTAATTGGAACCAGCATTGTTACTACATTAGTGTGTGTCACTGTATTCGTGGTAATATTGAGGTATTCTTTGATTTAATGTATCATTCAATGTTGTGTATATGTTGGACAACACGCGCTACGAAATAATATGAGCATACTATATGCAGTAATTTGGAACCTTCATTGTCACTATATTAGTATATGCCATTATAGTCCTGGTAATTTTGAGGTATTTTTTGATTTAATGTATCATTCAATGTTGTGTATGTGTTACCCAAGGTAAGCAAATCATTAAAGGTTATTTTTAACTCAACAACATATGTGACTCCCCCTTTTAACATTGTTTCATGTTTGTGGTGATACACCTTGCAATCAACCACATGTAAATATAGGATGGGTTTTGAGTACACACATTTTGACTAAATATTGAAAGTCAAAAATTGACAATAACTCATATGGTGAAGCATAATCCGGTCATTGATGATATGAGGGAAAATCCAATTAATAATTACAAGACGTATGCCATCGTGTAAGGGTCATTTAATGATGTTTGTGTCCAATGTAAATTGTCACAGTGTACTTACACGTGGCATACAATGCAAAACTGTGAAATAAACACCAGATCAAATTATCTTTCAATATGATATTGCGCAAACGATTCATTCATAAAACAAATATTGGTAATCACTGAGAATTAATAGTATCTTGTTGTCTGTGCTTGATTTGTTTTGTAGACATACGAAGTGTTAATTAGTTATGGTACATTTATATAGTGCACATGTACTTTGTTTGTTGGGTGAATAGATTGACAGGTGAAAAAACATACATACGTTATTGTATCTCCCACATCTTAAGTTTGAAATCCCTAAAAGGAAGATAATGATGGAAGCTGAATTAATATAAGTATTGACTGAGGATAAAAGAACATGGCGGAAATAATAGATATTATTAAATAATAAAATGAAAACACCTCACTGTGGAAAGAACGCCAGGCAAAATCGATACACAAACACACACATACATGCCTAATGAAGATCCTGGTCTGGCACACATATTGTTAAGTCAACCTGGTATTACATGATTGGGTCCATTTTTCCCTCTTTGTGCGATGTTGCCATCAATTTAGTACCACCCACGTGTGATTATATAATCATTAATATATTGGTTTAAATCCTGTAAGAATACATTTTCTAATATTGTTTTATTACCAATCATATTGACTGGTTTCACTCTCAGTCTAGTATTTAACTGAAATGTACTAAGTTTACTAAACTCAATCGTCACATTCCCTGCTAAAATAATTACAATTTTGTTTTGTACCTAGCTTAATAGTCTTAAGATGACATTGAATAATATCTTAAGATTATGACTAACTATTTAATCTGATAGAAATATGATTGTCTTGTTTTGAGAATAATGGTATTTAACCATAAATTGTCTGGCTAGTAGTCAGTTATCACTGCTATTGTGCAGGCCATGTTATGTTGTTATTCATTTTTGGAATAGTGTTTGTTCCCTGTTTTGCCATGAGAGATCATATATTCAAGAACCGGATGTATCAGATCCCATTCACCGCTTTAGCACCTCCACATATTGATATCTATCAACATACAGGACCTGAATGTCATGGTCATTTTCATATTCAGTGATTTGAGGTGAGAGATGATTTTCCGCTTTGCTGATATCGGTGGAATAGTTGCCCATCATTGTTTATCTTTCTTTTCATAATATTGACCTCTATGAAAACTTACCTCGACCATGATCAAGCGCTATGATAATATAATTTATATTTTAGATATAGACGAGGCAAAAACACAAACGGAGATACAAATAAACAAAATAAACAAAGTACAAGTGAATATCGAAATGATGCATACACAAACGATTATGCAAATATTGGTAAGCTTTTTCCTAGTTACATTTCATAGTGGGCATCCGAAAATAATCGGACTAATACTCTCTCTCTCTCTCTATATATATATATATATATATATATACATATATATATATATATATATATATACATATATATATATATATATATATATATATATATGTATGTGTGTGTGTGTGCGTGTGTGCGTGTGTTAATTTAGAAAAACAAGTATATATCCCTTCACTTGTAGGATACATAAAGACAGGAGTACATGCAGTGCGTTTAAAATATAATAATGTACAATAGCATCTTAATTAAATTACAATTAGAGCTCACTATCTACAACTTAAGTAGATACTTGAGTAGTAAAACGTTTTATTACATACTAAAGAAAACGTAATATGTTTATCTTAAATAGTTATTAAAATAGTTCAATCAATATTCTAAACACTTGACCGGCAAACATCATGAAACATGCATCCTTTTAAATATACTTTTACCTATCCGATCGCAGAAATTACCACACTCTAGAATATTTTTTTTTAAATGTGTTCACCATTAAAAATTCTAGGAATGTCTGTTAAGTTCCTTGTCTCTTTGACACTCAACTCTTGTAATAATATTTGTAAGTATGTGATCTTACATTGTAATTCTGACAGTAATCGTTTTCTGGATTATTAACAATAATATTGACAAATTAATCAACAAAAAACTAATATAAAGAAGCAATGTTTATAAATGCTGACACATTTGCAGAAGTTGAAATTTAAAATTTAATTTTAAAGTAAAGCGCACTTTATTTAAACATTTGTATTAATACTAAATTACTGGAGACAATTTGTCTAATTAAATGAATTGATGTGTATTTGAAACCAGCATAAGAGTGAAACTGGATATCTAGTGCAATGCAATTTCGCAAAGTGTCCATCTATAAATGCTTGCATGATTATTCACTTTCCATTTTGATGTTTACCTCTAAATTAGAGCATTTAATATTGCATCATTGTTGAATACATATCAACATGATAATTATTATGATTAATCAGATTTCGTTATATTTATGAAATCGGTTTTCCAGTATCATTAATATACTTTGTGTTTAATAGTCGTGATAATGACAGTTATCTTTGGCATTTAGCTTATATATTATAAATATACTATGAAGAAGAAAATACGACACCATCAAAATAATTATCCCGATTGAAATCAGATTCCCCCCTTTTTCCCCTTTACACTGTCATTAAAGTTTCAAAATCCAAAAGGGTTGATAGACAGATAATACAACGACCAAAGGACAACAAATAATGTCTGGTACCTATCTTTTATCTTTCACCGTCCAATCCTATGCAAAAAGTTTAATATATTGACCAATCGAACACAATCTCTTGGCGTGTATCCGATATTAAAAAGTAAGCTCACTGGTGATTGGTAAGTTGAAAATATGGACCATCACATAACCGAAAACGAGATGACATTACATGTTAGTGACCAATCGATAAACATATCTTGGCGTGTATCCAGTTTTAAAAGGTAAGCTCATTGGTGATTGGTAGCTTGAAAATTGGAATCCCTACACAATCGAAAGCGAGATGCCATTATATATGGCTGTATGGTAATGTAAACAATACAACACATATCTAAGTATACTCCCGCTCCGCGAAGGGGAGGGGAGTATACCGTTTTACCTCTGTCCGTCTGTCCTTCCGTCCTTCTGTCCGTCCGTCCGTCCTGCCGTCCATTCGTCCGTTCAAGATATGTGTCGTCGCATCTTTCTCAGTTACTGTTGAGGCAGAAATCTGATATTTGGTCACATGAGTCATATAGGTATACCATATTGTCGGTAGCGTTTTTGGATCCGTTCGATTCCTACTTCCTGTTTGCCGACTTAGGTGTTTTTTATACACATTTAAAATACATTTGTATATGCACATTTTCGTCGCATTTTTTTTATGCAACTATTGATCACAGGAATCTGATATTTGGTCACAAGCTTCATATAGGTATGATATGTTGTGGGAAGTGTTGTTGGATCCGTCAGATTCCTACCTCCTGTATGCCGACTTTGCTGATTGTTATGGAAATTGAAAATACATTTTGTATATGCCCATTTTTAGTCGCATTTTTCACAGCAACTATTGATGGCAGATATCTGATATTTGGTCACAAGCTTCATATAGGTACCCCATATTGTGGGAAGCGTTTGTTGACCCGTCAGATTCCTACTTCCTGTTCGCCGAAGAGCGGGGGTATCATAAGTGGTCATTAGCTCACAGTTCATCTTGTTTTGATTAGAGTGTAAGTCAATGTACATAGAAGTCGGTAACATGGCCTTAACACATACACAATAATTAAATGTAGGTAATTAACTAATCCACTGTCAGCAGCTATTTTGTTTATATTTATATATAGACATGTATTATCATATTGTAGCTAAATGTTGTAATATCAATTTTGTACTTATAGGTAAAAACAACGGAGAATCACATTATGAAGCAACTATTCCTTCAGCACAGGAACAAACTTATGATACAATATAACAAGAGCGATCGGAAATATATAACATCTTTTTTCATGCCCAGTGGAGGAATTATATAAAATTATTTTTCATACTCAGGGGAGGAATTATATAACATTATTGTTCATGCTAAGCAGAGGAATGTTATAACATTATTTTTCATGCTAAGTAGAGGAATTTTATAATATTATTGTTCTTGCTCAGTGGAAGTAGTTATATGATTTCCTGAAACAATTAAAAAGAAATGTTGCCCGTATAAACATTTCGTTTTTTTTAAATTATTTCTCAAACAGTCTTTTTAGTGCATCTTGCAATGTGTGAACAAAAAGCGGCATTTTTTACATTTATTCTGCACATTGTAATCAATTTCAGTCCAGTAAATATATCAGATGCAACTCTTTTTTAAACATTGGTCTGCAATCAAACATGCATTTGAGCCATTATAATTTGTCGGAGGGTCCGATAAGAAAATTTTGAAGATACCAGGGGTATTCAGAATTCGTAAATCGAAGGACAAACAACACAATGATCAAACGATAAAGTATTACAAAAACAATCTGCAAAACAGTATACGTAACATTTAAGATCTAACAACACGAAAATCAATAGCAGATGAGCATGTGCTCCGGAAGGGTAAGCAGTTCCTGCTCCACTAGTGGCACTCGTCGTGTTGCTCTAATTCCAAACTCCTAGAAAAGGGGAGTACTAACGGCAAATTGAACGTATTCTTGGTCATTTATGACACAGATATTTCCTACCGGTCAACCAAGTCATGGTAGTGATCGTAAAACTTTCGAAGTGATGTAGTTAAACTAGCTTAAGCCCGCCATTGTTTATTGAATTGTCTCCACCAAGCCGCCAAACAAGTGAGGTTTGGGTATTTTCCCTTTGTTTCTAGGATTTGTTAATTGAACGTATTCTGTTAAAGATGTAGCATAGTTGTGCGTAAAACAACAACATTTGGTACATATCTGAGAACATTTCAACTGTTCGTTCAAAGTTTAGTGATAGAGCAGCTCTAGTTTCAGTGGTTTAGATGAAATAGTTTCTATTCACCATTTGCAATCTGGGTAACCTATAAGAATTGTGCCGATGTCACCATCCTTGCCTATTAAAGAACAGCTAGTTTAAGGTTAAGATGTGTAGCAATATTATTTGATCATACACGTATGTTCCGTTTAACTTTCTTGCAAACCTAAGAATAAAAAAAATATCGTAAAATTGTGACCTCATGTGTAAACACACACATCACCTTTTTCTAGTGGGTCAAGAAAAACAACATTCAAACGGAATAGTAAACAAAGAAAATAGAATAAATTTAGTTAAATTGAGAAATACAATATATAGATCTTGTAGGACAACAACCCTTGTCATTTTTGACGTTGGGTTTATGATTGCGTAATGATGTGATGTCCACCTGCATTTCACCGTCGCATTCCAGTCCCCACTCCCTTCAAGTATGAACATGAGTTTCAAACATACTTTCTATTTAATTATCCAGAAATAATTAATAGGTGTACAACAATGTTCCGCAAGCTTACAATGCATACATTATCGATATAAACGAAGAGCTCATGCTAGGAATGTTCAGACAATGTTCAGATAATGCTAAGCATGATTAGATTGTGTCCAGACTCTTCAGACAATGTTAAGAATGTTCAGTCTCTGTCGAGTAGTATTCAGACAATGCTAGATTAGATTTTGTTCAGACTTCCTAAGACACAGTTTAGACATTAACGAATGTGCAGAACTTTTTAGACAATTAAGCACCAGCACCAGTGTATTAAGACTTTCTTGACTTTGTAGTGCATTTCACTATGGAAACAATATCATATATATTGTATATCCGAATTTTGGCTTTTAACTGTTTTAATATAATTCCATTTACACCACTTGAATGTTTGTGAAATGTATTGTTTTATGTAAGCATAATTTCGGTGTATATATATATATATATATATATATGTGTATATACGTCTGAAAATTAAACCAAACAGTGTTAGAATTAGATTTTAGAGCTGTCAAATATATATATATATACGTAACGAAGGAAGATTATGTAGATTGAGGTAATATTATGTCAACATTGTAAAAAGCTGCTTTTCTCTCATGATTTATAGTTAGATTTAATTCGACGGTCTTTCATTATAGAATGCAGTGTTGGTAACTATGGCTACAATTGTAATCAATCATGTGACGGGTGTTTATCAAATTTCTGTGATAACAAACAGGGTGTCTGTGAAAATACAACTGGATGTAAACCTGGATGGCAGTATGTACAGTCTGGACAGCAGAAGTGTGATATAGGTATGTTAAGGACATGTTCTATTATACATGTGAAAGAAACAAGAAATGCATGATTTGTCGGAATATTAATAAATCTATTGATACGATGAGGATAAAGAATAATAGGAAACGAAAACATAATCTTTAAAGGGAAAACATCAATTAATTTCTTTAGATTTTCTACTAAATTTGTGTTCAATTGGACTATATGGACACACTGTAACATTTCCAAACCCATACATGCTCTGAAACGTACTTGAGTTCGAATCCCGCTCAGGGCAAGGAGCCCGACATTAGGTGATAAAGTGTGTCAGTAACTTGTGGCAGGTTGGTTTATTTCTACGGGTATTCCGGTTGCCTCCACCAATAAAACTGACCTCCACGATATCACTTACATACTGTGGAAAGTGGTGCTAAACAACATAAACCAAACCGACCAACCTGAAACGTGCATGTTTACCATGTTATATTGCAATGAAATGACATTATCCTGAACTATCTAAAAAGCACCAGTATCCCAAGAAATTAGATATGTATAGGTCATGCATGCATAAAGCCATCCATTAAAGTATTGAAAATCAACAAATTAATTGTGCTAAGCATTTTCTTACTATATTGACCTTCACTTACTCTTTTTTGTACCATTCCACATAATATTTCTTTAAAAAAAAAAACACAAAGCAAATGGAACTTTTTTTTCTCAAGAATAATCAAGGTAACTTTTTTTCCACCCTGTCCTAATAAAAACGTAGATATCAATTGTTTCTAAATTATGCCTGGTAAATCAGTGTTTCTTTACCTTATTTAATAATTAATCTAATTGTTTGTTTTTGTTTTTGTTTTTGTTTTTTGCTTTCGTTTTTTATTTAGTTTTTTGTTACATGGTAACAACAGGAAGTATTTTATTGCAGTAACTGACATGTGTGCACACCGAAATAATAGTTTTATATATACTTATATTTACTTGTATTTAAATTTGGTTTCAAAGTTACTGAATATATTAGACATACACAATTAAATTAGTATTTGATAGATCACTGCGCAAGGTACTTAATTTCCAAGCCTGGGTAGGAAACTATATTATTTTAATTTTCTTTAAGAGTACCCATTACCATCCGAGATTCATTTCTGTTTGCTTTATAGCACTAATATATGCCACTCACCTACCCGATACAGCATTATGACAATACGTTCAACATTTTTAATAATGTACTTTCAATTACGCACACCTGGTACTCTTTGTACTCTTTAATTATTATACATTCCCTCGTGATCAATATTTATTTAATTATATCAAGATTAAAAAAGCAGGAGGGTTAATCAACAAAGCATCGCGAAAGGTTCTGGCGCATTCATTGTTTTTTTTTCAATTCATGACATCTCCGTATTCATTAGTACTATCTTCTGGTTGTCTCTGTGTTGGTCTTGCTATGAATTTGGGGTTAACTGTACTGGCACCAGACCCATATCCATAGCAGATATAAATACAACACAAATACGACTTATGTGAATAATATAACTTATATGGAATGATATTTATATAAATAGGTAAATTCAACTACGTTTGTCATCAAACCAAACAGGGTGCTATAGCAATAATAATGATAACTCTCGTGTGCATGGAAGGACTTCGTGTTGTTCAAAGGTTGTTTGTCCTTCTCCCATTAGCCATATTATTGTATGTCCTCCATTTTTGGCCTTTAATTACCCAAATACCCCATTATGCGCACAGGCAAGGATGGAAAGACTTACTAATTCGAAAGTCATTTGCAACAAGAGAAGAAACGGATCGTAACAGGATAAGCCATATCGTATGAGGCAGATGGACCTTATTTATATAGAAACAGCAAACATCCCGTTAATGAAAAAAAGAAACATTCGTGGCACTATTTTATAACTATATGGTGTTGTTTATAATGTCAAGACTAAATTGATTTGCATCTTTTCCCGTCACAACTCGTCTTCAAATAAAAACGTAGATATCCAATTTGGTGCGCAGTACGCGTTTCTGGAATAACATTCATCAGGTACGCTCATAATCAAAAGATTGGAAAACCAACTAATCTGATAATCTTTGGGAGCAAAGGGTCTCAACAGGATAACTTAAATCGGTTAATGTCACCTATGCCTGGATGGAGGATTACCTTAGTTTTATTAATGACTGCTTTAATTAGGAGCTGTACAATGCAGTACTAGATATATCTAATAAACCATGCCAGTGTCGAAACACTGACTACTTTGGGGGAAAAGGTAAGCAAATGTATAAGTGATATGATTCTATTCCAGGTAGAGTGCAAACAATATTTTACTTCTTACCATTCCTGTTTTCATTTTGTACACGAATAGAACATATATGAATTGGAATTATTTAACAGGAATGGGTCTAGTGTATGACTCCAATTTAAAAAACAAATATTTCGCTTTTATTTTAAGCTTTTATCTGCTGACTGCTTCGCAAAACCGTTTGAACTATTCTTTCGAGAGAAATCATATTGAAGCAGAATTTAAAGTTAGCAATTTACTTGTAGTTTATGGTATGTCTATGCATAGCTGTTTTACTCACATTGTGTTGAGGGCTGAACAGTAAACATATTTCGCTTCAAATCTTATATGTATAGTTACAATATACATGCAGAGTTGTCTTTTCTTATCATTTAGCGTGCAATGATGGATATTTTGGTATGAAATGTGAACAGCAATGTTATTGTCGTTACGGAGCTTGCATTAAAGCTACAGGGATATGTCCGACAAAAGAGTGTCAGCGAGGATGGAAGGGCGATACGTGCAGTGAAGGTAAGCTACATATATCAATATTATTCAAAATAATATGATCGGTTGAAATGACGATTACGTCTATATATACACAAAAGAAAAAGCTAAGCAACCGCTGATATATTGAATTATAACATTCCACCATGAGTTTCAATTTAAATGCAAATATTGATTTTAACAAGACAGTTGTTCCATTGAAAAGATGTGATCATGCAGTTGTGACAATTAAGTAAGATATCGAGATATCATGTACGTGAACCATGCCTCTCATGCATTATCCAAAATTCCGTTTTTCCACGCTTCAAATTTGGGAACTTGTGCTTTGCATTTGGTACGAAGACGAATGTCGGAGGCACAAATATGGCATATAATTGACCTGAAGTCAACAGAAATGTCCTTCAGATATATTTGACGTCAGATGTGCTATCACTATGCAGTAGTCAGCCGGCTTGCGAGAAAATAAAACCAAACCAATACGGTGAAAGATTTGCCAAGATCGGGAAGACCGCATGAAACGTCGCAGTGTGAAGACAGGGCACCGCATCGCTTGGTCCGACGGATGCCATTCCCAAACACCCTTGACCTGAAAAGACAATGGTTACCAAAAAGACGTCTATCAGCAAGAGCAGTTAGGACCGTTTGAAATCAGCAGCACTGAAGTCAAAGGCTGTAATTAAGCGTACCATATTATCAGATCGACATGAACGATTACGTTTGCCATGGTGGTTAGCGCGACGTTTTGTTTAATTTGAGGACCTTGCGTATGATCCATTTGTCGGACGAGAGCCGGTTTCTGCTTCATGTAACCGATGGACGAATGAGAGTTTGGGGACAGAAATAAACGGCTTAAACCTCAAGTAGCACCCAGCGAACTGTCCTTTAGGCTGAAGGCTCAGTAATGATATGAGGATGTATCTCTAGATCTCATGATTGCACGTTGGACTTGGTCACTATGGGAGAAAACCAAACTGGTGATCAGAACACCAGAGATATCTTGCAACCAATTGTAGTTCCCCATTTCGACAACCATCCACTAGCTTGCATTTATGGATGACAACGCCAGGCCGCATCGTTCAAGGGCAGTGACCGCCTACCCTCGAAGTGTTTTCGTAAAGCCAATGTAATACCATAGCAGGTCACATTTGTGTTTGTGAGATCATTCGGTCCGTAATCTTATGACACTAATCATTTCATTTGGCAATTTTTGATTTTGTTAAAAACAATTTTCTTAGAACAATTTGCTTTTTGATGGGATGTGGTAAGTCAGGTTTATTGTTGTCCAAATACAACACAAATACTTCTTTCTGCCACTGCATGGTAAATTGAAATCAAACTTTGTAGTAGTACCCAAATGAAGATAAAAAGAATACCTAATTTTATTCCGATTGATCAAACGACATGGCAGCAAGAGGATATTGACGTTGTTGATAAATCAGATGCAAAAACAATCTTCTCCTTTGAAACTACTGGGGACATTAGAATCGTAATGTGAAAAGATCTCTAGAAATATACCTCACTTTGCTCCGAATAATCAACCAATATCACGGCCAGAAGAAATAAAAGTTTCCTATCGGTCAAGCATAAAAACGAAACCTCCTCTGAAACTGTTTGGTCAATTGGAAAAAAAACGTTCCAGGAATGCTGCATAGAGGTCCACCATTCGTTTCCAAAATATGTCCGCGTTTCCGAGATCGAGTATGTACTCACTGGTTTTCTTATTTATAAACTAGTGGTGATTGTAATAAAGATCTGGAAGTGAAATGTAAGTGGAAGATATATAGACAATTGTTTGTTTAATAAGAGTTTTCCACTTTAATACTTCTTTTGTAAAGCAAATGTAAATGTAGATATAAAAAGAGTTTGAAGATATCAAAAGGTAATCACAATCCGTAAATCGAAAGACACACAACGTAATTGCCGAATGATAAATTACAAAAGGACTAAGAATGATATAGACGGTATTATACAAAACACTAAGGATCGGCAAATACGAACCAACTAGGAATAGCCGAAGAACTTGGGTGCTTCGTAGTGTAAGCAGTATCTGCTCCTCTAGTGACATCTGTTGTGATACGCTATTTTCAAACCTTGTTATAAGTCATGATTGAGGAAAGGATCGCGAAGGGCATGCGACAAGTGGAGCATATTTGTGGTGATTTATGACACAGCCATTCCGTAATGTATAACAGAGTCATGCTGGTAATCGTAAAACTTTCGAAATGATTACTTCAACTTATCCAATTGGAACCTTTGGTTCAGTGGCTTCCTTTGTAGCAGCAACCACCTGTAGATATAGGATATGTTATTGTAAACCTTTCATCTACGTATACGTTGTCTTTTATTTTGGACCTCAACTGTAATTGTTCGTATTGCTTATTGGCCCAATTCGTGTTGACAATATTATCCTATTCAAAACTTGATGTGATAGAAGTAGCACACAAAACAACATCTTTCCAGATAAACAAGCCATCAGCAACAATTGTGCATATTGTAGATCTATTTATGTATATTTATATTGCTTTGTTTCCAGGACGTCTTTATATTCTCTATGGTTGTACACTAAATCATATTCAGTTTTGTCTTTGACTATGTTGTACTAACCTGCACTTTTTGTCTCTTGAAATCCAGAAGTCATCACCATGGCTTGATATACACATCTTAGAAAATCAATTGCAAGACATGACAAAAAAAATGTTCACAGACAAATGTGGGGAAGATCTATTGAGAACCCTTGGTTAAGAGAAAAATGATTCATGTTCATATTCGAATGTAATTGAATGTGATCGGTTGATACTGGTTGTTGTCTTCTTGTTTTCATCTCTCTCTCTTTTTAGTTATTTGTTTCTTTCTTTTTTTCAAGTATATTCATAATGTGATCTGTATCATAATTTACAGAATGCTCAGATCGTGACTATGGATTTGATTGTGTAGACCGTTGTAATACATGCCACAGTACTATGTGTGAACGATTTGAAGGAAATTGCACATATGGATGTGTTGAAGGCTTCAAAGGACATCAGTGTCTTGTCTCAGGTATTTAAAATATAATTTAGCAGTGTACAATCAGTAAATAGCAATAATACCCATCGATACACACATAGTCTGACATATTAAGATAATAATGCCATGAGTAATGTCATGGAGATCAAAGAAATATATCTTCCACGGGTTACTTATCTAGGTGCATTGTGATGCCTCACGGTCATCATCTGAATAGATACACCAACATATAAAGCGTATATGTAAACTAAAAAAATGTTATTGGAAAAGTCGAAAACTCATATTATTACAAGGCCATTGTTGATGTTGATGTCTCAGACATGATAATACTGAGCTGTCACTGAAGGTAGGATCAAAGACCATCTCAACATAATTTGATCCAAATTGATGTAGTGGTTTCTGTGAAAAAGATGTTAATATGATTTTGATTTTATCAAAATAAACTTAATTTGTTAAAGCAGCAAAAATCGGTTGATCAAATATGTGCACATAAAAACACAGAAGATATGTTCAGATAACTATTGTCGTACAGCTGCAGTATCAATCTGCATAAAAGTACACAACAATGACGTTTTCGTTGTCAGTTAATGACATTTATATGACTTAGGCTCAATATTGAAATGGTAGATCAATAAAAAGACCACTTGTCTGCGGAAAAGATTTGGATTTTATTTATTACTGAAAGTGTAGCAATAATAGTCAAGTACTTCTCATTTTCAGTAGCGACACATACATCGGTTTCATTTTAGCTAATGTGTATGTGTAAAAGATGTCAATGACAATTATAGGTATACATCGAGGTAAAACAGTGTCTCATTTTGAATTAAAATAAAGCATCAAAAGTCATATAGAATAATTCATAATTTAGTCACGGCAGCTATATTGGTTATAGGGGGAGCACCAGATATACTTTTGAGAGTATTATGGTCACTTGATTGTATACATTATTGTTCTAAATGTTGCAGTGACTGTCAGGCCTTTGATTCTTATCTTTTGTTTTCCATCATAATTCCAGGTTTCTCTTAATTCCTTTTTTTCTTTAATTTGTTACTTTTGATTTTAATTAATATGTAATATGACACGTATGTATGATTTACAGTTACATCACAGTCAGATCACACATTGAACATAATATATGCAGTAATTGGAACCAGCATTGTTACTACATTAGTGTGTGTCACTGTATTCGTGGTAATATTGAGGTATTCTTTGATTTAATGTATCATTCAATGTTGTGTATATGTTGGACAACACGCGCTACGAAATAATATGAGCATACTATATGCAGTAATTTGGAACCTTCATTGTCACTATATTAGTATATGCCATTATAGTCCTGGTAATTTTGAGGTATTTTTTGATTTAATGTATCATTCAATGTTGTGTATGTGTTACCCAAGGTAAGCAAATCATTAAAGGTTATTTTTAACTCAACAACATATGTGACTCCCCCTTTTAACATTGTTTCATGTTTGTGGTGATACACCTTGCAATCAACCACATGTAAATATAGGATGGGTTTTGAGTACACACATTTTGACTAAATATTGAAAGTCAAAAATTGACAATAACTCATATGGTGAAGCATAATCCGGTCATTGATGATATGAGGGAAAATCCAATTAATAATTACAAGACGTATGCCATCGTGTAAGGGTCATTTAATGATGTTTGTGTCCAATGTAAATTGTCACAGTGTACTTACACGTGGCATACAATGCAAAACTGTGAAATAAACACCAGATCAAATTATCTTTCAATATGATATTGCGCAAACGATTCATTCATAAAACAAATATTGGTAATCACTGAGAATTAATAGTATCTTGTTGTCTGTGCTTGATTTGTTTTGTAGACATACGAAGTGTTAATTAGTTATGGTACATTTATATAGTGCACATGTACTTTGTTTGTTGGGTGAATAGATTGACAGGTGAAAAAACATACATACGTTATTGTATCTCCCACATCTTAAGTTTGAAATCCCTAAAAGGAAGATAATGATGGAAGCTGAATTAATATAAGTATTGACTGAGGATAAAAGAACATGGCGGAAATAATAGATATTATTAAATAATAAAATGAAAACACCTCACTGTGGAAAGAACGCCAGGCAAAATCGATACACAAACACACACATACATGCCTAATGAAGATCCTGGTCTGGCACACATATTGTTAAGTCAACCTGGTATTACATGATTGGGTCCATTTTTCCCTCTTTGTGCGATGTTGCCATCAATTTAGTACCACCCACGTGTGATTATATAATCATTAATATATTGGTTTAAATCCTGTAAGAATACATTTTCTAATATTGTTTTATTACCAATCATATTGACTGGTTTCACTCTCAGTCTAGTATTTAACTGAAATGTACTAAGTTTACTAAACTCAATCGTCACATTCCCTGCTAAAATAATTACAATTTTGTTTTGTACCTAGCTTAATAGTCTTAAGATGACATTGAATAATATCTTAAGATTATGACTAACTATTTAATCTGATAGAAATATGATTGTCTTGTTTTGAGAATAATGGTATTTAACCATAAATTGTCTGGCTAGTAGTCAGTTATCACTGCTATTGTGCAGGCCATGTTATGTTGTTATTCATTTTTGGAACAGTGTTTGTTCCCTGTTTTGCCATGAGAGATCATATATTCAAGAACCGGATGTATCAGATCCCATTCACCGCTTTAGCACCTCCACATATTGATATCTATCAACATACAGGACCTGAATGTCATGGTCATTTTCATATTCAGTGATTTGAGGTGAGAGATGATTTTCCGCTTTGCTGATATCGGTGGAATAGTTGCCCATCATTGTTTATCTTTCTTTTCATAATATTGACCTCTATGAAAACTTACCTCGACCATGATCAAGCGCTATGATTATATAATTTATATTTTAGATATAGACGAGGCAAAAACACAAACGGAGATACAAATAAACAAAATAAACAAAGTACAAGTGAATATCGAAATGATGCATACACAAACGATTATGCAAATATTGGTAAGCTTTTTCCTAGTTACATTTCATAGTGGGCATCCGAAAATAATCGGACTAATACTCTCTCTCTCTCTCTATATATATATATATATATATACATATATATATATATATATATATATATATATATATATATATATATACATATATATATATATATATGTGTGTGTGTGCGTGTGTGCGTGTGTTAATTTAGAAAAACAAGTATATATCCCTTCACTTGTAGGATACATAAAGACAGGAGTACATGCAGTGCGTTTAAAATATAATAATGTACAATAGCATCTTAATTAAATTACAATTAGAGCTCACTATCTACAACTTAAGTAGATACTTGAGTAGTAAAACGTTTTATTACATACTAAAGAAAACGTAATATGTTTATCTTAAATAGTTATTAAAATAGTTCAATCAATATTCTAAACACTTGACCGGCAAACATCATGAAACATGCATCCTTTTAAATATACTTTTACCTATCCGATCGCAGAAATTACCACACTCTAGAATATTTTTTTTTAAATGTGTTCACCATTAAAAATTCTAGGAATGTCTGTTAAGTTCCTTGTCTCTTTGACACTCAACTCTTGTAATAATATTTGTAAGTATGTGATCTTACATTGTAATTCTGACAGTAATCGTTTTCTGGATTATTAACAATAATATTGACAAATTAATCAACAAAAAACTAATATAAAGAAGCAATGTTTATAAATGCTGACACATTTGCAGAAGTTGAAATTTAAAATTTAATTTTAAAGTAAAGCGCACTTTATTTAAACATTTGTATTAATACTAAATTACTGGAGACAATTTGTCTAATTAAATGAATTGATGTGTATTTGAAACCAGCATAAGAGTGAAACTGGATATCTAGTGCAATGCAATTTCGCAAAGTGTCCATCTATAGATGCTTGCATGATTATTCACTTTCCATTTTGATGTTTACCTCTAAATTAGAGCATTTAATATTGTATCATTGTTGAATACATATCAACATGATAATTATTATGATTAATCAGATTTCGTTATATTTATGAAATCGGTTTTCCAGTATCATTAATATACTTTGTGTTTAATAGTCGTGATAATGACAGTTATCTTTGGCATTTAGCTTATATATTATAAATATACTATGAAGAAGAAAATACGACACCATCAAAATAATTATCCCGATTGAAATCAGATTCCCCCCTTTTTCCCCTTTACACTGTCATTAAAGTTTCAAAATCCAAAAGGATTGATAGACAGATAATACAACGACCAAAGGACAACAAATAATGTCTGGTACCTATCTTTTATCTTTCACCGTCCAATCCTATGCAAAAAGTTTAATATATTGACCAATCGAACACAATCTCTTGGCGTGTATCCGATATTAAAAAGTAAGCTCACTGGTGATTGGTAAGTTGAAAATATGGACCATCACATAACCGAAAACGAGATGACATTACATGTTAGTGACCAATCGATAAACATGTCTTGGCGTGTATCCAGTTTTAAAAGGTAAGCTCATTGGTGATTGGTAGCTTGAAAATTGGAATCCCTACACAATCGAAAGCGAGATGCCATTATATATGGCTGTATGGTAATGTAAACAATACAACACATATCTAAGTATACTCCCGCTCCACGAAGGGGAGGGGAGTATACCGTTTTACCTCTGTCCGTCTGTCCTTCCGTCCTTCTGTCCGTCCGTCCGTCCTGCCGTCCATCCGTCCGTTCAAGATATGTGTCGTCGCATCTTTCTCAGTTACTGTTGAGGCAGAAATCTGATATTTGGTCACATGAGTCATATAGGTATACCATATTGTCGGTAGCGTTTTTGGATCCGTTCGATTCCTACTTCCTGTTTGCCGACTTAGGTGTTTTTTATACACATTTAAAATACATTTGTATATGCACATTTTCGTCGCATTTTTTTTATGCAACTATTGATCACAGGAATCTGATATTTGGTCACAAGCTTCATATAGGTATGATATGTTGTGGGAAGTGTTGTTGGATCCGTCAGATTCCTACCTCCTGTATGCCGACTTTGCTGATTGTTATGGAAATTGAAAATACATTTTGTATATGCCCATTTTTAGTCGCATTTTTCACAGCAACTATTGATGGCAGATATCTGATATTTGGTCACAAGCTTCATATAGGTACCCCATATTGTGGGAAGCGTTTGTTGACCCGTCAGATTCCTACTTCCTGTTCGCCGAAGAGCGGGGGTATCATAAGTGGTCATTAGCTCACAGTTCATCTTGTTTTGATTAGATTGTAAGTCAATGTACATAGAAGTCGGTAACATGGCCTTAACACATACACAATAATTAAATGTAGGTAATTAACTAATCCACTGTCAGCAGCTATTTTGTTTATATTTATATATAGACATGTATTATCATATTGTAGCTAAATGTTGTAATATCAATTTTGTACTTATAGGTAAAAACAACGGAGAATCACATTATGAAGCAACTATTCCTTCAGCACAGGAACAAACTTATGATACAATATAACAAGAGCGATCGGAAATATATAACATCTTTTTTCATGCCCAGTGGAGGAATTATATAAAATTATTTTTCATACTCAGGGGAGGAATTATATAACATTATTGTTCATGCTAAGCAGAGGAATGTTATAACATTATTTTTCATGCTAAGTAGAGGAATTTTATAATATTATTGTTCTTGCTCAGTGGAAGTAGTTATATGATTTCCTGAAACAATTAAAAAGAAATGTTGCTCGTATAAACATTTCGTTTTTTTGAAATTATTTCTCAAACCGTCTTTTTAGTGCATCTTGCAATGTGTGAACAAAAAGCGGCATTTTTTACATTTATTCTGCACATTGTAATCAATTTCAGTCCAGTAAATATATCAGATGCAACTCTTTTTTAAACATTGGTCTGCAATCAAACATGCATTTGAGCCATTATAATTTGTCGGAGGGTCCGATAAGAAAATTTTGAAGATACCAGGGGTATTCAGAATTCGTAAATCGAAGGACAAACAACACAATGATCAAACGATAAAGTATTACAAAAACAATCTGCAAAACAGTATACGTAACATTTAAGATCTAACAACACGAAAATCAATAGCAGATGAGCATGTGCTCCGGAAGGGTAAGCAGTTCCTGCTCCACTAGTGGCACTCGTCGTGTTGCTCTAATTCCAAACTCCTAGAAAAGGGGAGTACTAACGGCAAATTGAACGTATTCTTGGTCATTTATGACACAGATATTTCCTACCGGTCAACCAAGTCATGGTAGTGATCGTAAAACTTTCGAAGTGATGTAGTTAAACTAGCTTAAGCCCGCCATTGTTTATTGAATTGTCTCCACCAAGCCGCCAAACAAGTGAGGTTTGGGTATTTTCCCTCTGTTTCTAGGATTTGTTAATTGAACGTATTCTGTTAAAGATGTAGCATAGTTGTGCGTAATACAACAACATTTGGTACATATCTGAGAACATTTCAACTGTTCGTTCAAAGTTTAGTGATAGAGCAGCTCTAGTTTCAGTGGTTTAGATGAAATAGTTTCTATTCACCATTTGCAATCTGGGTAACCTATAAGAATTGTGTCGATGTCACCATCCTTGCCTATTAAAGAACAGCTAGTTTAAGGTTAAGATGTGTAGCAATATTATTTGATCATACACGTATGTTCCGTTTAACTTTCTTGCAAACCTAAGAATAAAAAAAACATAGTACCCTAGACAGAAAAGAGTTTTGAGGAAAAAGGAATCCAGATGAAAGGCACACACAGCAATTGGGACAACAGTGGAAATAATTTAATAAAATAGCCTGTCTCAATAATGGTAGTTGGTGGAAATCCAAGTGCATTCAGCCAGTTACGGACAGCTGGACTGTATCAGAGAAGCTTCTACAATAAGTTGAGAAGGTAAATTCCATATGAATCTCGGTCAAGAGTAGCCCATTTTTATATAATTATAGATTGAAAGAATAAACTTTTGAGCATAGTATCGATTAGAATACACACACCCTTATAGGCAGTGCAGTCATGAATGTTTATACTAACGATATGTACATTTACTGAATTAGATATAAAATTGGTCATTACGTAGATGATAGATCTTGGAACACAACTGCCCCACATATCGACAATTTCTAGATATGGGGAGGATCTATCAATATGAATATGAATTGCATTTAACATGTGACGTCCAAGCGAATACATGTATTAATCGTAATAATCTAATACGATATTAATAGATTGTCGATGCTTGGTTTTCACTCAATCCTAACAAGTGTGGTCAAGTTATACCGAAAGCATTTCAATGATCAACGGCACAGGATTATAAATATATTTGGCATGTACTTGAATACATTAAATATGAACAGCTTCGGAGCGTAAGACATGCTATTGTGTGTAATAGGCGGAACGATTATGGTTATACTGATCATGCTCTTTAATCAGTTACTTGGCATTCCAATGTTTTGACTATGGATGATGAAGATTGTTCCCGGAACGCGTTGTGGTCCCTAATTCAATTAATCTGCGTTTCTTTTTATAAAGTAGAAGAGTAAAAATATTACACAGACCTATAAATATTGCACACATTTATATTTCTTTTAACAATTGTATTATATTTTCGCCAGCAATAACAATGAATACTTTATTAAAAGAGTTAATTATATTAATTTTCCGTCGAACATACATACACATATTTAGTCAACACAAACAGACTTCATCGTATATAAACAATGACATGGAATAAAATTAAACCACCATATTGGAATGGTTGCAAATTTAATCTAATTGAAAACTTATGGCTTAGTGCGTACAGGAACTTTAATAAAAGTGGCGGTGCTAAGCTACTTCCATGGCCCCAAACCCTTGATTAAACGATGCAGTCATGCAGGTGAGTAAAATGGAATTCTCAGACAAATAACAGAGCGAATAGCTTTGTTATGAGGTATAGTTATTAAACAATGAAATAAGTATATGTTAGTCATTCTGGACAGCTCGATGAACCTACTTGACCCGACCGACGAAGGCACGACGTCGTAATTGTTCCTTGAATTCTCACTTTTACTGTAGCGTGTTAACGATGTTGACCAAATATAATTTCGGAGGACGATTTGACACTTTCCCAAGTTTTGGAGACAATTGTAGGGGAAATTGACCTTGAAATAATGCGGTCGTACAAGTGTTGTCCACATGTGAACACATTTTACAACTAAGCAAATGACGTTCTCTAAGGAAACCGATTGTCCCTAATATTTAAAAAGCGCATCCACATAGTTGATGTCTTAAGAAAGCTATGTACCATTATATGCATTGTCTAGCACCTAAATAACATATAATATGTTGTCTATATACATAAGATGAAAAATTGTAATACCACACACATATCGCAAGGAACAACGAATAATCAAATTTATAATTCGAAAACTTCAAACACTGAATGCAAAGAGAAAAAGTTAGATCATACCTTACATTCAATACTTATAATTTGCATTGTAAATAAACAAAGTTAAAGCTCTGTTACAATTACACCAATTTAAAGTAGGTTAAGATTAAAATCATGGGACAACAAACAATATCACATTGATCTGACAATTTAAAATATAAACGAGTCTTTTTTGGTTTTCAGTAATATGACACTGTTTTTTAAAAGCTTATTTAATATCTGTACAAACAATCAACAGCTATATTTCTTTAAAAATATATTCACTACCTCCATTGCTATAATTTCGTTTCCAACATTTTCAGTCCTGATAAATACTTTATATATTTGAAATAAAGAAAGACAAAATTGTATCGGTAAGGATAACAAAATGTTTTCGACATACTTAAAGATTTGAGGTTAGAGGTAATTCGTCGTGTTGTTGATATTGGTGGAATTGTTGAGCTCCGTTGTTTACATATTCTTTTGATAGAAAGTTTTTACATTTTGTACTTCAACTAATATTGTCAAGTTTACAATTTTGCTACTCGTCATTTCGACACAGCGTACATTCATAATGTATTTTGATATTGTTGATCAGTATTTGTCGCATATCATTAAATATTTAATGATCAACATACATCTGTAGATATGCAATATTTTTCTCTTTTGAATTAGGAAAGATCCGTTTGCAATGAAGCAAGCGAGAACAAACTAAAAAATACATAGCAACTATTCACCACACCGGGGAAACACTGAGCAGGTCTGTGGGTTTGTGTTCTGGACACTTTCTCCAGTATACACTGTATTGTGTTCAACAAATATAAATAGTTTATATATATATATACAGTGTATGATCGTTGCCGTGAACCCAAATATGTATTTGTATATCATAGATGACATAATACCTGCATATCATCCACATACAAATGCAATCAGGGTACAGTTCATAACAGGCTTAAATGTACGAGTGCTACTTCAGTAATAGTATGTATTTGAAATAACACATAGAGGAAGCGAGGCATAGAGAAGTTATATATAAATATAATAATTACTTTTTTGTACAACGCCTATGTTTGTAATACGACATTAATTTCAAATTGAACATTGATATAAAGGGGCATTAATCATATTATTTGTTGTTTCCGTGATTAAGATTGTGCGTTCTTTAACTTGTCACCAGGCTTCCTTAAATACCCTGATTATCTTGTGATATTTTCGTACAATCTTAATGCTATTGAAATAAGACGAGTTATTTTCAACTAAAAAACATATTTGTGACAATTGATTTGCCTACTATTTTTTTCAGTAATGCGTTGTTCATAACATACTCTTGTTGAATATACACATGCAAACATAATCGAAGAATACTGGGAAATATCGTCCAGATGCATCAACAGGTTTTCTTTTCGTTTTTTTTCTTTTGTTTTGTTTTTTGTTTTTTGTTTGTTGAATTGGTGACATCTAATCATCGATGTGTAAAAAAAAACTTCTTGATTCGTGTTCTGCATTTTGAAATATACTGGGTATGCCTAAATAATTTTACAAATATACCTATATATGTATGAAAAGATAACCCAACAGTGTTACAATTAGATTTGTGATATGACAGAGTTTCGGTATCCCTAGGCATGAATTGAAATCCCACCATTGATACACTGCATCACCAATCACCTATCATTGTGTTCGGCGCTTTAGATCACTCGGACAAATCCGCTATTTAAATGAAACAAGGAATATTATCACACTTTCAAAACTATCTGATCCAATATAGTAGTCACTAATATCAGGACCTCCTTTATTGTAATAGTTCTCAATATATCAATCCTAGCAAGTGTGGTCAAGTTATAATGAAAACATTTCAATGATCAACGGTACAGGATTATAAATATATTTGGCATGTACTTGAATACATTAAAAATGAACATCTTCGGAGAGTAAGGCATGCTATTGTGTGTAATAGGCGAAACGATTATGGTTATACTGTTCATGCTCTTTAATCAGTTACTTGGCTTTCCAATGTTTTGACTATGGATGATGAAGATTGTTCCTGGAACGCGTCGTGGTCCCTAATTCAATTAATCTGCGTTTCTTTTTATAAACTAGAAGAGTAAAAATATTACAGAGACCTATAAACATTGCACACATTTATATCTCTTTTAACAAGTGTGTTATATTTTCGCCAGCAATAACAATGAACACTTTATTAAAAGAGTTAATTATATTAATTCTCCGCCGAACATACATACACATATTTAGTCAACACAAACATGCTTCATCGTATACAAACAATCCCATGGAATAAAATGAAACCAAAACATACCACAATATAGGAATGGTTGCAAAATTTAATCTAATTGAAAACGCATGGCTTAGTACGTACAGACACTTTTAAAAAGTGGCGATGTTAAACTATTTATCCCCTTGATTAAGCGATACGGTCATTCAAGTGAGTAAAATAGAAATCTCAGACATAGAACAGAGGGAATAGCTTTGTTATGAGGTATTGTTATTGAACAATGAAATAAGTATATGTTAGTCATTTTGGACAGCTCGATGAATATACTTGACCGACCGACGAAGGCACGACGTCGTAATTTCTGGTGGAATTCTCACTTTTACAATAGCCGGTGTAGCGTATTAACGATGTTAACCAACGTCATGTATGAATTGCAGCCAAATATAACTTGGAGGACGATTTGACATTTTTCCAGGTTTTGTAGAAAATTGAAGGGGAAATTGACCTTGAAATGATGCGGTAGTACACGTGTTGTCCAAATGTGAATACATTCTAAAACTAAACAAATGACGTCGTCTACGGAAACCGGTTTTCTCTAATGTTTAAAAGGGGCATGCACATAGTTGATGTCTTATGAATTAAAAGATATGCACCAGTATATGCATTGTCTAGCATATGAATAACATATAATATGCTATCTATATACATAAAATGAAAAGCTAAAATACCACACATATATCACAAGGAACAAAGAATAATCAAACTTGTAATTTAAAAACGTAAAACATTGAATGTAAAGAGAAAAGTTAGATTATATCTTACATTCAATACTTATAATTTGCATTGTAAATACACAAATTCAAAGCTGTATTAAAATTATATCAATTAAAAGTAGAGTAAATATAAAATCATGTGACAACACACAACATACCATTGATCTGACGTTTTAGAATATAAACGAGTCTATTTGGTTTTCAGTAAGATGATACTGTTGTTTAACACTATGAACTTCAACTAATATATATATATGCTACTACCGTAATGTTATGTATTACAAATAGAAATCAAAGGAAACGAGGCATAGCGAAGGTAAATATACCATTTATACTCTAAACTATATACAACTATAAAGTTTTGTAAGACTCTGAAGTCATTTGGTTCTCCGATCTTTCTACTTTCAGTGTACCTGATGAAGGTTATTCCAGAAACACGTTGTGTGCCTAAATTTGAAATATACGTTCTTATTATGCATGTTATGTCCAAATTAAGCAGAAATATACATATGGACAGTGATCATTTTCTTTCCAGATTATCCATTAAGGATTGTTTATTCTTTAACTTGTCACTGGGGAGGAGGGGAGGGGGTGTAATTTTCCAATTACCCTCCTATTGTGTAATTGTTCCCAACAATTTCTCTTTTATTACGATAAGGTGTGCCGCAGTACATTGTTGATACAGTTCATTTGCACTTTATTTAATAGTTTTGTTAATGCTTATTTCATTTTGTATTTGATCTGTTATTAGGTAACAGGTGGTATACAAACTGTTCGATGAAAACAAAATATAAACAGACTTTTAACATAAATATATTATGGAGGAAGTAGCTCCTCATCAATATACATATACAACAATCTTCTGTTCTATATAATACATCCTATCTTTGACAATCTCTTTTGTACGAATATACAGGGTCGCCAATTCTTTTGTAAATGTGTTCCCTGGTATTTAACCTTTCAATCGTAAAAAGACTTCCTGATTCTAGTTGATTTAAATATTTTGTGTATATTTAAATAATTGTATGCATATTTATTGTCGCCATATCATGTATGATATTATAAAACAGTGAATATATGTTTTTCATGAAATAGGTAAGCTGATGACAAAAATTGATATAAGTATTCATGTGTATGGCCTGAGTCACAAATGCACAACAACAACAACAACATTTAACAAATTTCAAACTCACAATCTCTCATTTGGGTGATATTTGTCAAAAAATTATTGTTTTCTTCATCTACAATTACATATGCTCACATATTTCCAAAACATGTAATGAAAACATCTTGAAAAAAAGTCGTGTTAATATTGTATGATATCTTGATGTTATATAATGTCTGAAGAACTGTGATTTTTGTCTGAGGAGTAAACTCTGAATAAGTTTCACAAGAACTGAACAATACACATGTACTTGTACATAATATACACACAACTGCATTTTATTCCTGTTGATAATATTAACTGATGCTATACGCTTACAAACTATAAAGTCCACATACTCCTTGTTATTCTTTTTTGCATTACTTCCAATGATTCCTATTCTGATCATTAATATATCATTTTTATGCATGGCACAATTGATAGGTTTGCAACCAATATACCTGCTAAAATACCAATTCAATCATGAAACAAAAGATGCTGATATTTTTGGTTTGGAATTTCGCGCAATAAGAAGATATTGAAGACACCAAACGGATAATCAGAATCCGTAAGTCGAGAAAGGACAGACGACACAATATACAAAAAAGGACAAAAGGACAAACAACGATCTACAAAACACTGCATAAAACTAAATATCGAGTAACACGGATCCTGCTCCATTAGTGGCACCCGTTGTATTACCCTAATTACAAACCCGTTTATAAATCACGAATTAGGAAAGGAGCTGATAGTTTTTACAACAAGTGGAACATATCCATTGTGAGACAGATATTCTGTAACGGTTTACCAGATTATGGTGACGACCCTAAATTTTCCAAGTGATGTCTTTATCTTAACCAACAGAAACCGTGATTCAGCAACTTCATTGTTAGCAGCAACCCTCTTTCAAACATGTCTGATAGGAAACACAAGCTCTGGAATATCAAATCAAATAAAAGATATACACTCTATAGGTAGGTGCTGCTGGAATGTTGCTCTATTTCAATGGAAAGTTCACAAGATGAAATATCTTTCATCGTATTTTTCTGCATATTTGTGACTGCATCTTTAGCCATACATGCATATATATGTATATTCATAACGCGATTATATTTGTCTAATGAATTACAAATTGGTAAGGAAAAATAAGAAGTTCATATTCATGATGGGGGTATTATTTTATATATATTAAAGACATAGCTTATAACTAAATAGATCGTTCTATAAGTAATAAGACAAACTGTTCCTAATTCACTCGATGAACGCATCAAACGAAAATCATTCTGCCATTCCCTATGAGTATTCACGGGACGCATCGCATGAAATTCCACTGCACAGTCGTACTGTTGTTATATTGGCTTAGAACATGACAAAATGGTGATGGATGAATTTCAACAGAATACTCTTTTTTATATATTAGATATCCATCATGTACGTTTCTTTATGTTATCTGAAAATTGCTTGTCCTAATAATCAAGTATTGTAATTACTGATTATATTTAATTGCATGGTGTACAGATGATGATGAATAATACACATGTCTGGAAGAGGACCATCAAAGGAGTACCGTAGCCCAGTTGGTCGATTCTGGAATTTAAAATACTATTTACCTATTTGTGTTATATAGTTATTTATATTATGGGTTTGTACCTTCTCCCTTCCTGATATGTCGAATAAAAAGATCTAACACAACCATGAACAGATCATGATTCCATTGTTCTGTTCGATATATTGCTATATTGCGTCAGCAACGTTCTATCAACGCCTACATCAATATACATGTACAACGAATGCATACTATCTTTAACCGGCTATGTTGTTCGAATGCTTAGTACATTTTTTCCATGGTATTTAATCAATCACCCGTCAACAACTTCTTGATTTAAATAAGTTTACATATATATATATTGTCTTATGCATATTATATATTATGCATATTATTCTGAAACAGTGAATAAATACTTTTCATATAATAGGTAAGCTGATGATAAAAATATATATCTAGTCAAATGTACGTCATGCGATAGTCACAGAAACTGCTAAATATCAGGTTTTTCTCATGTAAAGTTAATTTTTCTTCGTGTGCAATACATGTGTTCCAATCAGGATACAAAATCAGTAAATAACTAGTTTTATTTCATGAGAAAACAAAGGGACAATCAGGAAATACTTGTACAAATTTATCATTTAATATAGATTAATTTGATTTGCAATAAAAACTTAGATAACAAGTTTTATTTCACGTGAAAACAAAAGGGACAATCACGGGATACTTGAGTAATGTTATTGTTAAATTCAAAATAGAGACATCGACGGATTAATGCGATTTTTTTTTCAGGATAAATAAAATATTAATAAAGTAGATTAAAATATAAAGTTTATTTTTATGAGGCTTTTAGTCTATGATGAAGGCGATGTCCACTGAGTCTGTTGTGTGAACTAGCATCTCAACTGATCGTGAAAGCGACGAGTTGTGATGTGGTAGCTTCATGCAACTGGCAAGATTTGATGCAACGTATTGTAACAACACATTGAGTATGTAATACAATTATCTAACATTTCAATAAAAAATAATTCGAAACAAATAGCAAGTGTCGAATTAAAATTAGCAAATGCAGCCATCTTTGGTTTTCAATGGAATTTGTATTTATGCTGCTACATCTTTTGCATGCTGTGCATTGTCCTGTGAACTACTGTCTGTTCTTTTCTTTTATTATACTGTTCATTGTATTTTCCTGTGAACTACTGTATGTTCGTTTCTTTTATAATACTGTGCATTGCATTGTCCTGTGATCTACTGTCTGTTCGTCTCTTTTATTATACAATTCATTGCATTGTCCTGTGAACTACTGTCTTGTCGTGTCTTTTATTATACTGCTCATTGTATTGTCCTGTGTACTACTGTCTATTCGTTTCTTTTATTATACTGTTCATTGTATTGTCCTGTGAACTACTGTCTTGTCGTGTCTTTTATTATACTGTTCATTGTATTTTCCTGTGAACTACTGTATGTTCGTTTCTTTTATTATACTGTGCATTGCATTGTCCTGTGATCTACTGTCTGTTCGTTTCTTTTATTATACTGTTCATTGTATTGTCCTGTGAACTACTGTCTTGTCGTGTCTTTTATTATACTGTGCATTGTATTGTCCTGTGAACTACTGTCTTGTCGTGTCTTTTATTATACTGTTCATTGTATTGTCCTGTGAACTACTGTCTTGTCGTGTCTTTTTTTATACTGTTCATTGTATTGTCCTGTGAACTACTTTCTTGTCGTGTCTTTTATTATACTGTTCATTGTATTGTCCTGTGAACTACTGTCTTGTCGTGTCTTATATTATACTGTTCATTGTATTGTCCTGCGAACTACTGTCTTGTCGGTTCTTTTATTATACTGTTCATTGTATTGTCCTGTGAACTACTGTCTTCTCGTGTCTTTTATTATACTGTTCATTGTATTGTCCTGTGAACTACTGTCTTGTCGTGTCTTTTATTATACTGCTCATTGTATTGTCCTGTGTACTACTGTCTATTCGTTTCTTTTATTATACTGTTCATTGTATTGTCCTGTGAACTACTGTCTTGTGGTGTCTTTTATTATACTGTTCATTGTATTTTCCTGTGAACTACTGTATGTTCGTTTCTTTTATTATACTGTGCATTGCATTGTCCTGTGATCTACTGTCTGTTCGTTTCTTTTATTATACTGTTCATTGTATTGTCCTGTGAACTACTGTCTTGTCGTGTCTTTTATTATACTGTTCATTGTATTGTCCTGTGAACTACTGTCTTGTCGTGTCTTTTATTATACTGTTCATGGTATTGTCCTGTGAACTACTGTCTTGTCGTGTCTTTTTTTATACTGTTCATTGTATTGTCCTGTGAACTACTTTCTTGTCGTGTCTTTTATTATACTGTTCATTGTATTGTCCTGTGAACTACTGTCTTGTCGTGTCTTATATTATACTGTTCATTGTATTGTCCTGTGAACTACTGTCTTGTCGGTTCTTTTATTATACTGTTCATTGTATTGTCCTGTGAACTACTGTCTTGTCGTGTCTTTTATTATACTGTTCATTGTATTGTCCTGTGAACTACTGTCTTCTCGTGTCTTTTATTATACTGTTCATTGTATTGTCTTGTGAACTACTGTCTTGTCGTGTCTTGTATTATACTGTTCATTGTATTGTCCTGTGAACTACTGTCTTTTCGTATCTTTTATTATACTGCTCATTGTATTGTCCTGTGAACTACTGTCTTGTCATGTCTTTTATTATACTGTTCATTGTATTGTCCTGTAAACTACTGATTTGTCGTGTCTTTTATTTTGCTGTTCATTGTATTGTCCTGTGAACTACTGTCTTGTCGTGTGTTTTATTATACTTTTCTTTGTATTGTCCTGTGAATTACTGTCTTGTCGTGTCTTTTATTATACTGCTCATTCTATTTTCCTGTGACCTACTGCCTTGTCGTGTCTTTTATTATACTGTTCATTGTATATTCCTGTGACCTACTGCCTGGTGGTGTCTTTTATAATACTGTTCATTGTATTGTCCTGTGAACTACTGTCTTGTCGTGTCTTTTATTATACTGTTCATTGTATTGTCCTGCGAACTACTGTCTTGTCGTGTCTTTTATTATACTGTTCATTGTATTGTCCTGCGAACTACTGTCTTGTCGTGTCTTTTATTATACTGTTCATTGTATTGTCCTGTGAACTACTGTCTTGTCGTGTCTTTTATTATACTGTTCATTGTATTGTCCTGTGAACTACTGTCTTTTCGTGTCTTTTATTATACTGTTCATTGTATTGTCCTGTGAACTACTATCTTGTCGTGTCTTTTATTATACTGCTCATTGTATTGTCCTGTGAACTACTGTCTTGTCGTTTCTTTTATTATACTGTTCATTGTATTGTCCTGTGAACTACTGTCTTGTCGTGTCTTTTATTGTACTGCTCATTGTATTGTCCTGTGAAATACTGTCTGGTCGTGTCTTTTATTATACTGCTCATTGTATTGTCCTGTGAACTACTGTCTTGCCGTGTCTTTTATTATACTGTTCATTGTATTGTCCTGTGAACTACTGTCTTGTCGTGTCTTTTATTATACTGTTCATTGTATTGTCCTGTGAACTACTGTCTTGTCGTTTCTTTTATTATTCTGTTCGTCGTATTGTCCTGTGAACTACTATCTTGTCGTGTCTTTTATCATACTGCTCATTGTATTGTTCTGTGAACTATTGTCTTGTCGTGTCTTTTATTTTACTGTTCATTGTATTGTTCTGTGAAATACTGTCTTGTCGTTTATTTTATTATACTGTTCAATGTATTGTCCTGTGAAAAAATGTCTTGTCGTGTCTTTTATTATGCTGTTCATTGTATTGTCATGTGAACTACTGTCTTGTCGTGTCTTTTATTATACTGTTCAGTATATTGTCCTGTGAACTACTGTCTTGTCATTTCTTTTACTATTCTGTTCATTGTATTGTCCTGTGAACTACTATTTTGTCGTGTCTTTTATTATACTGCTCATTGTATTGTCCTGTGAACTACTGTCTTGTCGTGTCTTTTATTATACTGTTCATTGTATTGTCCTGTGAACTACCGTCTTGTCGTGTCTATTATTGTACTGCTCATTGTATTGTCCTGTGAACTACTGTCTGGTCGTGTCTTTTATTATACTGCTCATTGTATTGTCCTGTGAACTACTGTCTTGTCTAGTCTTTTATTATACTGTTCATTGTATTGTCCTGTGAACAACTGTCTTGTCGTGTCTTTTATTATACTGTTCATTATATTGTCCTGTGAACTACTGTCTTGTCGTATCTTTTATTATACTGTTCATTGTATTTTCCTGTGTACTACTGTCATGTCGTGTCTTTTATTATTCTGTTCATTGTATTGTCCTGTGAACTACTATCTTGGCATGTCTTTTATTATACTGCTCATTGTATTGTTCTGTGAACTACTTTCTTGTCGTGTCTTTTATTATACTGTTCATTGTATTGTCCTGTGAACTACTGTCTTGTCGTTTCTTTTATTATGCTGTTCATTGTATTTTCCTGTGAACTACTGTCCTGTCGTGTCTTTTATTATGCTGTTCATTGTATTTTCCAGTGAACTACTGTCTTTTCGTCTCTTTTATTATACTGTTCATTGTATTGTCCTGTGAACTCCTGTCTTGTCGTGTCTTTTCTTATACTGTTCATTGTATTGTCCTGTGAACTACTGTCTTGTCGTGTCTTTTATTATACTGTTCATTGTATTGTCCTGTGAACTACTGTCTTGTCGTGTCTTTTATTATACTGTTCATTGCATTGTCCTGTGAACTACTGTCTTGTCTTTCCTTTTATTATTCTGTTCATTGTATTGCCCTGTGAACTACTGTCTTTTCGTCTCTTTTATTATACTGTTCATTGTATTGTCCTGTGAACTACTGTCTTGTCGTGTCTTATATTATACTGTTCATTGTATTGTCCTGTGAACTACTGTCTTGTCGGTTCTTTTATTATACTGTTCATTGTATTGTCCTGTGAACTACTGTCTTGTCGTGTCTTTTATTATACTGTTCATTGTATTGTCCTGTGAACTACTGTCTTCTCGTGTCTTTTATTATACTGTTCATTGTATTGTCTTGTGAACTACTGTCTTGTCGTGTCTTGTATTATACTGTTCATTGTATTGTCCTGTGAACTACTGTCTTTTCGTATCTTTTATTATACTGCTCATTGTATTGTCCTGTGAACTACTGTCTTGTCATGTCTTTTATTATACTGTTCATTGTATTGTCCTGTAAACTACTGATTTGTCGTGTCTTTTATTTTACTGTTCATTGTATTGTCCTGTGAACTACTGTCTTGTCGTGTGTTTTATTATACTTTTCTTTGTATTGTCCTGTGAATTACTGTCTTGTCGTGTCTTTTATTATACTGCTCATTCTATTTTCCTGTGACCTAATGCCTTGTCGTGTCTTTTATTATACTGTTCATTGTATATTCCTGTGACCTACTGCCTGGTGGTGTCTTTTATAATACTGTTCATTGTATTGTCCTGTGAACTACTGTCTTGTCGTGTCTTTTATTATACTGTTCATTGTATTGTCCTGCGAACTACTGTCTTGTCGTGTCTTTTATTATACTGTTCATTGTATTGTCCTGCGAACTACTGTCTTGTCGTGTCTTTTATTATACTGTTCATTGTATTGTCCTGTGAACTACTGTCTTGTCGTGTCTTTTATTATACTGTTCATTGTATTGTCCTGTGAACTACTGTCTTTTCGTGTCTTTTATTATACTGTTCATTGTATTGTCCTGTGAACTACTATCTTGTCGTGTCTTTTATTATACTGCTCATTGTATTGTCCTGTGAACTACTGTCTTGTCGTTTCTTTTATTATACTGTTCATTGTATTGTCCTGTGAACTACTGTCTTGTCGTGTCTTTTATTGTACTGCTCATTGTATTGTCCTGTGAAATACTGTCTGGTCGTGTCTTTTATTATACTGCTCATTGTATTGTCCTGTGAACTACTGTCTTGCCGTGTCTTTTATTATACTGTTCATTGTATTGTCCTGTGAACTACTGTCTTGTCGTGTCTTTTATTATACTGTTCATTGTATTGTCCTGTGAACTACTGTCTTGTCGTTTCTTTTATTATTCTGTTCGTCGTATTGTCCTGTGAACTACTATCTTGTCGTGTCTTTTATCATACTGCTCATTGTATTGTTCTGTGAACTATTGTCTTGTCGTGTCTTTTATTTTACTGTTCATTGTATTGTTCTGTGAAATACTGTCTTGTCGTTTATTTTATTATACTGTTCAATGTATTGTCCTGTGAACTAATGTCTTGTCGTGTCTTTTATTATGCTGTTCATTGTATTGTCATGTGAACTACTGTCTTGTCGTGTCTTTTATTATACTGTTCAGTATATTGTCCTGTGAACTACTGTCTTGTCATTTCTTTTACTATTCTGTTCATTGTATTGTCCTGTGAACTACTATTTTGTCGTGTCTTTTATTATACTGCTCATTGTATTGTCCTGTGAACTACTGTCTTGTCGTGTCTTTTATTATACTGTTCATTGTATTGTCCTGTGAACTACCGTCTTGTCGTGTCTATTATTGTACTGCTCATTGTATTGTCCTGTGAACTACTGTCTGGTCGTGTCTTTTATTATACTGCTCATTGTATTGTCCTGTGAACTACTGTCTTGTCTAGTCTTTTATTATACTGTTCATTGTATTGTCCTGTGAACAACTGTCTTGTCGTGTCTTTTATTATACTGTTCATTATATTGTCCTGTGAACTACTGTCTTGTCGTATCTTTTATTATACTGTTCATTGTATTTTCCTGTGTACTACTGTCATGTCGTGTCTTTTATTATTCTGTTCATTGTATTGTCCTGTGAACTACTATCTTGGCATGTCTTTTATTATACTGCTCATTGTATTGTTCTGTGAACTACTTTCTTGTCGTGTCTTTTATTATACTGTTCATTGTATTGTCCTGTGAACTACTGTCTTGTCGTTTCTTTTATTATGCTGTTCATTGTATTTTCCTGTGAACTACTGTCCTGTCGTGTCTTTTATTATGCTGTTCATTGTATTTTCCAGTGAACTACTGTCTTTTCGTCTCTTTTATTATACTGTTCATTGTATTGTCCTGTGAACTCCTGTCTTGTCGTGTCTTTTCTTATACTGTTCATTGTATTGTCCTGTGAACTACTGTCTTGTCGTGTCTTTTATTATACTGTTCATTGTATTGTCCTGTGAACTACTGTCTTGTCGTGTCTTTTATTATACTGTTCATTGCATTGTCCTGTGAACTACTGTCTTGTCTTTCCTTTTATTATTCTGTTCATTGTATTGCCCTGTGAACTACTGTCTTTTCGTCTCTTTTATTATACTGTTCATTGTATTGTCCTGTGAACTACTGTCTTTTCGTCTCTTTTATTATACTGTTCATTGTATTGTCCTGTGAACTACTGTCTTGTTGTGTCTTTTATTATACTGTTCATTGTATTGTCCTGTGAACTACTGTCTTGTCGGATCTTTTATTATACTGTTCATTTTATTGTCCTGTGAACTACTGTCTTGTCGTGTCTTTTATTATACTATTCATTGTATTGTCCTGTGAACAACTGTCTTTTCGTCTCTTTTATTATACTGTTCATTGTATTGTCCTGTGAACTACTGTCTTGTCGTGACTTTTATTATACTGTTCATTGTATTGTCCTGTGAACTACTGTCTTGTCGTGTCTTTTATTATACTCTTCATTGTATTGTCCTGTGAACTACTGTCTTGTCGTGTCTTTTATTATACTGTTCATTGTATTGTCCTGTGAACTACTGTCTTTTCGTCTCTTTTATTATACTGTTCATTGTATTGTCCTGTGAACTACTGTCTTGTCGTGTCTTTTATTATACTGCTCATTGTATTGTTCTGTGAACTACTCTCTGATGTGTCTTTTATTAAACTGTTCATTGTATTGTCCTGTGAACTACTGTCGTGTCATTTCTTTTATTATACTGTTCATTTTGTTGTCCTGTGAACTACTGTCTGGTCGTGTCTTTATTATAGTGTTCATGGTATTGTCCTGTGAACTACTGTCTTGTCGTGTCTTTTATTATACTGTTCATTGTATTGTCCTGTGAACTACTGTCTTGTCGTGTCTTTTATTATACTGTTCATTGTATTGTCCTGTGAACTACTTTCTTGTCGTGTCTTTTATTATACTGTTCATTGTATTTTCCTGTGAACTACTGTCTTGTCGTGTCTTATATTATACTGTTCATTGTATTGTCCTGTGAACTACTGTCTTTTCGTCTCTTTTATTATACTGTTCATTGTATTGTCCTGTGAACTACTGTCTTGTCGTGACTTTTATTATACTGTTCATTGTATTGTCCTGTGAACTACTGTCTTGTCGTGTCTTTTATTATACTATTCATTGTATTGTCCTGTGAACTACTGTCTTTTCGTCTCTTTTATTATACTATTCATTGTATTGTCCTGTGAACTACTGTCTTGTCGTGACTTTTATTATACTGTTCATTGTATTTTCCTGTGAACTACTGTCTTGTCGTGTCTTTTATTATACTGTTCATTGTATTGTCCTGTGAACTACTGTCTTGTCGTGTCTTTTATTATACTGTTCATTGTATTGTCCTGTGAACTACTGTCTTTTCGTCTCTTTTATTATACTGTTCATTGTATTGTCCTGTGAACTACTGTCTTGTCGTGTCTTTTATTATACTGCTCATTGTATTGTTCTGTGAACTACTCTCTGATGTGTCTTTTATTAAACTGTTCATTGTATTGTCCTGTGAACTACTGTCGTGTCATTTCTTTTATTATACTGTTCATTGTATTGTCCTGTGAACTACTGTCTTGTCGGTTCTGTTATTATTCTGTTCATTGTATTGTCCTGTGAACTACTGTCTTGTCGTGTCTTTTATTATTTTGTTCATTGTATTGTCCTGCGAACTACTGTCTGGTCGTGTCTTTTATTTTACTGTTCATTGTATTGTCCTGTGAACTACTGTCTTGTCGTGTGTTTTATTATACTTTTCTTTGTATTGTCCTGTGAATTACTGTCCTGTCGTGTCTTTTATTATACTGCTCATTCTATTTTCCTGTGACCTACTGCCTTGTCGTGTCTTTTATTATACTGTTCATTGTATTTTCCAGTGACCTACTGCCTGGTGGTGTCTTTTATAATACTGTTCATTGTATTGTCCTGTGAACTACTGTCTTGTCGTGTCTTTTATTATACTGTTCATTGTATTGTCCTGCGAACTACTGTCTTGTCGTGTCTTTTATTATACTGTTCATTGTATTGTCCTGTCAACTACTGTCTTGTCGTGTCTTTTATTATACTGTTCATTGTATTGTCCTGTCAACTACTGTCTTGTCGTGTCTTTTATTGTACTGTTCATTGTATTGTCCTGTGAACTACTGCCTTGTCGTGTCTTTTATTATACTGTTCATTGTATTGTCCTGTGAACTACTGTCTTGTCGTGTCTTTTATTATACTGTTCATTATATTGTCCTGTGAACTACTGTCTTGTCGTTTCTTTTACTATTCTGTTCATTGTATTGTCCTGTGAACTACTATCTTGTCGTGTCTTTTATTATACTGCTCATTGTATTGTCCTGTGATCTACTGTCTTGTCGTTTCTTTTATTATACTGTTCATTGTATTGTCCTGTGAACTGCTGTCTTGTCGTGTCTTTTATTGTACTGCTCATTGTATTGTCCTGTGAAATACTGTCTGGTCGTGTCTTTTATTATACTGCTCATTGTATTGTCCTGTGAACTACTGTCTTGCCGTGTCTTTTATTATACTGTTCATTGTATTGTCCTGTGAACTACTGTCTTGCCGTGTCTTTTATTATACAGTTCATTGTATTGTCCTGTGAACTACTGTCTTGTCGTGTCTTTTATTATACTGTTCATTGTATTGTCCTGTGAACTACTGTCTTGTCGTTTCTTTTATTATTCTGTTCATCGTATTGTCCTGTCAACTACTGTCTTGTCGTGTCTTTTATTATACTGCTCATTGTATTGTTCTGTGAACTACTGTCTTGTCGTGTCTTTTATTTTACTGTTCATTGTATTGTTCTGTGAACTACTGTCTTGTCGTTTATTTTATTATACTGTTCAATGTATTGTCCTGTGAACTAATGTCTTGTCGTGTCTTTTATTATGCTGTTCATTGTATTGTCCTGTGAACTACTGTCTTGTTATTTCTTTTACTATTCTGTTCATTGTATTGTCCTGTGAACTACTTTTTTGTCGTGTCTTTTATTATACTGCTCATTGTATTGTCCTGTGAACTACTGTCTTGTCGTGTCTTTTATTATACTGTTCATTGTATTGTCCTGTGAACTACCGTCTTGTCGTGTCTATTATTGTACTGCTCATTGTATTGTCCTGTGAACTACTGTCTGGTCGTGTCTTTTATTATACTGCTCATTGTATTGTCCTGTGAACTACTGTCTTGTCTAGTCTTTTATTATACTGTTCATTGTATTGTCCTGTGAACTACTGTCTTGTCGTGTCTTTTATTATACTGTTCATTATATTGTCCTGTGAACTACTGTCTTGTCGTATCTTTTATTATACTGTTCATTGTATTGTCCTGTGAACTACTGTCTTGTCGTGTCTTTTATTATTCTTCTCATTGTATTGTCCTGTGAACTACTATCTTGGCATGTCTTTTATTATACTGCTCATTGTATTGTTCTGTGAACTACTTTCTTGTCGTGTCTTTTATTATACTGTTCATTGTATTGTCCTGTGAACTACTGTCTTGTCGTTTCTTTTATTATGCTGTTCATTGTATTTTCCTGTGAACTACTGTCCTGTCGTGTCTTTTATTATGCTGTTCATTGTATTTTCCAGTGAACTACTGTCTTTTCGTCTCTTTTATTATACTGTTCATTGTATTGTCCTGTGAACTCCTGTCTTGTCGTTTCTTTTCTTATACTGTTCATTATATTGTCCTGTGAACTACTGTCTTGTCGTGTCTTTTATCATACTGTTCATTGTATTGTCCTGTGAACTACTGTCTTGTCGTGTCTTTTATTATACTGTTCATTGCATTGTCCTGTGAACTACTGTCTTGTCGTTCCTTTTATTATTCTGTTCATTGTATTGCCCTGTGAACTACTATCTTGTCGTGTCTTTTATTATACTGCTCATTGTATTGTTCTGTGAACTACTGTCTTGTCGTGTCCTTTATTATACTGTTCATTGCATTGTCCTGTGAACTACTGTCTTGTCGTTTCTTTTATTATACTATTCATTGTATTGACCTATGAACTACTGTGTTGTCGTGTCTTTTATTATGCTGTTCATTGTATTGTCCTGTGAACTACTGTCTTTTCGTCTCTTTTACTATACTCTTCATTGTATTGTCCTGTGAACTACTGTCTTGTCGTGTCTTTTATTATACTGTTCATTTTATTGTCCTGTGAACTACTGTCTTGTCGTGTCTTTTATTATACTGTTCATTGTATTGTCCTGTGAACTACTGTCTTTTCGTCTCTTTTATTATACTGTTCATTGTATTGTCCTGTGAACTACTGTCTTGTCGTGTCTTTTATTATACTGTTCATTGTATTGTCCTGTGAACTACTGTCTTGTCGTGTCTTTTATTATACTGTTCATTGTATTGTCCTGTGACCTACTGTCTTGTCGTGTCTTTTATTATACTGTGCATTGTATTGTCCTGTGAGCTACTGTATTTTCGTGTCTTTTATTATAATGTTCATTGTATTGTCCTGTGAACTACTGTCTTGTCGCGTCTTTTATTATACTGTTCATTGTATTGTCCTGTGAACTACTGTCTTTTCGTCTCTTTTATTATACTGTTCATTAAATTGTCCTGTGAACTACTGTCTTGTCGTGTCTTTTATTATACTGCTCATTGTATTGTTCTGCGAACTACTGTCTGATGTGTCTTTTATTATACTGTTCATTATATTGTCCTGTGAACTACTGTCGTGTCGTTTCTTTTATTATACTGTTCATTGTGTTGTCCTGTGAACTACTGTCTGGTCGTGTCTTTATTATACTGTTCATTGTATTGTCCTGTGAACTACTGTTTTTTCGTCTCTTTTATTATACTGTTCATTGTATTGTCCTGTGAACTACTGTCTTGTCCTGTCTTTTATTATACTGCTCATTGTATTGTCCTGTGAACTACTGTCTTGTCGTGTCTTTTATTATACTGTTCATTGTATTGTCCTGTGAACTACCGTCTTGTCGTGTCTATTATTGTACTGCTCATTGTATTGTCCTGTGAACTACTGCCTGGTCGTGTCTTTTATTATACTGCTCATTGTATTGTCCTGTGAACTACTGTCTTGTCGAGTCTTTTATTATACTGTTCATTGTATTGTCCTGTGAACTACTGTCTTGTCGTGTCTTTTATTATACTGTTCATTATATTGTCCTGTGAACTACTGTCTTGTCGTTTCTTTTACTATTCTGTTCATTGTATTGTCCTGTGAACTACTATCTTGTCGTGTCTTTTATTATACTGCTCATTGTATTGTCCTGTGATCTACTGTCTTGTCGTTTCTTTTATTATACTGTTCATTGTATTGTCCTGTGAACTTCTGTCTTGTCGTGTCTTTTATTGTACTGCTCATTGTATTGTCCTGTGAAATACTGTCTGGTCGTGTCTTTTATTATACTGCTCATTGTATTGTCCTGTGAACTACTGTCTTGCCGTGTCTTTTATTATACTGTTCATTGTATTGTCCTGTGAACTACTGTCTTGCCGTGTCTTTTATTATACAGTTCATTGTATTGTCCTGTGAACTACTGTCTTGTCGTTCCTTTTATTATTCTGTTCATTGTATTGCCCTGTGAACTACTATCTTGTCGTGTCTTTTATTATACTGCTCATTGTATTGTTCTGTGAACTACTGTCTTGTCGTGTCCTTTATTATACTGTTCATTGCATTGTCCTGTGAACTACTGTCTTGTCGTTTCTTTTATTATACTATTCATTGTATTGACCTATGAACTACTGTGTTGTCGTGTCTTTTATTATGCTGTTCATTGTATTGTCCTGTGAACTACTGTCTTTTCGTCTCTTTTACTATACTCTTCATTGTATTGTCCTGTGAACTACTGTCTTGTCGTGTCTTTTATTATACTGTTCATTTTATTGTCCTGTGAACTACTGTCTTGTCGTGTCTTTTATTATACTGTTCATTGTATTGTCCTGTGAACTACTGTCTTTTCGTCTCTTTTATTATACTGTTCATTGTATTGTCCTGTGAACTACTGTCTTGTCGTGTCTTTTATTATACTGTTCATTGTATTGTCCTGTGAACTACTGTCTTGTCGTGTCTTTTATTATACTGTTCATTGTATTGTCCTGTGACCTACTGTCTTGTCGTGTCTTTTATTATACTGTGCATTGTATTGTCCTGTGAGCTACTGTATTTTCGTGTCTTTTATTATAATGTTCATTGTATTGTCCTGTGAACTACTGTCTTGTCGCGTCTTTTATTATACTGTTCATTGTATTGTCCTGTGAACTACTGTCTTTTCGTCTCTTTTATTATACTGTTCATTAAATTGTCCTGTGAACTACTGTCTTGTCGTGTCTTTTATTATACTGCTCATTGTATTGTTCTGTGAACTACTGTCTGATGTGTCTTTTATTATACTGTTCATTATATTGTCCTGTGAACTACTGTCGTGTCGTTTCTTTTATTATACTGTTCATTGTGTTGTCCTGTGAACTACTGTCTGGTCGTGTCTTTATTATACTGTTCATTGTATTGTCCTGTGAACTACTGTTTTTTCGTCTCTTTTATTATACTGTTCATTGTATTGTCCTGTGAACTACTGTCTTGTCCTGTCTTTTATTATACTGCTCATTGTATTGTCCTGTGAACTACTGTCTTGTCGTGTCTTTTATTATACTGTTCATTGTATTGTCCTGTGAACTACCGTCTTGTCGTGTCTATTATTGTACTGCTCATTGTATTGTCCTGTGAACTACTGCCTGGTCGTGTCTTTTATTATACTGCTCATTGTATTGTCCTGTGAACTACTGTCTTGTCTAGTCTTTTATTATACTGTTCATTGTATTGTCCTGTGAACTACTGTCTTGTCGTGTCTTTTATTATACTGTTCATTATATTGTCCTGTGAACTACTGTCTTGTCGTTTCTTTTACTATTCTGTTCATTGTATTGTCCTGTGAACTACTATCTTGTCGTGTCTTTTATTATACTGCTCATTGTATTGTCCTGTGATCTACTGTCTTGTCGTTTCTTTTATTATACTGTTCATTGTATTGTCCTGTGAACTTCTGTCTTGTCGTGTCTTTTATTGTACTGCTCATTGTATTGTCCTGTGAAATACTGTCTGGTCGTGTCTTTTATTATACTGCTCATTGTATTGTCCTGTGAACTACTGTCTTGCCGTGTCTTTTATTATACTGTTCATTGTATTGTCCTGTGAACTACTGTCTTGCCGTGTCTTTTATTATACAGTTCATTGTATTGTCCTGTGAACTACTGTCTTGTCGTGTCTTTTATTATACTGTTCATTGTATTGTCCTGTGAACTGCTGTCTTGTCGTTTCTTTTATTATTCTGTTCATCGTATTGTCCTGTCAACTACTGTCTTGTCGTGTCTTTTATTATACTGCTCATTGTATTGTTCTGTGAACTACTGTCTTGTCGTGTCTTTTATTTTACTGTTCATTGTATTGTTCTGTGAACTACTGTCTTGTCGTTTATTTTATTATACTGTTCAATGTATTGTCCTGTGAACTAATGTCTTGTCGTGTCTTTTATTATGCTGTTCATTGTATTGTCCTGTGAACTACTGTCTTGTCGTGTCTTTTATTATACTGTTCATTTTATTGTCCTGTGAACTACTGTCTTGTCGTGTCTTTTATTATACTGTTCATTGTATTGTCCTGTGAACTACTGTCTTTTCGTCTCTTTTATTATACTGTTCATTGTATTGTCCTGTGAACTACTGTCTTGTCGTGTCTTTTATTATACTGTTCATTGTATTGTCCTGTGAACTACTGTCTTGTCGTGTCTTTTATTATACTGTTCATTGTATTGTCCTGTGACCTACTGTCTTGTCGTGTCTTTTATTATACTGTGCATTGTATTGTCCTGTGAGCTACTGTATTTTCGTGTCTTTTATTATAATGTTCATTGTATTGTCCTGTGAACTACTGTCTTGTCGCGTCTTTTATTATACTGTTCATTGTATTGTCCTGTGAACTACTGTCTTTTCGTCTCTTTTATTATACTGTTCATTAAATTGTCCTGTGAACTACTGTCTTGTCGTGTCTTTTATTATACTGCTCATTGTATTGTTCTGTGAACTACTGTCTGATGTGTCTTTTATTATACTGTTCATTATATTGTCCTGTGAACTACTGTCGTGTCGTTTCTTTTATTATACTGTTCATTGTGTTGTCCTGTGAACTACTGTCTGGTCGTGTCTTTATTATACTGTTCATTGTATTGTCCTGTGAACTACTGTTTTTTCGTCTCTTTTATTATACTGTTCATTGTATTGTCCTGTGAACTACTGTCTTGTCCTGTCTTTTATTATACTGCTCATTGTATTGTCCTGTGAACTACTGTCTTGTCGTGTCTTTTATTATACTGTTCATTGTATTGTCCTGTGAACTACCGTCTTGTCGTGTCTATTATTGTACTGCTCATTGTATTGTCCTGTGAACTACTGCCTGGTCGTGTCTTTTATTATACTGCTCATTGTATTGTCCTGTGAACTACTGTCTTGTCTAGTCTTTTATTATACTGTTCATTGTATTGTCCTGTGAACTACTGTCTTGTCGTGTCTTTTATTATACTGTTCATTATATTGTCCTGTGAACTACTGTCTTGTCGTTTCTTTTACTATTCTGTTCATTGTATTGTCCTGTGAACTACTATCTTGTCGTGTCTTTTATTATACTGCTCATTGTATTGTCCTGTGATCTACTGTCTTGTCGTTTCTTTTATTATACTGTTCATTGTATTGTCCTGTGAACTTCTGTCTTGTCGTGTCTTTTATTGTACTGCTCATTGTATTGTCCTGTGAAATACTGTCTGGTCGTGTCTTTTATTATACTGCTCATTGTATTGTCCTGTGAACTACTGTCTTGCCGTGTCTTTTATTATACTGTTCATTGTATTGTCCTGTGAACTACTGTCTTGCCGTGTCTTTTATTATACAGTTCATTGTATTGTCCTGTGAACTACTGTCTTGTCGTGTCTTTTATTATACTGTTCATTGTATTGTCCTGTGAACTGCTGTCTTGTCGTTTCTTTTATTATTCTGTTCATCGTATTGTCCTGTCAACTACTGTCTTGTCGTGTCTTTTATTATACTGCTCATTGTATTGTTCTGTGAACTACTGTCTTGTCGTGTCTTTTATTTTACTGTTCATTGTATTGTTCTGTGAACTACTGTCTTGTCGTTTATTTTATTATACTGTTCAATGTATTGTCCTGTGAACTAATGTCTTGTCGTGTCTTTTATTATGCTGTTCATTGTATTGTCCTGTGAACTACTGTCTTGTCGTGTCTTTTATTATACTGTTCAGTATATTGTCCTGTGAACTACTGTCTTGTTATTTCTTTTACTATTCTGTTCATTGTATTGTCCTGTGAACTACTTTTTTGTCGTGTCTTTTATTATACTGCTCATTGTATTGTCCTGTGAACTACTGTCTTGTCGTGTCTTTTATTATACTGTTCATTGTATTGTCCTGTGAACTACCGTCTTGTCGTGTATATTATTGTACTGCTCATTGTATTGTCCTGTGAACTACTGTCTGGTCGTGTCTTTTATTATACTGCTCATTGTATTGTCCTGTGAACTACTGTCTTGTCTAGTCTTTTATTATACTGTTCATTGTATTGTCCTGTGAACTACTGTCTTGTCGTGTCTTTTATTATACTGTTCATTATATTGTCCTGTGAACTACTGTCTTGTCGTATCTTTTATTATACTGTTCATTGTATTGTCCTGTGAACTACTGTCTTGTCGTGTCTTTTATTATTCTTCTCATTGTATTGTCCTGTGAACTACTATCTTGGCATGTCTTTTATTATACTGCTCATTGTATTGTTCTGTGAACTACTTTCTTGTCGTGTCTTTTATTATACTGTTCATTGTATTGTCCTGTGAACTACTGTCTTGTCGTTTCTTTTATTATGCTGTTCATTGTATTTTCCTGTGAACTACTGTCCTGTCGTGTCTTTTATTATGCTGTTCATTGTATTTTCCAGTGAACTACTGTCTTTTCGTTTCTTTTATTATACTGTTCATTGTATTGTCCTGTGAACTCCTGTCTTGTCGTTTCTTTTCTTATACTGTTCATTATATTGTCCTGTGAACTACTGTCTTGTCGTGTCTTTTATCATACTGTTCATTGTATTGTCCTGTGAACTACTGTCTTGTCGTGTCTTTTATTATACTGTTCATTGCATTGTCCTGTGAACTACTGTCTTGTCGTTCCTTTTATTATTCTGTTCATTGTATTGCCCTATGAACTACTATCTTGTCGTGTCTTTTATTATACTGCTCATTGTATTGTTCTGTGAACTACTGTCTTGTCGTGTCCTTTATTATACTGTTCATTGCATTGTCCTGTGAACTACTGTCTTGTCGTTTCTTTTATTATACTATTCATTGTATTGACCTATGAACTACTGTGTTGTCGTGTCTTTTATTATACTGTTCATTGCATTGTCCTGTGAACTACTGTCTTGTCGTTTCTTTTATTATACTATTCATTGTATTGTCCTGTGAGCTACTGTATTTTCGTGTCTTTTATTATAATGTTCATTGTATTGTCCTGTGAACTACTGTCTTGTCGCGTCTTTTATTATACTGTTCATTGTATTGTCCTGTGAACTACTGTCTTTTCGTCTCTTTTATTATACTGTTCATTAAATTGTCCTGTGAACTACTGTCTTGTCGTGTCTTTTATTATACTGCTCATTGTATTGTTCTGTGAACTACTGTCTGATGTGTCTTTTATTATACTGTTCATTATATTGTCCTGTGAACTACTGTCGTGTCGTTTCTTTTATTATACTGTTCATTGTGTTGTCCTGTGAACTACTGTCTGGTCGTGTCTTTATTATACTGTTCATTGTATTGTCCTGTGAACTACTGTTTTTTCGTCTCTTTTATTATACTGTTCATTGTATTGTCCTGTGAACTACTGTCTTGTCCTGTCTTTTATTATACTGCTCATTGTATTGTCCTGTGAACTACTGTCTTGTCGTGTCTTTTATTATACTGTTCATTGTATTGTCCTGTGAACTACCGTCTTGTCGTGTCTATTATTGTACTGCTCATTGTATTGTCCTGTGAACTACTGCCTGGTCGTGTCTTTTATTATACTGCTCATTGTATTGTCCTGTGAACTACTGTCTTGTCTAGTCTTTTATTATACTGTTCATTGTATTGTCCTGTGAACTACTGTCTTGTCGTGTCTTTTATTATACTGTTCATTATATTGTCCTGTGAACTACTGTCTTGTCGTTTCTTTTACTATTCTGTTCATTGTATTGTCCTGTGAACTACTATCTTGTCGTGTCTTTTATTATACTGCTCATTGTATTGTCCTGTGATCTACTGTCTTGTCGTTTCTTTTATTATACTGTTCATTGTATTGTCCTGTGAACTGCTGTCTTGTCGTGTCTTTTATTGTACTGCTCATTGTATTGTCCTGTGAAATACTGTCTGGTCGTGTCTTTTATTATACTGCTCATTGTATTGTCCTGTGAACTACTGTCTTGCCGTGTCTTTTATTATACTGTTCATTGTATTGTCCTGTGAACTACTGTCTTGCCGTGTCTTTTATTATACAGTTCATTGTATTGTCCTGTGAACTACTGTCTTGTCGTGTCTTTTATTATACTGTTCATTGTATTGTCCTGTGAACTACTGTCTTGTCGTTTCTTTTATTATTCTGTTCATCGTATTGTCCTGTCAACTACTGTCTTGTCGTGTCTTTTATTATACTGCTCATTGTATTGTTCTGTGAACTACTGTCTTGTCGTGTCTTTTATTTTACTGTTCATTGTATTGTTCTGTGAACTACTGTCTTGTCGTTTATTTTATTATACTGTTCAATTTATTGTCCTGTGAACTAATGTCTTGTCGTGTCTTTTATTATGCTGTTCATTGTATTGTCCTGTGAACTACTGTCTTGTCGTTTCTTTTATTATACTGTTCAGTATATTGTCCTGTGAACTACTGTCTTGTTATTTCTTTTACTATTCTGTTCATTGTATTGTCCTGTGAACTACTTTTTTGTCGTGTCTTTTATTATACTGCTCATTGTATTGTCCTGTGAACTACTGTCTTGTCGTGTCTTTTATTATACTGTTCATTGTATTGTCCTGTGAACTACCGTCTTGTCGTGTCTATTATTATACTGCTCATTGTATTGTCCTGTGAACTACTGTCTTGTCGTATCTTTTATTATACTGTTCATTGTATTGTCCTGTGAACTACTGTCTTGTCGTGTCTTTTATTATTCTTCTCATTGTATTGTCCTGTGAACTACTATCTTGGCATGTCTTTTATTATACTGCTCATTGTATTGTTCTGTGAACTACTTTCTTGTCGTGTCTTTTATTATACTGTTCATTGTATTGTCCTGTGAACTACTGTCTTGTCGTTTCTTTTATTATGCTGTTCATTGTATTTTCCTGTGAACTACTGTCCTGTCGTGTCTTTTATTATGCTGTTCATTGTATTTTCCAGTGAACTACTGTCTTTTCGTCTCTTTTATTATACTGTTCATTGTATTGTCCTGTGAACTCCTGTCTTGTCGTTTCTTTTCTTATACTGTTCATTATATTGTCCTGTGAACTACTGTCTTGTCGTGTCTTTTATCATACTGTTCATTGTATTGTCCTGTGAACTACTGTCTTGTCGTGTCTTTTATTATACTGTTCATTGCATTGTCCTGTGAACTACTGTCTTGTCGTTCCTTTTATTATTCTGTTCATTGTATTGCCCTGTGAACTACTATCTTGTCGTGTCTTTTATTATACTGCTCATTGTATTGTTCTGTGAACTACTGTCTTGTCGTGTCCTTTATTATACTGTTCATTGCATTGTCCTGTGAACTACTGTCTTGTCGTTTCTTTTATTATACTATTCATTGTATTGACCTATGAACTACTGTGTTGTCGTGTCTTTTATTATGCTGTTCATTGTATTGTCCTGTGAACTACTGTCTTTTCTTCTCTTTTACTATACTCTTCATTGTATTGTCCTGTGAACTACTGTCTTGTCGTGTCTTTTATTATACTGTTCATTTTATTGTCCTGTGAACTACTGTCTTGTCGTGTCTTTTATTATACTGTTCATTGTATTGTCCTGTGAACTACTGTCTTTTCGTCTCTTTTATTATACTGTTCATTGTATTGTCCTGTGAACTACTGTCTTGTCGTGTCTTTTATTATACTGTTCATTGTATTGTCCTGTGAACTACTGTCTTGTCGTGTCTTTTATTATACTGTTCATTGTATTGTCCTGTGACCTACTGTCTTGTCGTGTCTTTTATTATACTGTTCATTGTATTGTCCTGTGAGCTACTGTATTTTCGTGTCTTTTATTATAATGTTCATTGTATTGTCCTGTGAACTACTGTCTTGTCGCGTCTTTTATTATACTGTTCATTGTATTGTACTGTGAACTACTGTCTTTTCGTCTCTTTTATTATACTGTTCATTAAATTGTCCTGTGAACTACTGTCTTGTCGTGTCTTTTATTATACTGCTCATTGTATTGTTCTGTGAACTACTGTCTGATGTGTCTTTTATTATACTGTTCATTATATTGTCCTGTGAACTACTGTCGTGTCGTTTCTTTTATTATACTGTTCATTGTGTTGTCCTGTGAACTACTGTCTGGTCGTGTCTTTATTATACTGTTCATTGTATTGTCCTGTGAACTACTGTTTTTTCGTCTCTTTTATTATACTGTTCATTGTATTGTCCTGTGAACTACTGTCTTGTCCTGTCTTTTATTATACTGCTCATTGTATTGTCCTGTGAACTACTGTCTTGTCGTGTCTTTTATTATACTGTTCATTGTATTGTCCTGTGAACTACCGTCTTGTCGTGTCTATTATTGTACTGCTCATTGTATTGTCCTGTGAACTACTGCCTGGTCGTGTCTTTTATTATACTGCTCATTGTATTGTCCTGTGAACTACTGTCTTGTCTAGTCTTTTATTATACTGTTCATTGTATTGTCCTGTGAACTACTGTCTTGTCGTGTCTTTTATTATACTGTTCATTGTATTGTCCTGTGAACTACTGTCTTTTCGTCTCTTTTATTATACTGTTCATTGTATTGTCCTGTGAACTACTGTCTTGTCGTGTCTTTTATTATACTGTTCATTGTATTGTCCTGTGAACTACTGTCTTGTCGTGTCTTTTATTATACTTGTCATTGTATTGTCCTGTGAACTACTGTCTTGTCGTGTCTTTTATTATACTGTTCATTGTATTGTCCTGTGAGCTACTGTATTTTCGTGTCTTTTATTATACTGTTCATTGTATTATCCTGTGAACTACTGTCTTGTCGTGGCTTTTATTATACTGTTCATTGTATTGTCCTGTGAACTACTGTCTTGTCGTGTCTTTTATTATACTGTTCATTGCATTGTCCTGTGAACTACTGTCTTGTCGTTCCTTTTATTATTCTCTTCATTGTATTGCCCTGTGAACTACTATCTTGTCGTGTCTTTTATTATGCTGCTCATTGTATTGTTCTGTGAACTACTGTCTTGTCGTGTCCTTTATTATACTGTTCATTGTATTGTCCTGTGAACTACTGTCTTGTCGTGGCTTTTATTATACTATTCATTGTATTGACCTATGAACTACTGTGTTGTCGTGTCTTTTATTATGCTGTTCATTGTATTGTCCTGTGGACTACTGTCTTTTCGTCTCTTTTACTATACTGCTCATTTTATTGTCCTGTGAACTACTTTCTTGTCGTGTCTTTTATTATACTGTTCATTGTATTGTCCTGTGAACTACTGTCTTGTCGGTTCTTTTATTATACTGTTCATTTTATTGTCCTGTGAACTACTGTCTTGTCGTGTCTTTTATTATACTGTTCATTGTATTGTCCTGTGAACTACTGTCTTTTCGTCTCTTTTATTATACTGTTCATTGTATTGTCCTGTGAGCTACTGTATTTTCGTGTCTTTTATTATAATGTTCATTGTATTGTCCTGTGAACTACTGTCTTGTCGTGTCTTTTATTATACTGTTCATTGTATTGTCCTGTGAACTACTGTCTTTTCGTCTCTTTTATTATACTGTTCATTGTATTGTCCTGTGAACTACTGTCTTGTCGTGTCTTTTATTATACTGCTCATTGTATTGTTCTGTGAACTACTGTCTGATGTGTCTTTTATTATACTGTTCATTGTATTGTCCTGTGAACTACTGTCGTGTCGTTTCTTTTATTATACTGTTCATTGTATTGTCCTGTGAACTACTGTCTGGTCGTGTCTTTATTATAATGTTCATTGTATTGTCCTGTGAACTACTGTTTTTTCGTCTCCTTTATTATACTGTTCATTGTATTGTCCTGTGAACTACTGTCTTGTCGTGTCTTTTATTATACTGTTCATTGTATTGTCCTGTGAACTACCGTCTTGTCGTGTCTATTATTGTACTGCTCATTGTATTGTCCTGTGAACTACTGTCTGGTCGTGAATTTTATTATACTGCTCATTGTATTGTCCTGTGAACTACTGTCTTGTCTAGTCTTTTATTATACTGTTCATTGTATTGTCCTGTGAACTACTGTCTTGTCGTGTCTTTTATTATACTGTTCATTGTATTGTCCTGTGAACTACTGTCTTTTCGTCTCTTTTATTATACTGTTCATTGTATTGTCCTGTGAACTACTGTCTTGTCGTGTCTTTTATTATACTGTTCATTGTATTGTCCTGTGAACTACTGTCTTGTCGTGTCTTTTATTATACTGTTCATTGTATTGTCCTGTGAACTACTGTCTTGTCGTGTCTTTTATTATACTGTTCATTGTATTGTCCTGTGAGCTACTGTATGTTCGTGTCTTTTATTATACTGTTCATTGTATTGTCCTGTGAACTACTGTCTTGTCGTGTCTTTTATTATACTGTTCATTGTATTGTCCTGTGAACTACTGTCTTGTCGGTTCTTTTATTATACTGTTCATTTTATTGTCCTGTGAACTACTGTCTTGTCGTGTCTTTTATTATACTGTTCATTGTATTGTCCTGTGAACTACTGTCTTTTCGTCTCTTTTATTATACTGTTCATTGTATTGTCCTGTGAGCTACTGTATTTTCGTGTCTTTTATTATAATGTTCATTGTATTGTCCTGTGAACTACTGTCTTGTCGTGTCTTTTATTATACTGTTCATTGTATTGTCCTGTGAACTACTGTCTTTTCGTCTCTTTTATTATACTGTTCATTGTATTGTCCTGTGAACTACTGTCTTTTCGTCTCTTTTATTATACTGTTCATTGTATTGTCCTGTGAACTACTGTCTTGTCGTGTCTTTTATTATACTGCTCATTGTATTGTTCTGTGAACTACTGTCTGATGTGTCTTTTATTATACTGCTCATTGTATTGTCCTGTGAACTACTGTCGTGTCGTTTCTTTTATTATACTGTTCATTGTGTTGTCCTGTGAACTACTGTCTGGTCGTGTCTTTATTATACTGTTCATTGTATTGTCCTGTGAACTACTGTTTTTTCGTCTCCTTTATTATACTGTTCATTGTATTGTCCTGTGAACTACTGTCTTGTCGTGTCTTTTATTATACTGTTCATTGTATTGTCCTGTGAACTACCGTCTTGTCGTGTCTATTATTGTACTGCTCATTGTATTGTCCTGTGAACTACTGTCTGGTCGTGAATTTTATTATACTGCTCATTGTATTGTCCTGTGAACTACTGTCTTGTCTAGTCTTTTATTATACTGTTCATTGTATTGTCATGTGAACTACTGTCTTGTCGTGTCTTTTATTATACTGTTCATTGTATTGTCCTGTGAACTACTGTATGTTCGTGTCTTTTATTATACTGTTCATTGTATTGTCCTGTGAACTACTGTCTTGTCGTGTCTTTTATTATACTGTTCATTGTATTGTCCTGTGAACTACTGTCTTGTCGGTTCTTTTATTATACTGTTCATTTTATTGTCCTGTGAACTACTGTCTTGTCGTGTCTTTTATTATACTGTTCATTGTATTGTCCTGTGAACTACTGTCTTTTCGTCTCTTTTATTATACTGTTCATTGTATTGTCCTGTGAGCTACTGTATTTTCGTGTCTTTTATTATAATGTTCATTGTATTGTCCTGTGAACTACTGTCTTGTCGTGTCTTTTATTATACTGTTCATTGTATTGTCCTGTGAACTACTGTCTTTTCGTCTCTTTTATTATACTGTTCATTGTATTGTCCTGTGAACTACTGTCTTTTCGTCTCTTTTATTATACTGTTCATTGTATTGTCCTGTGAACTACTGTCTTGTCGTGTCTTTTATTATACTGCTCATTGTATTGTTCTGTGAACTACTGTCTGATGTGTCTTTTATTATACTGTTCATTGTATTGTCCTGTGAACTACTGTCGTGTCGTTTCTTTTATTATACTGTTCATTGTGTTGTCCTGTGAACTACTGTCTGGTCGTGTCTTTATTATACTGTTCATTGTATTGTCCTGTGAACTACTGTTTTTTCGTCTCCTTTATTATACTGTTCATTGTATTGTCCTGTGAACTACTGTCTTGTCGTGTCTTTTATTATACTGTTCATTGTATTGTCCTGTGAACTACCGTCTTGTCGTGTCTATTATTGTACTGCTCATTGTATTGTCCTGTGAACTACTGTCTGGTCGTGAATTTTATTATACTGCTCATTGTATTGTCCTGTGAACTACTGTCTTGTCTAGTCTTTTATTATACTGTTCATTGTATTGTCCTGTGAACTACTGTCTTGTCGTGTCTTTTATTATACTTCTCATTGTATTGTCCTGTGAACTACTGTCTTTTCGTCTCTTTTATTATACTGTTCATTGTATTGTCCTGTGAACTACTGTCTTGTCGTGTCTTTTATTATACTGTTCATTGTATTGTCCTGTGAACTACTGTCTTGTCGTGTCTTTTATTATACTGTTCATTGTATTGTCCTGTGAACTACTGTCTTGTCGTGTCTTTTATTATACTGTTCATTGTATTGTCCTGTGAGCTACTGTATGTTCGTGTCTTTTATTATACTGTTCATTGTATTGTCCTGTGAACTACTGTCTTGTCGTGTCTTTTATTATACTGTTCATTGTATTGTCCTGTGAACTACTGTCTTGTCGGTTCTTTTATTATACTGTTCATTTTATTGTCCTGTGAACTACTGTCTTGTCGTGTCTTTTATTATACTGTTCATTGTATTGTCCTGTGAGCTACTGTATTTTCGTGTCTTTTATTATACTGTTCATTGTATTATCCTGTGAACTACTGTCTTGTCGTGGCTTTTATTATACTGTTCATTGTATTGTCCTGTGAACTACTGTCTTGTCGTGTCTTTTATTATACTGTTCATTGCATTGTCCTGTGAACTACTGTCTTGTCGTTCCTTTTATTATTCTCTTCATTGTATTGCCCTGTGAACTACTATCTTGTCGTGTCTTTTATTATGCTGCTCATTGTATTGTTCTGTGAACTACTGTCTTGTCGTGTCCTTTATTATACTGTTCATTGTATTGTCCTGTGAACTACTGTCTTGTCGTGGCTTTTATTATACTATTCATTGTATTGACCTATGAACTACTGTGTTGTCGTGTCTTTTATTATGCTGTTCATTGTATTGTCCTGTGGACTACTGTCTTTTCGTCTCTTTTACTATACTGCTCATTTTATTGTCCTGTGAACTACTTTCTTGTCGTGTCTTTTATTATACTGTTCATTGTATTGTCCTGTGAACTACTGTCTTGTCGGTTCTTTTATTATACTGTTCATTTTATTGTCCTGTGAACTACTGTCTTGTCGTGTCTTTTATTATACTGTTCATTGTATTGTCCTGTGAACTACTGTCTTTTCGTCTCTTTTATTATACTGTTCATTGTATTGTCCTGTGAGCTACTGTATTTTCGTGTCTTTTATTATAATGTTCATTGTATTGTCCTGTGAACTACTGTCTTGTCGTGTCTTTTATTATACTGTTCATTGTATTGTCCTGTGAACTACTGTCTTTTCGTCTCTTTTATTATACTGTTCATTGTATTGTCCTGTGAACTACTGTCTTGTCGTGTCTTTTATTATACTGCTCATTGTATTGTTCTGTGAACTACTGTCTGATGTGTCTTTTATTATACTGTTCATTGTATTGTCCTGTGAACTACTGTCGTGTCGTTTCTTTTATTATACTGTTCATTGTATTGTCCTGTGAACTACTGTCTGGTCGTGTCTTTATTATACTGTTCATTGTATTGTCCTGTGAACTACTGTTTTTTCGTCTCCTTTATTATACTGTTCATTGTATTGTCCTGTGAACTACTGTCTTGTCGTGTCTTTTATTATACTGTTCATTGTATTGTCCTGTGAACTACCGTCTTGTCGTGTCTATTATTGTACTGCTCATTGTATTGTCCTGTGAACTACTGTCTGGTCGTGAATTTTATTATACTGCTCATTGTATTGTCCTGTGAACTACTGTCTTGTCTAGTCTTTTATTATACTGTTCATTGTATTGTCCCGTGAACTACTGTCTTGTCGTGTCTTTTATTATACTGTTCATTGTATTGTCCTGTGAACTACTGTCTTTTCGTCTCTTTTATTATACTGTTCATTGTATTGTCCTGTGAACTACTGTCTTGTCGTGTCTTTTATTATACTGTTCATTGTATTGTCCTGTGAACTACTGTCTTGTCGTGTCTTTTATTATACTGTTCATTGTATTGTCCTGTGAACTACTGTCTTGTCGTGTCTTTTATTATACTGTTCATTGTATTGTCCTGTGAGCTACTGTATGTTCGTGTCTTTTATTATACTGTTCATTGTATTGTCCTGTGAACTACTGTCTTGTCGTGTCTTTTATTATACTGTTCATTGTATTGTCCTGTGAACTACTGTCTTGTCGGTTCTTTTATTATACTGTTCATTTTATTGTCCTGTGAACTACTGTCTTGTCGTGTCTTTTATTATACTGTTCATTGTATTGTCCTGTGAACTACTGTCTTTTCGTCTCTTTTATTATACTGTTCATTGTATTGTCCTGTGAGCTACTGTATTTTCGTGTCTTTTATTATAATGTTCATTGTATTGTCCTGTGAACTACTGTCTTGTCGTGTCTTTTATTATACTGTTCATTGTATTGTCCTGTGAACTACTGTCTTTTCGTCTCTTTTATTATACTGTTCATTGTATTGTCCTGTGAACTACTGTCTTTTCGTCTCTTTTATTATACTGTTCATTGTATTGTCCTGTGAACTACTGTCTTGTCGTGTCTTTTATTATACTGCTCATTGTATTGTTCTGTGAACTACTGTCTGATGTGTCTTTTATTATACTGTTCATTGTATTGTCCTGTGAACTACTGTCGTGTCGTTTCTTTTATTATACTGTTCATTGTGTTGTCCTGTGAACTACTGTCTGGTCGTGTCTTTATTATACTGTTCATTGTATTGTCCTGTGAACTACTGTTTTTTCGTCTCCTTTATTATACTGTTCATTGTATTGTCCTGTGAACTACTGTCTTGTCGTGTCTTTTATTATACTGTTCATTGTATTGTCCTGTGAACTACCGTCTTGTCGTGTCTATTATTGTACTGCTCATTGTATTGTCCTGTGAACTACTGTCTGGTCGTGAATTTTATTATACTGCTCATTGTATTGTCCTGTGAACTACTGTCTTGTCTAGTCTTTTATTATACTGTTCATTGTATTGTCCTGTGAACTACTGTCTTGTCGTGTCTTTTATTATACTGTTCATTGTATTGTCCTGTGAACTACTGTATGTTCGTGTCTTTTATTATACTGTTCATTGTATTGTCCTGTGAACTACTGTCTTGTCGTGTCTTTTATTATACTGTTCATTGTATTGTCCTGTGAACTACTGTCTTGTCGGTTCTTTTATTATACTGTTCATTTTATTGTCCTGTGAACTACTGTCTTGTCACGTCTTTTATTATACTGTTCATTGTATTGTCCTGTGAACTACTGTCTTGTCGTGTCTTTTATTATACTGTTCATTGTATTGTCCTGTGAGCTACTGTATGTTCGTGTCTTTTATTATACTGTTCATTGTATTGTCCTGTGAACTACTGTCTTGTCGTGTCTTTTATTATACTGTTCATTGTATTGTCCTGTGAACTACTGTCTTGTCGGTTCTTTTATTATACTGTTCATTTTATTGTCCTGTGAACTACTGTCTTGTCGTGTCTTTTATTATACTGTTCATTGTATTGTCCTGTGAGCTACTGTATTTTCGTGTCTTTTATTATACTGTTCATTGTATTATCCTGTGAACTACTGTCTTGTCGTGGCTTTTATTATACTGTTCATTGTATTGTCCTGTGAACTACTGTCTTGTCGTGTCTTTTATTATACTGTTCATTGCATTGTCCTGTGAACTACTGTCTTGTCGTTCCTTTTATTATTCTCTTCATTGTATTGCCCTGTGAACTACTATCTTGTCGTGTCTTTTATTATGCTGCTCATTGTATTGTTCTGTGAACTACTGTCTTGTCGTGTCCTTTATTATACTGTTCATTGTATTGTCCTGTGAACTACTGTCTTGTCGTGGCTTTTATTATACTATTCATTGTATTGACCTATGAACTACTGTGTTGTCGTGTCTTTTATTATGCTGTTCATTGTATTGTCCTGTGGACTACTGTCTTTTCGTCTCTTTTACTATACTGCTCATTTTATTGTCCTGTGAACTACTTTCTTGTCGTGTCTTTTATTATACTGTTCATTGTATTTTCCTGTGAACTACTGTCTTGTCGGTTCTTTTATTATACTGTTCATTTTATTGTCCTGTGAACTACTGTCTTGTCGTGTCTTTTATTATACTGTTCATTGTATTGTCCTGTGAACTACTGTCTTTTCGTCTCTTTTATTATACTGTTCATTGTATTGTCCTGTGAGCTACTGTATTTTCGTGTCTTTTATTATAATGTTCATTGTATTGTCCTGTGAACTACTGTCTTGTCGTGTCTTTTATTATACTGTTCATTGTATTGTCCTGTGAACTACTGTCTTTTCGTCTCTTTTATTATACTGTTCATTGTATTGTCCTGTGAACTACTGTCTTGTCGTGTCTTTTATTATACTGCTCATTGTATTGTTCTGTGAACTACTGTCTGATGTGTCTTTTATTATACTGTTCATTGTATTGTCCTGTGAACTACTGTCGTGTCGTTTCTTTTATTATACTGTTCATTGTATTGTCCTGTGAACTACTGTCTGGTCGTGTCTTTATTATACTGTTCATTGTATTGTCCTGTGAACTACTGTTTTTTCGTCTCCTTTATTATACTGTTCATTGTATTGTCCTGTGAACTACTGTCTTGTCGTGTCTTTTATTATACTGTTCATTGCATTGTCCTGTGAACTACCGTCTTGTCGTGTCTATTATTGTACTGCTCATTGTATTGTCCTGTGAACTACTGTCTGGTCGTGAATTTTATTATACTGCTCATTGTATTGTCCTGTGAACTACTGTCTTGTCTAGTCTTTTATTATACTGTTCATTGTATTGTCCTGTGAACTACTGTCTTGTCGTGTCTTTTATTATACTGTTCATTGTATTGTCCTGTGAACTACTGTCTTTTCGTCTCTTTTATTATACTGTTCATTGTATTGTCCTGTGAACTACTGTCTTGTCGTGTCTTTTATTATACTGTTCATTGTATTGTCCTGTGAACTACTGTCTTGTCGTGTCTTTTATTATACTGTTCATTGTATTGTCCTGTGAACTACTGTCTTGTCGTGTCTTTTATTATACTGTTCATTGTATTGTCCTGTGAGCTACTGTATGTTCGTGTCTTTTATTATACTGTTCATTGTATTGTCCTGTGAACTACTGTCTTGTCGTGTCTTTTATTATACTGTTCATTGTATTGTCCTGTGAACTACTGTCTTGTCGGTTCTTTTATTATACTGTTCATTTTATTGTCCTGTGAACTACTGTCTTGTCGTGTCTTTTATTATACTGTTCATTGTATTGTCCTGTGAACTACTGTCTTTTCGTCTCTTTTATTATACTGTTCATTGTATTGTCCTGTGAGCTACTGTATTTTCGTGTCTTTTATTATAATGTTCATTGTATTGTCCTGTGAACTACTGTCTTGTCGTGTCTTTTATTATACTGTTCATTGTATTGTCCTGTGAACTACTCTCTTTTCGTCTCTTTTATTATACTGTTCATTGTATTGTCCTGTGAACTACTGTCTTTTCGTCTCTTTTATTATACTGTTCATTGTATTGTCCTGTGAACTACTGTCTTGTCGTGTCTTTTATTATACTGCTCATTGTATTGTTCTGTGAACTACTGTCTGATGTGTCTTTTATTATACTGTTCATTGTATTGTCCTGTGAACTACTGTCGTGTCGTTTCTTTTATTATACTGTTCATTGTGTTGTCCTGTGAACTACTGTCTGGTCGTGTCTTTATTATACTGTTCATTGTATTGTCCTGTGAACTACTGTTTTTTCGTCTCCTTTATTATACTGTTCATTGTATTGTCCTGTGAACTACTGTCTTGTCGTGTCTTTTATTATACTGTTCATTGTATTGTCCTGTGAACTACCGTCTTGTCGTGTCTATTATTGTACTGCTCATTGTATTGTCCTGTGAACTACTGTCTGGTCGTGAATTTTATTATACTGCTCATTGTATTGTCCTGTGAACTACTGTCTTGTCTAGTCTTTTATTATACTGTTCATTGTATTGTCCTGTGAACTACTGTCTTGTCGTGTCTTTTATTATACTGTTCATTGTATTGTCCTGTGAACTACTGTATGTTCGTGTCTTTTATTATACTGTTCATTGTATTGTCCTGTGAACTACTGTCTTGTCGTGTCTTTTATTATACTGTTCATTGTATTGTCCTGTGAACTACTGTCTTGTCGGTTCTTTTATTATACTGTTCATTTTATTGTCCTGTGAACTACTGTCTTGTCGTGTCTTTTATTATACTGTTCATTGTATTGTCCTGTGAACTACTGTCTTTTCGTCTCTTTTATTATACTGTTCATTGTATTGTCCTGTGAGCTACTGTATTTTCGTGTCTTTTATTATAATGTTCATTGTATTGTCCTGTGAACTACTGTCTTGTCGTGTCTTTTATTATACTGTTCATTGTATTGTCCTGTGAACTACTGTCTTTTCGTCTCTTTTATTATACTGTTCATTGTATTGTCCTGTGAACTACTGTCTTTTCGTCTCTTTTATTATACTGTTCATTGTATTGTCCTGTGAACTACTGTCTTGTCGTGTCTTTTATTATACTGCTCATTGTATTGTTCTGTGAACTACTGTCTGATGTGTCTTTTATTATACTGTTCATTGTATTGTCCTGTGAACTACTGTCGTGTCGTTTCTTTTATTATACTGTTCATTGTGTTGTCCTGTGAACTACTGTCTGGTCGTGTCTTTATTATACTGTTCATTGTATTGTCCTGTGAACTACTGTTTTTTCGTCTCCTTTATTATACTGTTCATTGTATTGTCCTGTGAACTACTGTCTTGTCGTGTCTTTTATTATACTGTTCATTGTATTGTCCTGTGAACTACCGTCTTGTCGTGTCTATTATTGTACTGCTCATTGTATTGTCCTGTGAACTACTGTCTGGTCGTGAATTTTATTATACTGCTCATTGTATTGTCCTGTGAACTACTGTCTTGTCTAGTCTTTTATTATACTGTTCATTGTATTGTCCTGTGAACTACTGTCTTGTCGTGTCTTTTATTATACTTCTCATTGTATTGTCCTGTGAACTACTGTCTTTTCGTCTCTTTTATTATACTGTTCATTGTATTGTCCTGTGAACTACTGTCTTGTCGTGTCTTTTATTATACTGTTCATTGTATTGTCCTGTGAACTACTGTCTTGTCGTGTCTTTTATTATACTGTTCATTGTATTGTCCTGTGAACTACTGTCTTGTCGTGTCTTTTATTATACTGTTCATTGTATTGTCCTGTGAACTACTGTCTTTTCGTCTCTTTTATTATACTGTTCATTGTATTGTCCTGTGAGCTACTGTATTTCCGTGTCTTTTATTATAATGTTCATTGTATTGTCCTGTGAACTACTGTCTTGTCGTGTCTTTTATTATACTGTTCATTGTATTGTCCTGTGAACTACTGTCTTTTCGTCTCTTTTATTATACTGTTCATTGTATTGTCCTGTGAACTACTGTCTTTTCGTCTCTTTTATTATACTGTTCATTGTATTGTCCTGTGAACTACTGTCTTATCGTGTCTTTTATTATACTGCTCATTGTATTGTTCTGTGAACTACTGTCTGATGTGTCTTTTATTATACTGTTCATTGTATTGTCCTGTGAACTACTGTCGTGTCGTTTCTTTTATTATACTGTTCATTGTGTTGTCCTGTGAACTACTGTCTGGTCGTGTCTTTATTATACTGTTCATTGTATTGTCCTGTGAACTACTGTTTTTTCGTCTCCTTTATTATACTGTTCATTGTATTGTCCTGTGAACTACTGTCTTGTCGTGTCTTTTATTATACTGTTCATTGTATTGTCCTGTGAACTACCGTCTTGTCGTGTCTATTATTGTACTGCTCATTGTATTGTCCTGTGAACTACTGTCTGGTCGTGAATTTTATTATACTGCTCATTGTATTGTCCTGTGAACTACTGTCTTGTCTAGTCTTTTATTATACTGTTCATTGTATTGTCCTGTGAACTACTGTCTTGTCGTGTCTTTTATTATACTGTTCATTGTTATTTCATGTGAACTACTGTATGTTCGTGTCTTTTATTATACTGTTCATTGTATTGTCCTGTGAACTACTGTCTTGTCGTGTCTTTTATTATACTGTTCATTGTATTGTCCTGTGAACTACTGTCTTGTCGGTTCTTTTATTATACTTTTCATTTTATTGTCCTGTGAACTACTGTCTTGTCGTGTCTTTTATTATACTGTTCATTGTATTGTCCTGTGAACTACTGTCTTTTCGTCTCTTTTATTATACTGTTCATTGTATTGTCCTGTGAGCTACTGTATTTTCGTGTCTTTTATTATAATGTTCATTGTATTGTCCTGTGAACTACTGTTTTTTCGTCTCCTTTATTATACTGTTCATTGTATTGTCCTGTGAACTACTGTCTTGTCGTGTCTTTTATTATACTGTTCATTGTATTGTCCTGTGAACTACCGTCTTGTCGTGTCTATTATTGTACTGCTCATTGTATTGTCCTGTGAACTACTGTCTGGTCGTGAATTTTATTATACTGCTCATTGTATTGTCCTGTGAACTACTGTCTTGTCTAGTCTTTTATTATACTGTTCATTGTATTGTCCTGTGAACTACTGTCTTGTCGTGTCTTTTATTATACTGTTCATTGTATTGTCCTGTGAACTACTGTATGTTCGTGTCTTTTATTATACTGTTCATTGTATTGTCCTGTGAACTACTGTCTTGTCGTGTCTTTTATTATACTGTTCATTGTATTGTCCTGTGAACTACTGTCTTGTCGGTTCTTTTATTATACTTTTCATTTTATTGTCCTGTGAACTACTGTCTTGTCGTGTCTTTTATTATACTGTTCATTGTATTGTCCTGTGAACTACTGTCTTTTCGTCTCTTTTATTATACTGTTCATTGTATTGTCCTGTGAGCTACTGTATTTTCGTGTCTTTTATTATACTGTTCATTGTATTGTCCTGTGAACTACTGTCTTTTCGTCTCTTTTATTATACTGTTCATTGTATTGTCCTGTGAACTACTGTCTTTTCGTCTCTTTTATTATACTGTTCATTGTATTGTCCTGTGAACTACTGTCTTGTCGTGTCTTTTATTATACTGCTCATTGTATTGTTCTGTGAACTACTGTCTGATGTGTCTTTTATTATACTGTTCATTGTATTGTCCTGTGAACTACTGTCGTGTCGTTTCTTTTATTATACTGTTCATTGTGTTGTCCTGTGAACTACTGTCTGGTCGTGTCTTTATTATACTGTTCATTGTATTGTCCTGTGAACTACTGTTTTTTCGTCTCCTTTATTATACTGTTCATTGTATTGTCCTGTGAACTACTGTCTTGTCGTGTCTTTTATTATACTGTTCATTGTATTGTCCTGTGAACTACCGTCTTGTCGTGTCTATTATTGTACTGCTCATTGTATTGTCCTGTGAACTACTGTCTGGTCGTGAATTTTATTATACTGCTCATTGTATTGTCCTGTGAACTACTGTCTTGTCTAGTCTTTTATTATACTGTTCATTGTATTGTCCTGTGAACTACTGTCTTGTCGTGTCTTTTATTATACTTCTCATTGCATTGTCCTGTGAACTACTGTCTTTTCGTCTCTTTTATTATACTGTTCATTGTATTGTCCTGTGAACTACTGTCTTGTCGTGTCTTTTATTATACTGTTCATTGTATTGTCCTGTGAACTACTGTCTTGTCGTGTCTTTTATTATACTGTTCATTGTATTGTCCTGTGAACTACTGTCTTGTCGTGTCTTTTATTATACTGTTCATTGTATTGTCATGTGAGCTACTGTATGTTCGTGTCTTTTATTATACTGTTCATTGTATTGTCCTGTGAACTACTGTCTTGTCGTGTCTTTTATTATACTGTTCATTGTATTGTCCTGTGAACTACTGTCTTGTCGGTTCTTTTATAATACTGTTCATTTTATTGTCCTGTGAACTACTGTCTTGTCGTGTCTTTTATTATACTGTTCATTGTATTGTCCTGTGAACTACTGTCTTTTCGTGTCTTTTATTATACTGTTCATTGTATTGTCCTGTGAGCTACTGTATTTTCGTGTCTTTTATTATAATGTTCATTGTATTGTCCTGTGAACTACTGTCTTGTCGTGTCTTTTATTATACTGTTCATTGTATTGTCCTGTGAACTACTGTCTTTTCGTCTCTTTTATTATACTGTTCATTGTATTGTCCTGTGAACTACTGTCTTGTCGTGTCTTTTATTATACTGCTCATTGTATTGTTCTGTGAACTACTGTCTGATGTGTCTTTTATTATACTGTTCATTGTATTGTCCTGTGAACTACTGTCGTGTCGTTTCTTTTATTATACTGTTCATTGTGTTGTCCTGTGAACTACTGTCTGGTCGTGTCTTTATTATACTGTTCATTGTATTGTCCTGTGAACTACTGTTTTTTCGTCTCTTTTATTATACTGTTCATTGTATTGTCCTGTGAACTACTGTCTTGTCGTGTCTTTTATTATACTGTTCATTGTATTGTCCTGTGAACTACCGTCTTGTCGTGTCTATTATTGTACTGCTCATTGTATTGTCCTGTGAACTACTGTCTGGTCGTGTCTTTTATTATACTGCTCATTGTATTGTCCTGTGAACTACTGTCTTGTCTAGTCTTTTATTATACTGTTCATTGTATTGTCCTGTGAACTACTGTCTTGTCGTGTCTTTTATTATACTGTTCATTGTATTGTCCTGTGAACTACTGTCTTTTCGTCTCTTTTATTATACTGTTCATTGTATTGTCCTGTGAACTACTGTCTTGTCGTCTCTTTTATTATACTGTTCATTGTATTGTCCTGTGAACTACTGTCTTGTCCTGTCTTTTATTATACTGTTCATTGTATTGTCCTGTGAACTACTGTCTTGTCGTGTCTTTTATTATACTGTTCATTGTATTGTCCTGTGAGCTACTGTATGTTCGTGTCTTTTATTATGCTGTTCATTGTATTGTCCTGTGAACTACTGTCTTGTCGTGTCTTTTATTATACTGTTCAGTATATTGTCCTGTGAACTACTGTCTTGTCATTTCTTTTACTATTCTGTTCATTGTATTGTCCTGTGAACTACCTTTTTGTCGTGTCTTTTATTATACTGCCCATTGTATTGTCCTGTGAACTACTGTCTTGTCGTGTCTTTTATTATACTGTTCATTGTATTGTCCTGTGAACTACCGTCTTGTCGTGTCTATTATTGTACTGCTCATTGTATTGTCCTGTGAACTACTGTCTGGTCGTGTCTTTTATTATACTGCTCATTGTATTGTCCTGTGAACTACTGTCTTGTCTAGTCTTTTATTATACTGTTCATTGTATTGTCCTGTGAACTACTGTCTTGTCGTGTCTTTTATTATACTGTTCATTATATTGTCCTGTGAACTACTGTCTTGTCGTGTCTTTTATTATTCTTCTCATTGTATTGTCCTGTGAACTACTATCTTGGCATGTCTTTTATTATACTGCTCATTGTATTGTTCTGTGAACTACTTTCTTGTCGTGTCTTTTATTATACTGTTCATTGTATTGTCCTGTAAACTACTGTCTTGTCGTTTCTTTTATTATGCTGTTCATTGTATTTTCCTGTGAACTACTGTCCTGTCGTGTCTTTTATTATGCTGTTCATTGTATTTTCCAGTGAACTACTGTCTTTTCGTCTCTTTTATTATACTGTTCATTGTATTGTCCTGTGAACTCCTGTCTTGTCGTGTCTTTTCTTATACTGTTCATTATATTGTCCTGTGAACTACTGTCTTGTCGTGTCTTTTATCATACTGTTCATTGTATTGTCCTGTGAACTACTGTCTTGTCGTGTCTTTTATTATACTGTTCATTGCATTGTCCTGTGAACTACTGTCTTGTCGTTCCTTTTATTATTCTGTTCATTGTATTGCCCTGTGAACTACTGTCTTGTCGTTCCTTTTATTATTCTGTTCATTGTATTGCCCTGTGAACTACTATCTTGTCGTGTCTTTTATTATACTGCTCATTGTATTGTTCTGTGAACTACTGTCTTGTCGTGTCCTTTATTATACTGTTCATTGTATTGTCCTGTGAACTACTGTCTTGTCGTTTCTTTTATTATACTATTCATTGTATTGACCTATGAACTACTGTGTTGTCGTGTCTTTTATTATGCTGTTCATTGTATTGTCCTGTGAACTACTGTCTTTTCGTCTCTTTTACTATACTGTTCATTGTATTGTCCTGTGAACTACTGTCTTGTCGTGTCTTTTATTATACTGTTCATTTTATTGTCCTGTGAACTACTGTCTTGTCGTGTCTTTTATTATACTGTTCATTGTATTGTCCTGTGAACTACTGTCTTTTCGTCTCTTTTATTATACTGTTCATTGTATTGTCCTGTGAACTACTGTCTTGTCGTGTCTTTTATTATACTGTTCATTGCATTGTCCTGTGAACTACTGTCGTGTCGTTTCTTTTATTATACTGTTCATTGTGTTGTCCTGTGAACTACTGTCTTTTCGTCTCTTTTATTATACTGTTCTTAAATTGTCCTGTGAACTACTGTCTTGTCGTGTCTTTTATTATACTGCTCATTGTATTGTTCTGTGAACTACTGTCTGATGTGTCTTTTATTATACTGTTCATTATATTGTCCTGTGAACTACTGTCGTGTCGTTTCTTTTATTATACTGTTCATTGTGTTGTCCTGTGAACTACTGTCTGGTCGTGTCTTTATTATACTGTTCATTGTATTGTCCTGTGAACTACTGTTTTTTCGTCTCTTTTATTACACTGTTCATTGTATTGTCCTGTGAACTACTGTCTTGTCGTGTCTTTTATTATACTGTTCATTGTATTGTCCTGTGAACTACTGTCTTGTTGTGTCTTTTATTATACTGTTCATTGTATTGTCCTGTGAACTACCGTCTTGTCGTGTCTATTATTGTACTGCTCATTGTATTGTCCTGTGAACTACTGTCTGGTCGTGTCTTTTATTATACTGCTCATTGTATTGTCCTGTGAACTACTGTCTTGTCTAGTCTTTTATTATACTGTTCATTGTATTGTCCTGTGAACTACTGTCTTTTCGTCTCTTTTATTATACTGTTCATTGTATTGTCCTGTGAACTACTGTCTTGTCGTGTCTTTTATTATACTGTTCATTGTATTGTCCTGTGAACTACTGTCTTGTCGTGTCTTTTATTATACTGTTCATTGTATTGTCCTGAGAACTACTGTCTTGTCGTGTCTTTTATTATACTGTTCATTGTATTGTCCTGTGAGCTACTGTATGTTCGTGTCTTTTATTATACTGTTCATTGTATTATCCTGTGAACTACTGTCTTGTCGTGGCTTTTATTATTCTGTTCATTGTATTGTCCTGTGAACTACTGTCTTGTCGTGTCTTTTATTATGCTGCTCATTGTATTGTTCTGTGAACTACTGTCTTGTCGTGTCCTTTATTATACTGTTCATTGTATTGTCCTGTGAACTACTGTCTTGTCGTTTCTTTTATTATACTATTCATTGTATTGACCTATGAACTACTGTGTTGTCGTGTCTTTTATATTGCTGTTCATTGTATTGTCCTGTGAACTACTGTCTTTTCGTCTCTTTTACTATACTGTTCATTGTATTGTCCTGTGAACTACTTTCTTGTCGTGTCTTTTATTATACTGTTCATTGTATTGTCCTGTGAACTACTGTCTTGTCGGTTCTTTTATTATACTGTTCATTTTATTGTCCTGTGAACTACTGTCTTGTCGTGTCTTTTATTATACTGTTCATTGTATTGTCCTGTGAACTACTGTCTTTTCGTCTCTTTTATTATACTGTTCATTGTATTGTCCTGTGAGCTACTGTATTTTCGTGTCTTTTATTATAATGTTCATTGTATTGTCCTGTGAACTACTGTCTTGTCGTGTCTTTTATTATACTGTTCATTGTATTGTCCTGTGAACTACTGTCTTTTCGTCTCTTTTATTATACTGTTCATTGTATTGTCCTGTGAACTACTGTCTTGTCGTGTCTTTTATTATACTGCTCATTGTATTGTTCTGTGAACTATTGTCTGATGTGTCTTTTATTATACTGTTCATTGTATTGTCCTGTGAACTACTGTCGTGTCGTTTCTTTTATTATACTGTTCATTGTGTTGTCCTGTGAACTACTGTCTGGTCGTGTCTTTATTATACTGTTCATTGTATTGTCCTGTGAACTACTGTTTTTTCGTCTCCTTTATTATACTGTTCATTGTATTGTCCTGTGAACTACTGTCTTGTCGTGTCTTTTATTATACTGTTCATTGTATTGTCCTGTGAACTACCGTCTTGTCGTGTCTATTATTGTACTGCTCATTGTATTGTCCTGTGAACTACTGTCTGGTCGTGAATTTTATTATACTGCTCATTGTATTGTCCTGTGAACTACTGTCTTGTCTAGTCTTTTATTATACTGTTCATTGTATTGTCCTGTGAACTACTGTCTTGTCGTGTCTTTTATTATACTGTTCATTGTATTGTCCTGTGAACTACTGTCTTTTCGTCTCTTTTATTATACTGTTCATTGTATTGTCCTGTGAACTACTGTCGTGTCGTGTCTTATATTATACTCTTCATTGTATTGTCCTGTGAACTACTGTCTTGTCGTGTCTTTTATTATACTGTTCATTGTATTGTCCTGTGAACTACTATCTTGTCGTGTCTTTTATTATACTGTTCATTGTATTGTCCTGTGAGCTACTGTATGTTCGTGTCTTTTATTATACTGTTCATTGTATTGTCCTGTGAACTACTGTCTTGTCGTGTCTTTTATTATACTGTTCATTGTATTGTCCTGTGAACTACTGTCTTGTCGGTTCTTTTATTATACTGTTCATTTTATTGTCCTGTGAACTACTGTCTTGTTGTGTTTTTTATTATACTGTTCATTGTATTGTCCTGTGAACTACTGTCTTTTCGTCTCTTTTATTATACTGTTCATTGTATTGTCCTGTGAGCTACTGTATTTTCGTGTCTTTTATTATAATGTTCATTGTATTGTCCTGTGAACTACTGTCTTGTCGTGTCTTTTATTATACTGTTCATTGTATTGTCCTGTGAACTACTGTCTTTTCGTCTCTTTTATTATACTGTTCATTGTATTGTCCTGTGAACTACTGTCTTTTCGTCTCTTTTATTATACTGTTCATTGTATTGTCCTGTGAGCTACTGTATTTTCGTGTCTTTTATTATAATGTTCATTGTATTGTCCTGTGAACTACTGTCTTGTCGTGTCTTTTATTATACTGTTCATTGTATTGTCCTGTGAACTACTGTCTTTTCGTCTCTTTTATTATACTGTTCATTGTATTGTCCTGTGAACTACTGTCTTGTCGTGTCTTTTATTATACTGCTCATTGTATTGTTCTGTGAACTACTGTCTGATGTGTCTTTTATTATACTGTTCATTGTATTGTCCTGTGAACTACTGTCGTGTCGTTTCTTTTATTATACTGTTCATTGTGTTGTCCTGTGAACTACTGTCTGGTCGTGTCTTTATTATACTGTTCATTGTATTGTCCTGTGAACTACTGTTTTTTCGTCTCTTTTATTATACTGTTCATTGTATTGTCCTGTGAACTACTGTCTTGTCGTGTCTTTTATTATACTGTTCATTGTATTGTCCTGTGAACTACCGTCTTGTCGTGTCTATTATTGTACTGCTCATTGTATTGTCCTGTGAACTACTGTCTGGTCGTGTCTTTTATTATACTGCTCATTGTATTGTCCTGTGAACTACTGTCTTGTCTAGTCTTTTATTATACTGTTCATTGTATTGTCCTGTGAACTACTGTCTTGTCGTGTCTTTTATTATACTGTTCATTGTATTGTCCTGTGAACTACTGTCTTTTCGTCTCTTTTATTATACTGTTCATTGTATTGTCCTGTGAACTACTGTCTTGTCGTCTCTTTTATTATACTGTTCATTGTATTGTCCTGTGAACTACTGTCTTGTCGTGTCTTTTATTATACTGTTCATTGTATTGTCCTGTGAACTACTGTCTTGTCGTGTCTTTTATTATACTGTTCATTGTATTGTCCTGTGAGCTACTGTATGTTCGTGACTTTTATTATACTGTTCATTGTATTGTCCTGTGAACTACTGTTTTGTCGTGTCTTTTATTATACTGTTCATTGTATTGTCCTGTGAACTACTGTCTTGTCGTGTCTTTTATTATACTGTTCATTGTATTGTCCTGTGAACTACCGTCTTGTCGTGTCTATTATTGTACTGCTCATTGTATTGTCCTGTGAACTACTGTCTGGTCGTGTCTTTTATTATACTGCTCATTGTATTGTCCTGTGAACTACTGCCTTGTCGTGTCTTTTATTATACTGTTCATTGTATTGTCCTGTGAACTACTGTCTTGTCGTGTCTTTTATTATACTGTTCATTATATTGTCCTGTGAACTACTGTCTTGTCGTTTCTTTTACTATTCTGTTCATTGTATTGTCCTGTATACTACTATCTTGTCGTGTCTTTTATTATACTACTCATTGTATTGTTCTGTGAACTACTGTCTTGTCGTGTCTTTTATTTTACTGTTCATTGTATTGTTCTGTGAACTACTGTCTTGTCGTTTATTTTATTATACTGTTCAATGTATTGTCCTGTGAACTAATGTCTTGTCGTGTCTTTTATTATGCTGTTCATTGTATTGTCCTGTGAACTACTGTCTTGTCGTGTCTTTTATTATACTGTTCAGTATATTGTCCAGTGAACTACTGTCTTGTCATTTCTTTTACTATTCTGTTCATTGTATTGTCCTGTGAACTACTTTTTTGTCGTGTCTTTTATCATACTGCTCATTGTATTGTCCTGTGAACTACTGTCTTGTCGTGTCTTTTATTATACTGTTCATTGTATTGTCCTGTGAACTACCGTCTTGTCGTGTCTATTATTGTACTGCTCATTGTATTGTCCTGTGAACTACTGTCTGGTCGTGTCTTTTATTATACTGCTCATTGTATTGTCCTGTGAACTACTGTCTTGTCTAGTCTTTTATTATACTGTTCATTGTATTGTCCTGTGAACTACTGTCTTGTCGTGTCTTTTATTATACTGTTCATTATATTGTCCTCTGAACTACTGTCTTGTCGTATCTTTTATTATACTGTTCATTGTATTGACCTGTGAACTACTGTCTTGTCGTGTCTTTTATTATTCTTCTCATTGTATTGTCCTGTGAACTACTATCTTGGCATGTCTTTTATTATACTGCTCATTGTATTGTTCTGTGAACTACTTTCTTGTCGTGTCTTTTATTATACTGTTCATTGTATTGTCCTGTGAACTACTGTCTTGTCGTTTCTTTTATTATGCTGTTCATTGTATTTTCCTGTGAACTACTGTCCTGTCGTGTCTTTTATTATGCTGTTCATTGTATTTTCCAGTGAACTACTGTCTTTTCGTCTCTTTTAGTATACTGTTCATTGTATTGTCCTGTGAACTCCTGTCTTGTCGTGTCTTTTCTTATACTGTTCATTATATTGTCCTGTGAACTACTGTCTTGTCGTGTCTTTTATCATACTGTTCATTGTATTGTCCTGTGAACTACTGTCTTGTCGTGTCTTTTATTATACTGTTCATTGCATTGTCCTGTGAACTACTGTCTTGTCGTTCCTTTTATTATTCTGTTCATTGTATTGCCCTGTGAACTACTATCTTGTCGTGTCTTTTATTATATTGCTCATTGTATTGTCCTGTGAACTACTGTCTTGTCGTGTCCTTTATTATACTGTTCATTGTATTGTCCTGTGAACTACTGTCTTGTCGTTTCTTTTATTATACTATTCATTGTATTGACCTATGAACTACTGTGTTGTCGTGTCTTTTATTATGCTGTTCATTGTATTGTCCTGTGAACTACTGTCTTTTCGTCTCTTTTACTATACTGTTCATTGTATTGTCCTGTGAACTACTGTCTTGTCGTGTCTTTTATTATACTGTTCATTTTATTGTCCTGTGAACTACTGTCTTGTCGTGTCTTTTATTATACTGTTCATTGTATTGTCCTGTGAACTACTGTCTTTTCGTCTCTTTTATTATACTGTTCATTGTATTGTCCTGTGAACTACTGTCTTGTCGTGTCTTTTATTATACTGTTCATTGTATTGTCCTGTGAACTACTGTCTTGTCGTGTCTTTTATTATACTGTTCATTGTATTGTCCTGTGAACTACAGTCTTGTCGTGTCTTTTATTATACTGTTCATTGTATTGTCCTGTGAGCTACTGTATTTTCGTGTCTTTTATTATAATGTTCATTGTATTGTCCTGTGAACTACTGTCTTGTCGCGTCTTTTATTATACTGTTCATTGTATTGTCCTGTGAACTACTGTCTTTTCGTCTCTTTTATTATACTGTTCTTAAATTGTCCTGTGAACTACTGTCTTGTCGTGTCTTTTATTATACTGCTCATTGTATTGTTCTGTGAACAACTGTCTGATGTGTCTTTTATTATACTGTTCATTATATTGTCCTGTGAACTACTGTCGTGTCGTTTCTTTTATTATACTGTTCATTGTGTTGTCCTGTGAACTACTGTCTGGTCGTGTCTTTATTATACTGTTCATTGTATTGTCCTGTGAACTACTGTTTTTTCGTCTCTTTTATTATACTGTTCATTGTATTGTCCTGTGAACTACTGTCTTGTCGTGTCTTTTAATATACTGTTCATTGTATTGTCCTGTGAACTACTGTCTTGTTGTGTCTTTTATTATACTGTTCATTGTATTGTCCTGTGAACTACCGTCTTGTCGTGTCTATTATTGTACTGCTCATTGTATTGTCCTGTGAACTACTGTCTGGTCGTGTCTTTTATTATACTGCTCATTGTATTGTCCTGTGAACTACTGTCTTGTCTAGTCTTTTATTATACTGTTCATTGTATTGTCCTGTGAACTACTGTCTTTTCGTCTCTTTTATTATACTGTTCATTGTATTGTCCTGTGAACTACTGTCTTGTCGTGTCTTTTATTATACTGTTCATTGTATTGTCCTGTGAACTACTGTCTTGTCGTGTCTTTTATTATACTGTTCATTGTATTGTCCTGTGAACTACTGTCTTGTCGTGTCTTTTATTATACTGTTCATTGTATTGTCCTGTGAGCTACTGTATGTTCGTGTCTTTTATTATACTGTTCATTGTATTATCCTGTGAACTACTTTCTTGTCGTGGCTTTTATTATTCTGTTCATTGTATTGTCCTGTGAACTACTGTCTTGTCGTGTCTTTTATTATGCTGCTCATTGTATTGTTCTGTGAACTACTGTCTTGTCGTGTCCTTTATTATACTGTTCATTGTATTGTCCTGTGAACTACTGTCTTGTCGTTTCTTTTATTATACTATTCATTGTATTGACCTATGAACTACTGTGTTGTCGTGTCTTTTATTTTGCTGTTCATTGTATTGTCCTGTGAACTACTGTCTTTTCGTCTCTTTTACTATACTGTTCATTGTATTGTCCTGTGAACTACTTTCTTGTCGTGTCTTTTATTATACTGTTGATTGTATTGTCCTGTGAACTACTGTCTTGTCGGTTCTTTTATTATACTTTTCATTTTATTGTCCTGTGAACTACTGTCTTGTCGTGTCTTTTATTATACTGTTCATTGTATTGTCCTGTGAACTACTGTCTTTTCGTCTCTTTTATTATACTGTTCATTGTATTGTCCTGTGAGCTACTGTATTTTCGTGTCTTTTATTATAATGTTCATTGTATTGTCCTGTGAACTACTGTCTTGTCGTGTCTTTTATTATACTGTTCATTGTATTGTCCTGTGAACTACTGTCTTTTCGTCTCTTTTATTATACTGTTCATTGTATTGTCCTGTGAACTACTGTCTTGTCGTGTCTTTTATTATACTGCTCATTGTATTGTTCTGTGAACTATTGTCTGATGTGTCTTTTATTATACTGTTCATTGTATTGTCCTGTGAACTACTGTCGTGTCGTTTCTTTTATTATACTGTTCATTGTGTTGTCCTGTGAACTACTGTCTGGTCGTTTCTTTATTATACTGTTCATTGTATTGTCCTGTGAACTACTGTTTTTTCGTCTCCTTTATTATACTGTTCATTGTATTGTCCTGTGAACTACTGTCTTGTCGTGTCTTTTATTATACTGTTCATTGTATTGTCCTGTGAACTACCGTCTTGTCGTGTCTATTATTGTACTGCTCATTGTATTGTCCTGTGAACTACTGTCTGGTCGTGAATTTTATTATACTGCTCATTGTATTGTCCTGTGAACTACTGTCTTGTCTAGTCTTTTATTATACTGTTCATTGTATTGTCCTGTGAACTACTGTCTTGTCGTGTCTTTTATTATACTGTTCATTGTATTGTCCTGTGAACTACTGTCTTTTCGTCTCTTTTATTATACTGTTCATTGTATTGTCCTGTGAACTACTGTCGTGTCGTGTCTTATATTATACTCTTCATTGTATTGTCCTGTGAACTACTGTCTTGTCGTGTCTTTTATTATACTGTTCATTGTATTGTCCTGTGAACTACTATCTTGTCGTGTCTTTTATTATACTGTTCATTGTATTGTCCTGTGAGCTACTGTATGTTCGTGTCTTTTATTATACTGTTCATTGTATTGTCCTGTGAACTACTGTCTTGTCGTGTCTTTTATTATACTGTTCATTGTATTGTCCTGTGAACTACTGTCTTGTCGGTTCTGTTATTATACTGTTCATTTTATTGTCCTGTGAACTACTGTCTTGTTGTGTTTTTTATTATACTGTTCATTGTATTGTCCTGTGAACTACTGTCTTTTCGTCTCTTTTATTATACTGTTCATTGTATTGTCCTGTGAGCTACTGTATTTTCGTGTCTTTTATTATAATGTTCATTGTATTGTCCTGTGAACTACTGTCTTGTCGTGTCTTTTATTATACTGTTCATTGTATTGTTCTGTGAACTACTGTCTGATGTGTCTTTTATTATACTGTTCATTGTATTGTCCTGTGAACTACTGTCGTGTCGTTTCTTTTATTATACTGTTCATTGTGTTGTCCTGTGAACTACTGTCTGGTCGTGTCTTTATTATACTGTTCATTGTATTGTCCTGTGAACTACTGTTTTTTCGTCTCTTTTATTATACTGTTCATTGTATTGTCCTGTGAACTACTGTCTTGTCGTGTCTTTTATTATACTGTTCATTGTATTGTCCTGTGAACTACCGTCTTGTCGTGTCTTTTATTGTACTGCTCATTGTATTGTCCTGTGAACTACTGTCTGGTCGTGTCTTTTATTATACTGCTCATTGTATTGTCCTGTGAACTACTGTCTTGTCTAGTCTTTTATTATACTGTTCATTGTATTGTCCTGTGAACTACTGTCTTGTCGTGTCTTTTATTATACTGTTCATTGTATTGTCCTGTGAACTACTGTCTTTTCGTCTCTTTTATTATACTGTTCATTGTATTGTCCTGTGAACTACTGTCTTGTCGTCTCTTTTATTATACTGTTCATTGTATTGTCCTGTGAACTACTGTCTTGTCGTGTCTTTTATTATACTGTTCATTGTATTGTCCTGTGAGCTACTGTATGTTCGTGACTTTTATTATACTGTTCATTGTATTGTCCTGTGAACTACTGTCTTGTCGTTTCTTTTATTATGCTGTTCATTGTATTTTCCTGTGAACTACTGTCCTGTCGTGTCTTTTATTATGCTGTTCATTGTATTTTCCAGTGAACTACTGTCTTTTCGTCTCTTTTAGTATACTGTTCATTGTATTGTCCTGTGAACTCCTGTCTTGTCGTGTCTTTTCTTATACTGTTCATTATATTGTCCTGTGAACTACTGTCTTGTCGTGTCTTTTATCATACTGTTCATTGTATTGTCCTGTGAACTACTGTCTTGTCGTGTCTTTTATTATACTGTTCATTGCATTGTCCTGTGAACTACTGTCTTGTCGTTCCTTTTATTATTCTGTTCATTGTATTGCCCTGTGAACTACTATCTTGTCGTGTCTTTTATTATACTGCTCATTGTATTTTTCTGTGAACTACTGTCTGATGTGTCTTTTATTATACTGTTCAGTGTATTGTCCTGTGAACTACTGTCGTGTCGTTTCTTTTATTATACTGTTCATTGTGTTGTCCTGTGAACTACTGTCTTGTCGTGTCTTTTATTATACTGTTCATTGTATTGACCTGTGAACTACTGTCTTTTCGTCTCTTTTATTATACTGTTCATTGTATTGTCCTGTGAACTACTGTCTTGTCGTGTCTTTTAGTATACTGTTCATTGTATTGTCCTGTGAACTACCGTCTTGTCGTGTCTATTATTGTACTGCTCATTGTATTGTCCTGTGAACTACTGTCTGGTCGTGTCTTTTATTATACTGCTCATTGTATTGTCCTGTGAACTACTGTCTTGTCTAGTCTTTTATTATACTGTTCATTGTATTGTCCTGTGAACTACTGTCTTGTCGTGTCTTTTATTATACTGCTCATTGTATTGTCCTGTGAAATACTGTCTTGTCTAGTCTTTTATTATACTGTTCATTGTATTGTCCTGTGAACTACTGTCTTGTCGTGTCTTTTATTATTCTGTTCATTGTATTGTCCTGTGAACTACTATCTTGGCATGTCTTTTATTATACTGCTCATTGTATTGTCCTGTGAACTACTGTCTTGTCGTGTCTTTTATTATACTGCTCATTGTATTTTTCTGTGAACTACTGTCTGATGTGTCTTTTATTATACTGTTCATTGTATTGTCCTGTGAACTACTGTCGTGTCGTTTCTTTTATTATACTGTTCATTGTGTTGTCCTGTGAACTACTGTCTTGTCGTGTCTTTTATTATACTGTTCATTGTATTGTCCTGTGAACTACTGTCTTGTGGTGTCTTTTAATATACTGTTCATTGTATGGTCTTGTGAACTACTGTCTTTTCGTCTCTTTTATTATACTGTTCATTGTATTGTCCTGTGAACTACTGTCTTGTCGTGTCTTTTATTATACTGCTCATTGTATTGTTCTGTGAACTACTCTCTGATGTGTCTTTTATTATACTGTTCATTGTATTGTCCTGTGAACTACTGTCTTGTCGTGTCTTATATTATACTGTTCATTGTATTGTCCTGTGAACTACTGTCTTGTCGTGTCTTTTATTATACTTTTCATTGTATTGTCCTGTGAACTACCGTCTTGTCGTGTCTATTATTGTACTGCTCATTGTATTGTCCTGTGAACTACTGTCTTGTCGTGTCTTTTATTATACTGTTCATTGTATTGTCCTGTGAACTACTGTCTTGTCGTGTCTTTTATTATACTGTTCATTGTATTGTCCTGTGAACTACTGTCTTGTCGTGTCTTTTTTTATACTGTTCATTGTATTGTCCTGTGAACTACTTTCTTGTCGTGTCTTTTATTATACTGTTCATTGTATTGTCCTGTGAACTACTGTCTTGTCGTGTCTTATATTATACTGTTCATTGTATTGTCCTGTGAACTACTGTCTTGTCGTGTCTTTTATTATACTGTTCATTGTATTGTCCTGTGAACTACCGTCTTGTCGTGTCTATTATTGTACTGCTCATTGTATTGTCCTGTGAACTACTGTCTGGTCGTGTCTTTTATTATACTGTTCATTGTATTGTCCTGTGAACTACTGTCTTGTCGTGTCTTTTATTTTATTGTTCATTATATTGTCCTGTGAACTACTGTCTTGTCGTATCTTTTATTATACTGTTCATTGTATTGTCCTGTGAACTACTGTCTTGTCGTGTCTTTTATTATTCTGTTCATTGTATTGTCCTGTGAACTACTATCTTGGCATGTCTTTTATTATACTGCTCATTGTATTGTTCTGTGAACTACTTTCTTGTCGTGTCTTTTATTATACTGTTCATTGTATTGTCCTGTGAACTACTGTCTTGTCGTTTCTTTTATTATGCTGTTCATTGTATTTTCCTGTGAACTCCTGTCTTGTCGTGTCTTTTCTTATACTGTTCATTGTATTGTCCTGTGAACTACTGTCTTGTCGTGTCTTTTATTATACTGTTCATTGTATTGTCCTGTGAACTACTTTCTTGTCGTGTCTTTTAATATACTGTTCATTGCATTGTCCTGTGAACTACTGTCTTGTCGTTCCTTTTATTATTCTGTTCATTGTATTGCCCTGTGAACTACTATCTTGTCGTGTCTTTTATTATACTGCTCATTGTATTGTTCTGTGAACTACTGTCTTGTCGTGTCCTTTATTATACTGTTCATTGTATTGTCCTGTGAACTACTGTCTTGTCGTGTCTTTTATTATACTATTCATTGTATTGACCTATGAACTACTGTCTGGTCGTGTCTTTATTATACTGTTCATTGTATTGTCCTGTGAACTACTGTTTTTTCGTCTCTTTTATTATACTGTTCATTGTATTGTCCTGTGAACTACTGTCTTGTCGTGTCTTTTAGTATACTGTTCATTGTATTGTCCTGTGAACTACCGTCTTGTCGTGTCTATTATTGTACTGCTCATTGTATTGTCCTGTGAACTACTGTCTGGTCGTGTCTTTTATTATACTGCTCATTGTATTGTCCTGTGAACTACTGTCTTGTCTAGTCTTTTATTATACTGCTCATTGTATTGTCCTGTGAACTACTGTCTTGTCGTGTCTTTTATTATACTGCTCATTGTATTGTCCTGTGAACTACTGTCTTGTCTAGTCTTTTATTATACTGTTCATTGTATTGTCCTGTGAACTACTGTCTTGTCGTGTCTTTTATTATACTGTTCATTGTATTGTCCTGTGAAATACTGTCTTTTCGTCTCTTTTATTATACTGTTCATTGTATTGTCCTGTGAACTACTGTCTTGTCGTGTCTTTTATTATACTGCTCATTGTATTTTTCTGTGAACTACTGTCTGATGTGTCTTTTATTATACTGTTCAGTGTATTGTCCTGTGAACTACTGTCGTGTCGTTTCTTTTATTATACTGTTCATTGTGTTGTCCTGTGAACTACTGTCTTGTCGTGTCTTTTATTATACTGTTCATTGTATTGACCTGTGAACTACTGTCTTTTCGTCTCTTTTATTATACTGTTCATTGTATTGTCCTGTGAACTACCGTCTTGTCGTGTCTATTATTGTACTGCTCATTGTATTGTCCTGTGAACTACTGTCTGGTCGTGTCTTTTATTATACTGCTCATTGTATTGTCCTGTGAACTACTGTCTTGTCTAGTCTTTTATTATACTGTTCATTGTATTGTCCTGTGAACTACTGTCTTGTCGTGTCTTTTATTATACTGCTCATTGTATTGTCCTGTGAACTACTGTCTTGTCTAGTCTTTTATTATACTGTTCATTGTATTGTCCTGTGAACTACTGTCTTGTCGTGTCTTTTATTATTCTGTTCATTGTATTGTCCTGTGAACTACTATCTTGGCATGTCTTTTATTATACTGCTCATTGTATTGTCCTGTGAACTACTGTCTTGTCGTGTCTTTTATTATACTGCTCATTGTATTTTTCTGTGAACTACTGTCTGATGTGTCTTTTATTATACTGTTCATTGTATTGTCCTGTGAACTACTGTCGTGTCGTTTCTTTTATTATACTGTTCATTGTGTTGTCCTGTGAACTACTGTCTTGTCGTGTCTTTTATTATACTGTTCATTGTATTGTCCTGTGAACTACTGTCTTGTGGTGTCTTTTAATATACTGTTCATTGTATGGTCTTGTGAACTACTGTCTTTTCGTCTCTTTTATTATACTGTTCATTGTATTGTCCTGTGAACTACTGTCTTGTCGTGTCTTTTATTATACTGCTCATTGTATTGTTCTGTGAACTACTCTCTGATGTGTCTTTTATTATACTGTTCATTGTATTTTCCTGTGAACTACTGTCGTGTCATTTCTTTTATTATACTGTTCATTGTGTTGTCCTGTGAACTACTGTCTGGTCGTGTCTTTATTATACTGTATATTGTATTGTCCTGTGAACTACTGTCTTGTCGTGTCTTTTATTATACTGTTCATTGTATTGTCCTGTGAACTACTGTCTTGTCGTGTCTTTTATCATACTGTTCATTGCATTGTCCTGTGAACTACTGTCTTGTCGTTCCTTTTATTATTCTGTTCATTGTATTGCCCTGTGAACTACTATCTTGTCGTGTCTTTTATTATACTGCTCATTGTATTGTTCTGTGAACTACTGTCTTGTCGTGTCTTTTATTATACTATTCATTGTATTGACCTATGAACTACTGTCTGGTCGTGTCTTTATTATACTGTTCATTGTATTGTCCTGTGAACTACTGTTTTTTCGTCTCTTTTATTATACTGTTCATTGTATTGTCCTGTGAACTACTGTCTTGTCGTGTCTTTTAGTATACTGTTCATTGTATTGTCCTGTGAACTACCGTCTTGTCGTGTCTATTATTGTACTGCTCATTGTATTGTCCTGTGAACTACTGTCTGGTCGTGTCTTTTTTTATACTGTTCATTGTATTGTCCTGTGAACTACTTTCTTGTCGTGTCTTTCATTATACTGTTCATTGTATTGTCCTGTGAACTACTGTCTTGTCGTGTCTTATATTATACTGTTCATTGTATTGTCCTGTGAACTACTGTCTTGTCGTGTCTTTTATTATACTGTTCATTGTATTGTCCTGTGAACTACCGTCTTGTCGTGTCTATTATTGTACTGCTCATTGTATTGTCCTGTGAACTACTGTCTGGTCGTGTCTTTTATTATAATGCTCATTGTATTGTCCTGTGAACTACTGTCTTGTCTAGTCTTTTATTATACTGTTCATTGTATTGTCCTGTGAACTACTGTCTTGTCGTGTCTTTTATTATATTGTTCATTATATTGTCCTGTGAACTACTGTCGTGTCGTATCTTTTATTATACTGTTCATTGTATTGTCCTGTGAACTACTGTCTTGTCGTGTCTTTTATTATTCTGTTCATTGTATTGTCCTGTGAACTACTATCTTGGCATGTCTTTTATTATACTGCTCATTGTATTGTTCTGTGAACTACTTTCTTGTCGTGTCTTTTATTATACTGTTCATTGTATTGTCCTGTGAACTACTGTCTTGTCGTTTCTTTTATTATGCTGTTCATTGTATTTTCCTGTGAACTCCTGTCTTGTCGTGTCTTTTCTTATACTGTTCATTGTATTGTCCTGTGAACTACTGTCTTGTCGTGTCTTTTATTATACTGTTCATTGTATTGTCCTGTGAACTACTTTCTTGTCGTGTCTTTTAATATACTGTTCATTGCATTGTCCTGTGAACTACTGTCTTGTCGTTCCTTTTATTATTCTGTTCATTGTATTGCCCTGTGAACTACTATCTTGTCGTGTCTTTTATTATACTGCTCATTGTATTGTTCTGTGAACTACTGTCTTGTCGTGTCCTTTATTATACTGTTCATTGTATTGTCCTGTGAACTACTGTCTTGTCGTGTCTTTTATTATACTATTCATTGTATTGACCTATGAACTACTGTCTGGTCGTGTCTTTATTATACTGTTCATTGTATTGTCCTGTGAACTACTGTTTTTTCGTCTCTTTTATTATACTGTTCATTGTATTGTCCTGTGAACTACTGTCTTGTCGTGTCTTTTAGTATACTGTTCATTGTATTGTCCTGTGAACTACCGTCTTGTCGTGTCTATTATTGTACTGCTCATTGTATTGTCCTGTGAACTACTGTCTGGTCGTGTCTTTTATTATACTGCTCATTGTATTGTCCTGTGAACTACTGTCTTGTCTAGTCTTTTATTATACTGTTCATTGTATTGTCCTGTGAACTACTGTCTTGTCGTGTCTTTTATTATACTGCTCATTGTATTGTCCTGTGAACTACTGTCTTGTCTAGTCTTTTATTATACTGTTCATTGTATTGTCCTGTGAACTACTGTCTTGTCGTGTCTTTTATTATACTGTTCATTGTATTGTCCTGTGAAATACTGTCTTTTCGTCTCTTTTATTATACTGTTCATTGTATTGTCCTGTGAACTACTGTCTTGTCGTGTCTTTTATTATACTGCTCATTGTATTTTTCTGTGAACTACTGTCTGATGTGTCTTTTATTATACTGTTCATTGTATTGTCCTGTGAACTACTGTCGTGTCGTTTCTTTTATTATACTGTTCATTGTGTTGTCCTGTGAACTACTGTCTTGTCGTGTCTTTTATTATACTGTTCATTGTATTGACCTGTGAACTACTGTCTTTTCGTCTCTTTTATTATACTGTTCATTGTATTGTCCTGTGAACTACTGTCTTGTCGTGTCTTTTAGTATACTGTTCATTGTATTGTCCTGTGAACTACCGTCTTGTCGTGTCTATTATTGTACTGCTCATTGTATTGTCCTGTGAACTACTGTCTGGTCGTGTCTTTTATTATACTGTTCATTGTATTGTCCTGTGAACTACTGTCTTGTCGTGTCTTTTATTATTCTGTTCATTGTATTGTCCTGTGAACTACTATCTTGGCATGTCTTTTATTATACTGCTCATTGTATTGTCCTGTGAACTACTGTCTTGTCGTGTCTTTTATTATACTGCTCATTGTATTTTTCTGTGAACTACTGTCTGATGTGTCTTTTATTATACTGTTCATTGTATTGTCCTGTGAACTACTGTCGTGTCGTTTCTTTTATTATACTGTTCATTGTGTTGTCCTGTGAACTACTGTCTTGTCGTGTCTTTTATTATACTGTTCATTGTATTGTCCTGTGAACTACTGTCTTGTGGTGTCTTTTAATATACTGTTCATTGTATGGTCTTGTGAACTACTGTCTTTTCGTCTCTTTTATTATACTGTTCATTGTATTGTCCTGTGAACTACTGTCTTGTCGTGTCTTTTATTATACTGCTCATTGTATTGTTCTGTGAACTACTCTCTGATGTGTCTTTTATTATACTGTTCATTGTATTTTCCTGTGAACTACTGTCGTGTCATTTCTTTTATTATACTGTTCATTGTGTTGTCCTGTGAACTACTGTCTGGTCGTGTCTTTATTATACTGTATATTGTATTGTCCTGTGAACTACTGTCTTGTCGTGTCTTTTATTATACTGTTCATTGTATTGTCCTGTGAACTACTGTCTTGTCGTGTCTTTTATCATACTGTTCATTGCATTGTCCTGTGAACTACTGTCTTGTCGTTCCTTTTATTATTCTGTTCATTGTATTGCCCTGTGAACTACTATCTTGTCGTGTCTTTTATTATACTGCTCATTGTATTGTTCTGTGAACTACTGTCTTGTCGTGTCTTTTATTATACTATTCATTGTATTGACCTATGAACTACTGTCTGGTCGTGTCTTTATTATACTGTTCATTGTATTGTCCTGTGAACTACTGTTTTTTCGTCTCTTTTATTATACTGTTCATTGTATTGTCCTGTGAACTACTGTCTTGTCGTGTCTTTTAGTATACTGTTCATTGTATTGTCCTGTGAACTACCGTCTTGTCGTGTCTATTATTGTACTGCTCATTGTATTGTCCTGTGAACTACTGTCTGGTCGTGTCTTTTTTTATACTGTTCATTGTATTGTCCTGTGAACTACTTTCTTGTCGTGTCTTTCATTATACTGTTCATTGTATTGTCCTGTGAACTACTGTCTTGTCGTGTCTTATATTATACTGTTCATTGTATTGTCCTGTGAACTACTGTCTTGTCGTGTCTTTTATTATACTGTTCATTGTATTGTCCTGTGAACTACCGTCTTGTCGTGTCTATTATTGTACTGCTCATTGTATTGTCCTGTGAACTACTGTCTGGTCGTGTCTTTTATTATAATGCTCATTGTATTGTCCTGTGAACTACTGTCTTGTCTAGTCTTTTATTATACTGTTCATTGTATTGTCCTGTGAACTACTGTCTTGTCGTGTCTTTTATTATATTGTTCATTATATTGTCCTGTGAACTACTGTCGTGTCGTATCTTTTATTATACTGTTCATTGTATTGTCCTGTGAACTACTGTCTTGTCGTGTCTTTTATTATTCTGTTCATTGTATTGTCCTGTGAACTACTATCTTGGCATGTCTTTTATTATACTGCTCATTGTATTGTTCTGTGAACTACTTTCTTGTCGTGTCTTTTATTATACTGTTCATTGTATTGTCCTGTGAACTACTGTCTTGTCGTTTCTTTTATTATGCTGTTCATTGTATTTTCCTGTGAACTCCTGTCTTGTCGTGTCTTTTCTTATACTGTTCATTGTATTGTCCTGTGAACTACTGTCTTGTCGTGTCTTTTATTATACTGTTCATTGTATTGTCCTGTGAACTACTTTCTTGTCGTGTCTTTTAATATACTGTTCATTGCATTGTCCTGTGAACTACTGTCTTGTCGTTCCTTTTATTATTCTGTTCATTGTATTGCCCTGTGAACTACTATCTTGTCGTGTCTTTTATTATACTGCTCATTGTATTGGTCTGTGAACTACTGTCTTGTCGTGTCCTTTATTATACTGTTCATTGTATTGTCCTGTGAACTACTGTCTTGTCGTGTCTTTTATTATACTATTCATTGTATTGACCTATGAACTACTGTCTGGTCGTGTCTTTATTATACTGTTCATTGTATTGTCCTGTGAACTACTGTTTTTTCGTCTCTTTTATTATACTGTTCATTGTATTGTCCTGTGAACTACTGTCTTGTCGTGTCTTTTAGTATACTGTTCATTGTATTGTCCTGTGAACTACCGTCTTGTCGTGTCTATTATTGTACTGCTCATTGTATTGTCCTGTGAACTACTGTCTGGTCGTGTCTTTTATTATACTGCTCATTGTATTGTCCTGTGAACTACTGTCTTGTCTAGTCTTTTATTATACTGTTCATTGTATTGTCCTGTGAACTACTGTCTTGTCGTGTCTTTTATTATACTGCTCATTGTATTGTCCTGTGAACTACTGTCTTGTCTAGTCTTTTATTATACTGTTCATTGTATTGTCCTGTGAACTACTGTCTTGTCGTGTCTTTTATTATACTGTTCATTGTATTGTCCTGTGAAATACTGTCTTTTCGTCTCTTTTATTATACTGTTCATTGTATTGTCCTGTGAACTACTGTCTTGTCGTGTCTTTTATTATACTGCTCATTGTATTTTTCTGTGAACTACTGTCTGATGTGTCTTTTATTATACTGTTCATTGTATTGTCCTGTGAACTACTGTCGTGTCGTTTCTTTTATTATACTGTTCATTGTGTTGTCCTGTGAACTACTGTCTTGTCGTGTCTTTTATTATACTGTTCATTGTATTGACCTGTGAACTACTGTCTTTTCGTCTCTTTTATTATACTGTTCATTGTATTGTCCTGTGAACTACTGTCTTGTCGTGTCTTTTAGTATACTGTTCATTGTATTGTCCTGTGAACTACCGTCTTGTCGTGTCTATTATTGTACTGCTCATTGTATTGTCCTGTGAACTACTGTCTGGTCGTGTCTTTTATTATACTGTTCATTGTATTGTCCTGTGAACTACTGTCTTGTCGTGTCTTTTATTATACTGCTCATTGTATTGTTCTGTGAACTACTCTCTGATGTGTCTTTTATTATACTGTTCATTGTATTTTCCTGTGAACTACTGTCGTGTCATTTCTTTTATCATACTGTTCATTGCATTGTCCTGTGAACTACTGTCTTGTCGTTCCTTTTATTATTCTGTTCATTGTATTGCCCTGTGAACTACTATCTTGTCGTGTCTTTTATTATACTGCTCATTGTATTGTTCTGTGAACTACTGTCTTGTCGTGTCTTTTATTATACTATTCATTGTATTGACCTATGAACTACTGTCTGGTCGTGTCTTTATTATACTGTTCATTGTATTGTCCTGTGAACTACTGTTTTTTCGTCTCTTTTATTATACGGTTCATTGTATTGTCCTGTGAACTACTGTCTTGTCGTGTCTTTTAGTATACTGTTCATTGTATTGTCCTGTGAACTACCGTCTTGTCGTGTCTATTATTGTACTGCTCATTGTATTGTCCTGTGAACTACTGTCTGGTCGTGTCTTTTTTTATACTGTTCATTGTATTGTCCTGTGAACTACTTTCTTGTCGTGTCTTTTATTATACTGTTCATTGTATTGTCCTGTGAACTACTGTCTTGTCGTGTCTTATATTATACTGTTCATTGTATTGTCCTGTGAACTACTGTCTTGTCGTGTCTTTTATTATACTGTTCATTGTATTGTCCTGTGAACTACCGTCTTGTCGTGTCTATTATTGTACTGCTCATTGTATTGTCCTGTGAACTACTGTCTGGTCGTGTCTTTTATTATAATGCTCATTGTATTGTCCTGTGAACTACTGTCTTGTCTAGTCTTTTATTATACTGTTCATTGTATTGTCCTGTGAACTACTGTCTTGTCGTGTCTTTTATTATACTGCTCATTGTATTGTCCTGTGAACTACTGTCTTGTCTAGTCTTTTATTATACTGTTCATTGTATTGTCCTGTGAACTACTGTCTTGTCGTGTCTTTTATTATACTGTTCATTGTATTGTCCTGTGAAATACTGTCTTTTCGTCTCTTTTATTATACTGTTCATTGTATTGTCCTGTGAACTACTGTCTTGTCGTGTCTTTTATTATACTGCTCATTGTATTTTTCTGTGAACTACTGTCTGATGTGTCTTTTATTATACTGTTCATTGTATTGTCCTGTGAACTACTGTCGTGTCGTTTCTTTTATTATACTGTTCATTGTGTTGTCCTGTGAACTACTGTCTTGTCGTGTCTTTTATTATACTGTTCATTGTATTGACCTGTGAACTACTGTCTTTTCGTCTCTGTTATTATACTGTTCATTGTATTGTCCTGTGAACTACTGTCTTGTCGTGTCTTTTAGTATACTGTTCATTGTATTGTCCTGTGAACTACCGTCTTGTCGTGTCTATTATTGTACTGCTCATTGTATTGTCCTGTGAACTACTGTCTGGTCGTGTCTTTTATTATACTGCTCATTGTATTGTCCTGTGAACTACTGTCTTGTCTAGTCTTTTATTATACTGTTCATTGTATTGTCCTGTGAACTACTGTCTTGTCGTGTCTTTTATTATACTGCTCATTGTATTGTCCTGTGAACTACTGTCTTGTCTAGTCTTTTATTATACTGTTCATTGTATTGTCCTGTGAACTACTGTCTTGTCGTGTCTTTTATTATTCTGTTCATTGTATTGTCCTGTGAACTACTATCTTGGCATGTCTTTTATTATACTGCTCATTGTATTGTCCTGTGAACTACTGTCTTGTCGTGTCTTTTATTATACTGCTCATTGTATTTTTCTGTGAACTACTGTCTGATGTGTCTTTTATTATACTGTTCATTGTATTGTCCTGTGAACTACTGTCGTGTCGTTTCTTTTATTATACTGTTCATTGTGTTGTCCTGTGAACTACTGTCTTGTCGTGTCTTTTATTATACTGTTCATTGTATTGTCCTGTGAACTACTGTCTTGTGGTGTCTTTTAATATACTGTTCATTGTATGGTCTTGTGAACTACTGTCTTTTCGTCTCTTTTATTATACTGTTCATTGTATTGTCCTGTGAACTACTCTCTTGTCGTGTCTTTTATTATACTGCTCATTGTATTGTTCTGTGAACTACTCTCTGATGTGTCTTTTATTATACTGTTCATTGTATTTTCCTGTGAACTACTGTCGTGTCATTTCTTTTATTATACTGTTCATTGTGTTGTCCTGTGAACTACTGTCTGGTCGTGTCTTTATTATACTGTATATTGTATTGTCCTGTGAACTACTGTCTTGTCGTGTCTTTTATTATACTGTTCATTGTATTGTCCTGTGAACTACTGTCTTGTCGTGTCTTTTATCATACTGTTCATTGCATTGTCCTGTGAACTACTGTCTTGTCGTTCCTTTTATTATTCTGTTCATTGTATTGCCCTGTGAACTACTATCTTGTCGTGTCTTTTATTATACTGCTCATTGTATTGTTCTGTGAACTACTGTCTTGTCGTGTCTTTTATTATACTATTCATTGTATTGACCTATGAACTACTGTCTGGTCGTGTCTTTATTATACTGTTCATTGTATTGTCCTGTGAACTACTGTTTTTTCGTCTCTTTTATTATACTGTTCATTGTATTGTCCTGTGAACTACTGTCTTGTCGTGTCTTTTAGTATACTGTTCATTGTATTGTCCTGTGAACTACCGTCTTGTTGTGTCTATTATTGTACTGCTCATTGTATTGTCCTGTGAACTACTGTCTGGTCGTGTCTTTTTTTATACTGTTCATTGTATTGTCCTGTGAACTACTTTCTTGTCGTGTCTTTTATTATACTGTTCATTGTATTGTCCTGTGAACTACTGTCTTGTCGTGTCTTATATTATACTGTTCATTGTATTGTCCTGTGAACTACTGTCTTGTCGTGTCTTTTATTATACTGTTCATTGTATTGTCCTGTGAACTACCGTCTTGTCGTGTCTATTATTGTACTGCTCATTGTATTGTCCTGTGAACTACTGTCTGGTCGTGTCTTTTATTATAATGCTCATTGTATTGTCCTGTGAACTACTGTCTTGTCTAGTCTTTTATTATACTGTTCATTGTATTGTCCTGTGAACTACTGTCTTGTCGTGTCTTTTATTATATTGTTCATTATATTGTCCTGTGAACTACTGTCTTGTCGTATCTTTTATTATACTGTTCATTGTATTGTCCTGTGAACTACTGTCTTGTCGTGTCTTTTATTATTCTGTTCATTGTATTGTCCTGTGAACTACTATCTTGGCATGTCTTTTATTATACTGCTCATTGTATTGTTCTGTGAACTACTTTCTTGTCGTGTCTTTTATTATACTGTTCATTGTATTGTCCTGTGAACTACTGTCTTGTCGTTTCTTTTATTATGCTGTTCATTGTATTTTCCTGTGAACTCCTGTCTTGTCTTGTCTTTTCTTATACTGTTCATTGTATTGTCCTGTGAACTACTGTCTTGTCGTGTCTTTTATTATACTGTTCATTGTATTGTCCTGTGAACTACTTTCTTGTCGTGTCTTTTATTATACTGTTCATTGCATTGTCCTGTGAACTACTGTCTTGTCGTTCCTTTTATTATTCTGTTCATTGTATTGCCCTGTGAACTACTATCTTGTCGTGTCTTTTATTATACTGCTCATTGTATTGTTCTGTGAACTACTGTCTTGTCGTGTCCTTTATTATACTGTTCATTGTATTGCCCTGTGAACTACTGTCTTGTCGTGTCTTTTATTATACTATTCATTGTATTGACCTATGAACTACTGTCTGGTCGTGTCTTTATTATACTGTTCATTGTATTGTCCTGTGAACTACTGTTTTTTCGTCTCTTTTATTATACTGTTCATTGTATTGTCCTGTGAACTACTGTCTTGTCGTGTCTTTTAGTATACTGTTCATTGTATTGTCCTGTGAACTACCGTCTTGTCGTGTCTATTATTGTACTGCTCATTGTATTGTCCTGTGAACTACTGTCTGGTCGTGTCTTTTATTATACTGCTCATTGTATTGTCCTGTGAACTACTGTCTTGTCTAGTCTTTTATTATACTGTTCATTGTATTGTCCTGTGAACTACTGTCTTGTCGTGTCTTTTATTATACTGCTCATTGTATTGTCCTGTGAACTACTGTCTTGTCTAGTCTTTTATTATACTGTTCATTGTATTGTCCTGTGAACTACTGTCTTGTCGTGTCTTTTATTATACTGTTCATTGTATTGTCCTGTGGACTACTGTCGTCGTGTCTTTTATTATACTGTTCATTGTATTGTCATGTGAACTACTGTCTTGTCGTGTCTTTTTTTATACTGTTCATTGTATTGTCCTGTGAACTACTTTCTTGTCGTGTCTTTTATTATACTGTTCATTGTATTGTCCTGTGAACTACTGTCTTGTCGTGTCTTATATTATACTGTTCATTGTATTGTCCTGTGAACTACTGTCTTGTCGTGTCTTTTATTATACTGTTCATTGTATTGTCCTGTGAACTACCGTCTTGTCGTGTCTATTATTGTACTGCTCATTGTATTGTCCTGTGAACTACTGTCTTGTCGTGTCTTTTATTATACTGTTCATTGTATTGTCCTGTGAACTACTGTCTTGTCGTGTCTTTTATTATAATGTTCATTGTATTGTCCTGTGAACTACTGTCTTGTCGTGTCTTTTTTTATACTGTTCATTGTATTGTCCTGTGAACTACTTTCTTGTCGTGTCTTTTATTATACTGTTCATTGTATTGTCCTGTGAACTACTGTCTTGTCGTGTCTTATATTATACTGTTCATTGTATTGTCCTGTGAACTACTGTCTTGTCGTGTCTTTTATTATACTGTTCATTGTATTGTCCTGTGAACTACCGTCTTGTCGTGTCTATTATTGTACTGCTCATTGTATTGTCCTGTGAACTACTGTCTGGTCGTGTCTTTTATTATAATGCTCATTGTATTGTCCTGTGAACTACTGTCTTGTCTAGTCTTTTATTATACTGTTCATTGTATTGTCCTGTGAACTACTGTCTTGTCGTGTCTTTTATTTTATTGTTCATTATATTGTCCTGTGAACTACTGTCTTGTCGTATCTTTTAGTATACTGTTCATTGTATTGTCCTGTGAACTACTGTCTTGTCGTGTCTTTTATTATTCTGTTCATTGTATTGTCCTGTGAACTACTATCTTGGCATGTCTTTTATTATACTGCTCATTGTATTGTTCTGTGAACTACTTTCTTGTCGTGTCTTTTATTATACTGTTCATTGTATTGTCCTGTGAACTACTGTCTTGTCGTTTCTTTTATTATGCTGTTCATTGTATTTTCCTGTGAACTCCTGTCTTGTCGTGTCTTTTCTTATACTGTTCATTGTATTGTCCTGTGAACTACTGTCTTGTCGTGTCTTTTATTATACTGTTCATTGTATTGTCCTGTGAACTACTTTCTTGTCGTGTCTTTTATTATACTGTTCATTGCATTGTCCTGTGAACTACTGTCTTGTCGTTCCTTTTATTATTCTGTTCATTGTATTGCCCTGTGAACTACTATCTTGTCGTGTCTTTTATTACACTGCTCATTGTATTGTTCTGTGAACTACTGTCTTGTCGTGTCCTTTATTATACTGTTCATTGTATTGTCCTGTGAAATACTGTCTTGTCGTGTCTTTTATTATACTATTCATTGTATTGACCTATGAACTACTGTCTGGTCGTGTCTTTATTATACTGTTCATTGTATTGTCCTGTGAACTACTGTTTTTTCGTCTCTTTTATTATACTGTTCATTGTATTGTCCTGTGAACTACTGTCTTGTCGTGTCTTTTAGTATACTGTTCATTGTATTGTCCTGTGAACTACCGTCTTGTCGTGTCTATTATTGTACTGCTCATTGTATTGTCCTGTGAACTACTGTCTGGTCGTGTCTTTTATTATACTGCTCATTGTATTGTCCTGTGAACTACTGTCTTGTCTAGTCTTTTATTATACTGTTCATTGTATTGTCCTGTGAACTACTGTCTTGTCGTGTCTTTTATTATACTGCTCATTGTATTGTCCTGTGAACTACTGTCTTGTCTAGTCTTTTATTATACTGTTCATTGTATTGTCCTGTGAACTACTGTCTTGTCGTGTCTTTTATTATACTGTTCATTGTATTGTCCTGTGAAATACTGTCTTTTCGTCTCTTTTATTATACTGTTCATTGTATTGTCCTGTGAACTACTGTCTTGTCGTGTCTTTTATTATACTGCTCATTGTATTTTTCTGTGAACTACTGTCTGATGTGTCTTTTATTATACTGTTCATTGTATTGTCCTGTGAACTACTGTCGTGTCGTTTCTTTTATTATACTGTTCATTGTGTTGTCCTGTGAACTACTGTCTTGTCGTGTCTTTTATTATACTGTTCATTGTATTGACCTGTGAACTACTGTCTTTTCGTCTCTTTTATTATACTGTTCATTGTATTGTCCTGTGAACTACTGTCTTGTCGTGTCTTTTAGTATACTGTTCATTGTATTGTCCTGTGAACTACCGTCTTGTCGTGTCTATTATTGTACTGCTCATTGTATTGTCCTGTGAACTACTGTCTGGTCGTGTCTTTTATTATACTGTTCATTGTATTGTCCTGTGAACTACTGTCTTGTCGTGTCTTTTATTATACTGCTCATTGTATTGTTCTGTGAACTACTCTCTGATGTGTCTTTTATTATACTGTTCATTGTATTTTCCTGTGAACTACTGTCGTGTCATTTCTTTTATCATACTGTTCATTGCATTGTCCTGTGAACTACTGTCTTGTCGTTCCTTTTATTATTCTGTTCATTGTATTGCCCTGTGAACTACTATCTTGTCGTGTCTTTTATTATACTGCTCATTGTATTGTTCTGTGAACTACTGTCTTGTCGTGTCTTTTATTATACTATTCATTGTATTGACCTATGAACTACTGTCTGGTCGTGTCTTTATTATACTGTTCATTGTATTGTCCTGTGAACTACTGTTTTTTCGTCTCTTTTATTATACGGTTCATTGTATTGTCCTGTGAACTACTGTCTTGTCGTGTCTTTTAGTATACTGTTCATTGTATTGTCCTGTGAACTACCGTCTTGTCGTGTCTATTATTGTACTGCTCATTGTATTGTCCTGTGAACTACTGTCTGGTCGTGTCTTTTTTTATACTGTTCATTGTATTGTCCTGTGAACTACTTTCTTGTCGTGTCTTTTATTATACTGTTCATTGTATTGTCCTGTGAACTACTGTCTTGTCGTGTCTTATATTATACTGTTCATTGTATTGTCCTGTGAACTACTGTCTTGTCGTGTCTTTTATTATACTGTTCATTGTATTGTCCTGTGAACTACCGTCTTGTCGTGTCTATTATTGTACTGCTCATTGTATTGTCCTGTGAACTACTGTCTGGTCGTGTCTTTTATTATAATGCTCATTGTATTGTCCTGTGAACTACTGTCTTGTCTAGTCTTTTATTATACTGTTCATTGTATTGTCCTGTGAACTACTGTCTTGTCGTGTCTTTTATTATACTGCTCATTGTATTGTCCTGTGAACTACTGTCTTGTCTAGTCTTTTATTATACTGTTCATTGTATTGTCCTGTGAACTACTGTCTTGTCGTGTCTTTTATTATACTGTTCATTGTATTGTCCTGTGAAATACTGTCTTTTCGTCTCTTTTATTATACTGTTCATTGTATTGTCCTGTGAACTACTGTCTTGTCGTGTCTTTTATTATACTGCTCATTGTATTTTTCTGTGAACTACTGTCTGATGTGTCTTTTATTATACTGTTCATTGTATTGTCCTGTGAACTACTGTCGTGTCGTTTCTTTTATTATACTGTTCATTGTGTTGTCCTGTGAACTACTGTCTTGTCGTGTCTTTTATTATACTGTTCATTGTATTGACCTGTGAACTACTGTCTTTTCGTCTCTGTTATTATACTGTTCATTGTATTGTCCTGTGAACTACTGTCTTGTCGTGTCTTTTAGTATACTGTTCATTGTATTGTCCTGTGAACTACCGTCTTGTCGTGTCTATTATTGTACTGCTCATTGTATTGTCCTGTGAACTACTGTCTGGTCGTGTCTTTTATTATACTGCTCATTGTATTGTCCTGTGAACTACTGTCTTGTCTAGTCTTTTATTATACTGTTCATTGTATTGTCCTGTGAACTACTGTCTTGTCGTGTCTTTTATTATACTGCTCATTGTATTGTCCTGTGAACTACTGTCTTGTCTAGTCTTTTATTATACTGTTCATTGTATTGTCCTGTGAACTACTGTCTTGTCGTGTCTTTTATTATTCTGTTCATTGTATTGTCCTGTGAACTACTATCTTGGCATGTCTTTTATTATACTGCTCATTGTATTGTCCTGTGAACTACTGTCTTGTCGTGTCTTTTATTATACTGCTCATTGTATTTTTCTGTGAACTACTGTCTGATGTGTCTTTTATTATACTGTTCATTGTATTGTCCTGTGAACTACTGTCGTGTCGTTTCTTTTATTATACTGTTCATTGTGTTGTCCTGTGAACTACTGTCTTGTCGTGTCTTTTATTATACTGTTCATTGTATTGTCCTGTGAACTACTGTCTTGTGGTGTCTTTTAATATACTGTTCATTGTATGGTCTTGTGAACTACTGTCTTTTCGTCTCTTTTATTATACTGTTCATTGTATTGTCCTGTGAACTACTCTCTTGTCGTGTCTTTTATTATACTGCTCATTGTATTGTTCTGTGAACTACTCTCTGATGTGTCTTTTATTATACTGTTCATTGTATTTTCCTGTGAACTACTGTCGTGTCATTTCTTTTATTATACTGTTCATTGTGTTGTCCTGTGAACTACTGTCTGGTCGTGTCTTTATTATACTGTATATTGTATTGTCCTGTGAACTACTGTCTTGTCGTGTCTTTTATTATACTGTTCATTGTATTGTCCTGTGAACTACTGTCTTGTCGTGTCTTTTATCATACTGTTCATTGCATTGTCCTGTGAACTACTGTCTTGTCGTTCCTTTTATTATTCTGTTCATTGTATTGCCCTGTGAACTACTATCTTGTCGTGTCTTTTATTATACTGCTCATTGTATTGTTCTGTGAACTACTGTCTTGTCGTGTCTTTTATTATACTATTCATTGTATTGACCTATGAACTACTGTCTGGTCGTGTCTTTATTATACTGTTCATTGTATTGTCCTGTGAACTACTGTTTTTTCGTCTCTTTTATTATACTGTTCATTGTATTGTCCTGTGAACTACTGTCTTGTCGTGTCTTTTAGTATACTGTTCATTGTATTGTCCTGTGAACTACCGTCTTGTCGTGTCTATTATTGTACTGCTCATTGTATTGTCCTGTGAACTACTGTCTGGTCGTGTCTTTTTTTATACTGTTCATTGTATTGTCCTGTGAACTACTTTCTTGTCGTGTCTTTTATTATACTGTTCATTGTATTGTCCTGTGAACTACTGTCTTGTCGTGTCTTATATTATACTGTTCATTGTATTGTCCTGTGAACTACTGTCTTGTCGTGTCTTTTATTATACTGTTCATTGTATTGTCCTGTGAACTACCGTCTTGTCGTGTCTATTATTGTACTGCTCATTGTATTGTCCTGTGAACTACTGTCTGGTCGTGTCTTTTATTATAATGCTCATTGTATTGTCCTGTGAACTACTGTCTTGTCTAGTCTTTTATTATACTGTTCATTGTATTGTCCTGTGAACTACTGTCTTGTCGTGTCTTTTATTATATTGTTCATTATATTGTCCTGTGAACTACTGTCTTGTCGTATCTTTTATTATACTGTTCATTGTATTGTCCTGTGAACTACTGTCTTGTCGTGTCTTTTATTATTCTGTTCATTGTATTGTCCTGTGAACTACTATCTTGGCATGTCTTTTATTATACTGCTCATTGTATTGTTCTGTGAACTACTTTCTTGTCGTGTCTTTTATTATACTGTTCATTGTATTGTCCTGTGAACTACTGTCTTGTCGTTTCTTTTATTATGCTGTTCATTGTATTTTCCTGTGAACTCCTGTCTTGTCTTGTCTTTTCTTATACTGTTCATTGTATTGTCCTGTGAACTACTGTCTTGTCGTGTCTTTTATTATACTGTTCATTGTATTGTCCTGTGAACTACTTTCTTGTCGTGTCTTTTATTATACTGTTCATTGCATTGTCCTGTGAACTACTGTCTTGTCGTTCCTTTTATTATTCTGTTCATTGTATTGCCCTGTGAACTACTATCTTGTCGTGTCTTTTATTATACTGCTCATTGTATTGTTCTGTGAACTACTGTCTTGTCGTGTCCTTTATTATACTGTTCATTGTATTGCCCTGTGAACTACTGTCTTGTCGTGTCTTTTATTATACTATTCATTGTATTGACCTATGAACTACTGTCTGGTCGTGTCTTTATTATACTGTTCATTGTATTGTCCTGTGAACTACTGTTTTTTCGTCTCTTTTATTATACTGTTCATTGTATTGTCCTGTGAACTACTGTCTTGTCGTGTCTTTTAGTATACTGTTCATTGTATTGTCCTGTGAACTACCGTCTTGTCGTGTCTATTATTGTACTGCTCATTGTATTGTCCTGTGAACTACTGTCTGGTCGTGTCTTTTATTATACTGCTCATTGTATTGTCCTGTGAACTACTGTCTTGTCTAGTCTTTTATTATACTGTTCATTGTATTGTCCTGTGAACTACTGTCTTGTCGTGTCTTTTATTATACTGCTCATTGTATTGTCCTGTGAACTACTGTCTTGTCTAGTCTTTTATTATACTGTTCATTGTATTGTCCTGTGAACTACTGTCTTGTCGTGTCTTTTATTATACTGTTCATTGTATTGTCCTGTGGACTACTGTCGTCGTGTCTTTTATTATACTGTTCATTGTATTGTCATGTGAACTACTGTCTTGTCGTGTCTTTTTTTATACTGTTCATTGTATTGTCCTGTGAACTACTTTCTTGTCGTGTCTTTTATTATACTGTTCATTGTATTGTCCTGTGAACTACTGTCTTGTCGTGTCTTATATTATACTGTTCATTGTATTGTCCTGTGAACTACTGTCTTGTCGTGTCTTTTATTATACTGTTCATTGTATTGTCCTGTGAACTACCGTCTTGTCGTGTCTATTATTGTACTGCTCATTGTATTGTCCTGTGAACTACTGTCTTGTCGTGTCTTTTATTATACTGTTCATTGTATTGTCCTGTGAACTACTGTCTTGTCGTGTCTTTTATTATACTGTTCATTGTATTGTCCTGTGAACTACTGTCTTGTCGTGTCTTTTTTTATACTGTTCATTGTATTGTCCTGTGAACTACTTTCTTGTCGTGTCTTTTATTATACTGTTCATTGTATTGTCCTGTGAACTACTGTCTTGTCGTGTCTTATATTATACTGTTCATTGTATTGTCCTGTGAACTACTGTCTTGTCGTGTCTTTTATTATACTGTTCATTGTATTGTCCTGTGAACTACCGTCTTGTCGTGTCTATTATTGTACTGCTCATTGTATTGTCCTGTGAACTACTGTCTGGTCGTGTCTTTTATTATAATGCTCATTGTATTGTCCTGTGAACTACTGTCTTGTCTAGTCTTTTATTATACTGTTCATTGTATTGTCCTGTGAACTACTGTCTTGTCGTGTCTTTTATTTTATTGTTCATTATATTGTCCTGTGAACTACTGTCTTGTCGTATCTTTTAGTATACTGTTCATTGTATTGTCCTGTGAACTACTGTCTTGTCGTGTCTTTTATTATTCTGTTCATTGTATTGTCCTGTGAACTACTATCTTGGCATGTCTTTTATTATACTGCTCATTGTATTGTTCTGTGAACTACTTTCTTGTCGTGTCTTTTATTATACTGTTCATTGTATTGTCCTGTGAACTACTGTCTTGTCGTTTCTTTTATTATGCTGTTCATTGTATTTTCCTGTGAACTCCTGTCTTGTCGTGTCTTTTCTTATACTGTTCATTGTATTGTCCTGTGAACTACTGTCTTGTCGTGTCTTTTATTATACTGTTCATTGTATTGTCCTGTGAACTACTTTCTTGTCGTGTCTTTTATTATACTGTTCATTGCATTGTCCTGTGAACTACTGTCTTGTCGTTCCTTTTATTATTCTGTTCATTGTATTGCCCTGTGAACTACTATCTTGTCGTGTCTTTTATTACACTGCTCATTGTATTGTTCTGTGAACTACTGTCTTGTCGTGTCCTTTATTATACTGTTCATTGTATTGTCCTGTGAAATACTGTCTTGTCGTGTCTTTTATTATACTATTCATTGTATTGACCTATGAACTACTGTCTGGTCGTGTCTTTATTATACTGTTCATTGTATTGTCCTGTGAACTACTGTTTTTTCGTCTCTTTTATTATACTGTTCATTGTATTGTCCTGTGAACTACTGTCTTGTCGTGTCTTTTAGTATACTGTTCATTGTATTGTCCTGTGAACTACCGTCTTGTCGTGTCTATTATTGTACTGCTCATTGTATTGTCCTGTGAACTACTGTCTGGTCGTGTCTTTTATTATACTGCTCATTGTATTGTCCTGTGAACTACTGTCTTGTCTAGTCTTTTATTATACTGTTCATTGTATTGTCCTGTGAACTACTGTCTTGTCGTGTCTTTTATTATACTGCTCATTGTATTGTCCTGTGAACTACTGTCTTGTCTAGTCTTTTATTATACTGTTCATTGTATTGTCCTGTGAACTACTGTCTTGTCGTGTCTTTTATTATACTGTTCATTGTATTGTCCTGTGAAATACTGTCTTTTCGTCTCTTTTATTATACTGTTCATTGTATTGTCCTGTGAACTACTGTCGTGTCGTTTCTTTTATTATACTGTTCATTGTGTTGTCCTGTGAACTACTGTCTTGTCGTGTCTTTTATTATACTGTTCATTGTATTGACCTGTGAACTACTGTCTTTTCCTCTCTTTTATTATACTGTTCATTGTATTGTCCTGTGAACTACTGTCTTGTCGTGTCTTTTAGTATACTGTTCATTGTATTGTCCTGTGAACTACCGTCTTGTCGTGTCTATTATTGTACTGCTCATTGTATTGTCCTGTGAACTACTGTCTGGTCGTGTCTTTTATTATACTGCTCATTGTATTGTCCTGTGAACTACTGTCTTGTCTAGTCTTTTATTATACTGTTCATTGTATTGTCCTGTGAACTACTGTCTTGTCGTGTCTTTTATTATACTGTTCATTGTATTGTCCTGTGAACTACTGTCTTGTCTAGTCTTTTATTATACTGTTCATTGTATTGTCCTGTGAACTACTGTCTTGTCGTGTCTTTTATTATTCTGTTCATTGTATTGTCCTGTGAACTACTATCTTGGCATGTCTTTTATTATACTGCTCATTGTATTGTCCTGTGAACTACTGTCTTGTCGTGTCTTTTATTATACTGCTCATTGTATTTTTCTGTGAACTACTGTCTGATGTGTCTTTTATTATACTGTTCATTGTATTGTCCTGTGAACTACTGTCGTGTCGTTTCTTTTATTATACTGTTCATTGTGTTGTCCTGTGAACTACTGTCTTGTCGTGTCTTTTATTATACTGTTCATTGTATTGTCCTGTGAACTACTGTCTTGTGGTGTCTTTTAATATACTGTTCATTGTATGGTCTTGTGAACTACTGTCTTTTCGTCTCTTTTATTATACTGTTCATTGTATTGTCCTGTGAACTACTGTCTTGTCGTGTCTTTTATTATACTGCTCATTGTATTGTTCTGTGAACTACTCTCTGATGTGTCTTTTATTATACTGTTCATTGTATTTTCCTGTGAACTACTGTCGTGTCATTTCTTTTATTATACTGTTCATTGTGTTGTCCTGTGAACTACTGTCTGGTCGTGTCTTTATTATACTGTATATTGTATTGTCCTGTGAACTACTGTCTTGTCGTGTCTTTTATCATACTGTTCATTGCATTGTCCTGTGAACTACTGTCTTGTCGTTCCTTTTATTATTCTGTTCATTGTATTGCCCTGTGAACTACTATCTTGTCGTGTCTTTTATTATACTGCTCATTGTATTGTTCTGTGAACTACTGTCTTGTCGTGTCTTTTATTATACTATTCATTGTATTGACCTATGAACTACTGTCTGGTCGTGTCTTTATTATACTGTTCATTGTATTGTCCTGTGAACTACTGTCTTGTCGTGTCTTTTAGTATACTGTTCATTGTATTGTCCTGTGAACTACCGTCTTGTCGTGTCTATTATTGTACTGCTCATTGTATTGTCCTGTGAACTACTGTCTGGTCGTGTCTTTTTTTATACTGTTCATTGTATTGTCCTGTGAACTACTTTCTTGTCGTGTCTTTTATTATACTGTTCATTGTATTGTCCTGTGAACTACTGTCTTGTCGTGTCTTATATTATACTGTTCATTGTATTGTCCTGTGAACTACTGTCTTGTCGTGTCTTTTATTATACTGTTCATTGTATTGTCCTGTGAACTACCGTCTTGTCGTGTCTATTATTGTACTGCTCATTGTATTGTCCTGTGAACTACTGTCTGGTCGTGTCTTTTATTATAATGCTCATTGTATTGTCCTGTGAACTACTGTCTTGTCTAGTCTTTTATTATACTGTTCATTGTATTGTCCTGTGAACTACTGTCTTGTCGTGTCTTTTATTATATTGTTCATTATATTGTCCTGTGAACTACTGTCCTGTCGTATCTTTTATTATACTGTTCATTGTATTGTCCTGTGAACTACTGTCTTGTCGTGTCTTTTATTATTCTGTTCATTGTATTGTCCTGTGAACTACTATCTTGGCATGTCTTTTATTATACTGCTCATTGTATTGTTCTGTGAACTACTTTCTTGTCGTGTCTTTTATTATACTGTTCATTGTATTGTCCTGTGAACTACTGTCTTGTCGTTTCTTTTATTATGCTGTTCATTGTATTTTCCTGTGAACTCCTGTCTTGTCGTGTCTTTTCTTATACTGTTCATTGTATTGTCCTGTGAACTACTGTCTTGTCGTGTCTTTTATTATACTGTTCATTGTATTGTCCTGTGAACTACTTTCTTGTCGTGTCTTTTATTATACTGTGCATTGCATTGTCCTGTGAACTACTGTCTTGTCGTTCCTTTTATTATTCTGTTCATTGTATTGCCCTGTGAACTACTATCTTGTCGTGTCTTTTATTATACTGCTCATTGTATTGTTCTGTGAACTACTGTCTTGTCGTGTCCTTTATTATACTGTTCATTGTATTGTCCTGTGAACTACTGTCTTGTCGTGTCTTTTATTATACTATTCATTGTATTGACCTATGAACTACTGTCTGGTCGTGTCTTTATTATACTGTTCATTGTATTGTCCTGTGAACTACTGTTTTTTCGTCTCTTTTATTATACTGTTCATTGTATTGTCCTGTGAACTACTGTCTTGTCGTGTCTTTTAGTATACTGTTCATTGTATTGTCCTGTGAACTACCGTCTTGTCGTGTCTATTATTGTACTGCTCATTGTATTGTCCTGTGAACTACTGTCTGGTCGTGTCTTTTATTATACTGCTCATTGTATTGTCCTGTGAACTACTGTCTTGTCTAGTCTTTTATTATACTGTTCATTGTATTGTCCTGTGAACTACTGTCTTGTCGTGTCTTTTATTATACTGCTCATTGTATTGTCCTGTGAACTACTGTCTTGTCTAGTCTTTTATTATACTGTTCATTGTATTGTCCTGTGAACTACTGTCTTGTCGTGTCTTTTATTATACTGTTCATTGTATTGTCATGTGAAATACTGTCTTTTCGTCTCTTTTATTATACTGTTCATTGTATTGTCCTGTGAACTACTGTCTTGTCGTGTCTTTTATTATACTGCTCATTGTATTTTTCTGTGAACTACTGTCTGATGTGTCTTTTATTATACTGTTCATTGTATTGTCCTGTGAACTACTGTCGTGTCGTTTCTTTTATTATACTGTTCATTGTGTTGTCCTGTGAACTACTCTCTTGTCGTGTCTTTTATTATACTGTTCATTGTATTGACCTGTGAACTACTGTCTTTTCGTCTCTTTTATTATACTGTTCATTGTATTGTCCTGTGAACTACTGACTTGTCGTGTCTTTTAGTATACTGTTCATTGTATTGTCCTGTGAACTACTGTCTTGTCGTGTCTATTATTGTACTGCTCATTGTATTGTCCTGTGAACTACTGTCTGGTCGTGTCTTTTATTATACTGCTCATTGTATTGTCCTGTGAACTACTGTCTTGTCTAGTCTTTTATTATACTGTTCATTGTATTGTCCTGTGAACTACTGTCTTGTCGTGTCTTTTATTATACTGCTCATTGTATTGTCCTGTGAACTACTGTCTTGTCTAGTCTTTTATTATACTGTTCATTGTATTGTCCTGTGAACTACTGTCTTGTCGTGTCTTTTATTATACTGTTCATTGTATTGTCCTGTGAACTACTGTCTTTTCGTCTCTTTTATTATACTGCTCATTGTATTGTCCTGTGAACTACTGTCTTGTCGTGTCTTTTATTATACTGCTCATTGTATTTTTCTGTGAACTACTGTCTGATGTGTCTTTTATTATACTGTTCATTGTATTGTCCTGTGAACTACTGTCGTGTCGTTTCTTTTATTATACTGTTCATTGTGTTGTCCTGTGAACTACTGTCTTGTCGTGTCTTTTATTATACTGTTCATTGTATTGTCCTGTGAACTACTGTCTTGTGGTGTCTTTTAATATACTGTTCATTGTATGGTCTTGTGAACTACTGTCTTTTCGTCTCTTTTATTATACTGTTCATTGTATTGTCCTGTGAACTACTGTCTTGTCGTGTCTTTTATTATACTGCTCATTGTATTGTTCTGTGAACTACTCTCTGATGTGTCTTTTATTATACTGTTCATTGTATTTTCCTGTGAACTACTGTCGTGTCATTTCTTTTATTATACTGTTCATTGTGTTGTCCTGTGAACTACTGTCTGGTCGTGTCTTTATTATACTGTATATTGTATTGTCCTGTGAACTACTGTCTTGTCGTGTCTTTTATTATACTGTTCATTGTATTGTCCTGTGAACTACTGTCTTGTCGTGTCTTTTATCATACTGTTCATTGCATTGTCCTGTGAACTACTGTCTTGTCGTTCCTTTTATTATTCTGTTCATTGTATTGCCCTGTGAACTACTATCTTGTCGTGTCTTTTATTATACTGCTCATTGTATTGTTCTGTGAACTACTGTCTTGTCGTGTCCTTTATTATACTGTTCATTTTATTGTCCTGTGAACTACTGTCTTGTCGTGTCTTTTATTATACTATTCATTGTATTGACCTATGAACTACTGTCTGGTCGTGTCTTTATTATACTGTTCATTGTATTGTCCTGTGAACTACTGTTTTTTCGTCTCTTTTATTATACTGTTCATTGTATTGTCCTGTGAACTACTGTCTTGTCGTGTCTTTTAGTATACTGTTCATTGTATTGTCCTGTGAACTACCGTCTTGTCGTGTCTATTATTGTACTGCTCATTGTATTGTCCTGTGAACTACTGGCTGGTCGTGTCTTTTATTATACTGCTCATTGTATTGTCCTGTGAACTACTGTCTTGTCTAGTCTTTTATATACTGTTCATTGTATTGTCCTGTGAACTACTGTCTTGTCGTGTCTTTTATTATACTGCTCATTGTATTGTCCTGTGAACTACTGTCTTGTCTATTCTTTTATTATACTGTTCATTGTATTGTCCTGTGAACTACTGTCTTGTCGTGTTTTTATTATACTGTTCATTGTATTGTCCTGTGAACTACTGTCTTTTCGTCTCTTTTATTATACTGTTCATTGTATTGTCCTGTGAACTACTGTCTTGTCGTGTCTTTTATTATACTGCTCATTGTATTGTTCTGTGAACTACTCTCTGATGTGTCTTTTATTATACTGTTCATTGTATTTTCCTGTGAACTACTGTCGTGTCATTTCTTTTATTATACTGTTCATTGTGTTGTCCTGTGAACTACTGTCTGGTCGTGTCTTTATTATACTGTATATTGTATTGTCCTGTGAACTACTGTCTTGTCGTGTCTTTTATTATACTGTTCATTGTATTGTCCTGTGAACTACTGTTTTTTCGTCTCTTTTATTATACTGTTCATTGTATTGTCCTGTGAACTACTGTCTTGTCGTGTCTTTTAGTATACTGTTCATTGTATTGTCCTGTGAACTACCGTCTTGTCGTGTCTATTATTGTACTGCTCATTGTATTGTCCTGTGAACTACTGTCTGGTCGTGTCTTTTATTATACTGCTCATTGTATTGTCCTGTGAACTACTGTCTTGTCTAGTCTTTTATTATACTGTTCATTGTATTGTCCTGTGAACTACTGTCTTGTCGTGTCTTTTATTATACTGCTCATTGTATTGTCCTGTGAACTACTGTCTTGTCTAGTCTTTTATTATACTGTTCATTGTATTGTCCTGTGAACTACTGTCTTGTCGTGTCTTTTATTATACTGTTCATTGTATTGTCCTGTGAAATACTGTCTTTTCGTCTCTTTTATTATACTGTTCATTGTATTGTCCTGTGAACTACTGTCTTGTCGTGTCTTTTATTATACTGCTCATTGTATTTTTCTGTGAACTACTGTCTGATGTGTCTTTTATTATACTGTTCATTGTATTGTCCTGTGAACTACTGTCGTGTCGTTTCTTTTATTATACTGTTCATTGTGTTGTCCTGTGAACTACTCTCTTGTCGTGTCTTTTATTATACTGTTCATTGTATTGACCTGTGAACTACTGTCTTTTCGTCTCTTTTATTATACTGTTCATTGTATTGTCCTGTGAACTACTGACTTGTCGTGTCTTTTAGTATACTGTTCATTGTATTGTCCTGTGAACTACCGTCTTGTCGTGTCTATTATTGTACTGCTCATTGTATTGTCCTGTGAACTACTGTCTGGTCGTGTCTTTTATTATACTGCTCATTGTATTGTCCTGTGAACTACTGTCTTGTCTAGTCTTTTATTATACTGTTCATTGTATTGTCCTGTGAACTACTGTCTTGTCGTGTCTTTTATTATACTGCTCATTGTATTGTCCTGTGAACTACTGTCTTGTCTAGTCTTTTATTATACTGTTCATTGTATTGTCCTGTGAACTACTGTCTTGTCGTGTCTTTTATTATACTGTTCATTGTATTGTCCTGTGAACTACTGTCTTTTCGTCTCTTTTATTATACTGCTCATTGTATTGTCCTGTGAACTACTGTCTTGTCGTGTCTTTTATTATACTGCTCATTGTATTTTTCTGTGAACTACTGTCTGATGTGTCTTTTATTATACTGTTCATTGTATTGTCCTGTGAACTACTGTCGTGTCGTTTCTTTTATTATACTGTTCATTGTGTTGTCCTGTGAACTACTGTCTTGTCGTGTCTTTTATTATACTGTTCATTGTATTGTCCTGTGAACTACTGTCTTGTGGTGTCTTTTAATATACTGTTCATTGTATGGTCTTGTGAACTACTGTCTTTTCGTCTCTTTTATTATACTGTTCATTGTATTGTCCTGTGAACTACTGTCTTGTCGTGTCTTTTATTATACTGCTCATTGTATTGTTCTGTGAACTACTCTCTGATGTGTCTTTTATTATACTGTTCATTGTATTTTCCTGTGAACTACTGTCGTGTCATTTCTTTTATTATACTGTTCATTGTGTTGTCCTGTGAACTACTGTCTGGTCGTGTCTTTATTATACTGTATATTGTATTGTCCTGTGAACTACTGTCTTGTCGTGTCTTTTATTATACTGTTCATTGTATTGTCCTGTGAACTACTGTCTTGTCGTGTCTTTTATCATACTGTTCATTGCATTGTCCTGTGAACTACTGTCTTGTCGTTCCTTTTATTATTCTGTTCATTGTATTGCCCTGTGAACTACTATCTTGTCGTGTCTTTTATTATACTGCTCATTGTATTGTTCTGTGAACTACTGTCTTGTCGTGTCCTTTATTATACTGTTCATTTTATTGTCCTGTGAACTACTGTCTTGTCGTGTCTTTTATTATACTATTCATTGTATTGACCTATGAACTACTGTCTGGTCGTGTCTTTATTATACTGTTCATTGTATTGTCCTGTGAACTACTGTTTTTTCGTCTCTTTTATTATACTGTTCATTGTATTGTCCTGTGAACTACTGTCTTGTCGTGTCTTTTAGTATACTGTTCATTGTATTGTCCTGTGAACTACCGTCTTGTCGTGTCTATTATTGTACTGCTCATTGTATTGTCCTGTGAACTACTGGCTGGTCGTGTCTTTTATTATACTGCTCATTGTATTGTCCTGTGAACTACTGTCTTGTCTAGTCTTTTATATACTGTTCATTGTATTGTCCTGTGAACTACTGTCTTGTCGTGTCTTTTATTATACTGCTCATTGTATTGTCCTGTGAACTACTGTCTTGTCTATTCTTTTATTATACTGTTCATTGTATTGTCCTGTGAACTACTGTCTTGTCGTGTTTTTATTATACTGTTCATTGTATTGTCCTGTGAACTACTGTCTTTTCGTCTCTTTTATTATACTGTTCATTGTATTGTCCTGTGAACTACTGTCTTGTCGTGTCTTTTATTATACTGCTCATTGTATTGTTCTGTGAACTACTCTCTGATGTGTCTTTTATTATACTGTTCATTGTATTTTCCTGTGAACTACTGTCGTGTCATTTCTTTTATTATACTGTTCATTGTGTTGTCCTGTGAACTACTGTCTGGTCGTGTCTTTATTATACTGTATATTGTATTGTCCTGTGAACTACTGTCTTGTCGTGTCTTTTATTATACTGTTCATTGTATTGTCCTGTGAACTACTGTCTTGTCGTGTCTTTTATCATACTGTTCATTGCATTGTCCTGTGAACTACTGTCTTGTCGTTCCTTTTATTATTCTGTTCATTGTATTGCCCTGTGAACTACTATCTTGTCGTGTCTTTTATTATACTGCTCATTGTATTGTTCTGTGAACTACTGTCTTGTCGTGTCCTTTATTATACTGTTCATTGTATTGTCCTGTGAACTACTGTCTTGTCGTGTCTTTTATTATACTATTCATTGTATTGACCTATGAACTACTGTCTGGTCGTGTCTTTATTATACTGTTCATTGTATTGTCATGTGAACTACTGTTTTTTCGTCTCTTTTATTATACTGTTCATTGTATTGTCCTGTGAACTACTGTCTTGTCGTGTCTTTTAGTATACTGTTCATTGTATTGTCCTGTGAACTACCGTCTTGTCGTGTCTATTATTGTACTGCTCATTGTATTGTCCTGTGAACTACTGTCTGGTCGTGTCTTTTATTATACTGCTCATTGTATTGTCCTGTGAACTACTGTCTTGTCTAGTCTTTTATTATACTGTTCATTGTATTGTCCTGTGAACTACTGTCTTGTCGTGTCTTTTATTATACTGCTCATTGTATTGTCCTGTGAACTACTGTCTTGTCTATTCTTTTATTATACTGTTCATTGTATTGTCCTGTGAACTACTGTCTTGTCGTGTCTTTTATTATACTGTTCATTGTATTGTCCTGTGAACTACTGTCTTTTCGTCTCTTTTATTATACTGTTCATTGTATTGTCCTGTGAACTACTGTCTTGTCGTGTCTTTTATTATACTGCTCATTGTATTTTTCTGTGAACTACTGTCTGATGTGTCTTTTATTATACTGTTCATTGTATTGTCCTGTGAACTACTGTCGTGTCGTTTCTTTTATTATACTGTTCATTGTGTTGTCCTGTGAACTACTGTCTTGTCGTGTCTTTTATTATACTGTTCATTGTATTGACCTGTGAACTACTGTCTTTTCGTCTCTTTTATTATACTGTTCATTGTATTGTCCTGTGAACTACTGTCTTGTCGTGTCTTTTATTATACTGTTCATTGTATTGTCCTGTGAACTACTGTCTTGTCGTGTCTTTTATTATACTGTTCATTGTATTGTCCTGTGAACTACTGTCTTGTGGTGTCTTTTATTATACTGTTCATTGTATGGTCTTGTGAACTACTGTCTTTTCGTCTCTTTTATTATACTGTTCATTGTATTGTCCTGTGAACTACTGTCTTGTCGTGTCTTTTATTATGCTGCTCATTGTATTGTTCTGTGAACTACTCTCTGATGTGTCTTTTATTATACTGTTCATTGTATTGTCCTGTGAACTACTGTCGTGTCATTTCTTTTATTATACTGTTCATTGTGTTGTCCTGTGAACTACTGTCTGGTCGTGTCTTTATTATACTGTATATTGTATTGTCCTGTGAACTACTGTCTTGTCGTGTCTTTTATTATACTGTTCATTGTATTGTCCTGTGAACTACTGTCTTGTCGTGTCTTTTTTTATACTGTTCATTGTATTGTCCTGTGAACTACTTTCTTGTCGTGTCTTTTATTATACTGTTCATTGTATTGTCCTGTGAACTACTGTCTTGTCGTGTCTTTTATTATACTGTTCATTGTATTGTCCTGTGAACTACTGTCTTTTCGTCTCTTTTATTATACTGTTCATTGTATTGTCCTGTGAACTACTGTCTTGTCGTGTCTTTTATTATACTGCTCATTGTATTTTTCTGTGAACTACTGTCCGATGTGTCTTTTATTATACTGTTCATTGTATTGTCCTGTGAACTACTGTCGTGTCGTTTCTTTTATTATACTGTTCATTGTGTTGTCCTGTGAACTACTGTCTTGTCGTGTCTTTTATTATACTGTTCATTGTATTGACCTGTGAACTACTGTCTTGTCGTGTCTTTTATTATACTATTCATTGTATTGACCTATGAACTACTGTCTGGTCGTGTCTTTATTATACTGTTCATTGTATTGTCATGTGAACTACTGTTTTTTCGTCTCTTTTATTATACTGTTCATTGTATTGTCCTGTGAACTACTGTCTTGTCGTGTCTTTTAGTATACTGTTCATTGTATTGTCCTGTGAACTACCGTCTTGTCGTGTCTATTATTGTACTGCTCATTGTATTGTCCTGTGAACTACTGTCTGGTCGTGTCTTTTATTATACTGCTCATTGTATTGTCCTGTGAACTACTGTCTTGTCTAGTCTTTTATTATACTGTTCATTGTATTGTCCTGTGAACTACTGTCTTGTCGTGTCTTTTATTATACTGCTCATTGTATTGTCCTGTGAACTACTGTCTTGTCTATTCTTTTATTATACTGTTCATTGTATTGTCCTGTGAACTACTGTCTTGTCGTGTCTTTTATTATACTGTTCATTGTATTGTCCTGTGAACTACTGTCTTTTCGTCTCTTTTATTATACTGTTCATTGTATTGTCCTGTGAACTACTGTCTTGTCGTGTCTTTTATTATACTGCTCATTGTATTTTTCTGTGAACTACTGTCTGATGTGTCTTTTATTATACTGTTCATTGTATTGTCCTGTGAACTACTGTCGTGTCGTTTCTTTTATTATACTGTTCATTGTGTTGTCCTGTGAACTACTGTCTTGTCGTGTCTTTTATTATACTGTTCATTGTATTGACCTGTGAACTACTGTCTTTTCGTCTCTTTTATTATACTGTTCATTGTATTGTCCTGTGAACTACTGTCTTGTCGTGTCTTTTATTATACTGTTCATTGTATTGTCCTGTGAACTACTGTCTTGTCGTGTCTTTTATTATACTGTTCATTGTATTGTCCTGTGAACTACTGTCTTGTGGTGTCTTTTATTATACTGTTCATTGTATGGTCTTGTGAACTACTGTCTTTTCGTCTCTTTTATTATACTGTTCATTGTATTGTCCTGTGAACTACTGTCTTGTCGTGTCTTTTATTATACTGCTCATTGTATTGTTCTGTGAACTACTCTCTGATGTGTCTTTTATTATACTGTTCATTGTATTGTCCTGTGAACTACTGTCGTGTCATTTCTTTTATTATACTGTTCATTGTGTTGTCCTGTGAACTACTGTCTGGTCGTGTCTTTATTATACTGTATATTGTATTGTCCTGTGAACTACTGTCTTGTCGTGTCTTTTATTATACTGTTCATTGTATTGTCCTGTGAACTACTGTCTTGTCGTGTCTTTTTTTATACTGTTCATTGTATTGTCCTGTGAACTACTTTCTTGTCGTGTCTTTTATTATACTGTTCATTGTATTGTCCTGTGAACTACTGTCTTGTCGTGTCTTTTATTATACTGTTCATTGTATTGTCCTGTGAACTACTGTCTTTTCGTCTCTTTTATTATACTGTTCATTGTATTGTCCTGTGAACTACTGTCTTGTCGTGTCTTTTATTATACTGCTCATTGTATTTTTCTGTGAACTACTGTCCGATGTGTCTTTTATTATACTGTTCATTGTATTGTCCTGTGAACTACTGTCGTGTCGTTTCTTTTATTATACTGTTCATTGTGTTGTCCTGTGAACTACTGTCTTGTCGTGTCTTTTATTATACTGTTCATTGTATTGACCTGTGAACTACTGTCTTTTCGTCTCTTTTATTATACTGTTCATTGTATTGTCCTGTGAACTACTGTCTTGTCGTGTCTTTTATTATACTGTTCATTGTATTGTCCTGTGAACTACTGTCTTGTCGTGTCTTATATTATACTGTTCATTGTATTGTCCTGTGAACTACTGTCTTGTCGTGTCTTTTATTATACTGTTCATTGTATTGTCCTGTGAACTACCGTCTTGTCGTGTCTATTATTGTACTGCTCATTGTATTGTCCTGTGAACTACTGTCTGGTCGTGTCTTTTATTATACTGTTCATTGTATTGTCCTGTGAACTACTGTCGTGTCGTTTCTTTTATTATACTGTTCATTGTATTGTCCTGTGAACTACTGTCTTGTCGTGTCTTTTATTATACTGTTCATTGTATTGTCCTGTGAAATACTGTCTTTTCGTCTCTTTTATTATACTGTTCATTGTATTGTCCTGTGAACTACTGTCTTGTCGTGTCTTTTATTATACTGCTCATTGTATTTTTCTGTGAACTACTGTCTGATGTGTCTTTTATTATACTGTTCATTGTATTGTCCTGTGAACTACTGTCGTGTCGTTTCTTTTATTATACTGTTCATTGTGTTGTCCTGTGAACTACTGTCTTGTCGTGTCTTTTATTATACTGTTCATTGTATTGACCTGTGAACTACTGTCTTTTCGTCTCTGTTATTATACTGTTCATTGTATTGTCCTGTGAACTACTGTCTTGTCGTGTCTTTTAGTATACTGTTCATTGTATTGTCCTGTGAACTACCGTCTTGTCGTGTCTATTATTGTACTGCTCATTGTATTGTCCTGTGAACTACTGTCTGGTCGTGTCTTTTATTATACTGCTCATTGTATTGTCCTGTGAACTACTGTCTTGTCTAGTCTTTTATTATACTGTTCATTGTATTGTCCTGTGAACTACTGTCTTGTCGTGTCTTTTATTATACTGCTCATTGTATTGTCCTGTGAACTACTGTCTTGTCTAGTCTTTTATTATACTGTTCATTGTATTGTCCTGTGAACTACTGTCTTGTCGTGTCTTTTATTATTCTGTTCATTGTATTGTCCTGTGAACTACTATCTTGGCATGTCTTTTATTATACTGCTCATTGTATTGTCCTGTGAACTACTGTCTTGTCGTGTCTTTTATTATACTGCTCATTGTATTTTTCTGTGAACTACTGTCTGATGTGTCTTTTATTATACTGTTCATTGTATTGTCCTGTGAACTACTGTCGTGTCGTTTCTTTTATTATACTGTTCATTGTGTTGTCCTGTGAACTACTGTCTTGTCGTGTCTTTTATTATACTGTTCATTGTATTGTCCTGTGAACTACTGTCTTGTGGTGTCTTTTAATATACTGTTCATTGTATGGTCTTGTGAACTACTGTCTTTTCGTCTCTTTTATTATACTGTTCATTGTATTGTCCTGTGAACTACTCTCTTGTCGTGTCTTTTATTATACTGCTCATTGTATTGTTCTGTGAACTACTCTCTGATGTGTCTTTTATTATACTGTTCATTGTATTTTCCTGTGAACTACTGTCGTGTCATTTCTTTTATTATACTGTTCATTGTGTTGTCCTGTGAACTACTGTCTGGTCGTGTCTTTATTATACTGTATATTGTATTGTCCTGTGAACTACTGTCTTGTCGTGTCTTTTATTATACTGTTCATTGTATTGTCCTGTGAACTACTGTCTTGTCGTGTCTTTTATCATACTGTTCATTGCATTGTCCTGTGAACTACTGTCTTGTCGTTCCTTTTATTATTCTGTTCATTGTATTGCCCTGTGAACTACTATCTTGTCGTGTCTTTTATTATACTGCTCATTGTATTGTTCTGTGAACTACTGTCTTGTCGTGTCTTTTATTATACTATTCATTGTATTGACCTATGAACTACTGTCTGGTCGTGTCTTTATTATACTGTTCATTGTATTGTCCTGTGAACTACTGTTTTTTCGTCTCTTTTATTATACTGTTCATTGTATTGTCCTGTGAACTACTGTCTTGTCGTGTCTTTTAGTATACTGTTCATTGTATTGTCCTGTGAACTACCGTCTTGTCGTGTCTATTATTGTACTGCTCATTGTATTGTCCTGTGAACTACTGTCTGGTCGTGTCTTTTTTTATACTGTTCATTGTATTGTCCTGTGAACTACTTTCTTGTCGTGTCTTTTATTATACTGTTCATTGTATTGTCCTGTGAACTACTGTCTTGTCGTGTCTTATATTATACTGTTCATTGTATTGTCCTGTGAACTACTGTCTTGTCGTGTCTTTTATTATACTGTTCATTGTATTGTCCTGTGAACTACCGTCTTGTCGTGTCTATTATTGTACTGCTCATTGTATTGTCCTGTGAACTACTGTCTGGTCGTGTCTTTTATTATAATGCTCATTGTATTGTCCTGTGAACTACTGTCTTGTCTAGTCTTTTATTATACTGTTCATTGTATTGTCCTGTGAACTACTGTCTTGTCGTGTCTTTTATTATATTGTTCATTATATTGTCCTGTGAACTACTGTCTTGTCGTATCTTTTATTATACTGTTCATTGTATTGTCCTGTGAACTACTGTCTTGTCGTGTCTTTTATTATTCTGTTCATTGTATTGTCCTGTGAACTACTATCTTGGCATGTCTTTTATTATACTGCTCATTGTATTGTTCTGTGAACTACTTTCTTGTCGTGTCTTTTATTATACTGTTCATTGTATTGTCCTGTGAACTACTGTCTTGTCGTTTCTTTTATTATGCTGTTCATTGTATTTTCCTGTGAACTCCTGTCTTGTCTTGTCTTTTCTTATACTGTTCATTGTATTGTCCTGTGAACTACTGTCTTGTCGTGTCTTTTATTATACTGTTCATTGTATTGTCCTGTGAACTACTTTCTTGTCGTGTCTTTTATTATACTGTTCATTGCATTGTCCTGTGAACTACTGTCTTGTCGTTCCTTTTATTATTCTGTTCATTGTATTGCCCTGTGAACTACTATCTTGTCGTGTCTTTTATTATACTGCTCATTGTATTGTTCTGTGAACTACTGTCTTGTCGTGTCCTTTATTATACTGTTCATTGTATTGCCCTGTGAACTACTGTCTTGTCGTGTCTTTTATTATACTATTCATTGTATTGACCTATGAACTACTGTCTGGTCGTGTCTTTATTATACTGTTCATTGTATTGTCCTGTGAACTACTGTTTTTTCGTCTCTTTTATTATACTGTTCATTGTATTGTCCTGTGAACTACTGTCTTGTCGTGTCTTTTAGTATACTGTTCATTGTATTGTCCTGTGAACTACCGTCTTGTCGTGTCTATTATTGTACTGCTCATTGTATTGTCCTGTGAACTACTGTCTGGTCGTGTCTTTTATTATACTGCTCATTGTATTGTCCTGTGAACTACTGTCTTGTCTAGTCTTTTATTATACTGTTCATTGTATTGTCCTGTGAACTACTGTCTTGTCGTGTCTTTTATTATACTGCTCATTGTATTGTCCTGTGAACTACTGTCTTGTCTAGTCTTTTATTATACTGTTCATTGTATTGTCCTGTGAACTACTGTCTTGTCGTGTCTTTTATTATACTGTTCATTGTATTGTCCTGTGGACTACTGTCGTCGTGTCTTTTATTATACTGTTCATTGTATTGTCATGTGAACTACTGTCTTGTCGTGTCTTTTTTTATACTGTTCATTGTATTGTCCTGTGAACTACTTTCTTGTCGTGTCTTTTATTATACTGTTCATTGTATTGTCCTGTGAACTACTGTCTTGTCGTGTCTTATATTATACTGTTCATTGTATTGTCCTGTGAACTACTGTCTTGTCGTGTCTTTTATTATACTGTTCATTGTATTGTCCTGTGAACTACCGTCTTGTCGTGTCTATTATTGTACTGCTCATTGTATTGTCCTGTGAACTACTGTCTTGTCGTGTCTTTTATTATACTGTTCATTGTATTGTCCTGTGAACTACTGTCTTGTCGTGTCTTTTATTATACTGTTCATTGTATTGTCCTGTGAACTACTGTCTTGTCGTGTCTTTTTTTATACTGTTCATTGTATTGTCCTGTGAACTACTTTCTTGTCGTGTCTTTTATTATACTGTTCATTGTATTGTCCTGTGAACTACTGTCTTGTCGTGTCTTATATTATACTGTTCATTGTATTGTCCTGTGAACTACTGTCTTGTCGTGTCTTTTATTATACTGTTCATTGTATTGTCCTGTGAACTACCGTCTTGTCGTGTCTATTATTGTACTGCTCATTGTATTGTCCTGTGAACTACTGTCTGGTCGTGTCTTTTATTATAATGCTCATTGTATTGTCCTGTGAACTACTGTCTTGTCTAGTCTTTTATTATACTGTTCATTGTATTGTCCTGTGAACTACTGTCTTGTCGTGTCTTTTATTTTATTGTTCATTATATTGTCCTGTGAACTACTGTCTTGTCGTATCTTTTAGTATACTGTTCATTGTATTGTCCTGTGAACTACTGTCTTGTCGTGTCTTTTATTATTCTGTTCATTGTATTGTCCTGTGAACTACTATCTTGGCATGTCTTTTATTATACTGCTCATTGTATTGTTCTGTGAACTACTTTCTTGTCGTGTCTTTTATTATACTGTTCATTGTATTGTCCTGTGAACTACTGTCTTGTCGTTTCTTTTATTATGCTGTTCATTGTATTTTCCTGTGAACTCCTGTCTTGTCGTGTCTTTTCTTATACTGTTCATTGTATTGTCCTGTGAACTACTGTCTTGTCGTGTCTTTTATTATACTGTTCATTGTATTGTCCTGTGAACTACTTTCTTGTCGTGTCTTTTATTATACTGTTCATTGCATTGTCCTGTGAACTACTGTCTTGTCGTTCCTTTTATTATTCTGTTCATTGTATTGCCCTGTGAACTACTATCTTGTCGTGTCTTTTATTACACTGCTCATTGTATTGTTCTGTGAACTACTGTCTTGTCGTGTCCTTTATTATACTGTTCATTGTATTGTCCTGTGAAATACTGTCTTGTCGTGTCTTTTATTATACTATTCATTGTATTGACCTATGAACTACTGTCTGGTCGTGTCTTTATTATACTGTTCATTGTATTGTCCTGTGAACTACTGTTTTTTCGTCTCTTTTATTATACTGTTCATTGTATTGTCCTGTGAACTACTGTCTTGTCGTGTCTTTTAGTATACTGTTCATTGTATTGTCCTGTGAACTACCGTCTTGTCGTGTCTATTATTGTACTGCTCATTGTATTGTCCTGTGAACTACTGTCTGGTCGTGTCTTTTATTATACTGCTCATTGTATTGTCCTGTGAACTACTGTCTTGTCTAGTCTTTTATTATACTGTTCATTGTATTGTCCTGTGAACTACTGTCTTGTCGTGTCTTTTATTATACTGCTCATTGTATTGTCCTGTGAACTACTGTCTTGTCTAGTCTTTTATTATACTGTTCATTGTATTGTCCTGTGAACTACTGTCTTGTCGTGTCTTTTATTATACTGTTCATTGTATTGTCCTGTGAAATACTGTCTTTTCGTCTCTTTTATTATACTGTTCATTGTATTGTCCTGTGAACTACTGTCGTGTCGTTTCTTTTATTATACTGTTCATTGTGTTGTCCTGTGAACTACTGTCTTGTCGTGTCTTTTATTATACTGTTCATTGTATTGACCTGTGAACTACTGTCTTTTCCTCTCTTTTATTATACTGTTCATTGTATTGTCCTGTGAACTACTGTCTTGTCGTGTCTTTTAGTATACTGTTCATTGTATTGTCCTGTGAACTACCGTCTTGTCGTGTCTATTATTGTACTGCTCATTGTATTGTCCTGTGAACTACTGTCTGGTCGTGTCTTTTATTATACTGCTCATTGTATTGTCCTGTGAACTACTGTCTTGTCTAGTCTTTTATTATACTGTTCATTGTATTGTCCTGTGAACTACTGTCTTGTCGTGTCTTTTATTATACTGTTCATTGTATTGTCCTGTGAACTACTGTCTTGTCTAGTCTTTTATTATACTGTTCATTGTATTGTCCTGTGAACTACTGTCTTGTCGTGTCTTTTATTATTCTGTTCATTGTATTGTCCTGTGAACTACTATCTTGGCATGTCTTTTATTATACTGCTCATTGTATTGTCCTGTGAACTACTGTCTTGTCGTGTCTTTTATTATACTGCTCATTGTATTTTTCTGTGAACTACTGTCTGATGTGTCTTTTATTATACTGTTCATTGTATTGTCCTGTGAACTACTGTCGTGTCGTTTCTTTTATTATACTGTTCATTGTGTTGTCCTGTGAACTACTGTCTTGTCGTGTCTTTTATTATACTGTTCATTGTATTGTCCTGTGAACTACTGTCTTGTGGTGTCTTTTAATATACTGTTCATTGTATGGTCTTGTGAACTACTGTCTTTTCGTCTCTTTTATTATACTGTTCATTGTATTGTCCTGTGAACTACTGTCTTGTCGTGTCTTTTATTATACTGCTCATTGTATTGTTCTGTGAACTACTCTCTGATGTGTCTTTTATTATACTGTTCATTGTATTTTCCTGTGAACTACTGTCGTGTCATTTCTTTTATTATACTGTTCATTGTGTTGTCCTGTGAACTACTGTCTGGTCGTGTCTTTATTATACTGTATATTGTATTGTCCTGTGAACTACTGTCTTGTCGTGTCTTTTATTATACTGTTCATTGTATTGTCCTGTGAACTACTGTCTTGTCGTGTCTTTTATCATACTGTTCATTGCATTGTCCTGTGAACTACTGTCTTGTCGTTCCTTTTATTATTCTGTTCATTGTATTGCCCTGTGAACTACTATCTTGTCGTGTCTTTTATTATACTGCTCATTGTATTGTTCTGTGAACTACTGTCTTGTCGTGTCTTTTATTATACTATTCATTGTATTGACCTATGAACTACTGTCTGGTCGTGTCTTTATTATACTGTTCATTGTATTGTCCTGTGAACTACTGTTTTTTCGTCTCTTTTATTATACTGTTCATTGTATTGTCCTGTGAACTACTGTCTTGTCGTGTCTTTTAGTATACTGTTCATTGTATTGTCCTGTGAACTACCGTCTTGTCGTGTCTATTATTGTACTGCTCATTGTATTGTCCTGTGAACTACTGTCTGGTCGTGTCTTTTTTTATACTGTTCATTGTATTGTCCTGTGAACTACTTTCTTGTCGTGTCTTTTATTATACTGTTCATTGTATTGTCCTGTGAACTACTGTCTTGTCGTGTCTTATATTATACTGTTCATTGTATTGTCCTGTGAACTACTGTCTTGTCGTGTCTTTTATTATACTGTTCATTGTATTGTCCTGTGAACTACCGTCTTGTCGTGTCTATTATTGTACTGCTCATTGTATTGTCCTGTGAACTACTGTCTGGTCGTGTCTTTTATTATAATGCTCATTGTATTGTCCTGTGAACTACTGTCTTGTCTAGTCTTTTATTATACTGTTCATTGTATTGTCCTGTGAACTACTGTCTTGTCGTGTCTTTTATTATATTGTTCATTATATTGTCCTGTGAACTACTGTCCTGTCGTATCTTTTATTATACTGTTCATTGTATTGTCCTGTGAACTACTGTCTTGTCGTGTCTTTTATTATTCTGTTCATTGTATTGTCCTGTGAACTACTATCTTGGCATGTCTTTTATTATACTGCTCATTGTATTGTTCTGTGAACTACTTTCTTGTCGTGTCTTTTATTATACTGTTCATTGTATTGTCCTGTGAACTACTGTCTTGTCGTTTCTTTTATTATGCTGTTCATTGTATTTTCCTGTGAACTCCTGTCTTGTCGTGTCTTTTCTTATACTGTTCATTGTATTGTCCTGTGAACTACTGTCTTGTCGTGTCTTTTATTATACTGTTCATTGTATTGTCCTGTGAACTACTTTCTTGTCGTGTCTTTTATTATACTGTGCATTGCATTGTCCTGTGAACTACTGTCTTGTCGTTCCTTTTATTATTCTGTTCATTGTATTGCCCTGTGAACTACTATCTTGTCGTGTCTTTTATTATACTGCTCATTGTATTGTTCTGTGAACTACTGTCTTGTCGTGTCCTTTATTATACTGTTCATTGTATTGTCCTGTGAACTACTGTCTTGTCGTGTCTTTTATTATACTATTCATTGTATTGACCTATGAACTACTGTCTGGTCGTGTCTTTATTATACTGTTCATTGTATTGTCCTGTGAACTACTGTTTTTTCGTCTCTTTTATTATACTGTTCATTGTATTGTCCTGTGAACTACTGTCTTGTCGTGTCTTTTAGTATACTGTTCATTGTATTGTCCTGTGAACTACCGTCTTGTCGTGTCTATTATTGTACTGCTCATTGTATTGTCCTGTGAACTACTGTCTGGTCGTGTCTTTTATTATACTGCTCATTGTATTGTCCTGTGAACTACTGTCTTGTCTAGTCTTTTATTATACTGTTCATTGTATTGTCCTGTGAACTACTGTCTTGTCGTGTCTTTTATTATACTGCTCATTGTATTGTCCTGTGAACTACTGTCTTGTCTAGTCTTTTATTATACTGTTCATTGTATTGTCCTGTGAACTACTGTCTTGTCGTGTCTTTTATTATACTGTTCATTGTATTGTCATGTGAAATACTGTCTTTTCGTCTCTTTTATTATACTGTTCATTGTATTGTCCTGTGAACTACTGTCTTGTCGTGTCTTTTATTATACTGCTCATTGTATTTTTCTGTGAACTACTGTCTGATGTGTCTTTTATTATACTGTTCATTGTATTGTCCTGTGAACTACTGTCGTGTCGTTTCTTTTATTATACTGTTCATTGTGTTGTCCTGTGAACTACTCTCTTGTCGTGTCTTTTATTATACTGTTCATTGTATTGACCTGTGAACTACTGTCTTTTCGTCTCTTTTATTATACTGTTCATTGTATTGTCCTGTGAACTACTGACTTGTCGTGTCTTTTAGTATACTGTTCATTGTATTGTCCTGTGAACTACTGTCTTGTCGTGTCTATTATTGTACTGCTCATTGTATTGTCCTGTGAACTACTGTCTGGTCGTGTCTTTTATTATACTGCTCATTGTATTGTCCTGTGAACTACTGTCTTGTCTAGTCTTTTATTATACTGTTCATTGTATTGTCCTGTGAACTACTGTCTTGTCGTGTCTTTTATTATACTGCTCATTGTATTGTCCTGTGAACTACTGTCTTGTCTAGTCTTTTATTATACTGTTCATTGTATTGTCCTGTGAACTACTGTCTTGTCGTGTCTTTTATTATACTGTTCATTGTATTGTCCTGTGAACTACTGTCTTTTCGTCTCTTTTATTATACTGCTCATTGTATTGTCCTGTGAACTACTGTCTTGTCGTGTCTTTTATTATACTGCTCATTGTATTTTTCTGTGAACTACTGTCTGATGTGTCTTTTATTATACTGTTCATTGTATTGTCCTGTGAACTACTGTCGTGTCGTTTCTTTTATTATACTGTTCATTGTGTTGTCCTGTGAACTACTGTCTTGTCGTGTCTTTTATTATACTGTTCATTGTATTGTCCTGTGAACTACTGTCTTGTGGTGTCTTTTAATATACTGTTCATTGTATGGTCTTGTGAACTACTGTCTTTTCGTCTCTTTTATTATACTGTTCATTGTATTGTCCTGTGAACTACTGTCTTGTCGTGTCTTTTATTATACTGCTCATTGTATTGTTCTGTGAACTACTCTCTGATGTGTCTTTTATTATACTGTTCATTGTATTTTCCTGTGAACTACTGTCGTGTCATTTCTTTTATTATACTGTTCATTGTGTTGTCCTGTGAACTACTGTCTGGTCGTGTCTTTATTATACTGTATATTGTATTGTCCTGTGAACTACTGTCTTGTCGTGTCTTTTATTATACTGTTCATTGTATTGTCCTGTGAACTACTGTCTTGTCGTGTCTTTTATCATACTGTTCATTGCATTGTCCTGTGAACTACTGTCTTGTCGTTCCTTTTATTATTCTGTTCATTGTATTGCCCTGTGAACTACTATCTTGTCGTGTCTTTTATTATACTGCTCATTGTATTGTTCTGTGAACTACTGTCTTGTCGTGTCCTTTATTATACTGTTCATTTTATTGTCCTGTGAACTACTGTCTTGTCGTGTCTTTTATTATACTATTCATTGTATTGACCTATGAACTACTGTCTGGTCGTGTCTTTATTATACTGTTCATTGTATTGTCCTGTGAACTACTGTTTTTTCGTCTCTTTTATTATACTGTTCATTGTATTGTCCTGTGAACTACTGTCTTGTCGTGTCTTTTAGTATACTGTTCATTGTATTGTCCTGTGAACTACCGTCTTGTCGTGTCTATTATTGTACTGCTCATTGTATTGTCCTGTGAACTACTGGCTGGTCGTGTCTTTTATTATACTGCTCATTGTATTGTCCTGTGAACTACTGTCTTGTCTAGTCTTTTATATACTGTTCATTGTATTGTCCTGTGAACTACTGTCTTGTCGTGTCTTTTATTATACTGCTCATTGTATTGTCCTGTGAACTACTGTCTTGTCTATTCTTTTATTATACTGTTCATTGTATTGTCCTGTGAACTACTGTCTTGTCGTGTTTTTATTATACTGTTCATTGTATTGTCCTGTGAACTACTGTCTTTTCGTCTCTTTTATTATACTGTTCATTGTATTGTCCTGTGAACTACTGTCTTGTCGTGTCTTTTATTATACTGCTCATTGTATTGTTCTGTGAACTACTCTCTGATGTGTCTTTTATTATACTGTTCATTGTATTTTCCTGTGAACTACTGTCGTGTCATTTCTTTTATTATACTGTTCATTGTGTTGTCCTGTGAACTACTGTCTGGTCGTGTCTTTATTATACTGTATATTGTATTGTCCTGTGAACTACTGTCTTGTCGTGTCTTTTATTATACTGTTCATTGTATTGTCCTGTGAACTACTGTTTTTTCGTCTCTTTTATTATACTGTTCATTGTATTGTCCTGTGAACTACTGTCTTGTCGTGTCTTTTAGTATACTGTTCATTGTATTGTCCTGTGAACTACCGTCTTGTCGTGTCTATTATTGTACTGCTCATTGTATTGTCCTGTGAACTACTGTCTGGTCGTGTCTTTTATTATACTGCTCATTGTATTGTCCTGTGAACTACTGTCTTGTCTAGTCTTTTATTATACTGTTCATTGTATTGTCCTGTGAACTACTGTCTTGTCGTGTCTTTTATTATACTGCTCATTGTATTGTCCTGTGAACTACTGTCTTGTCTAGTCTTTTATTATACTGTTCATTGTATTGTCCTGTGAACTACTGTCTTGTCGTGTCTTTTATTATACTGTTCATTGTATTGTCCTGTGAAATACTGTCTTTTCGTCTCTTTTATTATACTGTTCATTGTATTGTCCTGTGAACTACTGTCTTGTCGTGTCTTTTATTATACTGCTCATTGTATTTTTCTGTGAACTACTGTCTGATGTGTCTTTTATTATACTGTTCATTGTATTGTCCTGTGAACTACTGTCGTGTCGTTTCTTTTATTATACTGTTCATTGTGTTGTCCTGTGAACTACTCTCTTGTCGTGTCTTTTATTATACTGTTCATTGTATTGACCTGTGAACTACTGTCTTTTCGTCTCTTTTATTATACTGTTCATTGTATTGTCCTGTGAACTACTGACTTGTCGTGTCTTTTAGTATACTGTTCATTGTATTGTCCTGTGAACTACCGTCTTGTCGTGTCTATTATTGTACTGCTCATTGTATTGTCCTGTGAACTACTGTCTGGTCGTGTCTTTTATTATACTGCTCATTGTATTGTCCTGTGAACTACTGTCTTGTCTAGTCTTTTATTATACTGTTCATTGTATTGTCCTGTGAACTACTGTCTTGTCGTGTCTTTTATTATACTGCTCATTGTATTGTCCTGTGAACTACTGTCTTGTCTAGTCTTTTATTATACTGTTCATTGTATTGTCCTGTGAACTACTGTCTTGTCGTGTCTTTTATTATACTGTTCATTGTATTGTCCTGTGAACTACTGTCTTTTCGTCTCTTTTATTATACTGCTCATTGTATTGTCCTGTGAACTACTGTCTTGTCGTGTCTTTTATTATACTGCTCATTGTATTTTTCTGTGAACTACTGTCTGATGTGTCTTTTATTATACTGTTCATTGTATTGTCCTGTGAACTACTGTCGTGTCGTTTCTTTTATTATACTGTTCATTGTGTTGTCCTGTGAACTACTGTCTTGTCGTGTCTTTTATTATACTGTTCATTGTATTGTCCTGTGAACTACTGTCTTGTGGTGTCTTTTAATATACTGTTCATTGTATGGTCTTGTGAACTACTGTCTTTTCGTCTCTTTTATTATACTGTTCATTGTATTGTCCTGTGAACTACTGTCTTGTCGTGTCTTTTATTATACTGCTCATTGTATTGTTCTGTGAACTACTCTCTGATGTGTCTTTTATTATACTGTTCATTGTATTTTCCTGTGAACTACTGTCGTGTCATTTCTTTTATTATACTGTTCATTGTGTTGTCCTGTGAACTACTGTCTGGTCGTGTCTTTATTATACTGTATATTGTATTGTCCTGTGAACTACTGTCTTGTCGTGTCTTTTATTATACTGTTCATTGTATTGTCCTGTGAACTACTGTCTTGTCGTGTCTTTTATCATACTGTTCATTGCATTGTCCTGTGAACTACTGTCTTGTCGTTCCTTTTATTATTCTGTTCATTGTATTGCCCTGTGAACTACTATCTTGTCGTGTCTTTTATTATACTGCTCATTGTATTGTTCTGTGAACTACTGTCTTGTCGTGTCCTTTATTATACTGTTCATTTTATTGTCCTGTGAACTACTGTCTTGTCGTGTCTTTTATTATACTATTCATTGTATTGACCTATGAACTACTGTCTGGTCGTGTCTTTATTATACTGTTCATTGTATTGTCCTGTGAACTACTGTTTTTTCGTCTCTTTTATTATACTGTTCATTGTATTGTCCTGTGAACTACTGTCTTGTCGTGTCTTTTAGTATACTGTTCATTGTATTGTCCTGTGAACTACCGTCTTGTCGTGTCTATTATTGTACTGCTCATTGTATTGTCCTGTGAACTACTGGCTGGTCGTGTCTTTTATTATACTGCTCATTGTATTGTCCTGTGAACTACTGTCTTGTCTAGTCTTTTATATACTGTTCATTGTATTGTCCTGTGAACTACTGTCTTGTCGTGTCTTTTATTATACTGCTCATTGTATTGTCCTGTGAACTACTGTCTTGTCTATTCTTTTATTATACTGTTCATTGTATTGTCCTGTGAACTACTGTCTTGTCGTGTTTTTATTATACTGTTCATTGTATTGTCCTGTGAACTACTGTCTTTTCGTCTCTTTTATTATACTGTTCATTGTATTGTCCTGTGAACTACTGTCTTGTCGTGTCTTTTATTATACTGCTCATTGTATTGTTCTGTGAACTACTCTCTGATGTGTCTTTTATTATACTGTTCATTGTATTTTCCTGTGAACTACTGTCGTGTCATTTCTTTTATTATACTGTTCATTGTGTTGTCCTGTGAACTACTGTCTGGTCGTGTCTTTATTATACTGTATATTGTATTGTCCTGTGAACTACTGTCTTGTCGTGTCTTTTATTATACTGTTCATTGTATTGTCCTGTGAACTACTGTCTTGTCGTGTCTTTTATCATACTGTTCATTGCATTGTCCTGTGAACTACTGTCTTGTCGTTCCTTTTATTATTCTGTTCATTGTATTGCCCTGTGAACTACTATCTTGTCGTGTCTTTTATTATACTGCTCATTGTATTGTTCTGTGAACTACTGTCTTGTCGTGTCCTTTATTATACTGTTCATTGTATTGTCCTGTGAACTACTGTCTTGTCGTGTCTTTTATTATACTATTCATTGTATTGACCTATGAACTACTGTCTGGTCGTGTCTTTATTATACTGTTCATTGTATTGTCATGTGAACTACTGTTTTTTCGTCTCTTTTATTATACTGTTCATTGTATTGTCCTGTGAACTACTGTCTTGTCGTGTCTTTTAGTATACTGTTCATTGTATTGTCCTGTGAACTACCGTCTTGTCGTGTCTATTATTGTACTGCTCATTGTATTGTCCTGTGAACTACTGTCTGGTCGTGTCTTTTATTATACTGCTCATTGTATTGTCCTGTGAACTACTGTCTTGTCTAGTCTTTTATTATACTGTTCATTGTATTGTCCTGTGAACTACTGTCTTGTCGTGTCTTTTATTATACTGCTCATTGTATTGTCCTGTGAACTACTGTCTTGTCTATTCTTTTATTATACTGTTCATTGTATTGTCCTGTGAACTACTGTCTTGTCGTGTCTTTTATTATACTGTTCATTGTATTGTCCTGTGAACTACTGTCTTTTCGTCTCTTTTATTATACTGTTCATTGTATTGTCCTGTGAACTACTGTCTTGTCGTGTCTTTTATTATACTGCTCATTGTATTTTTCTGTGAACTACTGTCTGATGTGTCTTTTATTATACTGTTCATTGTATTGTCCTGTGAACTACTGTCGTGTCGTTTCTTTTATTATACTGTTCATTGTGTTGTCCTGTGAACTACTGTCTTGTCGTGTCTTTTATTATACTGTTCATTGTATTGACCTGTGAACTACTGTCTTTTCGTCTCTTTTATTATACTGTTCATTGTATTGTCCTGTGAACTACTGTCTTGTCGTGTCTTTTATTATACTGTTCATTGTATTGTCCTGTGAACTACTGTCTTGTCGTGTCTTTTATTATACTGTTCATTGTATTGTCCTGTGAACTACTGTCTTGTGGTGTCTTTTATTATACTGTTCATTGTATGGTCTTGTGAACTACTGTCTTTTCGTCTCTTTTATTATACTGTTCATTGTATTGTCCTGTGAACTACTGTCTTGTCGTGTCTTTTATTATGCTGCTCATTGTATTGTTCTGTGAACTACTCTCTGATGTGTCTTTTATTATACTGTTCATTGTATTGTCCTGTGAACTACTGTCGTGTCATTTCTTTTATTATACTGTTCATTGTGTTGTCCTGTGAACTACTGTCTGGTCGTGTCTTTATTATACTGTATATTGTATTGTCCTGTGAACTACTGTCTTGTCGTGTCTTTTATTATACTGTTCATTGTATTGTCCTGTGAACTACTGTCTTGTCGTGTCTTTTTTTATACTGTTCATTGTATTGTCCTGTGAACTACTTTCTTGTCGTGTCTTTTATTATACTGTTCATTGTATTGTCCTGTGAACTACTGTCTTGTCGTGTCTTTTATTATACTGTTCATTGTATTGTCCTGTGAACTACTGTCTTTTCGTCTCTTTTATTATACTGTTCATTGTATTGTCCTGTGAACTACTGTCTTGTCGTGTCTTTTATTATACTGCTCATTGTATTTTTCTGTGAACTACTGTCCGATGTGTCTTTTATTATACTGTTCATTGTATTGTCCTGTGAACTACTGTCGTGTCGTTTCTTTTATTATACTGTTCATTGTGTTGTCCTGTGAACTACTGTCTTGTCGTGTCTTTTATTATACTGTTCATTGTATTGACCTGTGAACTACTGTCTTGTCGTGTCTTTTATTATACTATTCATTGTATTGACCTATGAACTACTGTCTGGTCGTGTCTTTATTATACTGTTCATTGTATTGTCATGTGAACTACTGTTTTTTCGTCTCTTTTATTATACTGTTCATTGTATTGTCCTGTGAACTACTGTCTTGTCGTGTCTTTTAGTATACTGTTCATTGTATTGTCCTGTGAACTACCGTCTTGTCGTGTCTATTATTGTACTGCTCATTGTATTGTCCTGTGAACTACTGTCTGGTCGTGTCTTTTATTATACTGCTCATTGTATTGTCCTGTGAACTACTGTCTTGTCTAGTCTTTTATTATACTGTTCATTGTATTGTCCTGTGAACTACTGTCTTGTCGTGTCTTTTATTATACTGCTCATTGTATTGTCCTGTGAACTACTGTCTTGTCTATTCTTTTATTATACTGTTCATTGTATTGTCCTGTGAACTACTGTCTTGTCGTGTCTTTTATTATACTGTTCATTGTATTGTCCTGTGAACTACTGTCTTTTCGTCTCTTTTATTATACTGTTCATTGTATTGTCCTGTGAACTACTGTCTTGTCGTGTCTTTTATTATACTGCTCATTGTATTTTTCTGTGAACTACTGTCTGATGTGTCTTTTATTATACTGTTCATTGTATTGTCCTGTGAACTACTGTCGTGTCGTTTCTTTTATTATACTGTTCATTGTGTTGTCCTGTGAACTACTGTCTTGTCGTGTCTTTTATTATACTGTTCATTGTATTGACCTGTGAACTACTGTCTTTTCGTCTCTTTTATTATACTGTTCATTGTATTGTCCTGTGAACTACTGTCTTGTCGTGTCTTTTATTATACTGTTCATTGTATTGTCCTGTGAACTACTGTCTTGTCGTGTCTTTTATTATACTGTTCATTGTATTGTCCTGTGAACTACTGTCTTGTGGTGTCTTTTATTATACTGTTCATTGTATGGTCTTGTGAACTACTGTCTTTTCGTCTCTTTTATTATACTGTTCATTGTATTGTCCTGTGAACTACTGTCTTGTCGTGTCTTTTATTATACTGCTCATTGTATTGTTCTGTGAACTACTCTCTGATGTGTCTTTTATTATACTGTTCATTGTATTGTCCTGTGAACTACTGTCGTGTCATTTCTTTTATTATACTGTTCATTGTGTTGTCCTGTGAACTACTGTCTGGTCGTGTCTTTATTATACTGTATATTGTATTGTCCTGTGAACTACTGTCTTGTCGTGTCTTTTATTATACTGTTCATTGTATTGTCCTGTGAACTACTGTCTTGTCGTGTCTTTTTTTATACTGTTCATTGTATTGTCCTGTGAACTACTTTCTTGTCGTGTCTTTTATTATACTGTTCATTGTATTGTCCTGTGAACTACTGTCTTGTCGTGTCTTTTATTATACTGTTCATTGTATTGTCCTGTGAACTACTGTCTTTTCGTCTCTTTTATTATACTGTTCATTGTATTGTCCTGTGAACTACTGTCTTGTCGTGTCTTTTATTATACTGCTCATTGTATTTTTCTGTGAACTACTGTCCGATGTGTCTTTTATTATACTGTTCATTGTATTGTCCTGTGAACTACTGTCGTGTCGTTTCTTTTATTATACTGTTCATTGTGTTGTCCTGTGAACTACTGTCTTGTCGTGTCTTTTATTATACTGTTCATTGTATTGACCTGTGAACTACTGTCTTTTCGTCTCTTTTATTATACTGTTCATTGTATTGTCCTGTGAACTACTGTCTTGTCGTGTCTTTTATTATACTGTTCATTGTATTGTCCTGTGAACTACTGTCTTGTCGTGTCTTATATTATACTGTTCATTGTATTGTCCTGTGAACTACTGTCTTGTCGTGTCTTTTATTATACTGTTCATTGTATTGTCCTGTGAACTACCGTCTTGTCGTGTCTATTATTGTACTGCTCATTGTATTGTCCCGTGAACTACTGTCTTGTCGTGTCTTTTATTATACTGTTCATTGTATTGTCCTGTGAACTACTGTCTTGTCGTGTCTTTTATTATGCTGTTCATTGTATTGTCCTGTGAACTACCGTCTTGTCGTGTCTATTATTATACTATTCATTGTATTGACCTATGAACTACTGTCTGGTCGTGTCTTTATTATACTGTTCATTGTATTGTCCTGTGAACTACTGTTCTTTCGTCTCTTTTATTATACTGTTCATTGTATTGTCCTGTGAACTACTGTCTTGTCGTGTCTTTTAGTATACTGTTCATTGTATTGTCCTGTGAACTACTTTCTTGTCGTGTCTTTTATTATACTGTTCATTGTATTGTCCTGTGAACTACTGTCTTGTCGTGTCTTATATTATACTGTTCATTGTATTGCCCTGTGAACTACTATCTTGTCGTGTCTTTTATTATACTGCTCATTGTATTGTTCTGTGAACTACTGTCTTGTCGTGTCCTTTATTATACTGTTCATTTTATTGTCCTGTGAACTACTGTCTTGTCGTGTCTTTTATTATACTATTCATTGTATTGACCTATGAACTACTGTCTGGTCGTGTCTTTATTATACTGTTCATTGTATTGTCCTGTGAACTACTGTTTTTTCGTCTCTTTTATTATACTGTTCATTGTATTGTCCTGTGAACTACTGTCTTGTCGTGTCTTTTAGTATACTGTTCATTGTATTGTCCTGTGAACTACCGTCTTGTCGTGTCTATTATTGTACTGCTCATTGTATTGTCCTGTGAACTACTGTCTGGTCGTGTCTTTTATTATACTGCTCATTGTATTGTCCTGTGAACTACTGTCTTGTCTAGTCTTTTATTATACTGTTCATTGTATTGTCCTGTGAACTACTGTCTTGTCGTGTCTTTTATTATACTGCTCATTGTATTGTCCTGTGAACTACTGTCTTGTCTATTCTTTTATTATACTGTTCATTGTATTGTCCTGTGAACTACTGTCTTGTCGTGTCTTTTATTATACTGTTCATTGTATTGTCCTGTGAACTACTGTCTTTTCGTCTCTTTTATTATACTGTTCATTGTATTGTCCTGTGAACTACTGTCTTGTCGTGTCTTTTATTATACTGCTCATTGTATTTTTCTGTGAACTACTGTCTGATGTGTCTTTTATTATACTGTTCATTGTATTGTCCTGTGAACTACTGTCGTGTCGTTTCTTTTATTATACTGTTCATTGTGTTGTCCTGTGAACTACTGTCTTGTCGTGTCTTTTATTATACTGTTCATTGTATTGACCTGTGAACTACTGTCTTTTCGTCTCTTTTATTATACTGTTCATTGTATTGTCCTGTGAACTACTGTCTTGTCGTGTCTTTTATTATACTGTTCATTGTATTGTCCTGTGAACTACTGTCTTGTCGTGTCTTTTATTATACTGTTCATTGTATTGTCCTGTGAACTACTGTCTTGTGGTGTCTTTTATTATACTGTTCATTGTATGGTCTTGTGAACTACTGTCTTTTCGTCTCTTTTATTATACTGTTCATTGTATTGTCCTGTGAACTACTGTCTTGTCGTGTCTTTTATTATACTGCTCATTGTATTGTTCTGTGAACTACTCTCTGATGTGTCTTTTATTATACTGTTCATTGTATTGTCCTGTGAACTACTGTCGTGTCATTTCTTTTATTATACTGTTCATTGTGTTGTCCTGTGAACTACTGTCTGGTCGTGTCTTTATTATACTGTATATTGTATTGTCCTGTGAACTACTGTCTTGTCGTGTCTTTTATTATACTGTTCATTGTATTGTCCTGTGAACTACTGTCTTGTCGTGTCTTTTTTTATACTGTTCATTGTATTGTCCTGTGAACTACTTTCTTGTCGTGTCTTTTATTATACTGTTCATTGTATTGTCCTGTGAACTACTGTCTTGTCGTGTCTTTTATTATACTGTTCATTGTATTGTCCTGTGAACTACTGTCTTTTCGTCTCTTTTATTATACTGTTCATTGTATTGTCCTGTGAACTACTGTCTTGTCGTGTCTTTTATTATACTGCTCATTGTATTTTTCTGTGAACTACTGTCCGATGTGTCTTTTATTATACTGTTCATTGTATTGTCCTGTGAACTACTGTCGTGTCGTTTCTTTTATTATACTGCTCATTGTGTTGTCCTGTGAACTACTGTCTTGTCGTGTCTTTTATTATACTGTTCATTGTATTGACCTGTGAACTACTGTCTTTTCGTCTCTTTTATTATACTGTTCATTGTATTGTCCTGTGAACTACTGTCTTGTCGTGTCTTTTATTATACTGTTCATTGTATTGTCCTGTGAACTACTGTCTTGTCGTGTCTTATATTATACTGTTCATTGTATTGTCCTGTGAACTACTGTCTTGTCGTGTCTTTTATTATACTGTTCATTGTATTGTCCTGTGAACTACCGTCTTGTCGTGTCTATTATTGTACTGCTCATTGTATTGTCCCGTGAACTACTGTCTTGTCGTGTCTTTTATTATACTGTTCATTGTATTGTCCTGTGAACTACTGTCTTGTCGTGTCTTTTATTATGCTGTTCATTGTATTGTCCTGTGAACTACCGTCTTGTCGTGTCTATTATTATACTATTCATTGTATTGACCTATGAACTACTGTCTGGTCGTGTCTTTATTATACTGTTCATTGTATTGTCCTGTGAACTACTGTTCTTTCGTCTCTTTTATTATACTGTTCATTGTATTGTCCTGTGAACTACTGTCTTGTCGTGTCTTTTAGTATACTGTTCATTGTATTGTCCTGTGAACTACTTTCTTGTCGTGTCTTTTATTATACTGTTCATTGTATTGTCCTGTGAACTACTGTCTTGTCGTGTCTTATATTATACTGTTCATTGTATTGCCCTGTGAACTACTATCTTGTCGTGTCTTTTATTATACTGCTCATTGTATTGTTCTGTGAACTACTGTCTTGTCGTGTCCTTTATTATACTGTTCATTTTATTGTCCTGTGAACTACTGTCTTGTCGTGTCTTTTATTATACTATTCATTGTATTGACCTATGAACTACTGTCTGGTCGTGTCTTTATTATACTGTTCATTGTATTGTCCTGTGAACTACTGTTTTTTCGTCTCTTTTATTATACTGTTCATTGTATTGTCCTGTGAACTACTGTCTTGTCGTGTCTTTTAGTATACTGTTCATTGTATTGTCCTGTGAACTACCGTCTTGTCGTGTCTATTATTGTACTGCTCATTGTATTGTCCTGTGAACTACTGTCTGGTCGTGTCTTTTATTATACTGCTCATTGTATTGTCCTGTGAACTACTGTCTTGTCTAGTCTTTTATATACTGTTCATTGTATTGTCCTGTGAACTACTGTCTTGTCGTGTCTTTTATTATACTGCTCATTGTATTGTCCTGTGAACTACTGTCTTGTCTATTCTTTTATTATACTGTTCATTGTATTGTCCTGTGAACTACTGTCTTGTCGTGTTTTTATTATACTGTTCATTGTATTGTCCTGTGAACTACTGTCTTTTCGTCTCTTTTATTATACTGTTCATTGTATTGTCCTGTGAACTACTGTCTTGTCGTGTCTTTTATTATACTGCTCATTGTATTGTTCTGTGAACTACTCTCTGATGTGTCTTTTATTATACTGTTCATTGTATTTTCCTGTGAACTACTGTCGTGTCATTTCTTTTATTATACTGTTCATTGTGTTGTCCTGTGAACTACTGTCTGGTCGTGTCTTTATTATACTGTATATTGTATTGTCCTGTGAACTACTGTCTTGTCGTGTCTTTTATTATACTGTTCATTGTATTGTCCTGTGAACTACTGTCTTGTCATGTCTTTTATCATACTGTTCATTGCATTGTCCTGTGAACTACTGTCTTGTCGTTCCTTTTATTATTCTGTTCATTGTATTGCCCTGTGAACTACTATCTTGTCGTGTCTTTTATTATACTGCTCATTGTATTGTTCTGTGAACTACTGTCTTGTCGTGTCCTTTATTATACTGTTCATTGTATTGTCCTGTGAACTACTGTCTTGTCGTGTCTTTTATTATACTATTCATTGTATTGACCTATGAACTACTGTCTGGTCGTGTCTTTATTATACTGTTCATTGTATTGTCATGTGAACTACTGTTTTTTCGTCTCTTTTATTATACTGTTCATTGTATTGTCCTGTGAACTACTGTCTTGTCGTGTCTTTTAGTATACTGTTCATTGTATTGTCCTGTGAACTACCGTCTTGTCGTGTCTATTATTGTACTGCTCATTGTATTGTCCTGTGAACTACTGTCTGGTCGTGTCTTTTATTATACTGCTCATTGTATTGTCCTGTGAACTACTGTCTTGTCTAGTCTTTTATTATACTGTTCATTGTATTGTCCTGTGAACTACTGTCTTGTCGTGTCTTTTATTATACTGCTCATTGTATTGTCCTGTGAACTACTGTCTTGTCTATTCTTTTATTATACTGTTCATTGTATTGTCCTGTGAACTACTGTCTTGTCGTGTCTTTTATTATACTGTTCATTGTATTGTCCTGTGAACTACTGTCTTTTCGTCTCTTTTATTATACTGTTCATTGTATTGTCCTGTGAACTACTGTCTTGTCGTGTCTTTTATTATACTGCTCATTGTATTTTTCTGTGAACTACTGTCTGATGTGTCTTTTATTATACTGTTCATTGTATTGTCCTGTGAACTACTGTCGTGTCGTTTCTTTTATTATACTGTTCATTGTGTTGTCCTGTGAACTACTGTCTTGTCGTGTCTTTTATTATACTGTTCATTGTATTGACCTGTGAACTACTGTCTTTTCGTCTCTTTTATTATACTGTTCATTGTATTGTCCTGTGAACTACTGTCTTGTCGTGTCTTTTATTATACTGTTCATTGTATTGTCCTGTGAACTACTGTCTTGTCGTGTCTTTTATTATACTGTTCATTGTATTGTCCTGTGAACTACTGTCTTGTGGTGTCTTTTATTATACTGTTCATTGTATGGTCTTGTGAACTACTGTCTTTTCGTCTCTTTTATTATACTGTTCATTGTATTGTCCTGTGAACTACTGTCTTGTCGTGTCTTTTATTATACTGCTCATTGTATTGTTCTGTGAACTACTCTCTGATGTGTCTTTTATTATACTGTTCATTGTATTGTCCTGTGAACTACTGTCGTGTCATTTCTTTTATTATACTGTTCATTGTGTTGTCCTGTGAACTACTGTCTGGTCGTGTCTTTATTATACTGTATATTGTATTGTCCTGTGAACTACTGTCTTGTCGTGTCTTTTATTATACTGTTCATTGTATTGTCCTGTGAACTACTGTCTTGTCGTGTCTTTTTTTATACTGTTCATTGTATTGTCCTGTGAACTACTTTCTTGTCGTGTCTTTTATTATACTGTTCATTGTATTGTCCTGTGAACTACTGTCTTGTCGTGTCTTTTATTATACTGTTCATTGTATTGTCCTGTGAACTACTGTCTTTTCGTCTCTTTTATTATACTGTTCATTGTATTGTCCTGTGAACTACTGTCTTGTCGTGTCTTTTATTATACTGCTCATTGTATTTTTCTGTGAACTACTGTCCGATGTGTCTTTTATTATACTGTTCATTGTATTGTCCTGTGAACTACTGTCGAGTCGTTTCTTTTATTATACTGTTCATTGTGTTGTCCTGTGAACTACTGTCTTGTCGTGTCTTTTATTATACTGTTCATTGTATTGACCTGTGAACTACTGTCTTTTCGTCTCTTTTATTATACTGTTCATTGTATTGTCCTGTGAACTACTGTCTTGTCGTGTCTTTTATTATACTGTTCATTGTATTGTCCTGTGAACTACTGTCTTGTCGTGTCTTATATTATACTGTTCATTGTATTGTCCTGTGAACTACTGTCTTGTCGTGTCTTTTATTATACTGTTCATTGTATTGTCCTGTGAACTACCGTCTTGTCGTGTCTATTATTGTACTGCTCATTGTATTGTCCCGTGAACTACTGTCTTGTCGTGTCTTTTATTATACTGTTCATTGTATTGTCCTGTGAACTACTGTCTTGTCGTGTCTTTTATTATGCTGTTCATTGTATTGTCCTGTGAACTACCGTCTTGTCGTGTCTATTATTATACTATTCATTGTATTGACCTATGAACTACTGTCTGGTCGTGTCTTTATTATACTGTTCATTGTATTGTCCTTTGAACTACTGTTCTTTCGTCTCTTTTATTATACTGTTCATTGTATTGTCCTGTGAACTACTGTCTTGTCGTGTCTTTTATTATACTGTTCATTGTATTGTCCTGTGAACTACTGTCTTGTCGTGTCTTTTATTATACTGTTCATTGTATTGTCCTGTGAACTACTGTCTTGTCGTGTCTTTTATTATACTGTTCATTGTATTGTCCTGTGAACTACTGTCTTGTCGTGTCTTTTATTATACTGTTCATTGTATTGTCCTGTGAACTACTGTCTTGTCGTGTCTTTTTTTATACTGTTCATTGTATTGTCCTGTGAACTACTTTCTTGTCGTGTCTTTTATTATACTGTTCATTGTATTGTCCTGTGAACTACTGTCTTGTCGTGTCTTATATTATACTGTTCATTGTATTGTCCTGTGAACTACTGTCTTGTCGTGTCTTTTATTATACTGTTCATTGTATTGTCCTGTGAACTACCGTCTTGTCGTGTCTATTATTGTACTGCTCATTGTATTGTCCTGTGAACTACTGTCTGGTCGTGTCTTTTATTATACTGCTCATTGTATTGTCCTGTGAACTACTGTCTTGTCTAGTCTTTTATTATACTGTTCATTGTATTGTCCTGTGAACTACTGTCTTGTCGTGTCTTTTATTATATTGTTCATTATATTGTCCTGTGAACTACTGTCTTGTCGTATCTTTTATTATACTGTTCATTGTATTGTCCTGTGAACTACTGTCTTGTCGTGTCTTTTATTATTCTGTTCATTGTATTGTCCTGTGAACTACTATCTTGGCATGTCTTTTATTATACTGCTCATTGTATTGTTCTGTGAACTACTTTCTTGTCGTGTCTTTTATTATACTGTTCATTGTATTGTCCTGTGAACTACTGTCTTGTCGTTTCTTTTATTATGCTGTTCATTGTATTTTCCTGTGAACTCCTGTCTTGTCGTGTCTTTTCTTATACTGTTCATTGTATTGTCCTGTGAACTACTTTCTTGTCGTGTCTTTTATTATACTGTTCATTGCATTGTCCTGTGAACTACTGTCTTGTCGTTCCTTTTATTATTCTGTTCATTGTATTGCCCTGTGAACTACTATCTTGTCGTGTCTTTTATTATACTGCTCATTGTATTGTTCTGTGAACTACTGTCTTGTCGTGTCCTTTATTATACTGTTCATTGTATTGTCCTGTGAACTACTGTCTTGTCGTGTCTTTTATTATACTATTCATTGTATTGACCTATGAACTACTGTCTGGTCGTGTCTTTATTATACTGTTCATTGTATTGTCCTGTGAACTACTGTTTTTTCGTCTCTTTTATTATACTGTTCATTGTATTGTCCTGTGAACTACTGTCTTGTCGTGTCTTTTAGTATACTGTTCATTGTATTGTCCTGTGAACTACCGTCTTGTCGTGTCTATTATTGTACTGCTCATTGTATTGTCCTGTGAACTACTGTCTGGTCGTGTCTTTTATTATACTGCTCATTGTATTGTCCTGTGAACTACTGTCTTGTCGTGTCTTTTATTATACTGCTCATTGTATTGTCCTGTGAACTACTGTCTTGTCTAGTCTTTTATTATACTGTTCATTGTATTATCCTGTGAACTACTGTCTTGTCATGTCTTTTATTACACTGTTCATTGTATTGTCCTGTGAACTACTGTCTTTTCGTCTCTTTTATTATACTGTTCATTGTATTGTCCTGTGAACTACTGTCTTGTCGTGTCTTTTATTATACTGCTCATTGTATTGTTCTGTGAACTACTTTCTTGTCGTGTCTTTTATTATACTGTTCATTGTATTGTCCTGTGAACTACTGTCTTGTCGTTTCTTTTATTATGCTGTTCATTGTATTTTCCTGTGAACTCCTGTCTTGTCGTGTCTTTTCTTATACTTTTCATTGTATTGTCCTGTGAACTACTGTCTTGTCGTGTCTTTTATTATACTGTTCATTGTATTGTCCTGTGAACTACTTTCTTGTCGTGTCTTTTATTATACTGTTCATTGCATTGTCCTGTGAACTACTGTCTTGTCGTTCCTTTTATTATTCTGTTCATTGTATTGCCCTGTGAACTACTATCTTGTCGTGTCTTTTATTATACTGCTCATTGTATTGTTCTGTGAACTACTGTCTTGTCGTGTCCTTTATTATACTGTTCATTGTATTGTCCTGTGAACTACTGTCTTGTCGTGTCTTTTATTATACTATTCATTGTATTGACCTATGAACTACTGTCTGGTCGTGTCTTTATTATACTGTTCATTGTATTGTCCTGTGAACTACTGTTTTTTCGTCTCTTTTATTATACTGTTCATTGTATTGTCCTGTGAACTACTGTCTTGTCGTGTCTTTTAGTATACTGTTCATTGTATTGTCCTGTGAACTACCGTCTTGTCGTGTCTATTATTGTACTGCTCATTGTATTGTCCTGTGAACTACTGTCTGGTCGTGTCTTTTATTATACTGCTCATTGTATTGTCCTGTGAACTACTGTCTTGTCTAGTCTTTTATTATACTGTTCATTGTATTGTCCTGTGAACTACTGTCTTGTCGTGTCTTTTATTATACTGCTCATTGTATTGTCCTGTGAACTACTGTCTTGTCTAGTCTTTTATTATACTGTTCATTGTATTGTCCTGTGAACTACTGTCTTGGTGTGTCTTTTATTATACTGTTCATTGTATTGTCCTGTGAACTACTGTCTTTTCGTCTCTTTTATTATACTGTTCATTGTATTGTCCTGTGAACTACTGTCTTGTCGTGTCTTTTATTATACTGCTCATTGTATTTTTCTGTGAACTACTGTCTGATGTGTCTTTTATTATATTGTTCATTGTATTGTCCTGTGAACTACTGTCGTGTCGTTTCTTTTATTATACTGTTCATTGTGTTGTCCTGTGAACTACTGTCTTGTCGTATCTTTTATTATACTGTTCATTGTATTGTCCTGTGAACTACTGTCTTGTCGTGTCTTTTATTATACTGTTCATTGTATTGTCCTGTGAACTACTGTCTTTTCGTCTCTTTTATTATACTGTTCATTGCATTGTCCTGTGAACTACTGTCTTGTCGTGTTTTTTATTATACTGCTCATTGTATTTGTCTGTGAACTACTGTCTGATGTGTCTTTTATTATACTGTTCATTGTATTGTTCTGTGAACTACTGTCGTGTCGTTTCTTTTATTATACTGTTCATTGTGTTGTCCTGTGAACTACTGTCTTGTCGTGTCTTTTATTATACTGTTCATTGTATTGACCTGTGAACTATTGTCTTTTACATATTAACACGAGCTATTTCATCTTTTCGTAATGTTTTTCTTTAAGAAATATCGTTCTTACAAGAGGATATTAGGTTCCGTGTGGCTCAATGAGTTAGGTAGTTGGATTATCTAACAACTCATACAAGCCTACCACCAATAGAACATGGGTTTGCGCCCGGTTTTGTAAATTACAAAAAAGGTGCACTCGACTCACAGCCGGAAGTGATAAAGTTTTCCAGTTGCTTGCCCATGGTGGTTCTCCGGGTACTCCGGCTTTGTTCCACCAATAAAACTGGTCGCCTTTATATAGCTGAAATATTGCTGAAGCTTTCAGTGAAAGTGGCGTTAAGCACCAAAGATCAAAATCACACAAGAGGATAGTTCTGACTTCATGCTTAAATAAAGAAACGCTACAGTACCGTAGAAGTAATCAGGAGTCAATGGCAGCATTGGGCATCCGAGACACAGGACGAAGAGTGAAAAAGTAAACAGCAAATAAACACACAAAAAGAAACATGAAAAAGGCGAGCAACACGAACTCCATGAAAATCAGGTTTTCTGAACATAATAAACATAAGTTTCTCTTAAGTCTTTAAACTAAAGGACTTAGGCAAATTACCCTTGCATATGCACGCGATTCATATTTCAGAAAAACGGAGGACTGGATATAAAGGTCAGGAAGGTAGCCAGAATGGATAAGACAATTGCTAGTACAAGCAATTTCTTGAAATCAAAATTAAATAATAAAAAAAGCAGTAAGGAATATTTTTCTTGAACAAAAACATCTGGTTTTATGTTGGGTTAATGAAATGAATACGGCTGTAAGACACTCACCATTCTGCATTCTAATGGGGTGCTATTATTTTGTAAAGCAAAAAATAATTCAATAAGCGATGTAAAGGATTCAAGTATTTCTTTTTTATCCGGCTTTAACGGAGCATGTAAATTGTCCTCCGTTTAAAAAAATAATAAAAGTTGCTTGCGTATATGAGTCGCCTGAAGCAACCCAACATTGAAACATTCTTGGCTGAACATAAAATGCATCTGTGCTTTACATTTGCACTCATTGCCATTACATGCGTGAATAGAAAAACCTTCATTGTACCACTTACCTTCTTTCTAAGTCACTGCTAAGAAATGGTAAGGTGGAAGTGGATTTTTATCGAGCAGGATAATAATAACAACTGTGTCGTACAATCTAAGCTTAACAAAGTGTTTACAACTGACTACATACAGTTAGCATTGTGAATAATTTTCATTTTCTGATACCCACCACCTGGACACTGTTAATACAATTTACGTTACTGTTATATTGTAATAAAACTAAGAACAACTGTTAGCACTATTTATTATTAGAGGATGATAATGTGGTTTCATGCAAAACGAAGCTTCCCCAAAATAACGGTAACACTAAAGTAAATTGCCTTTCTATTTGAAGCTAATTGTAGCTCAACCAACAAGGATTGGAGAATCACTACACGTCATGACGCTAACTCTAGTCAGAAATGCGTATTTGTCGGTTGACAGTAAATGCCATTTTTAGATTTTTTATTATTTTAGAATTACAGTAATATCAAATTACATAATATTTTTTGGATGGAATTGAGTATACCTGTATCTCAAATTCAGTGAAATGGGCATAATTATAGCAGTTTATAATCCCCCAGGCCCGTGCAAATATATACTCTATTATAGATAATGCAGCGCCCAAATGCAGAATTATTCTATCATTGATCCTTGCCTTAGGAACATTATTTCTTAACAATTAACATAGTATAACTTATCGTAGATTTTGAATATCAAAATAAGACCACGAGTGACCGAAGTATGCATATGAATTAAAGGAGTGGGTGGAACTTGTTTCGTCCACGAGTTTAATCGTTAATGCGTATTTGGTGACGGACCGGTCCATATACTGCCATATGACCTTCAGTGCCATGAACGATTTGCTATATATTACCACCTGTTATACGACCATAACTTGTCCACTATATGAATTGCATGCATATAAGAGGGTGGTTTTCTCGTTCCATACAAAGCAAGATTTTTTTTTTATACCAATCGTGGTGAATTTCAGGAATTGCTTATGTTTATTATGCTCATAATACCGCAAGTTGAAAATACCCTCACACAAGAATTATAGCTCGCGTGGAAAAACTTTACGAAAAGTCGGAATATTCCTAAGATCCAAATATTCCCGTTTGAGAACATAATTAGCTTCTCTTCTAATCGAAAGACTAGTTGGTCTTTGCATACGTTCTTGGGAAAGACCGGGTGATCTTCCACGAGTGATAGAAATGCTATGTCTTTTCGCGAGTGGAGCGCATCGAAACGAGCGAAAAGAAACAAAAAATTATATCGCGAGTGGAAGATCACCCGGGCTTTCCCAACAACGCATGTAAGTACCTATTTCTTCCTTAATCCAACACCTGTCACTATCGCGAACTCCTAGAGACCCCCGCCATTGATCAATAACTAATTTGCATACATTATCAGATCAATATCATACAATTGAGCGCTATGAAATACACATCACATACAATTGACTTGTGTGACACCGATTGATAAACTAAGTAGTTTTCTACTGATATTTGAGCTTTTCTCACTAATAGTTTGTTGTAAGTACAGTATTTTCCTTCATGAGAAACCCCATGCATGAAATATGACGTGACACATATTTTGAAATCATTGAAGAATGACGTCAAAGGTACGGAAAAGGACATCTAGAAATACGAAAAAATGAAAATAAAAGATACAAATATATTTAATACGGTTGCAGTCTGTATTTGAAAAAAAAACCAATGCTTATATCCGTAATATATCTGTCATTCAGCTATCAGACAGGGTATATAATGTGACATTCTCGGCTTAAGATATATATTTAAACGATTTGTTTTTGTTAGAGGCGTTCTGATTGGATATCACAACGAGTAAAGACGAGTGCACGTGCACTCGTCTTAACTCGGTCGTCTCAACCGGAAAACGGTCATTTACGGAAGAAATATGTTTATATGTTTACACAATTCCACATTGCGAGTTATTGCTCTTTGCTCCTCATTTGTATAGGAATGTTTTGTATTGGATTATTTATGGTGATATGACCTTAGAAAATTAGTTTATGCATTCTGTGACTACCTTAAATATTCCCCTGGTCTTGCAGACAACCGTAATGCCTACCTCTCCTAATTGGTAATATACGAGTAGCCCTATGTACATACATAAAATGGACTGAAAATTTTGATTGCGATAGTATGAAATTGTTACTAGGCAGCTGTACAAGATACAACTAATCTGATTCGCCAAGAAAGGTCAAAGCTGTATTGATCATATCATTATATATTCATGACATATAATCGGTAATGGTGATTCCTCAGATCCCCAACGACGCGACATGTCAGTAAAGGAATCACTTTATTATCGGTCTGATTTAAATAAATTTGCAGTGCCCATATACCCATTATGTTTTCTAATTCTAATTTGTATCAACGATCCCCCATTCTTCACCCTTTCGGCAAGATTGAGATATTGAAATCAAAATGTAATCGTATATATATTTAAGTCTCTAGAATTAATTAATAAATACATCTTTAATCCATTTTCCAAACGTTTCAGCTGGAATTATTTATTTATTTATTTATTTATTTATGTATTTATTTATTTATTTATTTATTTATTTATTTATTTATTTATTTATTTATTTATTTATTGTTTATACATATACACCCTAGTTGTCCATATTTTCACATATATCAGGAATTATTAAGCAACTAAGAATTATAGCTCTATATAGTAACTAACATATGATTTTCGTGTAATTGCTATCGAATTATTTGTTGTTACTTTCCCAATACGTGACTTTATATTCCAATATGTTCGTGGTCGTTAACTACATGTGCAATCAGTGTATATCACCACTAAAATTAAGAGTTTGAATCCCGCTCATAGTGAGGTGTACTCGATACTACATCCTGGGATGAAGATTGGCAGTGACTTGCAGCGGTTCGATGGTTTATTCGTTTTGCCCCATCAACAGAACTGAGAATTTCAACTTGAAACCACATAACTGTGTTTATTTTGACAAAAAATATATTCCCCGTGTAATGGTGTGGTATAGAATATGTACTTTTGTTATGCTTGAGCGAAAAGAAAGGTTGCATATGTGCTGATTAAGCTGGTATTCAGAATAATGTAGATCGGACTGAGTAATACACATGTAGTTATTGTTGATGTTTACCTCTAACTTCAACGTACGAGTCTCCAGTACACGCAATTATTTAACATGTGGATGTAAATTAATTAGTAGTGTTCATGGTATAGCTGTTCAAGTTGTATTGAACAGTATTCACTCATCCTCGCTCACAAGAGTCAAAGCCTCTATTAAAGCTTGTCATTAAAAACGTTTTCTGTGCAATCCGAATTTTCAAAATAATCAAACGATTTGTGTTAGTAGTACGCGCTGTAAGCTTAAACATATGTTGACCAAGAAGTATCAATAATTGTCATATTTATGTTGCAAATAAATTTGTGTACAGTAAAGAAGTATGTCATACACAGGATGTTATAAAGGTTGGTGGGGTAGAGACTGCAATAATCCAAGTCCAGCCACATGTGTTGATAGCCATTGTTATCCTAGTAATGGTAGCTGTGTGTGGGGATGTGATCCAGACAACTGTCTAAATGATATATGTGATACTGACACCGGTATATGTACACAAGGTTGTAAAATAGGACTTCGTGGAGACTATTGTGACAAGGGTAAGTTTACTAATAGATAATAATCATATATACTCATACACTATAATGACAGATTTAAGACCTCCACCTCCGAACAAATTCGGAAAAAAGAAACCTGTCCGAACAATGTTGTGACATTAGAAATATGTATTAGCCTTGTATATCATATGTTTTAAATCATTACAACGTATATTGTCTGGTTGATAATCATTGTGTCTTGTATCGTACACAGTATCTACTTTTGACGTACCATGAGATTGGTTGTCGTATATATAACATCTTTCAGCTATTCTGTTATTTGTCTTTCACTTGATTTAAATAGTTTAATTCATTTTAAAATTATGAAAATCGTTTCAAGAAATCTGATATTTGTATAATGTAAATGCTAACTTCCGCTTTAAAATAATTTCTCATAATCACTACATAACTATATTATTCAAAATGGTAACTGATTTTAATTTGTAGAGTGTGAATTAAGAAAATTTGGAAATAATTGTACTGAAACATGTAATTGTGTCAATCAAACATGTGATCATATGACGGGTGTATGTCCTCCTGGTGGCTGTAAGCGTGGGTATACAAGGTTAAACTGTAGTGTAGGTAAGTAATTATAATATCATAATACATTTGTAAATGTATTTAATCAATTGCTTGCTTAAAATTAATTTATCCGATTTTAAATTCCAATATATCTAACCTCTATCATGTCTTAGAGAGGTAACCATAGTTTGTTCAAACCTTTTGGCCTCAATGGGCGTGAAGCTAATTACTCTGTGAATTATTCAAAATGTATTTTATGAGCATATTAGAGGACGCATGTCCTAATTATTGCATATGACACAATACCACTGATCCATTAAATAGCATACCTTCAAGCGAGACTACAAATATATAGGCACTGAAAAGCAACAGTCAAGCCAACATAAAACAAAATGCATTCATGGAAAGGATTTATATAACAGCAACATTGTTTTGTTCTTATCAAATAAAATATTGTATCTTCGTGCCCAAGTCAAGAAATTTCATAACTACATGTATTTCATTGACAACTATCTCTAAAAAGAACTAACCAACGGAACAGTAAACGATCAATATAGAACAATAGTTTGAAGATACCAAAGGGGTAATCAGAATCTAACAGCACCTGTATATGGAGTATATATTTCTCAGTTCAGACGATATTCCAGATAGTGTGGCTCATATCAGGATTTCCTTGATAGAGAGTTGCTGTTAACACGGAGGCTACTGAACCACGGATTCCTCTAGGTTAAGTTGAAGTCATCACTTCGAAAGTTTTACGGTCGCCACCGTGACGGATGTACGCGGTGTGGAAAGAACTGTGCATTACGTAAATACTTGTTAGAATCCACAACATTCGAGGACAACGGCGGACATACGTTTATGATTCAAGTAAATATAAATTGTAAAAGCGTAGGTGTAATATACTGTATCTTCTGTACTAAATGTGATAGGAAAATATATGTTAGACAAACGGGTGATACTTTGTACCAACGCGTGCTTCTTAGCTTCTCAAATATACGAACGGGAAAAATAGACGATCCCGTAGCAAACCATTTTTGTCAATCATAGTGTGGATAATGTCAAGGTCTAAGGAATAGATCAAGTGCAAGGTGACAAAATTCACAGGGAAGCGAAAGAATCGTTTTGGAATAAAAAACTTAAAACGTATGAACCGCTAGGACTGAATACAAAGATGGAACGATATTAACTTTTTTCCAGGAATTAAAGTCACATAAGTCATTGTATATTATAACGTCACGTTACTATGTGTGTATATATTGTTTATATTCTGTAATAAATTTCCACTGAGGAAAGCTGTGTAAACAGCAGAAACGTGTGGAATATGGAATAAGAGTTTTTATTTGTAAGATAATCTATGAGACTTTATTTGTAAAATCCAAAGACAGGATGAACAGGAATATCGCACACATTGGAATTTTTAGAGTAATTTTGCAAAGCCTTTTTAAACTACGAGAAAATATTTTTTATTTAAAATGGACTTTGAACTTAGGAAATAGTGATCAAAGTAAGGACAACGTGGAACATATACTACAGGAGACATCACGTAAATTACTAACGGAAAGTTTAAAGATTTGTGAAACACAAATTCAAACAACACTGAGGAATATAAACAATTCACAAAAGACATGATCCAGAGTGGGTACAACAAGAAAACACATGGGAAGATAGACTTCGATCTCTTCAAAGCAAATTGGCAAATACTAAATCACATAAATTACAAATATTAGAAATACAATTTCATCGCCAGATGTCCACTGAAAATGAAAATACAATAAGAAAACAGTTAAATGAATATAAAAAGGAACCAACAATTGATAAATCTACAAACATTTCCATCCTAAAAGACGGAAAAAAAAATTCCGTTGTATTTCGGAGTACTTGAATGACACACAAGAGGAACATGAACAGATCCGACAAGAAGTTATAGTCACTTCATCTGCAAACAAACAATTTTACTCACAATTAATTAATAGAAAATTCGCACAACATATACACAACATGAAACGCACAGACGGACATACAAACACATGGACTACAGAAATTATTGCAGCGAGTAAAACTTTTAATATCGAAATATTTGTCCAAACTATGATAAATGGAAAACATGAATGGATACGATATTCTCGCAATTCAGATTGTGACCACAGTATACAATTTAAAGCAGTTCGGCATCAAAATAACCACTTCTCCCTCATACAAAATAAACCCAGAGCATGTACTTGTACATGTAGAGAAGTATTAGAATGTAAAATTAATCACAAATACAAAAATCAACAAGTTGAAATTTCAAAAATACAGAGTTAAGGAAAATCCGAAAAATCTAGAAAATGTGAAATTTTCAACAAATCTTCAGAAAATACTTACAACGGCAGTAGTATATGGGTACGGACAAAACGGTATTTGTGCTGGTGGTCCGTGGTTGTGGTGCTATCGGAAGTCACGTGACTGGAAGAGGCCCTGTCAGGAAGTATGCGGAATATCAGCCCTAGTGTGGCCTTTTTCACCGGAAGTGACGTCAGTCACGTGAATTCCGGCTACGTGACCGGAAGAGGCCCTGACCGGAACCAGATGTCACGGAAGTGTTCGTGTGCGCATACGGAACCGCAAATTGCGCAATACCCCCTAGTGGGATCTTTTCACCGGAAGTGACGTCAGTTACGTGACTTCGGAAGAGGCCCTGACCGGAAGCGGTCATGAAGTGATCGTGTGCGCATGTGGAACCGGTACATTTAACACCACTATGGTAGTAGTATAAGTACCATGGCTACCTGTGACCCAAGGTCACGTGACCCCGAAGGGGTGAAAGGGTGTGCGCATGCCCAACCGAAATATACGCAATATCTGCCCTAGTGGAGCCTTTTTAACGGAAGTGACGTGATCGCCCATAGTGCTTCCCCTGGAAGTTGGGGTGTTCTATACGATGTCCGTGTCTAGCCCTTTCCCTGGTTATCTGCCCCTTTTATTTTCATATAATATTCAACTAGGACTGAATACAAAGATGGAACGGCATGAACTTTTTCCCGGGAATTAAACATCACATAAGTCATTGTATATTATAAGGTCACTTTACTATGTGTGTATGTATTGTTTTTATTCTGTAATACATTTCCACTGAGGAAAGCTGTGTAAACAGAAGAAACATGGATGTGGTCGAGTGGTCTAGGGCGCTAGACGTAAGGCTAATCGATTGGTGCTGCAGTGTATCAATGGTGTGAGTTCAAATCCCGTCGAGGGAAGAACAAAAAATTGAGAGCTCTAAAATATAATTCTAACACTGTTTGGTTTAATATTCAGACGTATATATATATATATATATATGTGTGTGTGTGTGTATGTGTATTTATTGCATATCAGAATGACAATCATACATTTTATTGGCTGAACATTCTCGACGTGACCCTCACTATTAATACGTCACACTTGGTCACCTGAGTATTTAGTGAGTTGTAATTATACCATCTAATCTTTACAAACTCCGTCTTACTTTGACAGACACTGAGGAAGGTCATTTGTTGATCGAAAATTTTGTCAATATATTTGTTGTAACATCTTTATCGGTATCGTTGCACAATCTTCTAGACTTCTATATATAAATGTATGTATTGCATATCAGAATAACAATCATACATTTAATTGGCTGAACATTCCCGACGTGACCTTCAATATTACGCGATATAGACAGGAATGCTGATATAGACTGGTCCAAGATTCGTGTATAGACTGGTACTACTAGTCCATACAGGGATATTTGTTTGTTTCCGTTTTAATAAATTACAATGTTACTTATAATCTCATTTCATTTCTCATTAACACCATTCAAACAATTGCTGTAGTCAATGCAAATTAGGTAATAACGAAGGTGATCATGCCTAGGGAAACCTTCAATGATCCCGATTAAAAAAAATGTAGGCATTTATATTGTATGTGTCAGATATTTGTCTTCAATGCAATGAACACAATAGTTACTGATATGGAGTGTAATATCAGATAGACAGACTGCCCTGTGGTCGTGGTACGGACCAGTGGAAATTATATCATTTCCACTGGTCCGACCACGACTTTTGGTCAGTCTGTATATCCTGATATTGCCCACCATATCAGTAACTATTATATACATATACATGTCGACATACTATTACCTCAATCTACATCAGCTTCCTTCAGTGCATATTATATATATATATATATACATTGTAAACATCGACTTGTTCCTGATTATTTATATTTACATTTAATTTGATTGTTTTTCATTATAGAATGCAGTGTTGGTAACTATGGTTACAATTGTAATCAATCATGTGACGGGTGTTTATCTAATTCCTGTGATGAAAAACAGGGTGTCTGTACAAATACAACTGGATGTTAACCTGGATGGCAGTATGTACAGTCTGAACAGAACAAGTGTGATATAGGTATGTTAAGGACATGTTCTATAATACACAAGAAAGGAGTAACAATGTATGAATTATCGGAATATAAATAAATTCATTGAGACGATGGGGAAACAAAAGTAATATGATATTGATCTCGGATGCCTCGGTGAATATCATGTTCCATGGGTTGATCAATCCTTGTATTCCCCCAATCTAAAGCCGTCAATTGTATAATGTCGGCTACCTGATGATATAATATAAGCGCATCATGGAAATCGAGAATGTTGCTTAGGGCATGCACGAAATCGCAACTTTATGTATTAGTAGATGTGCATATCTTGGGATGGACAAAAACTAAATATAGAATTACGTAAAATTCGAAAACGGGTTTAAAAACAATTGTATTATTAGTATGGTTTTAAACCATATTCGCATCTTCTCATTACTTTTACTTGAATATAAAATAAATATGACTGTAGTTAATTGAATTAAAAAACATAAGTTCATTGTGTGGCCCCAATTTCAAATATATTTATTTAAATTTCATTGTATACTTGTATATGCTGACCGATTTTGAAGACGGTTTGAAATATACTTTTCAGAGAAATCATATTCAAGCAGAATTTATAGTTAGCAATTTAGGTGTAGTGTGTGGTACGTCTATTCATAACTATTTTACTCACATTGTTTTGAGAGGTGAACAGTAATCATATATCGTTTCAAGTCTTATATTTAGAATAACAAAATACATGCAGAGTTGTCTTTTCTTATAACTTAGCGTGCGATGATGGATATTTTGGTAAGAACTGTACACATCAATGCTATTGCCGTTACGGAGCTTGCATTAAAGCTACAGGAATATGTCCGACAAAAAGGTGTCAGCGAGGATGGAAGGGTGATACGTGCAGTGCAAGTAAGTTACAGATGTCAATATTATTCAATATAATATCCTCGGTTCGATATTTGTTAAATTGTGTACTGTCTAAACAATTAAATATCTCACTGTGATTTTGGTCTTATTTAAAAGCTAAATTCCCATTGTTTGGCATGCTGAGAACAATTTGGTTTTTAATGGGATGGGGTAATTCAATTTCTGGTTAGTCAAATACAAAAGAAATACTCTTTTGTGCCACAGCTTGGTAAATTGAAATAAAACCTTGCAGAAGTGATCAGATAAAAATGCAAAGCACATAATTTTAACGACATGGCAACAAGAGGATATTGAATTTTATGATTCGCCAGATACAGAAACAATCTTCTACTCTGAAACTACTGGAAAAATTAGAATCTTATTTGAAAAGATCCCCTTGAAATATACATCACTTTGTTCCGATTTGTCAACCAGCATCACGCCCAAATGAAATTAAAGCTTCTTATCGGTCAAACATAAAAACGAAATTAATGTCCCCTGAAACTGCTTAGTCAGTTGGAACCAGACTTTCCAGGAATGCTGCATAAAGGTCCACCATGCGTTTCAAAAAAATGTCCGGGTTTCCGAGATCAATGTAGTACTCACTGGTTTTCTTTTTTTAAATTATTTGTGATTGTAATAATGCTGTGGTAATGAACATTAAGTTGAAGATATACAGAAAAATTGTTTCTTTAAAAAAGAGTTTTCCATTTTAGTACTTCTTTTGCAAAGAATTTAAATGTAAATATTAAAACAGTTTGTAGATATCAAAAGGATAATCACAATCCGTAAATCGAAAGACACACAACGTAATTGCCAAAAGATAAATAACAAAAGGACTAACAATGATATACAAAACACAATACAGAACACTAAGGACCGGCAAAATCGAAACACATAAGAACCGGGGTGATATCATGTGCTCCGTAGGGTAAGCAATTTCTGCTTCACTAGTAACATCCGTCGTAATATTCTAGTTATAAATCCGGTCATATGGCAGATGATCGGGAAGTGTTTACGAATAATGGAGCATATATGTTCTCATTTATGACACATATATTCCACAACGTTTAACCAAGTCATGCTGCCGTTCGTAAAACTTGCGAAGTGATGCCTTTAGTGTAGACCTTTCATCTCAACTTTAAATGATTGTATTGCGTCGTAGACCCTATTCGTGTTGACAATATTGTGTTATTTGAAACTTGATGTAGTTGAGATATCACACAAAGCATTCAGATTGTCTTTAAATTCTCTCTGTTTGAACACTAATTCATTTTCAGCTTTGCCGTTGAAGTCAACTCTTTCTTTGAACTATGCTGTGCTTATCTACAATTTGTGTTTCTTCAAAGGTGATCACCGTGGTTTGATATATATATATATATATATATATATATATATATATATAGTTAGCATCCTTACTGCTTACGCCTGTTACACCTTGGTGGTGCATATGCTACTGAAGACAGTCCTCCACCGTGTCCTGTTGTGTGCCATGTTTTCCAGATCTTGCCATCTATAGCCCTCTATCTCCATGTCAGCAATAACGTCTCTCCTCCAGGTATTTCTGGTCTTTCTCTTCCACGCATTCCCTGAGAGTTCCACTGTAGGGCTTGCCTAGTGATGTTATCTTTCGGCTTATTCAGTATGTGCCCTATCCATCTCCATTTTCTCCTTTTTAATTCTTCTTCAACTGGGGCTGGTTGGTCTTTTGCCAGAGCTCTTTGTTAGTAAAGTGATAATCAATTCAACAGCATGATACTAAATTAGTTCATATGAACAAGTATTCATTAAGATGATCTCTTTAGAACCCGATAATCAAAATAAAAATAAAAAATTCACATTACAACTAATATCAAAATGATCGGCTTAAAATGTGTTGTGTTTTTCTTCTATTGGTTTTGTTATTTTATTTTAAAGTACATCCATAATATTAACAGTATTATATTTTGCAGAATGTTCCGATGGTTATCATGGATTTGATTGTGTAGAGCATTGCAATAAATGCAACAGTACTTTGTGTGAACCATTTGAAGGAAATTGTACAGATGGATGCATTGAAGGCTACACAGGACACCAGTGTCTTTCCCCAGGTTTATATACATATACTGTACATTTCAATATTATACCAATCTAAAATAATCTTATTGTCAGTATTAATCATAAAAAAAATCGCCTGACGTTAGTAACTGCATACATGTATTTCGAGATATATGAAAACAATTATTTCATACAAGCTATGGTTTATATTTACGTAAAATACATAATATTTTGCATAATACATATGTAGATCGATTATCTTGACAAATCATAAGCTAATGTGCAATGGCGCACGTCGAACACACTTGCTCTCCTATGGGTTTTATAAAACAAGAAGAAAATTGTTTGAATCTTTTAGATGTCAGACTATCTTTTTCATAATACCGCAGAGTTAGATTTGTATTCCCTCGCACATGGTGGGCTGGAGATGTATCAAAGTCTTCCGCGTGAGTCTCCTTTATTTCGTCAGTCCCTGTATTGCTATTTATGGTATAGCATAGGCATTTTTCTTCGATTTTGATCAAATTAAACAAGGAATTTGCCTCAGAAATAGTCTTGCTCTGTTCAAAACAGAAAATAATCAGACTATGTTTTTTTGGTAAGCGATTTTTGAATTAGGATTTATAAATGTATCCATAGGTCATTACATTACATGAGTAACTGTTCCTAACTGTTGATAATATTTTACAATGCAAACTGGCTATTAGGAAGATCTTTGCTCAGTTCGACAGAAAACAATATCCGTATATTATATTTGTTTTGTGAATAAAACAATGTGATTTTCAAAACTTTCCATTGTTTATGACATGACATGAGCAATAGATATTGAACTAACCCCCCTCATCAGACGAATGTGCCTCGACATGTTTTTTTCTATCATGTTTTATTTCAGTTAAGCATATTACAGCAAAGGCTAGGATTTAATATTTTATCTCGGTAGATGTGTCCTAATAAATTGAAAAACAAAAAACTACCATACCTTCGGATCAATTACAAAATCAAATATCGAAATCGTAGAAAAGGAAAACTTGATACTCCTATGACACATATACTTGACTACACAACGTCCTGACTTGGCACATTTGTTTCAGAATGAACTGCATGAGCCTGTATGTAGTTACATAACTGTCGAATAAGACATTATTGGTGTAATATATTTATGAAGCAATGACAATGAACATCTATTTTAATTTTCATTGTAGTACATACATCTTCATCAGAACCTCCGACAACTAGTATTGTTCCTATAGCAGGAGGTATTGGAGCTGTAGTAGTGGTTATGGTGATGGTGGTAATCCTTGTTATCTTTATCAGGTAAGAAAGTAGTAGTACAATCCTCTCCATTAGCGCCTCATACAAGTACTATTGGTCCCATAGCGGGAGGTATTGGTGGTGTAGCCATGACGATAGTGGTGGTAGTACAATCCTCTCCATTAGCGCCTCATACAAGTACTATTGGTCACATAGCGGGAGGTATTGGTGGTGTAGCCGTGACGATAGTGGTGGTAGCACAATCCTCTCCATTAGCGCCTCAGACAAGTACTATTGGTCCCATAGCGGGAGGTATTGGTGTGTAGCCGTGACGATAGTGGTGGTAGTACAATCCTCTCCATTAGCACCTCAGAGAAGTACTATTGGTCCCATAGCGGGATGTATTGGTGGTGTAGCCGTGACGATAGTGGTGGTAGTACAATCCTCTCCATTAGCACCTCAGACAAGTACTATTGGTCCCATAGCGGGAGGTATTGGTGGTGTAGCCGTGGCGATAGTGGTGGTAGCACAATCCTTTCCATTAGTGCCTCAGAAAAGTACAGTTGGTCCCATAGCGGGAGGTATTGGTGGTGTAGCCGTGACGATAGAGGTGGTAGTACAACCCTCTCCATTAGCACCTCAGAGAAGTACTATTGGTCCCATAGCGGGAGGTATTGGTGGTGTAGCCGTGGCGATAGTGGTGGTAGCACAATCCTGTCCATTAGTGACTCAGAAAAGTACAGTTGGTCCCATAGCGGGAGGTATTGGGGGTGTAGCCGTGGCGATAGTGGTGGTAGTACACTCCTCTCCATTAGCACCTCAGACAAGTACTATTGGTCCCATAGCGGGAGGTATTGGTGGTGTAGCCGTGACGATAGAGGTGGTAGTACAACCCTCTCCATTAGCACCTCAGAGAAGTACTATTGGTCCCATAGCGGGAGGTATTGGTGGTGTAGCCGTGGCGATAGTGGTGGTAGCACAATCCTGTCCATTAGTGACTCAGAAAAGTACAGTTGGTCCCATAGCGGGAGGTATTGGGGGTGTAGCCGTGGCGATAGTGGTGGTAGTACACTCCTCTCCATTAGCGCCTCATACAACTATTATTGGTCCCATAGCGGGAGGTATTGGTGGTGTAGCCGTGGCGATAGTGGTGGTAGCACAATCCTCTCCATTAGTGCCTCAGAAAGGTATTGTTGGTCCCAAAGCGGGAGGTATTGGGGGTGTAGCCGTGACGATAGTGGTGGTAGCACAATCCTCTCCATTAGCGCCTCAGACAAGTACTATTGGTCCCATAGCGGGAGGTATTGGTGGTGTAGCCGTTAGGGTTGTGGTGGTAGTACAATCATCTCCATTAGCACCTCAGACAAGTACTATTGGTCCCATAGCGGGAGGTATTGGGGGTGTAGCCGTGGCGATAGTGGTGGTAGTACACTCCTCTTCATTAGCGCCTCATACAATTATTATTGGTCCCATAGCGGGAGGTATTGGTGGTGTAGCCGTGGCGATATTGGCGGTATTTATCATTGTTATCTTTATCAGGTAAGATAGTAGTAGTACAACGCTCTCCCCAGAGCCTCATACAAGTAATATTTGTCATATAGTAGGTGGTATAGTATTGGTTGGTTGGTTGGTTGTAATCCTCGTCATCTTTATCAGGTAAAATAGCAGTAGTATATCTCCCTCAACAGGGCCTCAGACAAGTAACATTGTTTCTATGACAGAATGTATTGATGGTGTTTTATTTGCTATAACAGTAACTCGTGTCGGGTAAATAATGTCTGGTCATAGTATGTACTATGGAAATCCATAATTATGAAAAGAAAGCTTAAGCAATTTTACCAATATCAAAACAACGATCAACCAACTCTCGCCTCAAACAATTCACTACTAATAAAATACAATACAAACACATATGATGTTGACAATTTGGGTCTGGCTTTGCACAGGCACAAACATGTGAAGGGATTAATACCCCAGGTGATAATTTGATTTACAGCGGCAATATAGATACTATCATTATAATTAATATTCATTTTAAAGAATTTGTTTTAAATATACTGTTTTTCATTCATTAATTATTATTTGTCTCCAGACATAGATCTCACAGCAATAAATCAAAGTATCGTGAAAGCAGACATTCAGCAAATACTGAAATTGACGACACTATGCATGCTAGTAAGTAATGTATTTGAATTGTATTTTAGTATCAGCTACATGCAAGATAATATTTTCAACGGTCGTGTTTGATTTCAACTGAGTTGAAAGGTATAGGCGAAGCCAATGAGGAATTCCGAATTTTATATCAAACATTTCCCCCACGAATCTGCTTATTTCATGTGTATGTATCATAAGTGTTGTCTTTGATGATAAGTTGATGTCTATGTTGACGACGTTACGTTATACAGAACGTTTGAAAAACAATCTTGAGGTATTGCATCGACATGTCATTATTTCTATCCATTTCAATTACTAGTACCAGGATTATCTAAATAAGAGATCAAGTTTAAATACTGGCTGAGCTTAGTCATCTACTATAAGAAAAGTTTGAAGATCAGATCCCAAAGGGGTATTGAGAGGCTGTAAATCGAACAAGGACAAACGACAAAAGAGTATAAACTAACAAACGATGATCTACAAAACACTACACCGGAAACTGATGATTGAGCAACACGAACCCCACTACAAATCGGAAAAGTAAGCAGTTACTGGTCCAGTAGTGACACCCGTCGTGGTATTGTAAAACACCACGAACATCATTTGATATAGAACTCGTGTTGGACACCAGTATACGTAAATGCATACAATAATAACATGACGTCCTTCTTTCGCTTTGTTAACAAAGGAGCGAGTTATCCATTCGGTATAATCTCATTAGCACATGAACCGGTGAATGTGACTGACTTTTCCATTGGCAGCATGAATTGTGCGCGATATTTTCCGCAAATGTAAATACAACTTGCCGTCTTCCAATCAAAGTATACTACCGTATTTGTACTCTTAGACATATCTGAATCGAAGTAAATCATGGAAGCCAGAATGTGTTTTGAGTTTTAACATGGATTGGCGGATATTAGTAAATTTTATCCCTCGCTTTTGGTTCGGGATAAAATACTAATATCCGCCAATCCATGGTAAAACTCCCAACACATTATGGCTTCCATGATTTATTTCTTAAATAACATATACATGTAATACATGACCCCCTACAAAACAAATATGAGTAAACACGAACCAAACATCGTTTTACGCGGAAATCGGAACGAACATAGCAATGCAGAAATCAAACTACTAAACATGTAATAAGTAATGTCGTCAAGAATTGACAACTACAGTATTTAGACAATGTGAACCTTGTTACAGTTCATTAGATAATTTAGAGAATGTCGTCAATAATCTCTTCACGACTGATTTCATTTATAGGAGACGAAAGGCTCACGTATGATGAACTATGGATCTCAGTCTCTTCCTTTTTGTACTTGTTGTTCTTGTGTTAATTTCTGTTTTTATTTTGTTACCTTTTTCAAGGGGAGTGATAAATATTTGCCATAATTAACTTATTTCTGAATCATACAATATCTAATTATATATCTGTGTTATATTGTAATCTGTTTCTTAAACTAGTAAATATGTTTTATCTAAATATAAATCAACATTAGATCTTGTATTATTTCTCTGCTGCTTGTCTGGTCATAATTTGGTCGATACTTAACCATATTTTGCATAGATTTACAATCATCACGTTTCATCAAATATAAAGTTACCATGAAGTCAATCTATTCTACGAAATAATCATAGCTTACAATCATTGAAAATTCATATGAGTATTTCTGATATCATTGATAACTCCATGTATATTGCTAATATAGTAAGTTATTAAGCAAAATATATCTAAATTTAGACAAAGATATTGGATCTCTAAAAGGAAACAAACAACTTGATTGTGCAGTCGGTTCGACACCAGCCACTGATTATGTTAACATATCAATACCGCCATCAAATGAAAGGGTGTCGTACGGGGCCAGTACACAAGACCACGTATACACTAATCATGTATCTGACGAAGACGAAGGAAAAGACTGTGCTTATTCAAATCGTAAAGACATTACAAAATACAGAATTCCTGTGACAGAGCTCCAAAATGTTATCAATGAGAAACATAAAGATGATGGTTTCCTTAAGGAATATGAAGTAAGTTTAATCTATATAGGACCAACAATATTATGAATGCTTTTATTGACATTCTGTATACGGTCATATATTCATTACCTCATGGTCCTGATTTCTGAAGATGCTGTTGAGTACATTAATTATATTAATGTATACGAACTAATAAATCGTGACTTTGTAAAATAAATAGCGAGTGTGATTGAAACAAGTTGTATTCCATTATAATAAAATACTGAAATGCAATATAAACCTCTTTTTGGACTGCGTAATTGATGGTCGTTAGGCACGTTAAATACGATAAATAAAGGGAATGAAAATCATGTTCAACATTGTGGTATTATTTTGCATGTTTTTATGTTTTATTTTATCGTTCAACTGATGGTGAACGCATGCTATTAAATACCAGGAGTATTCATAGGACGTCCATTCTGATTTGATAAAGAAAGAATGCAACGACTACATCGCGAAAAACGTCAACATGCCGTTCGAACGTGAATGCAGGACACTTGCTTATGAATTAAAATGTATGCACTATCAACCGCCTACGACAACGATGAAGTTGCAGCCAGCAGTACCATTCATATTAAATTGTCCACCAAACGTCAGGGTAGTTATATCCATCAGCAACACTTACAAAATAGATTTGTTATGGGAACCCAAATGACTCGACATATCTTTGGTACCACCAAGCGCTGAATATGCTATTATTTTATCCGACCTTGATTGATCGTACACAATACAAGATGTCGTTTGCTGGTCAGATGACTTGTTCTATGCTAATTTCCTATTTATATTATTTTTGTCAACATTTGAAAAACTACGACGGTTTTTTGTTTTTTTCAGTTGTGGTTTAGTATTTGCTTTTATGTTGTTGTATAAATGGATTTTTGAATAATGAGTGTTTAAGTATTGGACTGTAGATGTTATTCATACCATTATTATATCTGGTGTTTTGGTAGTAACAAAAAAATATAACCTTTTACATAAGTGTGAATGGGAATGGCCTTGACTGGAATATAATGTGGGTTATTATGATAATTAGGAGGTTTATTGTATTCAACACTACAGATCGGCCATTAATTAGCAAATAGCCTATTTGATAACGGCTGAGAACGATCAATATTTTACATGACGCACTGTAAAGTTTCCAAGGAAAGCTTATCATTTTTCACGTGTACGAATATGTACTGACTGTACCCACCATACAATATATGAAAATCGAGTAACATTTGATAATCTGTATTTCTGATTTATTGGATATTTTCAGGAATTTGAATATTTATTTTCATAATTTGATAACATATTTTATGATAGATGTATTTTTATTTCACGTTTTCTGTGCTATATTGTGAATAATCTTAGCCATTTTCTTGGGAAAGCTTATAATTTTTTCGTCGGAGAGTCAGGGAATGCATTCACCTGTAAAAATACCTACAAATGCATGCGACTCATATATGCTATCAACATCTAGTCAAAGTTGATCATCTGTAATTTGTATTTATTCAATCATTCGAGGACTTTGAATATCTATGCTCAGTTGCAACTAATTTTTAGAACAAATATTATTTCTCTTTTAGATTCTTCCAAAGGGTTTAGTATTTCCGCATGTCGAAGGTTCGAAAGAGACAAATAAGATAAAGAATAGATATCTGACAACATGGCCATGTAAGATACCCAATTGTATTGTAATTTCACTAATATAATATAATATATTTCTGTTGTAAGTTTTGCTTACTTTAATCTCCTGTTTTAAACATTGATTCAAATTGTTGTAGTCACTATTAATTGTTTTTTTTAACAGCATATGCATTTAATTCTTGTATATCCACACTTCACTAAATTTAGATATGCGATTCAATGTATAAGTTGTTATTTTCGGAAGAGAGTGTAGTGGGGGTATAATTTTGCGATTCTTCGCGGAGTAGTAATTTTACATATACTTATAAACCAAGCATCTTTGAGATATTAGGTTAGGTTAGATTCCTGGAAAACTGTATCAAACATTTACCTTAAGAAATTGAAAAAAAGGGTGAATATCTAAGTCGAATAAGAGAACCAACAATCCAGACCAACTCGTGATTACTCGGATTTCGCTATGTTATTAAATAATTTGAATTGTTATATTCACGACTTATTACCGGGTTTGTTACTAGATTAACACGACGGGTGTCACTAGTGGAGCAGGAAATGCATACCCTTCCGGGCACCTGAGTTCACCCCTGATTTTTGGTGGGGTTCGTGTTACTCGATCTTTGGTTTTATATGTGTGTTTTATAGATCGTTGTTTGTCCTTTTGTACTTTTTATTTTGGCCATTGTGTTGTCTGTTCTTCTTCGATATGCGGATTCTCATTGCCCCCTTGGTATCCACAAACTCGTCTTACACAATGACTGTTAAGTTTATATTTAGTTATCATATCAAAGTTGTGTGGAACATTGCTACCAAAAATAATATAAAGTACGCGAAGCTTCAAAATGTCCTAATTGCAATAACAATATGGTATTAATACTAAAGCTTATAAACATAGTATACATGGGATTACATAAAAAATATAAATATATAAATAACGATTCATCTGTCTTTCGAGGTCATCCTTAGTATACTCTGATCAACAATTGCGTCATTTCCAAGTCTCAACAGACTTATGCCTGTTATATTAGAACACTTCGTTCTGTGACATAATTTGAAGCTGAACGCTGTGTTCATAGAGTAACGTAATCGTTGGCGCTGTATAAACATGCATTTCGCATCGCCTCACTCCGGTTTCAATGTTAGGTTTCAGTAATATTACATTGTCTAGTATGTTCATTGAGTTAACTTTGTCTCTATAATAAACTTATTGGCTTAATTACAAGCCGTATTTCACAGGACAGGTAATGAAATGATCAAAAAAAAAGGTAAACAAAAAGACAAACAACGATCCACAAAGTACTACACAGAAAACAAAGCCTGAGCCACACGAACACCACTATCACATAAATAATGTACAGTTGCTCTTGGCATTGGCGATATACGATTTAACGGAAACGAATCACTTGTATGTTAATTCATTGAATCATTTTGCTTAGTATAATGTATTATGTATTGACTGACGGACCATTAAATAGCCTATACTATACTTGTACTTGTTAGATTTAATATTGTATTGATCTATGCATTTTTATTACAGATGACCACTCAAGAGTAATTTTGCAAGGAAATGCTTCTTCTGATTATATCAATGCCAGTTATATTGATGTGAGTTTTCTTTTCAGAATAGAAAGGATATTACTAACACCACAGATCATTCACAGGATAACACATGTTATCGCCGGGTTTAACAAAAATCACAAAGTTAGCATGTGTACGATCTAACCTTGTTAATCTCAACTTGATTAGACTGCTTTCCTTGATAACTCGATGTGAAAAAGAAATCAGTTCTTAGTATTGTTGTCCTAAATTTATGCTACGCCACGGAATTACAATTCAAATTAACGACATCGTACTCATGAATAATTAATCAGGTCATTTCATTGGTAGTGTATCCTAAGATAAACTAGTCAGATATTATTATTTAGAATCTGTTGAATCAAGACAATATGAAATGTTGAGTGATAAGATGGATGTACTAAATACAGAACAGTTACGAAACAAACCCGGAGGAGGAAGAACGAGCGTAGGAAATCATGGGTTACCGACGAATGATCTTTTTTCTTCAAAATTGTTGTTTTCTCTATTTTCACAATATTCAATAAGACATTGTAAGCGTTCCATGTATCAAATGATTTCAGAGAGCGTTTGATTCTTTAGTACAATTTCACTATTCAACAATGTTGTAAATAATAATCTTACAAAAGACAAAATGTAGAAGAATTTCATGTTTGTTTTTGGGATTTTGCATTATGTTATCCAAATTGGGCTTTGTTTATCATTGACTTTAATGAAATGATTAAAGCAAATCTAGGGTAACCAAGCTTTGTCGAAATGTTTAATCAAAGGGGTGACCACATTGGAAAAAAAAACAGCAGTTCAAGCACACACAAAAATCAACAAATGGAAAAGAACAAAGGCTGTGACAACATGGACTACCAGAAAACAAACCTCGGTGTATCCAGTTTCGACGGACGGATTAGGATCTTCAGTCCTCATATATAGCACGTGTATTGAAAACGCTTATTCTTTCCTTTCATGCAATCGATAATTGTGTTGTGTTTTTTAGAGTTACAGCACAGAAAAGGCATACATAGCATCTCAAGGTAACGGTAGTATAGAAATCATTCCATTTCGATTATGTCAAATGAAATGACGGGTAGACACACACGAGAAAGGCAACACAAGTCAAAATGATGTCTAATGAAATGACGGGTAGACACACACGAGAAAGGCAAGACAAGTCAACATGATGTCTTTTCCGCGTTTAAGCGTATTAGACATGCAAAATAATGGTAAAAATGTGAAATTAAAATGAGGTCTGCACTGCTTTTATGATGCTCTGTCAATATGTAGTCCGGGTACTCTGTTTTCGGTTCCCATGGTGCCATCTCTTTGGGTCGACTATTTGTGTTAGACTCTTCGGGTCTTTCTAGTATTAATTAACATAACAATATATTTCTAAAACTATGTAAATATCTTCGTTTTGTGTCATATTACACATTACATTTCTATTCCTATTCCAGATTACATACATACTAATCGACTTACATGTAGCTTTAAACATAGAAGGTTTCATGTTGAGTAATTGTTCTCTGTAGAAATTAATGTTTGTTGGAAAATCTCTTCCACAGGAATAGTCCCTGTGTGAAATTGTTTCAAACTGATATAGCTCCCGTCTTTAAGCATAGTCACCCGTTGCCAATAATAGCATAAACTGTTCAAAAATCGCATACACTAATCATCCAATCAAAATAAAGCATTTTCACATCTTAGGCATTACATCATATGTTGAAATCAGCCGTTACAAAGGAGATTCAAATTTTACTCAATTTCAATATCTATGTTAATTCAATTAATGTATAAAAATATTATGTATTTGGTTAACTTTCAGAGATTGCCGTTTGAAATACATCTTAAGTCTCATTTTGCTCCCCTTTACTTTCTTTCAGGTCCAAATAAGCATACTATTAAAGATTTCTGGCAAATGGTTTGGCAAGAGAAAGTGGATATAATAGTAATGGTAACAAAACTGGAGGAAGAAAGGAGGGTAACATAATAATTTGTTTAAGCTTTGATTTTAAATATGTTAATCATGTGCGATGACACCGTATAGAATGTGTGACCCTTTCTTTAAATTATAATTTCAGCGGTTTGTACCTTCAAAGGAACTGTGTCTTATCTGTATCAGTAACACATTATCCTAACGTGGTGACAATAGTAGACACACTCACAAAATCACAAAATCACCTTCTCTTCAAACATTGACTTGCGTTTAGAAATTGACTGAGATTTATAATACATGAGAACCGTTATAATAGCAAAATAACAATAGTAATATCTGAGCTTCCAATTGTGAACTTTCCACTCTTCAATGCCGATATGTCTACTATCATGTGTTGTATGCATATCCAAACTGATAAGTAGCTCTTCATCATGTATATGAAATCGTGATTCTAAGCATTCGAGTTGACGTCTCTAACACAAGCTCTTCGAACAACAATGAGGAGTCCAAGAAAGTTGAGACATTATATCGACTTTGTGATATTGAACTTCATTGCACTCAAGAGCTTGCTAACTTTTTATGGGAAGACTATGCAATACAAATATGTGGTTTTGTCCAGCTAAGCAGTTGATTATATTATGCAATACAAATGTGTGGTTTTGTCCAGCTAAACAGTTGAGTATATTGTATGTTCTTGTAGGTAATGGTATTTACAATATTAGAAATGCCATGCCAGTTTTATCATTAATAATGGTATTGAACAATGATAAGAAGCATGATTATTAGTTATTTGTTAGCCATTGCTAGATATTTATAATATAATTTTTAAATAGAAAAAATGTGAGCAATATTGGCCTGAATCTACTTCAAAACCGTTCGTCACTGGTCAATTCAAAGTGTCTTTGAGCCAAGAAAGGGTGCATACTCTCCATGTGTATAGGATGATTAGGCTGTTGAACAAAGAGGTAAGAAAAATATGTTCAATAAGGTAAATAATTTACATTACATTATATATATGATTGATTGTTATTAGTTAGTTCACGACATACACAAGATAATAAATAGTAAAACAAACTTATGACACTAGATGTAACAAATACAACAGGAGATAATGTTCAGGATCTGCTGTTTACTTTGCAATCGGACACTGTTACAAACAAATTGTTCACCTGATCCTGTTACGCACAAGTTGGTTATATTTATAGAAACATTTCGTATATTTATTGGAAGGGTATGAATATCTACAAGTACAAATAAATAAAACATATGCGTAATGGATTGGCCTCATAGTGATGACATGCAATTGGACTCAAAACACTACATTGGATAAATATGTGACAACATGCTTTTCTTTTCATTAAAATATACTACGAAGTATATATGATACCACTGTAACCTCTGTTTACTTTTAGTCAAATTCTGAGAGGACAGTTCACCATTTCCATTTCACTCAATGGCCTGACCATGGTGTCCCGGATAAGATAAAACTAGTTAGTTTTTACAGAAAAGTGAAAGGTACAACGTCATGTCTGAACGGTCCAATGGTTGTTCACTGCAGGTAGCTATTTATATTCAATTTTGAACTATGAGTTTCTATTACTGGAATTTGTGCTTTCATGGTGTCTCAAATATACAATATTTGCATATCAGGATTATTATTGATTCTTGATGTACATCAAATGAGTGGTATTCGGTATTGTTTCTACGGAGAATTATCTAACAACTTTACGCTAGGACTACAGTGGTAGAGCATCTTTTCATTGTAAATATAACAGAATATAACAGTGACAGGATTAGAAACTGTTGCACATATATCAATTTATTGCTACAAGGTTTCCCATGTGATTGCCACTATGGAGAATCGACTCGACATGATGCTGGACAGGTTTGATCGTCCTGGATCAATTACTCAAAAAATAATTACTACAATAGTGATTATTTCTAGCATTAATTTTTTGTCACATTAATTCTCAATCAGTTGATCCATTCGAGTTATCATATTATTGAAAACAATCATATAACGTTCTAGTGTATATGTTAACGTGTGTTTGTTTTATCCCATTAATTATATTAAATTAGAGATGGGTAAAAATATGGAATTTGCGATGTCTGGAGGACCTGCATGGAGAACAATTATATAAGACAGTGTAATAGCTGGGTAATTGTATTTCATAGACTACTAACTAAGATGGTAGAATGTGTTGGTTTAATAACCATTGCCCCTAGAATAAAGCAAATATAATTGATGCAGTTTTATTATCAATTGGTCATACTTATCTTAAGATCTAAATATCATTTCACTAAATAATCCTAGTTTTGTGATTTTTATGTTCATCCCGGGGTCCGGGTGGCTCAATGAGCTAGGCAGTTGGATCTAACAGTTTATACAAGCCTAGTTTTGTAATATATAGCAAATATAGGTATCAGCGATTAACAGAGGTTAAAGCCAAAAGTTAAGAAATACAACTTTGCATGTCAATATTTAATTTATTTATTCAGTGCTGGTGTTGGCAGAACGGGAACTTACATAGCAATTGACGCCTTGTACGAACATGGTCAGAAAACTGGATATATAGATATCATGGAGTATGTTCAAATGATGAGAAAGGATCGAATGAATATGATTCAAACAAAAGTAAGTTTCGTTATCAAATGCACTGCAATATAGTATTATGGTATTCGGTACGTGACAATGCATTTGTTTTATTCATAATATCCCGGGCATGATTCATGTTACTGTTTTAAGTGGATGTGGATTGACTATCACAACTATCTCTTTCGAATTTCTCGAACATACTCAAATTAGTTCGTCTCTTTATACTAAGTCTTTGAATTAATCGTAAAATGCGAAAAAGCGTCGGTATAATTGTGCATCACTCTAAGATCATATGCATTTACATGGTATGTTTAAATATGGAGATTAAACAAGGAAAATATGATGCAAATTATACATACGACATGGCATTCTTAAGAATATATATAATGTTGAACATATTTTAACAATATCTACAAAAGCGGCATACTATTTTAAAAGTAAATGACATAGTCAGAAGTCCTAGATGATCGAATTGGTATAAAACACTACTATAGTTATAAGCAGCCAATATTTAAAAAAACAAGTATCATTTTTAGATTGAGCCGACGTCATCTCCCTTCACAAATACCTCAAGGTCGAAAATGTACATAGTGGAAACTCTTTTACTATTACTTTCTAGAATGTAAGTCGATAAGTGACATTTGTGTTTTTCATGTTGTCTATTTTTATGTATTCTTTCATTTAGGTCGGTGTTATGATGTCCGGTATGATTCCCGTATGAAAAGGACGTATTTCTTACCATTTGTTTTGGAAACAAAGTCCATGTTTTATTTATGCTATTTGTATTTATTTACGTATATTAGTGTCTAACATGATATCCATTTCAGATGATGGTCGTGTGTCATCTAGCAGTAATACGACCAGTTTTAGTGTGTCGTCTAGCAGTAATACGACCAGTTTTAGTGGGGAGCTCTAACAGTAATACCACCAGTTTTAGTGGGGACCTCTAACAGTAATGCCACCAGTTTCAGTGTGTCGTCTAGCATTAATACGACCTGTATTAGTTGGCAGCTCTAACAGTAATACCACCAGATGATGTTCGTGTGTTGTTTAGCAGTAATACAACCATTTTTCGTGTGTCGTCTAGCAGTTGTAGTGGGGTTGTCTAACAGTAATGCCACCAGATGGTGTGCGTATGTCTTCTAGCAGTAATACCACCAGTCTTAGAGTGGGGTTGTCTAACGGTAATACGACCAGTTTTAGTGGGATCTCAAACTGTAGTACGACCAGTTTTAGTGGGGACCTCTAACAGTAATACGACCAGTTTTAGTAGGTCGTCTAGCAGAAATACCATCTGTTTCAGTGGGGTCCTCTAGCAGTAATACCATCAGTTTTAGTGTGTCGTCTAGCAGTAATGCAACCAGTCTTAGTGTGTCCTCTAGCAGTAATTCCACCAGTTTTAGTGTGTCGTCTAACAGTAATACGACCAGTTTTAGCGTGTGGTCTAGCAGTAATACCACCACTTTTAGTGGGTCGTCTAACAGTAATACCACCAGTTTTAGTGTGTTGTTTAACAGTAATACCACCAGTTTTATTGTGTCGTCTAGCAGAAATACCACCAGATTTAGTGTGTCGTCTAACAGTAATTCCACCAGTTTTAGTGTGTCGTCTAGCAGTAATACCACCAATTTTAGTGTGTCGTCTAGCAGTAATACACCCAGATTTAGTGTGTCTTCTAACAGTGATTCCACCAGTTTTAGTGTGTCATCTAGCAGTAATACCACAAGTTTTAGTGTGTCGTCAAGCAGTAATATCACCAGTTTTAGTGTGTCGTCTAACAGTAATGCCACCACTTTTAGGGTGTCATCTAGCAGTAATACGACCAGTTTTAGTGTGTCGTCTAACAGTAATACCACCAGTTTTAGTGTGTCATCTAGCAGTAATACGACCAGTTTTAGTGTGTCGTCTAGCAGTAATACGACCAGTTTTAGTGGGGAGCTCTAACAGTAATACCACCAGTTTTAGTGGGGACCTCTAACAGTAATACCACCAGTTTCAGTGTGTCGTCTAGCATTAATACGACCTATATTAGCTGGCAGCTCTAACAGTAATACCACCAGATGATGTTCGTGTGTTGTTTAGCAGTAATACAACCATTTTTCGTGTGTCGTCTAGCAGTTGTAGTGGGGTTGTCTAACAGTAATGCCACCAGATGGTGTGCGTATGTCTTCTAGCAGTAATACCACCAGTCTTAGAGTGGGGTTGTCTAACAGTAATACGACCAGTTTTAGTGGGATCTCAAACTGTAGTACGACCAGTTTTAGTGGGGACCTCTAACAGTAATACGACCAGTTTTAGTAGGTCGTCTAGCAGAAATACCACCTATTTCAGTGTGGTCCTCTAGCAGTAATACCATCAGTTTTAGTGTGTCGTCTAGCAGTAATGCAACCAGTCTTAGTGTGTCCTCTAGCAGTAATTCCACCAGTTTTAGTGTGTCGTCTAACAGTAATACGACCAGTTTTAGCGTGTGGTCTAGCAGTAATACCACCACTTTTAGTGTGTCGTCTAACAGTAATACCACCAGTTTTAGTGTGTTGTCTAACAGTAATACCACCAGTTTTATTGTGTCGTCTTGCAGAAATACCACCATATTTAGTGTGTCGTCTAACAGTAATTCCACCGGTTTTAGTGTGTCGTCTAGCAGTAATACCACCAATTTTAGTGTGTCGTCTAGCAGTAATACACCCAGATTTAGTGTGTCGTCTAGCAGTAATACCACAAGTTTTAGTGTGTCGTATAGCAGTAATATCACCAGATTTAGTGTGTCGTCTAACAGTAATGCCACCACTTTTAGAGTGTCATCTAGCAGTAATACGACCAGTTTTAGTGTGTCGTCTAACAGTAATACCACCAGTTTTAGTGTATCGTCTAACAGTAATACCACCAGTTTTAGTGTGTCGTCTAACAGTAATGCCACCAGTTTTAGTGTGTCATCTAGCAGTATTACCACTAGATTTAGTGTGTCGTCTAACAGTAATACCACTAGATTTAGTGTGTCATTTAAAAGTAATACCACCAGTTTTAGTTTGTCGTCTAGCAGTAATATCACCAGTTTTAGTTTGTCGTCTAGCAGTAATACCACCAGTTTTAGTGTGTTGTCTAGCAGTGATACCACCAGTTTTAGTGGGGACCTCTAACAGTAATTCCGCCAGTTTTAGTGTGTCGTCTAACAGTAATATCACCAGTTTTAGTGTCTCGTCTAACATGAATACCACCAGTTTTAGTGTGTTGTCTAGCAGTAATACCACCAGTTTTAGTGTGTCGTCTAACAGTAATTCCACCAGTTATAGTGTGTCGTCTAGCAGTAATATCACCAGTTTTAGTGTGTCTTCTAGCAGTAATATCACCAGTTTTAGTGTTTCCTCTAGCAGTAATTCCACCAGTTTGAGTGTGTCGTCTAGTAGTAATACGACCAGTTTTAGTGTGTCGTATAGCAGTAATACCACCAGTTTTAGTGTGTCGTCTAGCAGTAATACCACCAGTTTTAGTGTGTTGTCTAGCAGTGATACCACCAGTTTTAGTGGGGACCTCTAACAGTAATTCCACCAGTTTTAGTGTGTCGTCTAACAGTAATATCACCAGTTTTAGTGTCTCGTCTAACATGAATACCACCAGTTTTAGTGTGTTGTCTAGCAGTAATACCACCAGTTTTAGTGTGTCGTCTAACAGTAATTCCACGAGTTATAGTGTGTCGTCTAGCAGTAATATCACCAGTTTTAGTGTGTCTTCTAGCAGTAACATCACCAGTTTTAGTGTGTCGTCTAACAGTAATACCACCAGTTTTAGTGTGTCGTCTAACAGTAATTCAACCATTTTTAGTGTGTCGTCTAACAGTAATTCCATCAGATTTAGTGTTTCGTCTAACAGTAATACGACCAGTTTTAGTGTGTCTTCTAACAGTAATGCCACCAGTTTTAGTGTGCCGTCTAACAGTAATTCCACCAGTTTTAGTGTGTCGTCTAACAGTAATACCACCAGTTTTAGCATGTGGTCTAGCAGTAATACGACCAGTTTTAGTGTGTCGTCTAACAGTAATACCACCAGTTTTAGTGTGTCGTCTAAGAGTAATACGACCAGTTTTAGTGTGTCGTCTAGCAGTAATACCACCAGTTTTAGTGTGTCGTCTAGTAGTAATACCAACAGTTTTAGTGTGTCGTCTAACAGTAATAGGACCAGTTTTATTGTATCGTCTAGTAGTAATACCACCAGTTTTAGTATGTCGTCTAACAGTAATACGACCAGTTTTAGTGTATCGTCTAGCAGTAATAACATCAGTTTTAGTGTGTCGTCTAGCAGTAATACCACCAGTTTTAGTGTGTCGTCTAGTGGTAATACCACCAGTTTTAGTGTGTCGTCTAACAGTAATAGGACCAGTTTTAGTGTATCGTCTAGTAGTAATACCACCAGTTTTAGTATGTCGTCTAGCAGTAATACGACCAGTTTTAGTGTGTCGTCTAGCAGTAATACGACCAGTTTTAGTGTGTCGTCTAACAATAATACTACCAGTTTTAGTGTGTCGTCTAACAGTAATACCACCAGCTTTCGTGTATCGTCTAAGAGTAATACCACAAGTTTTAGTGTGTCGTCTAACAGTAATGCCACCAGTTTTAGTGTATCGTCTAGCAGTAATTCCACCAGTTTTAGTGTGCCGTCTAACAGTAATACGACCAGTGTTAGTGTGTCGTCTAACAGTAATACCACCAGTTTTAGTGTGTCGTCTAGCAGTAATTCCACCAGTTTTAGTGTGCGGTCTAACAGTAATACCACCAGTTTTAGTGTGTCGTCTAACAGTAATACCACCAGTTTTAGTGTATCGTCTAACAGTAATACCACCAGTTTTAGTTTGTCGTCTAACAGTAATACCACCAGTTTTAGTTTGTCGTCTAACAGTAATGCCACCAGTGTTAGTGTTTCATCAAACAGTAATACCACCAGTTTTAGTGTGTCGTCTAACAGTAATACCACCAGTTTTAGTGTATCGTCTAACAGTAATACCACCAGTTTTAGTGGGTCGTCTAACAGTAATACCACCAGTTTTAGTTTGTCGTCTAACAGTAGTACCACCAGTTTTAGTGTGTCGTCTAACAGTAATACCACCAGTTTTAGTGTATCGTCTAACAGTAATACCACCAGTTTTAGCTTGGCGTCTAACAGTAATGCCACCAGTGTTAGTGTTTCATCTAACAGTAATACCACCAGTTTTAGTGTGTCGTCTAACAGTAATACCACCAGTTTTAGTTTTTCGTCTAACAGTAATACCACCAGCTTTAGTTTATCGTCTAAGAGTAATACCACCAGTTTTAGTGTGTCGTCTAGCAGTAATACCACCAGTTTTAGTGTGTCGTCTAGTAGTAATACGACCAGTTTTAGTGGTGACCTCTAACAGTAAATTAACCAGTTTTAGTGTCTCGTCTAACAGTAATACCACCAGTTTTAGTGTCTCGTCTAGCAGTAATACCACCAGTTTTAGTATGTCGTCTAACAGTAATACGACCAGTTTTAGTGTATCGTCTAGCAGTAATAACATCAGTTTTAGTGTGTCGTCTAGCAGTAATACCACCAGTTTTAGTGTGTCGTCTAGTGGTAATACCACCAGTTTTAGTGTGTCGTCTAACAGTAATAGGACCAGTTTTAGTGTATCGTCTAGTAGTAATACCACCAGTTTTAGTATGTCGTCTAGCAGTAATACGACCAGTTTTAGTGTGTCGTCTAGCAGTAATACGACCAGTTTTAGTGTGTCGTCTAACAATAATACTACCAGTCTTAGTGTGTCGTCTAACAGTAATACCACCAGCTTTAGTGTATCGTCTAAGAGTAATACCACAAGTTTTAGTGTGTCGTCTAACAGTAATGCCACCAGTTTTAGTGTATTGTCTAGCAGTAATTCCACCAGTTTTAGTGTGCCGTCTAACAGTAATACGACCAGTGTTAGTGTGTCGTCTAACAGTAATACCACCAGTTTTAGTGTGTCGTCTAGCAGTAATTCCACCAGTTTTAGTGTGCGGTCTAACAGTAATACCACCAGTTTAGTGTGTCGTCTAACAGTAATACCACCAGTTTTAGTGTATCGTCTAACAGTAATACCACCAGTTTTAGTTTGTCGTCTAACAGTAATACCACCAGTTTTAGTTTGTCGTCTAACAGTAATGCCACCAGTGTTAGTGTTTCATCAAACAGTAATACCACCAGTTTTCGTGTGTCGTCTAACAGTAATACCACCAGTTTTAGTGTATCGTCTAACAGTAATACCACCAGTTTTAGTGGGTCGTCTAACAGTAATACCACCAGTTTTAGTTTGTCGTCTAACAGTAGTACCACCAGTTTTAGTGTGTCGTCTAACAGTAATACCACCAGTTTTAGTGTATCGTCTAACAGTAATACCACCAGTTTTAGCTTGGCGTCTAACAGTAATGCCACCAGTGTTAGTGTTTCATCTAACAGTAATACCACCAGTTTTAGTGTGTCGTCTAACAGTAATACCACCAGTTTTAGTTTTTCGTCTAACAGTAATACCACCAGCTTTAGTTTATCGTCTAAGAGTAATACCACCAGTTTTAGTGTGTCGTCTAGCAGTAATACCACCAGTTTTAGTGTGTCGTCTAGTAGTAATACGACCAGTTTTAGTGGTGACCTCTAACAGTAAATTAACCAGTTTTAGTGTCTCGTCTAACAGTAATACTACCAGTTTTAGTGTCTCGTCTAGCAGTAATACCACCAGTTTTAGTGTGTCGTCTAACAGTAATTCCACCAGTTTTAGTGTGTCGTCAAGCAGTAATACCACCAGTTTTAGTGTGTCGTCTAACAGTAATACCACCAGTTTTAGTGTGTCGTCTAACAGTAATACCACCAGCTTTAGTGTATCGTCTAAGAGTAATACCACCAGTTTTAGTGTGTCATCTAGCAGTAATACCACCAGTTTTAGTGTGTCGTCTAGTAGTAATACGACCAGTTTTAGTGGTGACCTCTAACAGTAATTTCACCAGTTTTAGTGTCTCGTCTAACAGTAATACCACCAGTTTTAGTGTCTCGTCCAGCAGTAATACCACCAGTTTTAGTGTGTCGTCTAACAGTAATTCCACCAGTTTTAGTGTGTCGTCTAGCAGTAATACCACCAGTTTTAGTGTGTCGTCTAACAGTAATACCACCAGTTTAAGTGTGTCGTCTAACAGTAATTCCACCAGTTTTAGTGTGTCGTCTAACAATAATTCCACCAGTTTTAGTGTGTCGTCTAACAGTAATACCACCAGTTTTAGTGTGTCGTCTAACAGTAATACCACCAGTTTTAGTGTGTCGTCTAACAGTAATACAACTAGTTTTAGTGTGTCGTCTAACGGTAATACCACCAGTTTTAGTGTGTCGTCTAACAGTAATTCCACCAGTTTTAGTGTGTCGTCTAACTGTAATACCACCAGTTTTAGTGTGCCGTCTAACAGTAATACCACCAGTTTTAGTGTGTCGTCTAACGGTAATACCTCCAGTTTTAATTTGTCGTCTAGCAGTAATACCACCAGTTTTAGTGTGTCGTCTAACAGTAATACCACCAGTTTTAGTTTGTCGTCTAGCAGTAATACCATCAGTTTTAGTGTGTCGTCTAACAGTAATTCCAACAGTTTTAGTGTGTCGTCTAACAGTAATACCACCAGTTTTAGTTTGTCGTCTAACAGTAATACCACCAGTTTTAGTGTGTCGTGTAACAGTAATACCACCAGTTTTAGTGGGTCGTCTAACAGTAATACCACCAGTTTTGGTGTGTCGTCTAGCAGTAATACCACCAGTTTTAGTGTGTCGTCTAACAGTAATACCACCAGTTTTAGTGTGTCGTCTAACAGTAATACGACCAGTTTTAGTGTGTCGTCTAACAGTAATACGACCAGTTTTAGTGTGTCGTCTAACAGTAATACCACCAGTTTTAGTGTGTCGTCTAACAGTAATACGACCAGTTTTAGTGTGTCGTCTAGCAGTAATACCATCAGTTGTAGTGTGTCGTCTAACAGTAATACCACCAGTTTGAGTGTGTCGTCTAGCAGTAATACCACCAGTTTTAGTGTGTCGTGTAACAGTAATACCACCAGTTTTAGTGTGTCGTCTAACAGTAATTCCACCAGTTTTAGTGTGTCGTCTAGCAGTAATACCACCAGTTTTAGTGTGTCGTCTAACAGTAATACCACCAGTTTAAGTGTGTCGTCTAACAGTAATTCCACCAGTTTTAGTGTGACGTCTAACAATAATTCCACCAGTTTTAGTGTGTCGTCTAACAGTAATACCACCAGTTTTAGTGTGTCGTCTAACAGTAATACCACCAGTTTTAGTGTGTCGTCTAACAGTAATACAACCAGTTTTAGTGTGTCGTCTAACAGTAATACCACCAGTTTTAGTGTGTCGTCTAACAGTAATTCCACCAGTTTTAGTGTGTCGTCTAACTGTAATACCACCAGTTTTAGTGTGCCGTCTAACAGTAATACCACCAGTTTTAGTGTGTCGTCTAACGGTAATACCTCCAGTTTTAATTTGTCGTCTAGCAGTAATACCACCAGTTTTAGTGTGTCGTTTAACAGTAATACCACCAGTTTTAGTTTGTCGTCTAGCAGTAATACCATCAGTTTTAGTGTGTCGTCTAACAGTAATTCCAACAGTTTTAGTGTGTCCTCTAACAGTAATACCACCAGTTTTAGTTTGTCGTCTAACAGTAATACCACCAGTTTTAGTGTGTCGTGTAACAGTAATACCACCAGTTTTAGTGGGTCGTCTAACAGTAATACCACCAGTTTTGGTGTGTCGTCTAGCAGTAATACCACTAGTTTTAGTGTGTCGTCTAACAGTAATACCACCAGTTTTAGTGTGTCGTCTAACAGTAATACGACCAGTTTTAGTGTGTCGTCTAGCAGTAATACCACCAGTTGTAGTGTGTCGTCTAACAGTAATACCACCAGTTTTAGTGTGTCCTCTAACTGTAATACCACCAGTTTGAGTGTGTCGTCTAGCAGTAATACCACCAGTTTTAGTGTGTCGTCTAACAGTAATACCATCAGTTTTAGTGTGTCGTCTAACAGTAATTCCAACAGTTTTAGTGTGTCGTCTAACAGTAATACCACCAGTTTTAGTTTGTCGTCTAACAGTAATACCACCAGTTTTAGTGTGTCGTGTAACAGTAATACCACCAGTTTTAGTGGGTCGTCTAACAGTAATACCACCAGTTTTGGTGTGTCGTCTAGCAGTAATACCACCAGTTTTAGTGTGTCGTCTAACAGTAATACCACCAGTTTTAGTGTGTCGTCTAACAGTAATACGACCAGTTTTAGTGTGTCGTCTAACAGTAATACGACCAGTTTTAGTGTGTCGTCTAACAGTAATACCACCAGTTTTAGTGTGTCGTCTAACAGTAATACGACCAGTTTTAGTGTGTCGTCTAGCAGTAATACCATCAGTTGTAGTGTGTCGTCTAACAGTAATACCACCAGTTTTAGTGTGTCCTCTAACTGTAATACCACCAGTTTGAGTGTGTCGTCTAGCAGTAATACCACCAGTTTTAGTGTGTCGTGTAACAGTAATACCACCAGTTTTAGTGTGTCGTCTAACAGTAATTCCACCAGTTTTAGTGTGTCGTCTAGCAGTAATACCACCAGTTTTAGTTTTTCGTCTAACAGTAATACCACCAGCTTTAGTTTATCGTCTAAGAGTAATACCACCAGTTTTAGTGTGTCGTCTAGCAGTAATACCACCAGTTTTAGTGTGTCGTCTAGTAGTAATACGACCAGTTTTAGTGGTGACCTCTAACAGTAAATTAACCAGTTTTAGTGTCTCGTCTAACAGTAATACCACCAGTTTTAGTGTCTCGGCTAGCAGTAATACCACCAGTTTTAGTGTGTCGTCTAACAGTAATTCCACCAGTTTTAGTGTGTCGTCAAGCAGTAATACCACCAGTTCTAGTGTGTCGTCTAACAGTAATACCACCAGTTTTAGTGTGTCGTCTAACAGTAATACCACCAGCTTTAGTGTATCGTCTAAGAGTAATACCACCAGTTTTAGTGTGTCGTCTAGCAGTAATACCACCAGTTTTAGTGTGTCGTCTAGTAGTAATACGACCAGTTTTAGTGGTGACCTCTACCAGTAATATCACCAGTTTTAGTGTCTCGTCTAACAGTAATACCACCAGTTTTAGTGTCTCGTCCAGCAGTAATACCACCAGTTTTAGTGTGTCGTCTAACAGTAATTCCACCAGTTTTAGTGTGTCGTCTAGCAGTAATACCACCAGTTTTAGTGTGTCGTCTAACAGTAATACCACCAGTTTAAGTGTGTCGTCTAACAGTAATTCCACCAGTTTTAGTGTGTCGTCTAACAATAATTCCACCAGTTTTAGTGTGTCGTCTAACAGTAATACCACCAGTTTTAGTGTATCGTCTAACAGTAATACCACCAGTTGTAGTGTGTCGTCTAACAGTAATACAACCAGTTTTAGTGTGTCGTCTAACAGTAATACCACCAGTTTTAGTGTGTCGTCTAGCAGTAATACCATCAGTTGTAGTGTGTCGTCTAACAGTAATACCACCAGTTTTAGTGTGTCCTCTAACTGCAATACCACCAGTTTGAGTGTGTCGTCTAGCAGTAATACCACCAGTTTTAGTGTGTCGTGTAACAGTAATACCACCAGTTTTAGTGTGTCGTCTAACAGTAATTCCACCAGTTTTAGTGTGTCGTCTAGCAGTAATACCACCAGTTTTAGTTTTTCGTCTAACAGTAATACCACCAGCTTTAGTTTATCGTCTAAGAGTGATACCACCAGTTTTAGTGTGGCGTCTAGCAGTAATACCACCAGTTTTAGTGTGTCGTCTAGTAGTAATACGACCAGTTTTAGTGGTGACCTCTAACAGTAAATTAACCAGTTTTAGTGTCTCGTCTAACAGTAATACCACCAGTTTTAGTGTCTCGGCTAGCAGTAATACCACCAGTTTTAGTGTGTCGTCTAACAGTAATTCCACCAGTTTTAGTGTGTCGTCAAGCAGTAATACCACCAGTTTTAGTGTGTCGTCTAACAGTAATACCACCAGTTTTAGTGTGTCGTCTAACAGTAATACCACCAGCTTTAGTGTATCGTCTAAGAGTAATACCACCAGTTTTAGTGTGTCGTCTAGCAGTAATACCACCAGTTTTAGTGTGTCGTCTAGTAGTAATACGACCAGTTTTAGTGGTGACCTCTACCAGTAATTTCACCAGTTTTAGTGTCTCGTCTAACAGTAATACCACCAGTTTTAGTGTCTCGTCCAGCAGTAATACCACCAGTTTTAGTGTGTCGTCTAACAGTAATTCCACCAGTTTTAGTGTGTCGTCTAGCAGTAATACCACCAGTTTTAGTGTGTCGTCTAACAGTAATACCACCAGTTTAAGTGTGTCGTCTAACAGTAATTCCACCAGTTTTAGTGTGTCGTCTAACAATAATTCCACCAGTTTTAGTGTGTCGTCTAACAGTAATACCACCAGTTTTAGTGTGTCGTCTAACAGTAATACCACCAGTTTTAGTGTGTCGTCTAACAGTAATACAACCAGTTTTAGTGTGTCGTCTAACAGTAATACCACCAGTTTTAGTGTGTCGTCTAACAGTAATTCCACCAGTTTTAGTGTGTCGTCTAACTGTAATACCACCAGTTTTAGTGTGACGTCTAACAGTAATACCACCAGTTTTAGTGTGTCGTCTAACGGTAATACCTCCAGTTTTAATTTGTCGTCTAGCAGTAATACCACCAGTTTTAGTGTGTCGTCTGACAGTAATACCACCAGTTTTAGTTTGTCGTCTAGCAGTAATACCATCAGTTTTAGTGTGTCGTCTAACAGTAATTCCAACAGTTTTAGTGTGTCGTCTAACAGTAATACCACCAGTTTTAGTTTGTCATCTAACAGTAATACCACCAGTTTTAGTGTGTCGTGTAACAGTAATACCACCAGTTTTAGTGGGTCGTCTAACAGTAATACCACCAGTTTTGGTGTGTCGTCTAGCAGTAATACCACTAGTTTTAGTGTGTCGTCTAACAGTAATACCACCAGTTTTAGTGTGTCGTCTAACAGTAATACGACCAGTTTTAGTGTGTCGTCTAACAGTAATACGACCAGTTTTAGTGTGTCGTCTAACAGTAATACCACCAGTTTTAGTGTGTCGTCTAACAGTAATACGACCAGTTTTAGTGTGTCGTCTAGCAGTAATACCACCAGTTGTAGTGTGTCGTCTAACAGTAATACCACCAGTTTTAGTGTGTCCTCTAACTGTAATACCACCAGTTTGAGTGTGTCGTCTAGCAGTAATACCACCAGTTTTAGTGTGTCGTCTAACAGTAATACCACCAGTTTTAGTGTGTCGTCTAACAGTAATTCCATCAGTTTTAGTGTGTCGTCTAGCAGCAATACCACCAGTTTTAGTGTGTCGTCTAACAGTAATACCACCAGTTTTAGTGTGTCGTCTAACAGTAATACCACCAGCTTTAGTGTATCGTCTAAGAGTAATACCACCAGTTTTAGTGTGTCGTCTAACAGTAATTCCACCAGTTTTAGTGTGTCGTCTAGCAGTAATACCACCAGTTTTAGTGTGTCGTCTAACAGTAATACCACCAGTTTTAGTGTGTCGTCTAACAGTAATACCACCAGCTTTAGTGTATCGTCTAAGAGTAATACCACCAGTTTTAGTGTGTCGTCTAGCAGTAATACCACCAGTTTTAGTGTGTCGTCTAGTAGTAATACGACCAGTTTTAGTGGTGACCTCTAACAGTAATTTCACCAGTTTTAGTGTCTCGTCTAACAGTAATACCACCAGTTTTAGTGTATCGTCCAGCAGTAATACCACCAGTTTTAGTGTGTCGTCTAACAGTAATTCCACCAGTTTTAGTGTGTCGTGTAACAGTAATACCACCAGTTTTAGTGGGTCGTCTAACAGTAATACCACCAGTTTTGGTGTGTCGTCTAGCAGTAATACCACCAGTTTTAGTGTGTCGTCTAACAGTAATACCACCAGTTTTAGTGTGTCGTCTAACAGTAATACGACCAGTTTTAGTGTGTCGTCTAACAGTAATACGACCAGTTTTAGTGTGTCGTCTAACAGTAATACCACCAGTTTTAGTGTGTCGTCTAACAGTAATACGACCAGTTTTAGTGTGTCGTCTAGCAGTAATACCATCAGTTGTAGTGTGTCGTCTAACAGTAATACCACCAGTTTTAGTGTGTCCTCTAACTGTAATACCACCAGTTTGAGTGTGTCGTCTAGCAGTAATACCACCAGTTTTAGTGTGTCGTGTAACAGTAATACCACCAGTTTTAGTGTGTCGTCTAACAGTAATTCCACCAGTTTTAGTGTGTCGTCTAGCAGTAATACCACCAGTTTTAGTTTTTCGTCTAACAGTAATACCACCAGTTTTAGTGTGTCGTCTAACAGTAATACCACCAGCTTTAGTGTATCGTCTAAGAATAATACCACCAGTTGTAGTGTGTCGTCTAGCAGTAATACCACCAGTTTTAGTGTGTCGTCTAGTAGTAATACGACCAGTTTTAGTGGTGACCTCTACCAGTAATTTCACCAGTTTTAGTGTCTCGTCTAACAGTAATACCACCAGTTTTAGTGTCTCGTCCAGCAGTAATACCACCAGTTTTAGTGTGTCGTCTAACAGTAATTCCACCAGTTTTAGTGTGTCGTCTAGCAGTAATACCACCAGTTTTAGTGTGTCGTCTAACAGTAATACCACCAGTTTAAGTGTGTCGTCTAACAGTAATTCCACCAGTTTTAGTGTGTCGTCTAACAATAATTCCACCAGTTTTAGTGTGTCGTCTAACAGTAATACCACCAGTTTTAGTGTGTCGTCTAACAGTAATACCACCAGTTTTAGTGTGTCGTCTAACAGTAATACAACCAGTTTTAGTGTGTCGTCTAACAGTAATACCACCAGTTTTAGTGTGTCGTCTAACAGTAATTCCACCAGTTTTAGTGTGTCGTCTAACTGTAATACCACCAGTTTTAGTGTGCCGTCTAACAGTAATACCACCAGTTTTAGTGTGTCGTCTAACGGTAATACCTCCAGTTTTAATTTGTCGTCTAGCAGTAATACCACCAGTTTTAGTGTGTCGTCTAACAGTAATACCACCAGTTTTAGTTTGTCGTCTAGCAGTAATACCATCAGTTTTAGTGTGTCGTCTAACAGTAATTCCAACAGTTTTAGTGTGTCGTCTAACAGTAATACCACCAGTTTTAGTTTGTCGTCTAACAGTAATACCACCAGTTTTAGTGTGTCGTGTAACAGTAATACCACCAGTTTTAGTGGGTCGTCTAACAGTAATACCACCAGTTTTGGTGTGTCGTCTAGCAGTAATACCACTAGTTTTAGTGTGTCGTCTAACAGTAATACCACCAGTTTTAGTGTGTCGTCTAACAGTAATACGACCAGTTTTAGTGTGTCGTCTAACAGTAATACGACCAGTTTTAGTGTGTCGTCTAACAGTAATACCACCAGTTTTAGTGTGTCGTCTAACAGTAATACGACCAGTTTTAATGTGTCGTCTAGCAGTAATACCACCAGTTGTAGTGTGTCGTCTAACAGTAATACCACCAGTTTTAGTGTGTCCTCTAACTGTAATACCACCAGTTTGAGTGTGTCGTCTAGCAGTAATACCACCAGTTTTAGTGTGTCGTCTAACAGTAATACCACCAGTTTTAATGTGTCGTCTAACAGTAATTCCATCAGTTTTAGTGTGTCGTCTAGCAGTAATACCACCAGTTTTAGTGTGTCGTCTAACAGTAATACCACCAGTTTTAGTGTGTCGTCTAACAGTAATACCACCAGCTTTAGTGTATCGTCTAAGAGTAATACCACCAGTTTTAGTGTGTCGTCTAACAGTAATTCCACCAGTTTTAGTGTGTCGTCTAGCAGTAATACCACCAGTTTTAGTGTGTCGTCTAACAGTAATACCACCAGTTTTAGTGTGTCGTCTAACAGTAATACCATCAGCTTTAGTGTATCGTCTAAGAGTAATACCACCAGTTTTAGTGTGTCGTCTAGCAGTAATACCACCAGTTTTAGTGTGTCGTCTAGTGGTAATACGACCAGTTTTAGTGGTGACCTCTAACAGTAATTTCACCAGTTTTAGTGTCTCGTCTAACAGTAATACCACCAGTTTTAGTGTCTCGTCCAGCAGTAATACCACCAGTTTTAGTGTGTCGTCTAACAGTAATTCCACCAGTTTTAGTGTGTCGTCAAGCAGTAATACCACCAGTTTTAGTGTGTCGTCTAACAGTAATACCACCAGTTTAAGTGTGTCGTCTAACAGTAATTCCACCAGTTTTAGTGTGTCGTCTAACAGTAATTCCACCAGTTTTAGTGTGTCGTCTAACAGTAATACCACCAGTTGTAGTGTGTCGTCTAACAGTAATACCACCAGTTTTAGTGTGTCGTCTAACAGTAATTCCACCAGTTTTAGTGTGTCGTCTAACTGTAATACCACCAGTTTTAGTGTGCCGTCTAACAGTAATACCACCAGTTTTAGTGTGTCGTCTAACAGTAATACCTCCAGTTTTAATTTGTCGTCTAGCAGTAATACCACCAGTTTTATTGTGTCGTCTAACAGTAATACCACCAGTTTTAGTTTGTCGTCTAGCAGTAATACCATCAGTTTTAGTGTGTCGTCTAACAGTAATTCCAACAGTCTTAGTGTGTCGTCTAACAGTAATACCACCAGTTTTAGTTTGTCGTCTAACAGTAATACCACCAGTTTTAGTGTGTCGTGTAACAGTAATACCACCAGTTTTAGTGGGTCGTCTAACAGTAATACCACCAGTTTTAGTGTGTCGTCTAACAGTAATACCACCAGCTTTAGTGTATCGTCTAAGAGTAATACCACCAGTTTTAGTGTGTCGTCTAGCAGTAACACCACCAGTTTTAGTGTGTCGTCTAGTAGTAATACGACCAGTTTTAGTGGTGACCTCTAACAGTAATTTCACCAGTTTTAGTGTCTCGTCTAACAGTAATACCACCAGTTTTAGTGTCTCGTCCAGCAGTAATACCACCAGTTTTAGTGTGTCGTCTAACAGTAATTCCACCAGTTTTAGTGTGTCGTCTAGCAGTAATACCACCAGTGTTAGTGTGTCGTCTAACAGTAATACCACCAGTTTAAGTGTGTCGTCTAACAGTAATTCCACCAGTTTTAGTGTGTCGTCTAACAGTAATTCCACCAGTTTTAGTGTGTCGTCTAACAGTAATACCACCAGTTTTAGTGTGTCGTCTAACAGTAATACCACCAGTTTTAGTGTGTCGTCTAACAGTAATACAACCAGTTTTAGTGTGCCGTCTAACAGTAATACCACCAGTTTTAGTGTGTCGTCTAACGGTAATACCTCCAGTTTTAATTTGTCGTCTAGCAGTAATACCACCAGTTTTAGTATGTCGTCTAACAGTAATACCACCAGTTTTAGTTTGTCGTCTAGCAGTAATACCATCAGTTTTAGTGTGTCGTCTAACAGTAATTCCAACAGTTTTAGTGTGTCGTCTAACAGTAATACCACCAGTTTTAGTTTGTCGTCTAACAGTAATACCACCAGTTTTAGTGTGTCGTGTAACAGTAATACCACCAGTTTTAGTGGGTCGTCTAACAGTAATACCACCAGTTTTGGTGTGTCGTCTAGCAGTAATACCACCAGTTTTAGTGTGTCGTCTAACAGTAATACCACCAGTTTTAGTATGTCGTCTAACACTAATACGACCAGTTTTAGTGTGTCGTCTAACAGTAATACGACCAGTTTTAGTGTGTCGTCTAACAGTAATACCACCAGTTTTAGTGTGTCGTCTAACAGTAATACGACCAGTTTTAGTGTGTCGTCTAGCAGTAATACCACCAGTTGTAGTGTGTCGTCTAACAGTAATACCACCAGTTTTAGTGTGTCCTCTAACTGTAATACCACCAGTTTGAGTGTGTCGTCTAGCAGTAATACCACCAGTTTTAGTGTGTCGTCTAACAGTAATACCACCAGTTTTAGTGTGTCGTCTAACAGTAATTCCACCAGTTTTAGTGTGTCGTCTAGCAGTAATACCACCAGTTTTAGTGTGTCGTCTAACAGTAATACCACCAGTTTTAGTGTGTCGTCTAACAGTAATACCACCAGCTTTAGTGTATCGTCTAAGAGTAATACCACCAGTTTTAGTGTGTCGTCTAACAGTAATTCCACCAGTTTTAGTGTGTCGTCTAGCAGTAATACCACCAGTTTTAGTGTGTCGTCTAACAGTAATACCACCAGTTTTAGTGTGTCGTCTAACAGTAATACCACCAGCTTTAGTGTATCGTCTAAGAGTAATACCACCAGTTTTAGTGTGTCGTCTAGCAGTAACACCACCAGTTTTAGTGTGTCGTCTAGTAGTAATACGACCAGTTTTAGTGGTGACCTCTAACAGTAATTTCACCAGTTTCAGTGTCTCGTCTAACAGTAATACCACCAGTTTTAGTGTCTCGTCCAGCAGTAATACCACCAGTTTTAGTGTGTCGTCTAACAGTAATTCCACCAGTTTTAGTGTGTCGTCTAGCAGTAATACCACCAGTTTTAGTGTGTCGTCTAACAGTAATACCACCAGTTTAAGTGTGTCGTCTAACAGTAATTCCACCAGTTTTAGTGTGTCGTCTAACAGTAATTCCACCAGTTTTAGTGTTTCGTCTAACAGTAATACCACCAGTTTTAGTGTGTCGTCTAACAGTAATACCACCAGTTTTAGTGTGTCGTCTAACAGTAATACAACCAGTTTTAGTGTGTCGTCTAACAGTAATACCACCAGTTTTAGTGTGTCGTCTAACAGTAATTCCACCAGTTTTAGTGTGTCGTCTAACTGTAATACCACCAGTTTTAGTGTGCCGTCTAACAGTAATACCACCAGTTTTAGTGTGTCGTCTAACGGTAATACCTCCAGTTTTAATTTGTCGTCTAGCAGTAATACCACCAGTTTTAGTGTGTCGTCTAACAGTAATACCACCAGTTTTAGTTTGTCGTCTAGCAGTAATACCATCAGTTTTAGTGTGTCGTCTAACAGTAATTCCAACAGTTTTAGTGTGTCGTCTAACAGTAATACCACCAGTTTTAGTTTGTCGTCTAACAGTAATACCACCAGTTTTAGTGTGTCGTGTAACAGTAATACCACCAGTTTTAGTGGGTCGTCTAACAGTAATACCACCAGTTTTGGTGTGTCGTCTAGCAGTAATACCACCAGTTTTAGTGTGTCGTCTAACAGTAATACCACCAGTTTTAGTGTGTCGTCTAACAGTAATACCACCAGTTTTAGTGTGTCGTCTAACAGTAATACGACCAGTTTTAGTGTGTCGTCTAGCAGTAATACCACCAGTTTTAGTGTGTCGTCTAGCAGTAATACCACCAGTTTTAGGGTGTCGTCTAGCAGTAATACCACCAGTTTTAGTTTGTCGTCTAGCAGTAATACCACCAGTTTTAGTGTGTCGTCTAACAGTAATACCACCAGTGTCAGTGTGTTGTCTAACAGTAATACCACCAGTTTTAGTGTGTCGTCTAACAGTAATAACACCAGTTTTAGTGTGTCGTCTAACAGTAATACCACCAGTTTTAGTGTGTCGTCTAACAGTAATACGACCAGTTTTAGTGTGTCGTCTAGCAGTAATACCACCAGTTTTAGTGTGTCGTCTAACAGTAATACCACCAGTTTTAGTGTGTCCTCTAACTGTAATACCACCAGTTTGAGTGTGTCGTCTAGCAGTAATACCACCAGTTTTAGTGTGTCGTCTAACAGTAATACCACCAGTTTTAGTGTGTCGTTTAACAGTAATACCAGCAGTTTGAGTGTGTCGTCTAACAGTAATACCACCAGTTTTAGTGTGCCGTCCAACAGTAATACTACCAGTTTTAGTGGGGTTGATGTTGCAAAATCTTTAGATTTACATGTGATGTTTTTTTTTCGATATTTGTCTATCTTTGTTCCTTTGACAATTACTCTTCTTCAATTTACGTCTTCAGATTTCCCCTTTGGCATCATTAACGTATTCGTATGTTAGTCATTCTTTTCTGTTATAATCGTATATGCATACTGTTATTTTAAATTTGTTCATGATTATATTGTTTGAATTTGTATGCAGTATGTCTGACAACACGGACTATTTCTACTAATTCGTTCTAGCGTTATCAATATGCTTATTTGAAATGTTAATGATGTATTGGTTCTTTGCAGGAACAATACACAACTGTGTTCGAAGCCCTACTGGAAGCTTTCACTGTGCCTGACAGAGCCATTGACAAAGATCATTACTATAATTATTTGGAGAATCAGCAACTGAATATTACACCGAAAAATCTAACTTTTCAAATACTAGAATTCCAGGTATAATATATTAGAGGAATAATTATATATCTATTAATAGAAGTGGATCCTGGTTAGCATGCTTAGATGTAGAACAAGAAAAGGGGGTTTCCTATATACCTGTAAGCAAGTCATATTATATTGAATATTAATATACGAATGAAACATAGTCGTGTTTCTGCAATGGATGGCAAACAAGACCATAAGTGCTAGAAACAGTTCATGGTTGACTGGTGTGATAACCTGTGTTAACTTGCTTTTCTTTGCAAAATCCATTAAAACACGATGACAACATGATAAACGACATCACGAAATACACATATATAATGATATGTGCAGATACATATATCAATTAGTTATTCTGAATGTATCAGTTTATCACGGGACGAGAATCATTTTTAATATGATGTGTATATTATTTAGAGATGCTTGTTTATTGAGCTTAATTGTTGCAACGTACCACCAACTTGTTGTTAAATAGTACATAGTGGGTGCTTTATATTGTATGACATCAAAAATGACAGGCACATTGTTATGCTTTGTATTCTATTACTTTAACACCAATTTTTTTTATTAAACCTTGCCATCAATATATCAACTTTCATAAATTAACATTATTCTATTGTAGAAACTGAAGGACCTGCAACCTACATATTCCCATAAGTCCTATAAGGCGGCAATGTCTAAAGAAAATGCTGCTAAAAATGCTGTACAGAATATCTTACCACGTAAGTCACAAGACATAAGCTCACTGTCTGTGATGATGCTGATAATTATTTGTATTTGTAATTTTCTGTAATGCAACAACATGCATAGTGTTATAAGGGAAACGAAATAATATTTCCTTTATAAAAGTAGAAATACAACTATGGTATATTTAGCTCAGTTGGGAAGTGGTGATTCTCAGTTTTGCAGAAACGAATTTGATTCTCCTTGAGGAGGAGCTATTAGTTGGCATAAAGCCCGAACATAAGTAGTAAAGCATAACTTCATATTAACCAGATGAGATATAGAGGTCTATGTGACATCACTGATACTTTGTTTGAGAGAGAAATAGAGAGATACATCACCAACAACAGAAGTGTCTCTCATGAAGACATATTGCTATGTTAATACATTGGCATATAATATTTATATTTGCATGCACTGCCGCAGTATCCAAGGTAAGCGTTTATTTGATAAATAAACATTGTGTTTGTATTCCCAGATGATGAATACAGACCATTCCTGATGTCGTATGAAAAATCTAGAAATGACTACATCAATGCAGTTATTATTCCAGTGAGTATAACCTCCATATAATAGTTGGTATGTTAAACGTAAACCAATAGTAATATATTAAACTGGTGTGGAGTATTTGAATAGAGTTCAGTATTATTGACGAATACAATATTATAATACACATGCTACAAATGCAACACCGTTTTGTCGAATTGTCAATTTAAATACTGTTGCTATTGTAACGGGTGACTATACCTAGCGACGGGAACTATGCCAGTTTCAAGCGATTTCCAGCGGGGACTATACCTGTGGCATATATTTTCCCGCGTAATATTTATATATTTTGTCAAGGTTTATCTTCCTTATAATAGACTCGCGCTGTAGTTTGCTGTCAACATGGCCAGATTTGAGAAGGCGAATACAATGTCACATTGTAAATTGTATTATTATTATTATATTGAATTTGGGTGTGTTTTTCTTTTATATCTGGAGTGGGATGTATTAAATATATTATTGTCTTCTCCCTCGAGAACACTTTTCCTATAGCGTTGTCTGGTGAGTTATTGTGCCCTCGCCATTGACTCAGGCACTATGCCTTCCCAGACAACACTATAGGAGAAGAGTTCCCTCAGGAGTAGACAATAAAATAATAGTATCCTTTATTTCGAAGGACAATTCGTTTTTTTCTGGTCCCTGACTCTATATCTACTAACTTTAGTTTCATAGAATTTTTTTTAAAACGTAACATTTTGCTGTTAATCATCAGAGATATGTTGGAGCAGGAAAGTATCTTGCTACACAGTATCCACTACAAGACACGGTAGTTGACTTCTGGTCATTGGTGTATGATACTGACTCTACTGTTGTTGTTATGCTGAAATCAGTTGACGAGGTTTGTATTTGTCCCTTTACTTGTATATCTTTCATGGCAATCATATTTCATTAAAGATGCTAAGAAATGTTAATATATATATACCGGGGTTCTATGCTACCGGGGTTCTATGCTATAGAAAATGGCAGTGAAAATTGGCTGAAATCGCAGGTGAATGCACGGTATCATAGAACCCGCGATACCATTGGTTCGGACTATGCCAATCGCTCCATGTCATTGGTGATGATGCCATTAGTAATAATAGATATGGATGTAAATGATTGATTGATTTTATTGTGTTTAACGCCACTTTCAGCAATATTTCAGCTATATCATGGCGACCAGTCTTAGTTGTGGAAGAAGGAGGAGTACCCGGAGAGAACCACCGACCATGGGTAAGCAACTGGTAAACTTTATCACTTGTGGCTGCGAGTCGAGTGCACCCTAGATGTAATAAACAAAGCCAGGCGCGAACCCATGCCGCATTGGTGATAGGCTTGAGTATGAGTTGTTAGGTAATCCAACTACCTAACTCATTGAACAACCCGGACACTTGGATGTAAGTGAACACGAGAGAGACTATTCAACATTGAAATCTAAGGACGTCGCCAACATCATACTTATTAAAAAAAAATGTAGACAAAATTGTGTCTAAGAAAATTATTTGAAATTTACGTCACTTGAGTGTTAGGTTTCTTTGTATAATCCTCTTCTGGACGAACAATTGTTACTCTGTCTGACAACAAACCATAATCCGGGTACAAGAAAAAACGATATACAGATAAAACAACAGATATGGACCTGAGCTCTGACAACATGATCTCGAACAAAAATGGAGAGTGATAGCATGTGCCTAGGAATGGAGCGGGGGGGGGGGGGGGGGGGTAGTATTTCATGAAGTCCTTATTTTAAATGAAAATTGACCAAATAGAGATTCCATGATGCTTGCAGATATTTTTGCATGTTTTTATGTTCATCTGGAATCCAAATGGAGGACACCGCCAGTTTGAACGACTTTTCCAATGTAAAACAATATAATCTGTTCATCCAACGATAAACAAGAGAGTGACTTTGTCTCTAGTAAACCTCTAGTAAACATTTATATTTATTTTTTCGTTTTGTTACACAATCGAACTATTAAAATGCTCATTTTTATTAATTGTCATAATCAGATTTCATTGTTCTCCAACTTGTGCATGTTTATAAATAAAAAGCAACACGAATATACTTAGGGTCGAATATTGTTATTTCATTTCATTTTTATTTCCAATTTCAATTATATTGTCTAGTCTATCAGAATTGAGACTTAACACCTCTTTACCTGGACATGTATATTCTTGCTTGTATAATAAAAGCATTCTTTGATTATTTTAATTCGATTTGATTAATGAACAAAAATCATTTCAGAGTGTCCCTTTATGGCCACAGAAGGCTGACGTATTCCACTTCTCAAAATTCAACGTCAGCGTGAAATCAGACAATACGTGGTTTCCGTTGAGTCTTACTTTAAATCATAAGGTATGTTACGTACAATTTTGATATATCTTGTTTTTTTTCGTTTATATGATGTTAATCTTTATCTTCATCTGTTCTATCGTCAATTGCAACAAATGTATGAAGCATGTAAATGAATATGAGAGATTATCCAATATTACAGAATCATGAGCGTACATGATGAAGGTTATTCCAGAAACACGTCGTGCAACCTCAATTATATATCAATGTTAATTTTTCCTTTTTATTAAAATGTAAAGAGTGATCTTCTATTTGTATAATTTTACAACATCATTTCCACGTACATGTAATGTATGATGTTTCAATCAGTCTGAATAAACGTTAGAATAAATCGAAGGTGCAATCAAGAATAGCAAATCCAGAGCCACTGGCAACATTGGGCACATACGACACAGTAAGAAGATAAACAATACAAAAAAATAACAACACAGAAACCTAGCCATATGATCAACGCGGATCCAACCAAAAATAAACCGGGTGAATCCAGGAAAAGCAGATCCTGCTTTTTGAAAACACCCGCCTGGTGAAATCCGTCAAAGATTACTTTGGATGTAGCTTATTACAAAATTAATTCTGACTTGAATGAGGGTAAACATTCGCATACAATACTTGGTAAGCGTGACGTAATATAATTGGGAATTAAGCCAAGATCATTTACCTGACTGTTTTTCAACATCCTTCGAACGGTCTTTCCCCAACTCCTCGTACGTGTGTGTCATTGATAAACAAGACTACATAAGCTCTCTCTCTCTCTCTCTCTCTCTCTCTCTCTCTCTCTCTGCATGATATTCAATCAATTATTTATATGTATTTTGATCTTCACTCTATATGGTTCTCTCGTCAAATATAATTTTCCTGAATATGTGTCTTATTTGTTGTAGGAGACAAACATGAATAAAACGGTACGCGTACTTTCAATGGTAGACTGGAATGCAGAGAATGTGCCATCGTCTGGGGCATGCATGCTAAATCTCTTGAACAATGTGTTATCCTGGAGAAAAGACCATCCATGATCAGTTACCGTCGTTTGTCAGTAAATCTACCTTTTCATATTTTGACAAATAAAACATTACTCTTCCATTATCATTATTAATGACTAACAGCCTATCGACAAAAAGGGTAATTTGATTTAACCATACTTCTTAAATACGGTCTTCATTTGCGCAATAGACGCCATGTCGGCTTTTCACTTTTCATGTAAAATGTTCCCTTCATTTATTTGTTTTCAAGGTTCCATTTTATCTATTCCACCAATGTTGAATATACCACCTAATTAATTCTTATTTCATTTAGCAAACTAGCTTTTAGTTCATGTTTGGCAATATTTCTAATTTATAAGGGATGGCTGTAAAAGAAGTTGTGTCTTTGCTGCGCTCAGTCTGGTGTTAGAGAAAATGGAACTAGACGACGATGTAGACATATTCCAGGTGGTGAGAACAATACAAATACGAAGACCAGAATTCTTCCAAAGCTTTGTAAGTTTGTGTTTGTTTTCCATGAATACACTATTCGTATGTAAAACTATCAAAAGAGTCAAATAAAACTAAATATGATTATGATCCTAAATAATTCTAAATAAATTAGTACTGCACAGTTTTTGTATGTTGTTATGTACAACTGTGTCATTTGATATGAAACCATTCCAAATAACCATCATCGTGCATAAAAGCACAAACATAACTAACAATTCCAAACAGGAATTCTCTCAAAATAACTTAACCCATAAAGGAAATAGAAAGCGTTCAATATCGCCGGTGTCATTTAAGCTGACATTACGTATGAATAGAGGTTATTGGTTATATGTGTTTGAACACCATTTTCAAAACTACAATGTATTTCGATTATATTGTTGTCGTCAGTTTTTTTTTCTGGGTTGGGTAACCGAAGTGCCCATATAAACTCTTTACCTGGAGCAAGTCAATAACAAACTTTATCACATATTATATGGAGTACACATCGGAGGACGGCAATAGAACTCACAACTTCAGCTGTGATATGCATTGTTTACATAGTGACAAGTACAGGCATCTTCCATATGATCACGACCACGATGTATGAATGAACTATGGATAGTTCTTCTTCTAGTCAAGATACTGCACCGATCCAATATTCAACATGGTTGGCTCGAGACATTACTATTTTGTTTCTCGTCGTGTTTTCCTAGGAAATTTTTGATTGCTCAATTCTAAGTGTATATAATTAATTGAATTGTCTTTGTATGTTTTCAGAATCAATATGAATACTGTTACCAGTGTATCAAGGAACATCTAGAGGGAAATTCCCTGTATGCCAACGCATAATGGATGATGACAACCTGACGGAAAGCATTAAAGCTTATACTACTTTACATTCGTTAATCTTAATATAACTCACCATTAATTAAATACACTATATATGTGCACTTCCTTTATCAATAGATCTAAGTACAAAAGGTTGGACTCAAATGTCAAAATGTTCGGATTAAATTTAGTGGTTTTCCATATTTTTGTAATTATATTGGTCGTATATTGACCAAATATTTTATTTCGTGAATTAAAAACTGCTTGCCGAATAATATATCTATATAAAGATTCAATATGAAAACAATCGTACCGGTGTCAACTACGCTTAGTGCCATTTTTGGTAGACAAGTTCTTGATTTTTTTCGATTTTCTTTCTAATATATTACTGTTATTTTTAATTTGTTAGTTAATTATCATCATTATAAGTGTGTACTCACTTTTCTATTACATACATGTAAGCATTTATGTAGTTGTGTTGTTTAGCAATTCAATCAAAATCATTTGAAATGCAATTTACTTTGTAAATGTAAATAATGAACTTTATTAAGCTGTAACATGACTCAATTTTTAACTTTCAAATAATAGGTTGCAGTTGTATCATAATGCATAGCTCAACATTGTATATATACAATATACGTATATTGTCGGTAAATATAAAATTTATTTGTACGAGCTTTAGAAACAGGCAGAATAGCGAGCCTTCCGCGAGCTTTTCAGGCCTGTTTCGCAGCGAGTACAAATGAATTTTATATTTAACGACAATGTACGTATATTGTGTTTATCCTGCAATGTAAAAAAAGTCGGAAAACTTGTCAGATTTATACAAAAAGGACCGAAACAAGCGTCAATCCTCGCCTTTCATAGATATTTTCAAGGGTGTCTTCTTCGTGGTCCGCGCTACATTAGTACCAGTTTCATACTTGTCTGCGCCCTCCGCTGTACATAGCTACGGGGTACCAGGAAAGTTAATACGTAGGCTGAAAAGTTTATTCGTCTAGTACGAATAAAGCAAACATTTATTCGAATAGCATATTTGTACAGCAAATGTACTGATTGCAGGATAAGGTACTTTATCTGATAAGTGTTCCGGATTGTGTACTCGATCCAACATTATGTGATAAAGTTTGTTGTTTCCTCCACCAATGAAACTGACCGCTAATAAATTACTGACATATTGTTAAAAGTGATGCTAAACACCATAAAACTAATCCCTTTTATACAGAGACAAATACAATATCATTAGTATGCACAAAATGTACACTGTGGAGTATAAAGTATCATAATTGAAAATGCTAAAATAGTTCGTTGTTTAAATATTTTGAGTTAGATAATGCATATATCGTTTTTATATAGAGATTAATACATGACCTTTTAACTATCACCCCGGGTCTCACCCCGAGACGCCCACTTCAGCCCGAGACTCAGTCGTGTATTAATCCTTTGATCATATACTTCCAACAAATTGTTTTTACGGGGAAAATAAAAAAAAAATGAAATATCCAAAAGTCAATGACGTCATATAGAAGTTTAATTGTGAATTCTACAGATACATTTTCAGTTCACTATTATCAAACAAGAGTATATCTGCCCCCATAAATATATCTGGCAACATTTCATATGAAGGCATTTTTAAACATAGAAAATTTAGAAGATGTGATTCTTTTGTGTCGTTTTTTATCTATCGTAAATCTTGACAAGGACATTACCCTTGAATTGTTTTCATTCGAGATCATTTTACGTTTTCCATGATAATCGGCTATCGTCTTACAATTTTGATGATTTTTTTAATGTGGTGTTCCTGACGATAGTCCACCTCTAATTCCCAAACTCCCATTACTGATCACCCCTACTGATTTCTATTGACATGACTAGTAAGGGTGTAAAGCTCATTCATGAAGTGTGGCAACTAAACAGCAATATTGAGGAACTGGAACAATACGGACGCCGAACATCGCTCCGATTTCACAACGTTCCGATGGTGCAAGGGGACCTCCAAAAAACCGACCAGCTAATTGTGGACATTGTCAATAAAAAACTGAAAATCACTCCACCACTTTGTGTTGATGATATAAATAGATCTCATATTATTGGAACCATCAACAATGGCAAAGGTCAACTCATTTGCAGATTTAAAAATTGGAAAATAAAAAATGCTATCTACATGTTAAAAAAAAATCTGAAAAACAACCCTGAGAAGATATTTATCACAGAGGACCTGACAAAAACTCGTCAATTTATTGTTAAAGAACTCAACACTCAAAAGCGAGATAATAAGATCCATTCGTTTTGGACTTTTGACGGCCGTATTTTCGCAAAAAAGGATGCAAACGGTCGAAAACAGCTCATCAAGTGTGTTCAGGATATTGACTATCTGATCAATTCCGATTAAAACACCGACTTTTGTGTTTTTCAAATACGGAACATTCGGACTTTGATTTTTACAACAATTTTTTTTTCAGTATTATCCAAATCTTGCTTTATCAATTTACCTGAATATCAGTATATCTACTTGAATTACTCCTTGAAATAGTTTACTTGATAAATTAGATATATGTATATTCTTACTTACCTACTTCATGTATTATATCCAAGTAATTAAATATATGTTCACTGTTATAATCATTTTGTCAACAACACTGTATAGTCGACACGTGGTTTTTATTTATTTACCTTTGTACACGTGTTTGCATGTGACCGATTGAAAAGGAGCACTCGATTCCAAACACTAACTTCTAAAATCAATATTACTAGGTTTGTTTTTGTTTTGGTTTTTTTGTTGTTGTTGCTTTTTGTTGTTTTTTAAATAACTTGCTAAAAAACTAAAGACGGTTGTCTTAAATATAAATTATTGCTCCTACATAAAAATGATAATAATAATAAAAAAAAAAAAAAAAAAAAATGTGTAATTCCAAACACATAACTAATTGCGTACCACGTGTTCCATGTTACCAAATCATCAATCACTATTGATAAACAAATCACCATAACCATATTTGTTCTGCTTTTAATGGAAATTCTTATGAATAATGTTGATCATGTTTTTTGTTTGTTTGGTTTTTTTTTTTTCATTTCTTTTTTTCTTTAAATTTTTCAATACCCCCCAAATTTATTTTTTTATTTTTTATATGTTAGCTATATTGTACAAAACCCTTACCATATCAATGATACAGCTTGAATTAGCTGGTGTTTTTCTATTGTCACAATCCATGTATTTCTGTTTCATGTATGTACCTTACTTACTTTTTAATTATGCATTGTATATATTTGTTCATATTTTCACTGGAGTTGAGATGCTATGTTTATTTGTTTATCAGTTGTTTATTGACCTATATTGTGTTTTCATATGTAATTTAGATATATTTGATAATGGATAATGACTTACAGTCATACCGCTCTTCGATAGGTCATTTTAACTTCAATACGCATTCTGGGTTTTTCAAAAGACATTTTTTTAGATCAAATAATCATTTAGTGTTATATATATTATTAATGTTAATAATTAGAATATGTTTTCAAAGATTTGTTAATTTTTGTCATTCAATTTATCTGGAACTTCTATTACAGAATCCAGTTTCAACATTTATAATTTTATTGCTGATACTGCTTAGTAATGATGTTGAGCTAAACCCAGGCCCTACAAAGGAAGGTGAACTCTCAATTTTTCATTTAAACACTAGAAGTATGCGTCATAAATTAGATTACATAGAAAGCATTTGTAATGAAGCAGATATTATATGTTTAACAGAAACACATCTTGATCAAAATATAACAAATGATGGCATTTTTATAGAGGGATACTGCAAAGATCCGTATAGGAAAGATCGAAATAATTCAGGGGGAGGTGTAATAGTATATTTTAGTAATCATCTAATTGTCCAACCCAGAACAGATTTAAATTTTGATAGTGAAGCTATTTGGCTGGAAATTGTTTTTCCTGCATACAAAATGCTCCTTTGTGTTGTATATCGCCATCCTAATGCGAACTATCCATTCTGGGACAAGTTTCAACAGTCCGTGGAAAACGCCACGAATTACTCGTCAAACGTTGTGATAACGGGAGATTTAAATGTAGATTTTCTTAGTGAACATTCTCACAAATTATTTGATATTATGAGGTTGAATGATCTGAAAAACATGATTACTGAACCTACCAGAACATGTAACACGCGCCAATCTTTACTTGACCCTGTTTTAGTATCTGATAATTGTAATGTCCTTGAGTCGTATGTAATTCAAGTAGATAGAAAATATAGTGACCATGAAGCAACAATTGTCTACCTAAAAGTCCCTCTTAAATCAATCAATACTTATAAACGATTGGACTGGGATTATCGAAATGCTGATTTTGAGACCTGTAACGATTGTATATCCTCCTTAAATTGGAACTCAATTATATCTCCAGAAAATAGTATGGACGAAAACTGTCAAACATTTACAAAAACATTTATTGAAATAATTCAAAATTGTGTGCCCCAAAAAGAAGTTACAATAAGACTAAAAGATAAAGTTTGGTTCAATTCCGAATTAAGAAGGGAAATAAGAAAACGAGACAGACTTCGAAAACTGGCTCGTAGATCTAATAGTGATTCCAATATTAATAAATACAAGAAGCAAAGAAATCATGTAAATAATTTAAAAAAGCATGCTAAAGAACAATTTTATTTTAATGTTAATACTATACTAGATGATTTTTCAAGTTCAAATTCAAAATCTTACTGGTCATTGATTAAAAAATTGGTTAAATCGTCTGGTGACATGTCACCAATTAGTCAATTAAAAAAAGAAAATAATGACCTCATCTCAGATGATTACGAAAAAGCATGTCTTCTAAATAATTATTTCTGTTCTATATCTACATTAAATGACAGTAATACATCAAAACCAGACTTTCCTCTCAGAACAAATGCAACACTAGATTTCTTTCAAATTACTCCGAGTAAAGTTCTTGATATTTTACAAATTTTAAAACTTGGAAAAGCGTCAGGTCTGGATTCCATTAGTCATCAAATGCTTAAGAAAACGTATAATACTGTTTGTGTTCCCCTCTCTCTCTTGTTTAATTTATCGCTTTCTAAATCGAAATTTCCAACGCAATGGAAAACCGCATCTGTTATGCCACTCTTCAAAAAGGGAGACAAATCATTAATATCTAACTATAGACCAATATCATTACTATCAGCAGTTGGCAAAGTATTCGAAAGAATTGTTTTTAAGGAAGTATTTAATCATTTAATATCAAATAATTTATTGTATAAATTTCAATCAGGTTTCATCCCAGGTCACTCTACCGTTCACCAGCTAATAGAAATCTATTACAGAATATGTATGTCTCTGGATGATCATTGTATTACTACCCTTATTTTATGTGATATTTCTAAAGCATTTGATCGGGTCTGGCACACAGGGCTTTTACTGAAACTTAAAGCTTACGGGGTAGATGGTAAATTATTTAAATGGTTTGAAAGCTATATTTCCAGTAGGAAACAATGTGTATTTATAAACAACTCCAAATCCCCCTTAGTAAATACAAATGCAGGAGTCCCCCAGGGCTCAGTGCTTGGTCCGCTACTTTTCTTATTATATGTTAATGATATTGCAGATAACCTTTTAAGTCTTACTAGACTGTTTGCAGATGATACTTCTCTTTCATATTCTAGTCAAAGTCCATATACTATACAAGATGTAATAAATAGTGATTTGGAATCTATATCTATATGGTCTAAGCAATGGTTAGTAAATTTTAATCCTCAAAAAACTAAAGCAATGGTATTTTCCAACATTAATCTTCCCAACGATATAGAAATAACATTCCAAGACAAATTAGTAGAATTTGTTACCTGTCACAAACATTTGGGTATTACTTTTGACAGCAATGGAAAATTTCATACCCATATAGTTAATATTATTAAATCAGCAAGTCAGAGGTTGTGTGCCCTAAGAAAACTTAAATATGCATTAAATAGACATTATCTTTCTCGTATTTATTTGATCTTTATAAGGCCTATGCTGGAATACGCATGTGAACTTTGGGATGGTTGTAGTCAACAAGACTCTGATAATTTAGAAAAGCTTCAAATAGAGGCAGGACGAATAGTAACCGGACTGCCTCTATTTGCAAGTCGTCAATCTATCTATTCTGAAACGGGTTGGGAATTACTATCTGATAGGCGAAGGGTAAGAAGGCTCAGCTTATTTTATTCTATTCACAACAAATCTGCCCCAGACTATCTTTGTGATTTGATGCCCCTTCCGGTTGGTAGTGTTTCCCAGTATAATTTACGAAATAGTAATAATTATGTTTTACCTAATTGTCGATTAGAAATTACCAAAAAGTCCTTTTTCCCCTCTACTACCCGCGACTGGAACAATTTAAGTCCGGAAATTAGAAATTCTGGTAATATTAACATATTTAAAAGAAAAATTAAAATATTGCTTGAAAAAGTGCCTTTTTATTTCGGTTGGGGTGATAGAAAACTAAATATTATTCATATCAGACTTAGAAATATGTGCAGTTCGCTAAATGCAGATTTGCACCTTGTCCATTTAAAACCTAGTCCTGCATGTATCTGTGGTCATGGTTTTGAAGACTGTATACACTTTTTCCTTGAATGTCCCTTTTACAATGAAAATAGGGCAATCTTGTTTAATAAATTAAAGAATTACGTAGTTACAATTGAATTGATATTAGCTGGTGATGAAAATTTGACTCCTAAACAAAACATTGAAATCTTCTCTGTTGTTTATTCTTTTATTAGAAGCACTCAGCGCTTTAACTAATATACTAGCTTACTCACTCCAGTCCATGTTGTTTTTTGTTGTTTTTGTTTGTTTGAAACCTTTCTTCTTCTTCCTATCCTTCTTTCTATCCCTATGTTTTGAATATTTTATTTCACCTTATTTTTCTTTATATTTACTTTATTATTAACGTCTAAATATATCATGTTGTAAAATTTATTTGTATAATTATCGCCATTATGTACAATTATTTTTTGTTTATATCTTTGTAAAAGGGAAAGGACTTCACTAATGTTGTCATAACTTGTGTCCAATCCCATTTGCAACTTTTATGCAAATAAAATATGTTTAAACTAAAAAGGGTGTAACTATTACTGGTCACCCCTACTGATTTCTATTGACATGACTAGTAAGGGTGTAACTATTACTGGTCACCCCTACTGATTTCTATTGACATGACTAGTAAGGGTGTAACTATTACTGGTCACCCCTACTGATTTCTATTGACATGACTAGTAAGGGTGTAACTATTACTGGTCACCCCTACTGATTTCTATTGACATGACTAGTAAGGGTGTAACTATTACTGGTCACCCCTACTGATTTCTATTGACATGACTAGTAAGGGTGTAACTATTACTGGTCACCCCTACTGATTTCTATTGACATGACTAGTAAGGGTGTAACTATTACTGGTCACCCCTACTGATTTCTATTGACATGACTAGTAAGGGTGTAACTATTACTGGTCACCCCTACTGATTTCTATTGACATGACTAGTAAGGGTGTAACTATTACTGGTCACCCCTACTGATTTCTATTGACATGACTAGTAAGGGTGTAACTATTACTGGTCACCCCTACTGAATTCTATTGACATGACTAGTAAGGGTGTAACTATTACTGGTCACCCCTACTGATTTCTATTGACATGACTAGTAAGGGTGTAACTATTACTGGTCACCCCTACTGATTTCTATTGACATGACTAGTAAGGGTGTAACTATTACTGGTCACCCCTACTGATTTCTATTGACATGACTAGTAAGGGTGTAACTATTACTGGTCACCCCTACTGATTTCTATTGACATGACTAGTAAGGGTGTAGCTATTACTGGTCACCCCTACTGATTTCTATTGACATGACTAGTAAGGGTGTAACTATTACTGGTCACCCCTACTGATTTCTATTGACATGACTAGTAAGGGTGTAACTATTACTGGTCACCCCTACTGATTTCTATTGACATGACTAGTAAGGGTGTAACTATTACTGGTCACCCCTACTGATTTCTATTGACATGACTAGTAAGGGTGTAACTATTACTGGTCACCCCTACTGATTTCCATTGACATGACTAGTAAGGGTGTAACTATTACTGGTCACCCCTACTGATTTCTATTGACATGACTAGTAAGGGTGTAACTATTACTGGTCACCCCTACTGATTTCTATTGACATGACTAGTAAGGGTGTAACTATTACTGGTCACCCCTACTGATTTCTATTGACATGACTAGTAAGGGTGTAACTATTACTGGTCACCCCTACTGATTTCTATTGACATGACTAGTAAGGGTGTAACTATTACTGGTCACCCCTACTGATTTCTATTGACATGACTAGTAAGGGTGTAACTATTACTGGTCACCCCTACTGATTTCTATTGACATGACTAGTAAGGGTGTAACTATTACTGGTCACCCCTACTGATTTCTATTGACATGACTAGTAAGGGTGTAGCTATTACTGGTCACCCCTACTGATTTCTATTGACATGACTAGTAAGGGTGTAACTATTACTGGTCACCCCTACTGATTTCTATTGACATGACTAGTAAGGGTGTAACTATTACTGGTCACCCCTACTGATTTCTATTGACATGACTAGTAAGGGTGTAACTATTACTGGTCACCCCTACTGATTTCTATTGACATGACTAGTAAGGGTGTAACTATTACTGGTCACCCCTACTGATTTCCATTGACATGACTAGTAAGGGTGTAACTATTACTGGTCACCCCTACTGATTTCTATTGACATGACTAGTAAGGGTGTAACTATTACTGGTCACCCCTACTGATTTCTATTGACATGACTAGTAAGGGTGTAACTATTACTGGTCACCCCTACTGATTTCTATTGACATGACTAGTAAGGGTGTAACTATTACTGGTCACCCCTACTGATTTCTATTGACATGACTAGTAAGGGTGTAACTATTACTGGTCACCCCTACTGATTTCTATTGACATGACTAGTAAGGGTGTAACTATTACTGGTCACCCCTACTGATTTCTATTGACATGACTAGTAAGGGTGTAACTATTACTGGTCACCCCTACTGATTTCTATTGACATGACTAGTAAGGGTGTAACTATTACTGGTCACCCCTACTGATTTCTATTGACATGACTAGTAAGGGTGTAACTATTACTGGTCACCCCTACTGATTTCTATTGACATGACTAGTAAGGGTGTAACTATTACTGGTCACCCCTACTGATTTCTATTGACATGACTAGTAAGGGTGTAACTATTACTGGTCACCCCTATTGATTTCTATTTACATGACTAGTAAGGGTGTAACAATGATAAAAATTATTTTTAACCATTTACGTTGGCTTTAATTTCAAGATTAGCAGAATTTACTTCCCGTGAACTGTGTTTAGTCAAATGTATTTTTCGTGACTCGTGATGAGATCCATATCCCCACCTCATCTCTTTCTGTAAGTTAATGCTTGTAAACAGATGACGCCGGAAACTTGCATGAGAGGCACTGTACTGGATTTTTGCACAAGACGCCTGTGATATATGTTATCAACCTGGGTGTGATGTTATGGCTAGTTTACTTCAGCTCGTTAAGCATATGCAAAATTGTCATATTAATGCTAAGTCCATGATAAATGGTATCAGTATTCTTTACCATAGAAACTAGATGGAAAATAATAACAGTATTTTCTGTACGTGAAATGAAATAACCCCCTTTTCCCGTGGCAATGTGCACGTAGGAAAAATATCGATTTGGGCATCTGCGCGTGGCACGAAATAACCCCTAACAATTTGGCGCGTTTTTGCACGTCGATAAAATATCTAATTATTTCACTTGCTTGTTGTCATCTGGAATCATGACGGCTGCCGGTCGATTTGGGCGCAGCTCAAATATAATAATAGAGTGGAATTTTTGTAGTCTTAGCATGCCCAAACATCCCTAGTTTTGCTCAGTATAATAATATAATTATGTTTTTCATGGTAATGTAATATCCGAAATAATTCAATCTCGAAAGGGTTATTGCCCTCGCTCATACGGACCTCGGGGAAATAACCCTTTTCTCGATTTAATAATTTTGGATATTACATTATCATGAAAGCCATAATTGTATAGTATTATTGACTAGCATAAAACATGATATGCATGATCTAACCAGAATAATATGTTATCGTTATAGAGAAATGTCACTTTAAAATATTAAATTTGTTTTCCGATATGTTATCTTAAATGCTATGTAATAAAAACAACAAATCATTTGTGAATGACTAATACGACAGTAGAGGAGGTACCATCAACGAACGTATACAAGCTGCAAGTCGGTGATAAACATGCAATTGATAAAATCATAATTGTAAAATATGTTTATTTATAGATGGAGACTCATATCTTAAGTGTAAATTTGAATTTTATTTGATTTTAATGTATAATATATGTCTTTTTTGAGTGTACTTTATAATGATGAGCTTTCATACGTTATCTACATTACTATCCGTAGGTATGCATATTTTAATACCCCAAAATACCACAGTGCGTCGTGGTGTGAAGGCGGGTGATGTACAATGGTACTGAACGGTGCTAAAAGCTTCATATGACAAATCACATTCTGCAAATTGTACTAAGTCTGGGATAATGGTTGTTAGTTGTTGGTGTCTAACGCCGATTTAAACAATATTTAAGATTGATCGTGGTGGTCAGATGGATTGGAGATGACAATCGGAGTGTACTCTGAGAAAACTATTGACCTGACAAAATTTGGCCGTTGTGTTGTCTGTTCTTCTTCGCTATGCGGATTCTGATTACCCCTTTGGTATCGTCAAACATTTCTTTGTCATCGATAGACAATATTAATGAAACATCTTAAAGTGTAAAGTGTGCATGTATGTGTATGAGGCTTAAACTGGGATAAAGGCGAGGTTCACCGAGCCTTTCCTCACTTTTGTACAGAATATTCATATATTTAAGACACTGCATTAATATTGTGTTTATTCTGCGGCAAATCACATTAATTCATCGACGTCTATATTTTGAATCAATGGCCCAAAATTATATAGTTAACCCTTGATTTCCCATTTTGATCTTATTTCTGTCAACAGAAGTGAATTAGATTCCCACGGCAACTTGTAGGAGTACCGGTCAGTGACAATATAAAACAAAAATGTATCCCGTTAATGCAATTGGCCTGCTGAAATAGAACAAGTCTTTGGAGTATACTTTGGCATGGGAGGGAATGACCTCACCAATTTAGTGGCTAAGTTTTTAAATTCGAATACGTTGTTACCAAGCTACAACAATTATCTTCCATGTTTCTGTGATTTGCTAGTTGAATGTATGGTGCCAAGCCATAGCACATTTTTTCTACTTTATAATTCCCATATTTCATTATGGTATTTATATAATATTCATTAATGGTGATTTTGTTAATTTGTTAATCTAAGATAATCACATTTTAAGATGACATTTAAAAGCAGTCAAAATGTAGACTGGTAATACTAATTTAATTGTACATGTAGTTATATTTTTTGCTTATCATTGTAGAAGAAAAATAATAACATTTCTACAATGCAAACATGTGCTACCCTTGTTTACAGTATATCCTTTTCTCAATATGTAATCTACATATTTTCAATATAATATACTTGAAAATCTCCACAATTGTAGAAACTTTACATAATAGTGGAACATACTATTAGTATTATCTTGATTCGAATCTTGATGAAGAGTATATCTTTTTTAAATAAGCTTGATTTTAGCCAAAGCAATTAAGAAGCTTATTTTATCATAAAATATTTTGAAATATCCAATACGCGCATTGTAATATGTTATGCAAAGCATATTCACCATTTATTTTGAATTGCATTTATTTTTTTCACACATTTGTTTCTAAATAGTACACCTGCATTTGTTCATTGTATAATACAAATAATATTATAGTAGTTACAAAATGCATAATTATGATCATTTTAAGTTTTACATTTACTGAATAAATCTAACTTGCACAACAATTGTGTATCGCCAAGAGGGGAATGGCCAACAGTATGTACAATGCTCAACGAGAAAGGATGTTGATATCAAAACACATCAATTTTTAAAGCCGTTTCTAAAATACAAAAACATACAAATTAAACTAGTATATTCTCTCTGATCGATCGATTAGAGTGTTTAAAACATCGGGTAATACTTTAATGCTAAGAAAGAGAACTTGTGTTGCTGTTCACAGTTACCGTTTCTAAACAATTTATGATATGCATACTTATTCATTCTTTGCTCTTGTTGTCTATGTGTTGTATATTGTATTTTTATATCTGTTCACAGTTACCACTTCATCCACAGGAACATCCAGGTATAAACATATAATCTTTGTTCCAAGCTACAAAGAAAACTTCTCACCAAAAGGATGTTCTGTTGGATAATGATAAGAAAAAAAACCCTATTAATACCCACTCGTTAGTCATGAATGGTTAGTGGTGCTCCGTTGCAAAGCAATATTTCCGGACATTATCCAGCAATTCCGATTTCTGCATAAAGCTATGTTCGGTTCGTCTTTACCTCCTGTTCTTTGTAGGAGGGTTTGTGTCATATTTACATTATATATGTGTGTTTGCATATAGTGGTGTCAAACACATATTGTGTTGTTCTTTTGTTTTGCTTGTCTTCGTCTTGTGTGCCTTGTGTTGTCTGTTTCTGTTGATGTTCCATTGTATAGCCCCTTTGGTATTCTCCAGCGTTCATTACATCTAACAATCAAAACATCCGTAGATAAGACTATTAGATTGTCATCTTTATAAGTACATGATTTGTTGTTTGTGAATTCTTGCAACGGAGGTTAAACAACAATATATCAATCTGTTTGAGACTAGGGTGTGATACAATGGTTCAGTGTACCTCGTTATAGCTCTCCAAGATAGAGAAATTTCCACGTAATAATCGTGTGGGGAAGAATTTAAATCAAATTATAGTACAACGGATATGATATTAGCCCGATGATACTACAATAAAATATATTTACGGGTCAAAAGTCTGTCCGCACTAAAAAAAGGTTCCCTATACATTTCAAATAAAAACACTTATATGAGTCCAAAAGTCATTCATTCAAGACTTTCTTAAATTGCTATCCTTTAAAACGAAAATTAATTTAGAGTTTATTATAGAATTTTCATACATTTTATCGAATTTTTATTTGCAAGTATTTATTATTTAGACACAATAAGGGTAATAACAAAATTACCGAACTCCGAACAATCTAACAAAGGGAAAGTAAAAACTCATAAATATATAAACAGACAAAATCAGTAAACAACCGGAAAACTGTGAAAACCGTAATGACCCTGACTTGGTACAGGCATTTCTAAAGAAATGGTGGGTTGAATCAGATTTTAAAGCGCCAAACCTCCCCCATTCATTACGTCTCAAAGTTTCCGTCTGTCACTATAACACAGAAATACACGACTCACGTTCCTGGTTTGATATAGGCACTTCAGTAAAACATGGCGGCGTTAAGTTGGTCACATATGCCCAAACCTCCCCGCTTACTGAGATAGGGTGGTCATGCAAGTAAGTAATGTCCACATGTGAGCGCATTCAACAACTAAACAACTAAAATTCCTCTACGAAAACCGGTTTTCTCTGATGTTTAAAAGGGGCATGCACATATTTGATGTCTTAAGAATTAACAGCTATGCCCCAATATATTCATTATCTAGTACCTATCTAACATGTAATATGATGTCTATATACATAAAATGAAAAGCTAAAATGCCACACATGTATCACAAAGAACAAAGAATAATTAAACTTGTAATTTAAAAACTGCAAACACCAAATGCATATAGAAAAGTTAGATTATAATTTACATTCAATACTTATGATATGCATTGAACCAATTAAAAGTAGTGTAACATTAAAATCATGTGACAACGCGCAACATCCCATTGATATCTGAAGATTTAAATTATAAACGAGTCTATTTGGTTTTCAGTAATATGATACTGTTTTTTAAAAGCGTAATTAATATCTGTACAAATAATCAACAGATATTTTTATTTAAAATTATATTCACTACCTGCATTGCTAGAATTTCGTTCCCAACATACTCAGTCCTGATAAATACTTTATATATTTGAAATAAAGAGGCACAAAATTGTTTCGGTAAGGAAAACAAACAATTTTTTGACAAGTTTAACGATTTGAGGTTAGAGGTAATTCGTCGTTTTCTTGATATTGGTGGAATTGTTGAGCTCCGTTGTTTGCATATTCTTTTGATAGAAAGTTTTTACATTTTGAACTTCAACTAATATTGTCAAGTTTGCAATTTCGCTACTCCTCATGTCGGCAGAGTATACATTCATATGTATTTTGATTTTGTTGATCAGTATTTGTCGCATATCATTAAATATATAATGATTAACAGACATCTGTAGATATGCAATATTTTTTCTCTTTTGAATTAGAAAAGATCCGTTTGCAATGAAGCAAGCGAGAACAAACTAACAAATACATAACAACTATCCTCTACACCTGGGAAACACTGTGCAGATCTGTGGGTTTGACTTCTGGGAACTTTCACCAGTATCCACTGTATTGTGTTCAACAAATATAAATAGTTTATATATATACAGTGTATGGTCGTTGCCGTGAACCCAAATATGTATTTGTATGTCATAGATGACATAATAACTGCAAATTATCCGCATACAAATGCAATCAGGGTACAGTTCATAACAGGTTTAAATGTACGGGTGGTACGTCAGTAATAGTATGTATTTGAAATAGCACGCCGAGGAATCGGGGCATAGCGAAGTTATATTTAATAGAATAATTACTATTTTGTACAACACCTACGTTTGTAATATGACATTATTTTCAAATTGAACTTAGATATAAAGGGGCATTGATCATATTATTTTTTGGTTTCCGTGATTGAGATTGTGGGTTTGTTTACTTGTCACCAGGCTTCCTTAAGCAGCCTAATTATTTTGTGATATTATCTTACAATCTTAATGCTATTGAATTAAGGTGAGACGAGTTATTTTCAACTAAAAAACAAATTTGCTACAATTGATTTGCCTACTATTTTTTCACTAATGCGTTGTTCATAGCAGGTTACACATTCTTGTTGAATATACAAAGGTAAACATAATCGAAGAATACTGTGATATATAATCTCCTCGTCCATATGCATCAACATGCTTTTCTTTCGTTTTTTTTCTTTTGTTTTGTTTTTTGTTTTTGTTTGTTGAATTGGTGACATCTAATCATTGATGCGTAAGAAAAACTTCTGATTCTTGTTCTGCACTTTGAAATATACTGGGTATGTCTAAGTAATTATATATATATATACCTATATATGTATAACAGTTAACCCAACAGTGTTACAATTAGATGTGTGAGCTGACAGAGTTTCGGTATCCCTAGATGAGAATTGAACTCGCACTATTGGTACACTACATCTCCAATTACCTATCATTGTGTTCGGCGCCTTAGATCACTCGGTCAAATCCGCTATTTACATATCTTTCTTCGATAGTTGAAATGTTATATTGTCTCGTAAGGCGAATCTAGGAATAGACATAAGACATGTGTTTAAGCGTGTATCGATGGTACATATATATCTATTATTTCAGTATGCAATATATATCCAGCAATACATTCCAATATAATAGCGATATTGCACTAATATTGTCCCGAGCAGTATATAATATTGCACGAGCTTGCAAGTGCAATGTGATATACTGTATATACTGCGCTAATCAATATTCCTCAATATTAGTGCAATAACCCTTTTATAATATAGTATCAAATATTTTAGTTTTTAGTCTGTGACAATTGGATTTTACTATTTTTCTTAGCAACATGTATTCAATATAATTCCGCCATTTTGTTGATATCTCCTCTGCTTCCTTGCAAATATCGTTTTACTCTGAACCTCTCTAGTGCGTACGAAACTGTAAGGAGAAATGATGGAATGCAATATCGGTCAAGATGCAATATTTTTAATTCATTCGAAAATACTCTACTTTTTATGTATATTTATAACAGAAGAGTAGTAAACATATCGGAAAATATTGCATTTTTATTTTACAAAGAAATTTACACGAAATATTTGATACTATATTATATTATTATGCTTTCTGTTAATTTCATCTGTAATATAAGTTCATACGATATTTTGGCACATATGACAGAATTATATAGCGTTGATATACTATGCGAAAATAGTACATCTACTATGCCAGTTTCACGCGGGGAAGGTTGGGCTTTCAGCTGTCTGTCAAGCTATGTATTGCTAGTCCACGTGCAAGGCGGCGCATCCAATCTATGAATCTATCACAGTCGTCTATTATTCATGTTACTGTTTCTTAATACTTTTTTTTTGTTGTTAATTAAATTCTTCAAAAATCTTTATATTTTTAAAGCCTTAATTGAAACAAATAATATTCCCACACTTTCAAGATTATCTGATCCAATATATTAGTCACTAATATCAGGACCTTCTTTATTGTAATAGTTCTCAATATATTTTGTCTACATATAGCAGTCAAGCATAATAATAATAATAATGTTGTGCACTATGTCTTCAGGTCGTGCACTATGTCTTCAACCCTGACCACTATATTGGCATAGTAAATATTTGTAATACTAGGTTTATGCTGCATATATTCTATTGACATATTATGTATACTATAAACAGTGAATACATGAATATATTTTGTTGAAATCTTAACACCTTTTAACAAATATAATTACTTTATTAAATATCAGAGATGACATATTAACTCATCCGCAAAGTCAATCCGGGTACAATTCATAACATTTAAAATATATATATATCGTTGCAACTTCCATAATACTATGCTTTTCAAATAGAAATCAAAGGAAACGAGGCATAGCGAAGGTAAATATAACATTTGTACTCTAAACTATATACAACTATAAAGTTTTGTAAGACTCTGAAGTAATTTGGTTCTCCAATCTTGCTACGTCCAGTGTAACTGATGAAGGTTATTCCAGAAACACGTTGTGTGCCTAAATTAGATATTTACGTTCTCATTATGCATGTTATATCCACATTAAGCACAAATATACATATGGACAGTGATCATTTTCTTTCCAGATTATCTAATAAGGATTGTTTATTCTTTGACTTGTCACTGAGGAGGAGGGGAGGGGGGTGTAATCTCCCAGATTAATTGTTCCCAACAATTTCTTTTTTATTACGATAAGGTGAGCCAATGTGTTTGCTATGAATATCAATAGTACATTTTGTTACAGTTCATTTATTTAATAGGTCTTTTTATTGCTTATTTCATTTTGTATTTGATCTGTTATTTGATAACAGGTGGTATACAACATGCTCGATGGAAACAAAATATAAACAGACTTTTAACATTAATATATTATTGAGGAAGTAGCTCCTCATCAATATACATCTACAACGATCTTCTGTTCTATATAATACATCCTATCTTTGACAACATCTTTTGTACGAATATACAGGGTCGCCAAGTCTTTAGTAAATGTGTTCCATGGTATTCAATCATTCAATCGTAAAAAAGACTTCCTGATTCTAGTTGATTTTAATATATTGTGAATATTTAAATAATTGTATGTATATTTATTATCGTCGCCATATCATGTATGATATTATAAAACAGTGAATATATATTGTTCATGAAATAGGTAAGCTGATGAAAAAAATTGATATATGTATTCATTTGTATGACACGCCTGAATCACAAATGCACAACAACAACAAAAGCATTTACAAAATTGCAAACTAATGATCTCTCATTTGGGTGATATTTGTCAATAAAAGATTGTTTTCTTCATCTACAATTACATATGCTTACATATTTTCAAAACATTTAATACAAACATCTTGAAAAAAAGTCGTGTTAATATTGTATGATATCTTGATGTTATATAATGTCTGAAGAGCTGTGATTTTTTTCTGAGGAGTAAACACTGAACAAGTTTCACATTAATTTGTGATTAAATATCAGATATGACATATTAACTCCTGCATATTGCACACATTCAAAGTCAATCCGGGTACAATTCATAACATTTAATATATATATATATTGGTGCTACTTCCGTAATGCTATGTATTTCAAATATAAATCAAAGGAAACGAGGCACAGCGAAGGTAAATATAACATTTTCTAAACTATATACAACTATAAAGTTTGGTAACACTCTGAAGTCATTTGGTTCTCCAATCATTCTACTGTCAGTGCACCTGATGAAGGTTATTCCAGAAACCTGTTGTGTGCCTAAATTTGATATTTACGTTCTCATTATGCATGTTATACCACAATTTGTTCAAATTAAGCACAAATATATATGTGGACAGTGATCATTTTCTCTAATAAAGATTGTTCATTCTTTGACTTGTCACTGGGGAGGAGGGGGCGTAATTTCTCACCTACCCCCCTATTGGGTAGTTGTTCCCAACAATTTATCTTTTATTACGATAAGGTTAGGCGATGTGTTTGCTATGAATATCAATAGTAAGAGATTATTACATGACATTTTCCATATCGGCCCTGGTATCAGCGCCAGACCCCATATCAAGCCCGAGAGCGAAGCTGGGTGGATTATATGGGTTGATGGCTGATACCAGGGACGATATGTCATAATCTATTTTTCACATATTTTACATTGACCTTTTTCAAGCATTTACTTTTATATTACAGAAAAGATCTTTGAACTGACAAATTGCGAAAATAAATCCTTAAGAGAGTTGCATTTGTTCAACTTGCAAATATTTTTGTTTCGAGTTTTGTACAATGACGCTAGAAAGTGTCTGTAAATTCTACCCAAGACGTTGACATTTCAATGGAAATTCCTATTCAAGACGACGTATATATTTGAGCTAGTTATTCCTTTTCAAGTTATTTAAACTTTATTCCAATATTTTGTAACGTGATAATTTGATTGATATACGATTTTATCTTTCCTTGTACGTTGACATATTTTCTTAAGATAAAGTTAAATTCGGAGGCAAATACGAATGCTTGAGAATCAATACGGATATTTGAGGGCCAATACGGATATTTGCCACGAGGACAAATAACCAACACTAGCTGCTAGCTATTATTGGACATGCAAAACGTACATACTGCAAAACAATATGTGATAATACATGTTACAGTTCATTTGCCCTTTATTTAATAGGCTTGTTTAATACTTATTTCATTTTTTATTATATCTGTTATTTCATAACAGGTGGTATGCAGAATGTTCGATGTAAGCAAACTATAAATATACCTTTAACATAAATATGTTGTTGAGGAAGTAGCTCCTCATCAATTTATATCTACAACGATCTTTTGTTAAATATAATGCATCCTATCTTTGACAATCTCTTTTGTACGAATATACAAGGTCGGCAAGTCTTCATATTCATGATGGGGGTATTATTATATATATATTAAAGACATAAATTAGAACTAAATAGACCGCTATGTAAGTAATAAGACAAACTTTTCTTGATTCACTTGATGAACGCATCAAACTAAGATATTTCTTTAATTTCCTATCAGTATTCACGAGACGCATCGCCTGAAAATCCACTGCTCAGACGTTCTGCTGTTATATTGGCTGAGAAAATGACAAGATGGTGATGGATCAATTTCAACAGAATAGTCATTTTTTTTATTAGATATCTATCACGTACCTTTCTCTATGTTATCTGAAAATTGCTTGTCCTTATAGCCAAGTATGTTAATTACTGATTATGTTTAATTTGATTACTTGGAGTACAGATGATGATAAATAATGTTTGGAAGAGGACCATCCAAGGAGTACCATAGCCCAGTTGGTAGATTCTGGAATTAAAACACTATTTACCTACTCGTGTAATATAATTATTTAAATTATGTGTTTGTACCCTCTCCCTTCCTGATATGTCGGATAAAAAGATCTAACACAACCCCGAACAGATCATGATTCCATTCCTCTTTTCGATAAAGTTTGAGCTGAGCTATATTGCCTTGGCAACGTTCTATCAACGCCTACATCAATATACATGTACAACGAATGCATACTATCTTTGACAGGCTATGTTGAAAGTACGCGGTCATCCAAAGCTTAGTAAATTTGTTCCATGGTATTTAATCAATCACCAGTTAACAACTTCCTGATTCTGGTGGGTTTGTAATACATTGTGAAAATTGGAATAAGCTTACATATATATATATTGTCCTAGGCATATTATGTATTGTGCATATTATTATGAAACAGTGAATACATACTTTTCATATAATAGGTAAGCTGATGATAAATATATATATCTAGTCAACTGTACGTCATGCGATAGTCACATAAACTGCTAAATATCAGGTTTCTCTCATGTAAAGTGGATTGTTTTTTGCGTTCAATACCTGTGTTCCAATCGGGATATAAAATCAGTACAAACCAGTTGTATTGCATGAGAAAACAAAGGGGGCAATCAGGAGATACTTTTACAATTTTAATATTTAATATAGATTAATGTGATTTGTAATAAAAACTTACATTGCAAGTTTTATTTCACGAGAAAGCAAAAGGGGCAATCATGGGATACTTGAATAATGTTATTGTTAAATTTAAAATATAGACGTCGAGGATTAATCCGATTTTTCTTCAGGATAAATAAAATATTAATACAGTAGCTTAAAATATAAACGTTTATTTTAATGAGGCTTTTAGTGTAGGATGAAGGCGAGGTCCACTGATTCTGTTGTGTGAACCAGCATCTCAACTGGTCGCGAAAGCGACGAGTTGCGATGTGGTATTTTCATGCAACTGGCAAGATTTGATGCAACGTATTGCACCAACACATTGAGTATGTAATACAATTATCTAACATTTCAATAAAAAACAATTTTAAACAAATAGCAAGTGTCGAATTAAAATTAGCAAATGCAGCCATCTCTGGTATTCAATGGAATTTATATTTATGTTGCTACATCTTTTGCATTTTGTGCATTGTCCTGTGAACGACTGTCTTTTCTTTTATTTTATTATACTGTCCTTCAGTTTACGTCTCTTCAAACTTGTACATGCATAGGCATCATGTGTTTCAATAATATGTAAGACATTAAAAATAATCTATTCATAAGCATTTAAATCTAAAGGTTATACACAAATCGCCGATTGTACCGTTTGTCATCAATCATATTTGTTCCAATCGAAGCGAATAAATTTAGCTTCGCGATGATGGGGTACTATCATTCGGCTTAATGTCGGTGTATATTTCCTCACTCTGCCATTCTTATAGATGCGGAACGTTGGTTTTATACTTGCAAATAGATTAAGGCACATTAACTCACCCATCCTACTTTTAAAGGTAGAGTTCACCTATTAAAGACATGATTTAAATTAGATTTGAATTGTCGACCGCGCTGTGATAATTTTCTCAGTCACTAATTTTATTTGCCATTTCTACTCCGTGAACGGCACTTTATGTCGTCGCCAAGATGTGAAAGACTTAGCAAAAATTATATATTATAGGTTGTTTTCTATTATCAAGATATATAAGACAGAGAAAGGGTTTCGGGTCAGATAGCAGGAAGTTCACCAAATCTAGAATAAACTTTATTACATGTACCAAGTAGTTAAATATCATTTTAAAACTTGACATTTAGATGGCAAAATGTGTCTGCTTTCTTATTTTTAACGCTGATTGCTGTATACTTTTCGGATGTATGTGTTATAAATTCGGGAATTAATACGGATAAAGAAATGTGTGAAATAAAAATAAATATGTTGTTTTGGATCGGTTAAATACTATCAAAACAATTTACGGGAATATCGTGTATTTAACAATAGAGTTGCACGACTTTGAAGATAAGATCTCATACTGTTGAAAGTGACAATTGGCTTCATTTTAGTTTTATCTGTTTTGCATGAACGTTTTTGTTTTCTTTAATAAATATATTATGGAGGAAGTAGCTCCTCATCAATATACATCTACAACGATCTTCGGTTATATATAATATATCGTATCTTTGACAATCTCTTTTGTACGAATATACAGGGTCGCCAAATCTTTTGTAAATGTGTTCCATGGTATTTAACCATTCAATCGTAAAAATTGGTGCTACTTCCGTAATGCTATGCATTTCAAATAGAAATCAAAGGAAACGAGGCATAGCGAAGGTAAATATAACATTTACACTCTAAATTATATACAACTATACAGTTTTGTAAGACTCTGAAGTCATTTGGTTCTCCAATCATTCTACTTTCAGTGTAACTGATGAAAGTTATTCCAGAAACCCGTTGTGTGCCTCAATTTGATATTTACGTTCTTATTTTGCATGCTATACCTACATTTGTTCAAATTAAGCACAATTATACACGTGGACAGTGATTATTTCATTTCCAGATTCTCTAATAAGTATTGTTTATTCTTTGACTTGTCACTGGTGAGAAGGGGTGAGTGTAATTTCTCACCTACCCTCATATTGGGTAGCTGTTCCCAACAATTTCTCTTTTATTATGATAAGGTGAGCCGATGTGTTTGCTATGAATATCAATAGTAAATTTGTGTTACAGTTCATTTGCCCTTTATTTAATAGGTTGGTTAATGCTTATTTCATTTGGTATTTATCTGTTATTAGGTAACATGTGGTATACAAACTGTTCGATGGAAACAAAATATAAACAGACTTTTACCATACATATATTATGGAGGAATTAGCTCCTCATCAATATACATCTATAACGATCTTGGGTTATATATAATACATCCTATCTTTGACAATCTCTTTTGTACGAATATACAGGGTCGCCAATTATGTTGTAAATGTATTCCATGGTATTCAATCGTAAAAAAAACTTCCGGATTCTAATTGATTTTAATATATTGTGTATATTTAAATAAGTTTATGCATATTTATTGTCGTCATCATACCATGTATGATATTATAAAACAGTGAATATATATTTTTCATGAAATAGGTAAGCTGATGAAAAAAAATTGATATAAGTATTCATTTGTATGGCACGCCTGAGTCACAAATGCACAACAACAACAAAAACATTTAAGAAATTCCAAACTAATGATCTCTCATTTGGATGATATTTGTCACAAAATGATTGTTTTCTTCATCTACAATTACATATGCTCACATATTTCCAAACATTTAATAAAAACATCTTGAAAAAAGGTCGTGTTAATATTGTCTATATAATGTCTGAAGAACTGTTATTTTTGTCTGAGGAGTAAACTTTGAATAAGTTTCACAAGAAATGGAAAATACACATGTATTTGTACATAATTTACACACAACTGCATTTTATTCCTGTTGATAATATTAACTGATGTTATACGTTTACAAACTATAAAGTCCACACACTCCTTGTTATTCTTTTCTGTATTACTTCCAATGATTTCCATTCTGATCATTAAAATATAATTTTTATGCATGGCAAAATTTATAGATTTGCAACCAATATGCCTGTTAAAATAACATTCCAATCATGAAAAAAAAGTTACCTTATATGTTTATGTTATATATGCTATATGTAAGAACACGGATCCTGTTTCACTAGTGGTAACCGTCGCATTAACCTAGTTACAAACCCGTTGATAAAGCATGAATTAGGAAAGGAGCTGGTAGTGTTTTACAACAAGTGGAACATATCCATGGTCATTTGTGAGACAGATATTCCGTAACGGTTTACCAGATTTTGGCGACGACCCTAAATTTTCCAAGTGATGACTTCAACTTAAGCAACATAAACCCGTCGTTCAGCGGCTTCATTGATAGCGGTAACCCTCTTTCAAAAATGTCCTGATAGGAAACACAACCTCTGGAATATCAAATCAAATAAAAGATATACACTTTATAGGTAGGTGCTGCTGGAATGTTGCTTTATTTCAATGGAAAGTTCACAAGAGGAAATATCGTTTGTCGTAATGTCTCGTTCTTTACCGGTTCTCAGTGGCAATTTCCAGGTGTATGTCTTACATCAGTGTTCGTGCTCTAAAATCTAGAATTCTGCATATTTGTGAGTGCATCTTTAGCCATACATACATATATATGTATATTCATAACGCGATTACATTCGTCTAGTGCATTTCAAATTGGTAAGGACAAATTAAAGTTCATATTCATGTTGGGGGTATTATTTTATATATATTAGAGACATAAATTAGAACTAAATAGCCTTCTGTAAGTAATAAGACAAACTTTTCCTGATTCACTTGATGAACGTATCAAAAGAAAATCATTCTGCAATTTCCTATCGCTTAAATTTCCACTGCACAGACGTACTGTTGCTATATTGGCTTAAAAAATGAGAAGATGGTGATGGATGAATTTCAACAGAATACTATTTGTTTTTATTAGATATCTATCATATACCTTTCTTTATGTTATCTGAAAATTGCTTTAATTACTAATTATGTTTAATTGCTTGTATATATGATGATAAATGATACTCATGTTTGGAAGAGGACCATCCAAGGAGTACCGAAGCCCAGTTGGTGGATTCTGGAATTTAAAACACTATTTACCTTCTTCTGTTATATTGTTATTTAGATAATGGGTTTGTACCCTTTCCCTTCCTGATATGTCGAATAAAAAGATCTAACACAACCACGAACAGATCATGATTCCATTGTTCATTTCAGTAAAGCTAGAGCTGAGCTATATTGCGTTAGCAACGTTCTATCAACGCCTACATCAATATACATGTACAACGAATGCATGCTATCTTTCACATGCTATATTGTTCGAAAGTACACGGTCATCCGATGCTTAGTAAATTTGTTCCATGGCATTTAATCAATCACCCGTTAACAACTTCCTGATTCTGATGGGTTTGTCTTTCTGATTCTAGTGGGGTTGTAATACATTGTGTAAATTTGAATAAGCTTGCATATATATATTGTCCTAGGCATATTATGTATTATGGAAATTATTATGAAACAGTGAATAAATACTTTTCATATAATAGGTAAGCTGATGATAAAAATATATATAAATAATGTTATTGTTGAATTCAAAATATAGACGTCGACGGAATAATGCGATTTTTCTTCAGGATGAATAAAATATTAATACAGTAGTTTAAAATATAAAATTTATTCTTATGTGGCTTTAAGCCTAGGATGAAGGCGAGGTCCACTGAGTCTGTCGTGTGAACCAGCATCTCAACTGGTCGCGAAAGCGACGAGTTGTGACGTGATATTTTCATGCAACTGGCAAGATTTGATGCAGCGTATTGTACCAACACATTGAGTATGTAATACAATTATCTAGCATTTCAATAAAAAAACAATTTAAAACAAATAGCAAGTGTCGAATTAAATTTAGCAAATACAGTCATCTCTGGTATTCATTGGAATTTGTATTTATGTTGCTACATCTTTTGCATTTTGTGCATGGTCCTCTGAACTACTGTCTGTTCGTTTCTTTTATTAGACTGTTCATTGTATTGTCATGTGAACTACTGTCGTTTCATTTCTTTTATTTGATTGCTCATTGCATTGTCCTGTGAACTACTGTCTTGTCGTGTCTTTTATTATACTGTTCATTGTATTGTCCTGTGAACTACTGTCTTGTCGTGTCTTTTAGTATACTGTTCATTGTATTGTCCTGTGAACTACTGTCTTGTCGTGTCTTTTATTATACTGTTCATTGTGTTGTCCTGTGAACTACTGTCTGTTCGTGTCTTTTATTATACTGTTCATTGTGTTGTCCTGTGAACGACTGTCTTGGCGTGTCTTTTATTATTCTGTTCATTGTGTTGTCCTGTGAACTACTGTCTGTTCGTGTCTTTTATTATACTGTTCATTGTGTTGTCCTGTGAACTACTGTCTGGTCGTGTCTTTTATTATACTGTTCATTGTATTGTCCTGTGAACTACTGTCTTGTTGTGTCTTTTATTATACTGTTCATTGTATTGTCATGTGAACTACTGTCTTGTCGTGTCTTTTATTATACTGTTCATTGTATTGTCCTGTGAACTACTGTCTTGTCCTCTCTTTTATTATACTGTTCATTGTATTGTCCTGTGAACTACTGTCTTGTCCTGTCTTTTATTTTACTGTTCATTGTATTGTCCTGTGAACTACTGTCTTGTTGTGTCTTTTATTATACTGTTCATTGTATTGTCCTGTGAACTACTGTCTTGTCCTCTCTTTTATTATACTGTTCATTGTATTGTCTTGTTAGCTACTGTCTTGTTGTGTCTTTTATTATACTGTTCATTGTATTGTCTTGTGAACTACTGTCTTGTCCTGTCTTTTATTATACTGTTCATTGTATTGTCTTGTTAGCTACTGTCTTGTCCTGTCTTTTATTATACTGTTCATTGTATTGTCCTGTGAACTACTGTCCTGGCGTGTCTTTTATTATACTGTTCATTGTGTTGTCCTGTGAACTACTTTCTTGTCGTGTCTTTTATTATACTGTTCATTGTGTTGTCCTGTGAACTACTGTCCTGTCGTGTCTTTTATTATACTGTTCATTGTGTTGTCCTGTGAACTATGTCTGTTCGTTTCTTTTATTATACTGTCCGTCCTTCAATTTACGTCTCTTTAAACTTGTTTACAAGGATCGTACATGTATAGGTATCATATGTTTCTTTAAGATGTAAGACATTAAAAAAAATATATTCATAACTATTTAAATCTAAAAGTTATATACAAATCGGCGATTTTACCGTTGGTCATAAATCATTTTTGTTTCAATGGAAGCGAATAAATTTTGCCTCGCGATGGTGCGGCAATATTATTCGGCTTAATGTCGGTGTATATTTCCTCACTCTGCCGTTCTTATAGCTGCGGAACGTTGGTTATATACTGCAAATGGACTAAGGCAAATTACCTCACCAATATCCTACTTTTACAAGTAGATTTCACCTATTAAAGACATGATTTTAATTAGATTTGAATTGTCGTTAACGCTATCATAATTTTCTCAGTCACTAATTTGATTTGCCATTACTACTCCGTGAACGGCACCTGATGTCGTCGCCAAGATGTGAAAGATTAAGCAAAACATATATATTATAGGTTGTTTTCTATTATCAATATAAATAAGGCAGAGAAAGGGTTTTACATTTAGATGGAAACATGTGTTTTCTTTCTTATTTTTAATAACAGCACGCTGATTTCTGTATAATGTTCGGATGCATGTGTTATAAATTTGGGAATTAATGCGGATAATGAAATGCGTGGAATAAAAATAAATATTTTGCTTTGGATCCGTTAAATACTATCAAAACAATTTACGTGAATATTATATATTACACAACAGAGTTACACGACTTTGAAGATAAAAGTTCATACTGTTGAAAGCGGCATTTTGTTTAACTTTAGTTTTGTATGAATGTTTTGGTTTCTTTATTATGCAGGTGGTGACAAGCTAGATCAAAATGAAAATATTAGATGTAGTTATATTACTGCTTTATGTTGTCAATGCGCAAAGTAAGTATATATGTACATGCCATATGCAATATATCAAATGGCAATATGCATATGAAATTATTTAGTCTAATAAGATTAATAAGTTTGTACCGAATATTAGTGATATTAATATCAAAACTAAGATAGTAATGTTTAATGATATCATGAAATATAAAATATAATATGTTTCTCAGTTGAACATACAAGCTCTACCAGAAGACTGCTTCTATTTTAAGCAAAGAAACCCCAATGATTCGATAATAGTTCAATTCACACAATCATCTGTATGATATCATTTATGTCTACTAGAAACTGGATAAAACTCAACAAATATATAATTTCCATTAGATTGCAGTAGTCATTTTTGTATGTGACTGATTATCAACTTTATTCTAAGAATGATTTATTGTCATTTATTTAATGTAGACACATTTATATTGTTATATTTGTTCACCTTATTTATTTTTTATCGAAATTAATAGCGCCTAAGTCATGTAATTAATATTAAATTTAAGGTTATCCTCCCTCAGGCATATGTAACCGTTGCAGATTGTTTGCTAACTTGTTCAGACCCTGTCGTTTTATGGCTCCTAAAGACTGATTGCAAACTTGCGGATTGTTTCAAAACCTTACAACAAGTGGTATATCGCTAAATATCCATGCTAATCTCTAAGATAATCAACCGAGTGGAGATACGTAGACATTGTGATTTAATCTATGAAAAACATTTTATCTTAGGTTTGTGTCGCAGATTCATGATATTTAATCCATTATTTTCTCAGAGAAAACCACTTACTGTCTCGTGTCTTTTTCACTACTTCAATTTTCAAATAAGGCTAAAATAAATTCGTTTCTATCATGATCGCCTTCCGAAAAGAGGCAGTTGTTACTGCAATATTTTACATTAGTTGATAAAAGGTCTTTCAGTACGATCACGTAGCGCAAACTAGGATTCAAATACTCGTCTCACATAGGAAACTCATCCATGGTTAAACTCGTTCGCAAAACGAAGCCATTTTCGAACTAAGATGGACCGTTGTGTAATTGTTGCAACATGCTGTTTTATGAGTGTCTTTCGCATGCAGTTCGTATATTTTGTTCGTTAACTCATTTCAGCACATTGTCTTTTCTGGTGAAAGGAGGTGAACATTACGGAAAGACGTTGGTGATCTTATTTTGTATCTCTTAACCAATTTCTCCCCCTTCTCTTCATCAAGATTATTGCATTCGTAAGTATGTGGGAACAGAATGGTGTTTTCATCAATCGAAAACCGCTGAAGTAGTTATATTTATTCGTGAATCGCAAATAATGCATTGCATTCTTCCCAGATGTTTTACGAAGTCAGTTTAAGTTTAATTTTGAAAATACATACATATATTGAATGAAATGTGGTAGTGTTCTTTGTTAGGGATTTCCTTTGTTGCAGAGGTAGAATCTTGTAATGTATGTGTATTATATTTGAGGTGATTTACTTGAAATATTGAATAACATTTTTAGAAATATTATCAGAAGAAGAAAGAAATGCTTCACAGAGTTCAGATTATTACTATGTAACTAGGGAAGAATATATGACAGCAGACTTAGCTATCAGTGGTGAACCTAGTGATATGTTTGGCGATGGAAAATGTTCTGTAACACTGGCTTACCATACCAAGACTGTTGCATGGTGGATGTTTACGTTTCCTGTAGATACTGTGTTTATCACAAATGTCAAGATAAATTACCGGTCCACCAGTAAGTCTTCATGTCAATACATTTGGCTTTTCTAATTGATCTGCATGTTTTAATATCATACATTATTTTGCAACGCATCGCAACATTTGATAAAAGTATAAGGTAAATTAATGTGTTGATTATCAACTGTCGATGAGTTAACAAACATGTTTGTATTAATGTATTGTGTATTGTTGGTATATTAATTTCATGGTTTATAGGAATATTTAGTTTTTAGATTGGTTTGGTGGTGTTTAACGCCACTTTCAACAATATTTCAGTTATATCGTGGCTGTCAGTTTTATTGTTGCAGGAAACCGAAGGACCCGGAGAAAACCACCAACATGTCGCAAGTCACTGACAAACTGTATCATATAATGCTGTACACCTCACCCTGATCGTGATTCGAACCCACAGCATAAGCAGTGATATGCACCGATTGCATAGGTAATTGTTAATCTAACTACCATACGATCACGACTACGAAGGCCCCTGTTTATGGGTAGAAGAAATGGTTGCAAATGAGGGTGCATAATGTTTAAATAACAATTAAAGCTTTGTCTTTCTTTTTATTAGTATCGATGTTCTGTTGCGATATTCGAAATACAAGTATGGTGCTGTTTTTAATGACATATATTTGACACTTTTATGTTGCTGATAAAGATGTATTTACATGGTCAACTACTTCCAATTCGCTTCATGCGTTACGTGTGTGCCTATGTCAAATACGAATTTCACCAAATATTGAAAGGGCATTGAATTGGCGTTAAACTCTCAAATTTGTGTTTGAAACAGATTCATGGAAAACAATGAGAGCAAATTCGACGTCGTTCAATGTAGTAGACGTCGTGTTTTCACTGTGTGTGATACTAGCTGTATTTTCATTTTGAAATTCGTGTATTCCATAAGAATCTATGTGATAATGTGTATGTATTGTTATTGTAGCACCAAATCGTTTTGCTGGATATTACTTGTATGTTAGTAACTCAAGTATATCGAGGACTGATGGATATCTCTGTAATCACCATGAGGGGCCAGGTCTTCCATCCGTATATCAGGATGTCAATTGTAATCACTTAGGACAGTATGTTATAATATATAGTGAACGGAATAAATCAGTAACCTACCCTGATACATGGTACAAAAATTACGCCATATTAGAGCTGTGCAAAGTCAGAATCTACGGTAAGTACAATTATATATCAGTTGTTTTCAAATGTGGAAAATAAATGACAACTTACATATTCAGATTGTTACCTGACCATTGGTGCGAAACAAAGAATACTATAGTTGTTTGATAAACAGTAGCATACCCTAATACAAGGAACAATGATTTCGCCATAATAGAGCTGTCCAAAGTAAGAATATACGGTAAGTACAATTATCTATCCGTTGTTTTCAAATATGGAAAGTAAATGACAACTTACATATTCAGATAGTTACCTGACAATTGGCAAGAAACTAAGAATACTAAAGTTGTCTTATCAATTCCAATATAGTTATTCTGCTAAATGCAAATGCTAGAGAAAACCAAAAGGACTATCAAAAATCGACAATTCAGAAACACCGGCAACTTTGGACACAAGACAGAGGATGGAGAAAAAATAGTAAGCCCAACATAATACAGAAAAAAATAAAAGAGAGCAACTCGAAGCCACCAACAAATTGGTGAACCCAAGTACACGCGAAGGGAAATCAGTTCCTGTTTCATATAAGACACCCGGAAAATATATTCTCTCTGATAGAGGAAAGAGAAAGGATTAATTGTCATTTAGTAAGGTCAACCAGTTAATTTAACTATGTAATGCTTCCTGTCATGTAATTGAATTTTCTGTTATCATTTTCGTATTTGTGACAGTTGGTTTATTCGAAATATTAGGAATGACATTGCTTGAATTGCGATTTGGAATTATATACTAAGTGATGTACATGTGTTCATTTTTGTGTTGTCTGTGACAAATGTGTTAGTCAAATGGGAATTAATAAGAGTTATTTCATCTTTTCGTAATGTTTTTCTTTAAGAAATATCGTTCTTAAAAGAGGATAGTAGGGCCCGTGCGGCTCAATGAGTTAGGTAGTTGGATTATCTAAAAACTCATACAAGCTTATCACCGATATGGCGTGGGTTCGTGCCCTGCTTTGTAAATTACACAACAGGTGCACTCGACTCGTAGCCGGAAGTGATAAAGTTTTCCAGTTGCTTGCCCATAGTCGGTGGTTCTTCGGGTACTCCGCCTTTTTCCACCACTAAAACTGGTTGCCATGATGTAGCTGATATATTGCTGAAAGTGGCGTTAAGCACCAAAAATCAAAATCATACAAGAGAATATTTCCGACTCCGTGTTTTATAAGTAAAGAAACGCTAGAGAACCGTAGAAGTCATCAGGAGTCAATGGCAACATTGGGCATCCAAGACACAGGACGAAGAGTGAAAAAGTAAAAACCAAATAAACAAACAAACACAAATGAAAAAAGATGAGCAACACGGACTCCATCAAAAATCAGGTTTTCTGAACATAATAAACATAAGTTTCTCTTAAGTCTTTACATTAAAGGGTTTAGGCATTTATCCTTGTATATGCATGCGATTCATATTGCAGAAAAAAGGAGGTCAGGAAGGTAACAAGAATGGATAAGACAATTGCTAGTACAAGCAATTTCTTGAAATCAATATTAAATAATAAAAAAAACCTTTAGGAATATTTTTTTTGAACAAATACATATGGTTTTATGTTGGGTAATTGAAATGAAATACGGCTGTAAGACACTCATCATTCTGCATTCTAATGGGGTGTTTGAATTTTTAGTCATTATTTTGTAAAGGAAAAAATAATTCAATAAGCGATGTAAAAGATTCAAGTATTTCTTTCTTATCCGGCTTTAATGGAGCATGTAAATTGTCCTCTGCTTAAAAAAATAATAAATGGCGCTTGCGTATATGAGTCACATGAAGCAAACCAACATTAAAACATTTTTTGCCGAACATAAAATGCATCGGTGCTTTAAATATGCGCTCATAGCCATTACATACATGAGCAGAAAAACTTTCATTGTACCACTTTACCTTCTGTCTAAGTCCCTGTTAAACAACATCCCTAATAAAACTAAGAAAATCTATTAACACTCTTTATTATTAGAGGATGAGAATGTGGTTTCATGCAAAACGATATTTCCCCAAAATAACGGTAACAATAAAGTAAATTGCCTTTCCATTTGACGCTAAATGTAGCTTAACCCACAGGGATTGGAGAATCACTACACGTCATGACGCTAACTCTAGTCAAAAATACGTATTTGTCGGTTGACAGTAAATGCCATTTTTAGGTCTTTTTATTTAAGAATTACAGTAATATCAAATTACATAATATTTGTTTGATGGAAATTAGTATACCTGTATCTCAAATGCAGTGAAATGCGCATAATTATAACAGTTTGTAATCCCCCAGGTCCGTGCAAATATATACTCTATTATAGATAATGCGGCGCCCAAATGCATGTGTGTGAACAAACATTAAATGCAGAATTAATCTATCACTGATCCTTGCCTTAGGAAGATTATTTTTCAACAATTAACATAGTATAGCTAATCGTAGATTTTGAATATCAAATTAAGACCACGAGTGACCGAAGTACGCATATGAATTAAAGGAGTGCGCGGAACTTGTTCCGTCCACGAATTTAATCGTTAATGCGTATTCGGTCACGAGTGGTCTTATTTTGATATTCAAAATGTATGATTTAGGTATGCTGTTTACTATATAGACTTTCACAATTTCTTATATATTATATTTGTTATGTGTATATTTCATTGCACGCGTGTGAATCTACGATCAATGATACTAACGTGTTCAGTTGGAAGGGTCTGCCATCTTGAAAATGTGAAATCTTACATGTCATATTTACAACTATGCACAAAAAAGATTAAAATGCTTACCTTGAAAACTTATTTTAGTTAAATTTGATCAAAATTGAAGCGTATACGAGGCCACTTAACGTCTAATATTTACGCTTCAACCATAAAGTATTCATATGACGTCATGATGGTTATGCGCCAAAGTCGTCAATGACATTTCGCGGAATTTTTTCAGTTTACAATCGTATATATATTCACCGTAGCGCAACAAGGGACGTAACTACTTATAGTTGTGTAAAAGTAGTTCCGCGGAAAAAAAACTGGCATTTCACATGTGAGATATCGGAATTTATTTCACTGAAACATCACCATAATTCACACAAATCAATATAATAATCGTTATTATCTTACACCATTGATATATAGTTTCTTGTTAAATACTTTAACTCCTTTCTGTACATAAATACATTCACTTATTTTGAGAAAATCATTTTAATTGTGAAAACAAAGGTCGAAGTTGGCCAAATAATTCTACTATTTTATATGTATGCATGTTAGTTATTTTGACATTGTATTGGACTTACTTGACTACCAAGTTTGTAAAATGTAAATAATTCTTTAACTAGTAACGATATGGATGTACATGCACGTGAGAGATTATTTAAAATTGCATTTTGACATAAATTCAAATACTGAAACAGCTGTTGTGCATATCATAGTCACAGTTGGATCTTCAACAATGAGCAAAACTGATACCCTAATATGTATGTGAAACGGACCCTAGTCTACATGTATTCGAAAACTACGGGGAAATGTCTTTTCAAAATGACCTAAAACGTTCTCAAGTTTGATTTCAGGGAATGTTTGGCTGTTTGGAATATTTATATATTACCGCCTGTTATACGACCACCACTTGTCAACTATATGAATTGCATGCCTATAAGAGAGTGGTGTTCTCGTTCCATACAAGAATCATAACTCGCGTGGAAAAACATTACGAAAAGCCGGAATATTCTTCCGTAAATGGCCGTTTTCTGGTGAAGACGACCGAGGTAAGACGAGTCTACGTTCACCCGTCTTTACTCGTGGTGACATCCAATCAGAACGCCTCTATTACGGATTTAACCATTGGTTTTTTTCAAATACAGATTCCAACCGTATTAAATATATATTTGGGTTTTTTATTTTCATTTTTTCGTATTTCTAGATGTCCTTTTCCGTATATGTGACGTCATTCTTCAATGACGTCAAAATATGTGTCACGTCATATTTCATGTATGGGGTGTCTCATGAAGTAAAATACTGTACTTTCAATAAAATATTAGTGAGAAAAGCTCAAATATCAGTAGAAAGCTACTTAGTTTATTAGTTGGTGTCACAAAAGTCAATTTTATGTGATGTGTATTTCATAACGCTCAATGATATTGATCTGATAATGTATGCAAATTAGTTACTGATCAATGGCGGGCATCTCTAGGAGTTCACGATAGAGAAAGTTGTTGGTTTACGGAAGAAATAGGTACTTACATGCGTTGTTGGGAAATCCCGGGTGATCTTCCACTCGCGAAAAGACATACAATTTCTATCACTCGTGGAAGATCACCCGGTCTTTCCCAAGAACGTATGTAAGAACCTATTATTCCTTAAGCAATTATATTCACTTAAGATCCAAATATTCCCGTTTGAGAACATAATTAGCTTCTCTTCTAATCGAAAGACATACCGTTATATGTTTACACAATTCCACATTGCGAGTTAGTGCTCTTTGCTTTTCATTTGTATAGGAATGTTTTGTATTGGATTATTTATGGTGATATGACCTTAGAAAATTAGTGATGCATTCTGTGACTACCTTAAATATTCCCCTGGTCTTGTAGACAACCGTAATGCCTACCTCGAAAACCCATAGTTTGCCTCAACAGCGGTGTGAAGATAGTATTGTCACCCTCGACAATCAATTGTGCAACGGTTAACCGAACCATGGTGCCGGTCATGAAGCTTTCACAAAGATTACTTAACGGCTGGATATTATTAGTTCAGTAGACCCCACCTTGAGAGCCACCATTTATCAAGAAGCTCATAATAGGAACCACAATTTTTAAAATATCTGGAAGTCTCCGCACAAAGCATGACTCTTACCAATAAAGGAAGATCTCGTTCAGAAAAGGATCACAGTTATTTAACATAGGAATGCCGACTATATCTTGATAAACATGACAACTATATTGTCATTCAAAGCTTAAAACATCTTGATGATGTCACTTTCAGATAATGTCGTTACCAAATAGGATTTGTACCTACATATACATGTAGTACGGTACTTGTATCTATACGTTGATCATTTATTGTTGATGAAACACATTTAATTAATTATTTTAGTCAGTTTTAGATTTGAGTAGGGAAAATATGTCAATATTATTGCATGGGGAGGCCTTGCTTGTATGTCATTACATTTTGTCAGAATCCACAGCTGATTGACACCACGCCTGGAGTAATTAATGGCACACTTTTTGTCATTGATAGAATGCATGTTAATAGTTTGCATATTTCGTGGGGAGCATTTCGAAATAGAACATAGTTGGTAAGGACATTTGTGCAATTTAGGTATCAAGTAGAGTGGATGAAGATCCAGTTCTTCATCTGTGGTTCAAATTCCTAAGGATTGCTATACATAATTTGATTTTCCTATGATTTCTCGTAGTTTCTTTAGTAAGTGTTGTTGGGGTATACTTATGATTGCAAAATGATTTGTCAAAACCTAATCCCTTTACCAAGCAGTCTATGTAATGTGATTTACATTCAAAAAGATGTTGTGAGGGGCAATGCCTACATGGAAAAACAACAATCTTATTCTAGAGATGAGATATATATTTATCAATATTTGGGTCTTTTAAGGAGGATGGTGCACGAGCGCTCACAATCTGATTGAAATCAGATGTCTCATTTGCTCCCCTATTAATGATATGTCGCGGAGTGGGACATCCGCGGACCAACCCCACCCCCCTAATTGGTCATATACGAGTGGCTCTATGTACATACATATCATGGACTGAAAATATTGATTGCGATAGCATGAAATTGTTACTAAGCAGCTTTACAAGCTATAACTAATCTGATTCGCCAAGAAAGGATCATAACTGTATTGATCATATCATTATATATTCATGACATATAATCGGTAATGGTGATTCCTCAGATCCCCAACGACGCGACATATCAGTAAAGGAATCACTTTATTATCAGTCTGATCTAAATAAATTTGCAGTGCCCATATACCCATTATGCTTTCTAATTCTAATTTGTATCAACGATCCCCCATTATTGAACCTTTCGGCAAGATTGAGATATTGAAATCAAAATGTAATCGTACATATATTTAAATCTCTAGTATTAATTAATAAGTACATCTTTAATCCATTTTCCAAACGTTTCAGCTGGAATTATTTATTTATTTATTTATTTATTGTTTATACATATCAACCCTAGTTGTCCATATTTTCACATATATCAGGAATTATTAAGCAACTAAGAATTATAGCTCCATATGGTAACTAACATATGATTTTCGTGTAATTGCTATCGAATTATTTGTTGCTACTTTCCCAATACATGACTTTATATTCCAATATGTTCGTGGTCGTTAACTACATGTGTAATCAGTGTATATCACCACTAAAATTAAGAGTTTCAATCCCGCTCATGGTGAGGTGTATTCGATACTACATCATGAGATGAAGATTGGCAGTGAATTGCAGCGATTCGATGGTTTATCCGTTTTCCTCCACCAACCGAACTGAAAATGTCACCTTGAAACCAAATAACTGTGTTTATTTTGACAAATATATTCCCCGTGTAATGGTGTGGTAAAGAATCTGTACTTGTTTCATGCTTGAGCGAAAAGAAAAGTTGCATATGTGCTGATTAAGCTGGTATTCAGAATAATGTAGATCGGACTGAGTAATACACATGTAGTTATTGTTGACGTTTACCTCTAACTTCAACGTGCGAGTCTAGTACACGCAATTATTTAACATATGCATGTACATTAAGTAGTAGTGTTCATGGTATAGCTGTTCAATTAGTATTGGACAGTATTCACTCATCCTCACTCACAAGAGTCAAAGCCTCTATTAAAGCTTGTCATTAAAAACGTTTTCTGTGCAATCCGAATTTTCAAAATAATCAAACGATGTTTGTTAGTAGTACACGCTGTAAACATACATATATGTTGACCATGAAGTATCAATGATTGTCATATTTATGTTGCAAATAAATATGTGTATAGTAAAGAAATATGTTATATACAGGATGTTATAAAGGTTGGTGGGGTAGTGACTGTAGTAATCCAAGTCCAGCTACATGTGTTGATAGACATTGTTATCCTAGTAATGGTAGCTGTGTGTGGGGATGTGATCCAGTTAACTGTCTAAATGATACATGTGATACTGACACCGGTATATGTACACAAGGTTGTAAAATAGGACTTCGTGGAGACTATTGTGACAAGGGTAAGTTTACTAATAGAAAATAATCATATATACTCATACACTATAATGATAGATTTAAGACCTCCACCTCCGAACAAATTCGGAAAAAAAAGAAACCTGTTCGAACAATGTTGTGACATTAGAAATATGTATTAGCCTTGTATATCACATGTTTTAAATTATTACAACGTATATTGCCTGGTTGATAATTGTTGTGTCTTGTATCGTACACAGTATCTACTTTTGACGTACCATGAGATTGGTTGTCGTATATATAACATCTTTCAGTTATTCTGTTATTTGTCTTTCACTTGATTTAAATAGTTTAATTCATTTTAAAATTATGAAAATCGTTTCAAGAAATCTGATATGCTAACTTCCGCATTAAAATCATTTCACATGATCACTGCATAACTATATTATTCAAAATCGTAACTGGTTTCAATTTGTAGAGTGTGAATTAGGAAAATTTGGAAATAATTGTGCCGAAACATGTAATTGTTTCAATCAACCATGTAGTCATATCACGGGTGTATGTCCACCTGGTGGCTGTCAGCGTGGATATACAAGGTTAAACTGTAGTGTAGGTAAGTAATTATAATATCCTAATACATGTGTAAATGTATTTAATCTATTGATTACTTAAAATGAATTAATCCGATTTTAAATTCCAATATATCTAACCGCTATCACGTCTTAGAGAGGTAACCATAGTTTGTTCAAACCTTTTGTCCTCAATCGGCGTGAAGCTAATTACTCTGTGAATTATTCAAAATGTATTTTATGAGCATATTAGAGGACGGATGGGAAAATAGACTTCGATCTCTTCAAAGCAAATTGGCAAATACTAAATCACTTAAATTACAAGCATTAGAAATACAATTGCATGGCCAGATGTTTACAGTAAATGAAAACACAATAAGAAAACAATTAAATGAATATAAAAAGGAAACAAAAATTGATAAATCTACAAACATTTCAATCCTAAAAGACGGATATTGTTTTTTCCGTTGTATTTCGGAGTACTTGAATGACACACAAGAGGAACATGAACAGATCCGAGAAGAGGTTATAGACACTTCATCTGCAAACAAACAATTTTACTCACAATTAATTAATGGAAAATTCGAACAACTTATACACAACATGAAACAAACAGACGGACATACGAACACATGGACTACAGAGTCAGAAATTATTGCAGCGAGTAAAACTTTCAATATCGAAATATTTGTCCAATCTATGATAAATGGAAAACATGAATGGATACGATATTCTCGCAATTCAGATTGTGACCACAGTATACAATTTAAAGCAATTCGGCATCAAAATAACCACTTCTCCCTCATACAAATAAACCCAGAGCATGTACTTGTACATGTAGAGAAGTATTAGAAGGTAAAATTAATCACAAATACAAAACTCAACAAGTTGAAATTTCAAAAATACAGAGCTGAGGAAAATCCGAAAAATCTAGAAAATGTGAAATTTTCAACAATTCTTCAGAAAATACTTACAACGGCAGTAGTATATGGGTACGGACAAAACGGTATTTGTTGTGGTGGTCCGTGGTTGTGGTGCTATCGGAAGTCACGTGACCGGAAGGAAGAGGTCCTACCTGGAAGTATGCTATGCGCATGCGCAACCGGAAATTGTGGAATATCAGCCCTAATGGGTCTTTTTCACCGGAAGTGACGTCAGTCACGTGAATTCCGGCTACGTGACCGGAAGAGGCCCTGACCGGAATCGAATGTCACGGACGTGATTGCGTGCGCATACGCAACCGGAAGTTGCGCAATACCCCCTAGTGGGGCCTTTTCACCGGAAGTGGCGTCAGTCACGTGACTTCGGAAGAGGCCCTGTCCGGAAGCGGTCATGAAGTCATCGCGTGCGCATGCGGAACTGGTACATTTACTACTACTATGGTAGTATTATAAGTACCATGGCTACCTGTGACCAAAGATCACGTGACCCCGAATGGTGTGGAAAGGTGTGTGCATGTCCAACCGGAAGATACGCAATATATTTTCTAGTTGGGCCTTTTTAGCGGAAGTGACGTCATCACCCATAGTGCTTCCCCTGTAAGTTGGGGTGTTCTCTACGACGTCCGTGTTTAGGCCTTTCCCTGTTTATCTGCCCCTTTTAATTTCATATAATATTCAACTAGAACTGAATACAAAGATAGAACGGCATGAACTTTTTTGCGGGAAATAAACGTCGCATATGTCAATGTATATTATAACATCACATTACTTCGTGTGTATGTATTGTTTTTATTCTGTAATAAATTTCCACTGAGCAAAGCTGTGTAAATAGAAGAAACATGCATGCGTGGACGTAAGCGAATGCTGCTGCAGTGTATCAATGGTTTGAGTTCAAATCCCGTCGAGTGAAGAACAAATAATTGACAGCTCTAAAATCTAATTATAACACTGTTTGATTTAATTTTCAGACGTATATATATGTGCCTGTGTATTTATTGCATATCAGAATGACATTTTATCGGCTGAACATTCTCGACGTGACCTTCACTGTTCCGCGATATAGAAAGGAATGCTGATATAGACTGGTCCAAAACCCGTGAATAGAATGGTAATACTGGTCTATGCAGGGATATTTGTTTGTTTCCGTTTTAATAAATTACAATGTTACTTATAATCTCATTTCATTTCTCATTAACACCATTCAAACAATTGCTGTAGTCAATTCAAATTAGGTAATAACGAAGGTGATAAGGCGTAGGGAAACCTTCAATGATCCTGATTAAAACAAGTTATGCATTTATATTGTATGTGTCAGATTATGGTCTTCAATGCAATAAACACAAGAGTTACTGATATGGAGTGTAATATCAGATAGACAGACTGCCCTGTGGTCGTGGTACGGACCAGTTGAAATTATATCATTTCCACTGGTCCGACCACGACTTTTGGGCAGTCTGTATATCCTGATATTGCCCTCCATATCAGTGGCTATTATATACATGTCGACATACTATTACCTCAATCTACATCAGCTTTTTATTTACATTTGATTTGACTGTCTTTCATTATAGAATGCAATGTTGGTAACTATGGTTACAATTGCAATCAATCATGTGACGGGTGTTTATCTAATTTCTGTGATGAAAAACAGGGTGTCTGTACAAATACAACTGGATGTAAACCTGGATGGCAGTATGTAGAGTCTGAACAGCAGAAGTGTGATATGGGTATGTTAAGGAAATGCTATATTATACACAAGAAAGGAGCAACCAATGTATGAATTGTCGGAATATTAATAAATTCATTGAGACGATGGGGATAAAAAGGTAATATGATATTCATCTCGGATGCCTCGGTGAATATCATGTTCCATGGGTTGATCAATCCTTGTATTCACCTCATCGAAAGCCGTCAATTGTATTATTTCGTCTAACTATAAACGCATCATGGAAATCGAGGCTGTTGTTTAGGGCTTGCACGAATTCGCAACTTTATGTATTAGTAGATGTGCATATCTTGGGTTGGACAACATATAAATATAGAATTACGTAATTTTCGAAAACGGATTTAAAACCAATTGTATTATTGGTATGGTTTTAAACCATATTCGCATCTTCTCATTACGCTTACTTGAATATAAAATAAATACGACTGTAGTTAATTGAATTAAAAAATAAGTTCATTGTGTGGCTCCAATTTCAAATACATTTATTTAAATTTCATTGTATACTTGTATATGCTTACCGATTCTGAAGACGGTTTGAAATATCCTTTTCAGAGAAATCATATTGAAGCAGAATTTAAGTTAGCAATTTAGATGTAGTGTGTGGTACGTCTATTAATAGCTATTTTACTCACATTATTTTGAGAGGTGAACAGTAATCATATTTCGTTTCAAGTCTTATATTTAGAATAACAAAATACCTGCAGAGTTGTCTTTTCTTATTACTTAGCGTGCGATGATGGATATTTTGGTAAGAACTGTACACGTCAATGCTATTGCCGCTACGGAGCTTGCATTAAAGCTACAGGAATATGTCCGACAAAAGGGTGCCAGCGAGGATGGAAGGGTGATACGTGCAGTGAAAGTAAGTTACAGATGTCAATATTATTCAATATAATATCCTCGGTTAAAATGACGATTACGTCTATATACATTTTTATCATTGGTTCGATGTTTGTTCAATTGTATACTGTCTAAACAATTAAATATCTGTCTGTGATTTTGGTCTTATTTAAAAGCTAAATTCGCATTTTTCGGCATGCTGAGAATAATTTGCTTTTTGATGGGATGGGGTGATTAAATTTCTGGTTAGTCAAATACAAAGCAAATACTCTTTTTTGCCACAACTTGGTAAATTGAAATAAAACTTTGCAGAAGTTATCAGATAAAAATACAAAGTACATAATTTTAACGCCATGGCAACAAGAGGATAATGAATTTTATGATTCGCTAGATGCAGAAACAATGTTCTCCTCTGAAACTACTGGAAAAATTATAATCTTATTTGAAAAGATCCCCTTGAAATATACATCACTTTGTTCCGATTTGTCAACCAGCATCACGGCCAAAAGAAATTAAAGTTTCTGATCGGTCAAACATAAAAACGAAATTAATGTCCTCTGAAGCTGCTTAGTCAGCTGGAACCAGACTCTCCAGGAATGCTGCATAAAGGTTCACCATGCGTTTCAAAAAATGTCCGGGTTTCCGAGATCGATATAGTACTCACTGCTTTTCTTATTTTAAACTATTTGTGATTGCAATAATGCTGTGGTAATGATATTTAAGCAGAAGATATATAGAAAAATGTTTCTTTAAAAAGAGTTTTCCATTTTAATACTGCTTTTGCAAAGAATTTAAATGTAGATATAAAAAAAGTTTGAAAATATAAAAGTGATAAACTATATTATGATGAAAAAAAAAAAAAGGATAATCACAATCCGTAAATCGAAATACACACAACGTAATTGTCAAAAGATAAATAACAAAAGGACTAGATAAAAAACAAAAGGACTAGATAAATAACAAAAGGACTAACAATGATATACAAGACACAATACAGAACACTATGGTTTGACCAATTCGAAACACATAAAGAACCGGGGTGATATCATGTGCTCCGTAGGGTAAGCAGTTTCTGCTTCACTAGTAATATCCGTCGTAATATTCTAGTTATAAATCCGTCATATGGCACAGGATCGGGAGGTGCTTACGAATAGTGGAGCTTATATGTTGTCATTTATGACACAGATATTCCACAATGTTTAACCAAGTCATGCTTCCGTTCGTAAAACTTGCGAAGTGATGCTTTATTGTAGACCTTTCATCTCAACTTGAAATGATTGTATTGCGTCGTAGACCCTAATCGTGTTGACAATATTATGTTAATTAAAACTTGATGTAGTTGAAATATCACACAAAACAATATAATTACAAATAAACAATTATGTAGAGCTATCAGTTGTACACTATTGTTTGTAGATATATTTGTATATATTGGGGGGTTTTTTCAGACTGTCTTTAAATTGTAGATATATTTATATTTATTGGGTTTTTTTCAGACTGTCTTTAAATTCTCTCTGTTTGAGCACTAATTCATTTTCAGCTTTGCCGTTGACTTCAACTCTTTCTTTGAACTATGTTGTACTTATCTACAATTTGTGTTTCCTCAAAGGTGATCACCCTGGTTGATATATATATATATATATATATATATTGCTAGTGTGCTTACTGCTTACGCCTGTTGCAACTTGGTGGTGCATAAGCCACTGACGACAGTCCTCCACCATGTTCTGTTTTGTGCCATGCTTTCCAGATCTTGCCATATATAGCCCTCTATCTCCATCTCAGCAATAAAGTCTCTCCTTCATGTATTTCTTGGTCTTTCTCTTCCACGCATTCCCTGAGGGTTCCACTGTAGGGCTTGCCTAGTGATGTTGTGTTTCGACTTCCTCAGTATGTGCCCTATCCACCTCTATTTTCTCCTTTTCAATTCTTCCTCAACTGGGGGCTGGTTGGTCTTTTGCCAAAGCTCTTTGCTAGTAAAGTGATAATCAAGTCAACAATATGACACTAAATTAGTTCACATGAACAAGTATTCATTAATATGATCTCTTTAGAACCCGTGAATCAAAATAACAATACAAAATTCACATTACAACTAATATCAAAATGATCGGTTTAAACTGCGTTGTGTTTTTTTTCTATTGGTTTTGTTATTTTATTTTAAAGTACATTCATAATATTAACAGTGTTATATTTTACAGAATGTTCCGATGGTTATCATGGATTTGATTGTGTAGAGCATTGCAATAAATGCAACAGTACCTTGTGTGAATCATTTGAAGGAAATTGTACAGATGGATGCATTGAAGGCTACACAGGACACCAGTGTCTTTCCCCAGGTTTATATAATATACTGTACATTTCAATTTTATGCCAAGCAAAATAGTCTTATTGTCAGTATTAATCATAAAAACAATTGTCTGACGTTTGTAACTGCATACATGTATTTCGAGATACATGAAAACAATTATTTTATACATGCTATGGTTTATATTTACGTAAAATACATAATATTATGCATAATACATATGTAGATCGATTATCTTGACAAATCATAAGTTAATTAGGTTTTATAAAACAAGAAGAAAATTGTTTGAATCTTTTTAGATGTCAGACTATCTTTTTCATAATATCGCAGATTTAAATTTGTATTCCCTCGCACATGATGGGCTGTAGATGTATCAAAGTCTTCCGCATTAGTCTCCTTTATTTGGTCAGTCCCTGTATTGCTATTTATGGTATAGCATAGGCATTTTTCTTTGATTTTGATCAAATTAAACAAGGAATTTGCCTAAGAAATAGTTTTGCTCAGTTCAAAACAGAAACTAATCAGACTATGTGTTTCTTTGGTAAGCGATTTTTGTATTAGGATTGATAAATTTATCCATAGGTCATTACATTACATGAGTTACTGTTCCTAACTGTTGATAATATTTTACAATGCAAACTGGCTATTAGAATGTTCTTTGCTCAGTTCGACAGAAAACAATATCCGTATATTATATTTGTTTTGTGAATAAAACAATGTGATTTTCAAAACCGTCCATTGATTATGACATGACATGACCAATAGATATTGAACTAATACCCCTCATCAGACGGATGTGCCTTGACATGTCTTTTTTTTCTATCATGTTTTATATCAGTTAATCATATTACAGCAAAGGCTAGGATTTGATATTTTATCTCGGTAGATGTGTCCTAATAAATAGAAAAACAAAAACTACCATACCGTCGGATCAATTACAAAATCAAATATCGAAATCGTAGAAAAAGGAAACCTTGATACCCCTATGACACATATATTTGACTACACATCGTCCTGACCTGGTGCATTCGTTTCAGAATGAACTGCATGAGCCTTTATGTAGTTACATAACTGTCGTATAAGACATTATTAGTGTAATATATTTATTAAGCAATCACAATGAACATTTATTTTAATTTTCATGGTAGTACATACATCTTCATCAGAACCTCCGACAACTAGTATTGGTCCTATAGCAGGAGGTATTGGTGCTGTAGTAGTGGTTATAGTAATGGTGGTAATCCTTGTCATCTTTATCAGGTAAGAAAGTAGTAGTACAATCCTCTCCATTAGCGCCTCATACAAGTACTATTGGTCCCATAGCCGGGGAATTGGTGGTGTAGCCCTGCAGATAGTGGTGGTAGTACAATCCTCTCCATTAGCGTCTCAGACAAGCAATATTGGTCCCATAGCGCGAGGTATTGGTAGTGTAGCCGTAGCAATAGTGGTGGTAGTACAATCATCTCCATTAGCGCCTCAGACAAGTCATATTGGTCCCATAGCGTGTGGTATTGGTGGGGTAGCCGTGGCGATAGTGGTGGTAGTACAATGCTTTCCATTAGCACCTCAGACAAGCAATATTGGTCCCATAGCGGGAGGTATTGGTAGTGTAGCCGTAGCAATAGTGGTGGTAGTGTAATCTTATCAATTAACGCCTCAGACAACTACTATTGATCCCATAGCGGGAGGTATCGGTGGTGTTGCCGTGGCGATAGTGGTGGTAGTACAATTATCTCCATTAGCGCCTCAGACAAGTACTATTGGTCCCATAGCGGGAGGTATTGGAAGTGTAGCCGTGGAGATAGTGGTGGTAGTACAATCCTCTCCACTAGCGTCTCAGACAAGTACTATTGGTCCCATAGCGGGAAGTTTTGGTGGTGTAGCCGTGGTCATAGTGGTGGTAGTACAATCCTCTCCATTAGCGCCTCAGACAAGTACTGTTGGCCCATAGCGGAAGGTATTGGTGGTGTAGCCGTGGAGGTAGCGGTGGTAGGACAATCCTCTCCATTAGTGCCTCAGACAACTAATATTGGTCCCATAGCGGGAGGTATAGGTGGTGTAGCCGTGGTGATAGTGGTGGTAGTACAATCCTCTCCATTAGCGCCTCAGACAAGTACTGTTGGTCCCTTAGTGGGAGGTATTGGTGGTGTAGCTGTGGCGATAGTGGTGGTAGTACAATCTCTCCCTCCATTAGCGCCTCAGACATGTACTATTGGTTCCATAGCGGGAGGTATCGGTGGTGTAGCCGTGGCGATAGTGGTGGTAGTACAATCCTCTCCATTAGCGCCTCAGACAAGTACTGTTGGTCCCTTAGTGGGAGGTATTGGTGGTGTAGCTGTGGCGATAGTGGTGGTAGTACAATCTCTCCATTAGCGCCTCAGACATGTACTATTGGTTCCATAGCGGGAAGTATCGGTGGTGTAGCCGTGGCGATAGTGGCGGTATTTATCATTGTTATCTTTATCAGGTAATATAGTAGTAGTACAACACTCTCCCCAGAGTCTCATTCAAGTAATATTAGTCCTATAGTAGGTGGTATAGTATTGGTTGGTTGGTTGGTTGGTTGTAATCCTCGTCATCTTTATCAGGTAAAATAGCAGTAGTATATCTCCCTCAACAGAGGCCTCAGACAAGTAACATTGGTCCTATAACAGGATGTATTAATGGTGTGTTATTTGCTATAGCAGTAACTCTTGTCGGGTAAATAATGTATGTGCATATTATGTACTATGGAAATCCATAATTATGTAAAGAAAGGTTAAGCAATTTTACCAATATCAAAACAACGATCAACCAACTCTCGCCTCAAACAATTCACTACTAATAATATACAATACAAACACATGTGATGTTGACAATTCGGGTCTGACTTTGCACAGGCACAAACATGTGAAGGGATTAAACCCCCAGTTGATAATTTGATTTACATCGACAATATAGATACTATCATTATAATTAATAATCATTTAAAAGAATTTTTGAAATATACTGTTTTTCATTCATTAATTATTATTTGTCTCCAGACACAGATCTCACAGCAATAAATCAAAGTATCGTGAAAGCAGACATTCAACAAACACTGAAATTAACGAGACTATGCATGCTAGTAAGTAATGTATTTGAATTGTATTTTAGTATCAGCTACATGCAAGATAATATGTTCAACGGTCGTGTTTGATTTCAACTGAATTCAAAGATATAGGCGAAGCCAATGAGGGAATACCGAATTTTATATCAAACATTGCCCCCACGAATCTGCTTATTTCATGTGTATGTATCAAAAGTGTTGTGTTTGACGACGTTACGTTATACATAACGTTTGAAAAACAATTTTGAGGCATTGCATCGACATGTCATTATTTCTATCAATTTCAATTACTAGTACCAGGATTATCTAAATAAAAGATCAAGATTAAATACTTGCTGAGCTTAGTCATCTACTATAAGAAACGTTTGAAGATCAGATCCCAAAAAGGTATTGAGAGGCTGTAAATCGAAGAAGGACAAACGACAAAAGAGTATAAACTAAGAAAAACAATGATCTACAAAAACTACACAGAAAGCTGAAGATTGAGCAACACGAACTCCACTACAAATCTGAAAAGTAAGCATTTACTGGTCCAGTAGTGACACCCGCCGTGGTACTGTAAAACACCACGAACATCATTTGATATACAACTCGTGTTGGACACCAGTATACGTAAATAAATACAATTATAACATGACGTCCTTCTTTCGCTTTATTAACAAACGAGCGAGTTATCCATTCGGTATAATCTCATTAGCACATGAGCTGGTGAATGTGACTAAATTTTCCATTGGCAGCATGAATTGTGTGCGACATTTTCCGCAAATGTAAATATAAATTACCGTCTTACAATCAAAGTATACTACCGTATTTGTACTCTTAGACATATCAGAATCGAAATAAATCATGGAAGCCAGAATGCGTTTTGAGTTTTAACATGGATTGGCGGATATTAATAAATTTTATCTCTCGCTTCTGGTTCGGGATAAAATAATAATACCCGCCAATCCATGCTAAAACTCCCAACACATTCTGGCGCCCATGATTTATTTCTTAAATAACATATACATGTAATACATGACCCCCTACAAAACAAATGTGAGCAAGCACGAACCAAACATCGTTTTACACGGAAATCACAACGAACATAGCACTGCGGAAATCAAACTACTAAACATGTAATAGGTAATGTCGTCAAGGATCGACAACTACAGTATTTAGACAATGTGAACCTTGTTACAGTTCATTAGATAATTTAGAGAATGTCGTCAATAATCTCTTCACGACTGATTTCATTTATAGGAGACGAAAGGCTCACGTATGATGAACTATGGATCTCAGTCTCTTCGTTTTTGTACTTGTTGTTCTTGTGTTAATTTCTGTTTTTATGTTGTTACCTTTTTCAAAGGGAGTGATAACTATTTGCCATAATTAGCTTATTTCTGAATCATGCAATATGTAATTATATATCTGTGTTATATTGTAATATGTTTCCTCAACTAATAAATATGTTTTATCTAAATATAAATCAACATCAGATCTTGTATTATTTCTCTGCTCCTTGTCTGGTCATAATTTGATCGATACTTAACCATAGTTTGCATAGATTTACAATCAGCACGTTTCATCAAATATAAAGTTACCATGAAGTCAATCTGTTCTACGAAATAATCATAGCTTAAAATCACTGAAAATGCATATGAGTATTTCTGATAACATTGATAACTCCATGTATATTGCTAATATAGTAAGTTATTAAGCAAAATATATCTAAATTTAGACAAAGATATTAGATCTCTAAAAGGAAACAAGCAACTTGATTGTGCTGTCGGTTCGACACCAGCCACTGATTACGTTAACATATCAATACCGCCATCAAATGAAAGGGTGTCGTACTTGACCAGTACACAAGACCACGCATACACTAATCATGTATCTGACGAAGAAGGAGGAAATGATGATTGTGTTTATTCAAATCCTAAAGACATTACAAAATACAGAATTCCTGTAACAGAGCTCCACAATGTTATCAATGAGAAACATAAAGATGATGGTTTCCTTAAGGAATATGAAGTAAGTTTAATCTATATAGAACCAACAATATTATGAATGCTTCTATTGACATTCTGTATACGGTCATATATTCATTACCTCATGATCCTGATTTCTGAAAATGCTGTTGAGTATATTAATTATATTAATACATACGAACTAATAAATCGTGACTTTGTGAAATAAATAGCGAGTGTAATTTCCTATTTATATAATTTTTGTCAACATTTGAAAAACTACGACGGTTTTTGTGGTTTAAAATTTGCTTTTCAGTTGTTGTATAAATGTATTTTTGAATAATGACTGTTTAAGTATCGGACTGTAGATGTTATTCATGCCATTATTATATCTTGTGTTTTGGTAGTAACAAAAAAATATAACATTTTACATAAGTATAAATGGGAATGGCCTTGACTGGAATATATTGTGGGTTATTATGATAATTAGGAGGTTTATAGTATTCAAAACTACAGATCAGCCATGAATTAGCAGCTAGCGTATTATATAATTAACGACAGAGAACGATCAATATTGTGCATGACGCCATGTAAAGTTTCCATTGGATATTTTCAGGAATTTGAATATTTATTTTCAGAATTTGATAGCATATGGTATCATAGATGTATTTTTAGTTCACGGTTTCTGTACTATATTGTGAATAACATCAGTCAAACTTTAGTATGACATCATAGCCATTTTCAGGGGAAAGCTTATTATGTTTACGTCGGACAGTGAGGGATAGCAATTACTATGAATTCACCCGTATCAATACCTACATGCGACTCATACATGCTATCAAAATCTAGTCATTCGAGGACTTTGAATATCTATGTTCAGTTGCAACTAATTTTTAGAACAAATATTATTTCTCTTTTAGATTCTTCCAAAGGGTTTAGTATTTCCGCATTTCGAAGGTTCGAAAGAGACAAATAAGATAAAGAATAGATATCTGACAACATGGCCATGTAAGATATCCAATTAGATTGTAATTTCACTAATATAATATAATATATTTCTGTGTATGTTTTGATTACTTTAATCTCCTGTTTTAAGCATTGATTCAAATTGTTGTAGTCACTCTTGATTGTTTGTTTTTTAACAGCATATGCATTTAATTCTTGTATTTCCACACTTCATTAAATTTAGATTTGCGATTCAATGTATAAGTTGCTATTTTCGGAAGAGTGGGGGGGGGGGGGGGGGTAATTTTGCGATTCTCCAAGTCAAGCTGTTCGCGGAGTAGTAAATTTTACATATACTTATAAACCAAACATTTTTGGGATTATAAGTTAGGTTAGATTCCTGGAAAACTGTTTCAAACATTTACCTTAAAGCCCCACTGGCTAAGATACGACCGTTTTTTTAATGAGCTGCATTCTCCAAAAAATGTACTATACATGCTTTATATTTAATAAAATAATGTTTTAACTCATTTTTGTGTTGATATATGTGAGAAAGAATGGGTGAGAGAACGATATTTGTTGACGAATTCCAGGATGCTGCATCAAAAGATGGCGACTGATTAATTATCGGCAAATTTACGGAGTCTGTCGAATGATCCAATCGTAGCTACTCGGCCGTATACGATTGCCGAATGATCGTGTTGTTCCCACTATAAATAAACAGCGATGGAAGAGGTAAGCACATGTACTCTTTTCTCACTATATTATTCTTTTATTTCAAATGTTTTCCCGATAAAAAAGTGGTCATTTCGCATGGTTTTAAAACAGAAAAATACGTTAGTAATTTGTGCATAGCTCGAGAAAGGAGAAATAAAGTTAATTGTTTAAAAAAAAAACGTATTTTGACAAAATTGGGGTACGATAAGGGAAATACCAAGTGAACAATAAATATGTTGTATTCGTAAAAAAATTCTGAATGAATCCGCATTATTCAGTAAATAATGTTCGCAAATTAAATATTTTAGTATTTTATCTTTATTATATTTGCTATCAGTATGAAGAACTTGCAAAGTGTAACCATCCTAACGGAAATCGTACCGTTTAGGCTCTTTCATTTCTCTGTTAGCCCTCTAAATTCTTTGATTTTCTGTTTTCTAAATGTTTTGATTCTAAGTGTATCGAGGTTACATAAATTGTCGAAAGTTACCCTATACAACAATAAATTTTACTGTAATTTCTGTACTACAGTCATCTGTCAAAAGTATTGGGAAATGTAAAAAAAAAAAAAATCCCTGCATAATCAACCAAAACAATATTTTTTGGGGGTTTATTTACTCATTATGTTGTTATGAGTGATTTTTATTTGTATATAATTTAACACAACAAATAAAAATTGACTGATTTTCCTATATATTTCAACTAATAATAAATCCTAAAAATTTAAATCATGGAAAAAGTATGTACAAATAAAAACCACCCATATAAACATAATGAACAAATAAACAAACAAAATATAGACAATTTTGAATGTTTTGGTGTAAAATTTGTTAAAATCTATCCAGAAATGACTTCACAATAATCTTAAAAAAAAAAATGGTTTTGGTTGATTATATATGGATTTTTTTTGGACATTTTCCAATACTTTTGACAGATGACTCTATTTTGTTTGGTCCTCATGTTTGGTTGCAATAAAATATTGAATTAAAGATCTTTTGATTTATTCATACAAGATGATAAAAAAATTCTATTTATTTTAGAATTCAGATCAATTACGCAGCCTTCATTTGTCTTCCAATTTATTGGAGCAAGAAAATGAAAGAAATCCAGATCCATCCTGCTCCTCAGCCTGGTCAACCTGACTGATGCACCTGCACCTATTGCAGGGAGATACTGGAGGGAGAGAAAGTGTGTTGCAAGGAGAACAGTGAGAAGTGCCACTCAAGAATGCCTGTAAATATTATTTTTTTTATATGCCTTTACTATTCTGTTGCATGATTTTATTTTTGACAGTTTTGTGGTTACACCAGTATTGACTTTACCATCACCATGTAATCTGTTGTTGGTATGCAACATACCATCTAATGTTTAAACATGTATTTACCCTTTAAATAAAATGAGATATGGGTTAAACAACCAACAAATCACACAAGAATAATCCTCGGAATTAAATAAAAGACAGGTTACCATACAGCCCTCAACAGGCAAAAACCCACATCTCATGACAAACTGTTGATGGCCCCTCAAATAAAGCATAACTGAGAAAGTATTCATCCAGCACCACAATATCTTTTTTCAAACTAGCTTATCTGAATGAATTGATGTATTACAACGGAAAACTATGGATTGTTTCTCATCTATATTTTCCCCTTCTTTTCAGGATTTCTATACCATAGTTTTGGATGAACTTGTTTTGGAGGTTGTTGCTCGCCATAGAGATGATATTCTGGCACAACCTCCAGATCAAGATTACAACAGAGACAGAAGACACACTGCGTACAGACAGTACATTTTGTGGCGACATGGCTATTTGGGAGCAGGAAACAGGCGTGTTGTACCAAGTTGCTGTGTATGGCGGATAAGGGGAAAATATCCAGACCCACTTGGACAGTATGTTGGCTTCATGCCTGGAAGACTCGGATAGATAATCCAAAATAAAAATTATTTTCTGTGCCAAATTTATTTACGCACTTTGTTTGTTTACAATTTTGTACATCTGTTTTGCAGTGAAGGCAAGTAGTCAACAACAGTATGAAGCAACATTATTGATGTGATGGTTTCTCATTGACACTTCCCCCATATACACATGTATATCTTGTTATACATATATTAATAAAACTGCTGGATTTGTCAAATGCTTTTTTAGTGGAATATTTGCTGACAGCAATGCCCGACATTTCAACTTCTGTCCTAAAACAAAAACTGTGTAGCTGTTACATAATAGCATGGCTTTGTAAATTACAAAAAGGGTGCACTCGACTCGAAGCCGCAAGTGATAAAGTTTACCAATTGCTTGCCCATGGTTGGTGGTTCTCTCTGGGTACTCCGGCTTCCTCCACCACTAAAACTGGTCGTCATGATATAGGTGAAAATATTGTAGAAAGTGGCGTTAAAACACCAAAAATCAAAATCATGTTACACAATACTTGCATTTTACTTTAGTAAATCTCTATTTTATTCAATGTAATGAAATATTGTCAGATTTGTCAAAGCTAAAGTGCAATTAACAGCATCATTCATGGTGTAAATATATAGATTACACAACAAGATCCTGTTGATTTATACCTTGTTTTGTTAATATAAAAATGTATAATTATCTCCCACGAGCAAAGCTTTGTACTTAGCTAAATTTGGCATTATTGTTCAGGCCCTTAATTGTTCTCTCTGAGTCTCAGTCTTTCAACTGCTTCTTTTCTTCTTCAATTTTTCAAATGTTTTCATTCTAGCTCGCGAAAGTGACATAAATTGTTTAAAATACCATAAACAGCAATAAAATGTATATATACTTTCACTACTATGTTGTTTTATTAAACTTACATTCTACCAATCTCATGTTCTGATGCTGAAATCTCAGAAACATCTGCAACAGTAATGTTGGGTTTCTGATGGGCACGTTCTGGAGTGGACGTAAATGCAGCACATGCTGTATTATCAGACAATGGCACACTTATGGCAAACACACTATCATCGTGTACTCTAAGTTGTTTTGCTGTTTGTGTCTCCTGAGTTTTCTCATCATAGCTGAAATTGACAATAGCCTAGGAATATTGCAAAATTGTAAAATGACAAAAGTAATGAAGATCTGTGATAGATAGATATATAATGTGACTACTAGTACAGTTAGGGGCAGAAGCCCATTTCCGGGATGCCTTGATTGTGGAACAAATACTTTACTTTACACTAATTTGGGACTTACATTGTACTCTGTTACTGATTATATTCACAACAATACCGCCCCCCCCCCCCCCCCCCCAATGTTTGCCACAAAGGTTGTTAGAATATATACTTAATTAAAATTAAAATACTTATTAATTAAAGCAAAATTCGATACAAAACACCAAAGAACATTGTTTGCAATTTAGGACGCCGTATTAAAAGCGATAATTTGTATTTTAAAAAATCCCTTTAACTGGCCTCAATATTTTCGTCTCGATTTTACCTTTGGTATTTGACAGGTTTTATCACCTATTTCGAAGTAAATAACATACATTTAAGATATAGATGATAAATAAATATATATTTCCTTCAATGTTTTCACCTACGGAATAAATTTATAACTTCTATTAGCCACAATGTACGATTTATTTTCATCGTTAAAATGTAAACATTGTACTTACCAGTCCAAAAGTATTTTCGCCACTTCAGCGTTGGTTTCCACTCGTAGAACTGATCTGAGCTCATTCCAACGATCACACTGGTCTCCAATCCATATCCTGCTCAAATTTAGCATTCGATTCTCTTTTCCGCTGTTTTCTTTCTGAATCTGTAAATCTTCTCTTTGGACCACACTAGATTCTGACATGTTTCTTTCATAGACAACAATCTCAATACGCATGCGTAGCGTTCAAGTTCAACAGAGGATGTATGAATACGGAAAATCTTCGGTGGGAATTATTGCATGACAGGACTTAATTCTCGCTACTTGTTTCCCCCTTTATTATATAGTAATGCGAGCTGAAAGACCAATTTTATTGCGTTTTTTAAATGTTTTAACAAGTTTAAATGGTTTTATTATTAAAAGAATTGTGTTTTTATTTTTAGTCAAATATATAGCCAGTGGGACTTTAAGAAAAAAGGGTGAATATCTAAGTCGAATAAGAGAACCAACAATCCAGACCAACTCGTGATTACTCGGATTTCGCTATGTTATAAAATAATTTGAATTGTTACATTCACGACTTATTACCGGGATTGTAACTAGATTAACTCGACGGGTTTCACTAGTGGAGCAGGAACTGCTTACCCTTCCGCAGCACCTGAGTTCACCCCCGAATTTTGGTCGGGTTCGTGTTACTCGATCTTTGGTTTTATATATGTGATTTTGTAGATCGTTGTTTGTCCTTTTGTACTTTTTCTTTTGGCCACTGTTTTGTCTGTTATACTTCGATTTACGAATTCTGATTACCCCTTTGGTATCCCCAAACTATTCTTACACAATGACTATTAAGTTTATAGTTAGTTATCATTTCACAATTGTGTGGAACATTGCTACCAAAAATAATATAAATTACGCGAAGTTTCAAAATGTCCTAATTGCAATAACAATATGGTATTAACACTAAAGCTTAAAAACATGAATCTTGTTGTAAATTGAGATCTTATCAGGAAGAATAATTATCAGTTCTATTTAAATAGTACACACATAGTATACATGGGATTACATAAAAAATATAAATATATAAATAACGATTCATCTGCCTTTCGAGGTCATCCTTAGCATACTCTGATCAACAATTACGTCATTTCCAAGTCTCAACAGACATGTGTCTGTAATAATAGAACATTTCGTTCTGTGACATAATGTTAAGCTTAACGCCGTGTTCGTAGAATAACGTAATCTTTGGCGCTGTATAAATTTGCATTTCGCCTCGCCTCGCCTCACTCCCGTTTCAATGTTATGTTTCAGTAATATTACATTGTCTAGTATGTTCATTGAGTTAACGTTGCTTCTATGCTAAACTTATTGGCTTAATTACAAGCCGTATTTCACAGGACAGGTAATAAAATGATCAAAAGAAAAGGTAAGCAAAAAGACAAACAACGATCCACAAAGTACTACACAGAAAACAAAAACTGAGCCACACGAACACCACTATCACATAAATGATGTAAAGTTGGTCTTGGCATTGGCGATATACGATTTAACGGAAACGAATCACTTGTATGTTAATTCATTGAATCATGTTTGCTTAGTATAATGTATTATGTATTGACTGACGGACCATTAAATAGCCTATAATATACTTGTACTTGTTAGATTTAATATTGTATTGATCTATACATTTTTATTACAGATGACCACTCAAGAGTAATTTTGCAAGGAGATGCTTCTTTTGATTACATCAACGCCAGTTATATTGATGTGAGTTTTCTTTTCAGAATAGAAAGGAGATTACTAACACCACAGATCATTCACAGGATAACATATGTTACCGCCGGGTTTAACCAAAATCACAAAGTTAGCATATGTACAATCTAACTTTGTTAATCTCAACTTGATCAGACTGCTTTCCTTGATAACTCGATGTGAAAAAAAATGATAATCCGTTCTAAGTATTGTTTTCCTAAGTTTATGCTACGCCACGGAATCACAAATCAAATTAACGACATCGTACTCATGAATAATGTTATACAATTATAGTCTTTTGTTGAGGTCAGTACGAGTTTTTATGGACTTTAAATACGATATTCACCTCAGCCTTTAGGCTGAGGTGAATGTTGATTTCTAAGGTCCATAAAAACTCATATTGACCGATACAAAAGACTGTAATTGTTATATTACATTAAAATGAAAAGTGAAAGTGAAACCAAGTCAATATGAAATTAATCACTTCATTATGACGTCATACATAATGCAATGGAAAACGAATGTGAAACCAAGTCAATACGAGTTTTAATCAAACAATAACAAATTTTACGGAATGTCAGGTGACAGCATGATAGCCAATACAATTGTTTAAATAAAATCATTATGTAATAAATCAGGTCATTTCATTGGTAGTGTATCCTAAGATAAACTAGTCAGATAGTATTTTTTAGAATGTGTTGAATCATGCAAGTCAATATGAAATGTTGAGTGGTAAGCTGGATGTACTAATTACAGAACAGTTACAAAACAAACCCGGTTTTCATAAGAGTTTATCCACGGGTGACGGAGGAGGAGGAACGACCGTAATAAATCATGAATGATATTTTTTCTTCAAAATTGTTGTTTCCTCTATTTTCACAATATTCAATAAAACATTGTAAACGTTCCATGTATCAAGTGATTTAAGACAGCTTTTGGTTCTTTAGTGCAATTTCACTATTCAACAATGTTGTAAATAATAATCCTACAAAAGGCAAAATGTAGCAGAATTCAATGTTTGTTTTGGGGATTTTGCATAATGTTATCGAAATTGGGTTTTGTTTATCACTGACTTTATTGAAATGATTAAAGCAAATATAAGGTAACCAAGCTTTGACGAAATGTTTGATCAAAGGGGTGGCCACATTGGACAAAACACAACAGCAGTTCAAACACACACAAAAATCAACAAATGGAAAAGAACAAAGGTTGTAACAACATCAACTGCCATAAAACAAACCTCGTTGTATCCAGATTCGACGGACGGATTAGGATCTTCAGTCCTCATATATAATACGTGTATTGAAAACGTTTATGTTTTCCTTTAATGCAATCGATAAGTGTGTTGTGTTTTTTAGAGTTACAGCACAGAAAAGGCATACATAGCATCTCAAGGTAACGCTAGTATAGAAATCATTCCATTTCGATTATGTCTAATGAAATGACGGGTAGACACACACGAGAAAGGCAACAAAAGTCAAAATGATGTCTTTTCCATGTTTAAGCGTATTAGACATGCAAAAATATGTAAAAATGTGAAATTAAAAAGAGGTCTGCACTGCTTTCATGATGCTCTGTCAATATGTAGTCCGCGTACTCTGTGTTTGGTTCCCATGGTGCCGTCTCTTTGGGTCGACTATTTGTGTTATATTCTTCGGGTCTTTCTAGTATTAATTAACATAACAATATATTTCTAAGACTATGTAAATATCTTTGCTTTGTGTTATATTACGTTTCTATTCCTATTCCAGATTACATACTAATCGACATGTAGCTTTAAACATAGGAGGTTTCATGTTGAGTAATTGTTCTCAGTAGAAATTAATGTTTGCTGGAAAATGTCTTCCACAGGAATAATCTCTGTGTGAAATTGTTTCAAACTGGCATAGCTCCCGTTTCTAAGCATAGTCACCCGTTACCAAGAATAGCATAAACTGTTCACAAATCGCATACACTAATCATCCAATCAAGATAAAGCATTTTCACATGTTATGCATTACATCATATGTTGAAATCAGCCGTTCCAAAGGAGATTCAAATTTTACTCAATTTCAATATCTATGCATACAACTATCATTTATTTGGTTAACATTCAGAGATAGCCGTTTGAAATACATCTTAAGTTTCATTTTGCTCCCCTTTATTTTTTTCAGGTCCAAATAAACATACTATTAAAGATTTCTGGCAAATGGTTTGGCAAGAGAAAGTGGATATCATAGTTATGGTAACAAAACTGCAGGAAGAAAGGAGGGTAACATAATATATTTTTTTAAACTTTGATTTTAAATATGTTAATCATGTGCGATGACACCGCATAGAATGTGTGATCCTTTCTTTAAATAATAATTTAAGCGGTTTGTACCTTCAAAGGAACTGTGTAGACACACTCACAAAATCATATTCTCTTCAAACATTGACTTGCGTTTAGAAATTGACTGAAATTTATAATACAATATACATCATAACCGTTATAATAGCAAAATGACAATAATAATATTTGAGTTTCCAATTGTGAACTGTCCACTCTTCAATACCGATATGTCTACTATCATGTGTTGTATGCATATCCAAACTGATAAGTAGCTCTTCATCATGTATATGAAATCGTGATTTTAAGCATTCGAGTTAACGTCTGTAACACAAGCTCTTCGAACAACAATGAGGAGTCCAAGAGAGGTGAGATATTATATCGGCTTTGTGATATTGGACTTCATTGCACTCAAGAGCTTGCCAACCTTTTATGGGAAGACTATGCAATACAAATATGTGGTTTTGTCCAGCTAAGCAGTTGAATATATTATGCAATACAAATATGTGATTTGTCCAGCTAAACAGTTGAGTATATTGTATGTTCTTGTAGGTAATGGTATTTAATATATTAGAAATGCCATGCCAGTTTTATCATTAATTATGGTATTGAGCAATGATAAGACGCATGATTATTAGTTTTTTGTTAGCCATTGCTAGTTATTTATAATGTAATTTTTAACTAGACAAAATGTGAGCAATATTGGCCTGAATCTACTTCAACACCGTTCGTCACTGGTCAATTCAAAGTGTCTTTGAGCCAAGAAAGGGTGCATACTCTCCATGTGTATAGGATGATTAGGCTGTTAAACAAAGAGGTAAGAAAAGCATTTTCAGTAAGGTCAATAATTTACATTACATTATATATATGATTGATTGATTGATTGACTGTTATTAGTTAGTTCACGACATACACAAGATAATAAATAGCAAACCAACAGGTACAAATATGACCCTAGATGTAACAACTACAACAGGAGATAATGTTCAGGATCTGATGTTTCCTTTGCAATCGGACACTGTTACCCACAAAATGTTCACCTGATCCTATTACGCACAAGTTGGTTATATTTATGAAAAGTTGAAGATACGAAAGGTGCAATGGACCACAGGCGGACGGACAGACAATGCAATAGCCAAAGGAAGAGGGAAGAAGCTGATGAGTCTGGGTGTTCTTTTTCCGAACTGGATTTCAATAAATAGGTTGCATATACACACGTATATGTACGGATTCCTATTTGTGAATAACACTGCTATATTCAATGATTACTTAAGCTCTGTGTAACTTTTTCAATTGTCAGATAAAACGGTCTGGAAATGAAATTTTGTACTAGCCTTGTGTCTACGCAAGTCAAGTACGTACTATTAATTCAGTGTTAAGAGTCCCTTTAAATCATGGATCATTTGCCTTGACTTAGTTTAATTCCAAATGGTAGGAGATGGACATTTACACAATCATTTTGTATTTACATTTGTCATGAGAAGGGCTAATGACACAATAAATAGAAACATTTCGTAAATTTATTGCAAGTACAAATAAATAAAGCATATGTGTAATGGGGTGGCCTCATAGTGATGATGTGCATTTGGTCTCAAAACACTACATTGAATAAATATGTGACAACATGTTTTTCTTTTCAATACAATATACTACGAAGTATATATGATACAACTGTAACTTCTGTTTACTTTTAGTCAAAATTGGAGAGGACAGTTCACCATTTCCATTTCACTCAATGGCCTGACCATGGTGTCCCAGATAAGATAAAACTAGTTAGTTTTTACAGAAAAGTGAAAAGTACAACGACATGTCTGAACGGTCCAATGGTTGTTCACTGCAGGTAGCTTTTTATATTCAATTTTGAACTATGAGTTTCTATTACTGGAAATTATGTTTTCTTGGTGTCTCAAATATACAATATATATATAGATATATATATCATGATTATTATTGATTCTTGATGTACATCAAATGAGTGGTATTCGGTATTGTTTCTACGTAGAATTATCTAACAACTTTACGCTAGGACTACAATGGGAGAACATCTTTTCTTTGTAAATATAACAGAAGATAACAGTGACAGGATTAGAAGCTGTTGCACATGTATCAATCTATTGGTGCAAGGTTTCTCATGTGATTGCCATTATGGAGAATCGCCTCAACATGATGCTGGACAGGTTTGATCGTCCTGGATCAATTACTAAAAAAATAATGACTACAATAGTGATTACTTCTAGCATTAAATTTTTGTCACATTAATTCTCAATCAGTTCATCCATTCGAATTATCATATTATTAAAAACAATCATATAACGTTATAATGTATATGTTAACATGTGGTTTGTTTTATCCCATTAATTACATTAAATTAGAGATGGGTGAAAATATGGAATTTGCGATGTCTGGAGGACCTGCATGGAGAACAATTATATAAGACAGTGTAATAGCTGGGTAATTGCATTTCATAGACTACTAACTAAGATGGTAGAATGTGTTGGCTTAACAACCATTGCCCCTAAAAAAAACAAATATAATTGATGCAGTTTTATTATCAATTGGTCATACTTATCTTAAGATCTAAATATCATTTCACTAAATAATCCTAGTTTTGTGATTTGTATGTTCATCCCGGGGTCTGGGTGGCTCAATGAGCCAGGCAGTTGAATCTAACAGTTTATACAAACCTAGTTTTGTAATATATAGCAAATATAGGTATCAGCGATTAACAGAGGTTAAAGCCAAAAGTTAAGAAATACAACTTTGTATGTCAATATTTAATTTAATTATTCAGTGCTGGTGTTGGCAGAACGGGAACTTTCATAGCAATTGACGCCTTGTACGAACATGGTCAGAAAACTGGATATATAGATATCATGGAGTATGTTCAAATGATGAGAAAAGATCGAATGAATATGATTCAAACAAAAGTAAGTTTCGTTATCAAATGCACTGCAATATAGTATTATGGTATTCGGTACGTGACAATGCATTTGTTTTATTCATAATATCCCGGGCATGATTCATGTTACTGTTTTAAGTGGATGTGGATTGACTATCACAACTTTCTCTTTCGAATTTCTCGAACAAACTCAAATTAGTTCGTCTGTATATACTAAGTCTTTGAATTAATCGTAAAATGCGAAAAAGTGTCGGTATAATTGTGCATCACTCTAAGATCATATGCATTTACATGGTATGTTTAAATATGGAGATTAAACAAGGAAATTATGATGCAAATTATACATACGACATGGCAGTCTTAAGAATATATATAATGTTGAACATATTTTAACAATATCTACAAAAGCGGCATACTATTTTAAAAGTAAATGACATAGTCAGAAGTCCTAGATGATCGAATTGGTATAAAACACTACTATAGTTATATGCAGCCAATATTTAAAAAAACAAGTATCATTTTTAGATTGAGCCGACGTCATCTCCCTTCACAAATACCTCAAGGTCGAAAATGTACATAGTGATAACTCTTTTATTATTATTTTCTAGAATGCAAGTCGATAAGTGGCATTTGTGTTTTTCATGTTGTCCATTTTTATGTATTCTTTCATTTAGGTCGGTGTTATGATGTCCGCTCTGATTCCTGTATGAAAAGGACGTATTTCTTACCATTTGTTTTGGAAACAAAGTCCATGTTTTATTTATGCTATTTGTATTTATTTACGTATATTAGTGTCTAACATGATATCCATTTCAGATGATGGTCGTGTGTCATCTAACAGTAATACGACCAGTTTTAGTGTGTCGTCTAGCAGTAATACGACCAGTTTTAGTGTGTCGTCTAGCAGTAATGCGACCAGTTTTAGTGGGGAGCTCTAACAGTAATACCACCAGTTTTAGTGGGGAACTCTAACAGTAATACCACCAGTTTCAGTGTGTCGACTAGCATTAATACGACCTGTATTAGTTGGCAGCTCTAACAGTAATACCACCAGATGATGTCCGTGTGTTGTTTAGCAGTAATACAACCATTTTTCGTGTGTCGTCTAGCAGTTGTAGTGGGGTTGTCTAACAGTAATGCCACCAGATGGTGTGCGTGTGTCTTCTAGCAGTAATACGACCAGTCTAAGAGTAGGGTTGTCTAACATTAATACGACCAGTTTTAGAGTAGGGTTGTCTAACAGTAATACGACCAGTTTTAGTGGGGATCTCAAACAGTAATACGATCAGTTTTAGTGGGGACCTCTAACAGTAATACGACCACTTTTAGTAGGTCGTCTAGCAGAAATACCACCTGTTTCAGTGGGGTCCTCTAGCAATAATACCACCAGTTTTAGGGTGTCGTCTAGCAGTAATGCAACCAGTTTTAGGGTGTCCTCTAGCAGTAATTCCACCAGTTTTAGTGTGTTGTCTAACAGTAATACCACCAGTTGTATTGTGTCGTCTAGCAGTAATACCACCAGATTTACTGTGTCGTCTAACAGTAATTCCACCAGTTTTTAATGTGTCGTCTAGCAGTAATACCACCAGTTTTAGTGTGTCGTCTATCAGTAATATCACCAGTTTCAGTGTGTCGTCTAACAGTAATGCCGCCACTTTTAGAGTGTCATCTAGCAGTAATATGACCAGTTTTATTGTGTCGTCTAACAGTAATACCATCAGTTTTAGTGTGTCGTCTAGCAGTAATACCACCAGTTTTAGTGTGTCGTCTAACAGTAATACCACCAGTTTTAGTGTGTCGTCTAACAGTAATGCCACCAGTTTTAGTGTGTCGTCTAACAGTAATACCACCAGATTTAGTGTGTCGTCAAGCAGTAATACCACCAGTTTTAGTGTGTCATCTAGTAGTAATACCAAAAGTTTTATTTAGTGTGTCGTCTAGCAGTAATACCACCAGTTTTAGTGTGTCGACTAACAGTAATTCCACCAGTTTTAGTGTGTCGTCTAGCAGTAATATCACCAGTTTTAGTGTGTCGTCTAACAGTAATACCACCAGTTTTAGTGTGTCGTCTAACAGTAATTCCACCAGTTTTAGTGTGTCGTCTAACAGTAATTCCATCAGTTTTAGTGTTTCGTCTAACAGTAATACGACCAGTTTTAGTGTGTCTTCTAACAGTAATACCACCAGTTTTAGGGTGCCGTCTAACAGTAATTCCACCAGTTTTAGTGTGTCGTCTAACAGTAATACCACCAGTTTTAGTTTGTCGTCTAGCAGTAATACCACCAGTTTAGTGTATCTTCTAGTAGTAATACGACCAGTTTTAGTGTGTTGTCTAACGGTAATACCACCAGTTTTAGTGTGTCGTCTAATAGTAATACCACCAGTTTTAGTGTGTCGTCTAGCAGTAATACGACCAGTTTTAATGTGTCGTCTAACAGTAATACATCCAGTTTTAGTGTGTCGTCTAGCAGTAATACCACCAGTTTTAGTGTGTCGTCTAACAGTAATAGGACCAGTTTTAGTGTATCGTCTAGCAGTAATACCACCAGTTTTAGTATGTAGTCTAGCAGTAATACGACCAGTTTTAGTGTATCGTCTAGCAGTAATACGACCAGTTTTAGTGTGTCGTCTAATAGTAATACCACCAGTTTTAGTGTGTCGTCTAGCAGTAATACCACCAGTTTTAGTTTGTCGTCTAACAGTAATACCACCAGTTTTAGTGTGTCGTCTAGCAGTAATACCACCAGTTTTAGTGTGTCGTTTAACAGTAATACCACCAGTTTTAGTGTATCGTCTAACAGTAATACCACCAGTTTTAGTTTGTCGTCTAACAGTAATACCACCAGTTTTAGTTTGTCGTCTAACAGTAATGCCACCAGTGTTAGTGTTTCATCTAACAGTAATACCACCAGTGTTAGTGTGTCGTCTAACAGTAATACCACCAGTTTTAGTGCATCGTCTAACAGTAATACCACCAGTTTTAGTATGTAGTCTAGCAGTAATACGTACAGTTTTAGTGTATCGTCTAGCAGTAATACGACCAGTTTTAGTGTGTCGTCTAATAGTAATACCACCAGTTTTAGTGTGTCATCTAGCAGTAATACCACCAGTTTTAGTTTGTCGTCTAACAGTAATACCACCAGTTTTAGTGTGTCGTCTAGCAGTAATACCACCAGTTTTAGTGTGTCGTTTAACAGTAATACCACCAGTTTTAGTGTATCGTCTAACAGTAATACCACCAGTTTTAGTTTGTCGTCTAAAAGTAATACCACCAGTTTTAGTTTGTCGTCTAACAGTAATGCCACCAGTGTTAGTGTTTCATCTAACAGTAATACCACCAGTGTTAGTGTGTCGTCTAACAGTAATACCACCAGTTTTAGTGCATCGTCTAACAGTAATACCACTAGTTTTACTGTTTCATCTAACAGTAATACCACCAGTTGTAGTGTGTCGTTTAACAGTAATACCACCAGTTTTAGTGTATCGTCTAACAGTAATACCACCAGTTTTAGTGTGTCGTCCAGCAGTAATACCACCAGTTTTAGTGTGTCGTCTAACAGTAATACCACCAGTTTTAGTGTGTCGTCTAGTAGTAATACAACCAGTTTTAGTGTGTCGTCTAACAGTAATACCACCAGTTTTAGTGTGTCGTCTAGCAATAATACCACCAGTTTTAGTGTGTCGTCTAGCAGTAATACCACCAGTTTTAGTGTGTCGTCTAGCAGTAATACCACCAGTTTTAGTGTGTCGTCTAGCAGTAATACTACCAGTTTTATTTTGTCGTCTAACAGTAATACCATCACTTTTAGTTCGTCGTCTAGCAGTAATACCACCAGTTTTAATGTGTCGTCTAGTAGTAATACGACCAGTTTTAGTGTGTTGTCTAACAGTAATACCACCAGTTTTAGCGTGTGGTCTAGCAGTAATACCACAATTTTTAGTGTGTCGTCTAACAGTAATACCACCAGTTTTAGTGTGTTGTCTAACAGTAATACCACCAGTTTTATTGTGTCATCTAGCATTAATACCACCAGATTTAATGTGTCGTCTAACAGTAATTCCACCAGTTTTAGTGTGTCGTCTAGCAGTAATACCACCAATTTTAGTGTGTCGTCTAGCAGTAATACCACCAGATTTAGTGTGTCGTCTAACAGTAATTCCACCAGTTTTAGTGTGTCGTCTAGCAGTAATACCACCAGTTTTAGTGTGTCGTCTATCAGTAATATCACCAGTTTTAGTTTGTCGTCTAACAGTAATGTCGCCACTTTTAGAGTGTCATCTAGCAGTAATATGACCAGTTTTAGTGTGTCGTCTAACAGTAATACCACCAGTTTTAGTGTGTCGTCTAACAGTAATGCCACCAGTTTTAGTGTGTCGTCTAACAGTAATTCCACCAGTTTTAGTGTGTCGTCTAGCAGTAATATCACCAGTTTTAGTGTGTCGTCTAGCAGTAATACCACTAGTTTTAGTGTGTCGTCTAACAGTAATACCACCAGATTTAGTGTGTCATTTAACCGTAATACCACCAGTTTTAGTTTGTCGTCAAGCAGTAATACCACCAGTTTTAGTGTGTCATCTAGTAGTAATACCAAAAGTTTTATTTAGTGTGTGGTCTAGCAGTAATACGACCAGTTTTAGTGTGTCGTCTAACAGTAATTCTACCAGTTTTAGTGTGTCGTCTAGCAGTAATATCACCAGTTTTAGTGTGTCGTCTAACAGTAATTCCATCAGTTTTAGTGTTTCGTCTAACAGTAATACGACCAGTTTTAGTGTGTCTTCTAACAGTAATACCACCAGTTTTAGGGTGCCGTCTAACAGTAATTCCACCAGTTTTAGTGTGTCGTCTAACAGTAATACCACCAGTTTTAGTTTGTCGTCTAGCAGTAATACCACCAGTTTAGTGTATCTTCTAGTAGTAATACGACCAGTTTTAGTGTGCCGTCTAACAGTAATACCACCAGTTTTAGTGTGTCGTCTAATAGTAATACCACCAGTTTTAGTGTGTCGTCTAGCAGTAATACGACCAGTTTTAATGTGTCGTCTAACAGTAATACGACCAGTTTTTGTGTATCGTCTAGTAGTAATACCACCAGTTTTAGTGTGTCGTCTAGCAGTAATACATCCAGTTTTAGTGTGTCGTCTAGCAGTAATACCACCAGTTTTAGTGTGGCGTCTAACAGTAATAGGACCAGTTTTAGTGTATCGTCTAGCAGTAATACCACCAGTTTTAGTATGTCGTCTAGCAGTAATACGACCAGTTTTAGTGTATCGTCTAGCAGTAATACGACCAGTTTTAGTGTGTCGTCTAATAGTAATACCACCAGTTTTAATGTGTCGTAAAATACAGTAATACCACCAGTTTTAGTGTGTCGTCTAGCAGTAATACCACCAGTTTTAGTGTGTCGTCTAACAGTAATACCACCAGTTTTAGTGTATCGTCTAACAGTAATACCACCAGTTTTAGTTTGTCGTCTAACAGTAATACCACCAGTTTTAGTTTGTCGTCTAACAGTAATGCCACCAGTGTTAGTGTTTCATCTAACAGTAATACCACCAGTGTTAGTGTGTCGTCTAACAGTAATACCACCAGTTTTAGTGCATCGTCTAACAGTAATACCACCAGTTTTACTGTTTCATCTAACAGTAATACCACCAGTTGTAGTGTATCGTTCAACAGTAATACCACCAGTTGTAGTGTATCGTCTAACAGTAATACCACCAGTTTTAGTGTGTCGTCTAACAGTAATACCTCCAGTTTTAGTGTGTCGTCTAACAGTAATACCACCAGCTTTAGTGTATCGTCTAAGAGTAATACCATCAGTTTTAGTGTGTCGTCTAGCAGTAATACCACCAGTTTTAGTGTGTCGTCTAGCAGTAATACCACCAGTTTTAGTGTGTCGTCTAACAGTAATACCACCAGTTTTAGTGTGTCGTCTAGTAGTAATACCACCAGTTTTAGTGTGTCTTCTAACAGTAATACCACCAGTTTTAGTGTGTCGTCTAGCAGTAATACCACCAGTTTTAGTGTGTCGTCTAGCAGTAATACCACCAGTTTTAGTGTGTCGTCTAGCAGTAATACCACCAGTTTTAGTGTGTCGTCTAGCAGTAATACTACCAGTTTTATTTTGTCGTCTAACAGTAATACCATCACTTTTAGTTCGTCATCTAGCAGTAATACCACCAGTTTTAGTGTGTCGTCTAACAGTAATACCACCAGTTTTAGCGTGTGGTCTAGCAGTAATACCACCATTTTTAGTGTGTCGTCTAACAGTAATACCACCAGTGTTAGTGTGTTGTCTAACAGTAATACCACCAGTTTTATTGTGTCGTCTAACAGTAATTCCACCAGTTTTAGTGTGTCGTCTAGCAGTAATACATCCAGTTTTAGTGTGTCGTCTAGCAGTAATACCACCAGTTTTAGTGTGGCGTCTAACAGTAATAGGACCAGTTTTAGTGTATCGTCTAGCAGTAATACCACCAGTTTTAGTATGTCGTCTAGCAGTAATACGACCAGTTTTAGTGTATCGTCTAGCAGTAATACGACCAGTTTTAGTGTGTCGTCTAATAGTAATACCACCAGTTTTAATGTGTCGTAAAATACAGTAATACCACCAGTTTTAGTGTGTCGTCTAGCAGTAATACCAGCAGTTTTAGTGTGTCGTCTAACAGTAATACCACCAGTTTTAGTGTATCGTCTAACAGTAATACCACCAGTTTTAGTTTGTCGTCTAACAGTAATACCACCAGTTTTAGTGTATCGTCTAACAGTAATACCACCAGTTTTAGTTTGTCGTCTAACAGTAATGCCACCAGTGTTAGTGTTTCATCTAACAGTAATACCACCAGTTTTAGTGTGTCGTCTAACAGTAATACCACCAGTTTTAGTGTATCGTCTAACAGTAATACCACCTGTTTTAGGTTGTCGTCTAACAGTAATACCACCAGTTTTAGTGTGTCGTCTAACAGTAATACCACCAGTTTTAGTGTGTCGTCTAACAGTAATACCACCAGCTTTAGTGTATCGTCTAAGAGTAAAACCACCAGTTTTAGTGTGTCGTCTAGCAGTAATACCACCAGTTTTAGTGTGTTGTCTAACAGTAATACCACCAGTTTTAGTGTGTCGTCTAGTAGTAATACCACCAGTTTTAGTGTGTCGTCTAACAGTAATACCACCAGTTTTAGTGTGTCGTCTAGCAGTAATACCACCAGTTTTAGTGTGTCGTCTAGCAGTAATACCACCAGTTTTAGTGTGTCGTCTAGCAGTAATACCACCAGTTTTAGTGTGTGGTCTAGCAGTAATACTACCAGTTTTATTGTGTCGTCTAACAGTAATACCATCAGTTTTAGTTTGTCGTCTAACAGTAATACGACCAGTTTTAATGTGTCGTCTAGTAGTAATACGACCAGCTTTAGTGTGTCGTCTAGCAGTAATACGACCAATGTTAGTGTTTCGTCTAACAGTAATACCACCAGTTTTAGTGCATCGTCTAACAGTAATACCACCAGTTTTAGTGGTAACCTCTAACACAAATACCTCAAGGTCGAAAATGTACATAGTGATAACTCTTTTATTATTATTTTCTAGAATGCAAGTCGATAAGTGGCATTTGTGTTTTTCATGTTGTCCATTTTTATGTATTCTTTCATTTAGGTCGGTGTTATGATGTCCGCTCTGATTCCTGTATGAAAAGGACGTATTTCTTACCATTTGTTTTGGAAACAAAGTCCATGTTTTATTTATGCTATTTGTATTTATTTACGTATATTAGTGTCTAACATGATATCCATTTCAGATGATGGTCGTGTGTCATCTAACAGTAATACGACCAGTTTTAGTGTGTCGTCTAGCAGTAATACGACCAGTTTTAGTGTGTCGTCTAGCAGTAATGCGACCAGTTTTAGTGGGGAGCTCTAACAGTAATACCACCAGTTTTAGTGGGGAACTCTAACAGTAATACCACCAGTTTCAGTGTGTCGACTAGCATTAATACGACCTGTATTAGTTGGCAGCTCTAACAGTAATACCACCAGATGATGTCCGTGTGTTGTTTAGCAGTAATACAACCATTTTTCGTGTGTCGTCTAGCAGTTGTAGTGGGGTTGTCTAACAGTAATGCCACCAGATGGTGTGCGTGTGTCTTCTAGCAGTAATACGACCAGTCTAAGAGTAGGGTTGTCTAACAGTAATACGACCAGTTTTAGAGTAGGGTTGTCTAACAGTAATACGACCAGTTTTAGTGGGGATCTCAAACAGTAATACGATCAGTTTTAGTGGGGACCTCTAACAGTAATACGACCACTTTTAGTAGGTCGTCTAGCAGAAATACCACCTGTTTCAGTGGGGTCCTCTAGCAATAATACCACCAGTTTTAGGGTGTCGTCTAACAGTAATGCAACCAGTTTTAGGGTGTCCTCTAGCAGTAATTCCACCAGTTTTTAATGTGTCGTCTAGCAGTAATACCACCAGTTGTATTGTGTCGTCTATCAGTAATATCACCAGTTTCAGTGTGTCGTCTAACAGTAATGCCGCCACTTTTAGAGTGTCATCTAGCAGTAATATGACCAGTTTTATTGTGTCGTCTAACAGTAATACCATCAGTTTTAGTGTGTCGTCTAGCAGTAATACCACCAGTTTTAGTGTGTCGTCTAACAGTAATACCACCAGTTTTAGTGTGTCGTCTAACAGTAATGCCACCAGTTTTAGTGTGTCGTCTAACAGTAATACCACCAGATTTAGTGTGTCGTCAAGCAGTAATACCACCAGTTTTAGTGTGTCATCTAGTAGTAATACCAAAAGTTTTATTTAGTGTGTCGTCTAGCAGTAATACCACCAGTTTTAGTGTGTCGACTAACAGTAATTCCACCAGTTTTAGTGTGTCGTCTAGCAGTAATATCACCAGTTTTAGTGTGTCGTCTAACAGTAATACCACCAGTTTTAGTGTGTCGTCTAACAGTAATTCCACCAGTTTTAGTGTGTCGTCTAACAGTAATTCCATCAGTTTTAGTGTTTCGTCTAACAGTAATACGACCAGTTTTAGTGTGTCTTCTAACAGTAATACCACCAGTTTTAGGGTGCCGTCTAACAGTAATTCCACCAGTTTTAGTGTGTCGTCTAACAGTAATACCACCAGTTTTAGTTTGTCGTCTAGCAGTAATACCACCAGTTTAGTGTATCTTCTAGTAGTAATACGACCAGTTTTAGTGTGTTGTCTAACGGTAATACCACCAGTTTTAGTGTGTCGTCTAATAGTAATACCACCAGTTTTAGTGTGTCGTCTAGCAGTAATACGACCAGTTTTAATGTGTCGTCTAACAGTAATACATCCAGTTTTAGTGTGTCGTCTAGCAGTAATACCACCAGTTTTAGTGTGTCGTCTAACAGTAATAGGACCAGTTTTAGTGTATCGTCTAGCAGTAATACCACCAGTTTTAGTATGTAGTCTAGCAGTAATACGACCAGTTTTAGTGTATCGTCTAGCAGTAATACGACCAGTTTTAGTGTGTCGTCTAATAGTAATACCACCAGTTTTAGTGTGTCGTCTAGCAGTAATACCACCAGTTTTAGTGTGTCGTTTAACAGTAATACCACCAGTTTTAGTGTATCGTCTAACAGTAATACCACCAGTTTTAGTTTGTCGTCTAACAGTAATACCACCAGTTTTAGTTTGTCGTCTAACAGTAATGCCACCAGTGTTAGTGTTTCATCTAACAGTAATACCACCAGTGTTAGTGTGTCGTCTAACAGTAATACCACCAGTTTTAGTGCATCGTCTAACAGTAATACCACCAGTTTTAGTATGTAGTCTAGCAGTAATACGTACAGTTTTAGTGTATCGTCTAGCAGTAATACGACCAGTTTTAGTGTGTCGTCTAATAGTAATACCACCAGTTTTAGTGTGTCATCTAGCAGTAATACCACCAGTTTTAGTTTGTCGTCTAACAGTAATACCACCAGTTTTAGTGTGTCGTCTAGCAGTAATACCACCAGTTTTAGTGTGTCGTTTAACAGTAATACCACCAGTTTTAGTGTATCGTCTAACAGTAATACCACCAGTTTTAGTTTGTCGTCTAAAAGTAATACCACCAGTTTTAGTTTGTCGTCTAACAGTAATGCCACCAGTGTTAGTGTTTCATCTAACAGTAATACCACCAGTGTTAGTGTGTCGTCTAACAGTAATACCACCAGTTTTAGTGCATCGTCTAACAGTAATACCACTAGTTTTACTGTTTCATCTAACAGTAATACCACCAGTTGTAGTGTGTCGTTTAACAGTAATACCACCAGTTTTAGTCTATCGTCTAACAGTAATACCACCAGTTTTAGTGTGTCGTCCAGCAGTAATACCACCAGTTTTAGTGTGTCGTCTAACAGTAATACCACCAGTTTTAGTGTGTCGTCTAGTAGTAATACAACCAGTTTTAGTGTGTCGTCTAACAGTAATACCACCAGTTTTAGTGTGTCGTCTAGCAATAATACCACCAGTTTTAGTGTGTCGTCTAGCAGTAATACCACCAGTTTTAGTGTGTCGTCTAGCAGTAATACCACCAGTTTTAGTGTGTCGTCTAGCAGTAATACTACCAGTTTTATTTTGTCGTCTAACAGTAATACCATCACTTTTAGTTCGTCGTCTAGCAGTAATACCACCAGTTTTAATGTGTCGTCTAGTAGTAATACGACCAGTTTTAGTGTGTTGTCTAACAGTAATACCACCAGTTTTAGCGTGTGGTCTAGCAGTAATACCACAATTTTTAGTGTGTCGTCTAACAGTAATACCACCAGTTTTAGTGTGTTGTCTAACAGTAATACCACCAGTTTTATTGTGTCATCTAGCATTAATACCACCAGATTTAATGTGTCGTCTAACAGTAATTCCACCAGTTTTAGTGTGTCGTCTAGCAGTAATACCACCAATTTTAGTGTGTCGTCTAGCAGTAATACCACCAGATTTAGTGTGTCGTCTAACAGTAATTCCACCAGTTTTAGTGTGTCGTCTAGCAGTAATACCACCAGTTTTAGTGTGTCGTCTATCAGTAATATCACCAGTTTTAGTTTGTCGTCTAACAGTAATGTCGCCACTTTTAGAGTGTCATCTAGCAGTAATATGACCAGTTTTAGTGTGTCGTCTAACAGTAATACCACCAGTTTTAGTGTGTCGTCTAACAGTAATGCCACCAGTTTTAGTGTGTCGTCTAACAGTAATTCCACCAAGTTTAGTGTGTCGTCTAGCAGTAATATCACCAGTTTTAGTGTGTCGTCTAGCAGTAATACCACTAGTTTTAGTGTGTCGTCTAACAGTAATACCACCAGATTTAGTGTGTCATTTAACCGTAATACCACCAGTTTTAGTTTGTCGTCAAGCAGTAATACCACCAGTTTTAGTGTGTCATCTAGTAGTAATACCAAAAGTTTTATTTAGTGTGTGGTCTAGCAGTAATACGACCAGTTTTAGTGTGTCGTCTAACAGTAATTCTACCAGTTTTAGTGTGTCGTCTAGCAGTAATATCACCAGTTTTAGTGTGTCGTCTAACAGTAATTCCATCAGTTTTAGTGTTTCGTCTAACAGTAATACGACCAGTTTTAGTGTGTCTTCTAACAGTAATACCACCAGTTTTAGGGTGCCGTCTAACAGTAATTCCACCAGTTTTAGTGTGTCGTCTAACAGTAATACCACCAGTTTTAGTTTGTCGTCTAGCAGTAATACCACCAGTTTAGTGTATCTTCTAGTAGTAATACGACCAGTTTTAGTGTGCCGTCTAACAGTAATACCACCAGTTTTAGTGTGTCGTCTAATAGTAATACCACCAGTTTTAGTGTGTCGTCTAGCAGTAATACGACCAGTTTTAATGTGTCGTCTAACAGTAATACGACCAGTTTTTGTGTATCGTCTAGTAGTAATACCACCAGTTTTAGTGTGTCGTCTAGCAGTAATACATCCAGTTTTATTGTGTCGTCTAGCAGTAATACCACCAGTTTTAGTGTGGCGTCTAACAGTAATAGGACCAGTTTTAGTGTATCGTCTAGCAGTAATACCACCAGTTTTAGTATGTCGTCTAGCAGTAATACGACCAGTTTTAGTGTATCGTCTAGCAGTAATACGACCAGTTTTAGTGTGTCGTCTAATAGTAATACCACCAGTTTTAATGTGTCGTAAAATACAGTAATACCACCAGTTTTAGTGTGTCGTCTAGCAGTAATACCACCAGTTTTAGTGTGTCGTCTAACAGTAATACCACCAGTTTTAGTGTATCGTCTAACAGTAATACCACCAGTTTTAGTTTGTCGTCTAACAGTAATACCACCAGTTTTAGTTTGTCGTCTAACAGTAATGCCACCAGTGTTAGTGTTTCATCTAACAGTAATACCACCAGTGTTAGTGTGTCGTCTAACAGTAATACCACCAGTTTTAGTGCATCGTCTAACAGTAATACCACCAGTTTTACTGTTTCATCTAACAGTAATACCACCAGTTGTAGTGTATCGTTCAACAGTAATACCACCAGTTGTAGTGTATCGTCTAACAGTAATACCACCAGTTTTAGTGTGTCGTCTAACAGTAATACCTCCAGTTTTAGTGTGTCGTCTAACAGTAATACCACCAGCTTTAGTGTATCGTCTAAGAGTAATACCATCAGTTTTAGTGTGTCGTCTAGCAGTAATACCACCAGTTTTAGTGTGTCGTCTAGCAGTAATACCACCAGTTTTAGTGTGTCGTCTAACAGTAATACCACCAGTTTTAGTGTGTCGTCTAGTAGTAATACCACCAGTTTTAGTGTGTCTTCTAACAGTAATACCACCAGTTTTAGTGTGTCGTCTAGCAGTAATACCACCAGTTTTAGTGTGTCGTCTAGCAGTAATACCACCAGTTTTAGTGTGTCGTCTAGCAGTAATACCACCAGTTTTAGTGTGTCGTCTAGCAGTAATACTACCAGTTTTATTTTGTCGTCTAACAGTAATACCATCACTTTTAGTTCGTCATCTAGCAGTAATACCACCAGTTTTAGTGTGTCGTCTAACAGTAATACCACCAGTTTTAGCGTGTGGTCTAGCAGTAATACCACCATTTTTAGTGTGTCGTCTAACAGTAATACCACCAGTGTTAGTGTGTTGTCTAACAGTAATACCACCAGTTTTATTGTGTCGTCTAACAGTAATTCCACCAGTTTTAGTGTGTCGTCTAGCAGTAATACATCCAGTTTTAGTGTGTCGTCTAGCAGTAATACCACCAGTTTTAGTGTGGCGTCTAACAGTAATAGGACCAGTTTTAGTGTATCGTCTAGCAGTAATACCACCAGTTTTAGTATGTCGTCTAGCAGTAATACGACCAGTTTTAGTGTATCGTCTAGCAGTAATACGACCAGTTTTAGTGTGTCGTCTAATAGTAATACCACCAGTTTTAATGTGTCGTAAAATACAGTAATACCACCAGTTTTAGTGTGTCGTCTAGCAGTAATACCAGCAGTTTTAGTGTGTCGTCTAACAGTAATACCACCAGTTTTAGTGTATCGTCTAACAGTAATACCACCAGTTTTAGTTTGTCGTCTAACAGTAATACCACCAGTTTTAGTGTATCGTCTAACAGTAATACCACCAGTTTTAGTTTGTCGTCTAACAGTAATGCCACCAGTGTTAGTGTTTCATCTAACAGTAATACCACCAGTTTTAGTGTGTCGTCTAACAGTAATACCACCAGTTTTAGTGTATCGTCTAACAGTAATACCACCTGTTTTAGGTTGTCGTCTAACAGTAATACCACCAGTTTTAGTGTGTCGTCTAACAGTAATACCACCAGTTTTAGTGTGTCGTCTAACAGTAATACCACCAGCTTTAGTGTATCGTCTAAGAGTAAAACCACCAGTTGCAGTGTGTCGTCTAGCAGTAATACCACCAGTTTTAGTGTGTCGTCTAGCAGTAATACCACCAGTTTTAGTGTGTTGTCTAACAGTAATACCACCAGTTTTAGTGTGTCGTCTAGTAGTAATACCACCAGTTTTAGTGTGTCGTCTAACAGTAATACCACCAGTTTTAGTGTGTCGTCTATCAGTAATACCACCAGTTTTAGTGTGTCGTCTAGCAGTAATACCACCAGTTTTAGTGTGTCGTCTAGCAGTAATACCACCAGTTTTAGTGTGTGGTCTAGCAGTAATACTACCAGTTTTATTGTGTCGTCTAACAGTAATACCATCAGTTTTAGTTTGTCGTCTAGCAGTAATACCACCAGTTTTAATGTGTCGTCTAGTAGTAATACGACCAGCTTTAGTGTGTCGTCTAGCAGTAATACGACCAATGTTAGTGTTTCGTCTAACAGTAATACCACCAGTTTTAGTGCATCGTCTAACAGTAATACCACCAGTTTTAGTGGTGACCTCTAACAGTAATTCCACCAGTTTTAGTGTCTCGTCTAACAGTAATACTACCGGTTTTAGTGTGTCGTCTAGCAGTAATACCACCAGTTTTAGTATGTCGTCTAACAGTAATACCACCAGTTTTAGTGTGTCGTCTAACTGTAATATCACCAGTTTTAGTGTGCCGTCTAACAGTAATACCACCAGTTTTAGTGTGTCGTCTAGCAATAATACCATCAGTTTTAGTGTGTCGTCTAACAGTAATACCACCAGTTTTAGTGTGTCGTTTAACAGTAATACCACCAGTTTTAGTGTGTCGTCTAACAGTAATACGACAAGTTTTAGTGTGTCGTCTAACAGTAATACCACCAGTCTTAGTGTGTCGTCTAACAGTAATACCATCAGTTTTAGTGTGTCATCTAGCAGTAATACCACCAGTTTTAGTGTGTCGTCTAGTAGTAATACCACCAGTTTTAGTGTGTCGTCTAACAGTAATACCACCAGTTTTAGTGTGTCGTTTAACAGTAATACCACCAGTGTTAGTGTGTTGTCTAACAGTAATACCACCAGTTTTAGTGTGTTGTCTAACAGTAATACCACCAGTTTTAGTGTGTCGTCTAACAGTAATACCACCAGTTTTAGTGTGTCGTCTAGCAGTAATACCACGAGTTTTAGTGTGTCGTCTAACAGTAATACCACCAGTTTTAGTGTGTCGACTAACAGTAATACCACCAGTTTTAGTGTGTCGTCTAACAGTAATACCACCAGTTTTAGTGTGTCGTCTAACAGTAATACCACCAGTTTTAGTTTGTCGTCTAACAGTAATACCACCAGTTTTAGTGTGCCGTCCAACAGTAATGCTACCAGTTTTAGTGGGGTTGATGTTGCACAATCTTTAGATTTACATGTGATTTTTTTTTTTCCATATTTGTCTGTCTTTGTTCCTTTGACAATTACTCTTCTTCAATTTACGTCTTCAGATTTCCTCTTTGGCATCATTAACGTGTTCATATATTAGTCATTCTTTTCTGTTATAATCGAATATGCATACTGTTATTTTTATTTTTTTTATGATTATATTGTTTGAATTTGTATGCAGTATGTCTGACAACACGAACTATTTCTACTAATTCGTTCTAGCGTTATCAATATGCTTATTTGAAATGTTAATGATGTATTGGTTCTTTGCAGGAACAATACACAACTGTGTTCGAAGCCCTACTGGAAGCTTTCACTGTGCCTGACACAGCCATTGACAAAGATCATTACTATAATTATTTGGAGAATCAGCAACTGAATATTACACCGAAAAATCAAACTTTTCAAATACTAGAATTCCAGGTATAATATATTAGAGGAATAATTATATATCTTTTAATAGAAGTGGATCCTGGTTAGCATGCTCAGAAATCGAACAAAAAAGTGGCTTCCTATGTACCTGTAAGCAAGTCATATTATATTGATTATTAATATACGAATAAAACATAGTCGTGTTTCTGTAATGGATGGCAAACAAGACCATAAGTGCTAGAAACAGTTCCTGGTTGGCTGGTGTGATAGCCTGTGCTAACTTGCTTTTCTTTGCAAAATGCATTAAAACACGATGACAACATGATAAACGACATCACGAAATACACATATATAATGATATGTGCAGATACATATATAAATTAGTTATTCTGAATGTATCAGTTTATCACGGGACGAGAATCATTTTTAATATGATGTGTATATTATTTAGAGATGCTTGTTTATTGAGCTTAAATGTTGCAACGTACCACCAACTTGTTGTTAAATAGTACATAGTGGGTGCTTTATATTGTATGACATCAAAAATGACGGGCACATTGTTATGCTTTGTATTTTATTACTTTAACACCAATGTGTTTTATTAAACCTTGTCATCAATATATCAACTTTCATAAATTAACATTATTCTATTGTAGAAACTGAAGGACCTGCAACCTACATATTGCCATAAGTCCTATAAGGCGGCAATGTCTAAAGAAAATGCTGCCAAAAATGCTGTACAGAATATCTTACCACGTAAGTCACAAGACATAAACTCACTCTATGTGATGATGCTGATAATTATTTGTATTTGTAATTTTCTGTAATGCAACAACATGCATAGTGTTATAAGGGAAACGAAATAATATTTCCTTTATAAAAGTAGAAATACAACTATGGTATATTTAGCTCAGTTGGGAAGTGGTGATTCTCAGTTTTGCAGAAACGAATTTGATTCTCCTTGAGGAGGAGCTATTAGTTGGCATAAAAGCCCGAACATAAGTAGTAAAGCATAACTTCATATTAACCAGATGAGATATAGAGGTCTATGTGACATCACTGATACTTTGTTTGAGAGAGACATAGAGAGATACATCACCAACAACAGAATTGTCTCTCATGAAGAAATATTGCTATGTTAATACATTGGCATATAATATTTATATTTGCATGCACTGCCGCAGTATCCAAGGTAAGCGTTTATTTGATAAATAAACATTGTGTTTGTATTCCCAGATGATGAATACAGACCATTCCTGATGTCGTATGAAAAATCTAGAAATGACTACATCAATGCAGTTATTATTCCAGTGAGTATAACCTCCATATAATAGTTGATATGTTAAACGTAAACCAATAGTAATATATTAAACTGGTGTGGAGTATTTGAATAGAGTTCAGTATTATTGACGAATACAATATTATAATACACATGCTACAAATGCAACACCGTTTTGTCAAATTGTCAATTTAAATACTTTTGCTATTGTAACGGGTGACTATACCTAGCGACGGGAACTATGCCAGTTTCAAGCGATTTCCAGCGGGGACTATACCTGTGGCATATATTTTCCCGCGTAATATTTATATATTTTGTCAAGATTTATCTTCCTTATAATAGACTCGCGCTGTAGTTTGCTGTCAACATGGCCAGATTTGAGAAGGCGAATACAATGTCACATTGTAAATTGTATTATTATTATTATATTGAATTTGGGTGTGTTTTTCTTTTATATCTGGAGTGGGATGTATTAAATATATTATTGTCTTCTCCCTCGAGAACACTTTTCCTATAGCGTTGTCTGGTGAGTTATTGTGCCCTCGCCGTTGACTCAGGCACTATGCCTTCCCAGACAACACTATAGGAGAAGAGTTCCCTCAGGAGTAGACAATAAAATAATAGTATCCTTTATTTTGAAGGACAATTCGTTTTTTTCTGGTCCCTGACTCTATATCTACTAACTTTAGTTTCATAGATTTTTTTTAAAAACGTAACATTTTGCTGTTAATTATCAGGGATATGTTGGAGCAGGAAAGTATATTGCTACACAGTATCCACTACACGACACGGTAGTTGACTTCTGGTCATTGGTGTATGATACTGACTCTACTGTTGTTGTTATGCTGAAATCAGTTGACGAGGTTTGTATTTGTCCCTTTACTTGTATATCTTTCATGGCAATCATATTTCATTAAAGATGCTAAGAAATGTTAATATATATACCGGGGTTCTATGCTACCGGGGCTCTATGCTATATAAAATGGCGGTGAAAATTGGCTGAAATCGCAGGTGAATGCACGGTATCATGGAACCCGCGATACCATTGGGTCGGACTATGCCAATCGCTCCATGTCATTGGTGATGATGCCATTAGTAATAATAGATATGGATGTAAATGATTGATTGATTGATTGATTTTATTGTGTTTAACGCCACTTTCAGCAATATTTCAGCTATATCATGGCGACCAGTTTTAGTTGTGGAAGAAGCAGGAGTACCCGGAGAGAACCACCGACCATGGGTAAGCAACTGGTAAACTTTATCACTTGTGGCTGCGAGTCGAGTGCACCCTATATGTAATTAACAAAGTCAGGCGCGAACCCATGCCGTATTGGTGATAGGCTTGAGTATGAGTTGTTAGGTAATCCAACTACCTAACTCATTGAACAACCCGGACACTTGGATGTAAGTGAACACGAGAGAGACTATTCAACATTGAAATCTAAGGACGTCGCCAACATCATACTTATTAAAAAAAATGTAGACAAAATTGTGTCTAAGAAAGTTATTTGAATGATTATATACTTCATATATGGATCTGGAATCTTAAATTGCCACCATCCCTGGGAATATAATTATTTATAGACTCTTTTCTGAAACAGTTAATCTCCAACGATTCTAAAAGCAAGGTTCGCTATATAGTATTTAACAAAGTTTGTGATTTATGTAGATCGGAAATTCGAGGTAACTAACATATTGGGAGCCTTTGTGCATTTATAAGAAAAGGACATATACATGTAGTATATGGGGGTTACCGTACAATGCATAATTTTTATTTGGATCGGTGTCTTTTGATGCAGATCAAAGTTTAAGCTGGGAACCTCTGACAAAAATGCATAACAAGTTTTGTTTCACAGAAACTACAAGTTTGTTTGAACTCAAAGTGTAAATGAATGATCATTTAATGATCTGTATAGTTCCTTTCCTGGTATCACAAAGCCATTTGAAATTTACTTGAATTGAGTGTAAGGTTTCTTTGTATAATCCTCTTCTGGACGAACACATAGTTACATTGTCTGACAACAAACCATAATCCGGGTACAAGTATAAAACTATATACAGATAAAACAAAAGATATGGATGGACCTGAGCTCTGACAACATGATCTCGAACAAAAATGGAGAGTGATATCATGTGCTTCGGAATGGAGGGGGGAGGGGGGATCGTATTTCATGAAGTCCTTACTTTAAATGAAAATTGACCAAATAGAGATTCCATGATGCATGCAGATATTTTTGCATGTTTTTATCTTAATCCGGAATCCAAATGGAGGACACCGCCAGTTTGAACGACTTTTTTAATGTACAACCATATAATCTGTTCATCCAATAATGAGTAGTTTAGAACAACGATAAACAAGAGAGTGACTGTGTCTCTAGTAAACCTCTAGTAAACATTTTTATTTATTTTTTCGTTTTGTTACACAATCGAATTATTAAAATGCTCATTTTTATTAATTGTCATAATCAGATTTCATTGTTCTCCAACTTGTGCATGTTTATAAATAAAAAGCAACACGAATATACTTAGGGTCGAATATTGTTATTTCATTTCAGTTTTATTTCCAATTCCAATAACATTGTCTAGTCTATCAGAATTGAGACTTTACACCTTTTTACCTGGACATGAATATTCTTGCTTGTATAATAAAAGCATTCTTTGATTATTTTAATTCGATTTGATTAATGAACAAAAATCATTTCAGAGTGTTCCCTTATGGCCACAGAAGGCTGACGTATTTCACTTTTCAAAATTCAACGTCAGCGTGAAATCAGACAATACGTTGTTTCCGTTGAGTCTTACTTTAAATCATAAGGTATGTTACGTACATTTTTTATATATCTTATTTTTTTCGTTTATATGATGTTAATCTTTATCTTCATCTGTTCTATAACAATTGCAACAAATATATGAAGGATGTAAATGAATATAAGAAATTATCCAATATTACAGAATCATGAGCGTACATGATGAAGGTTATTCCAGAAACACGTCGTGCAACCTCAATTATATATCTATGTTAATTTTTCCTTTATTAAAATGTAAAGAGTGGTCTTCTATTTGTATAGTTTTACAATATCATTTCCACGTACATGTAATGTATGATGTTTCAATCAGGGTGAATAAACGTTAAAAAAAATCGAAGATGCAATCAAGAATAGCAAATCCAGAGGCAGTGGCAACATTGGGCACATACGACACAGTAAGAAGATAAATAATACAAAAAATAACAACACAGAAACCTAGCGTATGATCAACGCGATCCAACCAAAAATAAACCGGGTGAATCCAGGAAAAGCAGATCCTGCTTTTTGAAAACACCCGCCTGGTGAAATCCGTCAAAGATTACTTTGCATGTAACTTATTTCAAAATTAATTCCGACTTGAATGCGGGTAAACATTCGCATACAATACTCGGTATGCGTGACGTAATATAATTGGGAATTAAACCAAGATCATCCGCCTGACTGTTTTTCAACATCCTTTGAACGGCCTTTCCCCAACTCCTCGTATGCGTATGTCATTTATAAACAGGAATACATAAGCTCTCTCTCTCTCTCTCTCTGTCTCTCTCTCTCTCTCTCTCTCTCTCTCTCTCTCTCTCTCTCTCTCTGCATGCTATTCAATCAATTATCTATATGGATTTCGATCTTTATTCTAAATGCTTCTCTCGTCAAAAATTGTAGGAGACAAACAGGAATAAAACTGTACGCATACTTTCAATGGTAGACTGGAATGCAGAGAATGTTCCATCGTCTGGGGCATGTATGTTAAATCTCTTGAGCAATGTTTTATCCTGGAGAAAAGACCATCCAGGCTCAGTTACCGTCGTTTGTCAGTAAGTCTATCTTTTTCAAATTTGACAAATAAAACATAACTCTTCCTTTATCATTATTAATAAATAACAGCCTACCGACAAAAAGGGTAATTTGATTTAACCATAGTTCTTAAATACGGTCTTCATCTGCGCAATAGACACCATGTCAGCTTTTCACTTTTCATGTAAAATGTTCCCTTCATTTATTTGTTTTCAAGGTTTAATTGTATCTATTCCACCAATGTTAGATATTTAATTCTTATTTCATTTAGCGAACTAGCTTTTAGTTCATGTTTGGCAATATTTCTATTTAATAAGGGATGGCTGTAAAAGAAGTGGTGTCTTTGCTGCGCTCAGTCTGGTGTTAGAGAAAATGGAACTAGACGACGATGTAGACATATTCCAGGTGGTGAGAACAATACAAATACGAAGACCAGAATTCTTCCCAAGCTTTGTAAGTTTGTGTTTGTTTTCCATGAATACAATATTCGTATGTAAAACTATCAAAAGAGTCAAATAAAACTAAATATGATTATGATCCTAAATAATTCTAAATAAATTAGTACTGCACAATTTGTGTATGTTGTTATGCGGACACCTGTATATCTTCTTCTCACGTACAACTGTGTCATTTGATATGAAACCATTCCAAATAACTACCATCGTGCATAAAAGCACAAACATAACTAACGATTCCAAACAGGAATTCTCTCAAAATAACTAAACCCATAAAGGAAATAGAAAGCGTTCAATATCGCCGGTGTCATTTAAGCTGACATTACGTATGAATAGAGGTTATTGGTTATATGTGTTTGAACACCATTTTCAAAACTACAATGTATTTCGATTATATTGTTGTCGTCAGTTTTTTTTTTCTGGGTTGGGTAACCGAAGTGCCCATATAAACTCTTTACCTGGGGCAAGTCAATAACAAACTTTATCACATATTATATGGAGTACACATCGGAGAAGGACGACAATAGAACTCACAACTTCAGCTGTGATATGCATTGTTTACATAGTGACAAGTACAGACAACTTCCATATGATCACGGCCACGATGTATGAATGAAATATGGATAGTTCTTCTTCTAGTCAAGTTACTGCATCGATCCAATATTCAACATGGTTGGCTCGAGACATTACTATTCTGTTTCTCGTCGTGTTTTCCTAGGAAATATTTGATTGCTCAATTCTAAGTGTATATAATTAATTGAATTGTCTTTGTATGTTTTCAGAATCAATATGAATACTGTTACCAGTGTATCAAGGAACATCTAGAGGGAAATTCCCTGTATGCCAACGCATAATGGATGATGACAACTTGACGGAAAGCATTACAGCTTATCCTACTTTACATTCGTTAACCTTATTATAACTCACCATTAATTAAATACACTATATATGTGTACTCTGAACTGTAATTAGCAAAAAGTATTTTTCATGAATCGTGATGAGACCCCTATCCCCACCTCATCTCTTTCTGTAAGTTAATGCTTGTAAACAGACGACGTCAGAATCTTGCACGAGAAGCACTGTAATTGATTTTCGCACGAGCCGCCTGTGATATATGTAATCAACCTTGGTGTGATGTTATGGATAGTTTACTTCCGCTCGTTAAGCACAGGAAAAATTGTCATATTAATGCTAAGTCCATGATAAATGGTATCAGTCTTCTTTACCATAGAAACTAGATGGAAAATAATAACAGTATTTTATGTACGTCAAATGAAATAACCCCCTTTTCCTGTAGCAATGTGCACGTAGGAAAAATATTAATTTGGGTATCTGCGCGTGGCACGAAATAACCCCTAAAAATTTGGCGCGTTTTTGCACGTCGATAAAATATGTAATTATTTCACTTGCATTGTTGTCATCTGAAAAAATGACGGCTGCCGGTCAACTTGGGAGCAGCTCAAATATGATAATAGAGTGGAATTCTTGTAGTTTTAGCATGCCCAAACATCCCTGGTTTTGCTCAGTATTATAATATAATTATGTTTTTCATGGTAATGTAATATCCGAAATAATTCAATCTCGAAAGGATTATTTCCATCGCTCCTACGGACCTCGGGGTAATAAGCCTTTTCTCGATTTAATAATTTTGGATATTACATTATCATGAAAGCCATAATTGTATAGTATTATTGACTAGCATAAAACATGATATGCATGATCTAACCAGAATAATATGTTATCGTTATAGAGAAATGTCACTTTAAAATATTAAATTTGTTTTCCGATATGTTATCTTAAAAGCAATGTAATAAAAACAACAAATCATGTGTGAATGACTAATACGACAGTAGAGGAGGTACCATCAGCGAACGTATACAAGCTGCAAGTCGGTGATAAACATGCAATTGATAAAATCATAATTGTAAAATATGTTTATTTATAGATGGAGACTCATATCTTAAGTGTACATTTGAATTTTATTTGATTTTAATGTATAATATATGTCTTTTCTGAGTGTACTTTATAATGATGAGCTTTTATAAGTTATCTACATTACTATCCGTAGGTATGCATATTGTAATACCCCAAAGTACCACAGTGCGTACTGGTGTGAAGGAGGATGGTGTACAAAGGCACTGAATGGTGCTAAAAGCTTCATATGACAAATCACATTCTGCAAATTTTACTAAGTCTGGGATAGTGGTTGTTAGCTGTTGGTGTGTAACGCCGATTTCAACAATATTTAAGATTGATCGTGGTGGTCAGTTGGATTGGAGATGACAATCGGGGTGTACTCTGAGAAAACTATTGACCTGACACAATTTGGCCGTTGTGTTGTCTGTTCTTCTTCGCTATGCGGATTCTGATTACCCCTTTGGTATCTTCAAACATTTCTTTGTCATCGATAGACAATATTAATGAAACATCTTAAAGTGTAAAGTGTGCATGTATGTGTATGAGGCTTAACACTGGGATAAAGACGAGGTTCACCGCGCCTTTCCTCACTTTTGTACAGAATATTCATATTTAAGACTCTGCATTAATATTGCGTTTATTCTGCAGCAAATCACATTAATTCATCGACGTTTATATTTTGAATTAATGGCCCAAAATTATATAGTTATCCCTTGATTGCCCATTTTGATCTTTTTTCTCTCAACAGAAGTGAACTAGATTCCCACGGCAACTTGTAGGAGTACCGGTCAGTGACAATATAAAACAAAAATGTATCTCGTTAATGCAATTGGCCTGCTGAAATAGAAAAAGGTGTTGTAGTATACTTTGGCATGGGAGGGAGTGAACTCACCAATTTAGTGGCTAAGTTTTTAAATTCGAATACGTTGTTACCAAGCTACAACCATTATCTTCCATATTTCTGTGATTTGCTAGTTGAATGTATGGTGCCAAGACATAGCACATTTTTTCTATTTTATAATTCCTATATTTCATTATGGTATTTATATAATATTCATTAATGGTGATGTTGTTAATTTGTTAATCTAAGATAATCACATTTTAAGATGACATTTAAAAGCAGTCAAAATGTAGATTGATAGTACTAATTTAATTGTATATGTAGTTATATTTTTTGCTTATCATTGTAGAAGAAAAATAATAACATTTCTACAATGCAAACAAATGCTACCGTTTTCCACAGTCTATCCTTTTCTCAATATGTAATCTACATATTTTCAATATAATATACTTGAAAATCTTCACAATTGTAGAAACTTTACACAGTATATCTTTTTTAAAAAAGCTTGATTTTAGCCTAAGCAATTAAGAAGCTTATTTTATCATAAAATATTTTGAAATATCCAATACGCACATTGTATTATGTTATGCAAAGCATATTCACCATTTATTTTGAATTATATTTATTTTTTTCACACATTTGTTTCTAAATATTACATCTGCATTTGTTCATTGTCTAATACAAATAATATTATAGTAGTTACATAATGCATAAGAATGATCATTTTAAGTTTTACATTTACTGAATAAATCTAACTTGTACAAGAATTGTGTATCTCCAGGAGGGTAATGGCCAACAGTATGTACAGTGCTAAACGAGAAAGGATGTTGATATAAAAACACATCAATTGTAAAAGCCGTTTCTAAAATATAAAAACATAGAAATCAAACTATTATATTCTCTCTGATCGATCGATTAGAATGACTAAAACATCGGGTAATACTTTAATGCTAAGGAAGAGCACTTGTGTTGCTGTTCACAGTTACAGTTTCTAAACAATTTATGATATGTATACTTATTCATTCTTTGCTCTTGTTGTCTATGTGTTGTATATTGTATTTGTATATCTGTTCACAGTTGCCACTTCACCCACAGGAACATCCGGGTATAAAAATATAATCTTTGTTCCAAGTTACAAAGAAAACTTCTCACCAAAAGGATGTTCTGATGGATAATGATAAGACAATAACTCCTTATTAATAACCGCTCGTTAGTCATGCATCGTTAATGGTGCTCCGTTGCAAAGCAATATTTCCGGACATTATCCAACAATTCCGATTTCGCATAAAGCTATGTTATGTTCGTCTTTACCTCATGTTCTTTGTAGGAGGGTTCGTGTCTTATTTACATTATATACGTTGGTTTGCATATAGTGGTGTCAAACACATATTGTGTTGTGCTTTTGTTGTGCTTGTCTTCGTCTTGTGTGCCTTATGTTGCCGGTTTATGTTGATGTTCCATTTGCCTTCGGTCTTCTCTAGTGTTCATTACATCTAACAATCAAAACATCCGTAGATAGGGCTATTAGATTGTCATATTTATACTTACATGATTTATTGTTTGTGAATTCTTGCAACGGAGGTTAAACAACAATATATCAATCTGTTTGGGACTATGTGTGTGATACAATGGCTCAGTGTACCTCGCTATAGCTCTCTAAGATAGAGAAATTTCCACGTAATAATCGTGTGGGGAAGAATTTAAATCTAATTATAGTACAACGGACATGATATTAGCCCGATGATACTAAAATAAAATATATTTACGGGTCAAAAATCTGTCGCACTAAAAAATGGTTCCCTATACATTTCAAATAAAAACACTTATATGAGTCCAAAAGTCATTCATTCAAGACTTTCTTAAATTGCTATCCTTTAAAATGAAAATTAATTTAGAGTTTATTATAGAATTTTCATACATTTTATTGAATTTTTATTTGCAATTATTCATTATTTAGACACCATAAGGATAATAACAAAATTACCGAACTCCGAACAATCTAACAAAGGGAAAGTCAAAACTAATTAGTATATAAACAGACAAAATCAGTAAACCACCGGAAAACTGTGAAAACCGTAATGACCCTGACTTGGTACAGGCATTTCATATATGCCCAAACCTCTCCGCTTACTGAGATGGGGTGGTCATGCAAGTAAGTAATGTCCACATGTGAGCGCATTCAACAACTAAACAACTAAAATTCCTCTACGGAAACCGGTTTTCTCTGATGTTTAAAAGGGGCATGCACATATTTGATGTCTTAAGAATTAACAGCTATGCCCCAATATATTCATTATCTAGTACATATCTAACATGTAATATGATGTCTATATACATAAAATGAAAAGCTAAAATGTCACACATATATCACAAAGAACAAAGAATAATTAAACTTGTAATTTAAAAACTGCAAACACCAAATGTAGAAAAGTTAGATTATAATTTACATTCAATACTTATGATATGTATTGTAAGTAAGCAAAGCTGCATTTAAATTAAACCAATTAAAAGTAGGGTAAATTTAAAATCATGGGACAACGCGCAACATCCCATTGATATCTGAAGATTTTAATTATAAACGAGTCTATTTGGATTTCAGTAATATGATACTGCTTTTTAAAAGCGTAATTAATATCTGTACAAATAATCAACAGCTATATTTATTTAAAATTATATTCACTACCTGCATTGCTAGAATTTCGTTCCCAACATACTCAGTCCCGATAAATACTTTATATATTTGAAATAAAGAAGCACAAAATTGTTTCGGTAAGGAAAGCAAACCATTTTTCGACATGTTTAATGATTTGAGGTTAGAGGTAATTCGCCGTGTTCTTGATATTGGTGGAATTGTTGAGCTCCGTTGTTTGCATATTCTTTTGATAGAAAGTTTTTACATTTTGAACTTCAACTAATATTGTCAAGTTTGCAATTTCGCTACTCCTCATGTCGACAGAGTATACATTCATATGTATTTTGATATTGTTGATCAGTATTTGTCGCATAACATTAAATATATAATGATCAACAGACATCTGAAGATATGCAATATTTTTTCCCTTTTGAATTAGGAAAGATCCGTTTGCAATGAAGCAAGCGAGAACAAACTAAAAAATACATAACAACTATTCTCCACACCGGGGAAACACTTTGCAGGTCTGTGGGTTTGAGTTCTGGAAACTTTCACCAGTATCCACTGTATTGTGTTCAACAAATATAAATAGTTTATATATATATATATACAGTGTATGATCGTTGCCGTGAACCCAAATATGTATTTGTATGTCATAGATGACATAATAACTGCAAATTATCCACATACAAATGCAATCAGGGTACAGTTCATAACAGGTTTAAATGTACGGTTGCTACTTCAGTAATCGTATGTATTTGAAATAGCAAGCAGAGGAATCGAGGCATAGCGAAGTTATATATAAATAGAATAATTACTATTTTGCACAACACCTACGTTTGTAATATGATATTAATTTCAAATTGAACATAGATATAAAGGGACATTGATCATATTATTTTTTTGTTTCCGTGATTGAGATTGTGGGTTTGTTAACTTGTCACCAGGCTCCTTAAGCAGCCTAATTATTTTGTGATATTTACGTACAATCTCAATGCTATTGAATTAAGGTGAGACGAGTTATTTTCAACTAAAAAACAAATTTGCTACAATTGATTTGCCTACTATTTTATCACTAATGCGTTGTTCATAGCAGGTTACATATTCTTGTTGAATATACACATGTAAGCGTAATCGAAGAATACTGGAATATATAATCCCCTCGTCTATATGCATCAACATGTTTTTTTATTCGTTTTTTTTCTTTTGTTTTGTTTTTTGTTTTTTGTTTGTTGAATTGGTGACATCTAATCATTGATGCGTAAAAAAAACTTCCTGATTCTTGTTCTGCATTTTGAAATATACTGGGTATGTCTAAATAATTTTACAAATATACCTATATATGTATGAAAAGATAACCCAACAGTGTTACAATTAGATTTGTTAGATGACAGAGTTTCGGTATCCCTAGACGAGAATTGAACTCCCACTATTGATACACTGCATCATTAATCACCTATCATTGTGTTCGGCGCCTTAGATCACTCGGTCAAATCCGCTATTTAACAATATTGCTTCAATAGTTGAAATGTTACCTTGTCTCGTAAGGCGAATCTAGGAATAGACATAATACATGTGTTTAAGAGTGTATCGACGGTACATATATATTTATTATTTCAATATGCAATATATATCCAGGAATACATTTCAATATCATCATTGTCCCGAGCAATATATAATATTGCACGAGCTTGCGAGTGCAATGTGATATACTGCGTAAAACAATATTCCTCAATATTAGTGCAATAACCCTTTTATTTATATAGTATCAAATATTTTAGTTTTTAGTCTGTGACAATTGCATTTTACTATTTTTCTTAGCAACATGTATTCAATATAATTCCGCCATTTGTTTATATCTCCTCTGCTTGCGTGCAACTATCTTTTGACTCGGAACCTCTCTAGTGCGTACGAAACTGTAAGGAGAAATGACGGAATGCAATATTGGTCAATTTTTAATTCATTCGGAAATACTCTACTTTGTATGCATATTTATAACAGAAGAGTAGTAAACATATCGGAAAATATTGCATTTTTATTATACAAAGAAATGTACACGAAATATTTGATATTTGATACTATTTATGATTATGCTTTCTGGAAATTTCTTCTGTAATATAAGTTCATACGATATTTTGGCATATATCACAAAGAATTAAATAGCGTTGATATTCTATGCGAAAATAGTATATCTAGTATGCCAATTTCACACGGGGAAGGATGGGTTTTCAGCTGTCTGTCAAGCTATGCATAGCTAGTCCACGTGCAAGGGGGCGGATCCAATCTGTCAATCAATGATAGTCATCTATTATTCATGTTACTGTTTTTTAATACTTGTTATTGTTGTTAAAAAAATTTCAAACTTCAAAAATCTTTATATTTTAAAGCCTTAAGTGAAACAAAGAATATGCTCACACTTTCAAGACTGTCTGATCCAATATATTAGTCACTAATATCAGGACCTCCTTTATTGTAATAGTTCTCAATATATTTTGTCTACATATAACAGTCAGCATAATAATAATAATAATAATAATGTTGTGTTAGCAATGACTATGCCATATAGTGGTCAGGGTGGAAGACATAGTGCACTCTCCTTCGGGTCGTGCACTATGTCTTCAACCCTAACCACTATATTGGCATATTCATTGCTAGCACAACATTATTATATAAATATTTGGAATACTAGGTTTATGCTGCATATATTCTATTGACATATTATTTAAAGTCAATCCGGATACAATTCATAACATTTAAAATATATATATATCGGTGTTACTTCCGTATGTTATGTATTTCAAATAGAAATCTAAGGAAACGAGGCACAGCGAAAGTAAATATAACATGTATGCTCTAAACTATATACAACTATAAAGTTTTGTAAGACTCCAATCATTCTACTGTCAGTGTACCTGATGAAGGTTATTCCAGAAACCCATTGTGTGCCTACATTTGATATTTACGTTCTCATTATGCATGTTATACCTAAATTTGTACACAAATATACATGTGGACAGTGATCATTTTCTCTAATAAAGATTGTTCATTCTTTGACTTGTCACTGGGGAGGAAGGGGCGTAATTTCTCACCTACCCTCCTATCGGTAGTTGTTCCCAACAATTTCTCTTTTATTACGATAAGGTGAGCCGGTGTGTTTGCTATGAATATCACTAGTAAGAGATTATTACATGACATTTTCCATATCGGCCCTGGTATCAGCCCGAGACTCCCATATAAGCCCGACAGCGAAGCTGAATGGCTTATATGGGTCGTGTTACATTGAACCTTTTCAATTATTGACTTATATATTGCAGAATGTAATCAGGGGTGTGCTAAGACAGGGGAGCGACACCATGCTCAGTACGTATCAAATTTACAGAATGCTAGTAAAGTTTAAGATAAGATGATAAACGTTTAATTTCAAGTTTTGATTGACAAATTTAACACACATAATATTACAAATAAAGTTTCAACTCATAGCGAATTATATTTTCCTCGTGAATAGCGTGGAACAATTTTAAATGGAATTGAAAGGTGGTGGAAGGTAACGAAAATTGACCCTCAGAGAATAATCTTAATTCTAACTGCTAATTTTCTGTTCTTTATTTACCTTGTTATTTCAAATGAAAGATAAGTTATAGTAGTCTCAATTTAATGGGAAAAGAGTTTTCAATTTTGTCAAATATTAAAAAAACAGTATCGCAAAGTAGACATACTTAGAAATGTGAAAATGCGATTACACCCAAATGTCTCGCTCTCCTTAAATAATGCACCATGAGAAAACGCGACGACAGTGCGAACACAGTACTTTGATGTATACTCATCTGGGAAAATTTCAGCCGTGTGGTATTCCGGTACATTAAACTCGATAAATAAGTGTCATTTCTCGATTCGTCACTGCACTATATATAAATATTTCTAATACTAGGTTTATGCTGCATATTTTCTATTAACATATTATGTATACCATAAACAGTAAATACATGAATATATTTTGTTGAAATCTTAACACCTTTCAACAAATATAATTACTTTATTAAATATCAGAGATGACATATTACCTCATCCACAAAGTCAATCCGGATACAATTCATAACATTTAAAATATATATATATTGGTGTTACCTCCGTAATGCTATGTATTTTAAATAGAAATCAAAGGAAACAAGGCATAGCGAAGGTAAATATAACATTTATACTCTAAACTATATATAATTATAAAGTTTAGTTAGACTCTGAAGTCATTTGGTTCTCCAATCATTCTACTTTCAGTGTAACTGATGAAGGTTATTACAAAAACCCGTTGTGTTCCTAAATTTGATATTTACGTTCTCATTATGCATGTTATACCTAAATTTGTTCAAATTAAGCACAAATATACATGTGGACAGTGATCATTATCTCTAATAAAGATTGTTCATTCTTTGACTTTCACTGGGGAGGAGTGGGCGTAATTTCTCACCTACCCTCCTATTGGGTAGTTGTTCCCAACAATTTCTCTTTTATTACGATAAGGTTAGCCGATGTGTTTGCTATGAATATCAAGCCCGATAGCGAAGCTGGATGGCTTATTTGGGTCGAGGGCTGATACCAGGGACGATATGGAAAATATCAAGTCATAATCTATTTTTCACATATTGTGCATTGACCTTTTTCAAGCATTTACTTTTATATTGCAGTAAAGATCTTTGAACTGACAAATCGCGAAAATAAATCCCTAAGAGAGTTGCCTTTGTTCAACTTGCAAATATTTTTGTTTCGAGTTTTGTACAATGACGCTAGAAAGTGTTTGTAAAATCCACCCAAGACGTCGACATTTCAATGGAAATTCCTATTCAAGACGACCTATACATTTGAGCTAGTTATTAGTTATTCCTTTTCAAGTTATTTAAACATTATTTCAATATTTGAAACGTGATAATTTGATTGATATACGATTTTATCCTTCCTTGTACTTTGACATATTTTCTTAAGTTAAAGTTAAATTCGGAGGCAAATATGAATGCTTGAGGGTCAATACGGATATTTGAGGATCAATACGGATATTTTCCCAGAGGGCAAATAACCAACACTAACTTCTAGCTATTATTGGACATGCAAAACGAACATATTGCAAAACAATATGTGATAATACATGTTACAGTTCGTTTGCCCTTTATTTAATAGGCTGTTTTAATACTTATTTCATTTTGTATTTGATCTGTTATTTGATAACAGGTGTTATGGAAAATGTTCGATGTAAACAAACTATAAACATACCTTTAACATAAATATGTTGTTGAAGAAGTAGCTCCTCATCACTATATATCTACAACGATCTTCTGTTAAATATAATGCATCCTATCTTTGACAATCTCTTTTGTACGAATATACAGGGTCGCTAAGTCTTCACATTCAGGATGGGGGTATTATTATATATATATTAAAGACATAAATTAGAACTAAATAGACAGTTCTGTAAGTAATAAGAGAAACTGTTCCTGATTCACTTGATGAACGCATCAAACGAAAATCATTCTGAAACTTCCTATCAGTATTCACGAGACGAATCGCTTGAAATTCCACTACACAGACGTACTGTTGTTATATTGGCTTAGAAAATGACAAGATGGTGATGGATAAATTTCAACATTATACTATTTTCTTATATTAGATATCCATCATGTACCTTTCTTTATGTTATCTGAAAATTGCTTGTCCTTATAGCCAAGTATTTTAATTACTGATTATGTTTAATTGCTTGGAGTACAGATGATAGTAACTAATACACATGTTTGGAAGAAGACAATCGAAGAGGTACAGTAACCCAGTTGGTCGATTCTGGAATTTAAAACACTATTTACCTACTTGTATTATATAGTTATTTAAATTATGGATTTGTACCCTTTCCCTTCCTGATATGTCAAATAAAAAGATATACCACAACCACAAACAGATCATGATTCCATTGCTCTTTTCGAGAAAGTTAGAACTCAGCTATATTTCGTCAGCACCGTTCTATCAATATACATGTACAACGAATGCATACTATCTTTGACAGGTTATGTTGGCAGTACTCGGTCATCCAATGCTTAGTAAATTCGTTCCATGGTATTTAATCAATCATCCGTTAACAATTTCCTGATTCTGTTTGTAATACATTGTGTCAATTTGAATAAGTTTACATATATATATATATTGTCCTAGGTATATTATGTATTGTGCATATTATTATGAAACAGGGAATAAATACTTTTCATATAATAGGTAAGCTGATGATAAAAATATAGATCTAGTCAACTCTACGTCATGCTATAGTCACAGAAACTGCTAAGTATCAGGTTTCTCTCATGTAAAGTGGATTGTTCTTCGTGTGCAATACCTGTAATCAGTAAATAACCAGTTGTATTTCATGAGAAAACAAAGGGGACAATCAGGAGATACTTTTACAATTTGATCATTTAATATAGATTAATGTCATTTGCAATAAAAACTTACATAACCAGTTTTATTTCACGAGAAAGCAAAAGGGGCAATCACAGGAGACTTGAATAATGTTATTGTTGAATTTAAAATATAGACTTCGATGGATTAATCCGATTTTTCTTTAGGATAAATAAAATATTAATACAGTAGCTTAAGATATAAGTTTATTTTTATGAAGTTTTAAGCCTAGAATGACTCTGTTGTGTGAATAAGCATCTCAACTGGTCGCGAAAGCGACGAGTTCTGATGTAGTATGTTCATGCAACTTGTAAACTTTGATGCAGACTATTGTACCAACACATTGAGTATATAATACAATTATCTATCATTTCAATACAAAAGCTATTTTAGACAAATAGCAAGGGTCGAATTAAAATTAGCGAATGCAGCCATCTTTGGATTTCAATAGGATTTGTATTTATGTTGCTACATCTTTTGCATGTTGTGCATTGTCATGTGAACTACTGTCTGTTCGTTTCTTTTATTATACTGTCCTTCAATCTACGTCTCTTCAAACTTATTTGCAAGGACCGTACAGGTATAGGTATCATGTGTTTGCAAGGACCGTACATGTATAGGTATCATGTGTTTGCAAGGACCGTACATGTATAGATATCATGTGTTTGCAAGGACCGTACATGTATAGGCATCATGTGTTTCCTTAAGATGTAAGACATTAAAAACAATATATTCATAAGCACTTAAATCAAAAAATTATACACAAATCGCCAATTTTACCGTTTTTGATAGATGATATTTGTTTCAATCGAAGCGAATAAAGTTTGCCTCGCGATGGTGCGGTACTATTATTCGGCTTAATGTCGGTGTATATTTCCTCACTCTGTCGTTCTTATAGATGCGGAACGTTGGCTATATACTTGCAAATGGATTAAGGCAAATTAGCTCATCCATCCTACGATTTGAATTGTCGTTCGCTCTGCCATAGCTTTTTCAGTCAATAATTTGATTTGCCATTTCTACGCCGTGAACGGCACTTCATGTCGTGGCTAAGATGTGAAAGATTACGAAAACATTATATATTATAGGTTGTTTTCTATTATCAATATATATAAGGCAGAGAAAGTGTTTCTGGTCAGATTGCAGGAATTTCACCAAAATTTAGAATAACCTTTTTTACATGTACCAAATAGTTAAATATCATGGGATATATAATCTCCTCGTCCATATACATCAACATTTGTTTTCTTTTTCTTTTTTTTTTAATTATTTTGTTGAATTTGTGATATCTAATCATTTACACGTAACATAAAACTTCCTGAAAGTTAACCAACAGTGTTGGAATTATATTTTTGACCTGACAGATTCTTGTTATTCGTCTACAAGAATTGAACTCGCAGCATTGATACACTACATCACCAGTCACCTATCATTGTGTCCAGTGCCTTAGATCACTCGGTCAATTCCGCTCTTTATAAATAATTCTTCAATAGTTCAATTGTTATATAGTCTCGCAAGGCGAATCTAGGGATATGCATAAGACTAGTATATATATATATATATTATTTCAATTTTACAGCAATCTAGCTCAGCAATTTCAATATACTGTATAGGATAACAAAAACATGTGTTCCATGGTATTTAACCATTCAATCGTGAAAAGATTTCCTGATTCTAGTTGATTTTAATATATTGTGAATATATAAATAATTGTATTTACATGTATTGTCGTCGCCATATCATGTACGATATTATAAAACAGTGAATATATGTTTTTCATGAAATAGGTAAGCTGATAAAAAAAAATGATGTATGTATTCATATGTATGGCTCGCCTGAGTGACAAATGCACAACAGCAACAACAACATTTAAAAAAATTTCAAACTCATGATCTCTCATTTCGGTGATGTTTGTCAAAAAATGATTGTTTTCTTCATCAATAATTACATATGCTTACATATTTCCAAAACATTTAATAAAAACATCTTGAAAAAAAGTCGTGTTAATATTGTATGATGTCTTGATGTTATATAATGTCTGAAGAACTGTGATTTATGTCTGTGGAGTAAACTCTGGATAAGTTTCACAAGAACTGGAAAATACACATGTACTTGTACATAATTTACACACAACTGCATTCTATTCCTGTTGATAATATTAACTGAGGACATACGTTTACAAACTATAAAGTCCACATACTCCATGTTATTCTTTTTTGTATTACTTCCAATGATTCCTATTTTGATCATTAAAATATCGTTTTATGCATGGCAAAATTGATAGATTTGCAACCAATATGCCTGCTAAAATAACAATCCAATCATGAAAAAAAGTTACTTTATATTTTTGGTTTGGAATTATGCACAATAAGAAGATATTGAAGACACCAAACGGATAATCAGAATCCGTAAACCGAGAAAGGACAGACGACACACTATGTAAAAAAGGAACAAAAGAGCAAACAACGATCTATAAAACACTATGCATACAACAAAAGATCGAGTAACACGGACCCTGCTCCATTAGTGGCACCCGTCGTATTAACCTAGTTTCAAACCTGTTGATAAATCATGAATTAGGAAAGGAGCTGGTAGTTTTTACAACAAGTGGAACATATCCATTGTGAGACAGATATTCCGTAACGTTTACCAGATTATGGCGGCGACCCTAAATTTTCCAAGTGATGACTTCATCTTAACCAACAGAAACCCGTGGTTCAGCAACTTCATTGATAGCAGCAACCCTCCTTAGAATGTCCTGATAGGAAACACAAGCTCTGGAATATCAAATCAAATAAAAGATATACACTCCATAGGTAGACGCTGCTGGAATGTTGCTCTATTTCAATGGAAAGTTCACAAGATGAAATATCTTTCGTTGTATTTTTCTGCATATTTGTGACTGCATCTTTAGCCATACATACATATATATATATATATATATATATATATTCATAACGCGATTACATTTGTCTAATGAATTACAAATTGGCAAGGAAAAACAAGAAATTCATATTCATGATGGGGATATTATTTTATATATATCAAAGACATAACTTATAACTAAATAGACCATTCTATAAGTAATAAGACACACTGTTCCTGATTCATTTGATGAACGCATCAAACGAAAATCATTCTGCCATTACCTATGAGTATTCACGGGACGCATCGCATGAAATTCCACTGCACAGTCGTACTGTTGTTATATTGGCTTAGAACATGACAAAATGGTGATGGATGAATTTCAACAGAATACTCATTTGTATATATTATATATCCATCATGTACATTTCTTTATGTTATCCGAAAATTGCTTGTCCTTATAATCAAGTATTATAATTACTGATTATATTTAATTGCATGGTGTACAGATGATGATGAATAATACACATGTTTGGAAGAGGACCATTCAAGGAGTACCGTAGCCCAGTTGGTCGATTCTGGAATTTAAAACACTATTTACCTATTTGTGTTATATAGTTATTTATATTATGGGTTTGTACCTTCTCCCTTCCTGATATGTCGAATAAAAAGATCTAACACAACCACGAACAGATCATGATTTCATTGCTCTTTTCGATATATTGCTATATTGCGTCAGCAACGTTCTATCAACGCCTACATCAATATGCATGTACAACGAATGCATACTATCTTTAACAGGCTATGTTGTTCGAATTCTTAGTAAATGTGTTCCATGGTATTTAATCAATCACCCGTTAACAACTTCCTGATTCTGTTTGTAATACAGTGTGTAAATTTGAATAAATTTACATATATATATATTGTCCTAGGCATGTTATGTATTATGCATATTATTATGAAACAGAGAATAAATACTTTTCATATAATAGGTAAACTGATGATAAAAATATATATCTAGTCAAATGTACGTCATGCGATAGTCACATAAACTGCTAAATATCAGGTTTCTCTCATGTAAATTGGATATTTCTTCGTGTTCAATACATGTGTTCCAATCGGGATATACAATCAATAAATAACCAGTTTTATTTCATTGGAAAACAAAGGGGGCAATCAGGAGATATCTTTACAATTTTATTATTTAACATAGTTTAATGTGATTTGTAATAAAAACTTACATAGCAAGTTTTATTTCACGAGAAAGCAAAAGGGGCAATCATGGGATACTTGAATAATGGTATTATTAAATTTAAAATATAGACGTCGACGGATTAATCCGATTTTTCTTCAGGATAAATAAAATATTAATACAGTAGCTTAAAATATAAAGTTTATTTTTATGAGGCTGTTAGTCTAGGATGAAGGCGAGGTCCACTGATTCTGTTGTGTGAACCAGCATCTCAACTGGTCGCAAAGAGGTAATCAGAATCCGTATATCAATGATGACCAGACAACACAATGATCAAAAGAAAAAGGACAAAAAGACGAACAGCGATCTAGAAAACATACACTTAGTAAAAACTATGATCGAGTAACCCCACTAAACACCGGGGGTGATCTCATGTGCTCCGGAAGGGTAAGCAGTTCCTGCTCCACTAACGATTTTATTTTATAGATTGGTATACCAGGTCATCAAATAATAGCCTTAGAACCGGAAGCGACATCGGTGTATTGCAACTACTTGAAAACTGTAAGACCAAGCGATATATCTAAGGTATTTCAAGAACCATTGCCTGGTACAAAATATATGGTCGTCGATATAGGAGGTATAATGCAATATTTAAACTGAACTCAAATTAATGTTTATTGTCTATATTGTGAGCATGGAACATCCAATTATATGACATTGATGGCAACATTAAGGTCAAGGGTCATGGACTTTGAAATAAAAAAAAGAGTCCATTAATCATTAAAGGGTATATTTTTCCGACCGGAAGTGACATTTTTATGATACCGGAATTAAAAATTCCCTAGGGGCCATATCTAATTTAAGGGTTAATGTTATGGTGTTTTACGCCACTTCAACAATAGTTCAGCTATATTGTGGCTGTCAGTTTTATTGGTGGAGGAAACCGGAGAAAACCATCGACCTGTTGCAAGTCACTGATAAACTTCATCACATGTTGTTGTATCGAGTACACCTCTGCTTAGCAGGATTCGAACTCACACAGGTAGTAGTGATAGGAACTGGTAACATAGGTAGACATAAATCCAACGGCGATACGATCATGACCACGACGACCCCGTATTCAATTTGAATCAGAAGACAAAGGACTATCAACTTGCATATGTATTTATACCGGTCAAATATCTTTAAACCGGAAGTGAAAATATCCTTTGCAACACAATATTTGTGGAATCAGGAAATCAAGACCAAACAATTGGTATATTTTGATAGCTTGAAACAATAATTTTTCAATCTAAAAAAAAAATCAAAATCAAAAGTAATGCGGTCTTTGATATCAGATGATATATCAATGATAATATTGGTTGGTGGATTTGCTAATTGTACAATTTTACAACAGCAAGTGCAACAATATTTTTCATCGACCAGAGTTATCGTCCCTGTTGATGCAGGCCTATCAGTGTTACTCGGAACTGTTTTATTTGGACACTCTCCATTGGTAATCACTAGCCGTGTTACTCAGAAGACGTATGGGGTTGTCCTTGATGCTCTTTTTAATGAGGAAAAGCATCCCGTATCAAGGATATTCGATCACGAAGGCACATGTTATTGCTACGGAATATTCTCGTTAATTGTTAAGCAGAATGAAAGCATTCTATTCGGAACACGATTTTCAAAAGAATACAACGCAAAACCAAACTAGCACACATGTCATCTAGTCATTGTTATGTCTAATGAGGACTCACCCAAGTATTACAACGACAAAAGTTGTCGTTAAATAGGTACTCTAGAAATAGAAATCCCAAACCCATCAACACTGAGTCGACCTATGAAAGTAGACATTTGGAGATACACAGTTAACTGTAGTTGCAACCGAGAAAGATACAAACATCAATTTTGAAACATTATATTAGATTAAATCATACTGAGACACCACCATATTTTTTTTATCTGGGAGGAGGCTAAGAAACAAATAGTTTTTTATCTGGGGAAGGAAGAATGTTTACAATAGATGCATCAATATTCCAACGTTTTTCTTTGATGCCCTTAAAAAGTTTTGCCGAACAAGAACTATTCTGTCTCATCGAGATAAACAATGGCCATTCCCTAAGCTGTCATAATTATTACAGTGCTAATCTAATTAAAATTAAATATTCGTTGTGTCATTTTTAATTGTTTTGTTTGTGTTTTATTTGTTTTGCTTTTTGCAATACACTAACATCTAACAGCATCCTCTTTTGGGGTCATGTCAAAGTTCACAGCATCGTTGACCATGTATTCAATTGGACGGTCAAACGTGAATGACATGACTATAGCGATATGTTGTTAAATGTTAAAAAAAAAAAAAAAATTAAAGAAAACAATGATAAAACACATATTAAAATTAATATAAGATTAGTATATTATCCGAAGCTTTCTATGATTTCCTGACTTGGTATGTCAAAGGTCAAGGGTCTTAAGTCTGTATTTGATAATCCCTTGTTGACACGATTTAATCTATTACTAATGATAATACTGGTAAATTACTGACGGAACGATAAACACTGATGATGTTGTGTAGAATAGAAGATACTGTCAGGAGAGCACGCCCTAGTTTCACGTTTGTTCGTACAAAACCTGTCCTAATTTCACATATCCTCGTTTGTCTTATATATGTATTCTCGTTTGAGATCCAGTTATCAGAGGGAAGTGTTGGTATTACATTAATCAGTTTACCTCCGCCACACTGTTATGCCTGTCCTACCAGACAGGACCTTGATTTCCAACGTCATATGTCGTGGTTTATTTATGTTCAGTGAGTTGAGGTGAGAGATGATTGTTCACTTTGTTGATATTTGTGGAATTGTTGACCATCACTGTTTAAACTGTCAGTTCATAAAGTACTCCATAGTGTTACAATATATCTGATATAAACCCCATAGAGTCACATTTATCAATATAAAGCCCCAACCCCTTTTCCTTGTCACATTTGAAATTGTGATCGCTATGAATATACCTATAAACATTAAATAAAGGTAATAACAAAATTACCGAACTCCGAACAATCTTACAAAGGGAAAGTCAAAACTCATAATTATATAAACAGACAAAATCAGTCAACAACCGGAAAACTGTGAAAACCGTAATGACCCTGACTTGGTACAGGCATTTCTAAAGAAATGGTGGGTTGAATCAGATTTTAAGGCGCCAAACCTCCCGCTCTCATTACGGTTCAAAGGTTCCGGCTGTCACTGTAACAGTATTTAAATACAGGAACAAAATAGGTAAAATAGTTGTCAACACTCAGATGTCATCAATCGAAGAGGAACAGACAATACAATGGCTAAAAGAATAAAGACAAAACATGATCTAGACAACAATATGCAAGAAAATAAAGATAGAGCACAATTAATCCAACCAATAATCGGAGGGTGACCGTACGTGCTCCGGAAGGTTTAGCAGCTAAGTAATGACTTCATGTAAATTAGAGCTTAGGACATATGTCATACTGTGAAAAAACCCTAAAGGTCTCCAGACCTCTAATTTCATGGATTGCTCATATTATATATACAATACATGTACATTGTCGTTGAATATATAAAGTTGTTCTACGAGCTTTTAAATTCAGGTTAGACAAACATGCCTTTGTCCTGTCCAATTTGAATTCTGTAAGAAAAATGAGATATCCAATGAGATTTACGAATGTAAGAAGTGTTTGAAGATACCAAAGGGGTAAACCGAATATGTAAATCGAAGAAGAACAAATAACACAATGGCCAAAAGAAAAAGTACAAAAAGACAAACAACGATCTACAGAACATACACATAAAGTTGAAGACCGAGTAAACCGAACCCCACTAAAAACCGGTGGTGCACTCGTGTGCTCCGGAAGGGTTATCAGTTATCGCTTCGGAAGTGGCACCCGTCGAGTTAATCTAGTTACAAACTCGGTGATATGTCATGAATGAACATTATTACTGATAAACACAACGTAATAACTGATATACTCAAAACCTAAATGATAAAATTTAATACCGATTAGAATAAAAGAACAAACTGTATCTTTATTTCGCCCAAGCTTGTTTAATTCCTTTGTCTTTATCTGGAAAAACAATTGTATCTTTCAACATAGATATTTCCCTCCTTCCTTTTCCTCTCTTCTCGAGTACTTTAGAATGAGTAAAAAATAACAAGAAATTGTTAACCAGGATTGGAATGAGCATGGCTAATAAGCAAACCCCTGTGATTGCGCATCCGGATGCAATTAATTTTCCAAATGCACTTTTTGGTACCACATCACCGTAACCAACCGTTGTCAATGTAATAATCGCCCACCATGCAGCCCCTGGGATGCTGGTAAATGCTTCATCTCTTGAAAAAAATGCCAGAGCTGAAAACGTCATGACTGCAGTAAACAAACACAGCAACAAAAGCAATAAATCCATTGCGCTTGCTCTCAGTGTGAAAGCTAACACTCGGAAACCAGATGTATACTTTGCTAATCGAAAGAGCCGAAAGACTCGAAAGACTTGCAGCGAATGAATGGCGTCAGTAATTGACTCTTCATATTTTTCCTTGTGGTCAATTTCATTCCCAATAATTTGCATGTACATAACGGAAACTGCAACGATATCAACAATGTTTAGAAAATTAAAAAAATGTTTCCATGGTAACGGACAAAACACTAATCTACATAATATTTCAACAGTAAAAAATACAGTTAGAACATACTCGGTGTCCATAATAAATTCCATTGTAGCTAGTACATCTGTAGGTTTCTCCTCAAATGTTTCAGTAGAATTATATTCCGAATCTTCATCGCTAGCATAGCCATAACTCCTTTCTTCGTCATCAGTGAAGAAGTCCTTCCACTCATCATGAGTAAGAGATCTTTTAAACGTTGGATCTGTACTGCACACGAGTACAAAGAGTGAGATAATTACACATGCATTACTGACAACACAAAACACCTGAAAAACAAAGGATCAATGAAACAAGTGGCATTATGCAATGCTAAGTGAAAGCGTGAGTGGGTATTGTGTAGCGAGAAGTGGATACGTGAATAGATAGTGTGTAGCGTACAGGAAATGCATTAGATGGTATTTCACAATGTCTAGAGGATCTGTGAATGCAGATTGCGTAACACCATTATAATACGTTAATGCGAATTGTGTAACGCCATGCAAATGCGTTAGTGGCTATTGTGTATTTTTCCTTAGTGAAAGTGTAAATGGATAATGTGCAACACCAAGGGAATGTGTTTGTGGATAACTTGTAACGCCAAGAAAATGTGTTTGTGGATAACTTGCAACGCCAGGGGAATGTGTTTATGGATAATGTGCAACGCCAAGTGAATGTGTGTGGATAACTTGCAACGCCAAGGGAATGTGTTGGTGGATAATGTGTAACGCCAAGGGAATGTGTGTGTGGATAACTTGCAACGCCACGGGAATGTGTTTATCGATAATGTGCAACACCAAGGGAATGGGTTTGTGGATAACTTGCAACGCCAAGGGAATGTGTTTGTGGATAACTTGTAACGCCAAGGGAATGTGTTGGTGGATAATGTGTAACACCAAGGAAATGTGTTTGTGGATATTTTGCAACACCATGAGAATTTGTTTGTGGGTATTGTTTAACGCCAAGGAAATGTGTAATAACTTATAACGTCAGGAGAATGTGTTTGTGGCTAATGCGTAAGGCCAGGGAATGTGTTTGTGGATAATGTGTAAGGCCAGGGAATGTGTTTGTGGATAATGTGCAACGCCAAAGGAATGTGTTAATGAATAATGTGTAACGCCAAGGGAATATGTTTGTGGATATTTTATAACACCATCAGAGTGTGTTTGTGAGTATTGTGTAACGCCAAGGGAATGTGTCTGTGAATAACTTGTAATGTCAAGGGAATGTGTTTGTGGATAATGTATAACACCAAGGTAATGTGTTTGTGGATAACTTGTAACGCCACGGGAATGTGTTTGTGGATGATGTGCAACGCCAAGGGAATATGTTAGTGGATAATATACAACGCCAAAGGAATGTGTTTGTGGATAATGTATAACACCAAGGTAATGTGTTTGTGGATAACTTGTAACGCCAAGGGAATGTGTTTGTGGATGATGTGCAACGCCAAGGGAATATGTTAGTGGATAATATACAACGCCAAAGGAATGTGTTTGTGGATAATGTGCAACGCCAAGTGAATGCATTTGTTGATAATGTGCAACGCCAAGGGAATGTGTTTGTGGATAATATGCAACGCCAAGGGAATGTGTTTGTGGATAATGTGCAATGCCAATGGAATGTGTTTGTGGATAATGTGTAAGGCCAAGGGAATGTGTTTGTGGATAATGTGCATCGCCAAGGAAATGTGCTTGCGGATAATGTGCAACGCCATGGCAATGTGTTTGTGGATAATGTATAACGCCAAGGAAATGTGTTTGTGGATAATGTGCAACGCCAAGGGAATGTGTTTGTGGATAACGTGCAACGCCAAGGAAATGTGTTTGTGGATAATGTACAACGCCTAGGGAATGTGCTTGTGGATAATGTGCAACGCCAAGGGAATGTGCTTGCGGATAATGTGCAACGCCAAGGGAATGTGTTTGTGGATAATGTGCAACGCCAAGGGAATGTGTTTGTGGATAACGTGCAACGCCAAGGGAATGTGTTTGTGGATAATGTGCAATGCCAATGGAATGTGTTTGTGGATAATGTATAACGCCAAGGGAATGTGTTTGTGGATAATGTGCAACGCCAAGGGAATGTGTTTGTGGATAATATACAACGCCAAGGGAATGTGCTTGTGGATAATGTGCAACGCCAAGGGAATGTGTTTGTGGATAATGTGCATCGCCAAGGGAATGTGTTTGTGGATAATGTGCATCGCCAAGGGAATGTGTTTGTGAATAATGTGCATCGCCAAGGGAATGTGTTTGTGGATATTGTGCAAAGTGACGGACAATTCAATGGCCAAGCGAAAAGGGGACACCTCGATGATTTACTAAACATCACACAGAAAACTATAGATTGAGCAACATTAAGCGAAGTGGAATCATGTGCGCTGCAGGATTGAGCAGTTCCTGGTCCACTATTGACAAGTTGCTCTTAACTTTCATGTTCATGGATCGTGGTAATCTCCAAAGACGAGAATTATGCTTACATCCTGTCAGTTAGAGGAGTTAAACTCAGGACCAAACAAGCTAGATATGATAGCCACAACACATTTTTGAAAACAATTTGCGTTACACAAATAATATTGAACCAAGACACTCTATTTTGATACACAATCTGGTGATCCATTTTCATATCACTTAAATTATGTTTATTTTACAAGTTTATCCAACGCCACGATATAGCTGAAATACTGCAAAGGTTGGCGTTAAGCACCAATCAATCAATCAATCAATCAATCAATCAATTTATCAATCACTACAAGTTTATCCAATGCTAAAAGGTAAGTATGCAATCAGTGCCTATCACCACTAAAATTGTGAGTTCGAATCCCGCTTATGGCGAGGTGTTCTCGATACAACTTTATGTGATAAAGTGTTTTTCAATAACGTGCGGCAGGTCCATGGTTTCCTCCGGGTACTCCGGTTTCATCCACCAATAAAGCTTACTGCCGTGATATAACTGAAATATTGTTGAAAATGACATTAACGCCATCACACTCCCTTAAGTGGTATGTAAATAATGATTGTTACAGTAGCTTCTCATTATGTTAAAATCGGTATACTCGAAATGTTGGTCGATGTGAGTAAACTCTTTATTTCAAATGGATAACACAATTAGCAATACTAAAAGTTAATCTTACCTGAGGCCCTCATGATCGGCAACTTAGTTATAATAATTATCAATGTAGATTAATTCAAAAAAGTTACCCATAATGCAATTGCGGAAGTTGAATTGAGAATCGTGCATTTGATACATAACATATTCATTATTGTATATTAGTAATATTCCCGGAAGTGGTGAGGTGCACTCGGTAAAATCGCGATATAGCTGAAGCATTGGTGAAATAAAATAAATAAGAAGCAAAACACCATACAGTCGGAACATTTCCAACATTCAATAGGAAAATCGTAGAAAGAGGTATCATTAATACATCTAACACACAAATACATAACCACTCATTTTCCTGACTTGGTTCAACTATAATTATGGACCCAAATTTCCTCTATTCCGAATTACGTTAAACATTCAAAGATTATTACTCATGACTTACCTTTGCACTCATAGAAGATGCTGGATATTCCATTACCTTCCATACCCTTGCTTGTACAGCAGACCATCCACTACCAGAACTAAGTGAATACACAAATTCTTTTGTTTCATTTCGTTTCTTTTCATCATTTTCTAACATTTTCAAGGCTTCTTTGTCTTCAAAAAATGACACATACTTGTTGTAGCAACATAACCCTATTTCATTTTCTTGTATCCCCCAAAACGTGATCTCCTCCATGAACTTTGTGGGGCAAAGGTCATTAGGCATGTGCAGATTATCTCCAACAAAATAGTCCAAAATACATGTTGTACACGTGTTGTGTCGCCGGAAGTGGAACTCCGTGGCACTTTTATCTTCTGTCAAACATTCTGAAAGGTATTTTGAAGCTTTAGAATCCAATGAATGTATTTTGTTAAAAACGTCACTTGAAACTTCATACTTGTTATTATTGTTATTTATAATATACACTTTCGTTTCCATAGTAACAGGAATTTTAGTAATTTGAAGGAAAAAAACTGTTGTAGTTAAAACTATTGGTTATGACAAAATTAGTGCACACGACGCGTTTCTGAAATAACCTTCATCGGGTAAACTTCTGTAATCACCTTCATCGGGTAAGCTTCTGTAATCACCTTCATCAGGTAAACTTCTGTAATCACCTTCATCAGGTAAACTCAAAATCAGATTAGAAAGCAAATAATTTATGTTTTCCAGGACGTCGTCTGTGCTGTGCTGTGTGTTTATTGGAAACACATCGATCTGTGTAAATTAGTAATCATTTTGTTCTGACAATGTAAAGCTTTGACAATGAAATACAAAGTAAATAATTATTGTCCGTATACTATGAGAGGAGAAAACATACACAAATGTAACAGAAACATTGTATGAGAGATGAAAACATAATCGAAATATAATCAAACTATTTGTGTTGATGCCAAATTGACCTGCGGGAATTGTTCATATTAATGGAATTTTTAACACAGGTGAATTAAATAGAGGTTTTAATTTTAATTTTAATCATTAATTATATCATGCTGTTTCCCGTAATGAAATATCAAAATTACAGAGGCGTAGGAGCGTATGATTTTGTAATGCGACCAATGAAGTAGGTTTGAATGATAGATGATTATGAAATGAATAATTGAATAACTTTATTTGCAAAGCATGTACACTGATATTGTATTACGCAATGCAATACATTGTATATGCGTATAAGACTCAGATCGACGTCCAGCCTCTAGTTGACGTCAAATCCTTGTCCGATTTCTACGTCACAGACATCTGTATCTCAGATCTATGTCCTTGTTTTCAAGTATTGAAAATCAAACATAGAATATAAAATGGAAATCTGCATAAATACTGCTTGAAAGCATGCACTGCTCAACCATTTTGAATTTTGGGCTTTCAATGCCATTGAATGTCGTATAAGGTTTAGCTTTCAAACTTGTTTCAATTAGTTTGTTGCTGATGACCTTTTTCGGAGACAAAACGCTGGTCAGGCGCATTGAATGTATGTCTGGGACTTTGACATTTTGCCTTCATTTGATATAATATGTAATACAGATGATGTACAAACTTGACCCACATCATGTGACAATGTAAATGTCCACACAAATCTTCGCTCTGAAAGGGGCGTCGATTTGATAGCAATAAATCGGCCATAGATGAGAATTTGGAGAGGACGCCGCTTTGCGAATACCATTAATTCGGACCGTGATTTCAGATATTGACGTCAGCTGAGGCTGATTTCATGAATGAGTGTCGATTTGCGTCCGCACGCTGATCTGAGTCTATCATACTTATAGTGACAAAATGACAGAAAAAAAATTTACTGTGTAAATTATGGAGAAGGGACGATCGTATTAAATCCTGGGCTACTGACGATAATAATAACTACGTCTGTCGAATATTACTCATGTTTCAGTGAATAAATGTTAGAGAAACTCGACGGTGGTGCAATCAATAATGGACAACCCAGAGACAATGCAAACATTGGGCACACAAGACACAGTTCAATGACAAACAAAGCAAACATACAACACAACAAAAGTTAGATAAAAGGCAACATTGGGCACACAAGACATGGGACGGAAAGAAACAGACAAAATCAACAACAACAAAATCACACGGTCCCCCACCAAATACCAGGGGGAACACAGGTGCTTGCGAAAGGTAAGCCCTTCCTGCTTCTTATAAAGTAAATCTTGATATCAGAATTTCATTTGAGATATTTGTGTATTCGTATTACTATAGGACAAAACTTTGACCTATCGCTTAAACACATCAACATTTTAAGTCAAATGCTAAACAGTTGATTATGACCTCGCGTTTAAAAACATCAACATTGTAAGTCAAAGGTCAAACAGTTGATTATGACCTCGCGTTTAAAAACATCAACATTGTAAGTCAAAGGTCAAAAAGTTGATTATGACCTCGCGTTTTAAAACATCAACACTAAAACAAGTGTTAAACAGTTGATTGTGACTTCGTGTTTAAGCGCATAACATTGTAAGACAAGAGTTAAACAGTGGATTGTGACTTCGTGTTTAAACACATCAACATTGTAAGACAAGAGTTAAACAGTTGATTGTGACTTCGTGTTTAAACCCATCAACATTGTAAGACAAGGGTTGAACAGTTGATTGTGACTTCGTGTTTAAACACATCAACATTGTAAGACAGGGGTTGAACAGTTGAATGTGACTTCGTGTTTAAACACATCAACATTGTAAGACAAGAGTTAAACAGTTGATTGTGACTTCGTGTATCAACATTGTAAGTCAAAGGTCAAACAGTTGATTATGACCTCGCGTTTAAAAACATCAATACTAAAACAAGGGTTAAACAGTTGATTGTGACTTCGTGTTTAAACGCATAACATTGTAAGACAAGGGTTAAACAGTTCATTGTGACTTCGTGTTTAAACACATCAACATTGTAAGACAAGAGTTAAACAGTTGATTGTGACTTCGTGTTTAAGCGTATCAACATTGTAAGACAAGAGTTAAACAGTTGATGGTGACTTCGTGTTTAAACACATCAACATTGTAAGATAAGAGTTAAACAGTTGATTGTGACTTCGTGTTTAAGGGTATCAACATTGTAAGAAAAGGGTTAAACAGTTGATTGTGACTTCGTGTTTGAACGCATAACATTGTAAGACAAGGGTTAAACAGTTGATTGTGACTTCGTGTTTAAACACATCGACATTGTAAGACAAGGGTTGAACAGTTGATTGTGATTTCGTGTTTAAACACATCAACATTGTAAGACAAGAGTTAAACAGTTGATTGTGACTTCGTGTTTAAGCACATCAACATTGTAAGACAAGAGTTAAACAGTTGATGGTGACTTCGTGTTTAAACACATCAACATTGTAAGACAAGAGTTAAACAGTTGATTGTGACTTCGTGTTTAAGCGCATAACATTGTAAGACAAGAGTTGAACAGTTGATTGTGACTTCGTGTTTAAACATATCAACATTGTAAGAAAAGGGTTGAACAGTTGATTGCGACTTCATGTTTAAACGTATCAACATTGTAAGACAAGAGTTAAACAGTTGATTGTGACTTCGTGTTTAAGCGTATCAACATTGTAAGACAAGGGTTAAACAGTTGATTGTAACTTCGTGTTTAAACACATCGCCATTGTAAGTCAAGAGTTAAACAATTGATTGTGACCTCGCGTTTAAACGCATCAGTCAAAGGTTTAACAGTTGATTAAGATTTCGTCTTTAAGCACATCAAGATTGAAACAAAATGGTTAAAATGTTGAAAATACAAACCCCTCCTCTGCTAAAGCACAAAATTCTAAACAAGGAAATGACGACGGCGACAAAACCGATGTGAATCCAGGTCATTGCTTAGAATATAAATCTAAAATGAAAAACTAACGGACAAATAGCACACTGTAGGAAATGATTTGATGCAATATGCATTTCCCCCGGAAATTCTAAGCTATACAGTTATGTCCTGGTTTTTATAGTTTATTTTTAAAAAATGATATAAACTATGATTTATTGCGATAAAAAAAAAGCTGTGATTTGTTGCGATATTCTCCTTTCCCTGAAGTTCTTATCAATACCCTGATGTCCAGGTTTTTATGGTTTATTGATAGAAAAAGATGAAGTTACGGATGAAGTCCAGGTTTTTAGGATTTATTGACAGAAATGATAAAACTGTTCAAACATATATCTATTATAGATATATTGATTATAAACTGTTTGATGTATATTTTTCAATTTCCATTTCAGCGTCACGCTAGTTCAATAAGCGCTATTAAATCCTTTATCATTGAATATGAGGAATATTTGCATTTTGTGTTGTCACAAACAATATTTTCAAAGACATTATGGTATTCGAGTATCCAACTGTTCAAGAACAAGTACATAATAACGTAGATATCATGTACGATATATTATTTTTAAAAAATGGAGAACTTCAAAGGGAAAATGTATTTGATCTTGTTTTCACAACAAATTTCATTTCTCATTTTATCGCTGAGGAATTAAAAAAACCAATATGTTTTATCTGCCAGAATCAATAGGAATATACACGTTTTTTATTTTACGGATTTTTTCCGTTTTCCTTTTTAATTGTTTTTTTTTAATATTTATATACCTGATGTTCTGACATACTTCAGTTGTGATGCGTGATGGCGCATATATGGATTTAGCATATGAGTGAAAGTCTTGATTTCCACCGGAAAAGGGAGATATTTATTTTGATAACTCTCTGAAGCAGCAGTCAACAGGTTGACACAGAGATATCGTACACTAAGGGACGGACCATTTAGCTTCCAGGAGGGGGGTATAGTTTTCTTCTAAAAAAATATTCTGATTCCCAATGTTGCTGAAAAAAATATTCTGATTTTGGTGGAGGAAAAAAAATAATCTGATTCAGAGTTTTTGTCATAAAACCTAATGTTGAATTCTGGAAAAAAATTTCGAAAAAAAAAAAATATTTTACCTCTCGTGTTGTCCGGAAAAAAAAATCTGAACGAAACAAAAAACCATACCCCCCCCTGCAAGTTAAATGGACGGTCCCTAAAATGCTTCCGAGCCAACCTGTATTTACTCCAACTCATTAATATAGAAGAAACAAGCACATAATTTATCAGAATTTGATTGACCGACTCTGGGTCTCAAAACTACATCGGGCGCGGTAGATCGTGAGTTCAAGTCCCGATCGAGTCAAACCAAAGACTTGGGATTTGTCTCTTCTTCTCTATGCACACTGCATTTAAATAATAAGGACAACGACTGGTTGGCTCTGAATCAGGATAATGTGTCCGACTGGAGCGACATGTTTACAAACGGACTGGTGTTTTAGTGAGCTAGCACCTATACAAAAAGCAAGTGAGTTGTTCCATTACAAAGCGGACATCATTTCATCGACTGTAACTTGCTCTCTTGTTCTCGCCATGATAGAGCAGGACAATTGTACATCTGGCGTTAAACAATAACCACTCCTTCATTCGTTTCCTGGAACGTATTGATGTCAAAAGATCACCGACACGTTGTTGCTTGATTGACTTTCGTCAGCAGTATTTCGGTTATGACGAGAACAAGATGACATAGAAATAAACCAAGAAAATGAAAATATGGCCTGGCATGGACTTATGTGGGATGCTTTGTTTGCCGCAAGTGAAAGAGTGTGGGGTAAATTGGTCATATTTAATTCCGTGAAACAGGCCATCAATGAGCCATGATCAGTGATAACAATTGGCGTAATTATAAGCATTAAAGAATAACATTGATGGTTTAGTAGATCTGTTTGTCCTGCTATTGTGTGGTTTTGTGTTCTAAAGAAGGGATCCAATATACTTCATCAGAAGACTAAAGTTGTTGTTCCTACATACATAGCTACATATATAGGAACAACAACTTTAGTTTATGTATATGATTCTATCTAGGGGCTATATTCTTGTAACTCGGTAAATGGGGAAAAAGTATACCTTGCATGTGGTCTAGTTATATATATGATTCTATCTAGAGCGCTCCGGTCTTGTAACTCGGTAGATGGATAAAAAAAAAATGTATGATGTCTTGTTAGCTATATGTGATTCTATCGAAGACGTTCCAATCGTGTATAACGTTAACAGGATGTAGAAGAAAACAACTAGATATTCGGTGAACGGATAAAAAGTATACATTGTATGATGTCTGTTTATCTATATGATTCTTTCTAGATCGTTCCAGTCTTGTATATTGGTACAGGGGCGGATCCAGGATTTCAAGTTAGGGGGGGCGCACTTCAAAAAATTGTGCCGAGCGGAGGGAGGCGCGAAAATTGTTGGGGTATTTCGTAAGAAAAATCATGATATTACGCCAAAAAATCATATTCTTTCCAATTTTTGGGGGCGCGCGCCGGGTGCGTCCCCCCCCCCACCCCCCTGGATCCGCCCATGTGGTAAACAGATAAAAAGTATACTAGAAATAGTTGTTTATATCTGATTCTATTTAAGACGTTCCAATCATGTATAACGGTAACCAGCCAACGTTGAAAAAGAAAAGAAATATATGATCAATGTTACCTCATGTTTTGAATAACTGTGGGTTTAAATAATTTAGTTCTGTTAATTATACATCAAGTCAAGGAAGATGTCATATACATTAAAGACATAAATATTTAAAGCCTGAATATTGGAGACGAATTTGTTATTTATGAGCTTAGTAAATAATTAAGGTAGAGCTTCGTTATCTTAAGTTTGTTTTGTTTTCGCATTGGCTGACATATACATGTACATTATGGTCGGGGTGGGCTTACATATACATGTACATTATGGTCGGGGTGGGCTGACATATACATGTACATTATGGTCGGGGTGGGCTACATGTACGTGTACATTATGGTCGGGGTGGGCTACATATACGTGTACATTATGGTCGGGGTGGGCTACATGTACGTGTACATTATGGTCGGGGTGGGCTACATGTACGTGTACATTATGGTCGGGGTGGGCTACACATACATGTACATTATGGTCGGGGTGGGCTGACATATACGTGTACATTATGGTCGGGGTGGGCTACATATACATGTACATTATGGTCGGGGTGGGCTACATGTACGTGTACATTATGGTCGGGATGGGCTACATGCACGTGTACATTATGGTCGGGGTGGGCTACATGCACGTGTACATTATGGTCGGGGTGGGCTACATGTACGTGTACATTATGGTCGGGGTGGGCTACATATACATGTACATTATGCTTGGGGTGGGCTTACATATACATGTACATTATGGTCGGGGTGGGCTACATGCACGTGTACATTATGGTCGGGGTGGGCTACATGCACGTGTACATTATGGTCGGGGTGGGCTACATGTACGTGTACATTATGGTCGTGGTGGGCTACATATACATGTACATTATGATCGGGGTGGGCTACATGTACGTGTACATTATGGTCGGGATGGGCTACATGTACGTGTACATTATGGTCGGGGTGGGCTACATGCACGTGTACATTATGGTCGGGGTGGGCTACATGCACGTGTACATTATAGTCGGGGTGGGCTACATGTACGTGTACATTATGGTCGGGGTGGGCTACATATACATGTACATTATGATCGGGGTGGGCTACATGTACGTGTACATTATGGTCGGGATGGGCTACATGTACGTGTACATTATGATCGGGGTGGACTACATATGCATGTACATTATGGTCGGGGTGGGCTACATATACGTGTACATTATGGTGGGGGTAGGCTACATGTACGTGTACATTATGGTCGGGGTGGGCTACATATACGTGTACATTATGGTGGGGGTAGGCTACATGTACGTGTACATTATGGTCGGGGTGGGCTACATATACATGTACATTATGGTCGGGGTGGGCTACATGTACGTGTACATTATGGTCGGGGTGGGCTACATATACATGTACATTATGGTCGGGGTGGGCTACATGTACGTGTACATTATGGTCGGGGTGGGCTACAAATACATGTACATTATGGTCGGGATGGGCTACAAATACATGTACATTATGGTCGGGATGGGCTACATGTACGTGTACATTATGGTCGGGGTGGGCTACATGTACGTGTACATTATGGTCGGAGTAGGCTACATGTACGTGTACATTATGGTCGGGGTGGGCTACAAATACATGTACATTATGGTCGGGATGGGCTACATGTACGTGTACATTATGGTCGGGGTGGGCTACATGTACGTGTACATTATGGTCAGGGTGGGTTACATGTACAAGTACATTATGGTCGGGGTGGGCTACATGTACGTGTACATTATGGTCGGGGTGGGCTACATGTACGTGTACATTATCGTCGGGGTGGGCTACATGTACGTTTACATTATGGTCGGGGTGGGCTACATATACGTGTATATTATTGTTGGGGTGGGCTACATATATATGTACATTATGGTCGGGTTGGGCTACATGTACGTGTACATTATGGTCGGGGTGGGCTACATGCACGTGTACATTATGGTCGGGGTGCGCTACATGCACGTGTACATTATGGTCGGTGTGGGCTACATGTACGTGTACATTATGGTCGGAGTGGGCTTACATGTACGTGCACATTATGGTCGGGGTGGGCTACATATACATGTACATTATGGTCGGGGTGGACTACATATACATGTACATTATGGTCGGCGTAGGCTATATGTACGTGTACATTATGGTCGAGGTGGGCTACATATACATGTACATTATGGTCGGGGTGGGCTACATATACGTGTACATTATGGTCGAGGTGGGCTACATATACGTGTACATTATGGTCGGGGTGGGCTACATGTACGTGTACTTTATGGTCGGGGTGAGCTACATATACATGTACATTATGGTCCGGGTGGGCTACATGTACGTGTACATTATGGTCGGGGTGGGCTACATGTACGTGTACATTATTGCCGGGGTAGGCTACATGTACGTGTACATTATGGACGGGGTGGGCTACATGTTCGTGTACTTTATGGTCGGGGTGAGCTACATATACATGTACATTATGGTCCGGGTGGGCTACATGTACGTGTACATTATGGTCGGGGTGGGCTACATGTACGTATACATTATGGTCAGGGTGGGCTACATGTACGTGTACATTATGGTCGGGGTGGGCTACATGTACATGTACATTATGGTCTCGGGGTGGCCTACATGTACGTGTACATTATGGTCGGGGTGGGCTACATGTACGTGTACATTATGGTCGGGGTGGGCTACATATACGTGTACATTATGGTCGGGGTAGGCTACATGTACGTGTACATTATGGTCGGGGTGGGCTGCATGTACGTGTACATTATCGTCGGGGTGGGCTACATATACATGTAAATTATGGTCGGGGTGGGCTACATGTACGTGTACATTATGGTCGAGGTGGGTTACATATACATGTACATTATGGTCGAGGTGGGCTACATATACGTGTACATTATGGTCGGGGTGGGCTACATATACGTGTACATTATGGTCGGGGTGGGCTACATATACGTGTACATTATGGTCGGTGGGCTACATATACATGTACATTATGGTCGGGGTGGGCTACATATACGTGTACATTATGGTCGGGGTGGGCTACATGTACGTGTACATTATGGTTGGTGTGGGCTACATGTACGTGTACATTATGGTCGGGGTGGGCTACATATACGTCTACATTATGGTCGGGGTGGGCTACATGTACGTGTACATTATGGTCGGGGTGGGCTACATATATGTGTACATGATGGTCGAGGTGGGCTACATATACGTGTACATTATGGTCGGGGTGGGCTACATGTACGTGTACATTATGGTCGGGGTGGGCTACATGTACGTGTACATTATGGTCGGGGTGGGCTACATATACGTGTACATTATGGTCGGGGTGGGCAACATGTACGTGTACATTATGGTCGGGGTGGGCTACATATATGTGTACATGATGGTCGAGGTGGGCTACATATACGTGTACATTATGGTCGGGGTGGGCTACATGTACGTGTACATTATGGTCGGGGTGGGCCACATGTACGTGTACATTATGGTCGGGGTGGGCTACATATACGTGTACATTATGGTCGGGGGTGGGCTACATATACGTGTACATTATGGTCGGGGTGGGCAACATGTACGTGTACATTATGGTCGGGGTGGGCTACATATACATCTACATTAAGGTCGGGGTGGGCTACATATACGTGTACATTATTTAGCGTGGTCGCCTCCAGTGCGGTAGATCATGGGTTCATCGGTGGTGTAATGGTTAGCGTGTTCGCCTCCAGTACGGTAGATTGTGGGTTCATCGGTGGTGTAATGGTTAGCGTGCTTGCCTCCAGTGTGGTAGATTGTGGGTTCATCGGTGGTGTAATGGTTAGCGTGCTTGCCTCCAGTGTGGTAGATTGTGGGTTCATCGGTGGTGTAATGGTTAGCGTGCTCGCCTCCAGTGCAGTAGATCATGGGTTCATCGGTGGTGTAATGGTTAGCGTGCTCGCCTCCAGTGCAGTAGATCATGGGTTCATCGGTGGTGTAATGGTTAGCGTGCTCGCCTACGGTGCGGTAGATTGTGGGTTCATCGGTGGTGTTATGGTTAGCGTGCTCGCCTCCAGTGCGGTAGATTGTGGGTTCATCGGTGGTGCAATGGGTATCGTGCTCGACTACGGTGCGGTAGATTGTGGGTTCATCGGTGGTGTTATGGTTAGCGTGCTCGCCTCCAGTGCGGTAGATTGTGGGTTCATCGGTGGTGCAATGGGTATTGTGCTCGACTACGGTGCGGTAGATTGTGGGTTCATCGGTGGTGTAATGGTTAGCGTGGTCGCCTCTAGTGCGGTAGATCATGGGTTCATCGGTGGTGTAATGGTTAGCGTGCTCGCCTCCAGTACGGTAGATTGTGGGTTCATCGGTGGTGTAATGGTGAGCGTGCTCGCCTCCAGTGCGGTAAATTGTGGGTTCATCGGTGGTGTATTGGTTAGCGTGGTCGCCTCCAGTGCCGCAGATCATGGGTTCATCGGTGGTGTAATCGTTAGAGTGCTCGCCTCCAGTGCGGTAGATCGTGGGTTCATCGGTGGTGTAATGGTTAGCGTCTTCGCCTCCAGTGCGGTAGATTGTGGGTTCATCGGTGGTGTTATGGTTAGCGTGCTCGCCTCCAGTGCGGTAGATTGTGGGTTCATCGGTGGTGCAATGGGTATCGTGCTCGACTACGGTGCGGTAGATTGTGGGTTCATCGGTGGTGTTATGGTTAGCGTGCTCGCCTCCAGTGCGGTAGATTGTGGGTTCATCGGTGGTGCAATGGGTATTGTGCTCGACTACGGTGCGGTAGATTGTGGGTTCATCGGTGGTGTAATGGTTAGCGTGGTCGCCTCTAGTGCGGTAGATCATGGGTTCATCGGTGGTGTAATGGTTAGCGTGCTCGCCTCCAGTACGGTAGATTGTGGGTTCATCGGTGGTGTAATGGTGAGCGTGCTCGCCTCCAGTGCGTTAAATTGTGGGTTCATCGGTGGTGTATTGGTTAGCGTGGTCGCCTCCAGTGCGGCAGATCATGGGTTCATCGGTGGTGTAATCGTTAGAGTGCTCGCCTCCAGTGCGGTAGATCGTGGGTTCATCGGTGGTGTAATGGTTAGCGTCTTCGCCTCCAGTGCGGTAGATTGTGGGTTCATCGGTGGTGTAATGGTTAGCATGCTCGCCTCCAGTGCGGTAGATTGTGGGTTCATCGGTGGTGTAATGGTTAGCGTGGTCGCCTCCAGTGCGGTAGATTGTGCGTTCATCGGTGGTGTAATGGTTAGTGTGCTCGCCTACAGTGCGGTAGATTTTGGGTTCATCGGTGGTGTAATGGTTAGCGTGGTCGCCTCTAGTGCGGTAGATCATGGGTTCATCGGTGGTGTAATGGTTAGCGTGCTCCCCTCCAGTGCGGTAGATCGTGGGTTCATCGGTGGTGTAATGGTTAGCGTGCTCGCCTCCAGTACGGTAGATTGTGGGTTCATCGGTGGTGTAATGGTTAGCGTGCTCGCCTCCAGTGCGGTAGATTGTGGGTTCATCGGTGGTGTATTGGTTAGCGTGGTCTCCTCTAGTGCGGTAGATCATGGTTTCATCGGTGGTGTAATGGTTAGCGTGCTCGCCTCCAGTGCGGTAGATCGTGGGTTCATCGGTGGTGTAATGGTTAGCGTCTTCGCCTCCAGTGCGGTAGATTGTGGGTTCATCGGTGGTGTAATGGTTAGCATGCTCGCCTCCAGTGCGTTAGATTGTGGGTTCATCGGTGGTGTAATGGTTAGCGTGGTCGCCTCCAGTGCGGTAGATTGTGCGTTCATCGGTGGTGTAATGGTTAGTGTGCTTGCCTACAGTGCGGTAGATTTTGGGTTCATCGGTGGTGTAATGGTTAGCGTGGTCGCCTCTAGTGCGGTAGATCATGGGTTGATCGGTGGTGTAATGGTTAGCGTGCTCGCCTCCAGTGCGGTAGATCGTGGGTTCATCGGTGGTGTAATGGTTAGCGTGTTCGCCTCCAGTACGGTAGATTGTGGGTTCATCGGTGGTGTAATGGTTAGCGTGCTCGCCTCCAGTGCAGTAGATCATGGGTTCATCGGTGGTGTAATGGTTAGCGTGCTCGCCTCCAGTGCGGTAGATCGTGGGTTCATCGGTGGTGTAATGGTTAGCGTGTTCGCCTCCAATAGGGTAGATTGTGGGTTCATCGGTGGTGTAATGGTTAGCATGCTTGACTCCAGTGCGGTAGATTGTGGGTTCATCGGTGGTGTAATGGTTAGCGTGGTCGCCTCCAGTGCGGTAGATTGTGCGTTCATCGGTGGTGTAATGGTTAGCGTGCTCGCGTCCAGTGCGGTAGATCGTGGGTTCATCGGTGGTGTAATGGTTATCGTGTTCGCCTCCAGTACGGTAGATTGTGGGTTCATCGGTGGTGTAATGGTTATCGAGCTCGCCTCCAGTGCGGTAGATTGTGGGTTCATCGGTGGTGTAATGGTTAGTGTGCTCGCGTAGAGTGCGGTAGATTTGGGTTCATCGGTGGTGTAATGGTTAGCGTGTTCGCCTCCAGTACGGTAGATTGTGGGTTCATCGGTGGTGTAATGGTTAGCGTGCTTGCCTCCAGTGCGGTAGATTGTGGGTTCATCGGTGGTGTAATGGTTAGCGTGGTCGCCTCCAGTGCGGTAGATCGTGGGTTCATCGGTGGTGTAATGGTTAGCGTACTCGACTCCAGTGCGGTAGATCATGGGTTCATCGGTGGTGTAATGGTTAGCGTGCTTGCCTACGGTGCGGTAGATTGTGGGTTCATCGGTGGTGTAATGGTTAGCGTGCTCGCCTCCAGTGCGGTAGATTGTGGGTTCATCGGTGGTGCAATGGGTATCGTGCTCGACCACGGTGCGGTAGATTGTGGGTTCATCGGTGGTGTAATGGTTAGCGTGGTCGCCTCTAGTGCGGTAGATCATGGGTTCATCAGTGGTGTAATGGTTAGCGTGCTCGCCTCCAGTGCGGTAGATCATGGGTTCATCGGTGGTGTAATGGTTAGCGTGTTCGCCTCCAGAACGGTAGATTGTGGATTCATCGGTGGTGTAATGGTTAGCGTGCTCGCCTCCAGTGCGGTATATTGTGGGTTCATCGGTGGTGTAATCGTTAGCGTGCTCGCCTCCAGTGCGGTATATCGTGGGTTCATCGGTGGTGTAATGGTTAGCGTCTTCGCCTCCAGTGCGGTAGATTGTGGTTTCGTCGGTGGTGTAATGGTTAGCATGCTCGCCTCCAGTGCGTAGATTGTGGGTTCATCGGTGGTGTAATGGTTAGCGTGCTCGCCTCCAGTGCGGTAGATTGTGGGTTCATCGGTGGTGTAATGGTTAGCGTGCTCGCCTCCGGTGCGGTAGATTGTGGGTTCATCGGTGGTGTAATGGTTAGCGTGCTCGCCTCCAGTGCGGTAGATTGTGGGTTCATCGGTGGTGTAATGGTTAGTGTGTTCGCCTACAGTGCGGTAGATTTTGGGTTCATCGGTGGTGTAATGGTTAGCGTGGTCGCCTCTAGTGCGGTATATCATGGGTTCATCGGTGGTGTAATGGTTAGCGTGCTCGCCTCCAGTGCGGTAGATCGTGGGTTCATCGGTGGTGTAATGGTTAGCGTGTTCGCCTCCAGTGCGGTAGATTGTGGGTTCATCGGTGGTGTAATGGTTAGCATGCTTGACTACAGTGCGGTAGATTGTGGGTTCATCGGTGGTGTAATGGTTAGCGTGGTCCCCTCCAGTGCGGTAGATCGTGGGTTCATCGGTGGTGTAATGGTTAGCGTACTCGACTCCAGTGCGGTAGATCATGGGTTCATCGGTGGTGTAATGGTTAGCGTGCTTGCCTACGGTGCGGTAGATTGTGGGTTCATCGGTGGTGTAATGGTTAGCGTGCTCGCCTCCAGTGCGGTAGATTGTGGGTTCATCGGTGGTGCAATGGGTATCGTGCTCGACTACGGTGCGGTAGATTGTGGGTTCATCGGTGGTGTAATGGTTAGTGTGGTCGCCTCTAGTGCGGTAGATCATGGGTTCATCGGTGGTGTAATGGTTAGCGTGCTCGCCTCCAGTGCGGTAGATCATGGGTTCATCGGTGGTGTAATGGTTAGCGTGTTCGCCTCCAGTACGGTAGATTGTGGGTTCATCGGTGGTGTAATGGTTAGCGTTCTCGCCTCCAGTGCGGTAGATTGTGGGTTCATCGGTGGTGTAATCGTTAGCGTGCTCGCCTCCAGTGCGGTAGATCGTGGGTTCATCGGTGGTGTAATGGTTAGCGTGCTCTCCTACGGTGCGGTAGATTGTGGGTTCATCGGTGGTGTAATGGTTAGCGTGCTCGCCTCCAGTGCGGTAGATTGTGGGTTCATCGGTGGTGTAATGGTTAGTGTGCTCGCCTACAGTGCGGTAGATTTTGGGTTCATCGGTGGTGTAATGGTTAGCGTGGTCGCCTCTAGTGCGGTAGATCATGGGTTCATCGGTGGTGTAATGGTTAGCGTGCTCGCCTCCAGTACGGTAGATTGTGGGTTCATCGGTGGTGTAATGGTGAGCGTGCTCGCCTCCAGTGCGGTAGATTGTGGGTTCATCGGTGGTGTATTGGTTAGCGTGGTCCCCTCCAGTGCGGTAGATTGTGGGTTCATCGGTGGTGTAATGGTTAGCATGCTCGCCTCCAGTGCGGTAGATTGTGGGTTCATCGGTGGTGTAATGGTTAGCGTGGTCGCCTCCAGTGCGGTAGATTGTGCGTTCATCGGTGGTGTAATGGTTAGTGTGCTCGCCTACAGTGCGGTAGATTTTGGGTTCATCGGTGGTGTAATGGTTAGCGTGGTCGCCTCTAGTGCGTAGATCATGGGTTCATCGGTGGTGTAATGGTTAGCGTGCTCGCCTCCAGTGCGGTAGATCGTGGGTTCATCGGTGGTGTAATGGTTAGCGTGTTCGCCTCCAGTACGGTAGATTGTGGGTTCATCGGTGGTGTAATGGTTAGCGTGGTCTCCTCTAGTGCGGTAGATCATGGTTTCATCGGTGGTGTAATGGTTAGCGTGCTCGCCTCCAGTGCGGTAGATCGTGGGTTCATCGGTGGAGTAATGGTTAGCGTCTTCGCCTCCAGTGCGGTAGATTGTGGGTTCAGCGGTGGTGTAATGGTTAGCATGCTCGCCTCCAGTGCGTTAGATTGTGGGTTCATCGGTGGTGTAATGGTTAGCGTGGTCGCCTCCAGTACGGTAGATTGTGCGTTCATCGGTAGTGTAATGGTTAGTGTGCTCTCCTACAGTGCGTTAGATTTTGGGTTCATCGGTGGTGTAATGGTTAGCGTGGTCGCCTCTAGTGCGGTAGATCATGGGTTCATCGGTGGTGTAATGGTTAGCGTGCTCGCCTCCAGTGCGGTAGATCGTGGGTTCATCGGTGGTGTAATGGTTAGCGTGTTCGCCTCCAGTACGGTAGATTGTGGGTTCATCGGTGGTGTATTGGTTAGCGTGGTCTCCTCTAGTGCGGTAGATCATGGGTTCATCGGTGGTGTAATGGTTAGCGTGCTCGCCTCCAGTGCGGTAGATCGTGGGTTCATCGGTGGTGTAATGGTTAGCGTGTTCGGCTCCAATAGGGTAGATTTTGGGTTCATCGGTGGTGTAATGGTTAGCGTGCTCGCCTCCAGTGCGGTAGATCGTTGGTTCATCGGTGGTGTAATGGTTAGCGTGTTCGCCTCCAGTGCGGTAGATTGTGGGTTCATCGGTGGTGTAATGGTTAGCATGCTTGACTCCAGTGCGGTAGATTGTGGGTTCATCGGTGGTGTAATGGTTAGCGTGGTCGCCTCCAGTGCGGTAGATTGTGCGTTCATCGGTGGTGTAATGGTTAGCGTGCTCGCGTCCAGTGCGGTAGATCGTTGGTTCATCGGTGGTGTAATGGTTAGCGTGTTCGCCTCCAGTACGGTAGATTGTGGGTTCATCGGTGGTGTAATGGTTAGCGTGCTTGCCTCCAGTGCGGTAGATTGTGGGTTCATCGGTGGTGTAATGGTTAGCGTGGTCGCTTCCAGTGCGGTAGATCGTGGGTTCATCGGTGGTGTAATGGTTAGCGTACTCGACTCCAGTGCGGTAGATCATGGGTTCATCGGTGGTGTAATGGTTAGCGTGCTCGCCTCCAGTGCGGTAGATTGTGGGTTCATCGGTGGTGCAATGGGTATCGTGCTCGACTACGGTGCGGTAGATTGTGGGTTCATCGGTGGTGTAATGGTTAGCGTGGTCGCCTCTAGTGCGGTAGATCATGGGTTCATCGGTGGTGTAATGGTTAGCGTGCTCGACTCCAGTGCGGTAGATCATGGGTTCATCGGTGGTGTAATGGTTAGCGTGTTCGCCTCCAGTACGGTAGATTGTGGGTTCATCGGTGGTGTAATGGTTAGCGTGGTCGCCTCCAGTACGGTAGATTGTGCGTTCATCGGTAGTGTAATGGTTAGTGTGCTCTCCTACAGTGCGTTAGATTTTGGGTTCATCGGTGGTGTAATGGTTAGCGTGGTCGCCTCTAGTGCGGTAGATCATGGGTTCATCGGTGGTGTAATGGTTAGCGTGCTCGCCTCCAGTGCGGTAGATCGTGGGTTCATCGGTGGTGTAATGGTTAGCGTGTTTGCCTCCAGTACGGTAGATTGTGGGTTCATCGGTGGTGTATTGGTTAGCGTGGTCTCCTCTAGTGCGGTAGATCATGGGTTCATCGGTGGTGTAATGGTTAGCGTGCTCGCCTCCAGTGCGGTAGATCGTGGGTTCATCGGTGGTGTAATGGTTAGCGTGTTCGGCTCCAATAGGGTAGATTTTGGGTTCATCGGTGGTGTAATGGTTAGCGTGCTCGCCTCCAGTGCGGTAGATCGTTGGTTCATCGGTGGTGTAATGGTTAGCGTGTTCGCCTCCAGTGCGGTAGATTGTGGGTTCATCGGTGGTGTAATGGTTAGCATGCTTGACTCCAGTGCGGTAGATTGTGGGTTCATCGGTGGTGTAATGGTTAGCGTGGTCGCCTCCAGTGCGGTAGATTGTGCGTTCATCGGTGGTGTAATGGTTAGCGTGCTCGCGTCCAGTGCGGTAGATCGTTGGTTCATCGGTGGTGTAATGGTTAGCGTGTTCGCCTCCAGTACGGTAGATTGTGGGTTCATCGGTGGTGTAATGGTTAGCGTGCTTGCCTCCAGTGCGGTAGATTGTGGGTTCATCGGTGGTGTAATGGTTAGCGTGGTCGCTTCCAGTGCGGTAGATCGTGGGTTCATCGGTGGTGTAATGGTTAGCGTACTCGACTCCAGTGCGGTAGATCATGGGTTCATCGGTGGTGTAATGGTTAGCGTGCTCGCCTCCAGTGCGGTAGATTGTGGGTTCATCGGTGGTGCAATGGGTATCGTGCTCGACTACGGTGCGGTAGATTGTGGGTTCATCGGTGGTGTAATGGTTAGCGTGGTCGCCTCTAGTGCGGTAGATCATGGGTTCATCGGTGGTGTAATGGTTAGCGTGCTCGACTCCAGTGCGGTAGATCATGGGTTCATCGGTGGTGTAATGGTTAGCGTGTTCGCCTCCAGTACGGTAGATTGTGGGTTCATCGGTGGTGTAATGGTTAGCGTGCTCGCCTCCAGTGCGGTAGATCGTGGGTTCATCGGTGGTGTAATGGTTAGTGTGCTCGCCTACAGTGCGATAGATTTTGAGTTCATCGGTGGTGTAATGGTTAGCGTGGTCGCCTCTAGTGCGGTAGATCATGGGTTCATCGGTGGTGTAATGGTTAGCGTGCTCGCCTCCAGTGCGGTATATCGTTGGTTCATCGGTGGTGTAATGGTTAGCGTGGTCGCCTCTAGTGCGGTAGATCATGGGTTCATCGGTGGTGTAATGGTTAGCGTGCTTGCCTACGGTGCGATAGATTGTGGGTTCATCGGTGGTGTAATGGTTAGCGTGCTCGCCTCCAGTGCGGTAGATTGTGGGTTCATCGGTGGTGCAATGGGTATCGTGCTCGACTACGGTGCGGTAGATTGTGGGTTCATCGGTGGTGTAATGGTTAGCGTGGTCGCCTCTAGTGCGGTAGATCATGGGTTCATCGGTGGTGTAATGGTTAGCGTGCTCGACTCCAGTGCGGTAGATCATGGGTTCATCGGTGGTGTAATGGTTAGCGTGTTCGCCTCCAGTACGGTAGATTGTGGGTTCATCGGTGGTGTAATGGTTAGCGTGCTCGCCTCCAGTGCGGTATATTGTGGGTTCATCGGTGGTGTAATCGTTAGCGTGCTCGCCTCCAGTGCGGTATATCGTGGGTTCATCGGTGGTGTAATGGTTAGCGTCTTCGCCTCCAGTGCGGTAGATTGTGGGTTCATCGGTGGTGTAATGGTTAGCATGCTCGCCTCCAGTGCGGTAGATTGTGGGTTCATCGGTGGTGTAATGGTTAGCGTGCTCGCCTACGGTGCGGTAGATTGTGGGTTCATCGGTGGTGTAATGGTTAGCGTGGTCGCCTCCAGTGCGGTAGATCGTGGGTTCATCGGTGGTGTAATGGTTAGCGTGCTCGCCTACGGTGCGGTAGATTGTGGGTTCATCGGTGGTGTAAGGGTTAGCGTGCTCGCCTCCAGAGCGGTAGATTGTGGGTTCATCGGTGGTGTAATGGTTAGTGTGCTTGCCTACAGTGCGGTAGATTTTGGGTTCATCGGTGGTGTAATGGTTAGCGTGCTCGCCTCTAGTGCGGTAGATCATGGGTTCATCGGTGGTGTAATGGTTAGCGTGCTCGCCTCCAGTGCGGTAGATCGTGGGTTCCTCGGTGGTGTAATGGTTAGCGTGTTCGCCTCCAGTACGGTAGATTGTGGGTTCATCGTGGTGTAATGGTGAGCGTGCTCGCCTCCAGTACGGTAGATTGTGGGTTCATCGTGGTGTAATGGTGAGCGTGCTCGCCTCCAGTGCGGTAGATTGTGGGTTCATCGGTGGTGTAATGGTTAGCGTGGTCACCTCTAGTGCGGTAGATCATGGGTTCATCGGTGGTGTAATGGTTAGCGTGCTCGCCTCCAGTACGGTAGATTGTGGGTTCATCGGTGGTGTAATGGTTAGCGTGCTCGCCTCCAGTGCGGTAGATTGTGGGTTCATCGGTGGGGTATTGGTTAGCGTGGTCGCCCCCAATGCGGCAGATCATGGCTTCATCGGTGGTGTAATGGTTAGCGTGCTCGCCTCCAGTGCGGTAGATCGTTGGTTCATCGGTGGTGTAATGGTTAGCGTCTTCGCCTCCAGTGCGGTAGATTGTGGGTTCATCGGTGGTGTAATGGTTAGCATGCTCGCCTCCAGTGCGGTAGATTGTGGGTTCATCGGTGGTGTAATGGTTAGCGTGGTCGCCTCCAGTGCGGTAGATTGTGGGTTCATCGGTGTTGTAATGGTTAGTGTGCTCGCCTACAGAGCGGTAGATTTTGGGTTCATCGGTAGTGTAATGGTTAGCGTGGTCGCCTCTAGTGCGTAGATCATGGTTTCATCGGTGGTGTAATGGTTAGCGTGCTCGCCTCCAGTGCGGTAGATCGTGGGTTCATCGGTGGTGTAATGGTTAGCGTGTTCGCCTCCAGTACGGTAGATCATGGTTTCATCGGTGGTGTAATGGTTAGCGTGCTCGCCTCCAGTGCGGTAGATCGTGGGTTCATCGGTGGTGTAATGGTTAGCCTGTTTGCCTCCAATAGGGTAGATTGTGGGTTCATCGGTGGTGTAATGGTTAGCGTGCTCGCCTCCAGTGCGGTAGATTGTGGGTTCATCGGTGGTGTATTGGTTAGCGTGGTCGCCTCCAGTGCGGCAGATTATGGGTTCATCGGTGGTGTAATCGTTAGCGTACTCGCCTCCAGTGCGGTAGATCGTGGGTTCATCGGTGGTGTAATGGTTAGCGTGTTCGCCTCCAGTGCGGTAGATTGTGGGTTCATCTGTGGTGTAATGGTTAGCATGCTTGACTCCAGTGCTGTAGATTGTGGGTTCATCGGTGGTGTAATGGTTAGCGTGGTCGCCTCCAGTGCGGTAGATTGTGCGTTCATCGGTGGTGTAATGGTTAGCGTGCTCGCGTCCAGTGCGGTAGATCGTGGGTTCATCGGTGGTGTAATGGTTATCGTCATCGCCTACGGTGCGGTAGATTGTGGGTTCATCGGTGGTGTAATGGTTAGCGTGCTCGCCTCCAGTGCGGTAGATTGTGGGTTCATCGGTGGTGCAATGGGTATCGTGCTCGACTACGGTGCGGTAGATTGTGGGTTCATCGGTGGTGTAATGGTTAGCGTGGTCGCCTCTAGTGCGGTAGATCATGGGTTCATCGGTGGTGTAATGGTTAGCGTGCTCGCCTCCAGTACGGTAGATTGTGGGTTCATCGGTGGTGTAATGGCTAGCGTGCTCGCCTGCAGTGCGGTAGATCGTGGGTTCATCGGTGGTGTAATGGTTAGCGTGTTCGCCTCCAGTGCGGTAGAATGTGGGTTCATCGGTGGTGTAATGGTTAGCATGCTTGACTCCAGTGCGGTAGATTGTGGGTTCATCGGTGGTGTAATGGTTAGCGTGGTCGCCTCCAGTGCGGTAGATTGTGCGTTCATCGGTGGTGTAATGGTTAGCGTGCTCGTGTCCAGTGCGGTAGATCATGGGTTCATCGGTGGTGTAATGGTTAGCGTGTTCGCCTCCAGTACGGTAGATTGTGGGTTCATCGGTGGTGTAATGGTTAGCGTGGTCGCCTCCAGTGCGGTAGATCGTGGGTTCATCGGTGGTGTAATGGTTAGCGTACTCGACTCCAGTGCGGTAGATCATGGGTTCATCGGTGGTGTAATGGTTAGCGTGCTTGCCTACGGTGCGGTAGATTGTGGGTTCATCGGTGGTGTAATGGTTAGCGTGCTCGCCTCCAGTGCGGTAGATTGTGGGTTCATCGGTGGTGTTATGGTTAGCGTGCTCGCCTCCAGTGCGGTAGATTGTGGGTTCATCGGTGGTGGAATGGGTATCGTGCTCCACTACGGTGCGGTAGATTGTGGGTTCGTCGGTGGTGTATTGGTTAGCGTGGTCGCCTCCAGTGCGGCAGATCATGGGTTCATCGGTGGTGTAATGGTTAGCGTGCTCGCCTCCAGTGCGGTAGATTGTGGGTTCATCGGTGGTGTAATGGTTAGCGTCTTCGCCTCCAGTGCCGTAGATTGTGGTTTCATCGGTGGTGTAATGGTTAGCGTGGTCGCCTCCAGTGCGGTAGATTGTGCGTTCATCGGTGGTGTAATGGTTACTGTGCTCGCCTACAGTGTGGTAGATTTTGGGTTCATCGGTGGTGTAATGGTTAGCGTGGTCGCCTCTAGTACGGTAGATCATGGGTTCATCGGTGGTGTAATGGTTAGCGTGCTCGCCTCCAGTACGGTAGATTGTGGGTTCATCGGTGGTGTAATGGTTAGCGTGCTCGCCTCCAGTGCGGTAGATCGTGGGTTCATCGGTGGTGTAATGGTTAGCCTGTTTGCCTCCAATAGGGTAGATTGTGGGTTCATCGGTGGTGTAATGGTTAGCGTGCTCGCCTCCAGTGCGGTAGATTGTGGGTTCATCGGTGGTGTATTGGTTAGCGTGGTCGCCTCCAGTGCGGCAGATTATGGGTTCATCGGTGGTGTAATCGTTAGCGTGCTCGCCTCCAGTGCGGTAGATCGTGGGTTCATCGGTGGTGTAATGGTTAGCGTGTTCGCCTCCAGTGCGGTAGATTGTGGGTTCATCTGTGGTGTAATGGTTAGCATGCTTGACTCCAGTGCTGTAGATTGTGGCTTCATCGGTGGTGTAATGGTTAGCGTGGTCGCCTCCAGTGCGGTAGATTGTGCGTTCATCGGTGGTGTAATGGTTAGCGTGCTCGCGTCCAGTGCGGTAGATCGTGGGTTCATCGGTGGTGTAATGGTTATCGTCATCGCCTACGGTGCGGTAGATTGTGGGTTCATCGGTGGTGTAATGGTTAGCGTGCTCGCCTCCAGTGCGGTAGATTGTGGGTTCATCGGTGGTGCAATGGGTATCGTGCTCGACTACGGTGCGGTAGATTGTGGGTTCATCGGTGGTGTAATGGTTAGCGTGGTCGCCTCTAGTGCGGTAGATCATGGGTTCATCGGTGGTGTAATGGTTAGCGTGCTCGCCTCCAGTACGGTAGATTGTGGGTTCATCGGTGGTGTAATGGCTAGCGTGCTCGCCTGCAGTGCGGTAGATCGTGGGTTCATCGGTGGTGTAATGGTTAGCGTGTTCGCCTCCAGTGCGGTAGAATGTGGGTTCATCGGTGGTGTAATGGTTAGCATGCTTGACTCCAGTGCGGTAGATTGTGGGTTCATCGGTGGTGCAATGGTTAGCGTGGTCGCCTCCAGTGCGGTAGATTGTGTGTTCATCGGTGGTGTAATGGTTAGCGTGCTCGTGTCCAGTGCGGTAGATCATGGGTTCATCGGTGGTGTAATGGTTAGCGTGTTCGCCTCCAGTACGGTAGATTGTGGGTTCATCGGTGGTTTATTGGTTAGCGTGGTCGCCTCCAGTGCGGCAGATTATGGGTTCATCGGTGGTGTAATCGTTAGCGTGCTCGCCTCCAGTGCGGTAGATCGTGGGTTCATCGGTGGTGTAATGGTTAGCGTGTTCGCCTCCAGTGCGGTAGATTGTGGGTTCATCTGTGGTGTAATGGTTAGCATGCTTGACTCCAGTGCTGTAGATTGTGGGTTCATCGGTGGTGTAATGGTTAGCGTGGTCGCCTCCAGTGCGGTAGATTGTGCGTTCATCGGTGGTGTAATGGTTAGCGTGCTCGCGTCCAGTGCGGTAGATCGTGGGTTCATCGGTGGTGTAATGGTTATCGTCATCGCCTACGGTGCGGTAGATTGTGGGTTCATCGGTGGTGTAATGGTTAGCGTTCTCGCCTCCAGTGCGGTAGATTGTGGGTTCATCGGTGGTGCAATGGGTATCGTGCTCGACTACGGTGCGGTAGATTGTGGGTTCATCGGTGGTGTAATGGTTAGCGTGGTCGCCTCTAGTGCGGTAGATCATGGGTTCATCGGTGGTGTAATGGTTAGCGTGCTCGCCTCCAGTACGGTAGATTGTGGGTTCATCGGTGGTGTAATGGCTAGCGTGCTCGCCTGCAGTGCGGTAGATCGTGGGTTCATCGGTGGTGTAATGGTTAGCGTGTTCGCCTCCAGTGCGGTAGAATGTGGGTTCATCGGTGGTGTAATGGTTAGCATGCTTGACTCCAGTGCGGTAGATTGTGGGTTCATCGGTGGTGTAATGGTTAGCGTGGTCCCCTCCAGTGCGGTAGATTGTGTGTTCATCGGTGGTGTAATGGTTAGCGTGCTCGTGTCCAGTGCGGTAGATCATGGGTTCATCGGTGGTGTAATGGTTAGCGTGTTCGCCTCCAGTACGGTAGATTGTGGGTTCATCGGTGGTGTAATGGTTAGCGTGGTCGCCTCCAGTGCGGTAGATCGTGGGTTCATCGGTGGTGTAATGGTTAGCGTACTCGACTCCAGTGCGGTAGATCATGGGTTCATCGGTGGTGTAATGGTTAGCGTGCTTGCCTACGGTGCGGTAGATTGTGGGTTCATCGGTGGTGTAATGGTTAGCGTGCTCGCCTCCAGTGCGGTAGATTGTGGGTTCATCGGTGGTGTTATGGTTAGCGTGCTCGCCTCCAGTGCGGTAGATTGTGGGTTCATCGGTGGTGGAATGGGTATCGTGCTCCACTACGGTGCGGTAGATTGTGGGTTCGTCGGTGGTGTATTGGTTAGCGTGGTCGCCTCCAGTGCGGCAGATCATGGGTTCATCGGTGGTGTAATGGTTAGCGTGCTCGCCTCCAGTGCGGTAGATTGTGGGTTCATCGGTGGTGTAATGGTTAGCGTCTTCGCCTCCAGTGCCGTAGATTGTGGGTTCATCGGTGGTGTAATGGTTAGCGTGGTCGCCTCCAGTGCGGTAGATTGTGCGTTCATCGGTGGTGTAATGGTTACTGTGCTCGCCTACAGTGTGGTAGATTTTGGGTTCATCGGTGGTGTAATGGTTAGCGTGGTCGCCTCTAGTACGGTAGATCATGGGTTCATCGGTGGTGTAATGGTTAGCGTGCTCGCCTCCAGTACGGTAGATTGTGGGTTCATCGGTGGTGTAATGGTTAGCGTGCTCGCCTCCAGTGCGGTAGATTGTGGGTTCATCGGTGGTGTATTGGTTAGCGTGGTCTCCTCTAGTGCGGTAGATCATGGTTTCACCGGTGGTGTAATGGTTAGCGTGCTCGCCTCCAGTGCGGTAGATCGTGGGTTCATCGGTGGTGTAATGGTTAGCGTGTTTGCCTCCAATAGGGTAGATTGTGGGTTCATCGGTGGTGTAATGGTTAGCGTGCTCGCCTCCAGTGCGGTAGATTGTGGGTTCATCGGTGGTGTATTGGTTAGCGTGGTCGCCTCCAGTGCGGCAGATTATGGGTTCATCGGTGGTGTAATCGTTAGCGTGCTCGCCTCCAGTGCGGTAGATCGTGGGTTCATCGGTGGTGTAATGGTTAGCGTGTTCGCCTCCAGTGCGGTAGATTGTGGGTTCATCTGTGGTGTAATGGTTAGCATGCTTGACTCCAGTGCGGTAGATTGTGGGTTCATCGGTGGTGTAATGGTTAGCGTGGTCGCCTCCAGTGCGGTAGATTGTGCGTTCATCGGTGGTGTAATGGTTAGCGTGCTCGCGTCCAGTGCGGTAGATCGTGGGTTCATCGGTGGTGTAATGGTTATCGTCATCGCCTACGGTGCGGTAGATCATGGGTTCATCGGTGGTGTAATGGTTAGCGTGCTCGCCTCCAGTGCGGTAGATTGTGGGTTCATCGGTGGTGTAATGGTTAGTGTGTTCGCCTACAGTGCGTTATATTTTGGGTTCATCGGTGGTGTAATGGTTAGCGTGGTCGCCTCTAGTGCGGTAGATCATGGGTTCATCGGTGGTTTTATGGTTAGCGTGCTCGCCTCCAGTGCGGTAGATCGTGGGTTCATCGGGGGTGTAATGGTTAGCGTGTTTGCCTCCAGTACGGTAGATTGTGGGTTCATCGGTGGTGTAATGGTTAGCGTGCTTGCCTCCAGTGCGGTAGATTGTGGGTTCATCGGTGGTGTAATGGTTAGCGTGCTCTCCTCCAGTGCGGTAGATTGTGGGTTCATCGGTGGTGTATTGGTTAGCGTGGTCTCCTCTAGTGCGGTAGATCATGGTTTCATCGGTGGTGTAATGGTTAGCGTGCTCGCCTCCAGTGCGGTAGATCGTGGGTTCATCGGTGGTGTAATGGTTAGCCTGTTTGCTTCCAATAGGGTAGATTGTGGGTTCATCGGTGGTGTAATGGTTAGCGTGCTCGCCTCCAGTGCGGTAGATTGTGGGTTCATCGGTGGTGTATTGGTTAGCGTGGTCGCCTCCAGTGCGGCAGATTATGGGTTCATCGGTGGTGTAATCGTTAGCGTGCTCGCCTCCAGTGCGGTAGATCGTGGGTTCATCGGTGGTGTAATGGTTAGCGTGTTCGCCTCCAGTGCGGTAGATTGTGGGTTCATCTGTGGTGTAATGGTTAGCATGCTTGACTCCAGTGCGGTAGATCGTGGGTTCATCGGTGGTGTAATGGTTAGCGTGTTCGCCTCCAATAGGGTAGATTGTGGGTTCATCGGTGGTGTAATGGTTAGCGTGCTCGCCTCCAGTGCGGTAGATTGTGGGTTCATCGGTGGTGTAATGGTTAGCGTGCTCGCCTCCAGTGCGGTAGATTGTGGGTTCATCGGTGGTGTAATGGTTAGTGTGCTCGCCTACAGTGCGGTAGATTTTGGGTTCATCGGTGGTGTAATGGTTAGCGTGGTCGCCTCTGGTGCGGTAGATCATGGGTTCATCGGTGGTGTAATGGTTAGCGTGCTCGCCACCAGTGCGGTAGATCGTGGGTTCATCGGTGTTGTAATGGTTAGCGTGTTCGCCTCCAGTACGGTAGATTGTGGGTTCATCGGTGGTGTAATGGTTAGCGTGCTTTCCTCCAGTGCGGTAGATTGTGGGTTCATCGGTGGTGTAATGGTTAGCGTGGTCGCCTCCAGTGCGGTAGATCGTGGGTTCATCGGTGGTGTAATGGTTAGCGTACTCGACTCCAGTGCGGTAGATCATGGGTTCATCGGTGGTGCAATGGGTATCGTGCTCGACTACGGTGCGGTAGATTGTGGGTTCATCGGTGGTGTAATGTTTAGCGTGGTCGCCTCTAGTGCGGTAGATCATGGGTTCATCGGTGGTGTAATAGTTAGCGTGCTCGCCTCCAGTGCGGTAGATCATGGGTTCATCGGTGGTGTAATGGTCAGCGTGTTCGCCTCCAGTACGGTAGATTGTGGGTTCATCGGTGGTGTAATGGTTAGCGTGCTCGCCTCCAGTGCGGTAGATTGTGGGTTCATCGGTGGTGTAATGGTTAGCGTGCTCGCTTCCAGTGCGGTAGATCGTGGGTTCATCGGTGGTGTAATGGTTAGCGTGCTCGCTTACGGTGCGGTAGATTGTGGGTTCATCGGTGGTGTAATGGTTAGTGTGCTCGCCTACAGTGCGGTAGATTTTGGGTTCATCGGTGGTGTAATGGTTAGCGTGGTCGCCTCTAGTGCGGTAGATCATGGGTTCATCGGTGGTGTAATGGTTAGCGTGCTCGCCTCCAGTGCGGTAGATCGTGGGTTCATCGGTGGTGTAATGGTTAGCGTGTTCGCCTCCAGTACGGTAGATTGTGGGTTCATCGGTGGTGTAATGGTTAGCGTGCTCGCCTCCAGTGCGGTAGATTGTGGGTTCATCGGTGGTGTATTGGTTAGCGTGGTCGCCTCCAGTGCGGTAGATCATGGGTTCATCGGTGGTGTAATGGTTAGCGTGCTCGCCTCCAGCGCGGTAGATCGTGGGTTCATCGGTGGTGTAATGGTTAGCGTGTTCGCCTCCAATACGGTAGATTGTGGGTTCATCGGTGGTGTAATGGTTAGCGTGCTCGCCTCCAGTGCGGTATATTGTGGGTTCATCGGTGGTGTATTGGTTAGCGTGGTCGCCTCCAGTGCGGCAGATTATGGGTTCATCGGTGGTGTAATCGTTAGCGTGCTCGCTTCCAGTACGGTAGATCGTGGGTTCATCGGTGGTGTAATGGTTAGCGTGTTCGCCTCCAGTGCGGTAGATCATGGGTTCATCGGTGGTGTAATGGTTAGCGTGTTCGCCTCCAGTACGGTAGATTGTGGGTTCATCGGTGGTGTAATGGTTAGCGTGCTCGCCTCCAGTGCGGTAGATTGTGGGTTCATCGGTGGTGTAATCGTTAGCGTGCTCGCCTACAGTGCGGTAGATCGTGGGTTCATCGGTGGTGTAATGGTTAGCGTCTTCGCCTCCAGTGCGGTATATTGTGGGTTCATCGGTGGTGTAATGGTTAGCATGCTCGCCTCCAGTGCGGTAGATTGTGGGTTCATCGGTGGTGTAATGGTTAGCGTGCTCGCTTCCAGTGCGGTAGATCGTGGGTTCATCGGTGGTGTAATGGTTAGCGTGCTCGCTTACGGTGCGGTAGATTGTGGGTTCATCGGTGGTGTAAAGGTTAGTGTGCTCGTCTACAGTGCGGTAGATTTTGGGTTCATCGGTGGTGTAATGGTTAGCGTGGTCGCCTCTAGTGCGGTAGATCATGGGTTCATCGGTGGTGTAATGGTTAGCGTGCTCGCCTCCAGTGCGGTAGATCGTGGGTTCATCGGTGGTGTAATGGTTAGCGTGTTCGCCTCCAGTACGGTAGATTGTGGGTTCATCGGTGGTGTAATGGTTAGCGTGCTCGCCTCCAGTGCGGTAGATTGTGGGTTCATCGGTGGTGTATTGGTTAGCGTGGTCGCCTCCAGTGCGGTAGATCATGGGTTCATCGGTGGTGTAATGGTTAGCGTTCTCGCCTCCAGTGCGGTAGATCGTGGGTTCATCGGTGGTGTAATGGTTAGCGTGTTCGCCTCCAATAGGGTAGATTGTGGGTTCATCGGTGGTGTAATGGTTAGCGTGCTCGCCTCCAGTGCGGTATATTGTGGGTTCATCGGTGGTGTATTGGTTAGCGTGGTCGCCTCCAGTGCGGCAGATTATGGGTTCATCGGTGGTGTAATCGTTTGCGTGCTCGCCTCCAGTGCGGTAGATCGTGGGTTCATCGGTGGTGTATTGGTTAGCGTGTTCGCCTCCAGTGCGGTAGATTGTGGGTTCATCGGTGGTGTAATGGTTAGCATGCTTGACTCCAGTGCGGTAGATTGTGGGTTCATTGGTGGTGTAATGGTTAGCGTGGTCGCCTCCAGTGCGGTAGATTGTGCGTTCATTGGTGGTGTAATGGTTAGCGTGCTCGCGTCCAGTGCGGTAAATCGTGGGTTCAACGGTGGTGTAATGGTTATCGTGTTCGCCTCCAGTGCGGTAGATTGTGGGTTCATCGGTAGTGTAATGGTTAGCGTGCTCGCCTCCAGTGCGGTAGATTGTGGGTTCATCGGTGGTGTAATGGTTAGTGTGCTCGCATACAGTGCGGTAGATTTTGGGTTCATCGGTGGTGTAATGGTTAGCGTGGTCGCCTCTAGTGTGGTAGATCATGGGTTCATCGGTGGTGTAATGGTTAGCGTGCTCGCCTCCATTGCGGTAGATCGTGGCTTCTTCGGTGGTGTAATGGTTAGCGTGGTCGCCTCTAGTGCGGTAGATCATGGGATCATCGGTGGTGTAATGGTTAGCGTGCTCGCCTCCAGTGCGGTAGATCGTGGGTTCATCGGTGGTGTAATGGTTAGCGTTTACGCCTCCAGTACGGTAGATTGTGGGTTCATCGGTGGTGTAAAGGTTAGTGTGCTCGTCTACAGTGCGGTAGATTTTGGGTTCATCGGTGGTGTAATGGTTAGCGTGGTCGCCTCTAGTGCGGTAGATCATGGGTTCATCGGTGGTGTAATGGTTAGCGTGCTCGCCTCCAGTGCGGTAGATCGTGGGTTCATTGGTGGTGTAATGGTTAGCGTGTTCGCCTCCAGTACGGTAGATTGTGGGTTCATCGGTGGTGTAATGGTTAGCGTGCTCGCCTCCAGTGCGGTAGATTGTGGGTTCATCGGTGGTGTATTGGTTAGCGTGGTCGCCTCCAGTGCGGTAGATCATGGGTTCATCGGTGGTGTAATGGTTAGCGTGCTCGCCTCCAGTGCGGTAGATCGTGGGTTCATCGGTGGTGTAATGGTTAGCGTGTTCGCCTCCAATAGGGTAGATTGTGGGTTCATCGGTGGTGTAATGGTTAGCGTGCTCGCCTCCAGTGCGGTATATTGTGGGTTCATCGGTGGTGTATTGGTTAGCGTGGTCGCCTCCAGTGCGGCAGATTATGGGTTCATCGGTGGTGTAATCGTTAGCGTGCTCGCCTCCAGTGCGGTTGATCGTGGGTTCATCGGTGGTGTAATGGTTAGCGTGTTCGCCTCCAGTGCGGTAGATTGTGGGTTCATCGGTGGTGTAATGGTTAGCATGCTTGACTCCAGTGCGGTAGATTGTGGGTTCATCGGTGGTGTAATGGTTAGCGTGGTCGCCTCCAGTGCGGTAGATTGTGCGTTCATCGGTGGTGTAATGGTTAGCGTGCTCGCGTCCAGTGCGGTAGATCGTGGGTTCAACGGTGGTGTAATGGTTATCGTGTTCGCCTCCAGTGCGGTAGATTGTGGGTTCATCGGTGGTGTAATGGTTAGCGTGCTCGCCTCCAGTGCGGTAGATTGTGGGTTCATCGGTGGTGTAATGGTTAGTGTGCTCGCATACAGTGCGGTAGATTTTGGGTTCATCGGTGGTGTAATGGTTAGCGTGGTCGCCTCTAGTGCGGTAGATCATGGGATCATCGGTGGTGTAATGGTTAGCGTGCTCGCCTCCAGTGCGGTAGATCGTGGGTTCATCGGTGGTGTAATGGTTAGCGTGTTCGCCTCCAGTACGGTAGATTGTGGGTTCATCGGTGGTGTAATGGTTAGCGTGCTCGCCTCCAGTGCGGTAGATTGTGGGTTCATCGGTGGTGTATTGGTTAGCGTGGTCGCCTCCAGTGCGGTAGATCATGGGTTCATCGGTGGTGTAATGGTTAGCGTGCTCGCCTCCAGTGCGGTAGATCGTGGGTTAATCGGTGGTGTAATGGTTAGCGTGTTCGCCTCCAATAGGGTAGATTGTGGGTTCATCGGTGGTGTAATGGTTAGCGTGCTCGCCTCCAGTGCGGTATATTGTGGGTTCATCGGTGGTGTATTGGTTAGCGTGGTCGCCTCCAGTGCGGCAGATTATGGGTTCATCGGTGGTGTAATCGTTAGCGTGGTCGCCTCTAGTGCGGCAGATTATGGGTTCATCGGTGGTGTAAGGGTTAGCATGCTTGACTCCAGTGCGGTAGATTGTGGGTTCATCGGTGATGTAATGGTTAGCGTGGTCGCCTCCAGTGCGGTAGATTGTGGGTTCATTGGTGGTGTAATGGTTAGCCTGCTCGCCTCCAGTGCGGTAGATTGTGGGTTCATCGGTGGTGCAATGGGTATCGTGCTCGACTACGGTGCGGTAGATTATGGGTTCATCGGTGGTGTAATGGTTAGCGTGGTCGCCTTTAGTGCGGTAGATCATGGGTTCATCGGTGGTGTAATAGTTAGCGTGCTCGCCTCCAGTGCGGTAGATCATGGGTTCATCGGTGGTGTAATGGTTAGCGTGTTCGCCTCCAGTACGGTAGATTGTGGGTTCATCGGTGGTGTAATGGTTAGCGTGCTCGCCTCCAGTGTGGTAGATCGTGGGTTCATCGGTGGTGTAATCGTTAGCGTGCTCGCCTCCAGTGCGGTAGATCGTGGGTTCATCGGTGGTGTAATGGTTAGCGTCTTCGCCTCCAGTGCGGTAGATTGTGGGTTCATCGGTGGTGTAATGGTTAGCATGCTCGCCTCCAGTGCGGTAGATTGTGGGTTCATCGGTGGTGTAATGGTTAGCGTGCTCGCTTCCAGTGCGGTAGATCGTGGGTTCATCGGTGGTGTAATGGTTAGCGTGCTCGCCTACAGTGCGGTAGATTGTGGGTTCATCGGTGGTGTAATGGTTAGCGTGCTCGCCTCCAGTGCGGTAGATTGTGGGTTCATCGGTGGTGTAATGGTTAGTGTGCTCGCCTACAGTGCGGTAGATTTTGGGTTCATCGGTGGTGTAATGGTTAGCGTGGTCGCCTCTAGTGCGGTAGATCATGGGTTCATCGGTGGTGTAATGGTTAGCGTGCTCGCCTCCAGTGCGGTAGATCGTGGGTTCATCGGTGGTGTAATGGTTAGCGTGTTCGCCTCCAGTACGGTAGATTGTGGGTTCATCGGTGGTGTAATGGTTACCGTGCTCGCCTCCAGTGCGGTAGATTGTGGGTTCATCGGTGGTGTATTGGTTAGCGTGGTCGCCTCCAGTGCGGTAGATCATGGGTTCATCGGTGGTGTAATGGTTAGCGTGCTCGCCTCCAGTGCGGTAGATCGTGGGTTCATCGGTGGTGTAATGGTTAGCGTGTTCGCCTCCAGTACGGTAGATTGTGGGTTCATCGGTAGGGTAATGGTTAGCGTGCTCGCCTCCAGTGCGATAGATTGTGGGTCCATCGGTGGTGTAATGGTTAGCTAGGTCGCCTCCAGTGCGGTAGATCGTGGGTTCATCGGTGGTGTAATGGTTAGCGTGCTCGCCTCCAGTGCAGTAGATCATGGGTTCATCGGTGGTGTAATGGTTAGCGTGCTCGCCTACGTGCGGTAGATTGTGGGTTCATCGGTGGTGTAATGGTTAGCGTGCTCGCCTCCAGTGCGTTAGATTGTGGGTTCATCTGTGGTGCAATGGTTAGCGTGCTCGCCTACGGTGCGGTAGATTGTGGGTTCACCGGTGGTGTAATGGTTAGCGTGGTCGCCTCTAGTGCGGTAGATCATGGGTTCATCGGTGGTGTAATGGTTAGCGTGCTCGCCTCCAGTGCGGTAGATCGTGGTTTCATCGGTGGTGTAATGGTTAGCGTGTTCGCCTCAGGTACGGTAGATTGTGGGTTCATCGGTGTTGTAATCGTTAGCGTGCTCGCCTCCAGTGCGGTAGATTGTGGGTTCATCGGTGGTGTATTGGTTAGCGTGGTCGCCTCCAGTGCGCAGATCATGGGTTCATCGGTGGTGTAATCGTTAGCGTGCTCGCCTCCGGTGCGGTACATTGTGGTTTCATCGGTGGTGTAATGGTTAGCGTGTTCGCCTCCAGTGCGGTAGATTGTGGGTTCATCGGTGGTGTAATGGTTAGCATGCTCGCCTCCAGTGCGGTAGATTGTGCGTTCATCGGTGGTGTAATGGTTAGCGTGCTCGCCTCCAGTGCGGTAGATCGTGGGTTCATCGGTGGTGTAATTGTTAGCGTACTCGCCTACGGTGCGGTAGATTGTGGGTTCATCGGTGGTGTAATGGTTAGCGTGCTCGCCTCCAGTGCGGTAGATTGTGGGTTCATCGGTGGTGTAATGGTTAGCGTGCTCGCCTGCGGTGCGGTAGATTGTGGGTTCATCGGTGGTGTAATGGTTAGCGTGGTCGCCTCCAGTGCTGTAGATCATGGGTTCATCGGTGGTGTAATTGTTAGCGTGCTCGCCTCCAGTGCGGTAGATCGTGGGTTCATCGGTGGTGTAATGGTTAGCGTGTTCGCCTCCAGTACGGTAGATTGTGGGTTCATCGGTGGTGTAATGGTTAGCGTGCTCGCCTCCAGTGCGGTAGATCATAGGTTCATCGGTGGTGTAATGGTTAGCGTGTTCGCCTCCAGTATGGTAGATTGTGGGTTCATCGGTGGTTTAATCGTTAGCGTGCTCGCCTCCAGTGCGGTAGATTGTGGGTTCATCGGTGGTGTAATGGTTAGTGTGCTCGCCTACAGTGCGGTAGATTTTGGGTTCATCGGTGGTGTAATGGTTAGCGTGGTCGCCTCTAGTGCGGTAGATCATGGGTTCATCGGTGGTGTAATGGTTAGCGTGCTCGCCTCCAGTGCGGTAGATCGTGGGTTCATCGGTGGTGTAATGGTTAGCGTGTTCGCCTCCAGTACGGTAGATTGTGGGTTCATCGGTGGTGTAATGGTTACCGTGCTCGCCTCCAGTGCGGTAGATTGTGGGTTCATCGGTGGTGTATTGGTTAGCGTGGTCGCCTCCAGTGCGGTAGATCATGGGTTCATCGGTGGTGTAATGGTTAGCGTGCTCGCCTCCAGTGCGGTAGATCGTGGGTTCATCGGTGGTGTAATGGTTAGCGTGTTCGCCTCCAGTACGGTAGATTGTGGGTTCATCGGTAGGGTAATGGTTAGCGTGCTCGCCTCCAGTGCGATAGATTGTGGGTCCATCGGTGGTGTAATGGTTAGCTAGGTCGCCTCCAGTGCGGTAGATCGTGGGTTCATCGGTGGTGTAATGGTTAGCGTGCTCGCCTCCAGTGCAGTAGATCATGGGTTCATCGGTGGTGTAATGGTTAGCGTGCTCGCCTACGTGCGGTAGATTGTGGGTTCATCGGTGGTGTAATGGTTAGCGTGCTCGCCTCCAGTGCGTTAGATTGTGGGTTCATCTGTGGTGCAATGGTTAGCGTGCTCGCCTACGGTGCGGTAGATTGTGGGTTCACCGGTGGTGTAATGGTTAGCGTGGTCGCCTCTAGTGCGGTAGATCATGGGTTCATCGGTGGTGTAATGGTTAGCGTGCTCGCCTCCAGTGCGGTAGATCGTGGTTTCATCGGTGGTGTAATGGTTAGCGTGTTCGCCTCAGGTACGGTAGATTGTGGGTTCATCGGTGTTGTAATCGTTAGCGTGCTCGCCTCCAGTGCGATAGATTGTGGGTTCATCGGTGGTGTATTGGTTAGCGTGGTCGCCTCCAGTGCGCAGATCATGGGTTCATCGGTGGTGTAATCGTTAGCGTGCTCGCCTCCGGTGCGGTACATTGTGGTTTCATCGGTGGTGTAATGGTTAGCGTGTTCGCCTCCAGTGCGGTAGATTGTGGGTTCATCGGTGGTGTAATGGTTAGCATGCTCGCCTCCAGTGCGGTAGATTGTGCATTCATCGGTGGTGTAATGGTTAGCGTGCTCGCCTCCAGTGCGGTAGATCGTGGGTTCATCGGTGGTGTAATTGTTAGCGTACTCGCCTACGGTGCGGTAGATTGTGGGTTCATCGGTGGTGTAATGGTTAGCGTGCTCGCCTCCAGTGCGGTAGATTGTGGGTTCATCGGTGGTGTAATGGTTAGCGTGCTCGCCTGCGGTGCGGTAGATTGTGGGTTCATCGGTGGTGTAATGGTTAGCGTGGTCGCCTCCAGTGCTGTAGACCATGGGTTCATCGGTGGTGTAATTGTTAGCGTGCTCGCCTCCAGTGCGGTAGATCGTGGGTTCATCGGTGGTGTAATGGTTAGCGTGCTCGCCTCCAGTACGGTAGATTGTGGGTTCATCGGTGGTGTAATGGTTAGCGTGCTCGCCTCCAGTGCGGTAGATCGTGGGTTCATCGGTGGTGTATTGGTTAGCGTGGTCTCCTCTAGTGCGGTAGATCATGGTTTCACCGGTGGTGTAATGGTTAGCGTGCTCGCCTCCAGTGCGGTAGATCGTGGGTTCATCGGTGGTGTAATGGTTAGCGTGTTTGCCTCCAATAGGGTAGATTGTGGGTTCATCGGTGGTGTAATGGTTAGCGTGCTCGCCTCCAGTGCGGTAGATTGTGGGTTCATCGGTGGTGTATTGGTTAGCGTGGTCGCCTCCAGTGCGGCAGATTATGGGTTCATCGGTGGTGTAATCGTTAGCGTGCTCGCCTCCAGTGCGGTAGATCGTGGGTTCATCGGTGGTGTAATGGTTAGCGTGTTCGCCTCCAGTGCGGTAGATTGTGGGTTCATCTGTGGTGTAATGGTTAGCATGCTTGACTCCAGTGCGGTAGATTGTGGGTTCATCGGTGGTGTAATGGTTAGCGTGGTCGCCTCCAGTGCGGTAGATTGTGCGTTCATCGGTGGTGTAATGGTTAGCGTGCTCGCGTCCAGTGCGGTAGATCGTGGGTTCATCGGTGGTGTAATGGTTATCGTCATCGCCTACGGTGCGGTAGATCATGGGTTCATCGGTGGTGTAATGGTTAGCGTGCTCGCCTCCAGTGCGGTAGATTGTGGGTTCATCGGTGGTGTAATGGTTAGTGTGTTCGCCTACAGTGCGTTATATTTTGGGTTCATCGGTGGTGTAATGGTTAGCGTGGTCGCCTCTAGTGCGGTAGATCATGGGTTCATCGGTGGTGTTATGGTTAGCGTGCTCGCCTCCAGTGCGGTAGATCGTGGGTTCATCGGGGGTGTAATGGTTAGCGTGTTCGCCTCCAGTACGGTAGATTGTGGGTTCATCGGTGGTGTAATGGTTAGCGTGCTTGCCTCCAGTGCGGTAGATTGTGGGTTCATCGGTGGTGTAATGGTTAGCGTGCTCTCCTCCAGTGCGGTAGATTGTGGGTTCATCGGTGGTGTATTGGTTAGCGTGGTCTCCTCTAGTGCGGTAGATCATGGTTTCATCGGTGGTGTAATGGTTAGCGTGCTCGCCTCCAGTGCGGTAGATCGTGGGTTCATCGGTGGTGTAATGGTTAGCCTGTTTGCCTCCAATAGGGTAGATTGTGGGTTCATCGGTGGTGTAATGGTTAGCGTGCTCGCCTCCAGTGCGGTAGATTGTGGGTTCATCGGTGGTGTATTGGTTAGCGTGGTCGCCTCCAGTGCGGCAGATTATGGGTTCATCGGTGGTGTAATCGTTAGCGTGCTCGCCTCCAGTGCGGTAGATCGTGGGTTCATCGGTGGTGTAATGGTTAGCGTGTTCGCCTCCAGTGCGGTAGATTGTGGGTTCATCTGTGGTATAATGGTTAGCATGCTTGACTCCAGTGCGGTAGATCGTGGGTTCATCGGTGGTGTAATGGTTAGCGTGTTCGCCTCCAATAGGGTAGATTGTGGGTTCATCGGTGGTGTAATGGTTAGCGTGCTCGCCTCCAGTGCGGTAGATTGTGGGTTCATCGGTGGTGTAATGGTTAGCGTGCTCGCCTCCAGTGCGGTAGATTGTGGGTTCATCGGTGGTGTAATGGTTAGTGTGCTCGCCTACAGTGCGGTAGATTTTGGGTTCATCGGTGGTGTAATGGTTAGCGTGGTCGCCTCTGGTGCGGTAGATCATGGGTTCATCGGTGGTGTAATGGTTAGCGTGCTCGCCACCAGTGCGGTAGATCGTGGGTTCATCGGTGTTGTAATGGTTAGCGTGTTCGCCTCCAGTACGGTAGATTGTGGGTTCATCGGTGGTGTAATGGTTAGCGTGCTTTCCTCCAGTGCGGTAGATTGTGGGTTCATCGGTGGTGTAATGGTTAGCGTGGTCGCCTCCAGTGCGGTAGATCGTGGGTTCATCGGTGGTGTAATGGTTAGCGTACTCGACTCCAGTGCGGTAGATCATGGGTTCATCGGTGGTGCAATGGGTATCGTGCTCGACTACGGTGCGGTAGATTGTGGGTTCATCGGTGGTGTAATGTTTAGCGTGGTCGCCTCTAGTGCGGTAGATCATGGGTTCATCGGTGGTGTAATAGTTAGCGTGCTCGCCTCCAGTGCGGTAGATCATGGGTTCATCGGTGGTGTAATGGTTAGCGTGTTCGCCTCCAGTACGGTAGATTGTGGGTTCATCGGTGGTGTAATGGTTAGCGTGCTCGCCTCCAGTGCGGTGGATTGTGGGTTCATCGGTGGTGTAATGGTTAGCGTGCTCGCTTCCAGTGCCGTAGATCGTGGGTTCATCGGTGGTGTAATGGTTAGCGTGCTCGCTTACGGTGCGGTAGATTGTGGGTTCATCGGTGGTGTAATGGTTAGTGTGCTCGCCTACAGTGCGGTAGATTTTGGGTTCATCGGTGGTGTAATGGTTAGCGTGGTCGCCTCTAGTGCGGTAGATCATGGGTTCATCGGTGGTGTAATGGTTAGCGTGCTCGCCTCCAGTGCGGTAGATCGTGGGTTCATCGGTGGTGTAATGGTTAGCGTGTTCGCCTCCAGTACGGTAGATTGTGGGTTCATCGGTGGTGTAATGGTTAGCGTGCTCGCCTCCAGTGCGGTAGATTGTGGGTTCATCGGTGGTGTATTGGTTAGCGTGGTCGCCTCCAGTGCGGTAGATCATGGGTTCATCGGTGGTGTAATGGTTAGCGTGCTCGCCTCCAGCGCGGTAGATCGTGGGTTCATCGGTGGTGTAATGGTTAGCGTGTTCGCCTCCAATACGGTAGATTGTGGGTTCATCGGTGGTGTAATGGTTAGCGTGCTCGCCTCCAGTGCGGTATATTGTGGGTTCATCGGTGGTGTATTGGTTAGCGTGGTCGCCTCCAGTGCGGCAGATTATGGGTTCATCGGTGGTGTAATCGTTAGCGTGCTCGCTTCCAGTACGGTAGATCGTGGGTTCATCGGTGGTGTAATGGTTAGCGTGTTCGCCTCCAGTGCGGTAGATCATGGGTTCATCGGTGGTGTAATGGTTAGCGTGTTCGCCTCCAGTACGGTAGATTGTGGGTTCATCGGTGGTGTAATGGTTAGCGTGCTCGCCTCCAGTGCGGTAGATTGTGGGTTCATCGGTGGTGTAATCGTTAGCGTGCTCGCCTACAGTGCGGTAGATCGTGGGTTCATCGGTGGTGTAATGGTTAGCGTCTTCGCCTCCAGTGCGGTATATTGTGGGTTCATCGGTGGTGTAATGGTTAGCATGCTCGCCTCCAGTGCGGTAGATTGTGGGTTCATCGGTGGTGTAATGGTTAGCGTGCTCGCTTCCAGTGCGGTAGATCGTGGGTTCATCGGTGGTGTAATGGTTAGCGTGCTCGCTTACGGTGCGGTAGATTGTGGGTTCATCGGTGGTGTAAAGGTTAGTGTGCTCGTCTACAGTGCGGTAGATTTTGGGTTCATCGGTGGTGTAATGGTTAGCGTGGTCGCCTCTAGTGCGGTAGATCATGGGTTCATCGGTGGTGTAATGGTTAGCGTGCTCGCCTCCAGTGCGGTAGATCGTGGGTTCATCGGTGGTGTAATGGTTAGCGTGTTCGCCTCCAGTACGGTAGATTGTGGGTTCATCGGTGGTGTAATGGTTAGCGTGCTCGCCTCCAGTGCGGTAGATTGTGGGTTCATCGGTGGTGTATTGGTTAGCGTGGTCGCCTCCAGTGCGGTAGATCATGGGTTCATCGGTGGTGTAATGGTTAGCGTTCTCGCCTCCAGTGCGGTAGATCGTGGGTTCATCGGTGGTGTAATGGTTAGCGTGTTCGCCTCCAATAGGGTAGATTGTGGGTTCATCGGTGGTGTAATGGTTAGCGTGCTCGCCTCCAGTGCGGTATATTGTGGGTTCATCGGTGGTGTATTGGTTAGCGTGGTCGCCTCCAGTGCGGCAGATTATGGGTTCATCGGTGGTGTAATCGTTAGCGTGCTCGCCTCCAGTGCGGTAGATCGTGGGTTCATCGGTGGTGTATTGGTTAGCGTGTTCGCCTCCAGTGCGGTAGATTGTGGGTTCATCGGTGGTGTAATGGTTAGCATGCTTGACTCCAGTGCGGTAGATTGTGGGTTCATTGGTGGTGTAATGGTTAGCGTGGTCGCCTCCAGTGCGGTAGATTGTGCGTTCATCGGTGGTGTAATGGTTAGCGTGCTCGCGTCCAGTGCGGTAAATCGTGGGTTCAACGGTGGTGTAATGGTTATCGTGTTCGCCTCCAGTGCGGTAGATTGTGGGTTCATCGGTAGTGTAATGGTTAGCGTGCTCGCCTCCAGTGCGGTAGATTGTGGGTTCATCGGTGGTGTAATGGTTAGTGTGCTCGCATACAGTGCGGTAGATTTTGGGTTCATCGGTGGTGTAATGGTTAGCGTGGTCGCCTCTAGTGTGGTAGATCATGGGTTCATCGGTGGTGTAATGGTTAGCGTGCTCGCCTCCAGTGCGGTAGATCGTGGCTTCTTCGGTGGTGTAATGGTTAGCGTGGTCGCCTCTAGTGCGGTAGATCATGGGATCATCGGTGGTGTAATGGTTAGCGTGCTCGCCTCCAGTGCGGTAGATCGTGGGTTCATCGGTGGTGTAATGGTTAGCGTGTACGCCTCCAGTACGGTAGATTGTGGGTTCATCGGTGGTGTAAAGGTTAGTGTGCTCGTCTACAGTGCGGTAGATTTTGGGTTCATCGGTGGTGTAATGGTTAGCGTGGTCGCCTCTAGTGCGGTAGATCATGGGTTCATCGGTGGTGTAATGGTTAGCGTGCTCGCCTCCAGTGCGGTAGATCGTGGGTTCATTGGTGGTGTAATGGTTAGCGTGTTCGCCTCCAGTACGGTAGATTGTGGGTTCATCGGTGGTGTAATGGTTAGCGTGCTCGCCTCCAGTGCGGTAGATTGTGGGTTCATCGGTGGTGTATTGGTTAGCGTGGTCGCCTCCAGTGCGGTAGATCATGGGTTCATCGGTGGTGTAATGGTTAGCGTGCTCGCCTCCAGTGCGGTAGATCGTGGGTTCATCGGTGGTGTAATGGTTAGCGTGTTCGCCTCCAATAGGGTAGATTGTGGGTTCATCGGTGGTGTAATGGTTAGCGTGCTCGCCTCCAGTGCGGTATATTGTGGGTTCATCGGTGGTGTATTGGTTAGCGTGGTCGCCTCCAGTGCGGCAGATTATGGGTTCATCGGTGGTGTAATCGTTAGCGTGCTCGCCTCCAGTGCGGTTGATCGTGGGTTCATCGGTGGTGTAATGGTTAGCGTGTTCGCCTCCAGTGCGGTAGATTGTGGGTTCATCGGTGGTGTAATGGTTAGCATGCTTGACTCCAGTGCGGTAGATTGTGGGTTCATCGGTGGTGTAATGGTTAGCGTGGTCGCCTCCAGTGCGGTAGATTGTGCGTTCATCGGTGGTGTAATGGTTAGCGTGCTCGCGTCCAGTGCGGTAGATCGTGGGTTCAACGGTGGTGTAATGGTTATCGTGTTCGCCTCCAGTGCGGTAGATTGTGGGTTCATCGGTGGTGTAATGGTTAGCGTGCTCGCCTCCAGTGCGGTAGATTGTGGGTTCATCGGTGGTGTAATGGTTAGTGTGCTCGCATACAGTGCGGTAGATTTTGGGTTCATCGGTGGTGTAATGGTTAGCGTGGTCGCCTCTAGTGCGGTAGATCATGGGATCATCGGTGGTGTAATGGTTAGCGTGCTCGCCTCCAGTGCGGTAGATCGTGGGTTCATCGGTGGTGTAATGGTTAGCGTGTTCGCCTCCAGTACGGTAGATTGTGGGTTCATCGGTGGTGTAATGGTTAGCGTGCTCGCCTCCAGTGCGGTAGATTGTGGGTTCATCGGTGGTGTATTGGTTAGCGTGGTCGCCTCCAGTGCGGTAGATCATGGGTTCATCGGTGGTGTAATGGTTAGCGTGCTCGCCTCCAGTGCGGTAGATCGTGGGTTAATCGGTGGTGTAATGGTTAGCGTGTTCGCCTCCAATAGGGTAGATTGTGGGTTCATCGGTGGTGTAATGGTTAGCGTGCTCGCCTCCAGTGCGGTATATTGTGGGTTCATCGGTGGTGTATTGGTTAGCGTGGTCGCCTCCAGTGCGGCAGATTATGGGTTCATCGGTGGTGTAATCGTTAGCGTGGTCGCCTCTAGTGCGGCAGATTATGGGTTCATCGGTGGTGTAAGGGTTAGCATGCTTGACTCCAGTGCGGTAGATTGTGGGTTCATCGGTGATGTAATGGTTAGCGTGGTCGCCTCCAGTGCGGTAGATTGTTGGTTCATTGGTGGTGTAATGGTTAGCCTGCTCGCCTCCAGTGCGGTAGATTGTGGGTTCATCGGTGGTGCAATGGGTATCGTGCTCGACTACGGTGCGGTAGATTGTGGGTTCATCGGTGGTGTAATGGTTAGCGTGGTCGCCTCTAGTGCGGTAGATCATGGGTTCATCGGTGGTGTAATAGTTAGCGTGCTCGCCTCCAGTGCGGTAGATCATGGGTTCATCGGTGGTGTAATGGTTAGCGTGTTCGCCTCCAGTACGGTAGATTGTGGGTTCATCGGTGGTGTAATGGTTAGCGTGCTCGCCTCCAGTGTGGTAGATTGTGGGTTCATCGGTGGTGTAATCGTTAGCGTGCTCGCCTCCAGTGCGGTAGATCGTGGGTTCATCGGTGGTGTAATGGTTAGCGTCTTCGCCTCCAGTGCGGTAGATTGTGGGTTCATCGGTGGTGTAATGGTTAGCATGCTCGCCTCCAGTGCGGTAGATTGTGGGTTCATCGGTGGTGTAATGGTTAGCGTGCTCGCTTCCAGTGCGGTAGATCGTGGGTTCATCGGTGGTGTAATGGTTAGCGTGCTCGCCTACAGTGCGGTAGATTGTGGGTTCATCGGTGGTGTAATGGTTAGCGTGCTCGCCTCCAGTGCGGTAGATTGTGGGTTCATCGGTGGTGTAATGGTTAGTGTGCTCGCCTACAGTGCGGTAGATTTTGGGTTCATCGGTGGTGTAATGGTTAGCGTGGTCGCCTCTAGTGCGGTAGATCATGGGTTCATCGGTGGTGTAATGGTTAGCGTGCTCGCCTCCAGTGCGGTAGATCGTGGGTTCATCGGTGGTGTAATGGTTAGCGTGTTCGCCTCCAGTACGGTAGATTGTGGGTTCATCGGTGGTGTAATGGTTACCGTGCTCGCCTCCAGTGCGGTAGATTGTGGGTTCATCGGTGGTGTATTGGTTAGCGTGGTCGCCTCCAGTGCGGTAGATCATGGGTTCATCGGTGGTGTAATGGTTAGCGTGCTCGCCTCCAGTGCGGTAGATCGTGGGTTCATCGGTGGTGTAATGGTTAGCGTGTTCGCCTCCAGTACGGTAGATTGTGGGTTCATCGGTAGGGTAATGGTTAGCGTGCTCGCCTCCAGTGCGATAGATTGTGGGTCCATCGGTGGTGTAATGGTTAGCTAGGTCGCCTCCAGTGCGGTAGATCGTGGGTTCATCGGTGGTGTAATGGTTAGCGTGCTCGCCTCCAGTGCAGTAGATCATGGGTTCATCGGTGGTGTAATGGTTAGCGTGCTCGCCTACGTGCGGTAGATTGTGGGTTCATCGGTGGTGTAATGGTTAGCGTGCTCGCCTCCAGTGCGTTAGATTGTGGGTTCATCTGTGGTGCAATGGTTAGCGTGCTCGCCTACGGTGCGGTAGATTGTGGGTTCACCGGTGGTGTAATGGTTAGCGTGGTCGCCTCTAGTGCGGTAGATCATGGGTTCATCGGTGGTGTAATGGTTAGCGTGCTCGCCTCCAGTGCGGTAGATCGTGGTTTCATCGGTGGTGTAATGGTTAGCGTGTTCGCCTCAGGTACGGTAGATTGTGGGTTCATCGGTGTTGTAATCGTTAGCGTGCTCGCCTCCAGTGCGGTAGATTGTGGGTTCATCGGTGGTGTATTGGTTAGCGTGGTCGCCTCCAGTGCGCAGATCATGGGTTCATCGGTGGTGTAATCGTTAGCGTGCTCGCCTCCGGTGCGGTACATTGTGGTTTCATCGGTGGTGTAATGGTTAGCGTGTTCGCCTCCAGTGCGGTAGATTGTGGGTTCATCGGTGGTGTAATGGTTAGCATGCTCGCCTCCAGTGCGGTAGATTGTGGGTTCATCGGTGGTGTAATGGTTAGCGTGCTCACCTCCAGTGCGGTAGATCGTGGGTTCATCGGTGGTGTAATGGTTAGCATGCTCGCCTCCAGTGCGGTAGATTGTGCGTTCATCGGTGGTGTAATGGTTAGCGTGCTCACCTCCAGTGCGGTAGATCGTGGGTTCATCGGTGGTGTAATGGTTAGCGTGCTCGCCTCCAGTGCGGTAGATTGTGGGTTCATCGGTGGTGTAATGGTTAGCGTGCTCGCCTGCGGTGCGGTAGATTGTGGGTTCATCGGTGGTGTAATGGTTAGCGTGGTCGGCTCCAGTGCTGTAGATCATGGGTTCATCGGTGGTGTAATTGTTAGCGTGCTCGCCTCCAGTGCGGTAGATCGTGGGTTCATCGGTGGTGTAATGGTTAGCGTGTTCGCCTCCAGTACGGTAGATTGTGGGTTCATCGGTGGTGTAATGGTTAGCGTGCTCGCCTCCAGTGCGGTAGATCATAGGTTCATCGGTGGTGTAATGGTTAGCGTGTTCGCCTCCAGTATGGTAGATTGTGGGTTCATCGGTGGTTTAATCGTTAGCGTGCTCGCCTCCAGTGCGGTAGATTGTGGGTTCATCGGTGGTGTAATGGTTAGTGTGCTCGCCTACAGTGCGGTAGATTTTGGGTTCATCGGTGGTGTAATGGTTAGCGTGGTCGCCTCTAGTGCGGTAGATCATGGGTTCATCGGTGGTGTAATGGTTAGCGTGCTCGCCTCCAGTGCGGTAGATCGTGGGTTCATCGGTGGTGTAATGGTTAGCGTGTTCGCCTCCAGTACGGTAGATTGTGGGTTCATCGGTGGTGTAATGGTTACCGTGCTCGCCTCCATTGCGGTAGATTGTGGGTTCATCGGTGGTGTATTGGTTAGCGTGGTCGCCTCCAGTGCGGTAGATCATGGGTTCATCGGTGGTGTAATGGTTAGCGTGCTCGCCTCCAGTGCGGTAGATCGTGGGTTCATCGGTGGTGTAATGGTTAGCGTGTTCGCCTCCAGTACGGTAGATTGTGGGTTCATCGGTAGGGTAATGGTTAGCGTGCTCGCCTCCAGTGCGATAGATTGTGGGTCCATCGGTGGTGTAATGGTTAGCTAGGTCGCCTCCAGTGCGGTAGATCGTGGGTTCATCGGTGGTGTAATGGTTAGCGTGCTCGCCTCCAGTGCAGTAGATCATGGGTTCATCGGTGGTGTAATGGTTAGCGTGCTCGCCTACGTGCGGTAGATTGTGGGTTCATCGGTGGTGTAATGGTTAGCGTGCTCGCCTCCAGTGCGTTAGATTGTGGGTTCATCTGTGGTGCAATGGTTAGCGTGCTCGCCTACGGTGCGGTAGATTGTGGGTTCACCGGTGGTGTAATGGTTAGCGTGGTCGCCTCTAGTGCGGTAGATCATGGGTTCATCGGTGGTGTAATGGTTAGCGTGCTCGCCTCCAGTGCGGTAGATCGTGGTTTCATCGGTGGTGTAATGGTTAGCGTGTTCGCCTCAGGTACGGTAGATTGTGGGTTCATCGGTGTTGTAATCGTTAGCGTGCTCGCCTCCAGTGCGATAGATTGTGGGTTCATCGGTGGTGTATTGGTTAGCGTGGTCGCCTCCAGTGCGCAGATCATGGGTTCATCGGTGGTGTAATCGTTAGCGTGCTCGCCTCCGGTGCGGTACATTGTGGTTTCATCGGTGGTGTAATGGTTAGCGTGTTCGCCTCCAGTGCGGTAGATTGTGGGTTCATCGGTGGTGTAATGGTTAGCATGCTCGCCTCCAGTGCGGTAGATTGTGCATTCATCGGTGGTGTAATGGTTAGCGTGCTCGGCTCCAGTGCGGTAGATCGTGGGTTCATCGGTGGTGTAATTGTTAGCGTACTCGCCTACGGTGCGGTAGATTGTGGGTTCATCGGTGGTGTAATGGTTAGCGTGCTCGCCTCCAGTGCGGTAGATTGTGGGTTCATCGGTGGTGTAATGGTTAGCGTGCTCGCCTGCGGTGCGGTAGATTGTGGGTTCATCGGTGGTGTAATGGTTAGCGTGGTCGCCTCCAGTGCTGTAGACCATGGGTTCATCGGTGGTGTAATTGTTAGCGTGCTCGCCTCCAGTGCGGTAGATCGTGGGTTCATCGGTGGTGTAATGGTTAGCGTGTTCGCCTCCAGTACGGTAGATTGTGGGTTCATCGGTGGTGTAATGGTTAGCGTGCTCGCCTCCAGTGCGGTAGATCATAGGTTCATCGGTGGTGTAATGGTTAGCGTGTTCGCCTCCAGTATGGTAGATTGTGGGTTCATCGGTGGTTTAATGGTTAGCGTGCTCGCCTCCAGTGCGGTAGATTGTGGGTTCATCGTTGGTGTAATGGTTAGCATGGTCGCCTCCAGTGCGGTAGATTGTGGGTTCATCGGTGGTGTAATGGTTAGCGTGCTCGCCTCCAGTGCGGTAGATCGTGGGTTCATCGGTGGTGTAATGGTTACCGTGCTCGCCTACGGTGTGATAGATTGTGGGTCCATCGGTGGTGTAATGGTTAGCTAGGTCGCCTCCAGTGCGGTAGATCGTGGGTTCATCGGTGGTGTAATGGTTAGCGTGCTCGCCTCCAGTGCAGTAGATCATGGGTTCATCGGTGGTGTAATGGTTAGCGTGCTCGCCTACGTGCGGTAGATTGTGGGTTCATCGGTGGTGTAATGGTTAGCGTGCTCGCCTCCAGTGCGTTAGATTGTGGGTCCATCGGTGGTGTAATGGTTAGCTAGGTCGCCTGCAGTGCGGTAGATCGTGGGTTCATCGGTGGTGTAATGGTTAGCGTGCTCTCCTCCAGTGCAGTAGATCATGGGTTCATCGGTGGTGTAATGGTTAGCGTGCTCGCCTACGTGCGGTAGATTGTGGGTTCATCGGTGGTGTAATGGTTAGCGTGCTCGCCTCCAGTGCGTTAGATTGTGGGTTCATCTGTGGTGCAATGGTTAGCGTGCTCGCCTACGGTGCGGTAGATTGTGGGTTCACCGGTGGTGTAATGGTTAGCGTGGTCGCCTCTAGTGCGGTAGATCATGGGTTCCTCGGTGGTGTAATGGTTAGCGTGCTCGCCTCCAGTGCGGTAGATCGTGGTTTCATCGGTGGTGTAATGGTTAGCGTGTTCGCCTCAGGTACGGTAGATTGTGGGTTCATCGGTGGTGTAATCGTTAGCGTGCTCGCCTCCAGTGCGGTAGATTGTGGGTTCATCGGTGGTGTATTGGTTAGCGTGGTCGCCTCCAGTGCGCAGATCATGGGTTCATCGGTGGTGTAATCGTTAGCGTGCTCGCCTCGGTGCGGTACATTGTGGGTTCATCGGTGGTGTAATGGTTAGCGTGTTCGCCTCCAGTGTGGTAGATTGTGGGTTCATCGGTGGTGTAATGGTTAGCATGCTCGCCTCCAGTGCGGTAGATTGTGGGTTCATCGGTGGTGTAATGGTTAGCGTGGTCGCCTCCAGTGCGGTAGATTGTGCGTTCATCGGTGGTGTAATGGTTAGCGTGCTCGCCTCCAGTGCGGTAGATCGTGGGTTCATCGGTGGTGTAATTGTTAGCGTGGTCGCCTACGGTGCGGTAGATTGTGGGTTCATCGGTGGTGTAATGGTTAGCGTGCTCGCCTCCAGTGCGGTAGATTGTGGGTTCATCGGTGGTGTAATGGTTAGCGTGCTCGCCTACGGTGCGGTAGATTGTGGGTTCATCGGTGGTGTAATGGTTAGCGTGGTCGCCTCCAGTGCTGTAGATCATGGGTTCATCGGTGGTGTAATTGTTAGCGTGCTCGCCTCCAGTGCGGTAGATCGTGGGTTCATCGGTGGTGTAATGGTTAGCGTGTTCGCCTCCAGTACGGTAGATTGTGGGTTCATCGGTGGTGTAATGGTTAGCGTGCTCGCCTCCAGTGCGGTAGATCATAGGTTCATCGGTGGTGTAATGGTTAGCGTGTTCGCCTCCAGTATGGTAGATTGTGGGTTCATCGGTGGTTTAATGGTTAGCGTGCTCGCCTCCAGTGCGGTAGATCGTGGGTTCATCGGTGGTGTAATGGTTAGCGTGTTCGCCTCCAGTACGGTAGATTGTGGGTTCATCGGTAGGGTAATGGTTAGCGTGCTCGCCTCCAGTGCGATAGATTGTGGGTCCATCGGTGGTGTAATGGTTAGCTAGGTCGCCTCCAGTGCGGTAGATCGTGGGTTCATCGGTGGTGTAATGGTTAGCGTGCTCGCCTCCAGTGCAGTAGATCATGGGTTCATCGGTGGTGTAATGGTTAGCGTGCTCGCCTACGTGCGGTAGATTGTGGGTTCATCGGTGGTGTAATGGTTAGCGTGCTCGCCTCCAGTGCGTTAGATTGTGGGTTCATCTGTGGTGCAATGGTTAGCGTGCTCGCCTACGGTGCGGTAGATTGTGGGTTCACCGGTGGTGTAATGGTTAGCGTGGTCGCCTCTAGTGCGGTAGATCATGGGTTCATCGGTGGTGTAATGGTTAGCGTGCTCGCCTCCAGTGCGGTAGATCGTGGTTTCATCGGTGGTGTAATGGTTAGCGTGTTCGCCTCAGGTACGGTAGATTGTGGGTTCATCGGTGTTGTAATCGTTAGCGTGCTCGCCTCCAGTGCGATAGATTGTGGGTTCATCGGTGGTGTATTGGTTAGCGTGGTCGCCTCCAGTGCGCAGATCATGGGTTCATCGGTGGTGTAATCGTTAGCGTGCTCGCCTCCGGTGCGGTACATTGTGGTTTCATCGGTGGTGTAATGGTTAGCGTGTTCGCCTCCAGTGCGGTAGATTGTGGGTTCATCGGTGGTGTAATGGTTAGCATGCTCGCCTCCAGTGCGGTAGATTGTGCATTCATCGGTGGTGTAATGGTTAGCGTGCTCGCCTCCAGTGCGGTAGATCGTGGGTTCATCGGTGGTGTAATTGTTAGCGTACTCGCCTACGGTGCGGTAGATTGTGGGTTCATCGGTGGTGTAATGGTTAGCGTGCTCGCCTCCAGTGCGGTAGATTGTGGGTTCATCGGTGGTGTAATGGTTAGCGTGCTCGCCTGCGGTGCGGTAGATTGTGGGTTCATCGGTGGTGTAATGGTTAGCGTGGTCGCCTCCAGTGCTGTAGACCATGGGTTCATCGGTGGTGTAATTGTTAGCGTGCTCGCCTCCAGTGCGGTAGATCGTGGGTTCATCGGTGGTGTAATGGTTAGCGTGTTCGCCTCCAGTACGGTAGATTGTGGGTTCATCGGTGGTGTAATGGTTAGCGTGCTCGCCTCCAGTGCGGTAGATCATAGGTTCATCGGTGGTGTAATGGTTAGCGTGTTCGCCTCCAGTATGGTAGATTGTGGGTTCATCGGTGGTTTAATGGTTAGCGTGCTCGCCTCCAGTGCGGTAGATTGTGGGTTCATCGTTGGTGTAATGGTTAGCATGGTCGCCTCCAGTGCGGTAGATTGTGGGTTCATCGGTGGTGTAATGGTTAGCGTGCTCGCCTCCAGTGCGGTAGATCGTGGGTTCATCGGTGGTGTAATGGTTACCGTGCTCGCCTACGGTGTGATAGATTGTGGGTCCATCGGTGGTGTAATGGTTAGCTAGGTCGCCTCCAGTGCGGTAGATCGTGGGTTCATCGGTGGTGTAATGGTTAGCGTGCTCGCCTCCAGTGCAGTAGATCATGGGTTCATCGGTGGTGTAATGGTTAGCGTGCTCGCCTACGTGCGGTAGATTGTGGGTTCATCGGTGGTGTAATGGTTAGCGTGCTCGCCTCCAGTGCGGTAGATCGTGGGTTCATCGGTGGTGTAATGGTTAGCGTGTTCGCCTCCAGTACGGTAGATTGTGGGTTCATCGGTGGTGTAATGGTTACCGTGCTCGCCTCCATTGCGGTAGATTGTGGGTTCATCGGTGGTGTATTGGTTAGCGTGGTCGCCTCCAGTGCGGTAGATCATGGGTTCATCGGTGGTGTAATGGTTAGCGTGCTCGCCTCCAGTGCGGTAGATCGTGGGTTCATCGGTGGTGTAATGGTTAGCGTGTTCGCCTCCAGTACGGTAGATTGTGGGTTCATCGGTAGGGTAATGGTTAGCGTGCTCGCCTCCAGTGCGATAGATTGTGGGTCCATCGGTGGTGTAATGGTTAGCTAGGTCGCCTCCAGTGCGGTAGATCGTGGGTTCATCGGTGGTGTAATGGTTAGCGTGCTCGCCTCCAGTGCAGTAGATCATGGGTTCATCGGTGGTGTAATGGTTAGCGTGCTCGCCTACGTGCGGTAGATTGTGGGTTCATCGGTGGTGTAATGGTTAGCGTGCTCGCCTCCAGTGCGTTAGATTGTGGGTTCATCTGTGGTGCAATGGTTAGCGTGCTCGCCTACGGTGCGGTAGATTGTGGGTTCACCGGTGGTGTAATGGTTAGCGTGGTCGCCTCTAGTGCGGTAGATCATGGGTTCATCGGTGGTGTAATGGTTAGCGTGCTCGCCTCCAGTGCGGTAGATCGTGGTTTCATCGGTGGTGTAATGGTTAGCGTGTTCGCCTCAGGTACGGTAGATTGTGGGTTCATCGGTGTTGTAATCGTTAGCGTGCTCGCCTCCAGTGCGATAGATTGTGGGTTCATCGGTGGTGTATTGGTTAGCGTGGTCGCCTCCAGTGCGCAGATCATGGGTTCATCGGTGGTGTAATCGTTAGCGTGCTCGCCTCCGGTGCGGTACATTGTGGTTTCATCGGTGGTGTAATGGTTAGCGTGTTCGCCTCCAGTGCGGTAGATTGTGGGTTCATCGGTGGTGTAATGGTTAGCATGCTCGCCTCCAGTGCGGTAGATTGTGCATTCATCGGTGGTGTAATGGTTAGCGTGCTCGGCTCCAGTGCGGTAGATCGTGGGTTCATCGGTGGTGTAATTGTTAGCGTACTCGCCTACGGTGCGGTAGATTGTGGGTTCATCGGTGGTGTAATGGTTAGCGTGCTCGCCTCCAGTGCGGTAGATTGTGGGTTCATCGGTGGTGTAATGGTTAGCGTGCTCGCCTGCGGTGCGGTAGATTGTGGGTTCATCGGTGGTGTAATGGTTAGCGTGGTCGCCTCCAGTGCTGTAGACCATGGGTTCATCGGTGGTGTAATTGTTAGCGTGCTCGCCTCCAGTGCGGTAGATCGTGGGTTCATCGGTGGTGTAATGGTTAGCGTGTTCGCCTCCAGTACGGTAGATTGTGGGTTCATCGGTGGTGTAATGGTTAGCGTGCTCGCCTCCAGTGCGGTAGATCATAGGTTCATCGGTGGTGTAATGGTTAGCGTGTTCGCCTCCAGTATGGTAGATTGTGGGTTCATCGGTGGTTTAATGGTTAGCGTGCTCGCCTCCAGTGCGGTAGATTGTGGGTTCATCGTTGGTGTAATGGTTAGCATGGTCGCCTCCAGTGCGGTAGATTGTGGGTTCATCGGTGGTGTAATGGTTAGCGTGCTCGCCTCCAGTGCGGTAGATCGTGGGTTCATCGGTGGTGTAATGGTTACCGTGCTCGCCTACGGTGTGATAGATTGTGGGTCCATCGGTGGTGTAATGGTTAGCTAGGTCGCCTCCAGTGCGGTAGATCGTGGGTTCATCGGTGGTGTAATGGTTAGCGTGCTCGCCTCCAGTGCAGTAGATCATGGGTTCATCGGTGGTGTAATGGTTAGCGTGCTCGCCTACGTGCGGTAGATTGTGGGTTCATCGGTGGTGTAATGGTTAGCGTGCTCGCCTCCAGTGCGTTAGATTGTGGGTCCATCGGTGGTGTAATGGTTAGCTAGGTCGCCTGCAGTGCGGTAGATCGTGGGTTCATCGGTGGTGTAATGGTTAGCGTGCTCTCCTCCAGTGCAGTAGATCATGGGTTCATCGGTGGTGTAATGGTTAGCGTGCTCGCCTACGTGCGGTAGATTGTGGGTTCATCGGTGGTGTAATGGTTAGCGTGCTCGCCTCCAGTGCGTTAGATTGTGGGTTCATCTGTGGTGCAATGGTTAGCGTGCTCGCCTACGGTGCGGTAGATTGTGGGTTCACCGGTGGTGTAATGGTTAGCGTGGTCGCCTCTAGTGCGGTAGATCATGGGTTCCTCGGTGGTGTAATGGTTAGCGTGCTCGTCTCCAGTGCGGTAGATCGTGGTTTCATCGGTGGTGTAATGGTTAGCGTGTTCGCCTCAGGTACGGTAGATTGTGGGTTCATCGGTGGTGTAATCGTTAGCGTGCTCGCCTCCAGTGCGGTAGATTGTGGGTTCATCGGTGGTGTATTGGTTAGCGTGGTCGCCTCCAGTGCGCAGATCATGGGTTCATCGGTGGTGTAATCGTTAGCGTGCTCGCCTCGGTGCGGTACATTGTGGGTTCATCGGTGGTGTAATGGTTAGCGTGTTCGCCTCCAGTGTGGTAGATTGTGGGTTCATCGGTGGTGTAATGGTTAGCATGCTCGCCTCCAGTGCGGTAGATTGTGGGTTCATCGGTGGTGTAATGGTTAGCGTGGTCGCCTCCAGTGCGGTAGATTGTGCGTTCATCGGTGGTGTAATGGTTAGCGTGCTCGCCTCCAGTGCGGTAGATCGTGGGTTCATCGGTGGTGTAATTGTTAGCGTGGTCGCCTACGGTGCGGTAGATTGTGGGTTCATCGGTGGTGTAATGGTTAGCGTGCTCGCCTCCAGTGCGGTAGATTGTGGGTTCATCGGTGGTGTAATGGTTAGCGTGCTCGCCTACGGTGCGGTAGATTGTGGGTTCATCGGTGGTGTAATGGTTAGCGTGGTCGCCTCCAGTGCTGTAGATCATGGGTTCATCGGTGGTGTAATTGTTAGCGTGCTCGCCTCCAGTGCGGTAGATCGTGGGTTCATCGGTGGTGTAATGGTTAGCGTGTTCGCCTCCAGTACGGTAGATTGTGGGTTCATCGGTGGTGTAATGGTTAGCGTGCTCGCCTCCAGTGCGGTAGATCATAGGTTCATCGGTGGTGTAATGGTTAGCGTGTTCGCCTCCAGTATGGTAGATTGTGGGTTCATCGGTGGTTTAATGGTTAGCGTGCTCGCCTCCAGTGCGGTAGATCGTGGGTTCATCGGTGGTGTAATGGTTAGCGTGTTCGCCTCCAGTACGGTAGATTGTGGGTTCATCGGTAGGGTAATGGTTAGCGTGCTCGCCTCCAGTGCGATAGATTGTGGGTCCATCGGTGGTGTAATGGTTAGCTAGGTCGCCTCCAGTGCGGTAGATCGTGGGTTCATCGGTGGTGTAATGGTTAGCGTGCTCGCCTCCAGTGCAGTAGATCATGGGTTCATCGGTGGTGTAATGGTTAGCGTGCTCGCCTACGTGCGGTAGATTGTGGGTTCATCGGTGGTGTAATGGTTAGCGTGCTCGCCTCCAGTGCGTTAGATTGTGGGTTCATCTGTGGTGCAATGGTTAGCGTGCTCGCCTACGGTGCGGTAGATTGTGGGTTCACCGGTGGTGTAATGGTTAGCGTGGTCGCCTCTAGTGCGGTAGATCATGGGTTCATCGGTGGTGTAATGGTTAGCGTGCTCGCCTCCAGTGCGGTAGATCGTGGTTTCATCGGTGGTGTAATGGTTAGCGTGTTCGCCTCAGGTACGGTAGATTGTGGGTTCATCGGTGTTGTAATCGTTAGCGTGCTCGCCTCCAGTGCGATAGATTGTGGGTTCATCGGTGGTGTATTGGTTAGCGTGGTCGCCTCCAGTGCGCAGATCATGGGTTCATCGGTGGTGTAATCGTTAGCGTGCTCGCCTCCGGTGCGGTACATTGTGGTTTCATCGGTGGTGTAATGGTTAGCGTGTTCGCCTCCAGTGCGGTAGATTGTGGGTTCATCGGTGGTGTAATGGTTAGCATGCTCGCCTCCAGTGCGGTAGATTGTGCATTCATCGGTGGTGTAATGGTTAGCGTGCTCGCCTCCAGTGCGGTAGATCGTGGGTTCATCGGTGGTGTAATTGTTAGCGTACTCGCCTACGGTGCGGTAGATTGTGGGTTCATCGGTGGTGTAATGGTTAGCGTGCTCGCCTCCAGTGCGGTAGATTGTGGGTTCATCGGTGGTGTAATGGTTAGCGTGCTCGCCTGCGGTGCGGTAGATTGTGGGTTCATCGGTGGTGTAATGGTTAGCGTGGTCGCCTCCAGTGCTGTAGACCATGGGTTCATCGGTGGTGTAATTGTTAGCGTGCTCGCCTCCAGTGCGGTAGATCGTGGGTTCATCGGTGGTGTAATGGTTAGCGTGTTCGCCTCCAGTACGGTAGATTGTGGGTTCATCGGTGGTGTAATGGTTAGCGTGCTCGCCTCCAGTGCGGTAGATCATAGGTTCATCGGTGGTGTAATGGTTAGCGTGTTCGCCTCCAGTATGGTAGATTGTGGGTTCATCGGTGGTTTAATGGTTACCGTGCTCGCCTACGGTGTGATAGATTGTGGGTCCATCGGTGGTGTAATGGTTAGCTAGGTCGCCTCCAGTGCGGTAGATCGTGGGTTCATCGGTGGTGTAATGGTTAGCGTGCTCGCCTCCAGTGCAGTAGATCATGGGTTCATCGGTGGTGTAATGGTTAGCGTGCTCGCCTACGTGCGGTAGATTGTGGGTTCATCGGTGGTGTAATGGTTAGCGTGCTCGCCTCCAGTGCGTTAGATTGTGGGTCCATCGGTGGTGTAATGGTTAGCTAGGTCGCCTCCAGTGCGGTAGATCGTGGGTTCATCGGTGGTGTAATTGTTAGCGTGCTCGCCTCCAGTGCAGTAGATCATGGGTTCATCGGTGGTGTAATGGTTAGCGTGCTCGCCTACGTGCGGTAGATTGTGGGTTCATCGGTGGTGTAATGGTTAGCGTGCTCGCCTCCAGTGCGTTAGATTGTGGGTTCATCTGTGGTGCAATGGTTAGCGTGCTCGCCTACGGTGCGGTAGATTGTGGGTTCACCGGTGGTGTAATGGTTAGCGTGGTCGCCTCTAGTGCGGTAGATCATGGGTTCATCGGTGGTGTAATGGTTAGCGTGTTCGCCTCAGGTACGGTAGATTGTGGGTTCATCGGTGGTGTAATCGTTAGCGTGCTCGCCTCCAGTGCGGTAGATTGTGGGTTCATCGGTGGTGTATTGGTTAGCGTGGTCGCCTCCAGTGCGCAGATCATGGGTTCATCGGTGGTGTAATCGTTAGCGTGCTCGCCTCGGTGCGGTACATTGTGGGTTCATCGGTGGTGTAATGGTTAGCGTGTTCGCCTCCAGTGCGGTAGATTGTGGGTTCATCGGTGGTGTAATGGTTAGCATGCTCGCCTCCAGTGCGGTAGATTGTGGGTTCATCGGTGGTGTAATGGTTAGCGTGGTCGCCTCCAGTGCGGTAGATTGTGCGTTCATCGGTGGTGTAATGGTTAGCGTGCTCGCCTCCAGTGCGGTAGATCGTGGGTTCATCGGTGGTGTAATTGTTAGCGTACTCGCCTACGGTGCGGTAGATTGTGGGTTCATCGGTGGTGTAATGGTTAGCGTGCTCGCCTCCAGTGCGGTAGATTGTGGGTTCATCGGTGGTGTAATGGTTAGCGTGCTCGCCTACGGTGCGGTAGATTGTGGGTTCATCGGTGGTGTAATGGTTAGCGTGGTCGCCTCCAGTGCTGTAGATCATGGGTTCATCGGTGGTGTAATTGTTAGCGTGCTCGCCTCCAGTGCGGTAGATCGTGGGTTCATCGGTGGTGTAATGGTTAGCGTGTTCGCCTCCAGTACGGTAGATTGTGGGTTCATCGGTGGTGTAATGGTTAGCGTGCTCGCCTCCAGTGCGGTAGATCATAGGTTCATCGGTGGTGTAATGGTTAGCGTGTTCGCCTCCAGTATGGTAGATTGTGGGTTCATCGGTGGTTTAATGGTTAGCGTGCTCGCCTCCAGTGCGGTAGATTGTGGGTTCATCGTTGGTGTAATGGTTAGCATGGTCGCCTCCAGTGCGGTAGATTGTGGGTTCATCGGTGGTGTAATGGTTAGCGTGCTCGCCTCCAGTGCGGTAGATCGTGGGTTCATCGGTGGTGTAATGGTTACCGTGCTCGCCTACGGTGTGATAGATTGTGGGTCCATCGGTGGTGTAATGGTTAGCTAGGTCGCCTCCAGTGCGGTAGATCGTGGGTTCATCGGTGGTGTAATGGTTAGCGTGCTCGCCTCCAGTGCAGTAGATCATGGGTTCATCGGTGGTGTAATGGTTAGCGTGCTCGCCTACGTGCGGTAGATTGTGGGTTCATCGGTGGTGTAATGGTTAGCGTGCTGGCCTCCAGTGCGTTAGATTGTGGGTTCATCTGTGGTGCAATGGTTAGCGTGCTCGCCTACGGTGCGGTAGATTGTGGGTTCACCGGTGGTGTAATGGTTAGCGTGGTCGCCTCTAGTGCGTAGATCATGTGTTCATCGGTGGTGTAATGGTTAACGTGCTCGCCTCCAGTGCGGTAGATCGTGGTTTCATCGGTGGTGTAATGGTTAGCGTGTTCGCCTCAGGTACGGTAGAATGTGGGTTCATCGGTGGTGTAATCGTTAGCGTGCTCGCCTCCAGTGCGGTAGATTGTGGGTTCATCGGTTGGTGTATTGGTTAGCGTGGTCGCCTCCAGTGCGCAGATCATGGGTTCATCGGTGGTGTAATCGTTAGCGTGCTCGCCTCCGGTGCGGTACATTGTGGGTTCATCGGTGGTGTAATGGTTAGCATGCTCGCCTCCAGTGCGGTAGATTGTGGGTTCATCGGTGGTGTAATGGTTAGCGTGGTCGCCTCCAGTGCGGTAGATTGTGCGTTCATCGGTGGTGTAATGGTTAGCGTGCTCGCCTCCAGTGCGGTAGATCGTGGGTTCATCGGTGGTGTAATTGTTAGCGTACTCGCCTACGGTGCGGTAGATTGTGGGTTCATCGGTGGTGTAATGGTTAGCGTGCTCGCCACCAGTGCGGTAGATTGTGGGTTCATCGGTGGTGTAATGGTTAGCGTGCTCGCCTACGGTGCGGTAGATTGTGGGTTCATCGGTGGTGTAATGGTTAGCGTGGTCGCCTCCAGTGCTGTATATCATGGGTTCATCGGTGGTGTAATTGTTAGCGTGCTCGCCTCCAGTGCGGTAGATCGTGGGTTCATCGGTGGTGTAATGGTTAGCGTGCTCGCCTCCAGTGCGGTAGATCATAGGTTCATCGGTGGTGTAATGGTTAGCGTGTTCGCCTCCAGTATGGTAGATTGTGGGTTCATCGGTGGTTTAATGGTTAGCGTGCTCGCCTCCAGTGCGGTAGATTGTGGGTTCATCGTTGGTGTAATGGTTAGCATGGTCGCCTCCAGTGCGGTAGATTGTGGGTTCATCGGTGGTGTAATTGTTAGCGAGCTTGCCTCCAGTGCGAAAGATTGTGGGTTCATCGGTGGTGTAATGGTTAACGTGCTCGCCTCCAGTGCAGTAGATCATGGGTTCATCGGTGGTGTAATGGTTAGCGTGCTCGCCTACAGTGCGGTAGATTGTGAGTTCATCGGTGGGGTAATGGTTAGCGTGCTCGCCTCCAGTGCGTTAGATTGTGGGTTCATCGGTGGTGCAATGGTTAGCGTGCTCGCCTACGGTGCGGTAGATTGTGGGTTCACCGGTGGTGTAATGATTAGCGTGGTCGCCTCCAGTGCGGTAGATCATGGGTTCATCGGTCATGTAATGGTTAGCGTGCTCGCCTCCAGTGCGGTAGATCGTGGGTTCATCGGTGGTGTAATGGTTAGCGTGTTCGCCTCAAGTACGGTAGATAGTGGGTTCATCGGTGGTGTATTGGTTTGCGTGGTCGCCTCCAGTGCGGCAGATCATGGGTTCATCGGTGGTGTAATCGTTATCGTGCTCGCCTCCAGTGCGGTAGATTGTGGGTTCATCGGTGGTGTAATGGTTAGCGTGTTCGCCTCCAGTGCGGTAGATTGTGGGTTCATCGGTGGTGTAATGGTTAGCATGCTCGCCTCCAGTGCGGTAGATTGTGGGTTCATCGGTGGTGTAATGGTTAGCGTGGTCGCCTCCAGTGCGGTAGATTGTGCGTTCATCGGTGGTGTAATGGTTAGCGTGCTCGCCTCCGGTGCGGTAGATCGTGGGTTCATCGGTGGTGTAATTGTTAGCGTACTCGCCTACGGTGCGGTAGATTGTGGGTTCATCGGTGGTGTAATGGTTAGCGTGCTCGCCTCCAGTGCGGTAGATTGTGGGTTCATCGGTGGTGTAATGGTTAGCGTGCTCGCCTACGGTGCGGTAGATTGTGGGTTCATCGGTGGTGTAATGGTTAGCGTGGTCGCCTCCAGTGCTGTAGATCATGGGTTCATCGGTGGTGTAATTGTTAGCGTGCTCGCCTCCAGTGCGGTAGATCGTGGGTTCATCGGTGGTGTAATGGTTAGCGTGTTCGCCTCCAGTACGGTAGATTGTGGGTTCATCGGTGGTGTAATGGTTAGCGTGCTCGCCTCCAGTGCGGTAGATCATAGGTTCATCGGTGGTGTAATGGTTAGCGTGTTCGCCTCCAGTATGGTAGATTGTGGGTTCATCGGTGGTTTAATGGTTAGCGTGCTCGCCTCCAGTGCGGTAGATTGTGGGTTCATCGTTGGTGTAATGGTTAGCATGGTCGCCTCCAGTGCGGTAGATTGTGGGTTCATCGGTGGTGTAATGGTTAGCGTGCTCGCCTCCAGTGCGGTAGATCGTGGGTTCATCGGTGGTGTAATGGTTACCGTGCTCGCCTACGGTGTGATAGATTGTGGGTCCATCGGTGGTGTAATGGTTAGCTAGGTCGCCTCCAGTGCGGTAGATCGTGGGTTCATCGGTGGTGTAATGGTTAGCGTGCTCGCCTCCAGTGCAGTAGATCATGGGTTCATCGGTGGTGTAATGGTTAGCGTGCTCGCCTACGTGCGGTAGATTGTGGGTTCATCGGTGGTGTAATGGTTAGCGTGCTGGCCTCCAGTGCGTTAGATTGTGGGTTCATCTGTGGTGCAATGGTTAGCGTGCTCGCCTACGGTGCGGTAGATTGTGGGTTCACCGGTGGTGTAATGGTTAGCGTGGTCGCCTCTAGTGCGTAGATCATGTGTTCATCGGTGGTGTAATGGTTAACGTGCTCGCCTCCAGTGCGGTAGATCGTGGTTTCATCGGTGGTGTAATGGTTAGCGTGTTCGCCTCAGGTACGGTAGAATGTGGGTTCATCGGTGGTGTAATCGTTAGCGTGCTCGCCTCCAGTGCGGTAGATTGTGGGTTCATCGGTTGGTGTATTGGTTAGCGTGGTCGCCTCCAGTGCGCAGATCATGGGTTCATCGGTGGTGTAATCGTTAGCGTGCTCGCCTCCGGTGCGGTACATTGTGGGTTCATCGGTGGTGTAATGGTTAGCATGCTCGCCTCCAGTGCGGTAGATTGTGGGTTCATCGGTGGTGTAATGGTTAGCGTGGTCGCCTCCAGTGCGGTAGATTGTGCGTTCATCGGTGGTGTAATGGTTAGCGTGCTCGCCTCCAGTGCGGTAGATCGTGGGTTCATCGGTGGTGTAATTGTTAGCGTACTCGCCTACGGTGCGGTAGATTGTGGGTTCATCGGTGGTGTAATGGTTAGCGTGCTCGCCTCCAGTGCGGTAGATTGTGGGTTCATCGGTGGTGTAATGGTTAGCGTGCTCGCCTACGGTGCGGTAGATTGTGGGTTCATCGGTGGTGTAATGGTTAGCGTGGTCGCCTCCAGTGCTGTATATCATGGGTTCATCGGTGGTGTAATTGTTAGCGTGCTCGCCTCCAGTGCGGTAGATCGTGGGTTCATCGGTGGTGTAATGGTTAGCGTGCTCGCCTCCAGTGCGGTAGATCATAGGTTCATCGGTGGTGTAATGGTTAGCGTGTTCGCCTCCAGTATGGTAGATTGTGGGTTCATCGGTGGTTTAATGGTTAGCGTGCTCGCCTCCAGTGCGGTAGATTGTGGGTTCATCGTTGGTGTAATGGTTAGCATGGTCGCCTCCAGTGCGGTAGATTGTGGGTTCATCGGTGGTGTAATTGTTAGCGAGCTTGCCTCCAGTGCGAAAGAGTGTGGGTTCATCGGTGGTGTAATGGTTAACGTGCTCGCCTCCAGTGCAGTAGATCATGGGTTCATCGGTGGTGTAATGGTTAGCGTGCTCGCCTACAGTGCGGTAGATTGTGAGTTCATCGGTGGGGTAATGGTTAGCGTGCTCGCCTCCAGTGCGTTAGATTGTGGGTTCATCGGTGGTGCAATGGTTAGCGTGCTCGCCTACGGTGCGGTAGATTGTGGGTTCACCGGTGGTGTAATGATTAGCGTGGTCGCCTCCAGTGCGGTAGATCATGGGTTCATCGGTCATGTAATGGTTAGCGTGCTCGCCTCCAGTGCGGTAGATCGTGGGTTCATCGGTGGTGTAATGGTTAGCGTGTTCGCCTCAAGTACGGTAGATAGTGGGTTCATCGGTGGTGTATTGGTTTGCGGGTCGCCTCCAGTGCGGCAGATCATGGGTTCATCGGTGGTGTAATCGTTATCGTGCTCGCCTCCAGTGCGGTAGATTGTGGGTTCATCGGTGGTGTAATGGTTAGCGTGTTCGCCTCCAGTGCGGTAGATTGTGGGTTCATCGGTGGTGTAATGGTTAGCATGCTCGCCTCCAGTGCGGTAGATTGTGGGTTCATCGGTGGTGTAATGGTTAGCGTGGTCGCCTCCAGTGCGGTATATTGTGCGTTCATCGGTGGTGTAATGGTTAGCGTGCTCGCCTCCGGTGCGGTAGATCGTGGGTTCATCGGTGGTGTAATTGTTAGCGTGCTCGCCTACGGTGCGGTAGATTGTGGGTTCATCGGTGGTGTAATGGTTAGCGTGTTCGCCTCCAGTGCGGTAGATTGTGGGTTCATCGGTGGTGTAATGGTTAGCGTGGTCGCCTCCAGTGCGGTAGATTGTGCGTTCATCGGTGGTGTAATGGTTAGCGTGCTCGCCTCCAGTGCGATAGATCGTGGGTTCATCGGTGGTGTAATTGTTAGCGTGCTCGCCTACGGTGCGGTAGATTGTGGGTTCATCGGTGGTGTAATGGTTAGCGTTCTCGCCTCCAGTGCGGTAGATTGTGGGTTCATCGGTGGTGTAATGGTTAGCATGCTCGCCTCCAGTGCGGTAGATTGTGGGTTCATCGGTGGTGTAATGGTTAGCGTGGTCGCCTCCAGTGCGGTAGATTGTGCGTTCATCGGTGGTGTAATGGTTAGCGTGCTCGCCTCCGGTGCGGTAGATCGTGGGTTCATCGGTGGTGTAATTGTTAGCGTGCTCGCCTACGGTGCGGTAGATTGTGGGTTCATCGGTGGTGTAATGGTTAGCGTGGTCGCCTCCAGTGCGGTAGATTGTGCGTTCATCGGTGGTGTAATGGTTAGCGTGTTTGCCTCCAGTACGGTAGATTGTGGGTTCATCGGTGGTGTAATGGTTAGCGTGCTCGCCTCTAGTGCGGTAGATCATAGGTTCATCGGTGGTGTAATGGTTAGCGTGTTCGCCTCCAGTACGGTAGATTGTGGGTTCATCGGTGGTTTAATGGTTAGCGTGCTCGCCTCCAGTGCGGTAGATTGTGGGTTCATCGTTGGTGTAATGGTTAGCATGGTCGCCTCCAGTGCGGTAGATTGTGGGTTCATCGGTGGTGTAATGGTTAGCGTGGTCGCCTCCAGTGCGGTAGATTGTGGGTTCATCGGTGGTGTAATGGTTACCGTGCTCGCCTACGGTGTGATAGATTGTGGGTTCATCGGTGGTTTAATGGTTAGCGTGCTCGCCTCCAGTGCGAAAGAGTGTGGGATCATCGGTGGTGTAATGGTTAACGTGCTCGCCTCCAGTGCAGTAGATCATGGGTTCATCGGTGGTGTAATGTTTAGCGTGCTCGCCTACGGTGCGGTAGATTTTGGGTTCATCGGTGGTGTAATGGTTAGCGTGCTCGCCTCCAGTGCGTTAGATTGTGGGTTCATCGGTGGTGCAATGGTTAGCGTGCTCGCCTACGGTGCGGTAGATTGTGGGTTCACCGGTGGTGTAATGGTTAGCGTGGTCGCCTCCAGTGCGGTAGATTGTGGGTTCATCGTTGGTGTAATGGTTAGCATGGTCGCCGCCAGTGCGGTAGATTGTGGGTTCATCGGTGGTGTAATGGTTAGCGTGGTCGCCTCCAGTGCGGTAGATCGTGGGTTCATCGGTGGTGTAATGGTTAGCGTGCTCGCCTACAGTGTGGTAGATTGTGGGTTCATCGGTAGTTTAATGGTTAGCGTGCTCGCCTCCAGTGCGAAAGAGTGTGGGTTCATCGCTGATGTAATGGTTAGCGTGCACGCCTCCAGTGCGGTAGATTGTGGGTTCATCGGTGGTGTAATGGTTAGCGTGCACGCCTCCAGTGCGGTAGATTGTGGGTTCATCGGTGGTGTAATGGTTAGCGTGCTCGCCTCCGATGCGGTAGATTGTGGGTTCATCGGTGGTGTATTGGTTAGCGTGGTCGCCTCCAGTGCGGCAGATCATGGGTTCATCGGTGGTGTAATTGTTAGCGTGCTCGCCTACGGTGCGGTAGATTGTGGGTTCATCGGTGGTGTAATTGTTAGCGTGCTCGCCTACGGTGCGGTAGATTGTGGGTTCATCGGTGGTGTAATGGTTAGCGTTCTCGCCTCCAGTGCGGTAGATTGTGGGTTCATCGGTGGTGTAATGGTTAGCATGCTCGCCTCCAGTGCGGTAGATTGTGGGTTCATCGGTGGTGTAATGGTTAGCGTGGTCGCCTCCAGTGCGGTAGATTGTGCGTTCATCGGTGGTGTAATGGTTAGCGTGCTCGCCTCCGGTGCGGTAGATCGTGGGTTCATCGGTGGTGTAATTGTTAGCGTGCTCGCCTACGGTGCGGTAGATTGTGGGTTCATCGGTGGTGTAATGGTTAGCGTGGTCGCCTCCAGTGCGGTAGATTGTGCGTTCATCGGTGGTGTAATGGTTAGCGTGTTTGCCTCCAGTACGGTAGATTGTGGGTTCATCGGTGGTGTAATGGTTAGCGTGCTCGCCTCTAGTGCGGTAGATCATAGGTTCATCGGTGGTGTAATGGTTAGCGTGTTCGCCTCCAGTACGGTAGATTGTGGGTTCATCGGTGGTTTAATGGTTAGCGTGCTCGCCTCCAGTGCGGTAGATTGTGGGTTCATCGTTGGTGTAATGGTTAGCATGGTCGCCTCCAGTGCGGTAGATTGTGGGTTCATCGGTGGTGTAATGGTTAGCGTGGTCGCCTCCAGTGCGGTAGATTGTGGGTTCATCGGTGGTGTAATGGTTACCGTGCTCGCCTACGGTGTGATAGATTGTGGGTTCATCGGTGGTTTAATGGTTAGCGTGCTCGCCTCCAGTGCGAAAGAGTGTGGGATCATCGGTGGTGTAATGGTTAACGTGCTCGCCTCCAGTGCAGTAGATCATGGGTTCATCGGTGGTGTAATGTTTAGCGTGCTCGCCTACGGTGCGGTAGATTTTGGGTTCATCGGTGGTGTAATGGTTAGCGTGCTCGCCTCCAGTGCGTTAGATTGTGGGTTCATCGGTGGTGCAATGGTTAGCGTGCTCGCCTACGGTGCGGTAGATTGTGGGTTCACCGGTGGTGTAATGGTTAGCGTGGTCGCCTCCAGTGCGGTAGATTGTGGGTTCATCGTTGGTGTAATGGTTAGCATGGTCGCCGCCAGTGCGGTAGATTGTGGGTTCATCGGTGGTGTAATGGTTAGCGTGGTCGCCTCCAGTGCGGTAGATCGTGGGTTCATCGGTGGTGTAATGGTTAGCGTGCTCGCCTACAGTGTGGTAGATTGTGGGTTCATCGGTAGTTTAATGGTTAGCGTGCTCGCCTCCAGTGCGAAAGAGTGTGGGTTCATCGGTGATGTAATGGTTAGCGTGCACGCCTCCAGTGCGGTAGATTGTGGGTTCATCGGTGGTGTAATGGTTAGCATGCACGCCTCCAGTGCGGTAGATTGTGGGTTCATCGGTGGTGTAATGGTTAGCGTGCTCGCCTCCGATGCGGTAGATTGTGGGTTCATCGGTGGTGTATTGGTTAGCGTGGTCGCCTCCAGTGCGGCAGATCATGGGTTCATCGGTGGTGTAATCGTTAGCGTGCTCGCCTCCAGTGCGGTAGATTGTGGGTTCATCGGGGATGTAATGGTTAGCGTGTTCGCCTCCAGTGCGGTAGATTGTGGGTTCATCGGTGGTGTAATGGTTAGCATGCTCGCCTCCAGTGCGATAGATTGTGGGTTCATCGGTGGTGTACTGGTTAGCGTGGTCGCCTCCAGTACGGTAGATTGTGCGTTCATCGGTGGTGTAATGGTTAGCGTGCTCGCCTCCAGTGCGGTAGATCGTGGGTTCATCGGTGGTGTAATAGTTAGCGTGCTCGCCAACGGTGTGGTAGATTGTGGGTTCATCGGTGGTGTAATGGTTAGCGTGCTCGCCTCCAGTGCGGTAGATTGTGGGTTCATCGGTGGTGTAATGGTTAGCGTGCTCGCCTACGGTGCGGTAGATTGTGGGTTCATCGGTGGTGTAATGGTTAGCGTGGTCACTTCCAGTGCTGTAGATCATGGGTTCATCGGTGGTGTAATTGTTAGCGTGCTCGCCTCCAGTGCGGTAGTACATGGGTTCATCGGTGGTGTAATGGTTAGCGTGTTCGCCTCAAGTACGGTAGCTTGTGGGTTCATCCGTTGTGTAATCGTTAGCGTGCTCGCCTCCAGTGCGGTAGATTGTGGGTTCATCGGTGGTGTATTGGTTAGCGTGGTCGCCTCCAGTGCGGCAGATCATGGGTTCATCGGTGGTGTAATCGTTAGCGTGCTCGCCTCCAGTGCGGTAGATTGTGGGTTCATCGGTGGTGTAATGGTTAGCGTGTTCGCCTCCAGTGCGGTAGATTGTGGGTTCATCGGTGGTGTAATGGTTAGCATGCTCACCTCCAGTGCGGTAGATTGTGGGTTCATCGGTGGTGTAATGGTTAGCGTGGTCGCCTCCAGTGCGGTAGTTTGTGCGTTCATCGGTGGTGTAATGGTTAGCGTGCTCGCCTCCAGTGCGGTAGATCGTGGGTTCATCGGTGGTGTAATTGTTAGCGTGCTCGCCTACGGTGCGGTAGATTGTGGGTTCATCGGTGGTGTAATGGTTAGCGTGCTCGCCTCCAGTGCGGTAGATTGTGTATTCATCAGTGGTGTAATGGTTAGCGTGCTCGCCTACGGTGCGGTAGATTGTGGGTTCATCGGTGGTGTAATGGTTAACGTGGTCGCCTCCAGTGCTGTAGATCATGGGTTCATCGGTGGTGTAATTGTTAGCGTGCTCTCCTCCAGTGCGGTAGATCGTGGGTTCATCGGTGGTGTAATGGTTAGCGTGTTCGCCTCCAGTACGGTAGATTGTGGGTTCATCGGTGGTGTAATGGTTAGCGTGCTCGCCTCCAGTGCTGTAGATCATAGGTTCATCGGTGGTGTAATGGTTAGCATGTTCGCCTCCAGTACGGTAGATTGTGGGTTCATCGGTGGTTTAATGGTTAGCGTGCTCGCCTCCAGTGCGGTAGATTGCGGGTTCATCGTTGGTGTAATGGTTAGCATGGTCGCCGCCAGTGCGGTAGATTGTGGGTTCATCGTTGGTGTAATGGTTAGCGTGGTCGCCTCCAGTGCGGTAGATCGTGGGTTCATCGGTGGTGTAATGGTTAGCGTGCTCGCCTACAGTGTGGTAGATTGTGGGTTCATCGGTGGTTTAATGGTTAGCGTGCTCGCCTCCAGTGCGAAAGAGTGTGGGTTCATCGGTGATGTAATGGTTAACGTGCTCGCCTCCAGTGCAGTAGATTGTGGGTTCATCGGTGGTGTAATGGTTAGCGTGCACGCCTCCAGTGCGGTAGATTGTGGGTTCATCGGTGGTGTAATGGTTAGCGTGCTCGCCTCCGATGCGGTAGATTGTGGGTTCATCGGTGATGTATTGGTTAGCGTGGTCGCCTCCAGTGCGGCAGATCATGGGTTCATCGGTGGTGTAATCGTTAGCGTGCTCGCCTCCAGTGCGGTAGATTGTGGGTTCATCGGGGATGTAATGGTTAGCGTGTTCGCCTCCAGTGCGGTAGATTGTGGGTTCATCGGTGGTGTAATGGTTAGCATGCTCGCCTCCAGTGCGATAGATTGTGGGTTTATCGGTGGTGTAATGGTTAGCGTGGTCGCCTCCAGTGCGGTAGATTGTGCGTTCATCGGTGGTGTAATGGTTAGCGTGCTCGCCTCCAGTGCGGTAGATCGTGGGTTCATCGGTGGTGTAATAGTTAGCGTGCTCGCCAACGGTGTGGTAGATTGTGGGTTCATCGGTGGTGTAATGGTTAGCGTGCTCGCCTCCAGTGCGGTAGATTGTGGGTTCATCGGTGGTGTAATGGTTAGCGTGCTCGCCTACTGTGCGGTAGATTGTGGGTTCATCGGTGGTGTAATGGTTAGCGTGGTCACTTCCAGTGCTGTAGATCATGGGTTCATCGGTGGTGTAATTGTTAGCGTGCTCGCCTCCAGTGCGGTAGATCGTGGGTTCATCGGTGGTGTAATGGTTAGCGTGTTCGCCTCCAGTACGGTAGATTGTGGGTTCATCGGTGGTGTAATGGTTAGCGTGTTCACCTCCAGTGCGGTAGATCATAGGTTCATCGGTGGTGTAATGGTTAGCGTGTTCGCCTCCAGTACGGTAGATTGTGGGTTCATCGGTGGTTTAATGGTTAGCGTGCTCGCCTCCAGATCGGTAGATTGTGGGTTCATCGTTGGTGTAATGGTTAGCGTGGTCGCCTCCAGTGCGGTAGATTGTGGGTTCATCGGTGGTGTAATGGTTAGCGTGGTCGCCTCCAGTGCGGTAGATCGTGGGTTCATCGGTGGTGTAATGGTTAGCGTGCTCGCCTACGGTGTGGTAGATTGTGGGTTCATCGGTGGTTTAATGGTTAGCGTGCTCGCCTCCAGTGCGGTAGATTGTGGGTTCACCGGTGGTGTAATTGTTAGCGTGCTCGCCTCCAGTGCGATAGAGTGTGGGTTCATCGGTGGTATAATGGTTAACGTGCTCGCCTCCAGTGCAGTAGATTGTGGGTTCATCGGTGGTGTAATGGTTAGCGTGCTCTCCTCCAGTGCGGTAGATTGTGGGTTCATCGGTGGTGTAATGGTTAGCGTGCTCGCCTCCAGTGCGGTAGATTGTGGGTTCATCAGTGGTTTAATGGTTAGCGTGCTCGCCTCCAGTGCGGTAGATCGTGGGTTCATCGGTGGTGTAATGGTTAGCGTGCTCGCCTCCAGTGCGGTAGATCGTGGGTTCATCGGTGGTGTAATGGTTAGCGTGTTCGCCTCCAGTACGGTAGATTGTGGGTTCATCGGTGGTGTAATGGTTACCGTGCTCGCCTCCAGTGCGGTAGATCATAGGTTCATCGGTGGTGTAATGGTTAGCGTGTTCTCCTCCAGTACGGTAGATTGTGGGTTCATCGGTGGTTTAATGGTTAGCGTGCTCGCCTCCAGTGCGGTAGATTTTGGGTTCATCGTTGGTGTAATGGTTAGCGTGCTCGCCTCCAGTGCGGTAGATTGTGGGTTCATCGGTGGTGTAATGGTTAGTGTGCTCGCCTACAGTGCGGTAGATTTTGGGTTCATCGGTGGTGTAATGGTTAGCGTGGTCGCCTCTAGTGCGGTAGATCATTGGTTCATCGGTGGTGTAATGGTTAGCGTGCTCGCCTCCAGTGCGGTAGATCGTGGGTTCATTGGTGGTGTAATGGTTAGCGTGTTCGCGTCCAGTACGGTAGATTGTGGGTCCATAGGTGGTGTAATGGTTAGCGTGCTCGCCTCCAGTGCGGTAGATTGTGGGTTCATCGGTGGTGTATTGGTTAGCGTGGTCGCATCCAATGCGGTAGATTGTGGGTTCATCGGTGGTGTAATGGTTAGCGTGGTCGCCTCCAGTGCGGTAGATCGTGGGTTCATCGGTGGTGTAATGGTTAGCGTGCTCGCCTACAGTGTGGTAGATTGTGGGTTCATCGGTAGTTTAATGGTTAGCGTGCTCGCCTCCAGTGCGAAAGAGTGTGGGTTCATCGGTGATGTAATGGTTAACGTGCTCGCCTCCAGTGCAGTAGATTGTGGGTTCATCGGTGGTGTAATGGTTAGCGTGCACGCCTCCAGTGCGGTAGATTGTGGGTTCATCGGTGGTGTAATGGTTAGCGTGCTCGCCTCCGATGCGGTAGATTGTGGGTTCATCGGTGGTGTATTGGTTAGCGTGGTCGCCTCCAGTGCGGCAGATCATGGGTTCATCGGTGGTGTAATCGTTAGCGTGCTCGCCTCCAGTGCGGTAGATTGTGGGTTCATCGGGGATGTAATGGTTAGCGTGTTCGCCTCCAGTGCGGTAGATTGTGGGTTCATCGGTGGTGTAATGGTTAGCATGCTCGCCTCCAGTGCGATAGATTGTGGGTTCATCGGTGGTGTACTGGTTAGCGTGGTCGCCTCCAGTGCGGTAGATTGTGCGTTCATCGGTGGTGTAATGGTTAGCGTGCTCGCCTCCAGTGCGGTAGATCGTGGGTTCATCGGTGGTGTAATAGTTAGCGTGCTCGCCAACGGTGTGGTACATTGTGGGTTCATCGGTGGTGTAATGGTTAGCGTGCTCGCCTCCAGTGCGGTAGATTGTGGGTTCATCGGTGGTGTAATGGTTAGCGTGCTCGCCTACGGTGCGGTAGATTGTGGGTTCATCGGTGGTGTAATGGTTAGCGTGGTCACTTCCAGTGCTGTAGATCATGGGTTCATCGGTGGTGTAATTGTTAGCGTGCTCGCCTCCAGTGCGGTAGTACGTGGGTTCATCGGTGGTGTAATGGTTAGCGTGTTCGCCTCAAGTACGGTAGCTTGTGGGTTCATCCGTTGTGTAATCGTTAGCGTGCTCGCCTCCAGTGCGGTAGATTGTGGGTTCATCGGTGGTGTATTGGTTAGCGTGGTCGCCTCCAGTGCGGCAGATCATGGGTTCATCGGTGGTGTAATCGTTAGCGTGCTCGCCTCCAGTGCGGTAGATTGTGGGTTCATCGGTGGTGTAATGGTTAGCGTGTTCGCCTCCAGTGCGGTAGATTGTGGGTTCATCGGTGGTGTAATGGTTAGCATGCTCGCCTCCAGTGCGGTAGATTGTGGGTTCATCGGTGGTGTAATGGTTAGCGTGGTCGCCTCCAGTGTGGTAGTTTGTGCGTTCATCGGTGGTGTAATGGTTAGCGTGCTCGCCTCCAGTGCGGTAGATCGTGGGTTCATCGGTGGTGTAATTGTTAGCGTGCTCGCCTACGGTGCGGTAGATTGTGGGTTCATCGGTGGTGTAATGGTTAGCGTGCTCGCCTCCAGTGCGGTAGATTGTGTATTCATCAGTGGTGTAATGGTTAGCGTGCTCGCCTACGGTGCGGTAGATTGTGGGTTCATCGGTGGTGTAATGGTTAACGTGGTCGCCTCCAGTGCTGTAGATCATGGGTTCATCGGTGGTGTAATTGTTAGCGTGCTCTCCTCCAGTGCGGTAGATCGTGGGTTCATCGGTGGTGTAATGGTTAGCGTGTTCGCCTCCAGTACGGTAGATTGTGGGTTCATCGGTGGTGTAATGGTTAGCGTGCTCGCCTCCAGTGCGGTAGATCATAGGTTCATCGGTGGTGTAATGGTTAGCATGTTCGCCTCCAGTACGGTAGATTGTGGGTTCATCGGTGGTTTAATGGTTAGCGTGCTCGCCTCCAGTGCGGTAGATTGTGGGTTCATCGTTGGTGTAATGGTTAGCATGGTCGCCGCCAGTGCGGTAGATTGTGGGTTCATCGTTGGTGTAATGGTTAGCGTGGTCGCCTCCAGTGCGGTAGATCGTGGGTTCATCGGTGGTGTAATGGTTAGCGTGCTCGCCTACAGTGTGGTAGATTGTGGGTTCATCGGTGGTTTAATGGTTAGCGTGCTCGCCTCCAGTGCGAAAGAGTGTGGGTTCATCGGTGATGTAATGGTTAACGTGCTCGCCTCCAGTGCAGTAGATTGTGGGTTCATCGGTGGTGTAATGGTTAGCGTGCACGCCTCCAGTGCGGTAGATTGTGGGTTCATCGGTGGTGTAATGGTTAGCGTGCTCGCCTCCGATGCGGTAGATTGTGGGTTCATCGGTGATGTATTGGTTAGCGTGGTCGCCTCCAGTGCGGCAGATCATGGGTTCATCGGTGGTGTAATCGTTAGCGTGCTCGCCTCCAGTGCGGTAGATTGTGGGTTCATCGGGGATGTAATGGTTAGCGTGTTCGCCTCCAGTGCGGTAGATTGTGGGTTCATCGGTGGTGTAATGGTTAGCATGCTCGCCTCCAGTGCGATAGATTGTGGGTTTATCGGTGGTGTAATGGTTAGCGTGGTCGCCTCCAGTGCGGTAGATTGTGCGTTCATCGGTGGTGTAATGGTTAGCGTGCTCGCCTCCAGTGCGGTAGATCGTGGGTTCATCGGTGGTGTAATAGTTAGCGTGCTCGCCAACGGTGTGGTAGATTGTGGGTTCATCGGTGGTGTAATGGTTAGCGTGCTCGCCTCCAGTGCGGTAGATTGTGGGTTCATCGGTGGTGTAATGGTTAGCGTGCTCGCCTACTGTGCGGTAGATTGTGGGTTCATCGGTGGTGTAATGGTTAGCGTGGTCACTTCCAGTGCTGTAGATCATGGGTTCATCGGTGGTGTAATTGTTAGCGTGCTCGCCTCCAGTGCGGTAGATCGTGGGTTCATCGGTGGTGTAATGGTTAACGTGTTCGCCTCCAGTACGGTAGATTGTGGGTTCATCGGTGGTGTAATGGTTAGCGTGTTCACCTCCAGTGCGGTAGATCATAGGTTCATCGGTGGTGTAATGGTTAGCGTGTTCGCCTCCAGTACGGTAGATTGTGGGTTCATCGGTGGTTTAATGGTTAGCGTGCTCGCCTCCAGTGCGGTAGATTGTGGGTTCATCGTTGGTGTAATGGTTAGCGTGGTCGCCTCCAGTGCGGTAGATTGTGGGTTCATCGGTGGTGTAATGGTTAGCGTGCTCGCCTACGGTGTGGTAGATTGTGGGTTCATCGGTGGTTTAATGGTTAGCGTGCTCGCCTCCAGTGCGGTAGATTGTGGGTTCATCGGTGGTGTAATTGTTAGCGTGCTCGCATCCAGTGCGATAGAGTGTGGGTTCATCGGTGGTATAATGGTTAACGTGCTCGCCTCCAGTGCAGTAGATTGTGGGTTCATCGGTGGTGTAATGGTTAGCGTGCTCTCCTCCAGTGCGGTAGATTGTGGGTTCATCGGTGGTGTAATGGTTAGCGTGCTCGCCTCCAGTGCGGTAGATTGTGGGTTCATCAGTGGTTTAATGGTTAGCGTGCTCGCCTCCAGTGCGGTAGATCGTGTGTTCATCTGTGGTTTTAATGGTGAGTGTGTTCGCCTCCAGTACGGTAGATCGTGGGTTCATCGGTGGTGTAATGGTTAGCGTGCTCGCCTCCAGTGCGGTAGATCGTGGGTTCATCGGTGGTGTAATGGTTAGCGTGTTCGCCTCCAGTACGGTAGATTGTGGGTTCATCGGTGGTGTAATGGTTACCGTGCTCGCCTCCAGTGCGGTAGATCATAGGTTCATCGGTGGTGTAATGGTTAGCGTGTTCTCCTCCAGTACGGTAGATTGTGGGTTCATCGGTGGTTTAATGGTTAGCGTGCTCGCCTCCAGTGCGGTAGATTTTGGGTTCATCGTTGGTGTAATGGTTAGCGTGCTCGCCTCCAGTGCGGTAGATTGTGGGTTCATCGGTGGTGTAATGGTTAGTGTGCTCGCCTACAGTGCGGTAGATTTTGGGTTCATCGGTGGTGTAATGGTTAGCGTGGTCGCCTCTAGTGCGGTAGATCATTGGTTCATCGGTGGTGTAATGGTTAGCGTGCTCGCGTCCAGTACGGTAGATTGTGGGTCCATAGGTGGTGTAATGGTTAGCGTGCTCGCCTCCAGTGCGGTAGATTGTGGGTTCATCGGTGGTGTATTGGTTAGCGTGGTCGCATCCAATGCGGTAGATCATGGGTTCATCGGTGGTGTAATGGTTAGCGTGCTCGCCTCCAGTGCGTAGATCGTGGGTTCATCGGTGGTGTAATGGTTAGCGTGTTCGCCTCCAATACGGTAGATTGTTGGTTAATCGGTGGGGTAATGGTTAGCGTGCTCGCCTCCAGTGTGGTAGATTGTGGGTTCATCGGTGGTGTAATGGTTAGCGTGGTCGCCTCCAGTGCGGTAGATCGTGAGTTCATCGGTGGTGTAATGGTTAGCGTGCTCGCCTCCAGTGCGGTAAATCATGGGTTCATCGGTGGTGTAATGGTTAGCGTGCTCGCCTACGGTGCGTAGATTGTGGGTTCATCGGTGGTGTAATGGTTAGCGTGCTCGCCTCCAGTGCGGTAGATTGTGGGTTCATCGGTGGTGCAATGGTTAGCGTGCTCGCCTACGGTGCGGTAGATTGAGGGTTCACCGGTGGTGTAATGGTTAGCGTGGTCGCCTCTAGTGCGGTAGATCATGGGTTCATCGGTGGTGTAATGGTTAGCGTGCTCGCCTCCAGTGCGGTAGATTGTGGGTTCATCGGTGGTGTATTGGTTAGCGTGGTCGCCTCCAGTGCGGCAGATCATGGGTTCATCGGTGGTGTAATCGATAGCGTGCTCGCCTCCAGTGCGGTAGATTGTGGGTTCATCGGTGGTGTAATGGTTAGCGTGTTCCCCTCCAGTGCGGTAGATTGTGGGTTCATCGGTGGTTTAAAGGTTAGCGTGCTCGCCTCCAGTGCGGTAGATCGTGTGTTCATCGGTGGTGTAATGGTGAGCGTGCTCGCCTCCAGTGCGGTAGATCGTGGGTTCAGCGATGGTGTAATGGTTAGCGTGCTCGCCTACGGTGCGGTAGATTGAGGGTTCACCGGTGGTGTAATGGTTAGCGTGGTCGCCTCTAGTGCGGTAGATCATGGGTTCATCGGTGGTGTAATGGTTAGCGTGCTCGCCTCCAGTGCGGTAGATTGTGGGTTCATCGGTGGTGTATTGGTTAGCGTGGTCGCCTCCAGTGCGGTAGTTTGTGGGTTCATCGGTGGTGTAATGGTTAGCGTGCTCGCCTCCAGTGTGGTAGATTGTGGGTTCATCAGTGGTTTAATGGTTAGCGTGCTCGCCTCCAGTGCTGTAGATTGTAGGTTCATCTGTGGTGTAATGGTTAGCGTGCTCGCCTCCAGTGCGGTAGATCGTGTGTTCATCGGTGGTGTAATGGTTCGCGTGCTCGCCTCCAGTGCGGTAGATCGTGGGTTCAGCGATGGTGTAATGGTTAGCGTGCTCGCCTCCAGTGCGGTAGATCCTGGGTTCATCGTTGGTTTAATGGTTAGGGTGCTCGCCTCCAGTGCGGTAGATCGTGTGTTCATCGGTGGTGTAATGGTGAGTGTGTTCGCCTCCAGTACGGTAGATCGTGGGTTCATCGGTGGTATAATGGTTAGCGTGCTCGCCTCCAGTGCGGTAGATCGTGGGTTCATCGGTGGTGTAATGGTTAGCGTGTTCGCCTCCAGTACGGTAGATTGTGGGTTCATCGGTGGTGTAATCGTTAACGTGCTCGCCTCCAGTTCGGTAGATAATAGGTTCATCGGTGGTGTAATGGTTAGCGTGTTCGCCTCCAGTACGGTAGATTGTGGGTTCATCGGTGGTGTAATGGTTAGCGTGCTCGCCTCCAGTGCGGTAGATCATAGGTTCATCGGTGGTGTAATGGTTAGCATGTTCGCCTCCAGTACGGTAGATTGTGGGTTCATCGGTGGTTTAATGGTTAGCGTGCTCGCCTCCAGTGCGTAGATTTTGGGTTCATTGTTGGTGTAATGGTTAGCGTGGTCGCCTCCAGTGCGGTAGATTGTGGGTTCATCGGTGGTGTAATGGTAAGCGTGCTCGCCTCCAGTGCGGTAGATTGTGGGTTCATCGGTGGTGTAATGGTTAGTGTGCTCGCCTACAGTGCGGTATATTTTGGGTTCATCGGTGGTGTAATGGTTAGCGTGGTCGCCTCTAGTGCGGTAGATCATGGGTTCATCGGTGGTGTAATGGTTAGCGTGCTCGACTCTAGTGCGGTAGATCGTGGGTTCATCGGTGGTGTAATGGTTAGCGTGTTCGCCTCCAGTACGGTAGATTGTGGGTCCATCGGTGGTGTAATGTTTCGCGTGCTCGCCTCCAGTGCGGTAGATTGTGGATTCATCGGTGGTGTATTGGTTAGCGTGGTCGCCTCCAGTGCGGTAGATCATGGGTTCATCGGTGGTGTAATGGTTAGCGTGCTCGCCTACAGTGTGGTAGATTGTGGGTTCATCGGTGGTTTAATGGTTAGCGTGCTCGCCTCCAGTGCGGTAGATTGTGGGTTCATCAGTGGTTTAATGGTTAGCGTGCTCGCCTCCAGTGCGGTAGATCGTGTGTTCATCTGTGGTTTTAATGGTGAGTGTGTTCGCCTCCAGTACGGTAGATCGTGGGTTCATCGGTGGTGTAATGGTTAGCGTGCTCGCCTCCAGTGCGGTAGATCGTGGGTTCATCGGTGGTGTAATGGTTAGCGTGTTCGCCTCCAGTACGGTAGATTGTGGGTTCATCGGTGGTGTAATGGTTACCGTGCTCGCCTCCAGTGCGGTAGATCATAGGTTCATCGGTGGTGTAATGGTTAGCGTGTTCTCCTCCAGTACGGTAGATTGTGGGTTCATCGGTGGTTTAATGGTTAGCGTGCTCGCCTCCAGTGCGGTAGATTTTGGGTTCATCGTTGGTGTAATGGTTAGCGTGCTCGCCTCCAGTGCGGTAGATTGTGGGTTCATCGGTGGTGTAATGGTTAGTGTGCTCGCCTACAGTGCGGTAGATTTTGGGTTCATCGGTGGTGTAATGGTTAGCGTGGTCGCCTCTAGTGCGGTAGATCATTGGTTCATCGGTGGTGTAATGGTTAGCGTGCTCGCCTCCAGTGCGGTAGATCGTGGGTTCATTGGTGGTGTAATGGTTAGCGTGTTCGCGTCCAGTACGGTAGATTGTGGGTCCATAGGTGGTGTAATGGTTAGCGTGCTCGCCTCCAGTGCGGTAGATTGTGGGTTCATCGGTGGTGTATTGGTTAGCGTGGTCGCATCCAATGCGGTAGATTGTGGGTTCATCGGTGGTGTAATGGTTAGCGTGGTCGCCTCCAGTGCGGTAGATCGTGGGTTCATCGGTGGTGTAATGGTTAGCGTGCTCGCCTACAGTGTGGTAGATTGTGGGTTCATCGGTAGTTTAATGGTTAGCGTGCTCGCCTCCAGTGCGAAAGAGTGTGGGTTCATCGGTGATGTAATGGTTAACGTGCTCGCCTCCAGTGCAGTAGATTGTGGGTTCATCGGTGGTGTAATGGTTAGCGTGCACGCCTCCAGTGCGGTAGATTGTGGGTTCATCGGTGGTGTAATGGTTAGCGTGCTCGCCTCCGATGCGGTAGATTGTGGTTTCATCGGTGGTGTATTGGTTAGCGTGGTCGCCTCCAGTGCGGCAGATCATGGGTTCATCGGTGGTGTAATCGTTAGCGTGCTCGCCTCCAGTGCGGTAGATTGTGGGTTCATCGGGGATGTAATGGTTAGCGTGTTCGCCTCCAGTGCGGTAGATTGTGGGTTCATCGGTGGTGTAATGGTTAGCATGCTCGCCTCCAGTGCGATAGATTGTGGGTTCATCGGTGGTGTACTGGTTAGCGTGGTCGCCTCCAGTGCGGTAGATTGTGCGTTCATCGGTGGTGTAATGGTTAGCGTGCTCGCCTCCAGTGCGGTAGATCGTGGGTTCATCGGTGGTGTAATAGTTAGCGTGCTCGCAAACGGTGTGGTACATTGTGGGTTCATCGGTGGTGTAATGGTTAGCGTGCTCGCCTCCAGTGCGGTAGATTGTGGGTTCATCGGTGGTGTAATGGTTAGCGTGCTCGCCTACGGTGCGGTAGATTGTGGGTTCATCGGTGGTGTAATGGTTAGCGTGGTCACTTCCAGTGCTGTAGATCATGGGTTCATCGGTGGTGTAATTGTTAGCGTGCTCGCCTCCAGTGCGGTAGTACGTGGGTTCATCGGTGGTGTAATGGTTAGCGTGTTCGCCTCAAGTACGGTAGCTTGTGGGTTCATCCGTTGTGTAATCGTTAGCGTGCTCGCCTCCAGTGCGGTAGATTGTGGGTTCATCGGTGGTGTATTGGTTAGCGTGGTCGCCTCCAGTGCGGCAGATCATGGGTTCATCGGTGGTGTAATCGTTAGCGTGCTCGCCTCCAGTGCGGTAGATTGTGGGTTCATCGGTGGTGTAATGGTTAGCGTGTTCGCCTCCAGTGCGGTAGATTGTGGGTTCATCGGTGGTGTAATGGTTAGCATGCTCGCCTCCAGTGCGGTAGATTGTGGGTTCATCGGTGGTGTAATGGTTAGCGTGGTCGCCTCCAGTGTGGTAGTTTGTGCGTTCATCGGTGGTGTAATGGTTAGCGTGCTCGTCTCCAGTGCGGTAGATCGTGGGTTCATCGGTGGTGTAATTGTTAGCGTGCTCGCCTACGGTGCGGTAGATTGTGGGTTCATCGGTGGTGTAATGGTTAGCGTGCTCGCCTCCAGTGCGGTAGATTGTGTATTCATCAGTGGTGTAATGGTTAGCGTGCTCGCCTACGGTGCGGTAGATTGTGGGTTCATCGGTGGTGTAATGGTTAACGTGGTCGCCTCCAGTGCTGTAGATCATGGGTTCATCGGTGGTGTAATTGTTAGCGTGCTCTCCTCCAGTGCGGTAGATCGTGGGTTCATCGGTGGTGTAATGGTTAGCGTGTTCGCCTCCAGTACGGTAGATTGTGGGTTCATCGGTGGTGTAATGGTTAGCGTGCTCGCCTCCAGTGCGGTAGATCATAGGTTCATCGGTGGTGTAATGGTTAGCATGTTCGCCTCCAGTACGGTAGATTGTGGGTTCATCGGTGGTTTAATGGTTAGCGTGCTCGCCTCCAGTGCGGTAGATTGTGGGTTCATCGTTGGTGTAATGGTTAGCATGGTCGCCGCCAGTGCGGTAGATTGTGGGTTCATCGTTGGTGTAATGGTTAGCGTGGTCGCCTCCAGTGCGGTAGATCGTGGGTTCATCGGTGGTGTAATGGTTAGCGTGCTCGCCTACAGTGTGGTAGATTGTGGGTTCATCGGTGGTTTAATGGTTAGCGTGCTCGCCTCCAGTGCGAAAGAGTGTGGGTTCATCGGTGATGTAATGGTTAACGTGCTCGCCTCCAGTGCAGTAGATTGTGGGTTCATCGGTGGTGTAATGGTTAGCGTGCACGCCTCCAGTGCGGTAGATTGTGGGTTCATCGGTGGTGTAATGGTTAGCGTGCTCGCCTCCGATGCGGTAGATTGTGGGTTCATCGGTGATGTATTGGTTAGCGTGGTCGCCTCCAGTGCGGCAGATCATGGGTTCATCGGTGGTGTAATCGTTAGCGTGCTCGCCTCCAGTGCGGTAGATTGTGGGTTCATCGGGGATGTAATGGTTAGCGTGTTCGCCTCCAGTGCGGTAGATTGTGGGTTCATCGGTGGTGTAATGGTTAGCATGCTCGCCTCCAGTGCGATAGATTGTGGGTTTATCGGTGGTGTAATGGTTAGCGTGGTCGCCTCCAGTGCGGTAGATTGTGCGTTCATCGGTGGTGTAATGGTTAGCGTGCTCGCCTCCAGTGCGGTAGATCGTGGGTTCATCGGTGGTGTAATAGTTAGCGTGCTCGCCAACGGTGTGGTAGATTGTGGGTTCATCGGTGGTGTAATGGTTAGCGTGCTCGCCTCCAGTGCGGTAGATTGTGGGTTCATCGGTGGTGTAATGGTTAGCGTGCTCGCCTACTGTGCGGTAGATTGTGGGTTCATCGGTGGTGTAATGGTTAGCGTGGTCACTTCCAGTGCTGTAGATCATGGGTTCATCGGTGGTGTAATTGTTAGCGTGCTCGCCTCCAGTGCGGTAGATCGTGGGTTCATCGGTGGTGTAATGGTTAGCGTGTTCGCCTCCAGTACGGTAGATTGTGGGTTCATCGGTGGTGTAATGGTTAGCGTGTTCACCTCCAGTGCGGTAGATCATAGGTTCATCGGTGGTGTAATGGTTAGCGTGTTCGCCTCCAGTACGGTAGATTGTGGGTTCATCGGTGGTTTAATGGTTAGCGTGCTCGCCTCCAGTGCGGTAGATTGTGGGTTCATCGTTGGTGTAATGGTTAGCGTGGTCGCCTCCAGTGCGGTAGATTGTGGGTTCATCGGTGGTGTAATGGTTAGCGTGCTCGCCTACGGTGTGGTAGATTGTGGGTTCATCGGTGGTTTAATGGTTAGCGTGCTCGCCTCCAGTGCGGTAGATTGTGGGTTCATCGGTGGTGTAATTGTTAGCGTGCTCGCCTCCAGTGCGATAGAGTGTGGGTTCATCGGTGGTATAATGGTTAACGTGCTCGCCTCCAGTGCAGTAGATTGTGGGTTCATCGGTGGTGTAATGGTTAGCGTGCTCTCCTCCAGTGCGGTAGATTGTGGGTTCATCGGTGGTGTAATGGTTAGCGTGCTCGCCTCCAGTGCGGTAGATTGTGGGTTCATCAGTGGTTTAATGGTTAGCGTGCTCGCCTCCAGTGCGGTAGATCGTGTGTTCATCTGTGGTTTTAATGGTGAGTGTGTTCGCCTCCAGTACGGTAGATCGTGGGTTCATCGGTGGTGTAATGGTTAGCGTGCTCGCCTCCAGTGCGGTAGATCGTGGGTTCATCGGTGGTGTAATGGTTAGCGTGTTCGCCTCCAGTACGGTAGATTGTGGGTTCATCGGTGGTGTAATGGTTACCGTGCTCGCCTCCAGTGCGGTAGATCATAGGTTCATCGGTGGTGTAATGGTTAGCGTGTTCTCCTCCAGTACGGTAGATTGTGGGTTCATCGGTGGTTTAATGGTTAGCGTGCTCGCCTCCAGTGCGGTAGATTTTGGGTTCATCGTTGGTGTAATGGTTAGCGTGCTCGCCTCCAGTGCGGTAGATTGTGGGTTCATCGGTGGTGTAATGGTTAGTGTGCTCGCCTACAGTGCTGTAGATTTTGGGTTCATCGGTGGTGTAATGGTTAGCGTGGTCGCCTCTAGTGCGGTAGATCATTGGTTCATCGGTGGTGTAATGGTTAGCGTGCTCGCCTCCAGTGCGGTAGATCGTGGGTAAATTGGTGGTGTAATGGTTAGCGTGTTCGCGTCCAGTACGGTAGATTGTGGGTCCATAGGTGGTGTAATGGTTAGCGTGCTCGCCTCCAGTGCGGTAGATTGTGGGTTCATCGGTGGTGTATTGGTTAGCGTGGTCGCATCCAATGCGGTAGATCATGGGTTCATCGGTGGTGTAGTGGTTAGCGTGCTCGCCTCCAGTGCGGTAGATCGTGGGTTCATCGGTGGTGTAATGGTTAGCGTGTTCGCCTCCAATACGGTAGATTGTTGGTTAATCGGTGGGGTAATGGTTAGCGTGCTCGCCTCCAGTGTGGTAGATTGTGGGTTCATCGGTGGTGTAATGGTTAGCGTGGTCGCCTCCAGTGCGGTAGATCGTGAGTTCATCGGTGGTGTAATGGTTAGCGTGCTCGCCTCCAGTGCGGTAAATCATGGGTTCATCGGTGGTGTAATGGTTAGCGTGCTCGCCTACGGTGCGTAGATTGTGGGTTCATCGGTGGTGTAATGGTTAGCGTGCTCGCCTCCAGTGCGGTAGATTGTGGGTTCATCGGTGGTGCAATGGTTAGCGTGCTCGCCTACGGTGCGGTAGATTGAGGGTTCACCGGTGGTGTAATGGTTAGCGTGGTCGCCTCTAGTGCGGTAGATCATGGGTTCATCGGTGGTGTAATGGTTAGCGTGCTCGCCTCCAGTGCGGTAGATTGTGGGTTCATCGGTGGTGTATTGGTTAGCGTAGTCGCCTCCAGTGCGGCAGATCATGGGTTCATCGGTGGTGTAATCGATAGCGTGCTCGCCTCCAGTGCGGTAGATTGTGGGTTCATCGGTGGTGTAATGGTTAGCGTGTTCCCCTCCAGTGCGGTAGATTGTGGGTTCATCGGTGGTTTAAAGGTTAGCGTGCTCGCCTCCAGTGCGGTAGATCGTGTGTTCATCGGTGGTGTAATGGTGAGCGTGCTCGCCTCCAGTGCGGTAGATCGTGGGTTCAGCGATGGTGTAATGGTTAGCGTGCTCGCCTACGGTGCGGTAGATTGAGGGTTCACCGGTGGTGTAATGGTTAGCGTGGTCGCCTCTAGTGCGGTAGATCATGGGTTCATCGGTGGTGTAATGGTTAGCGTGCTCGCCTCCAGTGCGGTAGATTGTGGGTTCATCGGTGGTGTATTGGTTAGCGTGGTCGCCTCCAGTGCGGTAGTTTGTGGGTTCATCGGTGGTGTAATGGTTAGCGTGCTCGCCTCCAGTGTGGTAGATTGTGGGTTCATCAGTGGTTTAATGGTTAGCGTGCTCGCCTCCAGTGCTGTAGATTGTAGGTTCATCTGTGGTGTAATGGTTAGCGTGCTCGCCTCCAGTGCGGTAGATCGTGTGTTCATCGGTGGTGTAATGGTGAGCGTGCTCGCCTCCAGTGCGGTAGATCGTGGGTTCAGCGATGGTGTAATGGTTAGCGTGCTCGCCTCCAGTGCGGTAGATCCTGGGTTCATCGTTGGTTTAATGGTTAGGGTGCTCGCCTCCAGTGCGGTAGATCGTGTGTTCATCGGTGGTGTAATGGTGAGTGTGTTCGCCTCCAGTACGGTAGATCGTGGGTTCATCGGTGGTATAATGGTTAGCGTGCTCGCCTCCAGTGCGGTAGATCGTGGGTTCATCGGTGGTGTAATGGTTAGCGTGTTCGCCTCCAGTACGGTAGATTGTGGGTTCATCGGTGGTGTAATCGTTAACGTGCTCGCCTCCAGTTCGGTAGATAATAGGTTCATCGGTGGTGTAATGGTTAGCGTGTTCGCCTCCAGTACGGTAGATTGTGGGTTCATCGGTGGTGTAATGGTTAGCGTGCTCGCCTCCAGTGCGGTAGATCATAGGTTCATCGGTGGTGTAATGGTTAGCGTGTTCGCCTCCAGTACGGTAGATTGTGGGTTCATCGGTGGTTTAATGGTTAGCGTGCTCGCCTCCAGTGCGTAGATTTTGGGTTCATTGTTGGTGTAATGGTTAGCGTGGTCGCCTCCAGTGCGGTAGATTGTGGGTTCATCGGTGGTGTAATGGTAAGCGTGCTCGCCTCCAGTGCGGTAGATTGTGGGTTCATCGGTGGTGTAATGGTTAGTGTGCTCGCCTACAGTGCGGTATATTTTGGGTTCATCGGTGGTGTAATGGTTAGCGTGGTCGCCTCTAGTGCGGTAGATCATGGGTTCATCGGTGGTGTAATGGTTAGCGTGCTCGACTCTAGTGCGGTAGATCGTGGGTTCATCGGTGGTGTAATGGTTAGCGTGTTCGCCTCCAGTACGGTAGATTGTGGGTCCATCGGTGGTGTAATGTTTCGCGTGCTCGCCTCCAGTGCGGTAGATTGTGGATTCATCGGTGGTGTATTGGTTAGCGTGGTCGCCTCCAGTGCGGTAGATCATGGGTTCATCGGTGGTGTAATGGTTAGCGTGCTCGCCTACAGTGTGGTAGATTGTGGGTTCATCGGTGGTTTAATGGTTAGCGTGCTCGCCTCCAGTGCGGTAGATTATGGGTTCATCGGTGGTGTAATTGTTAGCGTGCTCGCCTCCAGTGCGAAAGAGTGTGGGTTCATCGGTGATGTAATGGTTAACGTGCTCGCCTCCAGTGCAGTAGATTGTGGGTTCATCGGTGGTGTAATGGTTAGCGTGCTCGCCTCCAGTGCGGTAGATTGTGGGTTCATCGGTGGTGTAATGGTTAGCGTGCTCGCCTCCGATGCGGTAGATTGTGGGTTCATCGGTGGTGTATTGGTTAGCGTGGTCGCCTCCAGTGCGGCAGATCATGGGTTCATCGGTGGTGTAATCGTTAGCGTGCTCGCCTCCAGTGCGGTAGATTGTGGGTTCATCGGGGGTGTAATGGTTAGCGTGTTCGCCTCCAGTGCGGTAGATTGTAGGTTCATCGGTGGTGTAATGGTTAGCATGCTCGCCTCCAGTGCGATAGATTGTGGGTTCATCGGTGGTGTAATGGTTAGCGTGGTCGCCTCCAGTGCGGTAGATTGTGCGTTCATCGGTGGTGTAATGGTTAGCGTGCTCGCCTACGGTGCGGTAGATTGTGGGTTCATCGGTGGTGTAATGGTTAGCGTGGTCACCTCGAGTGCTGTAGATCATGGGTTCATCGGTGGTGTAATTGTTTGCGTGCTCGCCTCCAGTGCGGTAGATCGTGGGTTCATCGGTGGTGTAATGGTTAGCGTGTTCGCCTCCAGTACGGTAGATTGTGGGTTCATCAGTGGTGTAAAGGTTAGCGTGCTCGCCTCCAGTGCGGTAGATCATAGGTTAATCGGTGGTGTAATGGTTAGCGTGTTCGCCTCCAGTATGGTAGAATGTGGGTTCATCGGTGGTTTAATGGTTAGCGTGCTCACCTCCAGTGCGGTAGATCATAGGTTCATCGGTGGTGTAATGGTTAGCGTGTTCTCCTCCAGTACGGTAGATTGTGGGTTCATCGGTGGTTTAATGGTTAGCGTGCTCGCCTCCAGTGCGGTAGATTTTGGGTTCATCGTTGGTGTAATGGTTAGCGTGCTCGCCTCCAGTGCGGTAGATTGTGGGTTCATCGGTGGTGTAATGGTTAGTGTGCTCGCCTACAGTGCGGTAGATTTTGGGTTCATCGGTGGTGTAATGGTTAGCGTGGTCGCCTCTAGTGCGGTAGATCATTGGTTCATCGGTGGTGTAATGGTTAGCGTGCTCGCCTCCAGTGCGGTAGATCGTGGGTTCATTGGTGGTGTAATGGTTAGCGTGTTCGCCTCCAGTACGGTAGATTGTGGGTCCATAGGTGGTGTAATGGTTAGCGTGCTCGCCTCCAGTGCGGTAGATTGTGGGTTCATCGGTGGTGTATTGGTTAGCGTGGTCGCATCCAATGCGGTAGATCATGGGTTCATCGGTGGTGTAATGGTTAGCGTGCTCGCCTCCAGTGCGGTAGATCGTGGGTTCATCGGTGGTGTAATGGTTAGCGTGTTCGCCTCCAATACGGTAGATTGTGGGTTAATCGGTGGGGTAATGGTTAGCGTGCTCGCCTCCAGTGCGGTAGATTGTGGGTTCATCGGTGGTGTAATGGTTAGCGTGGTCGCCTCCAGTGCGGTAGATCGTGAGTTCATCGGTGGTGTAATGGTTAGCGTGCTCGCCTCCAGTGCGGTAAATCATGGGTTCATCGGTGGTGTAATGGTTAGCGTGCTCGCCTACGGTGCGGTAAATCATGGGTTCATCGGTGGTGTAATGGTTAGCGTGCTCGCCTCCAGTGCGGTAGATTGTGGGTTCATCGGTGGTGCAATGGTTAACGTGCTCGCCTCCAGTGCGGTAGATTGAGGGTTCACCGGTGGTGTAATGGTTAGCGTGGTCGCCTCTAGTGCGGTAGATCATGGGTTCATCGGTGGTGTAATGGTTAGCGTGCTCGCCTCCAGTGCGGTAGATTGTGGGTTCATCGGTGGTGTATTGGTTAGCGTGGTCGCCTCCAGTGCGGCAGATCATGGGTTCATCGGTGATGTAATCGATAGCGTGCTCGCCTCCAGTGCGGTAGATTGTGGGTTCATCGGTGGTGTAATGGTTAGCGTGTTCCCCTCCAGTGCGGTAGATTGTGGGTTCATCGGTGGTTTAAAGGTTAGCGTGCTCGCCTCCAGTGCGGTAGTTTGTGGGTTCATCGGTGGTGTAATGGTTAGCGTGCTCGCCTCCAGTGTGGTAGATTGTGGGTTCATCAGTGGTTTAATGGTTAGCGTGCTCGCCTCCAGTGCTGTAGATTGTAGGTTCATCTGTGGTGTAATGGTTAGCGTGCTCGCCTCCAGTGCGGTAGATCGTGTGTTCATCGGTGGTGTAATGGTGAGCATGCTCGCCTCCAGTGCGGTAGATCCTGGGTTCAGCGATGGTGTAATGGTTAGCGTGCTCGCCTCCAGTGCGGTAGATCCTGGGTTCATCGTTGGTTTAATGGTTAGGGTGCTCGCCTCCAGTGCGGTAGATCGTGTGTTCATCGGTGGTGTAATGGTGAGTGTGTTCGCCTCCAGTACGGTAGATCGTGGGTTCATCGGTGGTATAATGGTTAGCGTGCTCGCCTCCAGTGCGGTAGATCGTGGGTTCATCGGTGGTGTAATGGTTAGCGTGTTCGCCTCCAGTACGGTAGATTGTGGGTTCATCGGTGGTGTAATCGTTAACGTGCTCGCCTCCAGTTCGGTAGATAATAGGTTCATCGGTGGTGTAATGGTTAGCGTGTTCGCCTCCAGTACGGTAGATTGTGGGTTCATCGGTGGTGTAATGGTTAGCGTGCTCGCCTCCAGTGCGGTAGATTGTAGGTTCATCGGTGGTGTAATGGTTAGCGTGTTCGCCTCCAGTACGGTAGATTGTGGGTTCATCGGTGGTTTAATGGTTAGCGTGCACGCCTCCAGTGCGTAGATTTTGGGTTCATTGTTGGTGTAATGGTTAGCGTGGTCGCCTCCAGTGCGGTAGACTGTGGGTTCATCGGTGGTGTAATGGTAAGCGTGCTCGCCTCCAGTGCGGTAGATTGTGGGTTCATCGGTGGTGTAATGGTTAGTGTGCTCGCCTACAGTGCGGTATATTTTGGGTTCATCGGTGGTGTAATGGTTAGCGTGGTCGCCTCTAGTGCGGTAGATCATGGGTTCATCGGTGGTGTAATGGTTAGCGTGCTCGACTCTAGTGCGGTAGATCGTGGGTTCATCGGTGGTGTAATGGTTAGCGTGTTCGCCTCCAGTACGGTAGATTGTGGGTCCATCGGTGGTGTAATGGTTCGCGTGCTCGCCTCCAGTGCGGTAGATTGTGGGTTCATCGGTGGTGTATTGGTTAGCGTGGTCGCCTCCAGTACGGTAGATTGTGGGTCCATCGGTGGTGTAATGGTTAGCGTGCTCGCCTACAGTGTGGTAGATTGTGGGTTCATCGGTGGTTTAATGGTTAGCGTGCTCGCCTCCAGTGCGGTAGATTATGGGTTCATCGGTGGTGTAATTGTTAGCGTGCTCGCCTCCAGTGCGAAAGAGTGTGGGTTCATCGGTGATGTAATGGTTAACGTGCTCGCCTCCAGTGCAGTAGATTGTGGGTTCATCGGTGGTGTAATGGTTAGCGTGCTCGCCTCCAGTGCGGTAGATTGTGGGTTCATCGGTGGTGTAATGGTTAGCGTGCTCGCCTCCGATGCGGTAGATTGTGGGTTCATCGGTGGTGTATTGGTTAGCGTGGTCGCCTCCAGTGCGGCAGATCATGGGTTCATCGGTGGTGTAATCGTTAGCGTGCTCGCCTCCAGTGCGGTAGATTGTGGGTTCATCGGGGGTGTAATGGTTAGCGTGTTCGCCTCCAGTGCGGTAGATTGTGGGTTCATCGGTGGTGTAATGGTTAGCATGCTCGCCTCCAGTGCGATAGATTGTGGGTTCATCGGTGGTGTAATGGTTAGCGTGGTCGCCTCCAGTGCGGTAGATTGTGCGTTCATCGGTGGTGTAATGGTTAGCGTGCTCGCCTACGGTGCGGTAGATTGTGGGTTCATCGGTGGTGTAATGGTTAGCGTGGTCACCTCGAGTGCTGTAGATCATGGGTTCATCGGTGGTGTAATTGTTTGCGTGCTCGCCTCCAGTGTGGTAGATTGTGGGTTCATCAGTGGTTTAATGGTTAGCGTGCTCGCCTCCAGTGCTGTAGATTGTAGGTTCATCTGTGGTGTAATGGTTAGCGTGCTCGCCTCCAGTGCGGTAGATCGTGTGTTCATCGGTGGTGTAATGGTGAGCGTGCTCGCCTCCAGTGCGGTAGATCGTGGGTTCAGCGATGGTGTAATGGTTAGCGTGCTCGCCTCCAGTGCGGTAGATCGTGGGTTCATCGTTGGTTTAATGGTTAGGGTGCTCGCCTCCAGTGCGGTAGATCGTGTGTTCATCGGTGGTGTAATGGTGAGTGTGTTCGCCTCCAGTACGGTAGATCGTGGGTTCATCGGTGGTATAATGGTTAGCGTGCTCGCCTCCAGTGCGGTAGATCGTGGGTTCATCGGTGGTGTAATGGTTAGCGTGTTCGCCTCCAGTACGGTAGATTGTGGGTTCATCGGTGGTGTAATCGTTAACGTGCTCGCCTCCAGTTCGGTAGATAATAGGTTCATCGGTGGTGTAATGGTTAGCGTGCTCGCCTCCAGTGCGGTAGATCGTGTGTTCATCGGTGGTGTAATGGTGAGCGTGCTCGCCTCCAGTGCGGTAGATCGTGGGTTCAGCGATGGTGTAATGGTTAGCGTGCTCGCCTCCAGTGCGGTAGATCCTGGGTTCATCGTTGGTTTAATGGTTAGGGTGCTCGCCTCCAGTGCGGTAGATCGTGTGTTCATCGGTGGTGTAATGGTGAGTGTGTTCGCCTCCAGTACGGTAGATCGTGGGTTCATCGGTGGTATAATGGTTAGCGTGCTCGCCTCCAGTGCGGTAGATCGTGGGTTCATCGGTGGTGTAATGGTTAGCGTGTTCGCCTCCAGTACGGTAGATTGTGGGTTCATCGGTGGTGTAATCGTTAACGTGCTCGCCTCCAGTTCGGTAGATAATAGGTTCATCGGTGGTGTAATGGTTAGCGTGTTCGCCTCCAGTACGGTAGATTGTGGGTTCATCGGTGGTGTAATGGTTAGCGTGCTCGCCTCCAGTGCGGTAGATTGTAGGTTCATCGGTGGTGTAATGGTTAGCGTGTTCGCCTCCAGTACGGTAGATTGTGGGTTCATCGGTGGTTTAATGGTTAGCGTGCACGCCTCCAGTGCGTAGATTTTGGGTTCATTGTTGGTGTAATGGTTAGCGTGGTCGCCTCCAGTGCGGTAGATTGTGGGTTCATCGGTGGTGTAATGGTAAGCGTGCTCGCCTCCAGTGCGGTAGATTGTGGGTTCATCGGTGGTGTAATGGTTAGTGTGCTCGCCTACAGTGCGGTATATTTTGGGTTCATCGGTGGTGTAATGGTTAGCGTGGTCGCCTCTAGTGCGGTAGATCATGGGTTCATCGGTGGTTTAATGGTTAGCGTGCTCGACTCTAGTGCGGTAGATCGTGGGTTCATCGGTGGTGTAATGGTTAGCGTGTTCGCCTCCAGTACGGTAGATTGTGGGTCCATCGGTGGTGTAATGGTTCGCGTGCTCGCCTCCAGTGCGGTAGATTGTGGGTTCATCGGTGGTGTATTGGTTAGCGTGGTCGCCTCCAGTACGGTAGATTGTGGGTCCATCGGTGGTGTAATGGTTAGCGTGCTCGCCTACAGTGTGGTAGATTGTGGGTTCATCGGTGGTTTAATGGTTAGCGTGCTCGCCTCCAGTGCGGTAGATTATGGCTTCATCGGTGGTGTAATTGTTAGCGTGCTCGCCTCCAGTGCGAAAGAGTGTGGGTTCATCGGTGATGTAATGGTTAACGTGCTCGCCTCCAGTGCAGTAGATTGTGGGTTCATCGGTGGTGTAATGGTTAGCGTGCTCGCCTCCAGTGCGGTAGATTGTGGGTTCATCGGTGGTGTAATGGTTAGCGTGCTCGCCTCCGATGCGGTAGATTGTGGGTTCATCGGTGGTGTATTGGTTAGCGTGGTCGCCTCCAGTGCGGCAGATCATGGGTTCATCGGTGGTGTAATCGTTAGCGTGCTCGCCTCCAGTGCGGTAGATTGTGGGTTCATCGGGGGTGTAATGGTTAGCGTGTTCGCCTCCAGTGCGGTAGATTGTGGGTTCATCGGTGGTGTAATGGTTAGCATGCTCGCCTCCAGTGCGATAGATTGTGGGTTCATCGGTGGTGTAATGGTTAGCGTGGTCGCCTCCAGTGCGGTAGATTGTGCGTTCATCGGTGGTGTAATGGTTAGCGTGCTCGCCTACGGTGCGGTAGATTGTGGGTTCATCGGTGGTGTAATGGTTAGCGTGGTCACCTCGAGTGCTGTAGATCATGGGTTCATCGGTGGTGTAATTGTTTGCGTGCTCGCCTCCAGTGCGGTAGATCGTGGGTTCATCGGTGGTGTAATGGTTAGCGTGTTCGCCTCCAGTACGGTAGATTGTGGGTTCATCAGTGGTGTAAAGGTTAGCGTGCTCGATTCCAGTGCGGTAGATCATAGGTTAATCGGTGGTGTAATGGTTAGCGTGTTCGCCTCCAGTACGGTAGATTGTGGGTTCATCGGTGGTTTAATGGTTAGCGTGCTCGCCTCCAGTGCGGTAGATTGTGTGTTCATCGTTGGTGTAATGGTTAGCGTGGTCGCCTCCAGTGCGGTAGATTGTGGGTTCATCGGTGGTGTAATGGTTAGCGTGGTCGCCTCCAGTGCGGTAGATCGTGGGTTCATCGGTGGTGTAATGGTTAGCGTGCTCGCCTACGGTGTGGTAGATTGTGGGTTCATCGGTGGTTTAATGGTTAGCGTGCTCGCCTCCAGTGCGGTAGATTGTGGGTTCATCGGTGGTGTAATTGTTAGCGTGCTCGCCTCCAGTGCGATAGAGTGTGGGTTCATCGGTGGTATAATGGTTAACGTGCTCGCCTCCAGTGCAGTAGATTGTGGGTTCATCGGTGGTGTAATGGTTAGCGTGCTCGCCTCCAGTGCGGTAGATTGTGGGTTCATCGGTGGTGTTTTGGTTAGCGTGCTCGCCTCCAGTGCGGTAGATTGTGGGTTCATCAGTGGTTTAATGGTTAGCGTGCTCGCCTCCAGTGCTGTAGATTGTAGGTTCATCGGTGGTGTAATGGTTAGCGTGCTCGCCTCCAGTGCGGTAGATCGTGTGTTCATCTGTGGTGTAATGGTGAGTGTGTTCGCCTCCAGTACGGTAGATCGTGGGTTCATCGGTGGTGTAATGGTTAGCGTGCTCGCCTCCAGTGCGGTAGATCGTGGGTTCATCGGTGGTGTAATGGCTAGCGTGTTCGCCTCCAGTACGGTAGATTGTGGGTTCATCGGTGGTGTAATGGTTAGCGTGCTCGCCTCCAGTGCGGTAGATCATAGGTTCATCGGTGGTGTAATGGTTAGCGTGTTCTCCTCCAGTACGGTAGATTGTGGGTTCATCGGTGGTTTAATGTTTAGCGTGCCCGCCTCCTGTGCGGTAGATTTTGGGTTCATCGTTGGTGTAATGGTTAGCGTGGTCGCCTCCAGTGCGGTAGATTGTGGGTTCATCGGTGGTGTAATGGTTAGCGTGCTCGCCTCCAGTGCGGTAGATTGTGGGTTCATCGGTGGTGTAATGGTTAGTGTGCTCGCCTCCAGTGCGGTAGATTGTGGGTTCATCGGTGGTTTAATGGTTAGCGTGCTCGCCTCCAGTGCGGTAGATTGTGGGTTCATCGGTGGTGTAATTGTTAGCGTGCTCGCCTCCAGTGCGATAGAGTGTGGGTTCATCGGTGGTATAATGGTTAACGTGCTCGCCTCCAGTGCAGTAGATTGTGGGTTCATCGGTGGTGTAATGGTTAGCGTGCTCGCCTCCAGTGCGGTAGATTGTGGGTTCATCGGTGGTGTTATGGTTAGCGTGCTCGCCTCCAGTGCGGTAGATTGTGGGTTCATCAGTGGTTTAATGGTTAGCGTGCTCGCCTCCAGTGCTGTAGATTGTAGGTTCATCGGTGGTGTAATGGTTAGCGTGCTCGCCTCCAGTGCGGTAGATCGTGTGTTCATCTGTGGTGTAATGGTGAGTGTGTTCGCCTCCAGTACGGTAGATCGTGGGTTCATCGGTGGTGTAATGGTTAGCGTGCTCGCCTCCAGTGCGGTAGATCGTGGGTTCATCGGTGGTGTAATGGCTAGCGTGTTCGCCTCCAGTACGGTAGATTGTGGGTTCATCGGTGGTGTAATGGTTAGCGTGCTCGCCTCCAGTGCGGTAGATCATAGGTTCATCGGTGGTGTAATGGTTAGCGTGTTCTCCTCCAGTACGGTAGATTGTGGGTTCATCGGTGGTTTAATGGTTAGCGTGCCCGCCTCCAGTGCGGTAGATTTTGGGTTCATCGTTGGTGTAATGGTTAGCGTGGTCGCCTCCAGTGCGGTAGATTGTGGGTTCATCGGTGGTGTAATGGTTAGCGTGCTCGCCTCTAGTGCGGTAGATTGTGGGTCATCGGTGGTGTAATGGTTAGTGTGCTCGCCTACAGTGCGGTAGATTTTGGGTTCATCGGTGGTGTAATGGTTAGCGTGGTCGCCTCTAGTGCGGTAGATTATTGGTTCATCGGTGGTGTAATGGTTAGCGTGCTCGCCTCCAGTGCGGTAGATCGTGGGTTCATTGGTGGTGTAATGGTTAGCGTGTTCGCCTCCAGTACGGTAGATTGTGGGTCCATAGGTGGTGTAATGGTTAGCGTGCTCGCCTCCAGTGCGGTAGATTGTGGGTTCATCGGTGGTGTATTGGTTAGCGTGGTCGCATCCAGTGCGGTAGATCATGGGTTCATCGGTGGTGTAATGGTTAGCGTGCTCGCCTCCAGTGCGGTAGATCGTGGGTTCATCGGTGGTGTAATGGTTAGCGTGTTCGCCTCCAGTACGGTAGATTGTGGGTTCATCGGTGGGGTAATGGTTAGCGTGCTCGCCTCCAGTGCGGTAGATTGTGGGTTCATCGGTGGTGTAATGGTTAGCGTGGTTGCCTCCAGTGCGGTAAATCATGGGTTCATCGGTGGTGTAATGGTTAGCGTGCTCGCCTACGGTGCGGTAGATTGTGGGTTCATCGGTGGTGTAATGGTTAGCGTGCTCGCCTCCAGTGCGGTAGATTGTGGGTTCATCGGTGGTGCAATGGTTAGCGTGCTCGCCTACGGTGCGGTAGATTGAGGGTTCACCGGTGGTGTAATGGTTAGCGTGGTGGCCTCCAGTGCGGTAGATCATGGGTTCATCGGTGGTGTAGTGGTTAGCGTGCTCGCCTCCAGTGCGGTAGATTGTTGGTTCATCGGTGGTGTATTGGTTAGCGTGGTCGCCTCCAGTGCGGCAGATCATGGGTTCATCGGTGGTGTAATCGATAGCGTGCTCGCCTCCAGTGCGGTATATTGTTGGTTCATCGGTGGTGTAATGGTTAGCGTGTTCCCCTCCAGTGCGGTAGATTGTGGGTTCATCGGTGGTTTAATGGTGCGGTAGTTTGTGGGTTCATCGGTGGTGTAATGGTTAGCGTGCTCGCCTCCAGTGCGGTAGATTGTGGGTTCATCAGTGGTTTAATGGTTAGCGTGCTCGCCTCCAGTGTTGTAGATTGTAGGTTCATCGGTGGTGTAATGGTTAGCGTGCTCGCCTCCAGTGCGGTAGATCGTGTGTTCATCGGTGGTGTAATGGTGAGCGTGCTCGCCTCCAGTGCGGTAGATCGTGGGTTCAGCGATGGTGTAATGGTTAGCGTGCTCGCCTCCATTGCGGTAGATCCTGGGTTCATCGTTGGTTTAATGGTTAGGGTGCTCGCCTCCAGTGCGGTAGATCGTGTGTTCATCGGTGGTGTAATGGTGAGTGTGTTCGCCTCCAGTACGGTAGATCGTGGGTTCATCGGTGGTATAATGGTTAGCGTGCTCGCCTCCAGTGCGGTAGATCGTGGGTTCATCGGTGGTGTAATGGTTAGCGTGTTCGCCTCCAGTACGGTAAATTGTGGGTTCATCGGTGGTGTAATCGTTAACGTGCTCGCCTCCAGTTCGGTAGATCATAGGTTCATCGGTGGTGTAATGGTTAGCGTGTTCGCCTCCAGTACGGTAGATTGTGGGTTCATCGGTGGTGTAATGGTTAGCGTGCTCGCCTCCAGTGCGGTAGATCGTGGGTTCATTGGTGGTGTAATGTTTAGCGTGTTCGCCTCCAGTACGGTAGATTGTGGGTTCATCGGTGGTGTAATGGTTAGCGTGCTCGCCTCCAGTGCGGTAGATCATAGGTTCATCGGTGGTTTAATGGTTAGCGTGCTCGCCTCCAGTGCGTAGATTTTGGGTTCATTGTTGGTGTAATGGTTAGCGTGGTCGCCTCCAGTGCGGTAGATTGTGGGTTCATCGGTGGTGTAATGGTTAGCGTGCTCGCCTCCAGTGCGGTAGATTGTGGGTTCATCGGTGGTGTAATGGTTAGTGTGCTCGCCTACAGTGCGGTAGATTTTGGTTCATCGGTGGTGTAATGGTTAGCGTGGTCGCCTCTAGTGCGGTAGATCATGGGTTCATCGGTGGTGTAATGGTTAGCGTGCTCGCCTCCAGTGCGGTAGATCATGGGTTCATCGGTGGTGTAATGGTTAGCGTGTTCGCCTCCAGTACGGTAGATTGTGGGTTCATCGGTGGGGTAATGGTTAGCGTGCTCTCCTCCAGTGCGGTAGATTGTGGGTTCATCGGTGGTGTAATGGTTAGCGTGCTCGCCTCCAGTGCGGTAGATCATGGGTTCATCGGTGGTGTAATGGTTAGCGTGCTCGCCTACGGTGCGGTAGATTGTGGGTTCATCGGTGGTGTAATGGTTAGCGTGCTCGCCTCCAGTGCGGTAGATTGTGGGTTCATCGGTGGTGCAATGGTTAGCGTGCTCGCATACGGTGCGGTAGATTGTCGGTTCATCGGTGGTGTAATGGTTAGCGTGGTCGCCTCTAGTGCGGTAAATCATGGGTTCATCGGTGGTGTAATGGTTAGCGTGCTCGCCTCCAGTGCGGCAGATTGTGGGTTCATCGGTGGTGTATTGGTTAGCGTGGTCGCCTCCAGTGCGGCAGATCATGGCTTCATCGGGGGTGTAATCGTTAGCGTGCTCGCCTCCAGTGCGGTAGATTGTGGGTTCATCGGTGGTGTAATGGTTAGCGTGCTCGCCTCCAGTGCGGTAGATTGTGGGTTCATCGGTGGTTTAATGGTTAGCGTGGTCGCCTCCAGTGCTGTTGATCGTGAGTTCATCGGTGGTGTAATGGTTAGCGTGCTCGCCTCCAGTGCGGTAGATTGTGGGTTCATCGGTGGTGTAATGTTTAGCGTGCTCGCCTCCAGTGCGGTAGATCCTGGGTTCATCGTTGGTTTAATGGTTAGGGTGCTCGCCTCCAGTGCGGTAGATCGTGTGTTCATCGGTGGTGTAATGGTGAGTGTGTTCGCCTCCAGTACGGTAGATCGTGGGTTCATCGGTGGTATAATGGTTAGCGTGCTCGCCTCCAGTGCGGTAGATCGTGGGTTCATCGGTGGTGTAATGGTTAGCGTGTTCGCCTCCAGTACGGTAAATTGTGGGTTCATCGGTAGTGTAATCGTTAACGTGCTGACCTCCAGTTCGGTAGATCATAGGTTCATCGGTAGTGTAATGGTTAGCGTGTTCGCCTCCAGTACGGTAGATTGTGGGTTCATCGGTGGTGTAATGGTTAGCGTGCTCGCCTCCAGTGCGGTAGATCGTGGGTTCATTGGTGGTGTAATGTTTAGCGTGTTCGCCTCCAGTACGGTAGATTGTGGGTTCATCGGTGGTGTAATGGTTAGCGTGCTCGCCTCCAGTGCGGTAGATCATAGGTTCATCGGTGGTTTAATGGTTAGCGTGCTCGCCTCCAGTGCGTAGATTTTGGGTTCATTGTTGGTGTAATGGTTAGTGTGCTCGCCTACAGTGCGGTAGATTTTGGGTTCATCGGTGGTGTAATGGTTAGCGTGGTCGCCTCTAGTGCGGTAGATCATGGGTTCATCGGTGGTGTAATGGTTAGCGTGCTCGACTCCAGTGCGGTAGATCGTGGGTTCATCGGTGTTGTAATGGTTAGCGTGTCCGCCTCCAGTACGGTAGATTGTGGGTCCATCGGTGGTGTAATGGTTCGCGTGCTCGCCTCCAGTGCGGTAGATTGTGGGTTCATCGGTGGTTTATTGGTTAGCGTGGTTGCCTCCAGTGCGATAGATCATGGGTTCATCGGTGGTGTAATGGTTAGCGTGCTCGCCTACGGTGCGGTAGATTGTGGGTTCATCGGTGGTGTAATGGTTAGCGTGCTCGCCTCCAGTGCGGTAGATTGTGGGTTCATCGGTGGTGCAATGGTTAGCGTGCTCGCATACGGTGCGGTAGATTGTGGGTTCATCGGTGGTGTAATGGTTAGCGTGGTCGCCTCTAGTGCGGTAGATCATGGGTTCATCGGTGGTGTTATGGTTAGCGTGCTCGACTCCAGTGCGGTAGATCGTGGGTTCATCGGTGTTGTAATGGTTAGCGTGTTCGCCTCCAGTGCGGCAGATCATGGGTTCATCGGGTGTGTAATCGTTAGCGTGCTCGCCTCCAGTGCGGTAGATTGTGGGTTCATCGGTGGTGTAATGGTTACCGTGTTCGCCTCCAGTGCGGTAGATTGTGGGTTCATCGGTGGTGTAATGGTTAGCGTGCTCACCTCTAGTGCGGTAGATTGTGGGTTCATCGGTGGTGTAATGGTTAGCGTGCTCGCCTCCAGTGCGGTAGATCGTGTGTTCATCGGTGTTGTAATGGTGAGCGTGCTCGCCTCCAGTGCGGTAGATCGTGGGTTCAGCGATGGTGTAATGGTTAGCGTGCTCGCCTCCAGTGCGGTAGATCCTGGGTTCATCGTTGGTTTAATGGTTAGGGTTCTCGCCTCCAGTGCGGTAGATCGTGTGTTCATCGGTGGTGTAATGGTGAGTGTGTTCGCCTCCAGTACGTAGATCGTGGGTTCATCGGTGGTATAATGGTTAGCGTGCTCGCCTCCAGTGCGGTAGATCGTGGGTTCATCGGTGGTGTAATGGTTAGCGTGTTCGCCTCCAGTACGGTAGATTGTGGGTTCATCGGTGGTGTAATCGTTAGCGTGCTCGCCTCCAGTTCGGTAGATCATAGGTTCATCGGTGGTGTAATGGTTAGCGTGTTCGCCTCCAGTACGGTAGATTGTGGGTTCATCGGTGGTGTAATGGTTAGCGTGCTCGCCTCCAGTGCGGTAGATTGTGGGTTCGTCGGTGGTGTATTGGATAGCGTGGTCGCCTCCAGTGCGGCAGATCATGGGTTCATCGGTGGTGTAATCGTTAGCGTGCTCGCCTCCAGTGCGGTAGATTGTGGGTTCATCGGTGGTGTAATGGTTAGCGTGTTCGCCTCCAGTGCGTAGATTGTGGGTTCATCGGAGGTGTAATGGTTAGCATGCTCTCCTCCAGTGCGGTAGATTGTGGGTTCATCGGTGGTGTAATGGTTAGCGTGGTCGCCTCCAGTGCGGTAGATTGTGCGTTCATCGGTGGTGTAATGGTTAGCGTGCTGGCCTCCAGTGCGGTAGATCGCGGGTTCATCGGTGGTGTAATTGTTAGCGTGCTCGCCTACGGTGCGGTAGATTGTGGGTTCATCGGTGGTGTAAAGGTTAGCGTGCTCGCCTCCAGTGCGGTAGATTGTGGGTTCATCGGTGGTGTAATGGTTAGCTTGCTCGCCTACGATGCGGTAGATTGTGGGTTCAGCGGTGGTGTAATGGTTAGCGTGGTAGCCTCCAGTGCTGTAGATCATGGGTTCATCGGTGGTGTAATGGTTAGCGTGCTCGCCTCCAGTGCGGTAGATCGTGGGTTCATCGGTGGTGTAATGGTTAGCGTGTTCGCCTCCAGTACGGTAGATTGTGGGTTCATCGGTGGTGTAATGGTTAGCGTGCCCGCCTGCAGTGCGGTAGATCATAGGTTCATCGGTGGTGTAATGGTTAGCGTGTTCGCCTCCAGTACGGTAGATTGTGGGTTCATCGGTGGTTTAATGGTTAGCGTGCTCGCCTCCAGTGCGGTGGATTGTGGGTTCATCGTTGGTGTAATGGTTAGCGTGGTCGCATCCAGTGCGGTAGATTGTAGGTTCATCGGTGGTGTAATGGTTAGCGTGGTCGCCTCCAGTGCGGTAGATCGTGGGTTCATCGGTGGTGTAATGGTTAGCGTGCTCGCCTCCAGTGCGGTAGATCATAGGTTCATCGGTGGTGTAATGGTTAGCGTGTTCGCCTCCAGTACGGTAGATTGTGGGTTCATCGGTGGTTTAATGGTTAGCGTGCTCGCCTCCAGTGCGTAGATTTTGGGTTCATTGTTGGTGTAATGGTTAGCGTGGTCGCCTCCAGTGCGGTAGATTGTGGGTTCATCGGTGGTGTAATGGTTAGCGTGCTCGCCTCCAGTGCGGTAGATTGTGGGTTCATCGGTGGTGTAATGGTTAGTGTGCTCGCCTACAGTGCGGTAGATTTTGGGTTCATCGGTGGTGTAATGGTTAGCGTGGTCGCCTCTAGTGCGGTAGATCATGGGTTCATCAGTGGTGTAATGGTTAGCGTGTTCGCCTCCAGTACGGTAGATTGTGGGTCCATCGGTGGTGTAATGGTTCGCGTGCTCGCCTCCAGTGCGGTAGATTGTGGGTTCATCGGTGGTGTATTGGTTAGTGTGGTCGCCTCCAGTGCGGTAGATCATGGGTTCATCGGTGGTGTAATGGTTAGCGTGCTCGCCTCCAGTGTGGTAGATCGTGGGTTCATCGGTGGTGTAATGGTTAGCGTGTTCGCCTCCAGTATGGTAGATTGTGGGTTCATCGGTGGGGTAATGGTTAGCGTGCTCGCCTCCAGTGCGGTAGATTGTGGGTTCATCGGTGGTGTAATGGTTACCGTGCTCGCCTCCAGTGCGGTAGATCATGGGTTCATCGGTGGTGTAATGGTTAGCGTGCTCGCCTACGGTGCGGTAGATTGTGGGTTCATCGGTGGTGTAATGGTTAGCGTGCTCGCCTCCAGTGCGGTAGATTGTGGGTTCATCGGTGGTGCAATGGTTAGCGTGCTCGCATACGGTGCGGTAGATTGTGGGTTCATCGGTGGTGTAATGGTTAGCGTGGTCGCCTCTAGTGCGGTAGATCATGGGTTCATCGGTGGTGTAATGGTTAGCGTGCTCGCCTCCAGAGCGGTAGATTGTGGGTTCATCGGTGGTGTATTGGTTAGCGTGGTCGCCTCCAGTGCGGCAGTTCATGGGTTCATCGGGGGTGTAATCGTTAGCCTGCTCGCCTCCAGTGCGGTAGATTGTGGGTTCATCGGTGGTGTAATGGTTAGCGTGTTCGCCTCCAGTGCGGTAGATTGTGGGTTCATCGGTGGTGTAATGGTTAGCGTGCTCGCCTCCAGTGCGGTAGATTGTGGGTTCATCGGTGGTGTAATGGTTAGCGTGCTCGCCTCCAGTGCGGTAGATTGTGGGTTCATCGGTGGTTTAATGGTTAGCGTGCTCGCTTCCAGTGCTGTAGATTGTAGGTTCATCGGTGGTGTAATGGTTAGCGTGCTCGCCTCCAGTGCGGTAGATCGTGTGTTCATCGGTGTTGTAATGGTGAGCGTGCTCGCCTCCAGTGCGGTAGATCGTGGGTTCAGCGATGGTGTAATGGTTAGCGTGCTCGCTTCCAGTGCGGTAGATCCTGGGTTCATCGTTGGTTTAATGGTTAGGGTTCTCGCCTCCAGTGCGGTAGATCGTGTGTTCATCGGTGGTGTAATGGTGAGTGTGTTCGCCTCCAGTGCGGTAGATCGTGGGTTCATCGGTGGTATAATGGTTAGCGTGCTCGCCTCCAGTGCGCTAGATCGTGGGTTCGTCGGTGGTGTATTGGTTAGCGTGGTCGCCTCCAGTGCGGCAGATCATGGGTTCATCGGTGGTGTAATCGTTAGCGTGCTCGCCTCCAGTGCGGTAGATTGTGGGTTCATCGGTGGTGTAATGGTTAGCGTGTTCGCCTCCAGTATGGTAGATTGTGGGTTCATCGGAGGTGTAATGGTTAGCATGCTCGCCTCCAGTGCGGTAGATTGTGGGTTCATCGGTGGTGTAATGGTTAGCGTGGTCGCCTCCAGTGCGGTAGATTGTGCGTTCATCGGTGGTGTTATGGTTAGCGTGCTCACCTCCAGTGCGGTAGATCGCGGGTTCATCGGTGGTGTAATTGTTAGCGTGCTCGCCTACGGTGCGGTAGATTGTGGGTTCATCGGTGGTGTAATGGTTAGCGTGCTCGCCTCCAGTGCGGTAGATTGTGGGTTCATCGGTGGTGTAATGGTTAGCTTGCTCGCCTACGATGCGGTAGATTGTGGGTTCAGCGGTGGTGTAATGGTTAGCGTGGTAGCCTCAAGTGCTGTAGATCATGGGTTCATCGGTGGTGTAATGGTTAGCGTGCTCGCCTCCAGTGCGGTAGATCGTAGGTTCATCGGTGGTGTAATGGTTAGCGTGCCAGCCTGCAGTGCGGTAGATCATAGGTTCATCGGTGGTGTAATGGTTAGCGTGTTCGCCTCCAGTACGGTAGATTGTGGGTTCATCGGTGGTTTAATTGTTAGCGTGCTCGCCTCCAGTGCGGTGGATTGTGGGTTCATCGGTGGTGTAATGGTTAGCGTGCTCGCCTCCAGTGCGGTAGATCGTGGATTCATCGGTGGTGTAATGGTTAGCGTGCTCGCCTACGGTGTGGTAGATTGTGGGTTCATCGGTGGTTTAATGGTTAGCGTGCTCGCCTCCAGTGCGGTAGATTGTGGGTTCATCGGTGGTGTAATTGTTAGCGTGCTCGCCTCCAGTGCGATAGATTGTGGGTTCATCGGTGGTGTAATGGTTAACGTACTCGTCTCCAGTGCAGTAGATTGTGGGTTCATCGGTGGGGTAATGGTTAGCATGCTCTCCTCCAGTGCGGTAGATTGTGGGTTCATCGGTGGTGTAATGGTTAGCGTGGTCGCCTCCAGTGCGGTAGATTGTGCGTTCATCGGTGGTGTAATGGTTAGCGTGCTCGCCTCCAGTGCGGTAGATCGCGGGTTCATCGGTGGTGTAATTGTTAGCGTGCTCGCCTAAGGTGCGGTAGATTGTGGGTTCATCGGTGGTGTAAAGGTTAGCGTGCTCGCCTCCAGTGCGGTAGATTGTGGGTTCATCGGTGGTGTAATGGTTAGCTTGCTCGCCTACGATGCGGTAGATTGTGGGTTCAGCGGTTGTGTAATGGTTAACGTGGTAGCCTCCAGTGCTGTAGATCATGGGTTCATCGGTGGTGTAATGGTTAGCGTGCTCGCCTCCAGTGCGGTAGATCGTGGGTTCATCGGTGGTGTAATGGTTAGCGTGTTCGCCTCCAGTACGGTAGATTGTGGGTTCATCGGTGGTGTAATGGTTAGCGTGCCCGCCTGCAGTGCGGTAGATCATAGGTTCATCGGTGGTGTAATGGTTAGCGTGTTCGCCTCCAGTACGGTAGATTGTGGGTTCATTGGTGGTTTAATGGTTAGCGTGCTCGCCTCCAGTGCGGTGGATTGTGGGTTCATCGTTGGTGTAATGGTTAGCGTGCTCGCCTCCAGTGCGGTAGATTGTAGGTTCATCGGTGGTGTAATGGTTAGCGTGGTCGCCTCCAGTGCGGTAGGTCGTGGGTTCATCGGTGGTGTAATGGTTAGCGTGCTCGCCTCCAGTGCGGTAGATCATAGGTTCATCGGTGGTGTAATGGTTAGCGTGTTCGCCTCCAGTACGGTAGATTGTGGGTTCATCGGTGGTTTAATGGTTAGCGTGCTCGCCTCCAGTGCGTAGATTTTGGGTTCATTGTTGGTGTAATGGTTAGCGTGCTCGCCTCCAGTGCGGTAGATTGTGGGTTCATCGGTGGTGTAATGGTTAGTGTGCTCGCCTACAGTGCGGTAGATTTTGGGTTCATCAGTGGTGTAATGGTTAGCGTGTTCGCCTCCAGTACGGTAGATTGTGGGTCCATCGGTGGTGTAATGGTTCGCGTGCTCGCCTCCAGTGCGGTAGATTGTGGGTTCATCGGTGGTGTATTGGTTAGCGTGGTCGCCTCCAGTGCGGTAGATCATGGGTTCATCGGTGGTGTAATGGTTAGCGTGCTCGCCTCCAGTGTGGTAGATCGTGGGTTCATCGGTGGTGTAATGGTTAGCGTGTTCGCCTCCAGTACGGTAGATTGTGGGTTCATCGGTGGGGTAATGGTTAGCGTGCTCGCCTCCAGTGCGGTAGATTGTGGGTTCATCGGTGGTGTAATGGTTACCGTGCTCGCCTCCAGTGCGGTAGATCATGGGTTCATCGGTGGTGTAATGGTTAGCGTGCTCGCCTACGGTGAGGTAGATTGTGGGTTCATCGGTGGTGTAATGGTTAGCGTGCTCGCCTCCAGTGCGGTAGATTGTGGATTCATCGGTGGTGCAATGGTTAGCGTGCTCGCATACGGTGCGGTAGATTGTGGGTTCATCGGTGGTGTAATGGTTAGCGTGGTCGCCTCTAGTGCGGTAGATCATGGGTTCATCGGTGGTGTAATTGTTAGCGTGCTCGCCTCCAGAGCGGTAGATTGTGGGTTCATCGGTGGTGTATTGGTTAGCGTGGTCGCCTCCAGTGCGGCAGATCATGGGTTCATCGGGGGTGTAATCGTTAGCGTGCTCGCCTCCAGTGCGGTAGATTGTGGGTTCATCGGTGGTGTAATGGTTAGCGTGTTCGCCTCCAGTGCGGTAGATTGTGGGTTCATCGGTGGTGTAATGGTTAGCGTGCTCGCCTCCAGTGCGGTAGATTGTGGGTTCATCGGTGGTGTAATGGTTAGCGTGCTCGCCTCCAGTGCGGTAGATTGTGGGTTCATCGGTGGTTTAATGGTTAGCGTGCTCGCTTCCAGTGCTGTAGATTGTAAGTTCATCGGTGGTGTAATGGTTAGCGTGCTCGCCTCCAGTGCGGTAGATCGTGTGTTCATCGGTGTTGTAATGGTGAGCGTGCTCGCCTCCAGTGCGGTAGATCGTGGATTCAGCGATGGTGTAATGGTTAGCGTGCTCGCTTCCAGTGCGGTAGATCCTGGGTTCATCGTTGGTTTAATGGTTAGGGTTCTCGCCTCCAGTGCGGTAGATCGTGTGTTCATCGGTGGTGTAATGGTGAGTGTGTTCGCCTCCAGTGCGGTAGATCATGGGTTCATCGGTGGTGTAATGGTTAGCGTGCTCGCCTCCAGTGTGGTAGATCGTGGGTTCATCGGTGGTGTAATGGTTAGCGTGTTCGCCTCCAGTACGGTAGATTGTGGGTTCATCGGTGGGGTAATGGTTAGCGTGCTCGCCTCCAGTGCGGTAGATTGTGGGTTCATCGGTGGTGTAATGGTTACCGTGCTCGCCTCCAGTGCGGTAGATCATGGGTTCATCGGTGGTGTAATGGTTAGCGTGCTCGCCTACGGTGAGGTAGATTGTGGGTTCATCGGTGGTGTAATGGTTAGCGTGCTCGCCTCCAGTGCGGTAGATTGTGGATTCATCGGTGGTGCAATGGTTAGCGTGCTCGCATACGGTGCGGTAGATTGTGGGTTCATCGGTGGTGTAATGGTTAGCGTGGTCGCCTCTAGTGCGGTAGATCATGGGTTCATCGGTGGTGTAATTGTTAGCGTGCTCGCCTCCAGAGCGGTAGATTGTGGGTTCATCGGTGGTGTATTGGTTAGCGTGGTCGCCTCCAGTGCGGCAGATCATGGGTTCATCGGGTGTGTAATCGTTAGCGTGCTCGCCTCCAGTGCGGTAGATTGTGGGTTCATCGGTGGTGTAATGGTTAGCGTGTTCGCCTCCAGTGCGGTAGATTGTGGGTTCATCGGTGGTGTAATGGTTAGCGTGCTCGCCTCCAGTGCGGTAGATTGTGGGTTCATCGGTGGTGTAATGGTTAGCGTGCTCGCCTCCAGTGCGGTAGATTGTGGGTTCATCGGTGGTTTAATGGTTAGCGTGCTCGCTTCCAGTGCTGTAGATTGTAGGTTCATCGGTGGTGTAATGGTTAGCGTGCTCGCCTCCAGTGCGGTAGATCGTGTGTTCATCGGTGTTGTAATGGTGAGCGTGCTCGCCTCCAGTGCGGTAGATCGTGGATTCAGCGATGGTGTAATGGTTAGCGTGCTCGCTTCCAGTGCGGTAGATCCTGGGTTCATCGTTGGTTTAATGGTTAGGGTTCTCGCCTCCAGTGCGGTAGATCGTGTGTTCATCGGTGGTGTAATGGTGAGTGTGTTCGCCTCCAGTGCGGTAGATCGTGGGTTCATCGGTGGTATAATGGTTAGCGTGCTCGCCTCCAGTGCGCTAGATCGTGGGTTCATCGGTGGTGTAATGGTTAGCGTGTTCGCCTCCAGTACGGTAGATTGTGGGTTCATCGGTGGTGTAATCGTTAACGTGCTCGCCTCCAGTTCGGTAGATCATAGGTTCATCGGTGGTGTAATGGTTAGCGTGTTCGCCTCCAGTATGGTAGATTGTGGGTTCATCGGTGGTGTAATGGTTAGCGTGCTCGCCTCCAGTGCGGTAGATTGTGGGTTCGTCGGTGGTGTATTGGTAAGCGTGGTCGCCTCCAGTGCGGCAGATCATGGGTTCACCGGTGGTGTAATCTTTAGCGTGCTCGCCTCAATTGCGGTAGATTGTGGGTTCATCGGTGGTGTAATGGTTAGCGTGTTCGCCTCCAGTGCGGTAGATTGTGGGTTCATCGGAGGTGTAATGGTTAGCATGCTCGCCTCCAGTGCGGTAGATTGTGGGTTCATCGGTGGTGTAATGGTTAGCGTGGTCGCCTCCAGTGCGGTAGATTGTGCGTTCATCGGTGGTGTAATGGTTAGCGTGCTCACCTCCAGTGCGGTAGATCGCGGGTTCATCGGTGGTGTAATTGTTAGCGTGCTCGCCTACGGTGCGGTAGATTGTGGGTTCATCGGTGGTGTAATGGTTAGCGTGCTCGCCTCCTGTGCGGTAGATTGTGGGTTCATCGGTGGTGTAATGGTTAGCTTGCTCGCCTACGATGCGGTAGATTGTGGGTTCAGCGGTGGTGTAATGGTTAGCGTGGTAGCCTCAAGTGCTGTAGATCATGGGTTCATCGGTGGTGTAATGGTTAGCGTGCTCGCCTCCAGTGCGGTAGATCGTAGGTTCATCGGTGGTGTAATGGTTAGCGTGCCCGCCTGCAGTGCGGTAGATCATAGGTTCATCGGTGGTGTAATGGTTAGCGTGTTCGCCTCCAGTACGGTAGATTGTGGGTTCATCGGTGGTTTAATTGTTAGCGTGCTCGCCTCCAGTGCGGTGGATTGTGGGTTCATCGGTGGTGTAATGGTTAGCGTGCTCGCCTCCAGTGCGGTAGATCGTGGGTTCATCGGTGGTGTAATGGTTAGCGTGCTCGCCTACGGTGTGGTAGATTGTGGGTTCATCGGTGGTGTAATGGTTAGCGTGCTCGCCTCCAGTGCGGTAAATTGTGGGTTCATCGGTGGTGTAATTGTTAGCGTGCTCGCCTCCAGTGCGATAGATTGTGGGTTCATCGGTGGTGTAATGGTTAACGTACTCGCCTCCAGTGCAGTAGATTGTGGGTTCATCGGTGGGGTAATGGTTAGCGTGCTCGCCTCCAGTGCGGTAGATTGTGAGTTCATCGGTGGTGTAATGGTTAGCGTGCTCGCCTCCAGTGCGGTAGATCATGGGTTCATCGGTGGTGTAATGGTTAGCGTGCTCGCCTACGGTGCGGTAGATTGTGGGTTCATCGGTGGTGTAATGGTTAGCGTGCTCGCCTCCAGTGCGGTAGATTGTGGGTTCATCGGTGGTGCAATGGTTAGCGTGCTCGCATACGGTGCGGTAGATTGTGGGTTCATCGGTGGTGTAATGGTTAGCGTGGTCGCCTCTAGTGCGGTAGATCATGGGTTCATCGGTGGTGTAATGGTTAGCGTGCTCGCCTCCAGTGCGGTAGATTGTGGGTTCATCGGTGGTGTATTGGTTAGCGTGGTCGCCTCCAGTGCGGCAGATCATGGGTTCATCGGGGGTGTAATCGTTAGCGTGCTCGCCTCCAGTGCGGTAGATTGTGGGTTCATCGGTGGTGTAATGGTTAGCGTGTTCGCCTCCAGTGCGGTAGATTGTGGGTTCATCGGTGGTGTAATGGTTAGCGTGCTCGCCTCCAGTGCTGTAGATTGTGGGTTCATCGGTGGTGTAATGGTTAGCGTGCTCGCCTCCAGTGCGGTAGATTGTGGGTTCATCGGTGGTTTAATGGTTAGCGTGCTCGCTTCCAGTGCTGTAGATTGTAGGTTCATCGGTGGTGTAATGGTTAGCGTGCTCGCCTCCAGTGCGGTAGATCGTGTGTTCATCGGTGTTGTAATGGTGAGCGTGCTCGCCTCCAGTGCGGTAGATCGTGGGTTCAGCGATGGTGTAATGGTTAGCGTGCTCGCCTCCAGTGCGGTAGATCCTGGGTTCATCGTTGGTTTAATGGTTAGGGTTCTCGCCTCCAGTGCGGTAGATCGTGTGTTCATCGGTGGTGTAATGGTGAGTGTGTTCGCCTCCAGTGCGGTAGATCGTGGGTTCATCGGTGGTATAATGGTTAGCGTGCTCGCCTCCAGTGCGCTAGATCGTGGGTTCATCGGTGGTGTAATGGTTAGCGTGTTCGCCTCCAGTACGGTAGATTGTGGGTTCATCGGTGGTGTAATCGTTAACGTGCTCGCCTCCAGTTCGGTAGATCATAGGTTCATCGGTGGTGTAATGGATAGCGTGTTCGCCTCCAGTATGGTAGATTGTGGGTTCATCGGTGGTGTAATGGTTAGCGTGCTCGCCTCCAGTGCGGTAGATTGTGGGTTCGTCGGTGGTGTATTGGTTAGCGTGGTCGCCTCCAGTGCGGCAGATCATGGGTTCATCGGTGGTGTAATCGTTAGCGTGCTCGCCTCCAGTGCGGTAGATTGTGGGTTCATCGGAGGTGTAATGGTTAGCATGCTCGCCTCCAGTGCGTAGATTGTGAGTTCATCGGTGGTGTAATGGTTAGCGTGGTCGCCTCCAGTGCGGTAGATTGTGCGTTCATCGGTGGTGTAATGGTTAGCGTGCTCGCCTCCAGTGCGGTAGATCGCGGGTTCATCGGTGGTGTAATTGTTAGCGTGCTCGCCTACGGTGCGGTAGATTGTGGGTTCATCGGTGGTGTAATGGTTAGCGTGCTCGCCTCCAGTGCGGTAGATTGTGGGTTCATCGGTGGTGTAATGGTTAGCTTGCTCGCCTACGATGCGGTAGATTGTGGGTTCAACGGTGGTGTAATGGTTAGCGTGGTAGCCTCAAGTGCTGTAGATCATGGGTTCATCGGTGGTGTAATGGTTAGCGTGCTCGCCTCCAGTGCGGTAGATCGTGGGTTCATCGGTGGTGTAATGGTTAGCGTGTTCCCCTCCAGTACGGTAGATTGTGGGTTCATTGGTGGTGTAATGGTTAGCGTGCCCGCCTGCAGTGCGGTAGATCATAGGTTCATCGGTGGTGTAATGGTTAGCGTGCTCGCCTCCAGTGCTGTAGATCGTGGGTTCATCGGTGGTGTAATGGTTAGCGTGCTCGCCTACGGTGTGGTAGATTGTGGGTTCATCGGTGGTGTAATTGTTAGCGTGCTCGCCTCCAGTGCGATAGATTGTGGGTTCATCGGTGGTGTAATGGTTAACGTACTCGCCTCAAGTGCAGTAGATTGTGGGTTCATCGGTGGTGTAATGGTTAGCGTGCTCGCCTCCAGTGCGGTAGATTGTGGGTTCATCGGTGGTGTAATGGTTAGCGTGCTCGCCTCCAGTGCGGGAGGTTGTGGGTTCATCAGTGGTTTAATGGTTAGCGTGCTCGCCTCCAGTGCTGTAGATTGTAGGTTCATCGGTGGTGTAATGGTTAGCGTGCTCGCCTCCAGTGCGGTAGATCGTGTGTCCATCGGTGGTGTAATGGTGAGCGTGCTCGCCTCCAGTGCTGTAGATCGTGGGCTCAGCGATGGTGTAATGGTTAGCGTGCTCGCCTCCAGTGCGGTAGATCCTGGGTTCATCGTTGGTTTAATGGTTAGGGTGCTCGCCTCCAGTGCGGTTGATCGTGGGTTCATCTGTGGTGTAATGGTTAGCGTGCTCGCCTCCAGTGCGGTAGATTGTGGGTTCATCGGTGGTGTAATGGTTAGCGTGTTCGCCTCCAGTGCGGTAGATTGTGGGTTCAGCGATGGTGTAATGGTTAGCGTGCTCGCCTCCAGTGCGGTAGATTGTGGGTTCATCGGTGGTGTAATGGTTAGCGTGCTCTCCTCCAGTGCGGTAGATCGTGGGTTCATCGGTGGTGTAATGGTTAGCGTGGTCGCCTCCAGTGCGTTAGATTGTGGGTTCATCGGTGTTGTAATGGTTAACGTGCTCGCCTCCAGTGCGGTAGATCGTGAGTTAATCGGTGGTGTAATGGTTAGCGTGCTCAACTACGGTGAGGTAGATTGTGGGTTTATCGGTGGTGTAATGGTTAGCGTGCTCGCCTCCAGTGTGGTAGATTGTGGGTTCATCGGTGGTGTCATGGTTAGCGTGATCGCCTACGGTGCGGTAGATGGTGGGTTCATCGGTGGTGTAATGGTTAGCGTGGTCGCCTCTAGTGTGATAGATCATGGGTTCATCAGTGGTGTAATTGTTAGCGTGCTCGCCTCCAGTGCGGTAGATCGTGGGTTAATCGGTGGTGTAATGGTTAGCGTGTTCGTCTCCAGTACGGTAGATCGTGGGTTCATCGGTGGTGTAATGGTTAGCGTGCTCGCCTCCAGTGCGGTAGATTGTGGGTTCATCGGTGGTGTAATGGTTAGCGTGCTCGCTTCCAGTGCGGTAGATCGTTGGTTCATCGGTGGTGTAATGGTTAGCGTGCTCGCCTACGGTGCGGTAGATCATGTGTTCATCGGTGGTGTAATGGTTAACGTGGTCGCCTCCAGTGCGGTAGATCATGGGTTCATCGGTGGTGTAATGGTTAGCGTGCTCGCCTCCAGTACGGTAGATCGTGGGTTCATCGGTGGTGTAATGGTTAGCGTGTTCGCCTCCAGTACGGTAGATTGTGGGTTCATCGGTGGTGTAATGGTTAGCGTGCTCGCCTCCAGTGCGGTAGATCATAGGTTCATCGGTGGTGTAATGGTTAGCGTGCTCGCCTCCAGTGCGGTAGATCGTGGGTTCATCGGTGGTGTAATGGTTAGCGTGCTTGCCTACGGTGCGGTAGATCATGTGTTCATCGGTGGTGTAATGGTTAGCGTGGTCGCCTCCAGTGCGGTAGATCATGGGTTCATCGGTGGTGTAATGGTTAGCATGCTCGCCTCCAGTGCGGTGGATTGTGGGTTCATCGTTGGTGTAATGGTTAGCGTGGTCGCCTCCAGTGCGGTAGATTGTGGGTTCATCGGTGGTGTAATGATTAGCGTGGTCGCCTCCAGTGCGGTAGATCGTGGGTTCATCGGTGGTGTAATGGTTAGCGTGCTCGCCTCCAGTGCGGTAGATCGTGGGTTCATCGGTGGTGTAATGGTTAGCGTGGTCGCCTCCAGTGCGTTAGATTGTGGGTTCATCGGTGTTGTAATGGTTAACGTGCTCGCCTCCAGTGCGGTAGATCGTGAGTTAATCGGTGGTGTAATGGTTAGCGTGCTCAACTACGGTGAGGTAGATTGTGGGTTTATCGGTGGTGTAATGGTTAGCGTGGTCGCCTCCAGTGTGGTAGATTGTGGGTTCATCGGTGGTGTCATGGTTAGCGTGATCGCCTACGGTGCGGTAGATGGTGGGTTCATCGAGGGTGTAATGGTTAGCGTGGTCGCCTCTAGTGTGATAGATCATGGGTTCATCAGTGGTGTAATTGTTAGCGTGCTCGCCTCCAGTGCGGTAGATCGTGGGTTCATCGTTGGTGTAATGGTTAGCGTGGTCGCCTCCAGTGCGGTAGATTGTGGGTTCATCGGTGGTGTAATGGTTAGCGTGCTCGCCTCCAGTGCTGTAGATCGTGGGTTCATCGGTGGTGTAATAGTTAGCGTGCTCGCCTACGGTGTGGTAGATTGTGGGTTCATCGGTGGTGTAATTGTTAGCGTGCTCGCCTCCAGTGCGATAGATTGTGGGTTCATCGGTGGTGTAATGGTTAACGTACTCGCCTCAAGTGCAGTAGATTGTGGGTTCATCGGTGGTGTAATGGTTAGCGTGCTCGCCTCCAGTGCGGTAGATTGTGGGTTCATCGGTGGTGTAATGGTTTGCGTGCTCGCCTCCAGTGCGGGAGGTTGTGGGTTCATCAGTGGTTTAATGGTTAGCGTGCTAGCCTCCAGTGCTGTAGATTGTAGGTTCATCGGTGGTGTAATGGTTAGCGTGCTCGCCTCCAGTGCGGTAGATCGTGTGTCCATCGGTGGTGTAATGGTGAGCGTGCTCGCCTCCAGTGCTGTAGATCGTGGGTTCAGCGATGGTGTAATGGTTAGCGTGCTCGCCTCCAGTGCGGTAGATCCTGGGTTCATCGTTGGTTTAATGGTTAGGGTGCTCGCCTCCAGTGCGGTTGATCGTGGGTTCATCTGTGGTGTAATGGTTAGCGTGCTCGCCTCCAGTGCGGTAGATTGTGGGTTCATCGGTGGTGTAATGGTTAGCGTGTTCGCCTCCAGTGCGGTAGATTGTGGGTTCAGCGATGGTGTAATGGTTAGCGTGCTCGCCTCCAGTGCGGTAGATTGTGGGTTCATCGGTGGTGTAATGGTTAGCGTGCTCGCCTCCAGTGCGGTAGATCGTGGGTTCATCGGTGGTGTAATGGTTAGCGTGGTCGCCTCCAGTGCGTTAGATTGTGGGTTCATCGGTGTTGTAATGGTTAACGTGCTCGCCTCCAGTGCGGTAGATCGTGAGTTAATCGGTGGTGTAATGGTTAGCGTGCTCAACTACGGTGAGGTAGATTGTGGGTTTATCGGTGGTGTAATGGTTAGCGTGCTCGCCTCCAGTGTGGTAGATTGTGGGTTCATCGGTGGTGTCATGGTTAGCGTGATCGCCTACGGTGCGGTAGATGGTGGGTTCATCGGTGGTGTAATGGTTAGCGTGGTCGCCTCTAGTGTGATAGATCATGGGTTCATCAGTGGTGTAATTGTTAGCGTGCTCGCCTCCAGTGCGGTAGATCGTGGGTTAATCGGTGGTGTAATGGTTAGCGTGTTCGTCTCCAGTACGGTAGATCGTGGGTTCATCGGTGGTGTAATGGTTAGCGTGCTCGCCTCCAGTACGGTAGATTGTGGGTTCATCGGTGGTGTATTGGTTAGCGTGGTCGCCTCCAGTGCGGTAAATCATGGGTTCATCGGTGGTGTAATCGTTTGCGTGCTCGCCTCCAGTGCTGTAGATCGTGGGTTCATCGGTGGTGTAATGGTTAGCATGCTCGCCTCCAGTGCGGTAGATTGTGGGTTCATCGCTGATGTAATGGTTAGGCGTGGTTGCCTCCAGTGCGGTAGATTGTGGGTTCATCGGTGGTGTAATGGTTAGCGTGCTCGCTTCCAGTGCGGTAGATCGTTGGTTCATCGGTGGTGTAATGGTTAGCGTGCTCGCCTACGGTGCGGTAGATCATGTGTTCATCGGTGGTGTAATGGTTAACGTGGTCGCCTCCAGTGCGGTAGATCATGGGTTCATCGGTGGTGTAATGGTTAGCGTGCTCGCCTCCAGTACGGTAGATCGTGGGTTCATCGGTGGTGTAATGGTTAGCGTGTTCGCCTCCAGTACGGTAGATTGTGGGTTCATCGGTGGTGTAATGGTTAGCGTGCTCGCCTCCAGTGCGGTAGATCATAGGTTCATCGGTGGTGTAATGGTTAGCGTGCTCGCCTCCAGTGCGGTAGATCGTGGGTTCATCGGTGGTGTAATGGTTAGCGTGCTCGCCTACGGTGCGGTAGATCATGTGTTCATCGGTGGTGTAATGGTTAGCGTGGTCGCCTCCAGTGCGGTAGATCATGGGTTCATCGGTGGTGTAATGGTTAGCATGCTCGCCTCCAGTGCGGTGGATTGTGGGTTCATCGTTGGTGTAATGGTTAGCGTGGTCGCCTCCAGTGCGGTAGATTGTGGGTTCATCGGTGGTGTAATGGTTAGCGTGGTCGCCTCCAGTGCGGTAGATCGTGGGTTCATCGGTGGTGTAATGGTTAGCGTGCTCGCCTCCAGTGCGGTAGATCGTGGGTTCATCGGTGGTGTAATGGTTAGCGTGGTCGCCTCCAGTGCGTTAGATTGTGGGTTCATCGGTGTTGTAATGGTTAACGTGCTCGCCTCCAGTGCGGTAGATCGTGAGTTAATCGGTGGTGTAATGGTTAGCGTGCTCAACTACGGTGAGGTAGATTGTGGGTTTATCGGTGGTGTAATGGTTAGCGTGGTCGCCTCCAGTGTGGTAGATTGTGGGTTCATCGGTGGTGTCATGGTTAGCGTGATCGCCTACGGTGCGGTAGATGGTGGGTTCATCGAGGGTGTAATGGTTAGCGTGGTCGCCTCTAGTGTGATAGATCATGGGTTCATCAGTGGTGTAATTGTTAGCGTGCTCGCCTCCAGTGCGGTAGATCGTGGGTTCATCGTTGGTGTAATGGTTAGCGTGGTCGCCTCCAGTGCGGTAGATTGTGGGTTCATCGGTGGTGTAATGGTTAGCGTGCTCGCCTCCAGTGCTGTAGATCGTGGGTTCATCGGTGGTGTAATAGTTAGCGTGCTCGCCTACGGTGTGGTAGATTGTGGGTTCATCGGTGGTGTAATTGTTAGCGTGCTCGCCTCCAGTGCGATAGATTGTGGGTTCATCGGTGGTGTAATGGTTAACGTACTCGCCTCAAGTGCAGTAGATTGTGGGTTCATCGGTGGTGTAATGGTTAGCGTGCTCGCCTCCAGTGCGGTAGATTGTGGGTTCATCGGTGGTGTAATGGTTTGCGTGCTCGCCTCCAGTGCGGGAGGTTGTGGGTTCATCAGTGGTTTAATGGTTAGCGTGCTAGCCTCCAGTGCTGTAGATTGTAGGTTCATCGGTGGTGTAATGGTTAGCGTGCTCGCCTCCAGTGCGGTAGATCGTGTGTCCATCGGTGGTGTAATGGTGAGCGTGCTCGCCTCCAGTGCTGTAGATCGTGGGTTCAGCGATGGTGTAATGGTTAGCGTGCTCGCCTCCAGTGCGGTAGATCCTGGGTTCATCGTTGGTTTAATGGTTAGGGTGCTCGCCTCCAGTGCGGTTGATCGTGGGTTCATCTGTGGTGTAATGGTTAGCGTGCTCGCCTCCAGTGCGGTAGATTGTGGGTTCATCGGTGGTGTAATGGTTAGCGTGTTCGCCTCCAGTGCGGTAGATTGTGGGTTCAGCGATGGTGTAATGGTTAGCGTGGTCGCCTCCAGTGCGTTAGATTGTGGGTTCATCGGTGTTGTAATGGTTAACGTGCTCGCCTCCAGTGCGGTAGATCGTGAGTTAATCGGTGGTGTAATGGTTAGCGTGCTCAACTACGGTGAGGTAGATTGTGGGTTTATCGGTGGTGTAATGGTTAGCGTGCTCGCCTCCAGTGTGGTAGATTGTGGGTTCATCGGTGGTGTCATGGTTAGCGTGATCGCCTACGGTGCGGTAGATGGTGGGTTCATCGGTGGTGTAATGGTTAGCGTGGTCGCCTCTAGTGTGATAGATCATGGGTTAATCGGTGGTGTAATGGTTAGCGTGTTCGTCTCCAGTACGGTAGATCGTGGGTTCATCGGTGGTGTAATGGTTAGCGTGCTCGCCTCCAGTACGGTAGATTGTGGGTTCATCGGTGGTGTATTGGTTAGCGTGGTCGCCTCCAGTGCGGTAAATCATGGGTTCATCGGTGGTGTAATCGTTTGCGTGCTCGCCTCCAGTGCTGTAGATCGTGGGTTCATCGGTGGTGTAATGGTTAGCATGCTCGCCTCCAGTGCGGTAGATTGTTGGTTAATCGGTGGTGTAATTGTTAGCGTGCTCGCCTCCAGTGCGGTAGATCGTGGGTTAATCGGTGGTGTAATGGTTAGCGTGTTCGTCTCCAGTACGGTAGATCGTGGGTTCATCGGTGGTGTAATGGTTAGCGTGCTCGCCTCCAGTACGGTAGATTGTGGGTTCATCGGTGGTGTATTGGTTAGCGTGGTCGCCTCCAGTGCGGTAAATCATGGGTTCATCGGTGGTGTAATCGTTTGCGTGCTCGCCTCCAGTGCTGTAGATCGTGGGTTCATCGGTGGTGTAATGGTTAGCATGCTCGCCTCCAGTGCGGTAGATTGTTGGTTCATCGCTGATGTAATGGTTAGGCGTGGTTGCCTCCAGTGCGGTAGATTGTGGGTTCATCGGTGGTGTAATGGTTAGCGTGCTCGCTTCCAGTGCGGTAGATCGTTGGTTCATCGGTGGTGTAATGGTTAGCGTGCTCGCCTACGGTGCGGTAGATCATGTGTTCATCGGTGGTGTAATGGTTAACGTGGTCGCCTCCAGTGCGGTAGATCATGGGTTCATCGGTGGTGTAATGGTTAGCGTGCTCGCCTCCAGTACGGTAGATCGTGGGTTCATCGGTGGTGTAATGGTTAGCGTGTTCGCCTCCAGTACGGTAGATTGTGGGTTCATCGGTGGTGTAATGGTTAGCGTGCTCGCCCCCAGTGCGGTAGATCATAGGTTCATCGGTGGTGTAATGGTTAGCGTGCTCGCCTCCAGTGCGGTAGATCGTGGGTTCATCGGTGGTGTTATGGTTAGCGTGCTCGCCTACGGTGCGGTAGATCATGTGTTCATCGGTGGTGTAATGGTTAGCGTGGTCGCCTCCAGTGCGGTAGATCATGGGTTCATCGGTGGTGTAATGGTTAGCATGCTCGCCTCCAGTGCGGTGGATTGTGGGTTCATCGTTGGTGTAATGGTTAGCGTGGTCGCCTCCAGTGCGGTAGATTGTGGGTTCATCGGTGGTGTAATGGTTAGCGTGGTCGCCTCCAGTGCGGTAGATCGTGGGTTCATCGGTGGTGTAATGGTTAGCGTGGTCGCCTCCAGTGCGTTAGATTGTGGGTTCATCGGTGTTGTAATGGTTAACGTGCTCGCCTCCAGTGCGGTAGATCGTGAGTTAATCGGTGGTGTAATGGTTAGCGTGCTCAACTACGGTGAGGTAGATTGTGGGTTTATCGGTGGTGTAATGGTTAGCGTGGTCGCCTCCAGTGTGGTAGATTGTGGGTTCATCGGTGGTGTCATGGTTAGCGTGATCGCCTACGGTGCGGTAGATGGTGGGTTCATCGAGGGTGTAATGGTTAGCGTGGTCGCCTCTAGTGTGATAGATCATGGGTTCATCAGTGGTGTAATTGTTAGCGTGCTCGCCTCCAGTGCGGTAGATCGTGGGTTAATCGGTGGTGTAATGGTTAGCGTGTTCGTCTCCAGTACGGTAGATCGTGGGTTCATCGGTGGTGTAATGGTTAGCGTGCTCGCCTCCAGTACGGTAGATTGTGGGTTCATCGGTGGTGTATTGGTTAGCGTGGTCGCGTCCAGTGCGGTAAATCATGGGTTCATCAGTGGTGTAATCGTTAGCGTGCTCGCCTCCAGTGCTGTAGATCGTGGGTTCATCGGTGGTGTAATGGTTAGCATGCTCGCCTCCAGTGCGGTAGATTGTGGGTTCATCGCTGATGTAATGGTTAGGCGTGGTTGCCTCCAGTGCGGTAGATTGTGGGTTCATCGGTGGTGTAATGGTTAGCGTGCTCGCTTCCAGTGCGGTAGATCGTGGGTTCATCGGTGGTGTAATGGTTAGCGTGCTCGCCTACGGTGCGGTAGATCATGGGTTTATCGGTGGTGTAATGGTTAACGTGGTCGCCTCCAGTGCGGTAGATCATGGGTTCATCGGTGGTGTAATGGTTAGCGTGCTCGCCTCCAGTACGGTAGATCGTGGGTTCATCGGTGGTGTAATGGTTAGCGTGTTCGCCTCCAGTACGGTAGATTGTGGGTTCATCGGTGGTGTAATGGTTAGCGTGCTCGCCTCCAGTGCGGTAAATCATAGGTTCATCGGTGGTGTAATGGTTAGCGTGCTCGCCTCCAGTGCGGTAGATCGTGGGTTCATCGGTGGTGTAATGGTTAGCGTGCTCGCCTACGGTGCGGTAGATCATGTGTTCATCGGTGGTGTAATGGTTAGCGTGGTCGCCTCCAGTGCGGTAGATCATGGGTTCATCGGTTGTGTAATGGTTAGCATGCTCGCCTCCAGTGCGGTGGATTGTGGGTTCATCGTTGGTGTAATGGTTAGCGTGGTCGCCTCCAGTGCGGTAGATTGTGGGTTCATCGGTGGTGTAATGGTTAGCGTGGTCGCCTCCAGTGCGGTAGATCGTGGGTTCATCGGTGGTGTAATGGTTAGCGTGCTCGCCTCCAGTGCGGTAGATTGTAGGTTCATCGGTGGTGTAATGGTTAGCGTGCTCGCCTCCAGTGCGGTAGATCGTGTGTTCATCGGTGTTGTAATGGTGAGCGTGCTCGCCTCCAGTGCGGTAGATCGTGGGTTCAGCGATGGTGTAATGGTTAGCGTGCTCGCCTCCAGTGCGGTAGATCCTGGGTTCATCGTTGGTTTAATGGTTAGGGTTCTCGCCTCCAGTGCGGTAGATCGTGTGTTCATCGGTGGTGTAATGGTGAGTGTGTTCGCCTCCAGTGCGGTAGATCGTGGGTTCATCGGTGGTATAATGGTTAGCGTGCTCGCCTCCAGTGCGCTAGATCGTGGGTTCATCGGTGGTGTAATGGTTAGCGTGTTCGCCTCCAGTACGGTAGATTGTGGGTTCATCGGTGGTGTAATCGTTAACGTGCTCGCCTCCAGTTCGGTAGATCATAGGTTCATCGGTGGTGTAATGGTTAGCGTGTTCGCCTCCAGTATGGTAGATTGTGGGTTCATCGGTGGTGTAATGGTTAGCGTGCTCGCCTCCAGTGCGGTAGATTGTGGGTTCGTCGGTGGTGTATTGGTTAGCGTGGTCGCCTCCAGTGCGGCAGATCATGGGTTCATCGGTGGTGTAATCGTTAGACTGCTCGCCTCCAGTGCGGTAGATTGTGGGTTCATCGGTGGTGTAATGGTTAGCGTGTTCGCCTCCAGTGCGGTAGATTGTGGGTTCATCGGAGGTGTAATGGTTAGCATGCTCGCCTCCAGTGCGGTAGATTGTGGGTTCATCGGTGGTGTAATGGTTAGCGTGGTCGCCTCCAGTGCGGTAGATTGTGCGTTCATCGGTGGTGTAATGGTTAGCGTGCTCGCCTCCAGTGCGGTAGATCGCGGGTTCATCGGTGGTGTAATGGTTAGCTTGCTCGCCTACGATGCGGTAGATTGTGGGTTCAGCGGTGGTGTAATGGTTAGCGTGGTAGCCTCAAGTGCTGTAGATCATGGGTTCATCGGTGGTGTAATGGTTAGCGTGCTCGCCTCCAGTGCGGTAGATCGTGGGTTCATCGGTGGTGTAATGGTTAGCGTGTTCCCCTCCAGTACGGTAGATTGTGGGTTCATCGGTGGTGTAATGGTTAGCGTGCCCGCCTGCAGTGCGGTAGATCATAGGTTCATCGGTGGTGTAATGGTTAGCGTGTTCGCCTCCAGTACGGTAGATTGTGGGTTCATCGGTGGTTTAATGGTTAGCGTGCTCGCCTCCAGTGCGGTGAATTGTGGGTTCATCGTTGGTGTAATGGTTAGCGTGGTCGCCTCCAGTGCGGTAGATCATGGGTTCATCGGTGGTGTAATGGTTAGCGTGCTCGCCTCCAGTGCGGTAGATCGTGGGTTCATCGGTGGTGTAATGGTTAGCGTGCTCGCCTACGGTGTGGTAGATTGTGGGTTCATCGGTGGTTTAATGGTTAGCGTGCTCGCCTCCAGTGCTGTAGATTGTAGGTTCATCGGTGGTGTAATGGTTAGCGTGCTCGCCTCCAGTGCGGTAGATCGTGTGTTCATCGGTGGTGTAATGGTGAGCGTGCTCGCTTCCATTGCTGTAGATCGTGGGTTCAGCGATGGTGTAATGGTTAGCGTGCTCGCCTCCAGTGCGGTAGATCCTGGGTTCATCGTTGGTTTAATGGTTAGGGTGCTCGCCTCCAGTGCGGTAGATTGTGGGTTCGTCGGTGGTGTATTGGTTAGCGTGGTCGCCTCCAGTGCGGCAGATCATGGGTTCATCGGTGGTGTAATCGTTAGACTGCTCGCCTCCAGTGCGGTAGATTGTGGGTTCATCGGTGGTGTAATGGTTAGCGTGTTCGCCTCCAGTGCGGTAGATTGTGGGTTCATCGGAGGTGTAATGGTTAGCATGCTCGCCTCCAGTGCGGTAGATTGTGGGTTCATCGGTGGTGTAATGGTTAGCGTGGTCGCCTCCAGTGCGGTAGATTGTGCGTTCATCGGTGGTGTAATGGTTAGCGTGCTCGCCTCCAGTGCGGTAGATCGCGGTTCATCGGTGGTGTAATTGTTAGCGTGCTCGCCTACGGTGCGGTAGATTGTGGGTTCATCGGTGGTGTAATGGTTAGCGTGCTCGCCTCCAGTGCGGTAGATTGTGGGTTCATCGGTGGTGTAATGGTTAGCTTGCTCGCCTACGATGCGGTAGATTGTGGGTTCAGCGGTGGTGTAATGGTTAGCGTGGTAGCCTCAAGTGCTGTAGATCATGGGTTCATCGGTGGTGTAATGGTTAGCGTGCTCGCCTCCAGTGCGGTAGATCGTGGGTTCATCGGTGGTGTAATGGTTAGCGTGTTCCCCTCCAGTACGGTAGATTGTGGGTTCATCGGTGGTGTAATGGTTAGCGTGCCCGCCTGCAGTGCGGTAGATCATAGGTTCATCGGTGGTGTAATGGTTAGCGTGTTCCCCTCCAGTACGGTAGATTGTGGGTTCATCGGTGGTGTAATGGTTAGCGTGCCCGCCTGCAGTGCGGTAGATCATAGGTTCATCGGTGGTGTAATGGTTAGCGTGCTCGCCTCCAGTGCGGTAGATTGTGGGTTCATCGGTGGTTTAATGGTTAGCGTGCTCGCCTCCAGTGCGGTGGATTGTGGGTTCATCGTTGGTGTAATGGTTAGCGTGGTCGCCTCCAGTGCGGTAGATTGTGGGTTCATCGGTGGTGTAATGGTTAGCGTGCTCGCCTCCAGTGCGGTAGATCGTGGGTTCATCGGTGGTGTAATGGTTAGCGTGCTCGCCTACGGTGTGGTAGATTGTGGGTTCATCGGTGGTTTAATGGTTAGCGTGCTCGCCTCCAGTGCGGGAGGTTGTGGGTTCATCAGTGGTTTAATGGTTAGCGTGCTCGCCTCCAGTGCTGTAGATTGTAGGTTCATCGGTGGTGTAATGGTTAGCGTGCTCGCCTCCAGTGCGGTAGATCGTGTTTCATCGGTGGTGTAATGGTGAGCGTGCTCGCCTCCATTGCTGTAGATCGTGGGTTCAGCGATGGTGTAATGGTTAGCGTGCTCGCCTCCAGTGCGGTAGATCCTGGGTTCATCGTTGGTTTAATGGTTAGGGTGCTCGCCTCCAGTGCGGTTGATCGTGGGTTCATCGGTGGTGTAATGGTTAGCGTGGTCGCCTCCAGTGCGTTAGATTGTGGGGTTCATCGGTGTTGTAATGGTTAGCGTGCTCGCCTCCAGTGCGGTAGATCGTGAGTTAATCGGTGGTGTAATGGTTAGCGTGCTCAACTACGGTGAGGTAGAATGTGGGTTTATCGGTGGTGTAATAGTTAGCGTGGTCGCCTCCAGTGTGGTAGATTGTGGGTTCATCGGTGGTGTCATGGTTAGCGTGATCGCCTACGGTGCGGTAGATGGTGAGTTCATCGGTGGTGTAATGGTTAGCGTGGTCGCCTCTAGTGTGATAGATCATGGGTTCATCAGTGTTGTAATTGTTAGCGTGCTCGCCTCCAGTGCGGTAGATCGTGGGTTAATCGGTGGTGTAATGGTTAGCGTGTTCGCCTCCAGTACGGTAGATTGTGGGTTCATCGGTGGTGTAATCGTTAACGTGCTCGCCTCCAGTTCGGTAGATCATAGGTTCATCGGTGGTGTAATGGATAGCGTGTTCGCCTCCAGTATGGTAGATTGTGGGTTCATCGGTGGTGTAATGGTTAGCGTGCTCGCCTCCAGTGCGGTAGATTGTGGGTTCGTCGGTGGTGTATTGGTTAGCGTGGTCGCCTCCAGTGCGGCAGATCATGGGTTCATCGGTGGTGTAATCGTTAGCGTGCTCGCCTCCAGTGCGGTAGATTGTGGGTTCATCGGTGGTGTAATGGTTAGCGTGTTCGCCTCCAGTGCGGTAGATTGTGGGTTCATCGGAGGTGTAATGGTTAGCATGCTCGCCTCCAGTGCGGTAGATTGTGGGTTCATCGGTGGTGTAATGGTTAGCGTGGTCGCCTCCAGTGCGGTAGATTGTGCGTTCATCGGTGGTGTAATGGTTAGCGTGCTCGCCTCCAGTGCGGTAGATCGCGGGTTCATCGGTGGTGTAATTGTTAGCGTGCTCGCCTACGGTGCGGTAGATTGTGGGTTCATCGGTGGTGTAATGGTTAGCGTGCTCGCCTCCAGTGCGGTAGATTGTGGGTTCATCGGTGGTGTAATGGTTAGCTTGCTCGCCTACGATGCGGTAGATTGTGGGTTCAGCGGTGGTGTAATGGTTAGCGTGGTAGCCTCAAGTGCTGTAGATCATGGGTTCATCGGTGGTGTAATGGTTAGCGTGCTCGCCTCCAGTGCGGTAGATCGTGGGTTCATCGGTGGTGTAATGGTTAGCGTGTTCCCCTTCAGTACGGTAGATTGTGGGTTCATAGGTGGTGTAATGGTTAGCGTGCCCGCCTGCAGTGCGGTAGATCATAGGTTCATCGGTGGTGTAATGGTTAGCGTGTTCGCCTCCAGTACGGTAGATTGTGGGTTCATCGGTGGTTTAATGGTTAGCGTGCTCGCCTCCAGTGCGGTGGATTGTGGGTTCATCGTTGGTGTAATGGTTAGCGTGGTCGCCTCCAGTGCGGTAGATTGTGGGTTCATCGGTGGTGTAATGGTTAGCGCGCTCGCCTCCAGTGCTGTAGATCGTGGGTTCATCGGTGGTGTAATGGTTAGCGTGCTCGCCTACGGTGTGGTAGATTGTGGGTTCATCGGTGGTGTAATTGTTAGCGTGCTCGCCTCCAGTGCGATAGATTGTGGGTTCATCGGTGGTGTAATGGTTAACGTACTCGCCTCAAGTGCAGTAGATTGTGGGTTCATCGGTGGTGTAATGGTTAGCGTGCTCGCCTCCAGTGCGGTAGATTGTGGGTTCATCGGTGGTGTAATGGTTAGCGTGCTCGCCTCCAGTGCGGGAGGTTGTGGGTTCATCAGTGGTTTAATGGTTAGCGTGCTCGCCTCCAGTGCTGCAGATTGTAGGTTCATCGGTGGTGTAATGGTTAGCGTGCTCGCCTCCAGTGCGGTAGATCGTGTGTTCATCGGTGGTGTAATGGTGAGCGTGCTCGCCTCCAGTGCTGTAGATCGTGGGTTCAGCGATGGTGTAATGGTTAGCGTGCTCGCCTCCAGTGCGGTAGATCCTGGGTTCATCGTTGGTTTAATGGTTAGGGTGCTCGCCTCCAGTGCGGTTGATCGTGGGTTCATCTCTGGTGTAATGGTTAGCGTGCTCGCCTCCAGTGCGGTAGATTGTGGGTTCATCGGTGGTGTAATGGTTAGCGTGTTCGCCTCCAGTGCGGTAGATTGTGGGTTCAGCGATGGTGTAATGGTTAGCGTGCTCGCCTCCAGTGCGGTAGATTGTGGGTTCATCGGTGGTGTAATGGTTAGCGTGCTCGCCTCCAGTGCGTAGATCGTGGGTTCATCGGTGGTGTAATGGTTAGCGTGGTCGCCTCCAGTGCGTTAGATTGTGGGTTCATAGGTGTTGTAATGGTTAACGTGCTCGCCTCCAGTGCGGTAGATCGTGAGTTAATCGGTGGTGTAATGGTTAGCGTGCTCATCTACGGTGAGGTAGATTGTGGGTTTATCGGTGGTGTAATGGTTAGCGTGGTCGCCTCCAGTGTGGTAAATTGTGGGTTCATCGGTGGTGTCATGGTTAGCGTGATCGCCTACGGTGCGGTAGATGGTGGTTTCATCGGTGGTGTAATGGTTAGCGTGGTCGCCTCTAGTGTGATAGATCATGGGTTCATCAGTGGTGTAATTGTTAGCGTGCTCGCCTCCAGTGCGGTAGATCGTGGGTTAATCGGTGGTGTAATGGTTAGCGTGTTCGTCTCCAGTACGGTAGATCGTGGGTTCATCGGTGGTGTAATGGTTAGCGTGCTCGCCTCCAGTACGGTAGATTGTGGGTTCATCGGTAGTGTATTGGTTAGCGTGGTCGCCTCCAGTGCGGTAAATCATGGGTTCATCGGTGGTGTAATCGTTAGCGTGCTCGCCTCCAGTGCTGTAGATCGTGGGTTCATCGGTGGTGTAATGGTTAGCATGCTCGCCTCCAGTGCGGTAGATTGTGGGTTCATCGCTGATGTAATGGTTAGGCGTGGTTGCCTCCAGTGCGGTAGATTGTGGGTTCATCGGTGGTGTAATGGTTAGCGTGCTCGCTTCCAGTGCGGTAGATCGTTGGTTCATCGGTGGTGTAATGGTTAGCGTGCTCGCCTACGGTGCGGTAGATCATGTGTTCATCGGTGGTGTAATGGTTAACGTGGTCGCCTCCAGTGCGGTAGATCATGGGTTCATCGGTGGTGTAATGGTTAGCGTGCTCGCCTCCAGTACGGTAGATCGTGGGTTCATCGGTGGTGTAATGGTTAGCGTGTTCGCCTCCAGTACGGTAGATTGTGGGTTCATCGGTGGTGTAATGGTTAGCGTGCTCGCCTCCAGTGCGGTAGATCATAGGTTCATCGGTGGTGTAATTGTTAGCGTGCTCGCCTCCAGTGCGGTAGATCGTGGGTTCATCGGTGGTGTAATGGTTAGCGTGCTCGCCTACGGTGCGGTAGATCATGTGTTCATCGGTGGTGTAATGGTTAGCGTGGTCGCCTCCAGTGCGGTAGATCATGGGTTCATCGGTGGTGTAATGGTTAGCATGCTCGCCTCCAGTGCGGTGGATTGTGGGTTCATCGTTGGTGTAATGGTTAGCGTGGTCGCCTCCAGTGCGGTAGATTGTGGGTTCATCGGTGGTGTAATGGTTAGCGTGGTCGCCTCCAGTGCGGTAGATCGTGGGTTCATCGGTGGTGTAATGGTTAGCGTGCTCGCCTCCAGTGCGGTAGATCGTGGGTTCATCGGTGGTATAATGGTTAGCGTGGTCGCCTCCAGTGCGTTAGATTGTGGGTTCATCGGTGTTGTAATGGTTAACGTGCTCGCCTCCAGTGCGGTAGATCGTGAGTTAATCGGTGGTGTAATGGTTAGCGTGCTCAACTACGGTGAGGTAGATTGTGGGTTTATCGGTGGTGTAATGGTTAGCGTGGTCGCCTCCAGTGTGGTAGATTGTGGGTTCATCGGTGGTATCATGGTTAGCGTGATCGCCTACGGTGCGGTAGATGGTGGGTTCATCGAGGGTGTAATGGTTAGCGTGGTCGCCTCTAGTGTGATAGATCATGGGTTCATCAGTGGTGTAATTGTTAGCGTGCTCGCCTCCAGTGCGGTAGATCGTGGGTTAATCGGTGGTGTAATGGTTAGCGTGTTCGTCTCCAGTACGGTAGATCGTGGGTTCATCGGTGGTGTAATGGTTAGCGTGCTCGCCTCCAGTACGGTAGATTGTGGGTTCATCGGTGGTGTATTGGTTAGCGTGGTCGCCTCCAGTGCGGTAAATCATGGGTTCATCAGTGGTGTAATCGTTAGCGTGCTCGCCTCCAGTGCTGTAGATCGTGGGTTCATCGGTGGTGTAATGGTTAGCATGCTCGCCTCCAGTGCGGTAGATTGTGGGTTCATCGCTGATGTAATGGTTAGGCGTGGTTGCCTCCAGTGCGGTAGATTGTGGGTTCATCGGTGGTGTAATGGTTAGCGTGCTCGCTTCCAGTGCGGTAGATCGTGGGTTCATCGGTGGTGTAATGGTTAGCGTGCTCGCCTACGGTGCGGTAGATCATGTGTTCATCGGTGGTGTAATGGTCAACGTGGTCGCCTCCAGTGCGGTAGATCATGGGTTCATCGGTGGTGTAATGGTTAGCGTGCTCGCCTCCAGTACGGTAGATCGTGGGTTCATCGGTGGTGTAATGGTTAGCGTGTTCGCCTCCAGTACGGTAGATTGTGGGTTCATCGGTGGTGTAATGGTTAGCGTGCTCGCCTCCAGTGCGGTAGATCATAGGTTCATCGGTGGTGTAATGGTTATCGTGCTCGTCTCCAGTGCGGTAGATCGTGGGTTCATCGGTGGTGTAATGGTTAGCGTGCTCGCCTACGGTGCGGTAGATCATGTGTTCATCGGTGGTGTAATGGTTAGCGTGGTCGCCTCCAGTGCGGTAGATCATGGGTTCATCGGTGGTGTAATGGTTAGCATGCTCGCCTCCAGTGCGGTGGATTGTGGGTTCATCGTTGGTGTAATGGTTAGCGTGGTCGCCTCCAGTGCGGTAGATTGTGGGTTCATCGGTGGTGTAATGGTTAGCGTGGTCGCCTCCAGTGCGGTAGATCGTGGGTTCATCGGTGGTGTAATGGTTAGCGTGCTCGCCTCCAGTGCGGTAGATTGTAGGTTCATCGGTGGTGTAATGGTTAGCGTGCTCGCCTCCAGTGCGGTAGATCGTGTGTTCATCGGTGTTGTAATGGTGAGCGTGCTCGCCTCCAGTGCGGTAGATCGTGGGTTCAGCGATGGTGTAATGGTTAGCGTGCTCGCCTCCAGTGCGGTAGATCCTGGGTTCATCGTTGGTTTAATGGTTAGGGTTCTCGCCTCCAGTGCGGTAGATCGTGTGTTCATCGGTGGTGTAATGGTGAGTGTGTTCGCCTCCAGTGCGGTAGATCGTGGGTTCATCGGTGGTATAATGGTTAGCGTGCTCGCCTCCAGTGCGCTAGATCGTGGGTTCATCGGTGGTGTAATGGTTAGCGTGTTCGCCTCCAGTACGGTAGATTGTGGGTTCATCGGTGGTGTAATCGTTAACGTGCTCGCCTCCAGTTCGGTAGATCATAGGTTCATCGGTGGTGTAATGGTTAGCGTGTTCGCCTCCAGTATGGTAGATTGTGGGTTCATCGGTGGTGTAATGGTTAGCGTGCTCGCCTCCAGTGCGGTAGATTGTGGGTTCGTCGGTGGTGTATTGGTTAGCGTGGTCGCCTCCAGTGCGGCAGATCATGGGTTCATCGGTGGTGTAATCGTTAGCGTGCTCGCCTCCAGTGCGGTAGATTGTGGGTTCATCGGTGGTGTAATGGTTAGCGTGGTCGCCTCCAGTGCGGTAGATTGTGCGTTCATCGGTGGTGTAATGGTTAGCGTGCTCGCCTCCAGTGCGGTAGATCGCGGGTTCATCGGTGGTGTAATTGTTAGCGTGCTCGCCTACGGTGCGGTAGATTGTGGGTTCATCGGTGGTGTAATGGTTAGCGTGCTCGCCTCCAGTGCGGTAGATTGTGGGTTCATCGGTGGTGTAATGGTTAGCTTGCTCGCCTACGATGCGGTAGATTGTGGGTTCAGCGGTGGTGTAATGGTTAGCGTGGTAGCCTCAAGTGCTGTAGATCATGGGTTCATCGGTGGTGTAATGGTTAGCGTGCTCGCCTCCAGTGCGGTAGATCGTGGGTTCATCGGTGGTGTAATGGTTAGCGTGTTCCCCTCCAGTACGGTAGATTGTGGGTTCATCGGTGGTGTAATGGTTAGCGTGCCCGCCTGCAGTGCGGTAGATCATAGGTTCATCGGTGGTGTAATGGTTAGCGTGTTCGCCTCCAGTACGGTAGATTGTGGGTTCATCGGTGGTTTAATGGTTAGCGTGCTCGCCTCCAGTGCGGTAGATTGTGGGTTCATCAGTGGTTTAATGGTTAGCGTGCTCGCCTCCAGTGCTGTAGATTGTAGGTTCATCGGTGGTGTAATGGTTAGCGTGCTCGCCTCCAGTGCGGTAGATCGTGTGTTCATCGGTGGTGTAATGGTGAGCGTGCTCGCCTCCATTGCTGTAGATCGTGGGTTCAGCGATGGTGTAATGGTTAGCGTGCTCGCCTCCAGTGCGGTAGATCCTGGGTTCATCGTTGGTTTAATGGTTAGGGTGCTCGCCTCCAGTGCGGTTGATCGTGGGTTCATCGGTGGTGTAATGGTTAGCGTGGTCGCCTCCAGTGCGTTAGATTGTGGGGTTCATCGGTGTTGTAATGGTTAGCGTGCTCGCCTCCAGTGCGGTAGATCGTGAGTTAATCGGTGGTGTAATGGTTAGCATGCTCAACTACGGTGAGGTAGAATGTGGGTTTATCGGTGGTGTAATAGTTAGCGTGGTCGCCTCCAGTGTGGTAGATTGTGGGTTCATCGGTGGTGTCATGGTTAGCGTGATCGCCTACGGTGCGGTAGATGGTGAGTTCATCGGTGGTGTAATGGTTAGCGTGGTCGCCTCCAGTGCGGTAGATTGTGGGTTCATCGGTGGTGTAATGGTTAGCGTGGTCGCCTCCAGTGCGGTAGATCGTGGGTTCATCGGTGGTGTAATGGTTAGCGTGGTCGCCTCCAGTGCGTTAGATTGTGGGTTCATCGGTGTTGTAATGGTTAACGTGCTCGCCTCCAGTGCGGTAGATCGTGAGTTAATCGGTGGTGTAATGGTTAGCGTGCTCAACTACGGTGAGGTAGATTGTGGGTTTATCGGTGGTGTAATGGTTAGCGTGGTCGCCTCCAGTGTGGTAGATTGTGGGTTCATCGGTGGTGTCATGGTTAGCGTGATCGCCTACGGTGCGGTAGATGGTGGGTTCATCGAGGGTGTAATGGTTAGCGTGGTCGCCTCTAGTGTGATAGATCATGGGTTCATCAGTGGTGTAATTGTTAGCGTGCTCGCCTCCAGTGCGGTAGATCGTGGGTTAATCGGTGGTGTAATGGTTAGCGTGTTCGTCTCCAGTACGGTAGATCGTGGGTTCATCGGTGGTGTAATGGTTAGCGTGCTCGCCTCCAGTACGGTAGATTGTGGGTTCATCGGTGGTGTATTGGTTAGCGTGGTCGCGTCCAGTGCGGTAAATCATGGGTTCATCAGTGGTGTAATCGTTAGCGTGCTCGCCTCCAGTGCTGTAGATCGTGGGTTCATCGGTGGTGTAATGGTTAGCATGCTCGCCTCCAGTGCGGTAGATTGTGGGTTCATCGCTGATGTAATGGTTAGGCGTGGTTGCCTCCAGTGCGGTAGATTGTGGGTTCATCGGTGGTGTAATGGTTAGCGTGCTCGCTTCCAGTGCGGTAGATCGTGGGTTCATCGGTGGTGTAATGGTTAGCGTGCTCGCCTACGGTGCGGTAGATCATGGGTTTATCGGTGGTGTAATGGTTAACGTGGTCGCCTCCAGTGCGGTAGATCATGGGTTCATCGGTGGTGTAATGGTTAGCGTGCTCGCCTCCAGTACGGTAGATCGTGGGTTCATCGGTGGTGTAATGGTTAGCGTGTTCGCCTCCAGTACGGTAGATTGTGGGTTCATCGGTGGTGTAATGGTTAGCGTGCTCGCCTCCAGTGCGGTAAATCATAGGTTCATCGGTGGTGTAATGGTTAGCGTGCTCGCCTCCAGTGCGGTAGATCGTGGGTTCATCGGTGGTGTAATGGTTAGCGTGCTCGCCTACGGTGCGGTAGATCATGTGTTCATCGGTGGTGTAATGGTTAGCGTGGTCGCCTCCAGTGCGGTAGATCATGGGTTCATCGGTTGTGTAATGGTTAGCATGCTCGCCTCCAGTGCGGTGGATTGTGGGTTCATCGTTGGTGTAATGGTTAGCGTGGTCGCCTCCAGTGCGGTAGATTGTGGGTTCATCGGTGGTGTAATGGTTAGCGTGGTCGCCTCCAGTGCGGTAGATCGTGGGTTCATCGGTGGTGTAATGGTTAGCGTGCTCGCCTCCAGTGCGGTAGATTGTAGGTTCATCGGTGGTGTAATGGTTAGCGTGCTCGCCTCCAGTGCGGTAGATCGTGTGTTCATCGGTGTTGTAATGGTGAGCGTGCTCGCCTCCAGTGCGGTAGATCGTGGGTTCAGCGATGGTGTAATGGTTAGCGTGCTCGCCTCCAGTGCGGTAGATCCTGGGTTCATCGTTGGTTTAATGGTTAGGGTTCTCGCCTCCAGTGCGGTAGATCGTGTGTTCATCGGTGGTGTAATGGTGAGTGTGTTCGCCTCCAGTGCGGTAGATCGTGGGTTCATCGGTGGTATAATGGTTAGCGTGCTCGCCTCCAGTGCGCTAGATCGTGGGTTCATCGGTGGTGTAATGGTTAGCGTGTTCGCCTCCAGTACGGTAGATTGTGGGTTCATCGGTGGTGTAATCGTTAACGTGCTCGCCTCCAGTTCGGTAGATCATAGGTTCATCGGTGGTGTAATGGTTAGCGTGTTCGCCTCCAGTATGGTAGATTGTGGGTTCATCGGTGGTGTAATGGTTAGCGTGCTCGCCTCCAGTGCGGTAGATTGTGGGTTCGTCGGTGGTGTATTGGTTAGCGTGGTCGCCTCCAGTGCGGCAGATCATGGGTTCATCGGTGGTGTAATCGTTAGACTGCTCGCCTCCAGTGCGGTAGATTGTGGGTTCATCGGTGGTGTAATGGTTAGCGTGTTCGCCTCCAGTGCGGTAGATTGTGGGTTCATCGGAGGTGTAATGGTTAGCATGCTCGCCTCCAGTGCGGTAGATTGTGGGTTCATCGGTGGTGTAATGGTTAGCGTGGTCGCCTCCAGTGCGGTAGATTGTGCGTTCATCGGTGGTGTAATGGTTAGCGTGCTCGCCTCCAGTGCGGTAGATCGCGGGTTCATCGGTGGTGTAATTGTTAGCGTGCTCGCCTACGGTGCGGTAGATTGTGGGTTCATCGGTGGTGTAATGGTTAGCGTGCTCGCCTCCAGTGCGGTAGATTGAGGGTTCATCGGTGGTGTAATGGTTAGCTTGCTCGCCTACGATGCGGTAGATTGTGGGTTCAGCGGTGGTGTAATGGTTAGCGTGGTAGCCTCAAGTGCTGTAGATCATGGGTTCATCGGTGGTGTAATGGTTAGCGTGCTCGCCTCCAGTGCGGTAGATCGTGGGTTCATCGGTGGTGTAATGGTTAGCGTGTTCCCCTCCAGTACGGTAGATTGTGGGTTCATCGGTGGTGTAATGGTTAGCGTGCCCGCCTGCAGTGCGGTAGATCATAGGTTCATCGGTGGTGTAATGGTTAGCGTGTTCGCCTCCAGTACGGTAGATTGTGGGTTCATCGGTGGTTTAATGGTTAGCGTGCTCGCCTCCAGTGCGGTGGATTGTGGGTTCATCGTTGGTGTAATGGTTAGCGTGGTCGCCTCCAGTGCGGTAGATCATGGGTTCATCGGTGGTGTAATGGTTAGCGTGCTCGCCTCCAGTGCGGTAGATCGTGGGTTCATCGGTGGTGTAATGGTTAGCGTGCTCGCCTACGGTGTGGTAGATTGTGGGTTCATCGGTGGTTTAATGGTTAGCGTGCTCGCCTCCAGTGCGGGAGGTTGTGGGTTCATCGGTGTTGTAATGGTTAGCGTGCTCGCCTCCAGTGCGGTAGATCGTGTGTTCATCGGTGGTGTAATGGTGAGCGTGCTCGCTTCCATTGCTGTAGATCGTGGGTTCAGCGATGGTGTAATGGTTAGCGTGCTCGCCTCCAGTGCGGTAGATCCTGGGTTCATCGTTGGTTTAATGGTTAGGGTGCTCGCCTCCAGTGCGGTAGATTGTGGGTTCGTCGGTGGTGTATTGGTTAGCGTGGTCGCCTCCAGTGCGGCAGATCATGGGTTCATCGGTGGTGTAATCGTTAGACTGCTCGCCTCCAGTGCGGTAGATTGTGGGTTCATCGGTGGTGTAATGGTTAGCGTGTTCGCCTCCAGTGCGGTAGATTGTGGGTTCATCGGAGGTGTAATGGTTAGCATGCTCGCCTCCAGTGCGGTAGATTGTGGGTTCATCGGTGGTGTAATGGTTAGCGTGGTCGCCTCCAGTGCGGTAGATTGTGCGTTCATCGGTGGTGTAATGGTTAGCGTGCTCGCCTCCAGTGCGGTAGATCGCGGTTCATCGGTGGTGTAATTGTTAGCGTGCTCGCCTACGGTGCGGTAGATTGTGGGTTCATCGGTGGTGTAATGGTTAGCGTGCTCGCCTCCAGTGCGGTAGATTGTGGGTTCATCGGTGGTGTAATGGTTAGCTTGCTCGCCTACGATGCGGTAGATTGTGGGTTCAGCGGTGGTGTAATGGTTAGCGTGGTAGCCTCAAGTGCTGTAGATCATGGGTTCATCGGTGGTGTAATGGTTAGCGTGCTCGCCTCCAGTGCGGTAGATCGTGGGTTCATCGGTGGTGTAATGGTTAGCGTGTTCCCCTCCAGTACGGTAGATTGTGGGTTCATCGGTGGTGTAATGGTTAGCGTGCCCGCCTGCAGTGCGGTAGATCATAGGTTCATCGGTGGTGTAATGGTTAGCGTGTTCCCCTCCAGTACGGTAGATTGTGGGTTCATCGGTGGTGTAATGGTTAGCGTGCCCGCCTGCAGTGCGGTAGATCATAGGTTCATCGGTGGTGTAATGGTTAGCGTGCTCGCCTCCAGTGCGGTAGATTGTGGGTTCATCGGTGGTTTAATGGTTAGCGTGCTCGCCTCCAGTGCGGTGGATTGTGGGTTCATCGTTGGTGTAATGGTTAGCGTGGTCGCCTCCAGTGCGGTAGATTGTGGGTTCATCGGTGGTGTAATGGTTAGCGTGCTCGCCTCCAGTGCGGTAGATCGTGGGTTCATCGGTGGTGTAATGGTTAGCGTGCTCGCCTACGGTGTGGTAGATTGTGGGTTCATCGGTGGTTTAATGGTTAGCGTGCTCGCCTCCAGTGCGGGAGGTTGTGGGTTCATCAGTGGTTTAATGGTTAGCGTGCTCGCCTCCAGTGCTGTAGATTGTAGGTTCATCGGTGGTGTAATGGTTAGCGTGCTCGCCTCCAGTGCGGTAGATCGTGTTTCATCGGTGGTGTAATGGTGAGCGTGCTCGCCTCCATTGCTGTAGATCGTGGGTTCAGCGATGGTGTAATGGTTAGCGTGCTCGCCTCCAGTGCGGTAGATCCTGGGTTCATCGTTGGTTTAATGGTTAGGGTGCTCGCCTCCAGTGCGGTTGATCGTGGGTTCATCGGTGGTGTAATGGTTAGCGTGGTCGCCTCCAGTGCGTTAGATTGTGGGGTTCATCGGTGTTGTAATGGTTAGCGTGCTCGCCTCCAGTGCGGTAGATCGTGAGTTAATCGGTGGTGTAATGGTTAGCGTGCTCAACTACGGTGAGGTAGATTGTGGGTTCATCGGTGGTGTCATGGTTAGCGTGATCGCCTACGGTGCGGTAGATGGTGAGTTCATCGGTGGTGTAATGGTTAGCGTGGTCGCCTCTAGTGTGATAGATCATGGGTTCATCAGTGTTGTAATTGTTAGCGTGCTCGCCTCCAGTGCGGTAGATCGTGGGTTAATCGGTGGTGTAATGGTTAGCGTGTTCGCCTCCAGTACGGTAGATTGTGGGTTCATCGGTGGTGTAATCGTTAACGTGCTCGCCTCCAGTTCGGTAGATCATAGGTTCATCGGTGGTGTAATGGATAGCGTGTTCGCCTCCAGTATGGTAGATTGTGGGTTCATCGGTGGTGTAATGGTTAGCGTGCTCGCCTCCAGTGCGGTAGATTGTGGGTTCGTCGGTGGTGTATTGGTTAGCGTGGTCGCCTCCAGTTCGGCAGATCATGGGTTCATCGGTGGTGTAATCGTTAGCGTGCTCGCCTCCAGTGCGGTAGATTGTGGGTTCATCGGTGGTGTAATGGTTAGCGTGTTCGCCTCCAGTGCGGTAAATTGTGGGTTCATCGGAGGTGTAATGGTTAGCATGCTCGCCTCCAGTGCGGTAGATTGTGGGTTCATCGGTGGTGTAATGGTTAGCGTGGTCGCCTCCAGTGCGGTAGATTGTGCGTTCATCGGTGGTGTAATGGTTAGCGTGCTCGCCTCCAGTGCGGTAGATCGCGGGTTCATCGGTGGTGTAATTGTTAGCGTGCTCGCCTACGGTGCGGTAGATTGTGGGTTCATCGGTGGTGTAATGGTTAGCGTGCTCGCCTCCAGTGCGGTAGATTGTGGGTTCATCGGTGGTGTAATGGTTAGCTTGCTCGCCTACGATGCGGTAGATTGTGGGTTCAGCGGTGGTGTAATGGTTAGCGTGGTAGCCTCAAGTGCTGTAGATCATGGGTTCATCGGTGGTGTAATGGTTAGCGTGCTCGCCTCCAGTGCGGTAGATCGTGGGTTCATCGGTGGTGTAATGGTTAGCGTGTTCCCCTTCAGTACGGTAGATTGTGGGTTCATAGGTGGTGTAATGGTTAGCGTGCCCGCCTGCAGTGCGGTAGATCATAGGTTCATCGGTGGTGTAATGGTTAGCGTGTTCGCCTCCAGTACGGTAGATTGTGGGTTCATCGGTGGTTTAATGGTTAGCGTGCTCGCCTCCAGTGCGGTGGATTGTGGGTTCATCGTTGGTGTAATGGTTAGCGTGGTCGCCTCCAGTGCGGTAGATTGTGGGTTCATCGGTGGTGTAATGGTTAGCGCGCTCGCCTCCAGTGCTGTAGATCGTGGGTTCATCGGTGGTGTAATGGTTAGCGTGCTCGCCTACGGTGTGGTAGATTGTGGGTTCATCGGTGGTGTAATTGTTAGCGTGCTCGCCTCCAGTGCGATAGATTGTGGGTTCATCGGTGGTGTAATGGTTAACGTACTCGCCTCAAGTGCAGTAGATTGTGGGTTCATCGGTGGTGTAATGGTTAGCGTGCTCGCCTCCAGTGCGGTAGATTGTGGGTTCATCGGTGGTGTAATGGTTAGCGTGCTCGCCTCCAGTGCGGGAGGTTGTGGGTTCATCAGTGGTTTAATGGTTAGCGTGCTCGCCTCCAGTGCTGTAGATTGTAGGTTCATCGGTGGTGTAATGGTTAGCGTGCTCGCCTCCAGTGCGGTAGATCGTGTGTTCATCGGTGGTGTAATGGTGAGCGTGCTCGCCTCCAGTGCTGTAGATCGTGGGTTCAGCGATGGTGTAATGGTTAGCGTGCTCGCCTCCAGTGCGGTAGATCCTGGGTTCATCGTTGGTTTAATGGTTAGGGTGCTCGCCTCCAGTGCGGTTGATCGTGGGTTCATCTCTGGTGTAATGGTTAGCGTGCTCGCCTCCAGTGCGGTAGATTGTGGGTTCATCGGTGGTGTAATGGTTAGCGTGTTCGCCTCCAGTGCGGTAGATTGTGGGTTCAGCGATGGTGTAATGGTTAGCGTGCTCGCCTCCAGTGCGGTAGATTGTGGGTTCATCGGTGGTGTAATGGTTAGCGTGCTCGCCTCCAGTGCGTAGATCGTGGGTTCATCGGTGGTGTAATGGTTAGCGTGGTCGCCTCCAGTGCGTTAGATTGTGGGTTCATAGGTGTTGTAATGGTTAACGTGCTCGCCTCCAGTGCGGTAGATCGTGAGTTAATCGGTGGTGTAATGGTTAGCGTGCTCATCTACGGTGAGGTAGATTGTGGGTTTATCGGTGGTGTAATGGTTAGCGTGGTCGCCTCCAGTGTGGTAAATTGTGGGTTCATCGGTGGTGTCATGGTTAGCGTGATCGCCTACGGTGCGGTAGATGGTGGTTTCATCGGTGGTGTAATGGTTAGCGTGGTCGCCTCTAGTGTGATAGATCATGGGTTCATCAGTGGTGTAATTGTTAGCGTGCTCGCCTCCAGTGCGGTAGATCGTGGGTTAATCGGTGGTGTAATGGTTAGCGTGTTCGTCTCCAGTACGGTAGATCGTGGGTTCATCGGTGGTGTAATGGTTAGCGTGCTCGCCTCCAGTACGGTAGATTGTGGGTTCATCGGTAGTGTATTGGTTAGCGTGGTCGCCTCCAGTGCGGTAAATCATGGGTTCATCGGTGGTGTAATCGTTAGCGTGCTCGCCTCCAGTGCTGTAGATCGTGGGTTCATCGGTGGTGTAATGGTTAGCATGCTCGCCTCCAGTGCGGTAGATTGTGGGTTCATCGCTGATGTAATGGTTAGGCGTGGTTGCCTCCAGTGCGGTAGATTGTGGGTTCATCGGTGGTGTAATGGTTAGCGTGCTCGCTTCCAGTGCGGTAGATCGTTGGTTCATCGGTGGTGTAATGGTTAGCGTGCTCGCCTACGGTGCGGTAGATCATGTGTTCATCGGTGGTGTAATGGTTAACGTGGTCGCCTCCAGTGCGGTAGATCATGGGTTCATCGGTGGTGTAATGGTTAGCGTGCTCGCCTCCAGTACGGTAGATCGTGGGTTCATCGGTGGTGTAATGGTTAGCGTGTTCGCCTCCAGTACGGTAGATTGTGGGTTCATCGGTGGTGTAATGGTTAGCGTGCTCGCCTCCAGTGCGGTAGATCATAGGTTCATCGGTGGTGTAATTGTTAGCGTGCTCGCCTCCAGTGCGGTAGATCGTGGGTTCATCGGTGGTGTAATGGTTAGCGTGCTCGCCTACGGTGCGGTAGATCATGTGTTCATCGGTGGTGTAATGGTTAGCGTGGTCGCCTCCAGTGCGGTAGATCATGGGTTCATCGGTGGTGTAATGGTTAGCATGCTCGCCTCCAGTGCGGTGGATTGTGGGTTCATCGTTGGTGTAATGGTTAGCGTGGTCGCCTCCAGTGCGGTAGATTGTGGGTTCATCGGTGGTGTAATGGTTAGCGTGGTCGCCTCCAGTGCGGTAGATCGTGGGTTCATCGGTGGTGTAATGGTTAGCGTGCTCGCCTCCAGTGCGGTAGATCGTGGGTTCATCGGTGGTATAATGGTTAGCGTGGTCGCCTCCAGTGCGTTAGATTGTGGGTTCATCGGTGTTGTAATGGTTAACGTGCTCGCCTCCAGTGCGGTAGATCGTGAGTTAATCGGTGGTGTAATGGTTAGCGTGCTCAACTACGGTGAGGTAGATTGTGGGTTTATCGGTGGTGTAATGGTTAGCGTGGTCGCCTCCAGTGTGGTAGATTGTGGGTTCATCGGTGGTATCATGGTTAGCGTGATCGCCTACGGTGCGGTAGATGGTGGGTTCATCGAGGGTGTAATGGTTAGCGTGGTCGCCTCTAGTGTGATAGATCATGGGTTCATCAGTGGTGTAATTGTTAGCGTGCTCGCCTCCAGTGCGGTAGATCGTGGGTTAATCGGTGGTGTAATGGTTAGCGTGTTCGTCTCCAGTACGGTAGATCGTGGGTTCATCGGTGGTGTAATGGTTAGCGTGCTCGCCTCCAGTACGGTAGATTGTGGGTTCATCGGTGGTGTATTGGTTAGCGTGGTCGCCTCCAGTGCGGTAAATCATGGGTTCATCAGTGGTGTAATCGTTAGCGTGCTCGCCTCCAGTGCTGTAGATCGTGGGTTCATCGGTGGTGTAATGGTTAGCATGCTCGCCTCCAGTGCGGTAGATTGTGGGTTCATCGCTGATGTAATGGTTAGGCGTGGTTGCCTCCAGTGCGGTAGATTGTGGGTTCATCGGTGGTGTAATGGTTAGCGTGCTCGCTTCCAGTGCGGTAGATCGTGGGTTCATCGGTGGTGTAATGGTTAGCGTGCTCGCCTACGGTGCGGTAGATCATGTGTTCATCGGTGGTGTAATGGTCAACGTGGTCGCCTCCAGTGCGGTAGATCATGGGTTCATCGGTGGTGTAATGGTTAGCGTGCTCGCCTCCAGTACGGTAGATCGTGGGTTCATCGGTGGTGTAATGGTTAGCGTGTTCGCCTCCAGTACGGTAGATTGTGGGTTCATCGGTGGTGTAATGGTTAGCGTGCTCGCCTCCAGTGCGGTAGATCATAGGTTCATCGGTGGTGTAATGGTTATCGTGCTCGTCTCCAGTGCGGTAGATCGTGGGTTCATCGGTGGTGTAATGGTTAGCGTGCTCGCCTACGGTGCGGTAGATCATGTGTTCATCGGTGGTGTAATGGTTAGCGTGGTCGCCTCCAGTGCGGTAGATCATGGGTTCATCGGTGGTGTAATGGTTAGCATGCTCGCCTCCAGTGCGGTGGATTGTGGGTTCATCGTTGGTGTAATGGTTAGCGTGGTCGCCTCCAGTGCGGTAGATTGTGGGTTCATCGGTGGTGTAATGGTTAGCGTGGTCGCCTCCAGTGCGGTAGATCGTGGGTTCATCGGTGGTGTAATGGTTAGCGTGCTCGCCTCCAGTGCGGTAGATTGTAGGTTCATCGGTGGTGTAATGGTTAGCGTGCTCGCCTCCAGTGCGGTAGATCGTGTGTTCATCGGTGTTGTAATGGTGAGCGTGCTCGCCTCCAGTGCGGTAGATCGTGGGTTCAGCGATGGTGTAATGGTTAGCGTGCTCGCCTCCAGTGCGGTAGATCCTGGGTTCATCGTTGGTTTAATGGTTAGGGTTCTCGCCTCCAGTGCGGTAGATCGTGTGTTCATCGGTGGTGTAATGGTGAGTGTGTTCGCCTCCAGTGCGGTAGATCGTGGGTTCATCGGTGGTATAATGGTTAGCGTGCTCGCCTCCAGTGCGCTAGATCGTGGGTTCATCGGTGGTGTAATGGTTAGCGTGTTCGCCTCCAGTACGGTAGATTGTGGGTTCATCGGTGGTGTAATCGTTAACGTGCTCGCCTCCAGTTCGGTAGATCATAGGTTCATCGGTGGTGTAATGGTTAGCGTGTTCGCCTCCAGTATGGTAGATTGTGGGTTCATCGGTGGTGTAATGGTTAGCGTGCTCGCCTCCAGTGCGGTAGATTGTGGGTTCGTCGGTGGTGTATTGGTTAGCGTGGTCGCCTCCAGTGCGGCAGATCATGGGTTCATCGGTGGTGTAATCGTTAGCGTGCTCGCCTCCAGTGCGGTAGATTGTGGGTTCATCGGTGGTGTAATGGTTAGCGTGGTCGCCTCCAGTGCGGTAGATTGTGCGTTCATCGGTGGTGTAATGGTTAGCGTGCTCGCCTCCAGTGCGGTAGATCGCGGGTTCATCGGTGGTGTAATTGTTAGCGTGCTCGCCTACGGTGCGGTAGATTGTGGGTTCATCGGTGGTGTAATGGTTAGCGTGCTCGCCTCCAGTGCGGTAGATTGTGGGTTCATCGGTGGTGTAATGGTTAGCTTGCTCGCCTACGATGCGGTAGATTGTGGGTTCAGCGGTGGTGTAATGGTTAGCGTGGTAGCCTCAAGTGCTGTAGATCATGGGTTCATCGGTGGTGTAATGGTTAGCGTGCTCGCCTCCAGTGCGGTAGATCGTGGGTTCATCGGTGGTGTAATGGTTAGCGTGTTCCCCTCCAGTACGGTAGATTGTGGGTTCATCGGTGGTGTAATGGTTAGCGTGCCCGCCTGCAGTGCGGTAGATCATAGGTTCATCGGTGGTGTAATGGTTAGCGTGTTCGCCTCCAGTACGGTAGATTGTGGGTTCATCGGTGGTTTAATGGTTAGCGTGCTCGCCTCCAGTGCGGTAGATTGTGGGTTCATCAGTGGTTTAATGGTTAGCGTGCTCGCCTCCAGTGCTGTAGATTGTAGGTTCATCGGTGGTGTAATGGTTAGCGTGCTCGCCTCCAGTGCGGTAGATCGTGTGTTCATCGGTGGTGTAATGGTGAGCGTGCTCGCCTCCATTGCTGTAGATCGTGGGTTCAGCGATGGTGTAATGGTTAGCGTGCTCGCCTCCAGTGCGGTAGATCCTGGGTTCATCGTTGGTTTAATGGTTAGGGTGCTCGCCTCCAGTGCGGTTGATCGTGGGTTCATCGGTGGTGTAATGGTTAGCGTGGTCGCCTCCAGTGCGTTAGATTGTGGGGTTCATCGGTGTTGTAATGGTTAGCGTGCTCGCCTCCAGTGCGGTAGATCGTGAGTTAATCGGTGGTGTAATGGTTAGCATGCTCAACTACGGTGAGGTAGAATGTGGGTTTATCGGTGGTGTAATAGTTAGCGTGGTCGCCTCCAGTGTGGTAGATTGTGGGTTCATCGGTGGTGTCATGGTTAGCGTGATCGCCTACGGTGCGGTAGATGGTGAGTTCATCGGTGGTGTAATGGTTAGCGTGGTCGCCTCTAGTGTGATAGATCATGGGTTCATCAGTGGTGTAATTGTTAGCGTGCTCGCCTCCAGTGCGGTAGATCGTGGGTTAATCGGTGGTGTAATGGTTAGCGTGTTCGTCTCCAGTACGGTAGATCGTGGGTTCATCGGTGGTGTATTGGTTAGCGTGGTCGCCTCCAGTGCGGTAAATCATGGGTTCATCGGTGGTGTAATCGTTAGCGTGCTCGCCTCCAGTGCTGTAGATCGTGGGTTCATCGGTGGTGTAATGGTTAGCGTATTCGCCTCCAGTACGGTAGATTGTGGGTTCATCGGTGGTGTAATGGTTAGCATGCTCGCCTCCAGTGCGGTAGATTGTGGGTTCATCGCTGGTGTAATGGTTAGGCGTGGTTGCCTCCAGTGCGGTAGATTGTGGGTTCATCGGTGGTGTAATGGTTAGCGTGCTCGCTTCCAGTGCGGTAGATCGTGGGTTCATCGGTGGTGTAATGGTTAGCGTGCTCGCCTACGGTGCGGTAGATCATGTGTTCATCGGTGGTGTAATGGTTAGCGTGGTCGCCTCCAGTGCGGTAGATCATGGGTTCATCGGTGGTGTAATGGTTAGCGTGCTCCCCTCCAGTACGGTAGATCGTGGGTTCATCGGTGGTGTAATGGTTAGCGTGTTCGCCTCCAGTACGGTAGATTGTGGGTTCATCCGTGATGTAATGGTTAGCGTGCTCGCCTCCAGTGCGGTAGATCATAGGTTCATCGGTGGTGTAATGGTTAGCGTGCTCGCCTCCAGTGCGGTAGATCGTGGGTTCATCGGTGGTGTAATGGTTAGCGTGCTCGCCTACGGTGCGGTAGATCATGTGTTCATCGGTGGTGTAATGGTTAGCGTGGTCGCCTCCAGTGCGGTAGATCATGGGTTCATCGGTGGTGTAATGGTTAGCATGCTCGCCTCCAGTGCGGTGGATTGTGGGTTCATCGTTGGTGTAATGGTTAGCGTGGTCGCCTCCAGTGCTGTAGATTGTGGGTTCATCGGTGGTGTAATGGTTAGCGTGGTCGCCTCCAGTGCGGTAGATCGTGGGTTCATCGGTGGTGTAATGGTTAGCTTGCTCGCCTCCAGTGCGATAGATTGTGGGTTCATCGGTGGTGTAATTGTTAGCGTGCTCGCCTCCAGTGCGATAGATTGTGGGTTCATCGGTGGTGTAATGGTTAGCGTGGTCTCCTCCAGTGCTTAGATTGTGGGTTCATCGGTGGTGTAATGGTTAGCGTGTTCGCTTCCAGTACGGTAGATTGTGGGTTCATCGGTGGTTTAATGGTTAGCTTGCTAGCCTCCAGTGCGGTGGATTGTGGGTTCATCGTTGGTGTAATGGTTAGCGTGGTCGCCTCCAGTGCGGTAGATTGTGGGTTCATCGGTGGTGTAATGGTTAGCGTGGTCGCCTCCAGTGCGTAGATCGTGGGTTCATCGGTGGTGTAATGGTTAGCGTGCTCGCCTACGGTGTGGTAGATTGTGGGTTCATCGGTGGTTTAATGGTTAGCGTGCTCGCCTCCAGTGCGGTAGATTGTGGGTTCATCGGTGGTGTAATGGTTAGCGTGGTCGCCTCCAGTGCTTAGATTGTGGGTTCATCGGTGGTGTAATGGTTAGCGTGTTCGCCTCCAGTACGGTAGATTGTGGGTTCATCGGTGGTTTAATGGTTAGCGTGCTCGCCTCCAGTGCGGTGGATTGTGGGTTCATCGTTGGTGTAATGGTTAGCGTGGTCGCCTCCAGTGCGGTAGATTGTGGGTTCATCGGTGGTGTAATGGTTAGCGTGGTCGCCTCCAGTGCGGTAGATCGTGTGTTCATCGGTGGTGTAATGGTGAGTGTGTTCGCCTCCAGTGCGGTAGATCGTGGGTTCATCGGTGGTATAATGGTTAGCGTGCTCGCCTCCAGTGCGCTAGATCGTGGGTTCATCGGTGGTGTAATGGTTAGCGTGTTCGCCTCCAGTACGGTAGATTGTGGGTTCATCGGTGGTGTAATCGTTAACGTGCTCGCCTCCAGTTCGGTAGATCATAGGTTCATCGGTGGTGTAATGGTTAGCGTGTTCGCCTCCAGTATGGTAGATTGTGGGTTCGTCGTTGGTGTATTGGTTAGCGTGGTCGCCTCCAGTGCGATAGATTGTGGGTTCATCGGTGGTGTAATTGTTAGCGTGCTCGCCTCCAGTGCGATAGATTGTGGGTTCATCGGTGGTGTAATTGTTAGCGTGCTCGCCTCCAGTGCGATAGATTGTGGGTTCATCGGTGGTGTAATGGTTAGCGTGGTCTCCTCCAGTGCTTAGATTGTGGGTTCATCGGTGGTGTAATGGTTAGCGTGTTCGCTTCCAGTACGGTAGATTGTGGGTTCATCGGTGGTTTAATGGTTAGCTTGCTAGCCTCCAGTGCGGTGGATTGTGGGTTCATCGTTGGTGTAATGGTTAGCGTGGTCGCCTCCAGTGCGGTAGATTGTGGGTTCATCGGTGGTGTAATGGTTAGCGTGGTCGCCTCCAGTGCGTAGATCGTGGGTTCATCGGTGGTGTAATGGTTAGCGTGCTCGCCTACGGTGTGGTAGATTGTGGGTTCATCGGTGGTTTAATGGTTAGCGTGCTCGCCTCCAGTGCGGTAGATTGTGGGTTCATCGGTGGTGTAATGGTTAGCGTGGTCGCCTCCAGTGCTTAGATTGTGGGTTCATCGGTGGTGTAATGGTTAGCGTGTTCGCCTCCAGTACGGTAGATTGTGGGTTCATCGGTGGTTTAATGGTTAGCGTGCTCGCCTCCAGTGCGGTGGATTGTGGGTTCATCGTTGGTGTAATGGTTAGCGTGGTCGCCTCCAGTGCGGTAGATTGTGGGTTCATCGGTGGTGTAATGGTTAGCGTGGTCGCCTCCAGTGCGGTAGATCGTGTGTTCATCGGTGGTGTAATGGTGAGTGTGTTCGCCTCCAGTGCGGTAGATCGTGGGTTCATCGGTGGTATAATGGTTAGCGTGCTCGCCTCCAGTGCGCTAGATCGTGGGTTCATCGGTGGTGTAATGGTTAGCGTGTTCGCCTCCAGTACGGTAGATTGTGGGTTCATCGGTGGTGTAATCGTTAACGTGCTCGCCTCCAGTTCGGTAGATCATAGGTTCATCGGTGGTGTAATGGTTAGCGTGTTCGCCTCCAGTATGGTAGATTGTGGGTTCGTCGTTGGTGTATTGGTTAGCGTGGTCGCCTCCAGTGCGGCAGATCATGGGTTCATCGGTGGTGTAATCGTTAGCGTGCTCGCCTCCAGTGCGGTAGATTGTGGGTTCATCGGTGGTGTAATGGTTAGCGTGTTCGCCTCCAGTGCGGTAGATTGTGGGTTCATCGGAGGTGTAATGGTTAGCATGCTCGCCTCCAGTGCGGTAGATTGTGGGTTCATCGGTGGTGTAATGGTTAGCGTGGTCGCCTCCAGTGCGGTAGATTGTGCGTTCATCGGTAGTGTAATGGTTAGCGTGCTCGCCTCCAGTGCGTTAGATCGCGGGTTCATCGGTGGTGTAATTGTTAGCGTGCTCGCCTACGGTGCGGTAGATTGTGGGTTCATCGGTGGTGTAATTGTTAGCGTGCTCGCCTACGGTGTGGTAGATTGTGGGTTCATCGGTGGTGTAATTGTTAGCGTGCTCGCCTCCAGTGCGATAGATTGTGGGTTCATCGGTGGTGTAATGGTTAACGTACTCGCCTCAAGTGCAGTAGATTGTGGGTTCATCGGTGGTGTAATGGTTAGCGTGCTCGCCTCCAGTGCGGTAGATTGTGGGTTCATCGGTGGTGTAATGGTTAGCGTGCTCGCCTCCAGTGCGGGAGGTTGTGGGTTCATCAGTGGTTTAATGGTTAGCGTGCTCGCCTCCAGTGCTGTAGATTGTAGGTTCATCGGTGGTGTAATGGTTAGCGTGCTCGCCTCCAGTGCGGTAGATCGTGTGTTCATCGGTGGTGTAATGGTGAGCGTGCTCGCCTCCAGTGCTGTAGATCGTGGGTTCAGCGATGGTGTAATGGTTAGCGTGCTCGCCTCCAGTGCGGTAGATCCTGGGTTCATCGTTGGTTTAATGGTTAGGGTGCTCGCCTCCAGTGCGGTTGATCGTGGGTTCATCTCTGGTGTAATGGTTAGCGTGCTCGCCTCCAGTGCGGTAGATTGTGGGTTCATCGGTGGTGTAATGGTTAGCGTGTTCGCCTCCAGTGCGGTAGATTGTGGGTTCAGCGATGGTGTAATGGTTAGCGTGCTCGCCTCCAGTGCGGTAGATTGTGGGTTCATCGGTGGTGTAATGGTTAGCGTGCTCGCCTCCAGTGCGTAGATCGTGGGTTCATCGGTGGTGTAATGGTTAGCGTGGTCGCCTCCAGTGCGTTAGATTGTGGGTTCATAGGTGTTGTAATGGTTAACGTGCTCGCCTCCAGTGCGGTAGATCGTGAGTTAATCGGTGGTGTAATGGTTAGCGTGCTCATCTACGGTGAGGTAGATTGTGGGTTTATCGGTGGTGTAATGGTTAGCGTGGTCGCCTCCAGTGTGGTAAATTGTGGGTTCATCGGTGGTGTCATGGTTAGCGTGATCGCCTACGGTGCGGTAGATGGTGGTTTCATCGGTGGTGTAATGGTTAGCGTGGTCGCCTCTAGTGTGATAGATCATGGGTTCATCAGTGGTGTAATTGTTAGCGTGCTCGCCTCCAGTGCGGTAGATCGTGGGTTAATCGGTGGTGTAATGGTTAGCGTGTTCGTCTCCAGTACGGTAGATCGTGGGTTCATCGGTGGTGTAATGGTTAGCGTGCTCGCCTCCAGTACGGTAGATTGTGGGTTCATCGGTAGTGTATTGGTTAGCGTGGTCGCCTCCAGTGCGGTAAATCATGGGTTCATCGGTGGTGTAATCGTTAGCGTGCTCGCCTCCAGTGCTGTAGATCGTGGGTTCATCGGTGGTGTAATGGTTAGCATGCTCGCCTCCAGTGCGGTAGATTGTGGGTTCATCGCTGATGTAATGGTTAGGCGTGGTTGCCTCCAGTGCGGTAGATTGTGGGTTCATCGGTGGTGTAATGGTTAGCGTGCTCGCTTCCAGTGCGGTAGATCGTTGGTTCATCGGTGGTGTAATGGTTAGCGTGCTCGCCTACGGTGCGGTAGATCATGTGTTCATCGGTGGTGTAATGGTTAACGTGGTCGCCTCCAGTGCGGTAGATCATGGGTTCATCGGTGGTGTAATGGTTAGCGTGCTCGCCTCCAGTACGGTAGATCGTGGGTTCATCGGTGGTGTAATGGTTAGCGTGTTCGCCTCCAGTACGGTAGATTGTGGGTTCATCGGTGGTGTAATGGTTAGCGTGCTCGCCTCCAGTGCGATAGATTGTGGGTTCATCGGTGGTGTAATGGTTAACGTACTCGCCTCAAGTGCAGTAGATTGTGGGTTCATCGGTGGTGTAATGGTTAGCGTGCTCGCCTCCAGTGCGGTAGATTGTGGGTTCATCGGTGGTGTAATGGTTAGCGTGCTCGCCTCCAGTGCGGGAGGTTGTGGGTTCATCAGTGGTTTAATGGTTAGCGTGCTCGCCTCCAGTGCTGTAGATTGTAGGTTCATCGGTGGTGTAATGGTTAGCGTGCTCGCCTCCAGTGCGGTAGATCGTGTGTTCATCGGTGGTGTAATGGTGAGCGTGCTCGCCTCCAGTGCTGTAGATCGTGGGTTCAGCGATGGTGTAATGGTTAGCGTGCTCGCCTCCAGTGCGGTAGATCCTGGGTTCATCGTTGGTTTAATGGTTAGGGTGCTCGCCTCCAGTGCGGTTGATCGTGGGTTCATCTCTGGTGTAATGGTTAGCGTGCTCGCCTCCAGTGCGGTAGATTGTGGGTTCATCGGTGGTGTAATGGTTAGCGTGTTCGCCTCCAGTGCGGTAGATTGTGGGTTCAGCGATGGTGTAATGGTTAGCGTGCTCGCCTCCAGTGCGGTAGATTGTGGGTTCATCGGTGGTGTAATGGTTAGCGTGCTCGCCTCCAGTGCGTAGATCGTGGGTTCATCGGTGGTGTAATGGTTAGCGTGGTCGCCTCCAGTGCGTTAGATTGTGGGTTCATAGGTGTTGTAATGGTTAACGTGCTCGCCTCCAGTGCGGTAGATCGTGAGTTAATCGGTGGTGTAATGGTTAGCGTGCTCATCTACGGTGAGGTAGATTGTGGGTTTATCGGTGGTGTAATGGTTAGCGTGGTCGCCTCCAGTGTGGTAAATTGTGGGTTCATCGGTGGTGTCATGGTTAGCGTGATCGCCTACGGTGCGGTAGATGGTGGTTTCATCGGTGGTGTAATGGTTAGCGTGGTCGCCTCTAGTGTGATAGATCATGGGTTCATCAGTGGTGTAATTGTTAGCGTGCTCGCCTCCAGTGCGGTAGATCGTGGGTTAATCGGTGGTGTAATGGTTAGCGTGTTCGTCTCCAGTACGGTAGATCGTGGGTTCATCGGTGGTGTAATGGTTAGCGTGCTCGCCTCCAGTACGGTAGATTGTGGGTTCATCGGTAGTGTATTGGTTAGCGTGGTCGCCTCCAGTGCGGTAAATCATGGGTTCATCGGTGGTGTAATCGTTAGCGTGCTCGCCTCCAGTGCTGTAGATCGTGGGTTCATCGGTGGTGTAATGGTTAGCATGCTCGCCTCCAGTGCGGTAGATTGTGGGTTCATCGCTGATGTAATGGTTAGGCGTGGTTGCCTCCAGTGCGGTAGATTGTGGGTTCATCGGTGGTGTAATGGTTAGCGTGCTCGCTTCCAGTGCGGTAGATCGTTGGTTCATCGGTGGTGTAATGGTTAGCGTGCTCGCCTACGGTGCGGTAGATCATGTGTTCATCGGTGGTGTAATGGTTAACGTGGTCGCCTCCAGTGCGGTAGATCATGGGTTCATCGGTGGTGTAATGGTTAGCGTGCTCGCCTCCAGTACGGTAGATCGTGGGTTCATCGGTGGTGTAATGGTTAGCGTGTTCGCCTCCAGTACGGTAGATTGTGGGTTCATCGGTGGTGTAATGGTTAGCGTGCTCGCCTCCAGTGCGGTAGATCATAGGTTCATCGGTGGTGTAATTGTTAGCGTGCTCGCCTCCAGTGCGGTAGATCGTGGGTTCATCGGTGGTGTAATGGTTAGCGTGCTCGCCTACGGTGCGGTAGATCATGTGTTCATCGGTGGTGTAATGGTTAGCGTGGTCGCCTCCAGTGCGGTAGATCATGGGTTCATCGGTGGTGTAATGGTTAGCATGCTCGCCTCCAGTGCGGTGGATTGTGGGTTCATCGTTGGTGTAATGGTTAGCGTGGTCGCCTCCAGTGCGGTAGATTGTGGGTTCATCGGTGGTGTAATGGTTAGCGTGGTCGCCTCCAGTGCGGTAGATCGTGGGTTCATCGGTGGTGTAATGGTTAGCGTGCTCGCCTCCAGTGCGGTAGATCGTGGGTTCATCGGTGGTATAATGGTTAGCGTGGTCGCCTCCAGTGCGTTAGATTGTGGGTTCATCGGTGTTGTAATGGTTAACGTGCTCGCCTCCAGTGCGGTAGATCGTGAGTTAATCGGTGGTGTAATGGTTAGCGTGCTCAACTACGGTGAGGTAGATTGTGGGTTTATCGGTGGTGTAATGGTTAGCGTGGTCGCCTCCAGTGTGGTAGATTGTGGGTTCATCGGTGGTATCATGGTTAGCGTGATCGCCTACGGTGCGGTAGATGGTGGGTTCATCGAGGGTGTAATGGTTAGCGTGGTCGCCTCTAGTGTGATAGATCATGGGTTCATCAGTGGTGTAATTGTTAGCGTGCTCGCCTCCAGTGCGGTAGATCGTGGGTTAATCGGTGGTGTAATGGTTAGCGTGTTCGTCTCCAGTACGGTAGATCGTGGGTTCATCGGTGGTGTAATGGTTAGCGTGCTCGCCTCCAGTACGGTAGATTGTGGGTTCATCGGTGGTGTATTGGTTAGCGTGGTCGCCTCCAGTGCGGTAAATCATGGGTTCATCAGTGGTGTAATCGTTAGCGTGCTCGCCTCCAGTGCTGTAGATCGTGGGTTCATCGGTGGTGTAATGGTTAGCATGCTCGCCTCCAGTGCGGTAGATTGTGGGTTCATCGCTGATGTAATGGTTAGGCGTGGTTGCCTCCAGTGCGGTAGATTGTGGGTTCATCGGTGGTGTAATGGTTAGCGTGCTCGCTTCCAGTGCGGTAGATCGTGGGTTCATCGGTGGTGTAATGGTTAGCGTGCTCGCCTACGGTGCGGTAGATCATGTGTTCATCGGTGGTGTAATGGTCAACGTGGTCGCCTCCAGTGCGGTAGATCATGGGTTCATCGGTGGTGTAATGGTTAGCGTGCTCGCCTCCAGTACGGTAGATCGTGGGTTCATCGGTGGTGTAATGGTTAGCGTGTTCGCCTCCAGTACGGTAGATTGTGGGTTCATCGGTGGTGTAATGGTTAGCGTGCTCGCCTCCAGTGCGGTAGATCATAGGTTCATCGGTGGTGTAATGGTTATCGTGCTCGTCTCCAGTGCGGTAGATCGTGGGTTCATCGGTGGTGTAATGGTTAGCGTGCTCGCCTACGGTGCGGTAGATCATGTGTTCATCGGTGGTGTAATGGTTAGCGTGGTCGCCTCCAGTGCGGTAGATCATGGGTTCATCGGTGGTGTAATGGTTAGCATGCTCGCCTCCAGTGCGGTGGATTGTGGGTTCATCGTTGGTGTAATGGTTAGCGTGGTCGCCTCCAGTGCGGTAGATTGTGGGTTCATCGGTGGTGTAATGGTTAGCGTGGTCGCCTCCAGTGCGGTAGATCGTGGGTTCATCGGTGGTGTAATGGTTAGCGTGCTCGCCTCCAGTGCGGTAGATTGTAGGTTCATCGGTGGTGTAATGGTTAGCGTGCTCGCCTCCAGTGCGGTAGATCGTGTGTTCATCGGTGTTGTAATGGTGAGCGTGCTCGCCTCCAGTGCGGTAGATCGTGGGTTCAGCGATGGTGTAATGGTTAGCGTGCTCGCCTCCAGTGCGGTAGATCCTGGGTTCATCGTTGGTTTAATGGTTAGGGTTCTCGCCTCCAGTGCGGTAGATCGTGTGTTCATCGGTGGTGTAATGGTGAGTGTGTTCGCCTCCAGTGCGGTAGATCGTGGGTTCATCGGTGGTATAATGGTTAGCGTGCTCGCCTCCAGTGCGCTAGATCGTGGGTTCATCGGTGGTGTAATGGTTAGCGTGTTCGCCTCCAGTACGGTAGATTGTGGGTTCATCGGTGGTGTAATCGTTAACGTGCTCGCCTCCAGTTCGGTAGATCATAGGTTCATCGGTGGTGTAATGGTTAGCGTGTTCGCCTCCAGTATGGTAGATTGTGGGTTCATCGGTGGTGTAATGGTTAGCGTGCTCGCCTCCAGTGCGGTAGATTGTGGGTTCGTCGGTGGTGTATTGGTTAGCGTGGTCGCCTCCAGTGCGGCAGATCATGGGTTCATCGGTGGTGTAATCGTTAGCGTGCTCGCCTCCAGTGCGGTAGATTGTGGGTTCATCGGTGGTGTAATGGTTAGCGTGGTCGCCTCCAGTGCGGTAGATTGTGCGTTCATCGGTGGTGTAATGGTTAGCGTGCTCGCCTCCAGTGCGGTAGATCGCGGGTTCATCGGTGGTGTAATTGTTAGCGTGCTCGCCTACGGTGCGGTAGATTGTGGGTTCATCGGTGGTGTAATGGTTAGCGTGCTCGCCTCCAGTGCGGTAGATTGTGGGTTCATCGGTGGTGTAATGGTTAGCTTGCTCGCCTACGATGCGGTAGATTGTGGGTTCAGCGGTGGTGTAATGGTTAGCGTGGTAGCCTCAAGTGCTGTAGATCATGGGTTCATCGGTGGTGTAATGGTTAGCGTGCTCGCCTCCAGTGCGGTAGATCGTGGGTTCATCGGTGGTGTAATGGTTAGCGTGTTCCCCTCCAGTACGGTAGATTGTGGGTTCATCGGTGGTGTAATGGTTAGCGTGCCCGCCTGCAGTGCGGTAGATCATAGGTTCATCGGTGGTGTAATGGTTAGCGTGTTCGCCTCCAGTACGGTAGATTGTGGGTTCATCGGTGGTTTAATGGTTAGCGTGCTCGCCTCCAGTGCGGTAGATTGTGGGTTCATCAGTGGTTTAATGGTTAGCGTGCTCGCCTCCAGTGCTGTAGATTGTAGGTTCATCGGTGGTGTAATGGTTAGCGTGCTCGCCTCCAGTGCGGTAGATCGTGTGTTCATCGGTGGTGTAATGGTGAGCGTGCTCGCCTCCATTGCTGTAGATCGTGGGTTCAGCGATGGTGTAATGGTTAGCGTGCTCGCCTCCAGTGCGGTAGATCCTGGGTTCATCGTTGGTTTAATGGTTAGGGTGCTCGCCTCCAGTGCGGTTGATCGTGGGTTCATCGGTGGTGTAATGGTTAGCGTGGTCGCCTCCAGTGCGTTAGATTGTGGGGTTCATCGGTGTTGTAATGGTTAGCGTGCTCGCCTCCAGTGCGGTAGATCGTGAGTTAATCGGTGGTGTAATGGTTAGCATGCTCAACTACGGTGAGGTAGAATGTGGGTTTATCGGTGGTGTAATAGTTAGCGTGGTCGCCTCCAGTGTGGTAGATTGTGGGTTCATCGGTGGTGTCATGGTTAGCGTGATCGCCTACGGTGCGGTAGATGGTGAGTTCATCGGTGGTGTAATGGTTAGCGTGGTCGCCTCTAGTGTGATAGATCATGGGTTCATCAGTGGTGTAATTGTTAGCGTGCTCGCCTCCAGTGCGGTAGATCGTGGGTTAATCGGTGGTGTAATGGTTAGCGTGTTCGTCTCCAGTACGGTAGATCGTGGGTTCATCGGTGGTGTATTGGTTAGCGTGGTCGCCTCCAGTGCGGTAAATCATGGGTTCATCGGTGGTGTAATCGTTAGCGTGCTCGCCTCCAGTGCTGTAGATCGTGGGTTCATCGGTGGTGTAATGGTTAGCGTATTCGCCTCCAGTGCGGTAGATTGTGGGTTCATCGGTGGTGTAATGGTTAGCATGCTCGCCTCCAGTGCGGTAGATTGTGGGTTCATCGCTGGTGTAATGGTTAGGCGTGGTTGCCTCCAGTGCGGTAGATTGTGGGTTCATCGGTGGTGTAATGGTTAGCGTGCTCGCTTCCAGTGCGGTAGATCGTGGGTTCATCGGTGGTGTAATGGTTAGCGTGCTCGCCTACGGTGCGGTAGATCATGTGTTCATCGGTGGTGTAATGGTTAGCGTGGTCGCCTCCAGTGCGGTAGATCATGGGTTCATCGGTGGTGTAATGGTTAGCGTGCTCCCCTCCAGTACGGTAGATCGTGGGTTCATCGGTGGTGTAATGGTTAGCGTGTTCGCCTCCAGTACGGTAGATTGTGGGTTCATCCGTGATGTAATGGTTAGCGTGCTCGCCTCCAGTGCGGTAGATCATAGGTTCATCGGTGGTGTAATGGTTAGCGTGCTCGCCTCCAGTGCGGTAGATCGTGGGTTCATCGGTGGTGTAATGGTTAGCGTGCTCGCCTACGGTGCGGTAGATCATGTGTTCATCGGTGGTGTAATGGTTAGCGTGGTCGCCTCCAGTGCGGTAGATCATGGGTTCATCGGTGGTGTAATGGTTAGCATGCTCGCCTCCAGTGCGGTGGATTGTGGGTTCATCGTTGGTGTAATGGTTAGCGTGGTCGCCTCCAGTGCTGTAGATTGTGGGTTCATCGGTGGTGTAATGGTTAGCGTGGTCGCCTCCAGTGCGGTAGATCGTGGGTTCATCGGTGGTGTAATGGTTAGCTTGCTCGCCTCCAGTGCGATAGATTGTGGGTTCATCGGTGGTGTAATTGTTAGCGTGCTCGCCTCCAGTGCGATAGATTGTGGGTTCATCGGTGGTGTAATGGTTAGCGTGGTCTCCTCCAGTGCTTAGATTGTGGGTTCATCGGTGGTGTAATGGTTAGCGTGTTCGCTTCCAGTACGGTAGATTGTGGGTTCATCGGTGGTTTAATGGTTAGCTTGCTAGCCTCCAGTGCGGTGGATTGTGGGTTCATCGTTGGTGTAATGGTTAGCGTGGTCGCCTCCAGTGCGGTAGATTGTGGGTTCATCGGTGGTGTAATGGTTAGCGTGGTCGCCTCCAGTGCGTAGATCGTGGGTTCATCGGTGGTGTAATGGTTAGCGTGCTCGCCTACGGTGTGGTAGATTGTGGGTTCATCGGTGGTTTAATGGTTAGCGTGCTCGCCTCCAGTGCGGTAGATTGTGGGTTCATCGGTGGTGTAATGGTTAGCGTGGTCGCCTCCAGTGCTTAGATTGTGGGTTCATCGGTGGTGTAATGGTTAGCGTGTTCGCCTCCAGTACGGTAGATTGTGGGTTCATCGGTGGTTTAATGGTTAGCGTGCTCGCCTCCAGTGCGGTGGATTGTGGGTTCATCGTTGGTGTAATGGTTAGCGTGGTCGCCTCCAGTGCGGTAGATTGTGGGTTCATCGGTGGTGTAATGGTTAGCGTGGTCGCCTCCAGTGCGGTAGATCGTGTGTTCATCGGTGGTGTAATGGTGAGTGTGTTCGCCTCCAGTGCGGTAGATCGTGGGTTCATCGGTGGTATAATGGTTAGCGTGCTCGCCTCCAGTGCGCTAGATCGTGGGTTCATCGGTGGTGTAATGGTTAGCGTGTTCGCCTCCAGTACGGTAGATTGTGGGTTCATCGGTGGTGTAATCGTTAACGTGCTCGCCTCCAGTTCGGTAGATCATAGGTTCATCGGTGGTGTAATGGTTAGCGTGTTCGCCTCCAGTATGGTAGATTGTGGGTTCGTCGTTGGTGTATTGGTTAGCGTGGTCGCCTCCAGTGCGGCAGATCATGGGTTCATCGGTGGTGTAATCGTTAGCGTGCTCGCCTCCAGTGCGGTAGATTGTGGGTTCATCGGTGGTGTAATGGTTAGCGTGTTCGCCTCCAGTGCGGTAGATTGTGGGTTCATCGGAGGTGTAATGGTTAGCATGCTCGCCTCCAGTGCGGTAGATTGTGGGTTCATCGGTGGTGTAATGGTTAGCGTGGTCGCCTCCAGTGCGGTAGATTGTGCGTTCATCGGTAGTGTAATGGTTAGCGTGCTCGCCTCCAGTGCGTTAGATCGCGGGTTCATCGGTGGTGTAATTGTTAGCGTGCTCGCCTACGGTGCGGTAGATTGTGGGTTCATCGGTGGTGTAATGGTTAGCGTGCTCGCCTCCAGTGCGGTAGATTGTGGGTTCATCGGTGGTGTAATGGTTAGCGTAGTAGCCTCAAGTGCTGTAGATCATGGGTTCATCGGTGGTGTAATGGTTAGCGTGTTCGCCTCCAGTATGGTAGATTGTGGGTTCATCGGTGGTTTAATGGTTAGCGTGCTCGCCTCCAGTGCGGTGGATTGTGGGTTCATCGTTGGTGTAATGGTTAGCGTGGTCGCCTCCAGTGCGGTAGATTGTGGGTTCATCGGTGGTGTAATGGTTAGCGTGCTCGCCTCCAGTGCGGTAGATCGTGGGTTCATCGGTGGTGTAATGGTTAGCGTGCTCGCCTACGGTGTGGTAGATTGTGGGTTCATCGGTGGTTTAATGGTTAGCGTGCTCGCCTCCAGTGCGGTAGATCGTGTGTTCATCGGTGGTGTAATGGTGAGCGTGCTCGCCTCCAGTGCTGTAGATCGTGGGTTCAGCGATGGTGTAATGGTTAGCGTGCTAGCCTCCAGTGCGGTAGATCCTGGGTTCATCGTTGGTTTAATGGTTAGGGTGCTCGCCTCCAGTGCGGTTGATCGTGGGTTCATCGGTGGTGTAATGGTTAGCGTGGTCGCCTCCAGTGCGTGAGATTGTGGGTTTATCGGTGTTGTAATGGTTAGCGTGCTCGCCTCCAGTGCGGTAGATCGTGAGTTAATCGGTGGTGTAATGGTTAGCGTGCTCAACTACGGTGAGGTAGATTGTGGGTTTATCGGTGGTGTAATGGTTAGCGTGGTCGCCTCCAGTGTGGTAGATTGTGGGTTCATCGGTGGTGTCATGGTTAGCGTGATCGCCTACGGTGCGGTAGATGGTGGGTTCATCGGTGGTGTAATGGTTAGCGTGGTCGCCTCTAGTGTGATAGATCATGGGTTCATCAGTGGTGTAATTGTTAGCGTGCTCGCCTCCAGTGCGATAGATCGTGGGTTAATCGGTGGTGTAATGGTTAGCGTGTTCGTCTCCAGTACGGTAGATCGTGGGTTCATTGGTGGTGTAATGGTTAGCGTGCTCGCCTCCAGTACGGTAGATTGTGGGTTCATCGGTGGTGTATTGGTTAGCGTGGTCGCCTCCAGTGCGGTAAATCATAGGTTCATCGGTGGTGTAATCGTTAGCGTGCTCGCCTCCAGTGCTGTAGATCGTGGGTTCATCGGTGGTGTAATGGTTAGCGTATTCGCCTCCAGTACGGTAGATTGTGGGTTCATCGGTGGTGTAATGGTTAGCATGCTCGCCTCCAGTGCGGTAGATTGTGGGTTCATCGCTGGTGTAATGGTTAGGCGTGGTTGCCTCCAGTGCGGTAGATTGTGGGTTCATCGGTGGTGTAATGGTTAGCGTGCTCGCTTCCAGTGCGGTAGATCGTGGGTTCATCGGTGGGGTAATGGTTAGCGTGCTCGCCTACGGTGCGGTAGATCATGTGTTCATCGGTGGTGTAATGGTTAGCGTGGTCGCCTCCAGTGCGGTAGATCATGGGTTCATCGGTGGTGTAATGGTTAGCGTGCTCGCCTCCAGTACGGTAGATCGTGGGTTAATCGGTGGTGTAATGGTTAGCGTGTTCGCCTCCAGTACGGTAGATTGTGGGTTCATCGGTGGTGTAATCGTTAACGTGCTCGCCTCCAGTTCGGTAGATCATAGGTTCATCGGTGGTGTAATGGTTAGCGTGTTCGCCTCCAGTATGGTAGATTGTGGGTTCGTCGTTGGTGTATTGGTTAGCGTGGTCGCCTCCAGTGCGGCAGATCATGGGTTCATCGGTGGTGTAATCGTTAGCGTGCTCGCCTCCAGTGCGGTAGATTGTGGGTTCATCGGTGGTGTAATGGTTAGCGTGTTCGCCTCCAGTGCGGTAGATTGTGGGTTCATCGGAGGTGTAATGGTTAGCATGCTCGCCTCCAGTGCGGTAGATTGTGGGTTCATCGGTGGTGTAATGGTTAGCGTGGTCGCCTCCAGTGCGGTAGATTGTGCGTTCATCGGTAGTGTAATGGTTAGCGTGCTCGCCTCCAGTGCGTTAGATCGCGGGTTCATCGGTGGTGTAATTGTTAGCGTGCTCGCCTACGGTGCGGTAGATTGTGGGTTCATCGGTGGTGTAATGGTTAGCGTGCTCGCCTCCAGTGCGGTAGATTGTGGGTTCATCGGTGGTGTAATGGTTAGCGTAGTAGCCTCAAGTGCTGTAGATCATGGGTTCATCGGTGGTGTAATGGTTAGCGTGCTCGCCTCCAGTGCGGTAGATCGTGGGTTCATCGGTGGTGTAATGGTTAGCGTGTTCCCCTCCAGTACGGTAGATTGTGGGTTCATCGGTGGTGTAATGGTTAGCGTGCCCGCCTGCAGTGCGGTAGATCATAGGTTCATCGGTGGTGTAATGGTTAGCGTGTTCGCCTCCAGTATGGTAGATTGTGGGTTCATCGGTGGTTTAATGGTTAGCGTGCTCGCCTCCAGTGCGGTGGATTGTGGGTTCATCGTTGGTGTAATGGTTAGCGTGGTCGCCTCCAGTGCGGTAGATTGTGGGTTCATCGGTGGTGTAATGGTTAGCGTGCTCGCCTCCAGTGCGGTAGATCGTGGGTTCATCGGTGGTGTAATGGTTAGCGTGCTCGCCTACGGTGTGGTAGATTGTGGGTTCATCGGTGGTTTAATGGTTAGCGTGCTCGCCTCCAGTGCGGTAGATCGTGTGTTCATCGGTGGTGTAATGGTGAGCGTGCTCGCCTCCAGTGCTGTAGATCGTGGGTTCAGCGATGGTGTAATGGTTAGCGTGCTAGCCTCCAGTGCGGTAGATCCTGGGTTCATCGTTGGTTTAATGGTTAGGGTGCTCGCCTCCAGTGCGGTTGATCGTGGGTTCATCGGTGGTGTAATGGTTAGCGTGGTCGCCTCCAGTGCGTTAGATTGTGGGTTTATCGGTGTTGTAATGGTTAGCGTGCTCGCCTCCAGTGCGGTAGATCGTGAGTTAATCGGTGGTGTAATGGTTAGCGTGCTCAACTACGGTGAGGTAGATTGTGGGTTTATCGGTGGTGTAATGGTTAGCGTGGTCGCCTCCAGTGTGGTAGATTGTGGGTTCATCGGTGGTGTCATGGTTAGCGTGATCGCCTACGGTGCGGTAGATGGTGGGTTCATCGGTGGTGTAATGGTTAGCGTGGTCGCCTCTAGTGTGATAGATCATGGGTTCATCAGTGGTGTAATTGTTAGCGTGCTCGCCTCCAGTGCGGTAGATCGTGGGTTAATCGGTGGTGTAATGGTTAGCGTGTTCGTCTCCAGTACGGTAGATCGTGGGTTCATTGGTGGTGTAATGGTTAGCGTGCTCGCCTCCAGTACGGTAGATTGTGGGTTCATCGGTGGTGTATTGGTTAGCGTGGTCGCCTCCAGTGCGGTAAATCATAGGTTCATCGGTGGTGTAATCGTTAGCGTGCTCGCCTCCAGTGCTGTAGATCGTGGGTTCATCGGTGGTGTAATGGTTAGCGTATTCGCCTCCAGTACGGTAGATTGTGGGTTCATCGGTGGTGTAATGGTTAGCATGCTCGCCTCCAGTGCGGTAGATTGTGGGTTCATCGCTGGTGTAATGGTTAGGCGTGGTTGCCTCCAGTGCGGTAGATTGTGGGTTCATCGGTGGTGTAATGGTTAGCGTGCTCGCTTCCAGTGCGGTAGATCGTGGGTTCATCGGTGGGGTAATGGTTAGCGTGCTCGCCTACGGTGCGGTAGATCATGTGTTCATCGGTGGTGTAATGGTTAGCGTGGTCGCCTCCAGTGCGGTAGATCATGGGTTCATCGGTGGTGTAATGGTTAGCGTGCTCGCCTCCAGTACGGTAGATCGTGGGTTCATCGGTGGTGTAATTGTTAGCGTGTTCGCCTCCAGTACGGTAGATTGTGGGTTCATCGGTGGTGTAATGGTTAGCGTGCTCGCCTCCAGTGCGGTAGATCATAGGTTCATCGGTGGTGTAATGGTTAGCGTGCTCGCCTCCAGTGCGGTAGATCGTGGGTTCATCGGTGGTGTAATGGTTAGCGTGCTCGCCTACGGTGCGGTAGATCATGTGTTCATCGGTGGTGTAATGGTTAGCGTGGTCGCCTCCAGTGCGGTAGATCATGGGTTCATCGGTGGTGTAATGGTTAGCATGCTCGCCTCCAGTGCGGTGGATTGAGGGTTCATCGTTGGTGTAATGGTTAGCGTGGTCGCCTCCAGTGCGGTAGATTGTGGGTTCATCGGTGGTGTAATGGTTAGCGTGGTCTCCTCCAGTGCTTAGATTGTGGGTTCATCGGTGGTGTAATGGTTAGCGTGTTCGCCTCCAGTACGGTAGATTGTGGGTTCATCGGTGGTTTAATGGTTAGCTTGCTAGCCTCCAGTGCGGTGGATTGTGGGTTCATCGTTGGTGTAATGGTTAGCGTGCTCGCCTCCAGTGCGGTAGATTGTGGGTTCATCGGTGGTGTAATGGTTAGGGTGGTCGCCTCCAGTGCGGTAGATCGTGGGTTCATCGGTGGTGTAATGGTTAGCGTGCTCGCCTACGGTGTGGTAGATTGTGGGTTCATCGGTGGTTTAATGGTTAGCGTGCTCGCCTCCAGTGCGGTAGATTGTGGGTTCATCGGTGGTGTAATGGTTAGCGTGGTCGCCTCCAGTGCTTAGATTGTGGGTTCATCGGTGGTGTAATGGTTAGCGTGTTCGCCTCCAGTACGGTAGATTGTGGTTCATCGGTGGTTTAATGGTTAGCGTGCTCGCCTCCAGTGCGGTGGATTGTGGGTTCATCGTTGGTGTAATGGTTAGCGTGGTCGCCTCCAGTGCGGTAGATCGTGGGTTAATCGGTGGTGTAATGGTTAGCGTGTTCGTCTCCAGTACGGTAGATCGTGGGTTCATCGGTGGTGTAATGGTTAGCGTGCTCGCCTCCAGTACGGTAGATTGTGGGTTCATCGGTGGTGTATTGGTTAGCGTGGTCGCCTCCAGTGCGGTAAATCATGGGTTCATCGGTGGTGTAATCGTTAGCGTGCTCGCCTCCAGTGCTGTAGATCGTGGGTTCATCGGTGGTGTAATGGTTAGCGTATTCGCCTCCAGTACGGTAGATTGTGGGTTCATCGGTGGTGTAATGGTTTGCATGCTCGCCTCCAGTGCGGTAGATTGTGGGTTCATCGCTGGTGTAATGGTTAGGCGTGGTTGCCTCCAGTGCGGTAGATTGTGGGTTCATCGGTGGTGTAATGGTTAGCGTGCTCGCTTCCAGTGCGGTAGATCGTGAGTTAATCGGTGGTGTAATGGTTAGCGTGCTCAACTACGGTGAGGTAGATTGTGGGTTTATCGGTGGTGTAATGGTTAGCGTGGTCGCCTCCAGTGTGGTAGATTGTGGGTTCATCGGTGGTGTCATGGTTAGCGTGATCGCCTACGGTGCGGTAGATGGTGGGTTCATCGGTGGTGTAATGGTTAGCGTGGTCGCCTCTAGTGTGATAGATCATGGGTTCATCAGTGGTGTAATTGTTAGCGTGCTCGCCTCCAGTGCGGTAGATCGTGGGTTAATCGGTGGTGTAATGGTTAGCGTGTTCGTCTCCAGTACGGTAGATCGTGGGTTCATCGGTGGTGTAATGGTTAGCGTGCTCGCCTCCAGTACGGTAGATTGTGGGTTCATCGGTGGTGTATTGGTTAGCGTGGTCGCCTCCAGTGCGGTAAATCATGGGTTCATCGGTGGTGTAATCGTTAGCGTGCTCGCCTCCAGTGCTGTAGATCGTGGGTTCATCGGTGGTGTAATGGTTAGCGTATTCGCCTCCAGTACGGTAGATTGTGGGTTCATCGGTGGTGTAATGGTTAGCATGCTCGCCTCCAGTGCGGTAGATTGTGGGTTCATCGCTGGTGTAATGGTTAGGCGTGGTTGCCTCCAGTGCGGTAGATTGTGGGTTCATCGGTGGTGTAATGGTTAGCGTGCTCGCTTCCAGTGCGGTAGATCGTGGGTTCATCGGTGGGGTAATGGTTAGCGTGCTCGCCTACGGTGCGGTAGATCATGTGTTCATCGGTGGTGTAATGGTTAGCGTGGTCGCCTCCAGTGCGGTAGATCATGGGTTCATCGGTGGTGTAATGGTTAGCGTGCTCGCCTCCAGTACGGTAGATCGTGGGTTCATCGGTGGTGTAATTGTTAGCGTGTTCGCCTCCAGTACGGTAGATTGTGGGTTCATCGGTGGTGTAATGGTTAGCGTGCTCGCCTCCAGTGCGGTAGATCATAGGTTCATCGGTGGTGTAATGGTTAGCGTGCTCGCCTCCAGTGCGGTAGATCGTGGGTTCATCGGTGGTGTAATGGTTAGCGTGCTCGCCTACGGTGCGGTAGATCATGTGTTCATCGGTAGTGTAATGGTTAGCGTGGTCGCCTCCAGTGCGGTAGATCATGGGTTCATCGGTGGTGTAATGGTTAGCATGCTCGCCTCCAGTGCGGTGGATTGTGGGTTCATCGTTGGTGTAATGGTTAGCGTGGTCGCCTCCAGTGCGGTAGATTGTGGGTTCATCGGTGGTGTAATGGTTAGCATGGTCGCCTCCAGTGCGGTAGATCGTGGGTTCATCGGTGGTGTAATGGTTAGCTTGCTCGCCTCCAGTGCGATAGATTGTGGGTTCATCGGTGGTGTAATTGTTAGCGTGCTCGCCTCCAGTGCGATAGATTGTGGGTTCATCGGTGGTGTATTGGTTAGCGTGGTCTCCTCCAGTGCTTAGATTGTGGGTTCATCGGTGGTGTAATGGTTAGCGTGTTCGCCTCCAGTACGGTAGATTGTGGGTTCATCGGTGGTTTAATGGTTAGCTTGCTAGCCTCCAGTGCGGTGGATTGTGGGTTCATCGTTGGTGTAATGGTTAGCGTGCTCGCCTCCAGTGCGGTAGATTGTGGGTTCATCGGTGGTGTAATGGTTAGGGTGGTCGCCTCCAGTGCGGTAGATCGTGGGTTCATCGGTGGTGTAATGGTTAGCGTGCTCGCCTACGGTGTGGTAGATTGTGGGTTCATCGGTGGTTTAATGGTTAGCGTGCTCGCCTCCAGTGCGGTAGATTGTGGGTTCATCGGTGGTGTAATGGTTAGCGTGGTCGCCTCCAGTGCTTAGATTGTGGGTTCATCGGTGGTGTAATGGTTAGCGTGTTCGCCTCCAGTACGGTAGATTGTGGTTCATCGGTGGTTTAATGGTTAGCGTGCTCGCCTCCAGTGCGGTGGATTGTGGGTTCATCGTTGGTGTAATGGTTAGCGTGGTCGCCTCCAGTGCGGTAGATCGTGGGTTAATCGGTGGTGTAATGGTTAGCGTGTTCGTCTCCAGTACGGTAGATCGTGGGTTCATCGGTGGTGTAATGGTTAGCGTGCTCGCCTCCAGTACGGTAGATTGTGGGTTCATCGGTGGTGTATTGGTTAGCGTGGTCGCCTCCAGTGCGGTAAATCATGGGTTCATCGGTGGTGTAATCGTTAGCGTGCTCGCCTCCAGTGCTGTAGATCGTGGGTTCATCGGTGGTGTAATGGTTAGCGTATTCCCCTCCAGTACGGTAGATTGTGGGTTCATCGGTGGTATAATGGTTAGCATGCTCGCCTCCAGTGCGGTAGATTGTGGGTTCATCGCTGGTGTAATGGTTAGGCGTGGTTGCCTCCAGTGCGGTAGATTGTGGGTTCATCGGTGGTGTAATGGTTAGCGTGCTCGCTTCCAGTGCGGTAGATCGTGGGTTCATCGGTGGTGTAATGGTTAGCGTGCTCGCCTACGGTGCGGTAGATCATGTGTTCATCGGTGGTGTAATGGTTAGCGTGGTCGCCTCCAGTGCGGTCGATCATGGGTTCATCGGTGGTGTAATGGTTAGCGTGCTCGCCTCCAGTACGGTAGATCGTGGGTTCATCGGTGGTGTAATGGTTAGCGTGTTCGCCTCCAGTGCGGTAGATCATAGGTTCATCGGTGGTGTAATGGTTAGCGTGCTCGCCTCCAGTGCGGTAGATCGTGGGTTCATCGGTGGTGTAATGGTTAGCGTGCTCGCCTACGGTGCGGTAGATCATGTGTTCATCGGTGGTGTAATGGTTAGCGTGGTCGCCTCCAGTGCGGTAGATCATGGGTTCATCGGTGGTGTAATGGTTAGCATGCTCGCCTCCAGTGCGGTGGATTGTGGGTTCATCGTTGGTGTAATGGTTAGCGTGGTCGCCTCCAGTGCGGTAGATTGTGGGTTCATCGGTGGTGTAATGGTTAGCGTGGTCGCCTCCAGTGCGGTAGATCGTGGGTTCATCGGTGATGTAATGGTTAGCTTGCTCGCCTACGGTGTGGTAGATTGTGGGTTCATCGGTGGTGTAATTGTTAGCGTGCTCGCCTCCAGTGCGATAGATTGTGGGTTCATCGGTGGTGTAATGGTTAGCGTGGTCTCCTCCAGTGCTTAGATTGTGGGTTCATCGGTGGTGTAATGGTTAGCGTGTTCGCCTCCAGTACGGTAGATTGTGGGTTCATCGGTGGTGTAATGGTTAGCATGCTCGCCTCCAGTGCGGTAGATTGTGGGTTCATCGCTGGTGTAATGGTTAGGCGTGGTTGCCTCCAGTGCGGTAGATTGTGGGTTCATCGGTGGTGTAATGGTTAGCGTGCTCGCTTCCAGTGCGGTAGATCGTGGGTTCATCGGTGGGGTAATGGTTAGCGTGCTCGCCTACGGTGCGGTAGATCATGTGTTCATCGGTGGTGTAATGGTTAGCGTGGTCGCCTCCAGTGCGGTAGATCATGGGTTCATCGGTGGTGTAATGGTTAGCGTGCTCGCCTCCAGTACGGTAGATCGTGGGTTCATCGGTGGTGTAATTGTTAGCGTGTTCGCCTCCAGTACGGTAGATTGTGGATTCATCGGTGGTGTAATGGTTAGCGTGCTCGCCTCCAGTGCGGTAGATCATAGGTTCATCGGTGGTGTAATGGTTAGCGTGCTCGCCTCCAGTGCGGTAGATCGTGGGTTCATCGGTGGTGTAATGGTTAGCGTGCTCGCCTACGGTGCGGTAGATCATGTGTTCATCGGTGGTGTAATGGTTAGCGTGGTCGCCTCCAGTGCGGTAGATCATGGGTTCATCGGTGGTGTAATGGTTAGCATGCTCGCCTCCAGTGCGGTGGATTGTGGGTTCATCGTTGGTGTAATGGTTAGCGTGGTCGCCTCCAGTGCGGTAGATTGTGGGTTCATCGGTGGTGTAATGGTTAGCATGGTCGCCTCCAGTGCGGTAGATCGTGGGTTCATCGGTGGTGTAATGGTTAGCTTGCTCGCCTCCAGTGCGATAGATTGTGGGTTCATCGGTGGTGTAATTGTTAGCGTGCTCGCCTCCAGTGCGATAGATTGTGGGTTCATCGGTGGTGTAATGGTTAGCGTGGTCTCCTCCAGTGCTTAGATTGTGGGTTCATCGGTGGTTTAATGGTTAGCTTGCTAGCCTCCAGTGCGGTGGATTGTGGGTTCATCGTTGGTGTAATGGTTAGCGTGCTCGCCTCCAGTGCGGTAGATTGTGGGTTCATCGGTGGTGTAATGGTTAGGGTGGTCGCCTCCAGTGCGGTAGATCGTGGGTTCATCGGTGGTGTAATGGTTAGCGTGCTCGCCTACGGTGTGGTAGATTGTGGGTTCATCGGTGGTTTAATGGTTAGCGTGCTCGCCTCCAGTGCGGTAGATTGTGGGTTCATCGGTGGTGTAATGGTTAGCGTGGTCGCCTCCAGTGCTTAGATTGTGGGTTCATCGGTGGTGTAATGGTTAGCGTGTTCGCCTCCAGTACGGTAGATTGTGGTTCATCGGTGGTTTAATGGTTAGCGTGCTCGCCTCCAGTGCGGTGGATTGTGGGTTCATCGTTGGTGTAATGGTTAGCGTGGTCGCCTCCAGTGCGGTAGATCGTGGGTTAATCGGTGGTGTAATGGTTAGCGTGTTCGTCTCCAGTACGGTAGATCGTGGGTTCATCGGTGGTGTAATGGTTAGCGTTCTCGCCTCCAGTACGGTAGATTGTGGGTTCATCGGTGGTGTATTGGTTAGCGTGGTCGCCTCCAGTGCGGTAAATCATGGGTTCATCGGTGGTGTAATCGTTAGCGTGCTCGCCTCCAGTGCTGTAGATCTTGGGTTCATCGGTGGTGTAATGGTTAGCGTATTCCCCTCCAGTACGGTAGATTGTGGGTTCATCGGTGGTGTAATGGTTAGCATGCTCGCCTCCAGTGCGGTAGATTGTGGGTTCATCGCTGGTGTAATGGTTAGGCGTGGTTGCCTCCAGTGCGGTAGATTGTGGGTTCATCGGTGGTGTAATGGTTAGCGTGCTCGCTTCCAGTGCGGTAGATCGTGGGTTCATCGGTGGTGTAATGGTTAGCGTGCTCGCCTACGGTGCGGTAGATCATGTGTTCATCGGTGGTGTAATGGTTAGCGTGGTCGCCTCCAGTGCGGTCGATCATGGGTTCATCGGTGGTGTAATGGTTAGCGTGCTCGCCTCCAGTACGGTAGATCGTGGGTTCATCGGTGGTGTAATGGTTAGCGTGTTCGCCTCCAGTGCGGTAGATCATAGGTTCATCGGTGGTGTAATGGTTAGCGTGCTCGCCTCCAGTGCGGTAGATCGTGGGTTCATCGGTGGTGTAATGGTTAGCGTGCTCGCCTACGGTGCGGTAGATCATGTGTTCATCGGTGGTGTAATGGTTAGCGTGGTCGCCTCCAGTGCGGTAGATCATGGGTTCATCGGTGGTGTAATGGTTAGCATGCTCGCCTCCAGTGCGGTGGATTGTGGGTTCATCGTTGGTGTAATGGTTAGCGTGGTCGCCTCCAGTGCGGTAGATTGTGGGTTCATCGGTGGTGTAATGGTTAGCGTGGTCGCCTCCAGTGCGGTAGATCGTGGGTTCATCGGTGGTGTAATGGTTAGCTTGCTCGCCTACGGTGTGGTAGATTGTGGGTTCATCGGTGGTGTAATTGTTAGCGTGCTCGCCTCCAGTGCGATAGATTGTGGGTTCATCGGTGGTGTAATGGTTAGCGTGGTCTCCTCCAGTGCTTAGATTGTGGGTTCATCGGTGGTGTAATGGTTAGCGTGTTCGCCTCCAGTACGGTAGATTGTGGGTTCATCGGTGGTTTAATGGTTAGCTTGCTAGCCTCCAGTGCGGTGGATTGTGGGTTCATCGTTGGTGTAATGGTTAGCGTGGTCGCCTCCAGTGCGGTAGATTGTGGGTTCATCGGTGGTGTAATGGTTAGTGTGGTCGCCTCCAGTGCGGTAGATCGTGGGTTCATCGGTGGTGTAATGGTTAGCGTGCTCGCCTACGGTGTGGTAGATTGTGGGTTCATCGGTGGTTTAATGGTTAGCGTGCTCGCCTCCAGTGCGGTAGATTGTGGGTTCATCGGTGGTGTAATGGTTAGCGTGGTCGCCTCCAGTGCTTAGATTGTGGGTTCATCGGTGGTGTAATGGTTAGCGTGTTCGCCTCCAGTACGGTAGATTGTGGGTTCATCGGTGGTTTAATGGTTAGCGTGCTCGCCTCCAGTGCGGTAGATTGAGGGTTCATCGGTGGTTTAATGGTTAGCGTGTTCGCCTCCAGTACGGTAGATTGTGGGTTCATCGGTGGTTTAATGGTTAGCGTGTTCGCCTCCAGTACGGTAGATTGTGGGTTCATCGGTGGTTTAATGGTTAGCGTGCTCGCCTCCAGATCGGTAGATTGTGGGTTCATCGTTGGTGTAATGGTTAGCGTGGTCGCCTCCAGTGCGGTAGATTGTGGGTTCATCGGTGGTGTAATGGTTAGCGTGGTCGCCTCCAGTGCGGTAGATCGTGGGTTCATCGGTGGTGTAATGGTTAGCGTGCTCGCCTACGGTGTGGTAGATTGTGGGTTCATCGGTGGTTTAATGGTTAGCGTGCTCGCCTCCAGTGCGGTAGATTGTGGGTTCATCGGTGGTGTAATTGTTAGCGTGCTCGCCTCCAGTGCGATAGATTGTGGGTTCATCGGTGGTGTAATGGTTAACGTACTCGCCTCCAGTGCAGCAGATTGTGGGTTCATCGGTGGTGTAATGGTTAGCGTGCTCGCCTCCAGTGCGGTAGATTGTGGGTTCATCGGTGGTGTAATGGTTAGCGTGCTCGCCTCCAGTGCGGGAGGTTGTGGGTTCATAAGTGGTTTAATGGTTAGCGTGCTCGCCTCCAGTGCTGTAGATTGTAGGTTCATCGGTGGTGTAATGGTTAGCGTGCTCGCCTCCAGTGCGGTAGATCGTGTGTTCATCGGTGGTGTAATGGTGAGCGTGCTCGCCTCCAGTGCGGTAGATCGTGGGTTCAGCGATGGTGTAATGGTTAGCGTGCTCGCCTCCAGTGCGGTAGATCCTGGGTTCATCGTTGGTTTAATGGTTAGGGTGCTCGCCTCCAGTGCGGTTGATCGTGGGTTCATCTGTGGTGTAATGGTTAGCGTGCTCGCCTCCAGTGCGGTTGATTGTGGGTTCATCGGTGGTGTAATGGTTAGCGTGCTCGCCTCCAGTGCGGTAGATTGTGGGTTCAGCGATGGTGTAATGGTTAGCGTGCTCGACTCCAGTGCGGTAGATTGTGGGTTCATCGGTGGTGTAATGGTTAGCGTGCTCGCCTCCAGTGCGGTAGATCGTGGGTTCATCGGTGGTGTAATGGTTAGCGTGCTCGCCTCCAGTGCGGTAGATCGTGGTTTCATCGGTGGTGTAATGGTTAGCGTGCTCGCCTACGGTGCGGTAGATCATGTGTTCATCGGTGGTGTAATGGTTAGCGTGGTCGCCTCCAGTGCGGTAGATCATGGGTTCATCGGTGGTGTAATGGTTAGCATGCTCGCCTCCAGTGCGGTGGATTGTGGGTTCATCGTTGGTGTAATGGTTAGCGTGGTCGCCTCCAGTGCGGTAGATTGTGGGTTCATCGGTGGTGTAATGGTTAGCATGGTCGCCTCCAGTGCGGTAGATCGTGGGTTCATCGGTGGTGTAATGGTTAGCTTGCTCGCCTCCAGTGCGATAGATTGTGGGTTCATCGGTGGTGTAATTGTTAGCGTGCTCGCCTCCAGTGCGATAGATTGTGGGTTCATCGGTGGTGTAATGGTTAGCGTGGTCTCCTCCAGTGCTTAGATTGTGGGTTCATCGGTGGTGTAATGGTTAGCGTGTTCGCCTCCAGTACGGTAGATTGTGGGTTCATCGGTGGTTTAATGGTTAGCTTGCTAGCCTCCAGTGCGGTGGATTGTGGGTTCATCGTTGGTGTAATGGTTAGCGTGCTCGCCTCCAGTGCGTAGATTGTGGGTTCATCGGTGGTGTAATGGTTAGGGTGGTCGCCTCCAGTGCGGTAGATCGTTGGTTCATCGGTGGTGTAATGGTTAGCGTGCTCGCCTACGGTGTGGTAGATTGTGGGTTCATCGGTGGTTTAATGGTTAGCGTGCTCGCCTCCAGTGCGGTAGATTGTGGGTTCATCGGTGGTGTAATGGTTAGCGTGGTCGCCTCCAGTGCTTAGATTGTGGGTTCATCGGTGGTGTAATGGTTAGCGTGTTCGCCTCCAGTACGGTAGATTGTGGTTCATCGGTGGTTTAATGGTTAGCGTGCTCGCCTCCAGTGCGGTGGATTGTGGGTTCATCGTTGGTGTAATGGTTAGCGTGGTCGCCTCCAGTGCGGTAGATCGTGGGTTAATCGGTGGTGTAATGGTTAGCGTGTTCGTCTCCAGTACGGTAGATCGTGGGTTCATCGGTGGTGTAATGGTTAGCGTGCTCGCCTCCAGTACGGTAGATTGTGGGTTCATCGGTGGTGTATTGGTTAGCGTGGTCGCCTCCAGTGCGGTAAATCATGGGTTCATCGGTGGTGTAATCGTTAGCGTGCTCGCCTCCAGTGCTGTAGATCGTGGGTTCATCGGTGGTGTAATGGTTAGCGTATTCCCCTCCAGTACGGTAGATTGTGGGTTCATCGGTGGTGTAATGGTTAGCATGCTCGCCTCCAGTGCGGTAGATTGTGGGTTCATCGCTGGTGTAATGGTTAGGCGTGGTTGCCTCCAGTGCGGTAGATTGTGGGTTCATCGGTGGTGTAATGGTTAGCGTGCTCGCTTCCAGTGCGGTAGATCGTGGGTTCATCGGTGGTGTAATGGTTAGCGTGCTCGCCTACGGTGCGGTAGATCATGTGTTCATCGGTGGTGTAATGGTTAGCGTGGTCGCCTCCAGTGCGGTCGATCATGGGTTCATCGGTGGTGTAATGGTTAGCGTGCTCGCCTCCAGTACGGTAGATCGTGGGTTCATCGGTGGTGTAATGGTTAGCGTGTTCGCCTCCAGTGCGGTAGATCATAGGTTCATCGGTGGTGTAATGGTTAGCGTGCTCGCCTCCAGTGCGGTAGATCGTGGGTTCATCGGTGGTGTAATGGTTAGCGTGCTCGCCTACGGTGCGGTAGATCATGTGTTCATCGGTGGTGTAATGGTTAGCGTGGTCGCCTCCAGTGCGGTAGATCATGGGTTCATCGGTGGTGTAATGGTTAGCATGCTCGCCTCAGTGCGGTGGATTGTGGGTTCATCGTTGGTGTAATGGTTAGCGTGGTCGCCTCCAGTGCGGTAGATTGTGGGTTCATCGGTGGTGTAATGGTTAGCGTGGTCGCCTCCAGTGCGGTAGATCGTGGGTTCATCGGTGGTGTAATGGTTAGCTTGCTCGCCTACGGTGTGGTAGATTGTGGGTTCATCGGTGGTGTAATTGTTAGCGTGCTCGCCTCCAGTGCGATAGATTGTGGGTTCATCGGTGGTGTAATGGTTAGCGTGGTCTCCTCCAGTGCTTAGATTGTGGGTTCATCGGTGGTGTAATGGTTAGCGTGTTCGCCTCCAGTACGGTAGATTGTGGGTTCATCGGTGGTTTAATGGTTAGCTTGCTAGCCTCCAGTGCGGTGGATTGTGGGTTCATCGTTGGTGTAATGGTTAGCGTGGTCGCCTCCAGTGCGGTAGATTGTGGGTTCATCGGTGGTGTAATGGTTAGCGTGGTCGCCTCCAGTGCGGTAGATCGTGGGTTCATCGGTGGTGTAATGGTTAGCGTGCTCGCCTACGGTGTGGTAGATTGTGGGTTCATCGGTGGTTTAATGGTTAGCGTGCTCGCCTCCAGTGCGGTAGATTGTGGGTTCATCGGTGGTGTAATGGTTAGCGTGGTCGCCTCCAGTGCTTAGATTGTGGGTTCATCGGTGGTGTAATGGTTAGCGTGTTCGCCTCCAGTACGGTAGATTGTGGGTTCATCGGTGGTTTAATGGTTAGCGTGCTCGCCTCCAGTGCGGTGGATTGTGGGTTCATCGTTGGTGTAATGGTTAGCGTGGTCGCCTCCAGTGCGGTAGATTGTGGGTTCATCGGTGGTGTAATGGTTAGCGTGGTCGCCTCCAGTGCGGTAGATCGTGGGTTCATCGGTGGTGTAATGGTTAGCGTGCTCGCCTACGGTGTGGTAGATTGTGGGTTCATCGGTGGTTTAATGGTTAGCGTGCTCGCCTCCAGTGCGGTAGATTGTGGGTTCATCGGTGGTGTAATTGTTAGCGTGCTCGCCTCCAGTGCGATAGATTGTGGGTTCATCGGTGGTGTAATGGTTAACGTACTCGCCTCCAGTGCAGCAGATTGTGGGTTCATCGGTGGTGTAATGGTTAGCGTGCTCGCCTCCAGTGCGGTAGATTGTGGGTTCATCGGTGGTGTAATGGTTAGCGTGCTCGCCTCCAGTGCGGGAGGTTGTGGGTTCATAAGTGGTTTAATGGTTAGCGTGCTCGCCTCCAGTGCTGTAGATTGTAGGTTCATCGGTGGTGTAATGGTTAGCGTGCTCGCCTCCAGTGCGGTAGATCGTGTGTTCATCGGTGGTGTAATGGTGAGCGTGCTCGCCTCCAGTGCGGTAGATCGTGGGTTCAGCGATGGTGTAATGGTTAGCGTGCTCGCCTCCAGTGCGGTAGATCCTGGGTTCATCGTTGGTTTAATGGTTAGGGTGCTCGCCTCCAGTGCGGTTGATCGTGGGTTCATCTGTGGTGTAATGGTTAGCGTGCTCGCCTCCAGTGCGGTTGATTGTGGGTTCATCGGTGGTGTAATGGTTAGCGTGCTCGCCTCCAGTGCGGTAGATTGTGGGTTCAGCGATGGTGTAATGGTTAGCGTGCTCGACTCCAGTGCGGTAGATTGTGGGTTCATCGGTGGTGTAATGGTTAGCGTGCTCGCCTCCAGTGCGGTAGATCGTGGGTTCATCGGTGGTGTAATGGTTAGGCGTGGTCGCCTCCAGTGCGTTAGATTGTGGGTTCATCGGTGTTGTAATGGTTAGCGTGCTCGCCTCCAGTGCGGTAGATCATAGGTTCATCGGTGGTGTAATGGTTAGCGTGCTCGCCTCCAGTGCGGTAGATCGTGGGTTCATCGGTGGTGTAATGGTTAGCGTGCTCGCCTACGGTGCGGTAGATCATGTGTTCATCGGTGGTGTAATGGTTAGCGTGGTCGCCTCCAGTGCGGTAGATCATGGGTTCATCGGTGGTGTAATGGTTAGCATGCTCGCCTCCAGTACGGTAGATCGTGGGTTCATCGGTGGTGTAATGGTTAGCGTGTTCGCCTCCAGGACGGTAGATTGTGGGTTCATCGGTGGTGTAATGGTTAGCGTGCTCGCCTCCAGTGCAGTAGATCATAGGTTCATCGATGGTGTAATGGTTAGCGTGCTCGCCTCCAGTGCGGTAGATCGTGGGTTCATCGGTGGTGTAATGGTTAGCGTGTTCGCCTCCAGTACGGTAGATTTTGGATTCATCGGTGGTGTAATGGTTAGCGTGCTCGCCTCCAGTGCGGTAGATTGTGGGTTCATCGGTGATGTAATGGTTAGCGTGGTCGCCTCCAGTGCTTAGATTGTGGGTTCATCGGTGGTGTAATGGTTAGCGTGCTCGTCTCCAGTGCGATAGATCATGGGTTCATCGGTGGTGTAATGGTTAGCGTGCTCGCCTACGGTGTGGTAGATTGTGGGTTCATCGGTGGTGTAATGGTTAGCGTGCTCGCCTCAAGTGCGGTAGATTGTGGGTTTATCGGTGGTGTAATGGTTAGCGTGCTCGCCTACGGTGCGGTAGATTGTGGGTTCATCGGTGGTGTAATGGTTAACGTGCTCGCCTCCAGTGCGGTAGATCATGGGTTCATAGGTAGTGTAATGGTTAGCGTGCTCGCCTCCAGTGCGGAAGATCGTGCGTTCATCGGTGGTGTAATGGATAGCGTGCTCACCTCCAGTGCGGTAGATCGTGGGTTAATCGGTGGTGTAATGGTTAGCTTGTTCGTCTCCAGTGCGGTAGATTGTGGGTTCATCGGTGGTGTAATGTTTAGCGTGCTCGCCTCCAGTGCGGTAGATTGTGGGTTCATCGGTGGTGTATTGGTTAGCGTGGTCGCCTCCAGTGCGGTAGATCATGGGTTCATCGGTGGTGTAATGGTTAGCGTGTTCGCCTCCAGTACGGTAGATTGTGGGTTCATCGGTGGTGTAATGGTTAGCGTGCTTGCCTCCAGTGCGGTAGATTGTTGGTTCATCGGTGGTGTAATGGTTAGCGTGGTCGCCTCCGGTGCGGTAGATTGTAGATTCATCGGTGGTGTATTGGTTAGCGTGTTCGCCTCCAGTGCGGTAGATCATGGGTTCATCGGTGGTGTAATGGTTAGCGTGTTCGCCTCCAGTACGGTAGATTGTGGGTTCATCGGTGGTGTATTGGTTAGCGTGGTCGCCTCCGGTGCGGTAGATTGTTGGTTCATCGGTGGTGTAATGGTTAGCGTGGTCGCCTTCGGTGCGGTAGATTGTTGGTTCATCGGTGGTGTAATGGTTAGCGTGGTCGCCTTCGGTGCGGTAGATCGTGGGTTCATCGGTGGTGTAATGGTTAGCGTGCTCGCCTACGGTGCGGTAGATCATGGGTTCATCGGTGGTGTAATGGTTAGCGTGGTCGCCTCCAGTGCGGTAGATCATGGGTTCATAGGTAGTGTAATGGTTAGCGTGCTCGCCTCCAGTGCGGTAGATCATGGGTTCATAGGTAGTGTAATGGTTAGCGTGCTCGCCTCCAGTGCGGTAGATCGTGCGTTCATCAGTGGTGTAATGGATTGCGTGCTAACCTCCAGTGCGGTAGATCGTGAGTTAATCGGTGGTGTAATGGTTAGCGTGTTCGTCTCCAGTACGGTAGATTGTGGGTTCATCGGTGGTGTAATGTTTAGCGTGCTCGCCTCCAGTGCGGTAGATTGTGGGTTCATCGGTGGTGTATTGGTTAGCGTGGTCGCCTCCAGTGCGGTAGATCATGGGTTCATCGGTGGTGTAATGGTTAGCGTGTTCGCCTCCAGTACGGTAGATTGTGGGTTCATCGGTGGTGTAATGGTTAGCGTGTTCGCCTCCAGTGCGGTAGATTGTTGGTTCATCTGTGGTGTAATGGTTAGCGTGGTCGCCTCCGGTACGGTAGATTGTGGGTTCATCGGTGGTGTAATGGTTAGCGTGTTCGCCTCCAGTACGGTAGATTGTGGGTTCATCGGTGGTGTAATGGTTAGCGTGCTCGCCTGCAGTGCGGTAGATCATAGGTTCATCGGTGGTGTAATGGTTAGCGTGTTCGCCTCCAGTACGGTAGATTGTGGGTTCATCGGTGGTTTAATGGTTAGCGTGCTCGCCTCCAGTGCGATGGATTGTGGGTTCATCGTTGGTGTAATGGTTAGCGTGGTCGCCTCCAGTGCGGTAGATTGTGGGTTCATCGGTGGTGTAATGGTTAGCGTGCTCGCCTCCAGTGCGGTAGATCGTGGGTTCATCGGTGGTGTAATGGTTAGCGTGCTCGCCTACGGTGTGGTAGATTGTGGGTTCATCGGTGGTTTAATGGTTAGCGTGCTCGCCTCCAGTGCGGTAGATTGTGGGTTCATCGGTGGTGTAATTGTTAGCGTGCTCGCCTCCAGTGCGATAGATTGTGGGTTCATCGGTGGTATAATGGTTAACGTACTCGCCTCCAGTGCAGTAGATTGTGGGTTCATCGGTGGTGTAATGGTTAGCGTGCTCGCCTCCAGTGCGGTAGATTGTGGGTTCATCGGGGGTGTAATGGTTAGCGTGCTCGCCTCCAGTGCGGTAGGTTGTGGGTTCATCAGTGGTTTAATGGTTAGCGTGCTCGCCTCCAGTGCTGTAGATTGTAGGTTCATCGGTGGTGTAATGGTTAGCGTGCTCGCCTCCAGTGCGGTAGATCGTGTGTTCATCGATGGTGTAATGGTGAGCGTGCTCGCCTCCAGTGCTGTAGATCGTGGGTTCAGCGATGTTGTAATGGTTAGCGTGCTCGCCTCCAGTGCGGTAGATCCTGGGATCATCGTTGGTTTAATGGTTAGGGTGCTCGCCTCCAGTGCGGTTGATCGTGGATTCATCTGTGGTGTAATGGTTAGCGTGCTCGCCTCCAGTGCGGTAGATTGTGGGTTCATCGGTGGTGTAATGGTTAGCGTACTCGCCTCCAGTGCGGTAGATTGTGGGTTCAGCGATGGTGTAATTGTTAGCGTGCTCGCCTCCAGTGCGGTAGATTGTGGGTTCATCGGTGGTGTAATGGTTAGCGTGCTCGCCTCCAGTGCGGTAGATCGTGGGTTCATCGGTGGTGTAATGGTTAGCGTGGTCGCCTCCAGTGCGTTAGATTGTGGGTTCATCGGTGTTGTAATGGTTAGAGTGGTCGCCTCCAGTGCGGTAGATCGTGAGTTAATCGGTGGTGTAATGGTTAGCGTGCTCAACTACGGTGTGTAGATTGTGGGTTCATCGGTGGTGTAATGGTTAGCGTGGTCGCCTCCAGTGTGGTAGATTGTGGGTTCATCGCTGGTGTCATGGTTAGCGTGATCGCCTACGGTGCGGTAGATGGTGGGTTCATCGGTGGTGTAATGGTTAGCGTGGTCGCCTCTAGTGCGGTAGATCATGGGTTCATCAGTGGTGTAATTGTTAGCGTGCTCGCCTCCAGTGCGGTAGATCGTGGGTTAATCGGTGGTGTAATGGTTAGCTTGTTCGTCTCCAGTACGGTAGATTGTGGGTTCATCGGTGGTGTAATGGTTAGCGTGCTCGCCTCCAGTACGGTAGATTGTGGGTTCATCGGTGGTGTATTGGTTAGCGTGGTCGACTCCAGTGCGGTAAATCATGGGTTCATCGGTGATGTAATCGTTAGCGTGCTCGCCTCCAGTGCTGTAGATCGTAGGTTCATCGGTGGTGTAATGGTTAGCGTATTCGCCTCCAGTACGGTAGATTGTGGGTTCATCGGTGGTGTAATGGTTAGCGTGCTCGCCTCCAGTGCGGTAGATTGTGGGTTCATCAGTGGTGTAATGGTTAGGCGTGGTTGCCTCCAGTGCGGTAGATTGTGGGTTCATCGGTGGTGTAATTGTTAGCGTGCTCGCTTCCAGTGCGGTAGATCGTGGGTTCATCGGTGGTGTAATGGTTAGCGTGCTCGCCTACGGTGCGGTAGATCATGTGTTCATCGGTGGTGTAATGGTTAGCGTGGTCGCCTCCAGTGCGGTAGATCATGGGTTCATCGGTCGTGTAATGGTTACCGTGCTCGCCTCCAGTACGGTAGATCGTGGGTTCATCGGTGGTGTAATGGTTAGCGTGTTCGCCTCCAGTACGGTAGATTGTGGGTTCATCGGTGGTGTAATGGTTAGCGTGCTCGCCTCCAGTGCGGTAGATCATAGGTTCATCGGTGGTGTAATGGTTAGCGTGCTCGCCTCCATTGCGGTAGATCGTGGGTTCATCGGTGGTGTAATGGTTAGCGTGCTCGCCTCCAGTGCGGTAGATCATGGGTTCATCGGTGGTGTAATGGTTAGCGTGCTCGCCTCCAGTACGGTAGATCGTGGGTTCATCGGTGGTGTAATGGTTAGCGTGTTCGCCTCCAGTACGGTAGATTGTGGGTTCATCGGTGGTGTAATGGTTAGCGTGCTCGCCTCCAGTGCGGTAGATCATAGGTTCATCGGTGGTGTAATGGTTAGCGTGCTCGCCTCCAGTGCGGTAGATCGTGGGTTCATCGGTGGTGTAATGGTTAGCGTGTTCGCCTCCAGTACGGTAAATTTTAGGTTCATCGGTGGTGTAATGGTTAGCGTGCTCGCCTCCAGTGCGGTAGATTGTGGGTTCATCGGTGGTGTAATGGTTAGCGTGGTCGCCTCCAGTGCTTAGATTGTGGGTTCATCGGTGGTGTAATGGTTAGCGTGCTCGTCTCCAGTGCGGTAGATCATGGGTTCATCGGTGGTGTAATGGTTAGCGTGCTAGCCTCCGGTGCGGTAGATTGTGGGTTCATCGGTGGTGTATTGGTTAGCGTGTTCGCCTCCAGTGCGGTAGATCATGGGTTCATCGGTGGTGTAATGGTTAGCGTGTTCGCCTCCAGTGCGGTAGATTGTGGGTTCATCGGTGGTGTAATGGTTATCGTGCTCGCCGACGGTGCGGTAGATCATGGGTTCATCGGTGGTGTAATGGTTATCGTGCTCGCCGACGGTGCGGTAGATCATGGGTTCATCGGTGGTGTAATGGTTATCGTGCTCGCCGACGGTGCGGTAGATTGTGGGTTCATAGGTAGTGTAATGGTTAGCGTGCTCGCCTCCAGTGCGGTAGATCATGGGTTCATAGGTAGTGTAATGGTTAGTGTGCTCGCCTCCAGTGCGGTAGATCATGGGTTCATAGGTAGTGTAATGGTTAGCGTGCTCGCCTCCAGTGCGGTAGATCGTGCTTTCATCGGTGGTGTAATGGATAGCGTGCTCACCTCCAGTGCGGTAGATCGTGGGTTAATCGGTGGTGTAATGGTTAGCGTGTTCGTCTCCAGTACGGTAGATTGTGGGTTCATCGGTGGTGTAATGTTTAGCGTGCTCGCCTCCAATGCGGTAGATTGTGGGTTCATCGGTGGTGTATTGGTTTGCGTGGTCGCCTCCAGTGCGGTAGATCATGGGTTCATCGGTGGTGTAATCGTTAGCGTGTTCGCCTCCAGTACGGTAGATTGTGGGTTCATCGGTGGTGTAATGGTTAGCGTGTTCGCCTCCAGTGCGGTAGATTGTTGGTTCATCGGTGGTGTAATGGTTAGCGTGGTCGCCTCCGGTACGGTAGATTATGGGTTCATCGGTGGTGTATTGGTTAGCGTGTTCGCCTCCAGTGCGGTAGATCGTGGGTTCATCGGTGGTGTAATGGTTAGCGTGGTCGCCTCCAGTGCGGTAGATTGTGGGTTCATCGGTGGTGTATTGGTTAGCGTGTTCGCCTCCAGTGCGATAGATCGTGGGTTCATCGGTGGTGTAATGGTTAGCGTGGTCGCCTCCAGTGCGGTAGATTGTGGGTTCATCGGTGGTGTAATGGTTAGCGCGCTCGCCTACGGTGCGGTAGATCATGGGTTCATCGGTGGTGTAATGGTTAGCGTGGTCGCCTCCAGTGCCGTAGATCATGGGTTCATCGGTGGTGTAATGGTTAGCGTGCTCGCCTCCAGTACGGTAGATTGTGGGTTCATCGGTGGTGTAATGGTTAGCGTGTTCGCCTCCAGTACGGTAGATTGTGGGTTCATCGGTGGTGTAATGGTTAGCGTGCTCGCCACCAGTGCGGTAGATCATAGGTTCATCGGTGGTGTAATGGTTAGCGTGCTCGCCTCCAGTGCGGTAGATCGTGGGTTCATCGGTGGTGTAATGGTTAGCGTGTTCGCCTCCAGTACGGTAGATTTTGGGTTCATCGGTGGTGTAATGTTTAGCGTGCTCGCCTCCAGTGCGGTAGATTGTGGGTTCATCGGTGGTGTATTGGTTAGCGTGGTCGCCTCCAGTGCGGTAGATCATGGGTTCATCGGTGGTGTAATGGTTAGCGTGTTCGCCTCCAGTACGGTAGATTGTGGGTTAATCGGTGGTGTAATGGTTAGCGTGTTCGTCTCCAGTACGGTAGATTGTGGGTTCATCGGTGGTGTAATGGTTAGCGTGCTCGCCTCCAGTACGGTAGATTGTGGGTTCATCGGTGGTGTATTGGTTAGCGTGGTCGACTCCAGTGCGGTAAATCATGGGTTCATCGGTGATGTAATCGTTAGCGTGCTCGCCTCCAGTGCTGTAGATCGTAGGTTCATCGGTGGTGTAATGGTTAGCGTATTCGCCTCCAGTACGGTAGATTGTGGGTTCATCGGTGGTGTAATGGTTAGCGTGCTCGCCTCCAGTGCGGTAGATTGTGGGTTCATCAGTGGTGTAATGGTTAGGCGTGGTTGCCTCCAGTGCGGTAGATTGTGGGTTCATCGGTGGTGTAATTGTTAGCGTGCTCGCTTCCAGTGCGGTAGATCGTGGGTTCATCGGTGGTGTAATGGTTAGCGTGCTCGCCTACGGTGCGGTAGATCATGTGTTCATCGGTGGTGTAATGGTTAGCGTGGTCGCCTCCAGTGCGGTAGATCATGGGTTCATCGGTCGTGTAATGGTTACCGTGCTCGCCTCCAGTACGGTAGATCGTGGGTTCATCGGTGGTGTAATGGTTAGCGTGTTCGCCTCCAGTACGGTAGATTGTGGGTTCATCGGTGGTGTAATGGTTAGCGTGCTCGCCTCCAGTGCGGTAGATCATAGGTTCATCGGTGGTGTAATGGTTAGCGTGCTCGCCTCCATTGCGGTAGATCGTGGGTTCATCGGTGGTGTAATGGTTAGCGTGCTCGCCTCCAGTGCGGTAGATCATGGGTTCATCGGTGGTGTAATGGTTAGCGTGCTCGCCTCCAGTACGGTAGATCGTGGGTTCATCGGTGGTGTAATGGTTAGCGTGTTCGCCTCCAGTACGGTAGATTGTGGGTTCATCGGTGGTGTAATGGTTAGCGTGCTCGCCTCCAGTGCGGTAGATCATAGGTTCATCGGTGGTGTAATGGTTAGCGTGCTCGCCTCCAGTGCGGTAGATCGTGGGTTCATCGGTGGTGTAATGGTTAGCGTGTTCGCCTCCAGTACGGTAAATTTTAGGTTCATCGGTGGTGTAATGGTTAGCGTGCTCGCCTCCAGTGCGGTAGATTGTGGGTTCATCGGTGGTGTAATGGTTAGCGTGGTCGCCTCCAGTGCTTAGATTGTGGGTTCATCGGTGGTGTAATGGTTAGCGTGCTCGTCTCCAGTGCGGTAGATCATGGGTTCATCGGTGGTGTAATGGTTAGCGTGCTCGCCTCCGGTGCGGTAGATTGTGGGTTCATCGGTGGTGTATTGGTTAGCGTGTTCGCCTCCAGTGCGGTAGATCATGGGTTCATCGGTGGTGTAATGGTTAGCGTGTTCGCCTCCAGTGCGGTAGATTGTGGGTTCATCGGTGGTGTAATGGTTATCGTGCTCGCCGACGGTGCGGTAGATCATGGGTTCATCGGTGGTGTAATGGTTATCGTGCTCGCCGACGGTGCGGTAGATCATGGGTTCATCGGTGGTGTAATGGTTATCGTGCTCGCCGACGGTGCGGTAGATTGTGGGTTCATAGGTAGTGTAATGGTTAGCGTGCTCGCCTCCAGTGCGGTAGATCATGGGTTCATAGGTAGTGTAATGGTTAGTGTGCTCGCCTCCAGTGCGGTAGATCATGGGTTCATAGGTAGTGTAATGGTTAGCGTGCTCGCCTCCAGTGCGGTAGATCGTGCTTTCATCGGTGGTGTAATGGATAGCGTGCTCACCTCCAGTGCGGTAGATCGTGGGTTAATCGGTGGTGTAATGGTTAGCGTGTTCGTCTCCAGAACGGTAGATTGTGGGTTCATCGGTGGTGTAATGTTTAGCGTGCTCGCCTCCAATGCGGTAGATTGTGGGTTCATCGGTGGTGTATTGGTTTGCGTGGTCGCCTCCAGTGCGGTAGATCATGGGTTCATCGGTGGTGTAATCGTTAGCGTGTTCGCCTCCAGTACGGTAGATTGTGGGTTCATCGGTGGTGTAATGGTTAGCGTGTTCGCCTCCAGTGCGGTAGATTGTTGGTTCATCGGTGGTGTAATGGTTAGCGTGGTCGCCTCCGGTACGGTAGATTATGGGTTCATCGGTGGTGTATTGGTTAGCGTGTTCGCCTCCAGTGCGGTAGATCGTGGGTTCATCGGTGGTGTAATGGTTAGCGTGGTCGCCTCCAGTGCGGTAGATTGTGGGTTCATCGGTGGTGTATTGGTTAGCGTGTTCGCCTCCAGTGCGATAGATCGTGGGTTCATCGGTGGTGTAATGGTTAGCGTGGTCGCCTCCAGTGCGGTAGATTGTGGGTTCATCGGTGGTGTAATGGTTAGCGCGCTCGCCTACGGTGCGGTAGATCATGGGTTCATCGGTGGTGTAATGGTTAGCGTGGTCGCCTCCAGTGCCGTAGATCATGGGTTCATCGGTGGTGTAATGGTTAGCGTGCTCGCCTCCAGTACGGTAGATTGTGGGTTCATCGGTGGTGTAATGGTTAGCGTGTTCGCCTCCAGTACGGTAGATTGTGGGTTCATCGGTGGTGTAATGGTTAGCGTGCTCGCCACCAGTGCGGTAGATCATAGGTTCATCGGTGGTGTAATGGCTAGCGTGCTCGCCTCCAGTGCGGTAGATCGTGGGTTCATCGGTGGTGTAATGGTTAGCGTGTTCGCCTCCAGTACGGTAGATTTTGGGTTCATCGGTGGTGTAATGTTTAGCGTGCTCGCCTCCAGTGCGGTAGATTGTGGGTTCATCGGTGGTGTATTGGTTAGCGTGGTCGCCTCCAGTGCGGTAGATCATGGGTTCATCGGTGGTGTAATGGTTAGCGTGTTCGCCTCCAGTACGGTAGATTGTGGGTTAATCGGTGGTGTAATGGTTAGCGTGTTCGTCTCCAGTACGGTAGATTGTGGGTTCATCGGTGGTGTAATGGTTAGCGTGCTCGCCTCCAGTACGGTAGATTGTGGGTTCATCGGTGGTGTATTGGTTAGCGTGGTCGACTCCAGTGCGGTAAATCATGGGTTCATCGGTGATGTAATCGTTAGCGTGCTCGCCTCCAGTGCTGTAGATCGTAGGTTCATCGGTGGTGTAATGGTTAGCGTATTCGCCTCCAGTACGGTAGATTGTGGGTTCATCGGTGGTGTAATGGTTAGCGTGCTCGCCTCCAGTGCGGTAGATTGTGGGTTCATCAGTGGTGTAATGGTTAGGCGTGGTTGCCTCCAGTGCGGTAGATTGTGGGTTCATCGGTGGTGTAATTGTTAGCGTGCTCGCTTCCAGTGCGGTAGATCGTGGGTTCATCGGTGGTGTAATGGTTAGCGTGCTCGCCTACGGTGCGGTAGATCATGTGTTCATCGGTGGTGTAATGGTTAGCGTGGTCGCCTCCAGTGCGGTAGATCATGGGTTCATCGGTCGTGTAATGGTTACCGTGCTCGCCTCCAGTACGGTAGATCGTGGGTTCATCGGTGGTGTAATGGTTAGCGTGTTCGCCTCCAGTACGGTAGATTGTGGGTTCATCGGTGGTGTAATGGTTAGCGTGCTCGCCTCCAGTGCGGTAGATCATAGGTTCATCGGTGGTGTAATGGTTAGCGTGCTCGCCTCCATTGCGGTAGATCGTGGGTTCATCGGTGGTGTAATGGTTAGCGTGCTCGCCTCCAGTGCGGTAGATCATGGGTTCATCGGTGGTGTAATGGTTAGCGTGCTCGCCTCCAGTACGGTAGATCGTGGGTTCATCGGTGGTGTAATGGTTAGCGTGTTCGCCTCCAGTACGGTAGATTGTGGGTTCATCGGTGGTGTAATGGTTAGCGTGCTCGCCTCCAGTGCGGTAGATCATAGGTTCATCGGTGGTGTAATGGTTAGCGTGCTCGCCTCCAGTGCGGTAGATCGTGGGTTCATCGGTGGTGTAATGGTTAGCGTGTTCGCCTCCAGTACGGTAAATTTTAGGTTCATCGGTGGTGTAATGGTTAGCGTGCTCGCCTCCAGTGCGGTAGATTGTGGGTTCATCGGTGGTGTAATGGTTAGCGTGGTCGCCTCCAGTGCTTAGATTGTGGGTTCATCGGTGGTGTAATGGTTAGCGTGCTCGTCTCCAGTGCGGTAGATCATGGGTTCATCGGTGGTGTAATGGTTAGCGTGCTCGCCTCCGGTGCGGTAGATTGTGGGTTCATCGGTGGTGTATTGGTTAGCGTGTTCGCCTCCAGTGCGGTAGATCATGGGTTCATCGGTGGTGTAATGGTTAGCGTGTTCGCCTCCAGTGCGGTAGATTGTGGGTTCATCGGTGGTGTAATGGTTATCGTGCTCGCCGACGGTGCGGTAGATCATGGGTTCATCGGTGGTGTAATGGTTATCGTGCTCGCCGACGGTGCGGTAGATCATGGGTTCATCGGTGGTGTAATGGTTATCGTGCTCGCCGACGGTGCGGTAGATTGTGGGTTCATAGGTAGTGTAATGGTTAGCGTGCTCGCCTCCAGTGCGGTAGATCATGGGTTCATAGGTAGTGTAATGGTTAGTGTGCTCGCCTCCAGTGCGGTAGATCATGGGTTCATAGGTAGTGTAATGGTTAGCGTGCTCGCCTCCAGTGCGGTAGATCGTGCTTTCATCGGTGGTGTAATGGATAGCGTGCTCACCTCCAGTGCGGTAGATCGTGGGTTAATCGGTGGTGTAATGGTTAGCGTGTTCGTCTCCAGAACGGTAGATTGTGGGTTCATCGGTGGTGTAATGTTTAGCGTGCTCGCCTCCAATGCGGTAGATTGTGGGTTCATCGGTGGTGTATTGGTTTGCGTGGTCGCCTCCAGTGCGGTAGATCATGGGTTCATCGGTGGTGTAATCGTTAGCGTGTTCGCCTCCAGTACGGTAGATTGTGGGTTCATCGGTGGTGTAATGGTTAGCGTGTTCGCCTCCAGTGCGGTAGATTGTTGGTTCATCGGTGGTGTAATGGTTAGCGTGGTCGCCTCCGGTACGGTAGATTATGGGTTCATCGGTGGTGTATTGGTTAGCGTGTTCGCCTCCAGTGCGGTAGATCGTGGGTTCATCGGTGGTGTAATGGTTAGCGTGGTCGCCTCCAGTGCGGTAGATTGTGGGTTCATCGGTGGTGTATTGGTTAGCGTGTTCGCCTCCAGTGCGATAGATCGTGGGTTCATCGGTGGTGTAATGGTTAGCGTGGTCGCCTCCAGTGCGGTAGATTGTGGGTTCATCGGTGGTGTAATGGTTAGCGCGCTCGCCTACGGTGCGGTAGATCATGGGTTCATCGGTGGTGTAATGGTTAGCGTGGTCGCCTCCAGTGCCGTAGATCATGGGTTCATCGGTGGTGTAATGGTTAGCGTGCTCGCCTCCAGTACGGTAGATTGTGGGTTCATCGGTGGTGTAATGGTTAGCGTGTTCGCCTCCAGTACGGTAGATTGTGGGTTCATCGGTGGTGTAATGGTTAGCGTGCTCGCCACCAGTGCGGTAGATCATAGGTTCATCGGTGGTGTAATGGTTAGCGTGCTCGCCTCCAGTGCGGTAGATCGTGGGTTCATCGGTGGTGTAATGGTTAGCGTGTTCGCCTCCAGTACGGTAGATTTTGGGTTCATCGGTGGTGTAATGTTTAGCGTGCTCGCCTCCAGTGCGGTAGATTGTGGGTTCATCGGTGGTGTATTGGTTAGCGTGGTCGCCTCCAGTGCGGTAGATCATGGGTTCATCGGTGGTGTAATGGTTAGCGTGTTCGCCTCCAGTACGGTAGATTGTGGGTTCATCGGTGGTGTAATGGTTAGCGTGTTCGCCTCCAGTGCGGTAGATTGTTGGTTCATCGGTGGTGTAATGGTTAGCGTGGTCGCCTCCGGTGCGGTAGATTGTGGGTTCATCGGTGGTGTAATGGTTAGCGTGCTTGCCTCCAGTACGGTAGATTGTGGGTTCATCGGTGGTGTAATGGATATCGTGTTTGCCTCCAGTACGGTAGATTGTGGGTTCATCGGTGGTGTAATGGTTAGCGTGTTCGCCTCCAGTGCGGTAGATCGTGGGTTCATCGGTGGTGTAATGGTTAGCGTGGTCACCTCCAGTGCGGTAGATTGTGGGTTCATCGGTGGTGTAATGGTTAGCGTGCTCGCCTCCAGTGCGGTAGATCGTGGGTTCATCGGTGGTGTAATGGTTAGCGTGGTCGCCTCCGGTGCGGTAGATTGTGGGTTCATCGGTGGTGTATTGGTTAGCGTGTTCGCCTCCAGTGCGGTAGATCGTGGGTTCATCGGTGGTGTAATGGTTAGCGTGGTCGCCTCCAGTGCGGTAGATTGTGGGTTCATCGGTGGTGTATTGGTTAGCGTGTTCGCCTCCAGTGCGGTAGATCGTGGGTTCATCGGTGGTGTAATGGTTAGCGTGGTCGCCTCCAGTGCGGTAGATTGTGGGTTCATCGGTGGTGTAATGGTTAGCGTGCTCGCCTACGGTGCGGTAGATCATGGGTTCATCGGTGGTGTAATGGTTAGCGTGGTCGCCTCCAGTGCCGTAGATCATGGGTTCATCGGTGGTGTAATGGTTAGCGTGCTCGCCTCCAGTACGGTAGATTGTGGGTTCATCGGTGGTGTAATGGTTAGCGTGTTCGCCTCCAGTACGGTAGATTGTGGGTTCATCGGTGGTGTAATGGTTAGCGTGCTCGCCACCAGTGCGGTAGATCATAGGTTCATCGGTGGTGTAATGGTTAGCGTGCTCGCCTCCAGTGCGGTAGATCGTGGGTTCATCGGTGGTGTAATGGTTAGCGTGTTCGCCTCCAGTACGGTAGATTTTGGGTTCATCGGTGGTGTAATGGTTAGCGTGCTCGCCTCCAGTGCGGTAGATTGTGGGTTCATCGGTGGTGTAATGGTTAGCGTGGTCGCCTCCAGTGCGTAGATTGTGGGTTCATCGGTGGTGTAATGGTTAGCGTGCTCGTCTCCAGTGCGGTAGATTGTGGGTTCATCGGTGGTGTAATGGTTAGCGTGTTCGCCTCCAGTGCGGTAGATTGTTGGTTCATCGGTGGTGTAATGGTTAGCGTGGTCGCCTCCGGTACGGTAGATTATGGGTTCATCGGTGGTGTATTGGTTAGCGTGTTCGCCTCCAGTGCGGTAGATCGTGGGTTCATCGGTGGTGTAATGGTTAGCGTGGTCGCCTCCAGTGCGGTAGATCATGGGTTCATCGGTGGTGTATTGGTTAGCGTGTTCGCCTCCAGTGCGATAGATCGTGGGTTCATCGGTGGTGTAATGGTTAGCGTGGTCGCGTCCAGTGCGGTAGATTGTGGGTTCATCGGTGGTGTAATGGTTAGCGTGCTCGCCTACGGTGCGGTAGATCATGGGTTCATCGGTGGTGTAATGGTTAGCGTGGTCGCCTCCAGTGCCGTAGATCATGGGTTCATCGGTGGTGTAATGGTTAGCGTGCTCGCTTCCAGTACGGTAGATTGTGGGTTCATCGGTGGTGTAATGGTTAGCGTGTTCGCCTCCAGTACGGTAGATTGTGGGTTCATCGGTGGTGTAATGGTTAGCGTGCTCGCCACCAGTGCGGTAGATCATAGGTTCATCGGTGGTGTAATGGTTAGCGTGCTCGCCTCCAGTGCGGTAGATCGTGGGTTCATCGGTGGTGTAATGGTTAGTGTGTTCGCCTCCAGTACGGTAGATTTTGGGTTCATCGGTGGTGTAATGTTTAGCGTGCTCGCCTCCAGTGCGGTAGATTGTGGGTTCATCGGTGGTGTATTGGTTAGCGTGGTCGCCTCCAGTGCGGTAGATCATGGGTTCATCGGTGGTGTAATGGTTAGCGTGTTCGCCTCCAGTGCGGTAGATTGTTGGTTCATCGGTGGTGTAATGGTTAGCGTGGTCGCCTCCGGTGCGGTAGATTGTGGGTTCATCGGTGGTGTAATGGTTAGCGTGCTTGCCTCCAGTACGGTAGATTGTGGGTTCATCGGTGGTGTAATGGATATCGTGTTTGCCTCCAGTACGGTAGATTGTGGGTTCATCGGTGGTGTAATGGTTAGCGTGTTCGCCTCCAGTGCGGTAGATCGTGGGTTCATCGGTGGTGTAATGGTTAGCGTGGTCACCTCCAGTGCGGTAGATTGTGGGTTCATCGGTGGTGTAATGGTTAGCGTGCTCGCCTCCAGTGCGGTAGATCGTGGGTTCATCGGTGGTGTAATGGTTAGCGTGGTCGCCTCCGGTGCGGTAGATTGTGGGTTCATCGGTGGTGTATTGGTTAGCGTGTTCGCCTCCAGTGCGGTAGATCGTGGGTTCATCGGTGGTGTAATGGTTAGCGTGGTCGCCTCCAGTGCGGTAGATTGTGGGTTCATCGGTGGTGTATTGGTTAGCGTGTTCGCCTCCAGTGCGGTAGATCGTGGGTTCATCGGTGGTGTAATGGTTAGCGTGGTCGCCTCCAGTGCGGTAGATTGTGGGTTCATCGGTGGTGTAATGGTTAGCGTGCTCGCCTACGGTGCGGTAGATCATGGGTTCATCGGTGGTGTAATGGTTAGCGTGGTCGCCTCCAGTGCCGTAGATCATGGGTTCATCGGTGGTGTAATGGTTAGCGTGCTCGCCTCCAGTACGGTAGATTGTGGGTTCATCGGTGGTGTAATGGTTAGCGTGTTCGCCTCCAGTACGGTAGATTGTGGGTTCATCGGTGGTGTAATGGTTAGCGTGCTCGCCACCAGTGCGGTAGATCATAGGTTCATCGGTGGTGTAATGGTTAGCGTGCTCGCCTCCAGTGCGGTAGATCGTGGGTTCATCGGTGGTGTAATGGTTAGCGTGTTCGCCTCCAGTACGGTAGATTTTGGGTTCATCGGTGGTGTAATGGTTAGCGTGCTCGCCTCCAGTGCGGTAGATTGTGGGTTCATCGGTGGTGTAATGGTTAGCGTGGTCGCCTCCAGTGCGTAGATTGTGGGTTCATCGGTGGTGTAATGGTTAGCGTGCTCGTCTCCAGTGCGGTAGATTGTGGGTTCATCGGTGGTGTAATGGTTAGCGTGCTCGCTTACGGTGTGGTAGATTGTGGGTTCATCGGTGGTGTAATGGTTAGCGTGCTCGCCTCCAGTGCGGTAGATTGTGGGTTTATCGGTGGTGTAATGGTTAGCGTGCTCGCCTACGGTGCGGTAGATTGTGGGTTCATCGGTGGTGTAATGGTTAGCGTCCTCGCCTCCAGTGCGGTAGATCATGGGTTCATAGGTAGTGTAATGGTTAGCGTGCTCGCCTCCAGTGCGATAGATCGTGGGTTCATCGGTGGTGTAATGGTTAGCGTGCTCGCCTCCAGTGCGGTAGATCGTGGGTTCATCGGTGGTGTAATGGTTAGCGTGCTCGCCACCAGTGCGGTAGATCATAGGTTCATCGGTGGTGTAATGGTTAGCGTGCTCGCCTCCAGTGCGGTAGATCGTGGGTTCATCGGTGGTGTAATGGTTAGCGTGTTCGCCTCCAGTACGGTAGATTTTGGGTTCATCGGTGGTGTAATGGTTAGCGTGCTCGCCTCCAGTGCGGTAGATTGTGGGTTCATCGGTGGTGTAATGGTTAGCGTGGTCGCCTCCAGTGCGTAGATTGTGGGTTCATCGGTGGTGTAATGGTTAGCGTGCTCGTCTCCAGTGCGGTAGATTGTGGGTTCATCGGTGGTGTAATGGTTAGCGTGCTCGCTTACGGTGTGGTAGATTGTGGGTTCATCGGTGGTGTAATGGTTAGCGTGCTCGCCTCCAGTGCGGTAGATTGTGGGTTTATCGGTGGTGTAATGGTTAGCGTGCTCGCCTACGGTGCGGTAGATTGTGGGTTCATCGGTGGTGTAATGGTTAGCGTCCTCGCCTCCAGTGCGGTAGATCATGGGTTCATAGGTAGTGTAATGGTTAGCGTGCTCGCCTCCAGTGCGATAGATCGTGGGTTCATCGGTGGTGTAATGGTTAGCGTGCTCGCCTCCAGTGCGGTAGATCGTGGGTTCATCGGTGGGGTAATGGTTAGCGTGCTCGTCTCCAGTGCGGTAGATCGTGGGTTCATCGGTGTTGTAATGGTTAGCGTGCTCGCCTCCAGTGCGGTAGATCGTGGGTTCATATCGGTGGTGTAATGGTTAGCGTGCTCGCCTCCAGTGCGGTAGACCGTGGGTTCATCGGTGGTGTAATGGTTAGCGTGCTCGCCTCCAGTGCAGTAGATCGTTGGTTCGAGCCAAAGACGAGGAATTTTTTTTAATGTGTTGCTTCTCCGCTAAACACGCAGTATTAAGGAGAAAGAACAAAGACTGGTTGACTCGGAATCAGAATAATGTGTCCGAGTGGGGTGATATATTTTTTCCGCGGACTGTTGTTTCAGTCAGTTAGCACTATAAAAAAATAACTAAACGTGTTGGTCTAGAACAAAGCAGACCTCATCATCATCTCATTAAGAATTAACTTGTTCTCACCATGATGTAGCTGACAACTTGCTGTGATGGCCTTAAACAGCAATCACTCACGCATTGTATTTGTACTGAGATGGCCGTAAACAGCAATCACTCACTCACTCATTGTATTTGTACTGAGATGGCCTTAAACAGCAATCACTCACTCACTCATTGAGATGGCCTTAAACAATCACTCACTCACTCTCTCATTGAGATGGCCTTAAACAACAATCACTCACTCACTCATTGAGATGGCCTTAAACAACAATCACTCACTCATTGAGATGGCCTTAAACAACAATCACGCACTCACTCATTGTATTCGTACGTTGTACTCGCAGCAGCTCCTATTGTTTTGAAAGCCAAATAGTTCATAATTCTAACATTGAAGTTTTCTTGGTGCAAGCGTGTAACGCCTTACATCACAGGTTTACACGTTAAATAGACAGTTATTGTTTATCATACAACGAATGTACAAGTTGTTTATTTCATTATTTTTTGTTTGTTTGTTTGTTTTTTATTATTTTATTTTGTTCTTTCTTTGCTTGTTTTATATCACATGTTGTGTATGACAATATACCGGTATGTCGCTGTATGACAAAACATGTTCGTTACTTTTCTAGATTCAACATAAGTAGAGTTTGAAGATACCAAAAGGGTTATCAGAATTCTTAAATCGACGAAGGACAGACAAGATAATGGCCAAAAGGTAAAGGTCAGAAGGACAAAACAAATTCTACAAAACACGAAACAGAAAGCAAAGGATCAAGCAACACGAACCCCACTAAAACTGGAGGTGAACTCATATGCTCCGGAAGCGATAGATCGTGAGTTCGAGCTCCGACCGGGTCAAACCAAAAACTACAACATTGGTACTTGTTGTTTCTCCGCTAAGCATGCATCAGTAATGAGCTCGAGCAAATATTTGTTGTCTAGGAATCAGGATGATATGTCCGAGTGGGGTGATATGTCCATCCGCGAACTGTTGTTTCAGTGAACTAGAACTATAAAACAATCCAACTAAACCTGTTGGTCCAGTACAAAGCGGACCTCATCATCATTTCATTGAAAATTAACTTGTTCTCGCCATGATATAGCTGAAAAATTGCCGAGTTTTCGGAGATAAACAAGAATTACTCACTTACTCATTTACGTCTATATCATTGCTTACTACTTGAAGGTTACCTAATCATGTGGATTAGATACCGATATGTCACATGACTTTCAACAATATTTCAGCTATATCGTGGCGGTTAGTTTTATTGGGGAGGAAACGAGAGTACCCAGGAGAAAATAACCGACAAGTAACTGACAAACTTTATCACATAATGTTGTATCGAGTACATCCCGCCTGAGTGAGGTTTGGTCTTTTTTAGGTTTATGGTGTTTAACGCCACTTTCAATAATATTTCAGTTATATCTTGGCGGACAGTTTTATTGATGGAGGAAACAGGAGAAACCCACCGACCTATCACATAATGTTGTATCGAGTACACCTCGCTATGAATGGGGTTAGAACTCACATAACAATGTACCATTTCGTATGTAATATATGAACGTTAGAGAATACTGAAAGCGCAATCAAGAATAGAGATACTGGCAACATATGGTACACAAGACGAAGAAAAAACACAACACAATATGTGTCGGACACCACTTTACGCAAACAAACACAAATAACGGGAATAAGTCAAAATATTTAACCAAATTGAAGTATATGTCCTTTTTAAGATGTCAAATCGAACTCGTATATATTATATGAACGAAAAGTTCAAACTCCCTCCTTATCTGGAACGATGGAAGAATCTCTCGTAAAAGATTTGTTCTTTCCTATTTTTTCTCTCCTTTCAAGCGCTATTGAATGTGAGTAAAACAGAAGAAAATTATTTACAAGGATTGGAATCAGGATCGCCAATAAACACACTCCGGCAACTGCGCATGCGGAACCAATCATTTTTCCTAGTAATGTTGTTGGGAAAATATCGCCATATCCTACCGTAGTCAATGTGATCAGTGCCCACCAAGATGCGTCCGGAATACTTTTAAATGCTGGATCTCGCGAAAAATACGCCATTGACGAGAATAGCAACACCGCAGTGAATAGGCACATTAACATCAGAAATAAATCTAAAAGGCTTTGCTTAACGGTGTACATAATTATTCGGAATCCTGAGATGTTCTTTACTAATCGAAAAAGCCTGAAAACTCGAATGATCTGCAGTGAATGAATTACATCGTGATATGAATTGTCTTTGTATTTTTCCTTGGTGTCGATTTCATTCGCTATGAGTGACATATACATTACTAGTAAAGCAAATATGTCCACCATGTTTAAAAATGTGATAAATTGTTTCCATGGCAACGGAAAACATAATATTCTACATAGTATTTCAATCGTGAAATAGACAACTGCAATCGTGGTTAAATAGAACATAAAATTCGCGGTAACGTAGATATCAGAGGGAAGGAAAACTTCTTCAAATGTACCGTTTTCTGACAAGTTTCCCGAATGTTTTTGTGCAATGTCATAGCCAACCAAACCATACAAATATTTTTCTTCTTCTTCGTCAGTGAAATAATCTACCCATTCGTCGCTTGTCAGCGAGCGTTTAAAGGCCGGATGTGTATTCGCCACTAACACAAACAGTGATAGTAGAACGAAGGCATTGCTACCATATAAATAAATCTGAAAAGAAAAGAAAAAAATCTTCATTATTTTTGGATCGATTGGATAGTGGAACTTTTCCGACAGTACTGTATTTCTTGTTTTACATTTGATCGTTTTCAGTTATATTTAATAAACGCACGCATTATGGCACCCAATATAGGCAATATACATAGAAATGTCACGTGATTTTAACGATCACGTGGTAGATAGTTAATATCGTGGAAATATTACATGATATTATTGAGGGCTTTACACTGCCGAGATTGTGACAGATATTATTTATTCTGATGCAATTATAATGCAACGCGTATTTTCATTGGCTATCGACGGCTGTCAAATCCGCAGTTAACATGCCTGAAGGAATGCTATATTCCTACGTCGAATGCACTTGTTTGTATACTATATGGCAGACCCAGATATTTCCAACCATGAGTATACCAAATAAAGTATTTTGTTTTTATTGTGTGATGTTTTATCACGATAGTTACCAGATGTATCTAGTTCTACAATATTTAACTCAGTAGTCCGTGGTCGTGGTCGTTGGTAGTTAGATTTAAAACTACCTATAGATGTAATCAGTACCTATCACCACGAACGCTATGAGTTCGAATCTCGCCCAGACGATACAACATTATATGATAAAGTTTGCCAGTGGCAAGTCCGTGGTTTTCTCTGTGCACTCCGTTTTCCTCCACCAATAAAATTGACTCCCCAAAAAAATTGATGAAAGTGGTTTTAACACCAAACCCAATAATCACCTACGTTTCCAATCGTGTACGTTTAAAACTTTGTTATGTTTATTTTTTTTATTGTATAGAATGCTGGGTTTTATGCCAATTCCCGATTTTTTCGTAACACTTCTGAAATGGTAATTCAAATCATTTGACTGTTCATTTCAAAAACATGCAGCTAACTAAAGTTATAAATAACGTTTTTACCTGCATTAGAATGGAATAAACCCACAAAAATAATGTCCTTCGCCTTTAGTCCTTTACCATTAAAAAGTTCATTATGCCAAATAATTGTAATATTCAATATATGTTTACATACATATTACAATGAAATACATTTGATAATTGGGATAGTATAGTCAGGGCCGTAACTACCATTGAGGCAGTTGTCTCGTCTGATTTTCTGAAGAAGAAAAAAAATCCAGAGTTTGGTTCCGTTAAGTTAGACCCCGCTGGATCCGTCCTTGTTTTCTCTATTTTGAAAATGCTCCGATTTAGTGGGTCTCTAAATCTTGAACTTCTATAGAGATTAGTATAATATCTTTTATTTCATGAATAAACGATATATAAGGGAACAACCATTTAACTTGAAGGAGGTGGGGGGGGGGGGGGGGCGGGGGGGTATGGTTTTTTGTACTGATCTGAATTATTTTCTTTATACAGTTAGACACATTTTTTTCAATTGAAATCAAACTAAATTATTTTTTTTCTTACCAAGTCAAAACAATACTCTTAAACCAGATTATTATTCTTTATGCTATAATACATATGTAAAGCAGAATATTTGTTTGTGGCCAATGCTGTGACAGATTATTTCATTTCTTTCCCTTCTAAATCATAATATTTTTTTATGAAATAACAATTACCCCCCACCCCCCACCCCCCCTCTTTAAATTTAAATGGTCGTTTCCTAATAGACCATCATGCATGTACTACTGCAAAATACAAATGAAATAATTTCATAGGTTTCCCATGAACATTAAATTTCCAGTTACTTTCAAGTGTCATTAGATCATACTAAAAGACGTGTCGTACAAACTTCAACTAAAAAGGCATGCCATACCCAAATGATCTTCCACAAGAGGTTGACAGATGGGGGGCAAAATGTAACCGCTGAAACTTAACATGTTGTCAACACACTTACAAACCCAATTTCTTATGCTGACGCTGACTTGTACCAAATAAAATTAAAGAGTGTGATTTAGATTTGAAGATTGCCTAAATATAGATAGACCTAGCTATATTCATTCAAAATTGTGTATGTGGAGACGGGGACTTTATCAATCTATTTTGTTCACTTAGAGGTAGTATTTTCCGAAATACAGGTACTTTAAAATGTTGAAATGAAGTTCATCAGAATTGCAGTGTGAGTAACCAAACATCATGTACACCTTTTATGAACATACATAGGCCACACCAAGGTATAGATGAGAGCTACGGTTCCTCATCTAATGTCGATATGGCTTGTAAACGTCCGTTGTATTTCTTAATATGTTCATAATAAAACTCTTTTCTTACGACTTTTATTTTACATATACTCGTCAACTAAATCTATACTTCTAACAGGTAATACCACCTCGCGCTGTACTAGTTAAACCTTCAATGTTTGCACGATTCAGCACAAGAATAAACAGCAACACAATTTTGATTCAGAAATTTAATACTGCGGTAAGGAAGAATTCATATTCAGTGAAAATAGCCAAGTATTGGAATAAGCTGCCAGATAACATAACAAAATTGCATCTTCAATTAATGCTTTCAAAAACAGATTAGATAAACATTGGAAAGACGAAGACATTTACTATTTAGACTACAAATCTGAAATAACCGGAAGTCATGCAAATAGAAATGTGAACGAAATCCATCATTAAGTATCATTAAATAAGCATTGTCCAAGATTAACGTTAGATACAAGCGTCTTTGTGATTCAAGCGCACATGTAACCACTTATGGAACAGCAGCGTCACCAAACGGGAGAATCCGTGAATGATTCTTATTGACACCTCCAACTCTTCAAATACAATACTTTTATTCCTTAATTAAAAGTGAGTTTGGTAGAAAAAAATTGAAAGTTTTTTTTTTGCGTTGAAAGTTAAATTTACCTTCAAAACATGAGCATAAAACGTGTATTCTCGTTGTTTTTGTGCTGTCTTTTTTTGTGTGTGCAGCTTGTCGCACATCATCATTAATTTTGCATGTCCCAATTTCCGAACTACATGCGCCATGGCACTGTTGTTTACACTTCAGCATGAGTTTGAACTCTCAACGCTTCCTCCAATTCCATCCAACGATCATGTTGGTGGCCTATGTTAATTCCTGTTTTACTATAATTCGCCAACATTTCTTTTCTTTTTCTTTTTCTAGCGGAATCAGCTAAAATTCTCGAATGACCGCGTGCATGTTTTTCATCGGCAGACATTGTTGTCGTACAGACAGGAATTTATGCTCGAGATGGTTTTAATGTGTGGACTTTTTACGTTGTAGCTCGATAATTAGTGTTATATGTTTATGAACATTATACGCTTAAAACATGTTTATATGTATTAGAACGTTTGGTTGTTTGTTATTTTCTATCAAGTAATGAACATTGATATTGTTTACATGTTTATTCCTGTTTAAGATACCAGTTTAGCACCGTTATACTTGGGACAACTTGGGCCACGGGGGATACTTAATGCGTTTAACGGCACTTTCAACAATAGTTCACTAATATTGTAGCTGTCAGTTTTGTTGATGGAGAAAACCATCGACCTGCCGCAAGTCACTGACAAACGTTATCACATAATGTTATGCGTAATGCACCTCGCCATGAGCTAAAATCTGTGTTCTGTGTAAGGAGCATGATTGATCATTATAATAAACACCTTCGTAATTTCTTATGTCTTTTCTTGTAAGACTTTTACAACCCGGCACAACACAGCAAATATCTTGCCTGTTGTCCCTTTTTCTGCGTCTTTCAATAATTCTATTCTTTTCATTTCATTTATTAAAAAAAGTCATTCACAATTAATCAATTATAGTTGAAATATGCATTTAAACTTAAGGAGAACATACGGGTACAATTTCTTTTTGAGAATGTTGCCGTCAAAAAAAATAATCAATGAAGAAAAATATAGACAATTTCAAATTTGGACATTTCCGCAAATTTTAAGCATTGAAAAAATATATTTGTGTCTTATCCACAACTTTAAAATATGAATAGAAGGTAAGAACAGGTATTCATTCACGAATGAGGTGGAGAACAGTTTTGTAGACATTGAAGCAGCTACATAGATCTAACTGTACACTCTCGATACTGATGGACGATTCTCTTTATAGATCTAACTGTACACTCTCGATACTGATGGACGATTCTCTTTATAGATCTAACTGTACACTCTCGATACTGATGGACGATTCTCTTTATAGATCTAACTGTACACTCTCGATACTGATGGACGATTCTCTTTATAGATCTAACTGTACACTCTCGATACTGATGGACGATTCTCTTTATAGATCTAACTGTACACTCTCGATACTGATGGACGATTCTCTTTATAGATCTAACTGTACACTCTCGATACTGATGGACGATTCTCTTTATAGATCTAACTGTACACTCTCGATACTGATGGACGATTCTCTTTATAGATCTAACTGTACACTCTCGATACTGATGGACGATTCTCTGTATAGATCTAACTGTACACTCTCGATACTGATGGACGATTCTCTTTATAGATCTAACTGTACACTCTCGATACTGATGGACGATTCTCTTTATAGATCTAACTGTACACTCTCGATACTGATGGACGATTATCTTTTACGGCGTGGTGAAACAGAAAAGTTACATTATTCCATTGAACACTATGCATAGTACACTTCTGGAGCGAATTCGAGATTTAATTACATCAGCAGGACCACATTTGCTGCCAAGCTGGAGTTATCTCTTCTTAGTACAAGTACACACAGCAACAACATTTTTTTTTTATTTGCAGGCGATTGTTTGTCCATTGTATACCTCTTGCGCAATAGAGTAAGGTTTTCATTGTGATAATAATTATTAAAAATACATTGACGATTTAAATTATTGATTTTGATTTTTTTGTGTTTGAATGCCACTTTCAACAATATTTCAGCTATATCATGGCGACCAGTTTTACTGGTGGAGGATGCCGGAGTACTCGCGGAGAGAACCATCGACCATGGGCAAGCAACTGGTAAACTTTATCACTTGCGGCTGCGAGTCGAGTGCACCCTTTTTGTAATTTACAAAGCCGGGCGCGAACCCACGCCGTATTGGTGATAGACTTGTATGAGTTGTTAGATCCAACGACCTAACTCATTGAGCCACCCGGGCCCTAGATTATTGATGTATTGATGGTGCATATATAAATTATATCACATTACGTTATATTTATTTTTTCATAGTTATTATATTTTTATTTTTGTATGTATTGCTCAAAGTTTAAAACATTTGTTTTATGTTTAAGCACTCTAAGGGCAGTTCATCAGATTCAATAAAATATGCCCCATGTTAACATCCATTAATCACATAATTAAGTTTTTACTGATCCAGATAACGTAATACAGTTGTTGGTTTGATGGTTTTATGGTGTTTCACGCCACTTTAAACAATATTTCCTACGTAATATAGTTAATAAATAATTACAAATGTATAATTATAAATTTTACTCTTCAAAAATATATTAATAAAAAAAATTAAAAAATCTTTTTATATCTTTTCTTTCAATATGAAGTCGGAAAACCTTTCAAATTGGGGATGGTTGACACGGATGGGGACGAATAATATTGTTTGGTTTGACATGACTGGGGAATTCCATACTCGTGTCGGTCACGTGATCCGTCATTACACCGGGACGGTCAATGTCAAGGACGTGTTAATGAGATTAGATCTGCTAACAAATAATTAAAATATAATGAACATAAATATTTGCGACAGAAAAATTACGTTAATTACTTGAAAAATTGTGTTCGTAAGGCCATGCAACTCACGTGGCCCAAGTTACCTTCGTGTTCGTGGTCGTATGGTGTTTGGATTTACAACTACCTATGCAATTGATGCCTATCACCACTGATATTGAGAGTTCAAATCCCGTCCAGGGAGAGGTATATAACATTATATGATAAAGTTTGTCAGTGACTTAGCGCAGGTCGGTGATTTCCTCCAGGTGATAAAGTTTGTCAGTGACTTAGTACAGGTCGGTGATTTCCTCCAGGTACTCTAGTTTTCTCCACCAATAAAATTGATCGCTACGATATAACTGAAATATTGTTGAAAGTGGGGTTAAACACCATAAACCCTATCCCTTAATAACCATGTGTTATCATCTAACTTACCTTTGCTAAAACCGATGAACTTGGATACTCCATAGCGGTCCATACTTTAGCTCGCAATGAGATTTTACTGAGAGTATCAATTCTGTCACGAGTTTTCTTTCTTAGGTTCTCTGCCGTTTCCAACACCTTCAATACTTCCATGTCGTCAAAGAAAGATACGTACTTAGTATAGCAGCATGGTTCAATGTTGTTTTCTGTTAATCCCCAATACAATAATTCTTCTCTGAATTTATTTAGACAAACGTCTGTTGGAATGTGTAATTTGTCTCCACCCAAAAAATCGAAAATATTACTGGTACAAGACGCATGCCTGTGAAAATGAATCTCGGTTGCAGTTGCGTTTTCTTTCAATGTTTTTAATATGTGTCGAGAAGCTTCGCAATCTGACGTCATAATTGATTCAAGAACTACTTCCGGTAATTCATACTTGTTTCCTCGGTTGTATATAAGCATCTGCTGTTCACTTTGCATATTTTAAAAAATAATAATAATAACTTTAACTTTTATGAGGTTCTATTTTTACCAACCAAGAACCAAAAAATCATACTAATTAAAAATGAAATTATATGCAAATCGTCATTCCGTGTGTTGCTTCTACAATATACAGTGCATTACATGTACATGTATCATTGGATTTGAAGTACATGTATTTACTCAAATGCATTTAAATAGAAAAAAACAGGTGCGTGTCATGAAGTAGAGTAAGAGTAATCCATTTCAAAATTTGAGTAATTGTTTTCAAGAATATCTAATTGATTATTGAATGACAGGTAGCGAACTTTTAATTACAAATTGTATATCTTAAATATAATAATTTATATATAATTAATATACCTATTGACTGACAGGTATTATCCCTTTAATTGCAAATTGTGTATCTTAAATATATTTATATATAATTAATATGCCTATTGAATGACAGGTATCGAACCTTTAACTACAGTCAAACCAGCTTTAGTGACCAATTAAGCAATAAATATATTGTGCGCCCCATGATAACACAGGTCATGAAAATCCCTGACGGAATATTACTAGAAAGCCTGAGTAGGGACTCGGGTTCAATACAAGTTCACACCACATCCTATTTAATTATTAATATCATATCTCTGGAACAATTAAAGGTTCAATTATAAACTGTCACGTCTCTGTTAGGACTATAATAAGAATTATAATTGGTCATCTATAATTAAAATGTTTTTGTATATTAGTATACTTTTAATCATTATATTTAAAATAAACAATTTGTACAGTCAAATATGTCTTATGTATATTAAAGAACATAACAATCTTTGAAAGTATTTATATGTGGATGAAACAATTCGTAATTCTTAAATTTATATCATGCTCCACTATAATTTCCGTCATGGTTAAATTTTGCAGCCGCCATCTTTAAAAAGTGCAGTCAATTTTATTTTCAAATAGTCGTCGCCATGTTTGCTTGGTCGAATATCTGATATAGGAGATGAAATGTGCAGATAATCCTACAAGCCCGTATAGACTCAACTACCTCTAATTACAAAGCCCCCCCCCCCCCCCCCCTCCCCCCCCCCCCCACCGGTCATAAAAAGTAAGTTTATGCCGCCATTCAAGGGATTAATTAACCTAGAAGGTATTGTAAATACACTTAGGTAAAATCCAATCTATAGGACACTGAAATGTGTTCAATTTATATTATAGAATCGCATAGTAAGTAAGTAAGTAAGTAAATTTTATTTAGAGTCGATATATATATACATAGACAACAAATCATAGCTAGGAATGAGGTGCTATTTTCTAATGTGCATACATGTATATAATATGTCACCACCGGGACATTTTCATACGATCTATATAGACGATATCATTCCTAGTTGCATGCATGTTATTTTCTAAACATAAAAATGATACATTGAATCCAGTTGACACTTTCCCACTCTTGTACTCCGGAGCTGAATGTGGTCTTTCTATTAAAGTCTTTGACGTTATACACCCCTATTTCCGCGCTTTCCGTTACGTACCGCAAGTCAAACGTTGTATAAGTGTCCGGTTTTAATTGAGGAGTACTGGGAGCATGATCAAACATCGGAAGGTGAGAAAATAAATTAGTTCGCACAATTGTTCACCAGAAACGACATTGGCGAGCATTGCTATAGACTAATATAAGTTTTCTTTATATCCCAAGCCGCTTAGAAAAAAGGAATTTATCATTGTACTCGGTTTTTCACTTGTACGAAAATTGTTTTTTTTACGGTTTCTCGAACAAAACAATTATCTTGCTAAATTATTAGATTCGTTCATTTTTAAATTATGTAGCAAATATCAAGGATACATGACCAGTCATAGAAACATAAATCAAACAGAAGATACGATATTTTCATCATTTTCTCAAACACAATCAACCACTCGCCTCGCCGACACTACGTTATCTCTAAAGAGGATTAACTGGTATTTCATAATGATTGAAGGTTAACTGAAACCTGAAGTACCGTACATACCGCGGTATTCGGAATAAAGTTATTAGAAAATATGGTAGATTTTTCAATTTGAATAAATGACAATCGGAAAAGATTTAAATAGTCAGATATGAATACCGTTATTTCATTTAGGACGGACCATTTAACTTTCTTTTTTTATCAAGTATATAACACTGAAGGTGGTTTAGTTTATTGTGCTATTCAACAATATTTCTGTTATATCGTGGCGGTCTTATTGGTGGAGGAAATCAGAATACCCGGGGTTCCAACTCACAACTTTAGTGGTGATAAGACACTGATTGCACGGGTAGTTGTAAATCCAACTACAATACGATCAGGACCACAACGACCCCAACACAGAAGGTGAAAAACAAAGTATTCTGAATATTTTTTGTGGATCTAAATATAGTTTTGCAAGGATTTAAATAGCTCAGTTTGCTTTACAAATCTTTAGTTATTATTTTTTATGAATTGGATTGGTGTCTGGTGAACATTTATTCCACATTTCAGTATTTTCCATTGTAAAACTACTTTTCACACCTGTTATGTACCAACTATACTAATTTTCTTGATCATGTTACTGGGAAATTCACATATTTGTTGCCTCATCAACCTGATCAAAAGCCAGTCGCCTTAGGGTTGGTCATGTGACATGAAATACTGCAGACAAACAATAATCATGAGTTAGCATATAATTAGAAAACTGACAGGTCATACTGGGCCTTGCTGGTAGGCAAAGGGATTCTTAAGTTATTAACTTAATAGTACAAGTCAACAAAGGTGTGGGTGGGTGGATGAACTAAGGCAGACAGTGATCTAAAAATTGAAAATTATTATTTTTGGTTCTTACATGTATCCATGAAATGATATTGTATGACTAATTTGAGTATAGCAAGATCTTTTTATTACTTTCAAAACAGTGAAATTACCTTGTTTACTCAACAATATTGATATCAAGAACTGCATGATGGTCTCTGACAGATAAAACTGAAATAATGTTTACTGCATTTTACACAACCAAATACAGTTTCTTTTCTTTTTTTTCTCACCATGCTTTGGATATTGTTTACAAGTTGTTGGCTTCTTATATAGCCTAGAGAATTTGTGTAATATGGAATTGCTATTTTATAATGGATAAATATTTTAAAATGTATACTGTACAATCAGGGGATGTCATAGGGAAAGGGGATGGAATCAGCAAATAATGTTGCTAGAAAATGGCCGATTTTACCATTCGATGTATCTCGGGATTTTATAATAAGTAAGGAAATTCTCGCCTAGTTCTCGTATATCGAGAAATTTTCATTGGATAATTTTTTGACGTTTTTGAAGTGTCTATGCAAATTTAGAATAGACCGAAATAAATCGGAAATTACCGAAGTATTATTGTAATATACGGAAAATATCGAAGGAAATTCGGCAATATATTTATAGTAGTAGTAGTGTGAGGGTTTAACGTCCGGCTCACCTATTAAGGTATTGCAGACATAATATATTTATAATAAAGTGGGTGTTGATTATATGAATAAATCTAAAGTTCTTCAAGGTAGGTATATTTAATTTAAATAATTGCAACTATAATATTCATGTAAATATTATCATAAAAAAAATTATTGTTTAATATTGATAACAATTTTAAAATATAACCATTAAATGCAAAAAGTTGAATTAACAATAATTATTGGGGAAAATGCTTTTTAAGGAATATAAATAAAGGGAGATAATCATAGTACTGTATAGTATTATAAAATTACTACTGAAAAACTTTTTGTAAAAAAATGTTGAACCAATAGTGATTAACACAGTTTGTCTATAAGCTTATATTTAAAAAAAAAATGAAATAAATATATTTTACAATACTGTCTGTACTCCTGTAGGGGTGTGAAGCCCATCTATGATTTAAATAGATCCTCTGTTTTTAATAACAATTTATATTCATGAAAATAAAATAATCAAAATGCATATGTATGCTAAATAAAATTTGGATTAAGTGTTAACTATGTTAGATACAATGTATCTACGTACCATTTATTTATTTGTTTTGCTTATCTGTGATGCTTTTGAAATCTGTGCTTTGTCTTTAATTATAGTTACTTTTTAGGCTGCTTATTTTAATTTATTTACTTAGTGCTTGAAATTTTAAATTAATTAGTTTAAATTATTTTTTAATATAGATGTTTTAATTTTTGCTAGTATTTTTATGTACCTTGTATGTATGCATGTATGTTGTTTTTGTTATATGTATAGTCGATTTTAAAAGCTCTGTAGAGCTTGTGTTTTTATGTATGTTGTGATATGTATCGACTCTAAATAAAACTTTATTTATTTATTATTTATAGGCACGACGCTTTGCACACGACACGCATATAGCAAGTATATTATCGACAACCGGATGTTTACGATTCAGTTTGAAAATGGATTTTGAAGTGAAAACATCTCGCTAAAAAAAAATACTTAAATTAAACGTGAATTTATCCAGCTGTCTAAATTTATTTTCAATATGGGATCTCTTGAAATGTATGATCGCAATACTTGTATACAAGTATGGTCAACAATACTTGTATAAAAAAGTGTACACGTATTGTTATTCCCTCCCCCTCAATAGTTGAACTCTATTGATTATGATTATTTTTCTGTTCTGTTATGGAGTTTTAATGAAATTGTGTTTTTATTTAAAGAATCATAATTAATAAATTGTCCATATTTTTTTTCATTTATTTGCACAATACACAAACATGTCTCTGCAATACATATCTACAACATTTATCATAATTATTAAAGATCATTAAACTTAATTACACTTAGTTACGCAACAATCATTCTTATCAAAATCACATACAGTGTATGCACTAATTAGTTCTCAGGTAAAATACAGGTAACAATACTTCGACAATACTTGTACTTTTTTTATCATATATTTTTTTTATTATATATATTTGTATACATAAAGTTCACGTGATCCTCAATATGTTTTAGTGTGAAATCGTATAATCACCATTAAAAAGGCTAAAATATGATATTCTGTGGATTCAAATTGTCACAGGAGATGTTTGATACAACACAAATCACGAAACATTGGGGGATGTTTCAAGGTCAATTGTGGCGCAATGGATGGAGACTTAAGGAGACTTAAGAAAATATTGGAAGCAAAATGATTGATCTATTTCATACTAAAAGGGATAGGAAAAGTTTCCAACAGATTTTACAAATTTTCATTTTTAATGGTGATCGGTTGAGGACGCTATGAATGAAAAAAAAGATGGCGAGAAAATGTCCCTCTCGAAAATTGCAGATGATCACATTTAACATTCAACCCAAACATTCTTATGTTAATTCCATTCATATATAGATATCTATCAATAATTTACCGAGAGGGACTCGCCATTAATCATCCATGAACGCAGTAATCGGCTTAGTAAAACACTGAAAATTCGATAATGTCACCCTCATCAGATAACGATATATTGATGCCGACTTCCGGTTGAGCAACAAGTTAAGTTTTGCACACGACACCAACGTGTCGTGCCTCCTCTGCGTACCATTAGTTGTTTACAAAATACACTTATATATATAATTATTGTTTGTAAACAAACATCTGCTTTGCATATCATAGATCCTCGGATTTACCATATTCTAAGAAAACACGTGTTTCTTTTAATTTATTTATTTCATAAAAATATATAACCTATATTTTCTGTTTTTATATACAATTATTAAGGTAAAAATACCTTACTTCACATCCAACATTTTACATGAAGACGTATGTTGAATGTAAAATAATACAAACCTCCTTGGGAAATATATATTTCAAACAATTACATCCATATTTTGTCACAATATATCCATAAATAAATGTCAGGCAAACTCATTTACCTAACACGATACACACATTAGCACCCCCTATTTTTTGTAATGGCTGAGTATATAGCCAAGAGAGATAATCGTTTCCGTAGCCTGGTACAATGTGACTGATTTTTCCATTGGCAGCATAAATTGTGTGCGACATTTTCCGCAAACGTAAATATAAATTACCGTCTTCTAATCAAAGTATACTACCGTATTTGTACTCTTAGACATATCAGAATCAACATAAATCATGGAAGCCAGAATGTGTTTTGAGTTTTAACATGGATTGGCGGATATTAGTAAATTGTATCCCTCGCTTCTAGCTCGGGATACACTACTAATATCCGTCAATTCATGTTAAAACTCCCAACACTTTCTGGCTTCCATGATTTATTTCTTAATTACACAGAGAACTAATGATTATGTAACACGAACCCCGCTTAAACCGGGGAAGAAACCAGGTGCTCCGGAAAGGTAGCGATCAAAATGCTAATAGTCACGATAAGCGCCAGAATACTAACCCTATCATTACAAATTCCGGTGAATTCGATTCCCATACACGATTCGGTGCACTCGATACAACAATATGTGATTAAATATGACAGATACTTACTGCAGTTCTGTATTTGCTCTTGCTACTCTTGTTTTCATGATACAATAAAACTGACAGACGTAATTTAACAGAGATCTCGTTGAAATTGGCGTTAAACATCAAAAATCATTTTTCTACTAGATATCAACACTATTTTGATATCAATACCAGGAATTTCAAAACATCCACGACCTGCTTTCAAATTCTTTCAAGTGTGTGTGTGGGTTTTTTTATTTGCATGTGTGTATATTTTTTTTTTTTTGCTTGGTTTGTTTTTAATATGGAAATTTGGTTATCGTGATATGTCTGTGGATATCCAAACATTAAGAAAACAATAATAATAATAATAATAATTAAAACTTCTAATTTTAATTAATGTGTTACGATAATGGCTACAGAGGTCATTCGTTTAATTCATTTCATCGACGCTCATATACCATAATCTACTGTAAGTGCCTATTGATTTAGTTGAAAGATTTCACTCCTCAAATTAAAGTTAAAAAAAAATTAATTAATTATTTAAAAGTAATTAGTATGAAGATAAATGGAAAGTGTTGTGATCATTCATCAATGTTCAAAAGTTGAAGTAAAGATTAATTTCATAGTAGACATGATTGTCTTGTTTGACCGAGCAATTTTCTACTTGAAAATCATTTAATATTTTATAAAAATTAAAATATTTTGTACTAATGGAGCAGGAACTGCTTGCCCTTCCGGAGCACCTGAGTTCACCTCCCAGTTTTTTGTGGGGTTCGTGTTACTCGATCTTATATATGTATGTTTTGTAGATCGTTGTTTATCCTTTTGTACTTTCAGTCGGGAAGCCACGCACAGATTCCGTACCTCCAACAATGCAAAGTCAAATCCCGAAATCAAGGGACGTAACGCTATTTTTTTTAGACATGACGCTTTACAAGTGAGCGGCCATGCCTTGTTTACGTCGACACCCCATGTGTTTTTACTGAATATCTTCATAAATAAAACTGAAAGAAGTATTCATTTTTATTGAATCCATTTTTTAAATAAAATTGTAACGTGACTGACGCGTGAATACGTGTATTTATGATATCGTTTGCTTGAAATCAACGTTGGAACTCGGGATACCGCTGCTGATGAAATGTTGTAAAAAAAAATGGCGCTAAAAATAGACTCTTTAACTAAGTGGAACAATTGCATCCCATTGGCTGTTTATTAATAAATTTGGTAAAAATAGCTAGAATCACGTATTAGAGTATGGATTATTTGCATATTTCCCCATCATTCGTCACTAGAATTCCATATTTGGATGTAAACAAGAAGCACTATATTTCGAGATTCTAACCAAATATTTCTGTTTTTTTTCACAGATTGATCGATCTATTAGGATGTAAATGTGACTGTTTCTGTTTAAACACGAAAGAACCACATGACCAATCATAGTCACACATATATAGAGTCATATTATTCCATTTTTAACAACAAATCTTTCATTTTCGTTGACTCGTTCCATGGCATTTATGGACATGTCAAAATACATTTTAGAAATAAAAAGGTCTGCATTATAATGTATGATCTTGTCATGCAGAGAATGGTGAAAGATTATGTTAAATTCACTCTAGATTAACATGGCATAGCATAAGGCTACATATTTAGTTCATGTCAAGCATTTACACCCCCCCCCCTTTTTTTTTTCATTTTCAGTCTGTTTTCCTGAAATACTTATTGATGTGTGTACATGCTACTTTTCAGTGCCAATGGTATTGACAACCTCCAGTTTTAGTTAGTTTTAGATCATTGTAGGTAGATATATATATATAGACTGGACATGGGATGGGTTTTTTTTTTTAACAAGAGTCTGAAGATATCAAAGGGGCAAAGTTACAGATTCTATTAAATAAAATGGATGTTTATTTTCTGTTAGTTTCAGATTCTATGAGTATAAATGCAAAGTTTCCTGTGATGTTTATTGGTTGAGTATTTGAATAAATAAAAATAAGAATATATGATAAGTCTTATATATATATTCATACAGGTTTGAAAATCAATATATATATATATATTTTTTCTTCTAAAATATCCATGAAGTAAAAAAAATGGACCAGCATTCCAATTATTTTAAAAGTACATCATTAAACAAATGCCATGAGTTTTCAAGACACCTTGTGTCATAAATTATAATAAAGTCATTCAGAAAAGAACTTTTTGATTGTGTAATTTGTGTAATTTGTGAAACTTCATCTGAAAGTCAAAAGGTTTATTTCAATTTCAATTGAAAACCAGGACTTGTCTTAAACATTTCAAGAATGAATTAAATTTCTGTAAAGAATTTGGCTCAGAAGATAAATTATATTGTGGTACATATTGTTATAACAGTTGTAACATATTTTCTAGGTCAGAAAGTGGAGCTGAAACAAGATCTCAAACTTTTCAATTTCTTATAGATATATTGAACCAGAACCAAGTTGTTGAACAAGTTTCTACAGACATTTAGACGTGCATACACTCCAACATGTGGTTGAATTTGTTATTCATGCTTTTTTTTAGATGAAAAGGTACTTATGTTGCCTGTTGTTTATGAGAAATATAAGTATCTTTTATCTATGAATATTAATGCCGAAATTTATAAATTTTCTTTTACAGAAAAGAATTTTTCAAAATGTGCCCATTTATTAACTTTTTTCCAGTCATTGGAACAAATAAAATAATTTTTTTAACTTCAATTTTAAACAATATTAACCAATACTTGGTTATTTTGCCAACAGAAAACATATTCATTCTATTCTAGTCATTTAATTTACTTAGTGAAATTTGGAATTCTGGTTTGTCCTTTCATGTGAATGCAAGTATTCTGTATGTGTCTTAAAATTATGTGAATGGTAGTCATTCAATATGCTCTTTTATGTGAATGCTAGTTATTCTGTATGTGTCTTTTATGTGAATGCTAGTCATTGTGTGTCTGTCTTTTATGTGAATGCTATAGTCATTCTGTTTGTGAATGTCATGGTGGAAAAATTATTGCAATCTAAGTATCCATATTTGTAAATGCTGGTAATTTTGTGAATGTCCTGGAGAAAGATTTATTGCAAACTAAGTACCCATATTTGTAAATGCTGGTCATTTTGTGAATGTCCTGGAGAAAGAATTATTGCAACCTAAGTACTCATATTTGTAAATGCTGGTCATTTTGTGAATGTCAAGGGGAAAGAATTGTTACAACTTGACCACCCATATATGTTATAAAAGCTAGTTTGTAGTTGTGTCAAACACATGAATATTCCAAATACATTGACATTTACATTGTGAGATAAACATGAAACTTGGTAGCTTTCATTCAGATAATAAAATTTCCTAATTTCAAGAAAAATATTTGCTTACACTGATTTTTTTTAATTTTCCTTGATATAATAGGAAGGGTTAAGATACAATTTTGTATGCCCCTTTGTGTCTCAAGGTTTCACTTTTTTTTTAGATTTTAAAAAAATTATTAATTTTTTTACATGTTTTTTTTTTTTATAATATTTTCATATTTTTTCAATTGGCTTAAATTTTGTTTACATGCTTTTATTTTTTCCACACATTTATTTCTTTCTATTTATCTTGTACCTGTTGTATTGAAATTAAATTAAATTGAAATTATTAATTGTTGTACATTCCCTGTGCAAGTCTAGTATCATAGATGATTTTTTTTTAATTTAAAGTGATAATAAATAGTAATTCCCCAGTCTAAATTACAAAATGCACAATGTCTAAAACAATATTGCAATACAAATAATTCAATTAAACTGAAAAATACGGTATTAATACAAGAAAATTAAAAAAAAGACATAGACACCCCTTTCCCAAATGAAATATACTCTTTCGGATGTACGCTTAGGTGTCGTTTATTGTTGATGTTAAGAAACACCACCGATGTGTTCCGAAAGACAATGAATTTCGATGTTTGGCAAATGGTCGATCCGATCAAGGTGGGTGTAGGGCTAAGTGGAACAATTGCATCCCACAAGACATTGACACTAGTTGTCGGTATGACAATGATCCTAGATGATTTCCTCAGGCAATGTATGTTACAGAAAGCCATCATATTGTTTTAATTAAATTTTCTCTTTTAAATAGAACCACCTTGACATTTGTTATGAAATTGAGTCCCCTTCAAGTAGCAAAATTCGATGTTTGTACACAATATAAATAAAAACTGAAGTGATACAATAAATTTCTATTTATCCATAGACATCTTCTGTATATTTTAATTGATTTCAAGCATAAATATTTATTGTAAACCGACGTATTTTAAGCGAAGGGTTGAACGTCATTTTTCATCAAAAATGAAGCGAAAGTCACGTGACTGGGACTTGACGTTGGAGCTCTCCTGTCACGCTGGCTGTCCTACTGTTTTTCTTTTGGCCATTTTGTTGTCTGTTCTTCCTCGATTTACGGATTCTGATTACCTCCCTTTGCTATCTTCAAACTCTTCTCCAAATAGTAAAGTTTTTATTTCTCTCCGAAAATTATGGTGGTGTAAAAAAAACAATATTTATTGATCGACTATTTTGTTTATTTGTGTCACAACAAATTGTTAAATACCAGTTAATAAGATAATAAAATATATGATTCGATTAAACCGAATGTGTTGTAAATATATTAGTTGTTTACTAGTTTATATGTACATAAAATAAATAGTTTTGTTTAGATAACACGGTCAATCGGTATACATTATATGTGACAAAACGGGTATGTTTTGCCATAAGAATTCTTGGTAAACATATCCAGTCATATTTGAAACTATTATCCAAAGACTATATACCATATTGAACGTCATATTGAACCTGTTTTGAAGATAAGAGTTGTGAGTTCGAATCCCGCTCATTGCGAGGAGTACTCGACACAACATTATATAATAAAGTTTGTCAGTGACTTCCGGCAAGTCGGTGGTTTTCTCCGGTATCCTCCACCAATAAAACTGATCGACACGATATAACTGAAATATTGTTGAAAGTGGCACTAAACACCATCACTCAAATCCCTAAACCACTAACGTAGGATCTCGCTATGATACTCATCTTAGGCGTAAAAATGTCCAGACACTTATCCATGGTCAGGGCTTTCCCCGCAGTTAGTTCATTAAACTGTTCGATCGTTGCTCCCCCCATTACGTCTGGTAGTCATTTTATAACTTAAAAAGTACTTGATGTTGACGATAAAATACCACAAACCCTAACCCAACCCAATGTTTATTCATATGACTTCAAACAAATTAAGGTTACCCCTGCCATTGACCTTAGTTTGACATGACATTATAATAGCCCGGAGCTCTAGTCTGAGTTATTCCATCCGTCATTCCGGGTCTTATTGTGTACCTACACTAGACACATAACGCGGCTTAATGGCCACATTAATGTCAGGTGACAACAACAATTAGATAATTTACATACAAATCTTATGACATGTAAATTAAACATAAACATATATTATACTTATATTCGGTAATTATTTATTAATGATTATGCAAGATGATCTGTATTTTGTGTATTTTAACTAGTATGACGAATATTCGGGGAAGACTGTTAACATTTGGGGAGGGACTGCGTTTTTTTTTAAATTGTTATTGCCAGCGTTTATAGAAAAAAAATAATTTGAAAGATTTAAAAGATTTTTTTTTTAAATTATTCTACTATTTTCAACAAGAAATTTGTGTAAAATTAAGGTTTATATTATTTATCGCCACTGTCAACAATATTTCAGGCATACCACTGACAAAAGCAACCAACCTGCCACAAGCCGCTGACAAACTTCAGCATCGTATTTTTTAAGTTTTCTGTGTAGATTTATGTCGAACATCATATTGTCGGTCCTTCGAATTAGTGCTTCTGATTACCCGTTTAGTATCTTGAATCTTTTCTTAATGTTGGATCGCACTGGCTTCATAGGTAGTTGTACACCCAAATCATATTCTATCGTTGCAACAATGGGTGTTTATGATGTTTAACACCACTTTCAAAATATATTACAGTTATATCGTTGCGGTCAGTTTTAATGGTGGAGGAAACCGGAGTACACAAAATGAAAACTATCGAGAATCGAACGCACAACATTAGTGGACTCGAACACACAACTTTAGTGGACTCGAACACACAACTTTAGTGGACTCGAACTCACAAATTTAGTGGACTCGAACGCACAACTTTAGTGGTGATCGGCACTGATTGCATAGGTAGTTGTAAATGCGATCACGACCATCGATGGCCTCCTAGACTATTACCACGTGACATGGATATATACTTACATACGTTTATTTTATTCCAATATGTTAATAACAGGTACAATATGGCTATAATAACAATAACCAAAGACATAACATAATATAGGAAGGCTATAAAATTAACGGTGTTTCATAAGATATAAAATCGACTTGCTAGTCAGTTTGGTTTGGTAACTTTTTAATAGAATTAAAAGAAAAGTTCGAAGAGCAGACAAAGCAATGGACAAAATATGTAGGACAACAGGACAAACAATGATCTACAATATATTGCATAGAAAACTAAAGATCGAGCAACATGCACCCCCCGAAAAACCGGGGTTGAACTCGGGTGCTCCGGATGGGTAGACAGTTCCTGCTCCACATATTGCACCCGTTGTGTTACGTGTTAGCTTTATGACGCACCCGGTAATAAGTCATGAATGCGGATAAGACCAGATTGTGATTATGACAAAAAGATACTCCGTAATGGTTAATCAGGTCATGGTGATGACTGTAAAACTATCGAAGTGATGACTTCAACTTAACCATTAGGAACCCTTGGTGCAGTAGCTTCCCTGTAAGCATCAACCTTCTATCAAGGAAATCATAGTAGGAACAACAAGCTCGAGAACATCGTATCAGCTGAGAGATATATACTGCATATGCAGGTGCTACTGGAATTTTGCTACATATAAATGGAATGTTCACAATGGGAAAATGTAAAGCATCTCTTTTGTCGTAAAGTTTCGTTCTAAACCGGCCCTCAAGGACAAGTTCTAGTTGTAGGTCAAGGTATGAAATGCATGAAGTATCTGTGGTACCCTTTATTTCAAGCCAATGGGAAACTACCCATTTACAACTATACAAAATTGAGCATGTAATTTATATAAACATTTGAGAAAACAGGACAGCCAATCCGGAATGGACAATTAAGAGACACTGGCAACGTTAGGTACACAAGACACAGGACGAAGGCAAACAAAACACAACACAGAAAACTATCAAGATGAACCACACGGACCCCACTAAACACCTGAGTACAGAAAACTATAAAGATGAACCACACGGACCCCACTAAAAACCTGAGTAAGAAGTTTCTTATAAGACACCCATCGTGTTACACATACGTTGGTGGAAGTGTTTTTGGACAAATACTGAACATTTTCTATTATTAACAGATTAGGATCCCCTCAAAATTGTTTATTTCTTTGTCAAAAATGCGTACCTCACCCCCTTAAAAAAACTCATCAAATTTACACGAATTTCAAGAACTGTTTGAACCTTTGCCAAAGAAACTGAAATCAGTTAAAATACTGAAAACTTTCACCCACATATATTCTAGTCCGGTAAAATTCTTGTCGGTGATAAAGGAAAGAAAAGCTCTGTCTTTTAAAAATAAATATTATAAATAAGAGCGATCTAAAGGTTTCTAATAAAAAAAAATACGAGATACGATTTTGTTTATTATTCACATTACACTATGTAGAAATATAAATAATATAGGTTTGGTTAGGTTTATGATGTTTAACGCCACTTTCAACAATATTTTAGCTATGTCGTGGCATTCAGTTTTACTGGTGGAGAAAACTGGAGGACACGTAGAAAACCACCGACCTGTCGCAAGTCATGACAGATTTTATCACATATGGTTGGACATCTCGCCCCGATCGAGTTTCGAACTCACAACATTAGTGATTGCATATGTAATTGTAAATCCAACTACCATACGATACGGCCACGACGGTTCCCACAATTAGTCAAAAATGTTGTATCACATAATGCTGTATCACATAATACTGTATCACAGAATGCTGTATCACATAATGCTGTATCGAGTACACCTCGCCATGAAAGGGGTTTGAGCCTAAACCTTTAGTGGTGATAGGCACTGATTGCACAGGTAGTTGTAAATCCAACTACCGTACGATCACGACCACGACGGCCCCTACAAATAATATGTATTTACATTCGCAATGTACGAGTTGCTTCAGTCAACGAGAGACGTTGGTCAAGACTGTACAAGAACGTTGAGGTTGATTGAAGAACGTCCGAACTTAGAAAAAAACCCACCTTGAAAGGGAAATAAAATATGCCAAACACGCAAATAACCTTGTAGTGGGCAGTATCACCCCAATTAAAATTAGATGTTTGTTGAGCAGGAACTGCTTACCCTTCCGAAGCACCTGAGTTCACCCCCGGTTTTCAGTGGGTTTCGTGTTACTCGATCTTTAGTTTTATATGTATGTTTTGTTGATCCTTTTGTCCTTTTGTACTTTTTCTATTGGCCATTATGTTGTCTCTCCTTCTTCGATATACGGATTCTGATTACCCCTTTGATATATGTTGGCCATTGTGTTGTCTCTCCTTCTTCGATATACGGATTCTGATTACCCCTTTGGTATCTGTTGGCCATTGTGTTGTCTGTCCTTCTTCGATATACGGATTCTGATTACCCCTTTGGTATCTGTTGGCCATTGTGTTGTCTGTCCTTCGATATACGGATTCCGATTACCCCTTTGGTATCTTTTGACCATTGTGTTGTCTGTCCTTCTTCGATATACGGATTCTGATTACCCCTTTGGTATCTTTTGGCCATTGTGTTGTCTGTCCTTCTTCGATATATGGATTCTAATTACCCCTTTGGTATCTTCAAACTCTTCTTGTATCTCTTATCATAATGGTTTTTTTGCGATACACCAAGTTGTTGTATCACCAAGAAATAATGGACAATACAGATACAACACATATCTAATTTTGATTGGATTTATCAAACTATAACTACTGTTCAAATTAAAGTTGCTTTGGTGATTAATATGTGTCTTTTTAGTTGTGCTTTACGTTTGTGTTCTATTTATAGGTTACGGCGAAAGTATTTGTTTGTTAGCAGTGTCGTTGGATACAATGTAGAAAGTGGGCACTAACGACGGTAAAGTCCTACTTTGATTGAAATTGTCCGTGTAGATTCAGGGGAGATTTTAAAATATATTACGTTGGACGGACGACAAGTGATGACAATAGTTCACATCACCATTTGGGTCAGGTGAGCTGAAAATGATTATTGAAATCAACATTATATATTCGCATATTCATGTTGTGTCAATCATCATGAAAATAACAATGTCATCATATAAAATAAAAATGTGACACACGTGATAGCCACGTGCTACATACAAGATGAACCCGTATGTGTCTAATAAGGTACACAGGCGATCAAGATATGCACGTGTAGAAAAGTATGACAAGACACTTAGACTTAGTTGGTACACGCACAACAATGTCACGAGCGGGAACTGAAATTATTTAAATAAGATATGCAAGTTGCAATATGCCGGATTTAGATAAAGATAGACCCTAGGATAATCCACTTGTGAGGCCCCTCCCAATTCCCCACGTGGCCTTCACGACTGGAGAAACATGAAAGCGTGTTTAATTAATTTCAATAAAGATAAAGATGATGAGGGGTGTTTACAATTCTGCAATATTCTGAAATGGAGTGCAACTGTGTAAGGAAAATGACTGAAGGATTGTTTAGAAAGTACAGTACGTTATGACAGCATAAGCATGAAATTCCAATAACAGTGTTAAATATATTATACACCTTGACCGGAGTCCCCCTAAATGTGGAGGCCCTAGGCTTCAGCCTATCGAGCCTATAGGTAAATTCGGCACTGCCTATGCACCATTCAATGGAAATGGCGATTCCGTTTACCATACAACTAATAATCGATGTCATACATAACTACAATATTTATTTATTCAAACTTCACCTTTAATAGTGGATGGATGGTTTGCCACGAGGAATATGACAGTTGATGAATTTTGAGATCGGGACAGTTTGCCTAGCAAAAGACCACCAACGACCAATCGTAACAAATTAATCCCTCATGAGGTGTTGCTGCACGCTTTAGGAACGTAGTATCTACATACACGCGGCATTAATTAAAGTTCCGTCTTATATATCTTTATTTCTGATAACCTTTGTTAATACAATGGTATACAGATAACATATTTTAAATTACAACAATACATAATAACAAAACACCAGGCTCAAGCTAGCGAGCAATTTCTAGCGAGCATTAAGCTAGCGAGCAATAAGGCGATATGTCTCAAAACCAAAAAAATAAATAAGAGCAACATGAACTTTTAAAGATTTCTAGCGTCCAATAACAAATATATTACTGTAAATGCATAGCCAACACAATAAATCGACATCGGGGCATACAGTAATTATATCTAGAGCCCCTACCCTCTCCGTCCACACAATACAAAATAACGAAGACATAAATATTTTTCGGATGGCGAGCTTACTACTTTAAATAAACACAGAATAAAAAATCATTTACTTTAATGTTTTAAACCGGTAGATAATTTGGACAGCGTTTTGTCAAGCAATATAAAGTCATAAGATTCCGGTTCACATGAAGACATCTCATCAATCTAAAAATAGTGTAATTATAGAACATTAGAAAAATATAACAGTAAGTTTTATGAAAAAATAAACAAAATCTAAATGGAAAGGTATAAACAATGGTAGTTGCAGTTAAATATGTAAGGATTATTTGGAACCCAAATTTGGTTACATTTAGTTGTATTGGATTCCTTTATGGAGATCTTCATGAATGACCCATCAATACGGAAATTCCGGGAATGACGTTGTTATTTGTAGTTGATATTTGACGCCCTCATGTGGGCTTGAGGTGCGGAAACCCACCCATGCATTTCAATCAGTTAAAGACCCGGGCAATATCTTTGATTGAAACCCCAAGTGGGCAAGAACTTGGCCGTCCTTAATATATTGTTCTTGGGATATTTATAGAGACCCTCCGTCCATAAAAAAAAAATCAAATATCAAAGTTGATATTTGACACCCTGCTGTGGGCTTGAGGTGCAGAAACCCACCTAGGCACTTATGTCAGTTAAAGGCCCGGGCAATACATTTGACCTAAACCCCAAGTGGTCAAGAACTTTGCCGTCCTTAATATATTTTTCATGAGATTTTATAGAGACCCCCCCTCCACAAATCAAAATTCAAATATCAAAGTTGATATTTGACACCCTGCTGTGGACTTGAGGTGCAGAAACCCACCTAGGCACTTAAGTCAGTTAAAGGCCCGGGCAATACCTTTGACTTAAACCCCAAGTGGTCAAGAACTTTGCCGTCCTTAATATATTTTTCATGGGATTTTATAGAGACCCCCCCTCCACAAAGCAAAATTCAAATATCAAAGTTGATATTTGACACCCTGCTGTGGACTTGAGGTGCAGAAACCCACCTAGGCACTTAAGTCAGTTAAAGGCCCGGGCAATACCCTTGACCTAAGCCCCAAGTGGTCAAGAACTTTGCCGTCCTTAATATATTTTTCATGGGATATTTATAGAGACCCCCCTCCATAAAAAAAAAAAAATAATAATAAAGTTGAAATTTGACACCCTACTGTGGGCTTGAGGTGCAGAAACCCACCTAGGCACTTAAGTCAGTTAAAGGCCCGGGCATTACCTTTGACTTAAACTCCAAGAGGTCAAGAACTTTGCCGTCCTTAATATATTTTTTATGAGATTTTATAGAGAACCCCCCCTCCACAAAGCAAAATTCAAATATCTAAGTTGATATTTGACACCCTGCTGTGGACTTGAGGTGCAAAAACCCACCTAGGCACTTAAGTCAGTGAAAGGCCCAGTCAATATCTTTGATTTAAGCCCCAAGTGGTCAAGAACTTTGCCGTCCTTAATATATTTTTCATCGGATATTTATAGAGACCCCCTCCATAAAAAAAATAATAATAATAAAGTTGATATTTGACACCCTACTGTGGGCTTGAGGTGCAGAAACCCACCTAGGCACTAAAGTCAGTTAAAGGTCCGGGCATTACCTTTGATTTAAACCCCAAGAGGTCAAGAACTTTGCCGTCCTTAATATATTTTTCATGAGATTTTATAGAGACCCCCCCTCCACAAAGCAAAATTCAAATATCAAAGTTGATATTTGACACCCTGCTGTGGGCTTGAGGTGCAGAAACCCACCCAGGCACTTAAGTCAGTTAAAGGTCCGGGTAATACCTTTGACTTAAGCTCCAAGTGGTTAAGAACTTTGCCGTCCTTGATATATTGTTCATGGAATATTTATAGAGACCCCCCTCCATAAAAAAAAATAAAATAATAAAGTTGATATTTGACACCCTGCTGTGGGCTTGAGGTGCAGAAACCCACCCAGGCACTTAAGTCAGTTAAAGGTCCGGGCAATACCTTTGACTTAAGCTCCAAGTGGTTAAGAACTTTGCCGTCCTTGATATATTGTTCATGGAATATTTATAGAGACCCCCCTCCATAAAAAATAAATAAATAATAAAGTTGATATTTGACACCCTGCTGTGGGCTTGAGGTTCAGAAACCCACCCAGGCACTTAAGTCAGTTAAAGGCCCGGGCAATACCTTTGACTTAAACCCCAAGTGGTCAAGAACTTTGCCGTCCTTAATATATTTTTCATGGGATTTTATAGAGACCCCCCCTCCACAAAGCAAAATTCAAATATCAAAGTTGATATTTGACACCCTGCTGTGGACTTGAGGTGCAGAAACCCACCTAGGCACTTAAGTCAGTTAAAGGCCCGGGCAATACCTTTGACAGAAACCCCATGTGGTCAAGAACTTTGCCGTCCTTAATATATTTTTCATGGGATATTTATAGAGACCCCCCTCCATAAAAAAAAATAATAATAATAAAGTTGATATTTGACACCCTACTGTGGGCTTGAGGTGCAGAAACCCACCTAGGCACTTAAGTCAGTTAAAGGCCCGGGTATTACCTTTGACTTAAACACCAAGAGGTCAAGAACTTTGCCGTCCTTAATATATTTTTTATGAGATTTTATAGAGACCCCCCCCCTCCACAAAGCAAAATTCAAATATCAAAGTTGATATTTGACACCCTGCTGTGGACTTGAGGTGCAAAAACCCACCTAGGCACTTAAGTCAGTGAAAGGCCCGGGCAATATCTTTGATTTAAGCCCCAAGTGGTCAAGAACTTTGCCGTCCTTAATATATTTTTCATCGGATATCCATAAAAAAAATAATAATAATAAAGTTGATATTTGACACCCTACTGTGGGCTTGAGGTGCAGAAACCCACCTAGACACTTAAGTCAGTTAAAGGCCCGGGCATTACCTTTGATTTAAACCCCAAGAGGTGAAGAACTTTGCCGTCCTTAATATATTTTTCATGAGATTTTATAGAGACCCCCCTCCACAAAGCAAAATTCAAATATCTAAGTTGATATTTGACACCCTGCTGTGGGCTTGAGGTGCAGAAACCCACCCAGGCACTTAAGTCAGTTAAAGGTCCGGGCAATACCTTTGACTTAAGCTCCAAGTGGTTAAGAACTTTGCCGTCCTTGATATATTTTTCATGGAATATTTATAGAGACCCCCCTCTATAAAAAAAAATAAAATAATAAAGTTGATATTTGACACCCTGCTGTGGGCTTGAGGTGCAGAAACCCACCCAGGCACTTACGTCAGTTAAAGGTCCGGGCAATACCTTTGAAATAAGCTCCAAGTGGTTAAGAACTTTGCCGTCCTTGATATATTGTTCATGGAATATTTATAGAGACCCCCCTCCATAAAAAAGAATAAAATAATAAAGTTGATATTTGACACCCTGCTGTGGGCTTGAGGTGCAGAAACCCACCCAGGCACTTAAGTCAGTTAAAGGCCCGGGCAATACCTTTGACTTAAACCCCAAGTGGTCAAGAACTTTGCCGTCCTTAATATATTTTTCATGGGATTTTATAGAGACCCCCCTCCATAAAAAAAAAAAAAATAATAAAGTTGATATTTGACACCCTGCTGTGGGCTTGAGGTGCAGAAACCCACCCAGGCACTTAAGTCAGTTAAAGGTCCGGGCAATACCTTTGACCTAAGCTCCAAGTGGTTAAGAACTTTGCCGTCCTTGATATATTGTTCATGGAATATTTATAGAGACCCCCCTCCATAAAAAAAAAAATAATAATAAAGTTGATATTTGACACCCTACTGTGGGCTTGAGGTGCAGAAACCCACCTAGGCACTTAAGTCAGTTAAAGGCCCGGGTATTACCTTTGACTTAAACCCCAAGAGGTCAAGAACTTTGCCGTCCTTAATATATTTTTTATGAGATTTTATAGAGACCCCCCCTCCTTCCTCAAAGCAAAATTCAAATATCAAAGTTGATATTTGACACCCTGCTGTGGACTTGAGGTGCAAAAACCCACCTAGGCACTTAAGTCAGTGAAAGGCCCGGGCAATATCTTTGATTTAAGCCCCAAGTGGTCAAGAACTTTGCCGTCCTTAATATATTTTTCATCGGATATCCATAAAAAAAATAATAATAATAAAGTTGATATTTGACACCCTACTGTGGGCTTGAGGTGCAGAAACCCACCTAGGCACTTAAGTCAGTTAAAGGCCCGGGCATTACCTTTGATTTAAACCCCAAGAGGTGAAGAACTTTGCCGTCCTTAATATATTTTTCATGAGATTTTATAGAGACCCCCCTCCACAAAGCAAAATTCAAATATCTAAGTTGATATTTGACACCCTGCTGTGGGCTTGAGGTGCAGAAACCCACCCAGGCACTTAAGTCAGTTAAAGGTCCGGGCAATACCTTTGACTTAAGCTCCAAATGGTTAAGAACTTTGCCGTCCTTGATATATTTTTCATGGAATATTTATAGAGACCCCCCCTCCATAAAAAAAAATAAAATAATAAAGTTGATATTTGACACCCTGCTGTGGGCTTGAGGTGCAGAAACCCACCCAGGCACTTAAGTCAGTTAAAGGCCGGGGCAATACCTTTGACTTAAACCCCAAGTGGTCAAGAACTTTGCCGTCCTTAATATATTTTTTATGAGATTTTATAGAGACCCCCCCCCCTCCTCAAAGCAAAATTCAAATATCAAAGTTGATATTTGACACCCTGCTGTGGACTTGAGGTGCAAAAACCCACCTAGGCACTTAAGTCAGTGAAAGGCCCGGGCAATATCTTTGATTTAAGCCCCAAGTGGTCAAGAACTTTGCCGTCCTTAATATATTTTTCATCGGATATCCATAAAAAAAAAAAATAATAATAAAGTTGATATTTGACACCCTACTGTGGGCTTGAGGTGCAGAAACCCACCTAGACACTTAAGTCAGTTAAAGGCCCCGGCATTACCTTTGATTTAAACCCCAAGAGGTGAAGAACTTTGCCGTCCTTGATATATTTTTCATGGAATATTTATAGAGACCCCCCTCCATAAAAAAAAATAAAATAATAAAGTTGATATTTGACACCCTACTGTGGGCTTGAGGTGCAGAAACCCACCTAGGCACTTAAGTCAGTTAAAGGCCCGGGCAAAACCTTTGACCTAAACCCCAAATGGTCAAGAACTTTGTCGTCCTTAATATATTTTTCATGGGATATTTATAGAGACCCCCCTCCATAAAAAAAAATAATAATAATAAAGTTGATATTTGACACCCTACTGTGGGCTTGAGGTGCAGAAACCGACCAAGGCACTTAAATCAGTTAAAGGCCCGGGCATTACCTTTGAATTAAACCCCAAGAGGTCAAGAACTTTGCCGTCCTTAATATATATTTTATGAGATTTTATAGAGACCCCCTCCCTCCACAAAGCAAAATTCAAATATCAAAGTTGATATTTGACACCCTGCTGTGGACTTGAGGTGTAAAAACCCACCTAGGCACTTAAGTCAGTGAAAGGCCCGGGAAATATCTTTGATTTAAGCCCCAAGTGGTCAAGAACTTTGCCGTCCTTAATATATTTTTCATGAGATTTTATAGAGACCCCCTCCCTCCACAAAGCAAAATTCAAATATCAAAGTTGATATTTGACACCCTGCTGTGGACTTGAGGTGCAAAAACCCACCTAGGCACTTAAGTCAGTGAAAGGCCTGGGCAATATCTTTGATTTAAGCTCCAGTGGTTAAGAACTTTGCCGTCCTTGATATATTTTTCATGGAATATTTATAGAGACCCCCCTCCATAAAATAAAATAAAATAATAAAGTTGATATTTGACACCCTGCTGTAGGCTTGAGGTGCAGAAACCCACCCAGGCACTTAAGTCAGTTAAAGGCCCGGGCAATACCTTTGACTTAAACCCCAAGTGGTCAAGAACTTTGCCGTCCTTAATATATTTTTCATGGGATTTTATAGAGACCCCCCCCTCCACAAAGCAAAATTCAAATATCAAAGTTGATATTTGACACCCTGCTGTGGACTTGAGGTGCAGAAACCCACCTAGGTACTTAAGTCAGTTAAAGACCCGGGCAATACCTTTGATAGAAACCCCATGTGGTCAAGAACTTTGCCGTCCTTAATATATTTTTCATGGGATATATATAGAGACCCCCCTCCATAAAAAAAAAATGATAATAATAAAGTTGATATTTGACACCCTACTGTGGGCTTGAGGTGCAGAAACCCACCTAGGCACTTAAGTCAGTTAAAGGCCTGGGCAAAACCTTTGACCTAAATCCCAAGTGGTCAAGAACTTTGCCGTCCTTAATATATTTTTCATGGGATATTTATAGAGACCCCCTTCCATAAAAAAAATAATAATAGTAAAGTTGATATTTGACACCCTACTGTGGGCTTGAGGTGCAAAAACCCACCTAGGCACTTAAGTCAGTGAAAGGCCCGGGCAATATCTTTGAATTAAGCCCCAAGTGGTCAAGAACTTTGCCGTCCTTAATATATTTTTCATGAGATTTTATAGAGACCCCCCTCCACAAAGCAAAATTCAAATATCAAAGTTGATATTTGACACCCTGCTCTGGGCTTGAGGTGGAGAAACCCACCTAGGCACTTAAGTCAGTGAAAGGCCCGGGCATTACCTTTGATTTAAACCCCAAGAGGCCAAGAACTTTGCCGTCCTTAATATATTTTTCATGAGATTTTATAGATACCCCCCCTCCACAAAGCAAAATTCAAATATCAAAGTTGATATTTGACACCCTGCTGTGGGATTGAGGTACAGAAACCCACCCAGGCACTTAAGTCAGTTAAAGGTCCGGGCAATACCTTTGACTTAAGCTCCAAGTGGTCAAGAACTTTGCCGTCCTTAATATATTTTTCATGAGATTTTATAGAGACCCCCCCTCTACAAAGCAAAATTCAAATATCAAAGTTGATATTTGACACCCTGCTGTGGACTTGAGGTGCAGAAACCCACCTAGGCACTTATGTCAGTGAAAGACCCTGGCAATACCTTTGATAGAAATCCCAAGTGGTCAAGAACTTTGCCGTCCGTAATATATTTTTCATGGGATATTTATAGAGACCCCCCTCCATAGAAAAAAATAAAATATCAAAGTTGATATTTGACACCCTGCTGTGGGCTTGAGGTGCAAAAAACCCACCCAGGCACTTAAGTCAGTTAAAGGCCCGGGAAATACCTTTGATTGAAACCCCAAGTGGGCAAGAACTTTGCCGTCCTTAATATATTTTTCATGGGATATTTATAGAGAACCCCCCTCCCTCCATAATTGTTTGTTTAAATATCAAAGTTGATATTTGACACCCTACTGTGAGCTTAAGGTGCAGAAACCCACCCAGGCACTTCAGTCAGTTAAAGGCCTTGGCTATATCTTTGAGTTAAACCCCAAGTGGGAAAGAACTATGCCGTTCTTCGATATTTGTTCATGGGTTATCCATAGGGTCCCCCAAGTCCAAATATCAAAGTAGTGTATCGGGACAGCTCAAGGAATATTTCGGGGGGAGCAAAGAGGAGCGTGCAATTGCGTATGCGTTACTGGAAGTGACGTCACCGGAAGCGGCCCTGACCGTAAATGACGTCACATGAAGTCATGTGACCGGAAGTGACGTCATAATCGGAAGTATGTTCTGCACATGTCCGGAAGGGCATTCCCGCGCTTTTTTCTTACCATAGCAGTAGTACGAAATGTACAATTGTGCATGACCGGAAGTAGCTTGGCTAATGGATGTGGCATGAACGGAAGTCACGTGACCGGAAGTGACGTCAATTTCCCGCGCTTTGTTCTTACTATAGTATTAATATAAAATGTATCATTGCGCATGACCGGAAGTAGTATGGCTACCGGATTTGACGTGACGTCACAGGTGGTGACGTCATAAAACCGAAAGTGGATGATTCCCCTTGGGGTGTGTTCTGATTTGTTCAAGGTGTTGTGTAGTACTCCAATGGTGTTTTCTATCACGTCTGCGTTCTCACTGTGGTATTTCTACTAATTAACCTAAGAGTCAAATGAATGAAATGGTACATTTGATCCCATAAGTCACCCAGTAGAAGGTCACTCTGCATTTATCCAGGCTTGTGACTGGCTCTATATAGAGGTTGCATTAACCTTCTTTTTTTTCTTCTTTATTTTACTCTTTTTTTTTTTTTTTTTTTTTTTTCATAGCACATGTTTAACAAGTAACAACGCAAATCTCTGCACAATACCCGTCGCTTCCACGGCATTTTCTAAGAGCCTGGTGACGTCTGTCATGCTATGTCCTGCACATCGATGAATGAGTTACAAAATGCAATGAAATCCGCACACGGTAGATCCTTCTTCTTGTACTCGAACGGAATTGTAAGTCCAATGAAGGCAATGTTTGTTCATGAAATTGACATAAGCGGATTCGTGCGGTGGACGTCCGGTTGGATCGTAGTATTCCACTCGTGAGTTGGCGTCGATGTATATAGCGATCCAGTGTTGTTCCATTGGATTGTCTGGATCCGTATTTCCCACAAGGGCCGAAGGTACGTTTAATAATCTGTGTAATCTGTTTCTGGCATAGACCCCATTAAACACAGGTCTGCAGTGGGGATGTTTTTTCAATAGAGTGTTAATCTCTAGCCTTTATCATTATGCAATGTAGTCAAACAAGACTTGTCTGTTTCTACCGATTTCGATCACGTTGTCAAATTCTACATACAGCACGATGTTGATGGTCCCTGCCAGAGCTTCGTCGAAATGAATCTCCACACGTAAATTGCCCTATCCAGAGTCATATCGAATCCAAATAAGGTGTTTCCTTTAGCGTATTCATATCTGGAGATGGTATTTCCTTCGTCTTCATGCATCTTTCCCGTACTGGCATATAGTGCCATATAACTGCGAATATAACCTGCGTTTTCAAAGTTGGGTTGTAACGGTTTGGCGGGAATCTGTCGTCCGTCCACGTTCAGTGCCACAAAATTGATCTTGTAGTGTTTAAAATCGAAAGGGAGTTTCGTAATAGTCCCATTTAAGGTATCACTGTCCACGCAACCAATCACCAGTCTTTTCGGCAACTGTCCCAAAAACATGCTGTCCTGGACGTAATTCATGTTGCCACGGGGAACCGTATCCACTTTGACTTCTACACGTCGAATGGGGTATTTACAGCTGGTCTTTTCCAAAGCTTTGACGTGACCCATTCTTACGGCAGGACTTAACTGTACATTTCTCACAAATAGAGCGAGATCCTTGATTATGATCTTATAGTTGTCGGCATCGGCCATTAGAGCGAACACGTCTCGACTTCGTCGTAATTTGATTTTCAGATCGACGTGATTCAGTAAATATTTCTCTTGACAAAATAAATCCAAGTGTAGTTTTCCCATCATCTGTACAGACTTGCTTTGGGCCGTCAATGTTTTCCGGGACGTGAATCCTTTGCTATCGGTTGTTCTCTTATCCTGATGGCCCGATGTATCCATGTACCACATGACTCCCGTTAATTGAGATTCTTTGGCAGCTGGGCAATAGCTGAGTAATATTTCTATGTAAGCTCTGTAAGGGTACAAGCTGGTCGGTGGTGAAACCAGATTTTCGTTGAGGCTAACACTGACATCACTAAAGAGGGAATGCATCCATAAGTTGACAGATCCAACGTCCTCTCCGCCATCCAATGCAGTATCGTCGTCATCCATGATCTGTGCTTCCACAAACGGGTAAGTATTAGCCAAGTCGATGTAGTCGTCCCACGCCCCACTGACGGGAAATTCGTAAGGTCCTTGATCCATCAGAGCCGATGTCAATCCTTTCTGCTCCCAATACCCATAAGCCACACTGGTCTGTGTAGGTGGAACTTCAAATACATCCAGTTCTGATTTCGTGCATTCGCATGATTTGGGATGTACAAGTGCCATTCTTATCCGAAATGTCATTCGAAGTGTTCCGTTGCTTGGTCTGCCGACGTCTGGTCTTTTTTCGCTTGGCAGGTCCTTTTAGAACTCGTTGTCCTGGGGGTCCTACCGTGTCCATAGCCTTCTGGAGTAAGTTTTCTCCTGTTGATTTCAATCGTGATGTTGCTGCCTGTTTGATATTTATTCCTTGTAGGACATCTCCGGCAATATTTAATCCCGTTTTTAAAGCCTCGCGTTCTAGGGTCTTTGTTCCCTTTTTCAACAAAGGCATGGCTGCTTTAAAGAGTCCTCCAAAGATACTGCCAAGTCCATGTCCTCTTTGATATCGTCTTCCCGCAAATACCGGATATCCTTGTCCTGCTTGGTGTATGTAATAATCGTGGTAAGCTTTCGTATCGTAACGATGAGTTGGTTTCATTCTAGAGAGAATTCTTTTCGTTTTCTACAGTGAAGTGTCAACACCACTCGTCCTCTTTCGAATGGCACAATAGAGCCCGTGTCGTCCCTTAGATATATTTCCACGGTCTGAAATCGTTTTTGTAACAGGGGACAGTACTGTATCGGATCACACACTCGGGTGATCATTTCTCCGTCTCTTCCTTCCACCGGTACGATTCTCAATAACGGTACTTGGGCATCTCCCACCATTCTCGATTCCACCAAGGGACAATACACGTACAGAGAATTTAATCCTTTCTTGACGTCCACTACCCAATCTGAAACATACCCCCCCCCCCCCCCCCCCCCCGATTTTCCATGCTCTGTCCAGATCCGTTATTTTCGGCAAGTTCGTCGTGTAATGAGTCAACGTATTGTTCGGACAGTAATTCATGGAACTGTTACTAGGCAGAGTCAGGTAAAACATGCTTCGTATTGATCGTGGGGTTAGGTAACAGGTATCCCAGACAACTGCTCAACAAGGCCGTCCACAAGGTAATGTTCTCCGATTTGACCGTTAAGTTGTAAATGCTGACTACGATAACCGTGTACAGAATGAGTACCTGACACAAAAATACGACCTCCGAACGTGGAGTCTTCTTTCCACAAGTCACACAAGACGATACACTGTCCGTGTCACTCGGTGCCATTCGCAAGACTGACACTTCAAGTAGGTGTTGTGTGCTTTTGTAGATCCTGTTTAAGGATCCAGCTGCTGAAGGACTCTGGATATCCGAGCCACTTGACTAAATACTGAACTCTTTGTCCCATTTTTCTCTTTTTAAAAATGGGTTCAATCTTGTATACGTCGTCTGTCTTAATGACTTTCTGTAATTCTTCGACATAGAATGTTCCTTCCAGAATTTCACCGTAGTCGTCTTTGACTAAGTATACCGGGGGTCTGGTTTCGATGCATTTCACTACCGCCGCCCAGATTTGAAAATGACCTGAAACGCATATTTTAAAGTCTCCCCCGTCTTGTCTGTCAATGGAACGACCCAAGCATATCGGGATAACACGTCTATACATGTCAACAAGTACTTGAATCCTTTGTTGTAAGAAGACAATTTTACGAGATCCACTAAATCCGCCTGCCACTGGTGGTCAATTCTATAGACTACAACGCGTCTCCTGGGAAATCGTCGTCTAGTTGGTTTATGCAAAGTGTGCGTGTCCTGAGACTGTAACCATTCTCTGACTTGTTTCTTCGTATAACCTTTCGGCTTGAATTTATTCAATCCTCCATAACTGACGGGAGCTAAATGGTTGTAATAGGTCGATTCCATGTTTACAACTTCGTGGTCTCAACCTCCATTTTAAAAGACGACCCAGTTCTGGACTTCTTTCCTTCTGTTTCGTTGTGTTTTTGGGGAGTACGGTCTAATAGGGGATGGACTCTGTTGTCGTTTGCGAGATCTCGGTGTTTTTTGGTCTGAGTGATGTATCTCCAGCGGTCCTCGTGACCAATCAAATCTTGTGAAACATTTGCTTCTGGTAAGGCTTCTCCAAATGGTTCCCATCCTTGTGGGTTGAAATATTTCTTTTTTGCTCAGTACGTCGTTGACTAAATCCACCACGTTGCTTCCTTAAACGGTTTCTCCCTTGTATTTCAGTTCCCCTTTCTCGTTCCAGCTAATGTCGGGACTGCTCTTCATTTATTTCAACAAGAGTTGTACCTTGGCTTTCATTGTTTTTGGTACGCTTTCCAAAATTTCGTTGTCGATGAGGTCCTGTTTCACGGGTTCAGGTGCGACTGCCACGGGTCTGGATCTGTAATCGTCGTAGACGTTCAAATATCGAGTGAACGATTGGTCGTACAGCTTTAGACGTTTGTCTGCCGACAGGTCTTTTCTTTCTAGTATGGTTTGCATCTTCTTATCCAAGGTGTCTATGACTTTCACGCGTTCTTCCACTGGAGGTTTTGGGCGCTCTTGAGTCTGTGGTATCTATTTATTAAGGTTAGTTCCTTCATTTAAATAATGTAGAGAGCAACGGTGCTACTACAGATGCAATCGGTGCTAGTAGGGATCCCAAAAATCCACCTTTCTGTAAGATCGCTTTCTTCTGTTTGAGAGAGAACGACTTTTTCGTCAGTGCTCTCAATCCGGCCTTATTTCTCTTGGGTTTTTCCTTCTCCAGTTTAGTTAACGGGACGTTGCCTCTTAAAATATTATCGGCACACTCACACAGACTGCCATCCGCTTTTGTTATGATGTGTTTACGAATACACGGTTTCGTCTTTTGTAAATATAATATATCACTGCCGTGCATTTTCAAGCCCTGAGAGACCATGTTATTCCCTCAGAGTCTCATGCAAGAGTGACAAGAAACGGGATGTAACATCCTTTTTATGACTCGACATACGGTTTCTGTTCTTCACCGGGAAAGATGAAGGTTCTTAATCTCAGGATATCCGGCGTGTTTTGTTTCATATCGATCACCATGTAGCCATGAGGTCTGGCTTTAGCTCGGGCAAAAGCTTCCAGGAAAAATTCCGTTCTCCTGGGATACATTTGGTGTGCTAGCGCCATGATCTGCGATACGTCTGTCAGGATTTGGAATAGAACCATGTAATGGGCATTGAGATTTATGGTTCTATGGTGAAACAGATTCTGAACGATGTACATGACGCTGATATTTCTGTGGTGACTCTTTTTCGTAAACAGTGAAGCCACCCTTTGATCCGTTTCGTCCATGAGATCGTCCAAAATGATCAAATGTTTTTCTCTTGGATCTAAATCATCCAGATCCGGTAAACCTTGTTGAAATTCTACCCCTTTTACGGTTCCATGCAACGTCTGATATTCACCATAACACCTTTAAGATCAGATCTGGCTTGGGAGTCATCATGTGTTTGATATTGTGAACGAACCATCGGACAAACATCGATTGTCCACTGCCTGTAGGTCCGGCAATCACACTGGTAAACGGATGTACCCATGGCATGAAATGATCGGGATCGTATCCGTCTGGAACCCCAAAAAAAACGGATTATTGTTTTTCAATATATAATAGGGTTCTCCTTCATTACTCGACGGCACATATCCATCTGTCAGTGGAGGCGGCGGCGGTGTATATCCCTCTATCAGCGGCGGCGGCTGCGCATAGCCCTCGGTCAGCGGCTCTTAGGTTATTTAGTAGAGATACCACAGTGAGAACGCGAACGTGATAGAAAATACCATTGGAGTACCACACAACACTTCGAACAATTAAGATCACACCCCAAGGGTAATCACCCACTTTCGGTCTTATGGCGTTAATTCCTGTGACGTCACTTCCGGTATCCATGCTACTTACGGTCATATGCAATGGTACATTTTGCACTACTACTTTTGTAAGAAAAAAAGCGCGGGAATACGCAAGACATACTTCCGGTTATGTTGTACCTTCCGGTCACGTGACTTCATGTGACGTTATTTCCGGTCAGGACCGCTTCCGGTGACGTCACTTCCAGTAACCCATGCGTAATGGCCTGCTCCCTTTTGCTCCCCCCGATATATGCCTTCAGCTGTCCCGAAATACTACTTTGATATTTGGATTTGGGGGGTGGTCCCTATAAATAACTCATGAAAAAATATCGAAGGACGGCAAAGTTCTTGTCCACTTGGTGCTTCAATCAAAGGTATTGGCCGAGTCTTTAACTGACTTAAGTGCCTGGTGGGTTTCTGCACCTCAAGCCCACAGCAGAGTATCAAATATCAACTTTGATATTTGAAAAACAATTTATGCAGGGGGTCTCTATAAATATTCCATGAAAAATATATTAAGGACGGCAAAGTTCTTGACCACTTGGAGTTTCAATCAAAGGTATTGCCCGGGCCTTTCACTGACTTAAGTGCCTAGGTGGGTTTCTGCACCTCAAGCCCAGAGTAATGTGTCAAAAATCAACTTTATTATTATTATTTTTTTTATGGAGGGGTGTCTCTATAAATATCCGATGAAAAATATATTAAGGACGGCAAGTTCTTGACCACTTGGGGTTTAAATCAAAGGTATTGCCCGGGCCTTTAACTGACTTAAGTGCCTAGGTGGGTTTCTGCACCTCAAGCCCACAGTAGGGTGTCAAATATCAACTTTATTATTATCATTTTTTTTTTATGGAGGGGGTCTCTATAAATATTCCATGAAAAATATATCAAGGACGGCAAAGTTCTTGACCACTTGGAACTTACGTCAAAGGTATTGCCCGGGCCTTTAGCTGACTTAAGTGCCTGGATGGGTTTCTGCACCTCAAGCCCACAACAGGGTGTCAAATATCAACTTTGATATTTTTTTTTTTTTTTTATGGAGGGGGGTCTCTATAAATATCCGATGAAAAATATATTAAGGACGGCAAAGTTCTTTCCCACTTGGGGCTTATGTCAAAGGTATTGCCCGGGCCTTTCACTGACTTAAGTGCCTAGGTGGGTTTCTGCACCTCAAGCCCACAGTAGGGTGTCAAATATCAACTTTATTATTGTTATTTTTTTTATGGAGGGAGGTCTCTATGAATATTCCATGAAAAATATATCAAGGACGGCAAAGTACTTGTCCACTTGATGCTTCAATCAAAGGTATTGGCCGAGCCTTTAACTGACTTAAGTGCCTGGGTGGGTTTCTGCACCTCAAGCCCACAGCAGAGAATCAAATATCAACTTTGATATTTGAAAAACAATTTATGCAGGGGGGTCTCTATATATATTCCATGAAAAATATATTAAGGACGGCAAAGATCTTGCCCACTTGGGGTTACAATCAAAGGTATTGCCCGGGACTTTCACTGACTTAAGTGCCTAGGTGGGTTTCTCCACCTCAAGCCCACAGTAGGGTGTCAAATATCAACTTTATTATTATTATTTTTTATGGAGGGGGGTCTCTATAAATATACCATGAAAAATATATTAAGGACGGCAACGTTCTTGACCACTTGGGGTTTCCATCAACGGTATTGACCGGGCCCTTAACTGACTTAAGTGCCTACGTGGGTTTCTGCACCTCAAGTCCATAGCAGGGTGTCAAATATCAACTTTTATATTTGAATTTTGCTTTGTGGAGGGGGGCCTCTATAACATCTCATGAACAATATATTAAGGACGGCAAAGTTCTTGACCTCTTGGGGTTTAAATCAAAGGTAATGCCCGGGCCTTTTAACTGACTTAAGTGCCTAGGTGGGTTTCTGCACCTCAAGCCCACAGTAGGGTGTCAAATATCAACTTTATTATTATTTTTTTTTATGGAGGGGGGGTCTCTATAAATATCCCATGACAAATATATTAAGGACGGCAAAGTTCTTGACCACTTGGGGTTTCCATCAAAGGTATTGCCCGGGCCCTTAACTGACTTAAGTGCCTACGTGGGTTTCTGCACCTCAAGTCCATAGCAGGGTGTCAAATATCAACTTTTATATTTGAATTTTGCTTTGTGGAGGGGGGTTTCTATAACATCTCATGAACAATATATTAAGGACAGCAAAGTTCTTGACCACTTGGGGTTTCTATCAAAGGTATTGCCCGGGCCTTTAACTGATTTAAGTGCCTGGGTGGGTTTCTGCACCTCAAGCCCACAGCAGGGTTTCAAATATCAACTTTATTATTTTATTTATTTTTTTATGGAGGGGGGGTCTCTATAAATATTCCATGAAATATATATCAAGGACGGCAAAGTTCTTAATCACTTGGAGTTTAAGTCAAAGGTATTGCCCGGGCCTTTAACTGACTTAAGTGCCTGGGTGGGTTTCTGCACCTCAAGCCCACAGCAGGGTGTCAAATATCAACTTTATTATTTTATTTATTTTTTTATGGAGGGGGGTCTCTATAAATATTCCATGAAATATATATCAAGGACGGCAAAGTTCTTAATCACTTGGAGTTTAAGTCAAAGGTATTGCCCGGGCCTTTAACTGACTTAAGTGCCTGGGTGGGTTTCTGCACCTCAAGCCCACAACAGGGTGTCAAATATCAACTTTCACATTTTATTTTTTTCTATGGAGGGGGGGGTCTCTATGAATATCCCATGAAAAATATATTAAGGACGGCAAAGTTCTTGACCACTTGTGGTTTCTATCAAAGGTATTGCCAGGACCTTTCACTGACTTAATTGCCTAGGTGGGTTTCTGCACCTCAAGTCCACAGCAGGGTGTCAAATATCAACTTTGATATTTGAATTTTGCTTTGTGGAGGGGGGTCTCTATAAAATCTCATGAAAAATATATTAAGGACGGCAAAGTTCTTGATCACTTGGGGTTTCTATCAAAGGTATTGCCCGGGCCTTTCACTGACATAAGTGCCTAGGTGGGTTTCTGCACCTCAAGTCCACAGCAGGGTGTCAAATATCAACTTTGATATTTGAATTTTGCTTTGTGGAGGGGGGTCTCTATGAAATCTCATGAAAAATATATTAAGGACGGCAAAGTTCTTGACCACTTGGGGTTTAAATCAAAGGTATTGCCCGGGCCTTTAACTGACTTAAGTGCCTAGGTGAGTTTCTGCACCTCAAGCCCACAGTAGGGTGTCAAATATCAACTTTATTATTATTATCTTTTTTATGGAGGGGGGGTCTCTATAAATATCCGATGAAAAATATATTAAGGACGCCAAATTCTTTTCCACTTGGGGTTTATGTCAAAGGTATTGCCCGGGCCTTTAACTAACTTAAGTGCCTAGGTGGGTTTCTGCACCTCAAGCCCACAGTAGGGTGTCAAATATCAACTTTATTATTATTATTTTTTTTTATGGTGGGGGGTCTCTATAAATATCCCATGAAAAATATATTAAGGACGGCAAAGTTCTTGACCACTTGGAGTTTAAATCAAAGGTATTGCCCGGGCCTTTAACTGACTTAAGTGCCTGGGTGGGTTTCTGCACCTCAAGCCCACAGCAGGGTTTCAAATATCAACTTTATTATTTTATTTATTTTTTTATGGAGGGGGGGTCTCTATAAATATTCCATGAAATATATATCAAGGACGGCAAAGTTCTTAATCACTTGGAGTTTAAGTCAAAGGTATTGCCCGGGCCTTTAACTGACTTAAGTGCCTGGGTGGGTTTCTGCACCTCAAGCCCACAGCAGGGTGTCAAATATCAACTTTATTATTTTATTTATTTTTTTATGGAGGGGGGTCTCTATAAATATTCCATGAAATATATATCAAGGACGGCAAAGTTCTTAATCACTTGGATTTTAAGTCAAAGGTATTGCCCGGGCCTTTAACTGACTTAAGTGCCTGGGTGGGTTTCTGCACCTCAAGCCCACAACAGGGTGTCAAATATCAACTTTCACATTTTATTTTTTTCTATGGAGGGGGGGTCTCTATGAATATCCCATGAAAAATATATTAAGGACGGCAAAGTTCTTGACCACTTGTGGTTTCTATCTAAGGTATTGCCCGGACCTTTCACTGACTTAAGTGCCTAGGTGGGTTTCTGCACCTCAAGTCCACAGCAGGGTGTCAAATATCAACTTTGATATTTGAATTTTGCTTTGTGTAGGGGGGTCTCTATAAAATCTCATGAAAAATATATTAAGGACGGCAAAGTTCTTGATCACTTGGGGTTTCTATCAAAGGTATTGCCCGGGCCTTTCACTGACATAAGTGCCTAGGTGGGTTTCTGCACCTCAAGTCCACAGCAGGGTGTCAAATATCAACTTTGATATTTGAATTTTGCTTTGTGGAGGGGGGTCTCTATGAAATCTCATGAAAAATATATTAAGGACGGCAAAGTTCTTGACCACTTGGGGTTTAAATCAAAGGTATTGCCCGGGCCTTTAACTGACTTAAGTGCCTAGGTGGGTTTCTGCACCTCAAGCCCACAGTAGGGTGTCAAATATCAACTTTATTATTATTATCTTTTTTATGGAGGGGGGGTCTCTATAAATATCCGATGAAAAATATATTAAGGACGCCAAATTCTTTTCCACTTGGGGTTTATGTCAAAGGTATTGCCCGGGCCTTTAACTAACTTAAGTGCCTAGGTGGGTTTCTGCACCTCAAGCCCACAGTAGGGTGTCAAATATCAACTTTATTATTATTATTTTTTTTTATGGAGGGGGGTCTCTATAAATATCCCATGAAAAATATATTAAGGACGGCAAAGTTCTTGACCACTTGGGGTTTAAATCAAAGGTATTGCCCGGGCCTTTAACTGACTTAAGTGCCTAGGTGGGTTTCTGCACCTCAAGCCCACAGTAGGATGTCAAATATCAACTTTATTATTTGAATTTTGCTTTGTGGAGTGGGGGGTCTCTATAAAATCTCATGAAAAATATATTAAGGACGGCACAGTTCTTGACCTCTTGGGGTTTATGTCAAAGGTAATGCCCGGGCCTTTAACTGACATAAGTGCCAAGGTGGGTTTCTGCACCTCAAGCCCACAGTAGGGTGTCAAATATCAACTTTATTATTATTTTTTTTTTTATGGAGGGGGGCCTCTATAAATATCCCATGAAAAATATATTAAGGACGCAAAGTTCTTGACCACTTGGGGTTTAAATCAAAGGTATTGCCCGGGCCTTTAACTGACTTAAGTGCCTAGGTGGGTTTCTGCACCTCAAGCCCACAGTAGGATGTCAAATATCAACTTTGATATTTGAATTTTGCTTGTGGAGGGGGGGGGGTCTCTATAAAATCTCATGAAAAATATATTAAGGACGGCAAAGTTCTTGACCACTTGGGGTTTCTATCAAAGGTATTGCCCGGGCCTTTAAATGACTTAAGTACTTAAGTGGGTTTCTGCACCTCAAGTCCACAGCAGGGTGTCAAATATCAACTTTGATAATTAAATTTTGCTATGTGGAGGGGGGGTCTCTATAAAATCTCATTAAAAATATATTAAGGATGCAAAGTTCTTGACCTCTTGGGGTTTATATCAAAGGTCATGCCCGGGCCTTTAACTGACTTGAGTGCCTAGGTGGGTTTCTGCACCTCAAGCCCACAGTAGGGTGTCAAATATCAACTTTATTATTTTTTTTTTTTTATGGAGCGGGGGGTCTCTATAAATATCCCATGAAAAATATATTAAGGACGGCAAAGTTCTTGACCACTTGGGGTTTAAATCAAAGGTATTGTCCGGGTCTTTAACTGACTTAAGTGCCTAGGTGGGTTTCTGCACCTCAAGCCCACAGTAGGATGTCAAATATCAACTTTGATATTTGAATTTTGCTTGTGGAGGGGGGTCTCTATAAAATCTCATGAAAAATATGTTAAGGACGGCAAAGTTCTTGACCACTTGGGGATTAAGTCAAAGGTATTGCCCGGGCCTTTAACTGACATAAGTGCCTAGGTGGGTTTCTGCACCTCAAGCCCACAGCAGGGTGTCAAATATCAACTTTGATATTTTATTTTTTTTTTATGGAGGGGGGTCTCCATAAATATCCCATGAAAAATATATTAAGGACGGCAAAGTTCTTGACCACTTGGGGTGTAAGTCAAAGGTATTTCCCGGGCCTTTAACTGACTTAAGTGCCTAGGTGGGTTTCTGCACCTCAAGCCCACAGCAGGGTGTCAAATATCAACTTTATTTTTTTTTTTTTTTATGGAGGGGGAGTCTCTATAAATATCCCATGAAAAATATATTAAAGACGGCAAAGTTCTTGACCACTTGGGGATTAAGTCAAAGGTATTGCCCGGGCCTTTAACTGACATAAGTGCCTAGGTGGGTTTCTGCACCTCAAGCCCACAGCAGGGTGTCAAATATCAACTTTGATATTTTATTTTCTTTATGGAGGGGGGTCTCTATAAATATCCCATGAAAAATATATTAAGGACGGCAAAGTTCTTGACCACTTGGGGTTTAAGTCAAAGGTATTGCCCGCACCTTTAACTGACTTAAGTGCCTAGGTGGGTTTCTGCACCTCAAGCCCACAGTAGGGTGTCAAATATCAACTGTATTATTATTATCTTTTTTATGGAGGGGGGGGGGTCTCTATAAATATCCGATGAAAAATATATTAAGGACGCCAAGTTCTTGACCACTTGGAGTTTCTATCAAAGGTATTGCCCGGGCCTTTAACTGACTTAAGTGCCTAGGTGGGTTTCTGCACCTCAAGCCCACAGTAGGGTGTCAAATATCAAATTTGATATATTTTTTTTTTTTATGGAGGGGGGTCTCTATAAATATCCGATGAAAAATATATTAAGGACGGCAAAGTTCTTGACCACTTGGGGTTTAAGTCAAAGGTATTGCCCGGGCTTTTAACAGACTTAAGTGCCTAGGTGGGTTTCTGTACCTCAAGCCCACAGTAGGGTGTCAAATATCAACTTTATTATTTGAATTTTGCTTTGTCGAGGGGGGTCTCTATAAAATCTCATGAAAAATATATTAAGGAGGGCAAAGTTCTTGACCTCTTGGGGTTTATTTCAAAGGTAATGCCCGGGCCTTTAACTGACATAAGTGCCTAGGTGGGTTTCTGCACCTCAAGCCCACAGTAGGGTGTCAAATATCAACTTTATTATTTATTTTTTTTTATGGAGCGGGGGGTCTCTATAAATATCCCATGAAAAATATATTAAGGACGGCAAAGTTCTTGACCACTTGGGGTTTAAATCAAAGGTATTGTCCGGGTCTTTAACTGACTTAAGTGCCTAGGTGGGTTTCTGCACCTCAAGCCCACAGTAGGATGTCAAATATCAACTTTGATATTTGAATTTTGCTTTGTGGAGGGGGGTCTCTATAAAATCTCATGAAAAATATGTTAAGGACGGCAAAGTTCTTGACCACTTGGGGATTAAGTCAAAGGTATTGCCCGGGCCTTTAACTGACTTAAGTGCCTAGGTGGGTTTCTGCACCTCAAGCCCACAGCAGGGTGTCAAATATCAACTTTGATATTTTATTTTTTTTTTATGGAGGGGGGTCTCCATAAATATCCCATGAAAAATATATTAAGGACGGCAAAGTTCTTGACCACTTGGGGTGTAAGTCAAAGGTATTTCCCGGGCCTTTAACTGACTTAAGAGCCTAGGTGGGTTTCTGCACCTCAAGCCCACAGCAGGGTGTCAAATATCAACTTTATTTTTTTTTTTTTTTATGGAGGAGGAGTCTCTATAAATATCCCATGAAAAATATATTAAAGACGGCAAAGTTCTTGACCACTTGGGGATTAAGTCAAAGGTATTGCCCGGGCCTTTAACTGACATAAGTGCCTAGGTGGGTTTCTGCACCTCAAGCCCACAGCAGGGTGTCAAATATCAACTTTGATATTTTATTTTCTTTATGGAGGGGGGTCTCTATAAATATCCCATGAAAAATATATTAAGGACGGCAAAGTTCTTGACCACTTGGGGTTTAGGTCAAAGGTATTGCCCGCACCTTTAACTGACTTAAGTGCCTAGGTGGGTTTCTGCACCTCAAGCCCACAGTAGGGTGTCAAATATCAACTGTATTATTATTATCTTTTTTATGGGGGGGGGGTCTCTATAAATATCCGATGAAAAATATATTAAGGACGCCAAGTTCTTGACCACTTGGAGTTTCTATCAAAGGTATTGCCCGGGCCTTTAACTGACTTAAGTGCCTAGGTGGGTTTCTGCACCTCAAGCCCACAGTAGGGTGTCAAATATCAAATTTGATATATTTTTTTTTTTTATGGAGGGGGGTCTCTATAAATATCCGATGAAAAATATATTAAGGACGGCAAAGTTCTTGACCACTTGGGATTTAAGTCAAAGGTATTGCCCGGGCTTTTAAAAGACTTAAGTGCCTAGGTGGGTTTCTGTACCTCAAGCCCACAGTAGGGTGTCAAATATCAACTTTATTATTTGAATTTTGCTTTGTCGAGGGGGGGTCTCTATAAAATCTCATGAAAAATATATTAAGAACGGCAAAGTTCTTGACCTCTTGGGGTTTATTTCAAAGGTAATGCCCGGGCCTTTAACTGACATAAGTGCCTAGGTGGGTTTCTGCACCTCAAGCCCACAGTAGGATGTCAAATATCAACTTTGATATTTGAATTTTGCTTTGTGGAAGGGGGTCTCTATAAAATCTCATGAAAAATATGTTAAGGACGGCAAAGTTCTTGACCACTTGGGGTTTAAGTCAAAGGTATTGCCCGGACCTTTAACTGACTTAAGTGCCTAGGTGGGTTTCTGCACCTCAAGCCCACAGCAGGGTGTCAAATATCAACTTTGATATTTTATTTTTTTTTTATGGAGGGGGGTCTCTATAAATATCCCATGAAAAATATATTAAAGACGGCAAAGTTCTTGACCACTTGGAGTTTATATCAAAGATATTTCCCGGGCCTTTAACTGACTTAAGTGCCTAGGTGGGTTTCTGCACCTCAAGCCCACAGTAGGGTGTCAAATATAAACTTTGATATTTTATTTTTTTTTTATGGAGGGGGGTCTCTATAAATATCCGATGAAAAATATATTAAGGACGGCAAAGTTCTTGACCACTTGGGGCTTAAGTCAAAGGTATTTCCCGGGCCTTTCACTGACTAGGTGGGTTTCTGCACCTCAAGCCCACAGTAGGGTGTCAAATATCAACTTTATTATTATTTTTTTTTTATGGAGGGGGGGATCTCTATAAATATCCCATGAAAAATATATTAAGGACGGCAAAGTTCTTGACCACTTGGGGTTTAAATCAAAGGTATTGCCCGGGTCTTTAACTGACTTAAGTGCCTAGGTGGGTTTCTGCACCTCAAGCCCACAGTAGGATGTCAAATATCAACTTTGATATTTGAATTTTGCTTTGTGGAGGGGGGTCTCTATAAAATCTCATGAAAAATATGTTAAGGACGGCAAAGTTCTTGACCACTTGGGGTTTAAGTCAAAGGTATTGCCCGGTCCTTTAACTGACTTAAGTGCCTAGGTGGGTTTCTGCACCTCAAGCCCACAGTAGGATGTCAAATATCAACTTTGATATTTCAATTTTGCTTTGTGGAGGGGGGTCTCTATAAAATCTCATGAAAAATATATTAAGGACGGCAAAGTTCTTGACCACTTGGGGCTTAAGTCAAAGGTATTGCCCGGGCCTTTAACTGACTTAAGTGCCTAGGTGGGTTTCTGCACCTCAAGCCCACAGTAGGGTGTCAAATATAAACTTTGATATTTTATTTTTTTTTTATGGAGGGGGGTCTCTATAAATATCCCATGAAAAATATATTAAAGACGGCAAAGTTCTTGACCACTTGGAGTTTATATCAAAGGTATTTCCCGGGCCTTTAACTGACTTAAGTGCCTAGGTGGGTTTCTGCACCTCAAGCCCACAGTAGGGTGTCAAATATAAACTTTGATATTTTATTTTTTTTTTATGGAGGGGGGTCTCTATAAATATCCGATGAAAAATATATTAAGGACGGCAAAGTTCTTGACCACTTGGGGCTTAAGTCAAAGGTATTTCCCGGGCCTTTCACTGACTAGGTGGGTTTCTGCACCTCAAGCCCACAGTAGGGTGTCAAATATCAACTTTATTATTATTTTTTTTTTATGGAGGGGGGGATCTCTATAAATATCCCATGAAAAATATATTAAGGACGGCAAAGTTCTTGACCACTTGGGGTTTAAATCAAAGGTATTGCCCGGGTCTTTAACTGACTTAAGTGCCTAGGTGGGTTTCTGCACCTCAAGCCCACAGTAGGATGTCAAATATCAACTTTGATATTTGAATTTTGCTTTGTGGAGGGGGGTCTCTATAAAATCTCATGAAAAATATGTTAAGGACGGCAAAGTTCTTGACCACTTGGGGTTTAAGTCAAAGGTATTGCCCGGTCCTTTAACTGACTTAAGTGCCTAGGTGGGTTTCTGCACCTCAAGCCCACAGTAGGATGTCAAATATCAACTTTGATATTTCAATTTTGCTTTGTGGAGGGGGGTCTCTATAAAATCTCATGAAAAATATATTAAGGACGGCAAAGTTCTTGACCACTTGGGGTTTAAGTCAAAGGTATTGCCCGGGCCTTTAACTGACTTAAGTGCCTAGGTGGGTTTCTGCACCTCAAGCCCACAGTAGGGTGTCAAATATAAACTTTGATATTTTATTTTTTTTTTATGGAGGGGGGTCTCTATAAATATCCGATGAAAAATATATTAAGGACGGCAAAGTTCTTGACCACTTGGGGTGTAAGTCAAAGGTATTTCCCGGGCCTTTAACTGACTTAAGTGCCTAGGTGGGTTTCTGCACCTCAAGCCCACAGTAGGATGTCAAATATCAAGTTTGATATTTGAATTTTGCTTTGTGGAGGGGGGTCTCTATAAAATCTCATGAAAAATATATTAAGGACGGCAAAGTTCTTGACCACTTGTGGTTTAAGTCAAAGGTATTTCCCGGGCCTTTAACTGACTTAAGTGCCTAGGTGGGTTTCTGCACCTCAAGCCCACAGCAGGGTGTCAAATATCAACTTTGATATATTATTATTTTTTTATGGAGGGGGGTCTCTATAAATATCCGATGAAAAATATATTAAGGACGGCAAAGTTCTTGACCACTTGGGGCTTAAGTCAAAGGTATTTCCCGGGCCTTTCACTGACTTAAGTGCCTAGGTGGGTTTCTGCACCTCAAGCCCACAGTAGGGTGTCAAATATCAACTTTATTATTATTTTTTTTTTTTATGGAGGGGTGGTCTCTATAAATATCCCATGAAAAATATATTAAGGACGGCAAAGTTCTTGCCCACTTGGGACTACAATCAAAGGTATTGCCCGGGCCTTTAACTAACTTAAGTGCCTAGGTGGGTTTCTGCACCTCAAGCCCACAGCAGGGTGTCAAATATCAACTTTATTATTATTATTTTTTTTTTTATGGAGGGGGGATCTCTATGAATATTCCATGAAACATATATCAAGGACGGCAAAGTTCTTGACCATTTGGAGCTTCAGTCAAAGGTATTGCCCGGGCCTTTAGCTGACTTAAGAGCCTAGGTGGGTTTCTGCACCTCAAGCCCACAGCAGGGTGTCAAATATCAACTTTCATATTTTATTATTTTTTTTATGGAGGGGGGGTCTCTATTAATATCCGATGAAAAATATATTAAGGACGGCAAAGTTCTTGACCACTTGGGGCTTAAGTCAAAGGTATTTCCCGGGCCTTTCACTGACTAGGTGGGTTTCTGCACCTCAAGCCCACAGTAGGGTGTCAAATATCAACTTTATTATTATTTTTTTTTTATGGAGGGGGGGATCTCTATAAATATCCCATGACAAATATATTAAGGACGGCAAAGTTCTTGACCACTTGGGGTTTAAATCGAAGGTATTGCCCGGGTCTTTAACTGACTTAAGTGCCTAGGTGGGTTTCTGCACCTCAAGCCCACAGTAGGATGTCAAATATCAACTTTGATATTTGAATTTTGTTTTGTGGAGGGGGGTCTCTATAAAATCTCATGAAAAATATGTTAAGGACGGCAAAGTTCTTGACCACTTGGGGTTTAAGTCAAAGATATTGCCCGGTCCTTTAACTGACTTAAGTGCCTAGGTGGGTTTCTGCACCTCAAGCCCACAGTAGGATGTCAAATATCAACTTTGATATTTCAATTTTGCTTTGTGGAGGGGGGTCTCTATAAAATCTCATGAAAAATATATTAAGGACGGCAAAGTTCTTGACCACTTGGGGTTTAAGTCAAAGGTATTGCCCGGGCCTTTAACTGACTTAAGTGCCTAGGTGGGTTTCTGCACCTCAAGCCCACAGTAGGTTGTCAAATATAAACTTTGATATTTTATTTTTTTTTTATGGAGGGGGGTCTCTATAAATATCCGATGAAAAATATATTAAGGACGGCAAAGTTCTTGACCACTTGGGGTGTAAGTCAAAGGTATTTCCCGGGCCTTTAACTGACTTAAGTGCCTAGGTGGGTTTCTGCACCTCAAGCCCACAGTAGGATGTCAAATATCAAGTTTGATATTTGAATTTTGCTTTGTGGAGGGGGGTCTCTATAAAATCTCATGAAAAATATATTAAGGACGGCAAAGTTCTTGACCACTTGGCGTTTAAGTCAAAGGTATTGCCCGGGCCTTTAACTGACTTAAGTGCCTAGGTGGGTTTCTGCACCTCAAGCCCACAGTAGGGTGTTAAATATAAACTTTGATATTTTATTTTTTTTTATGGAGGGGGGTCTCTATAAATATCCGATGAAAAATATATTAAGGACGGCAAAGTTCTTGACCACTTGGGGCTTAAGTCAAAGGTATTTCCCGGGCCTTTCACTGACTTAAGTGCCTAGGTGGGTTTCTGCACCTCAAGCCCACAGTAGGGTGTCAAATATCAACTTTATTATTATTATTTTTTTTTATGGAGGGGTGGTCTCTATAAATATCCCATGAAAAATATATTAAGGACGGCAAAGTTCTTGCCCACTTGGGACTACAATCAAAGGTATTGCCCGGGCCTTTAACTGACTTAAGTGCCTAGGTGGGTTTCTGCACCTCAAGCCCACAGCAGGATGTCAAATATCAACTTTATTATTATTATTTTGTTTTATGGAGGGGGGATCTCTATGAATATTCCATGAAACATATATCAAGGACGGCAAAGTTCTTGACCATTTGGAGCTTCAGTCAAAGGTATTGCCCGGGCCTTTAGCTGACTTAAGTGCCTAGGTGGGTTTCTGCACCTCAAGCCCACAACAGGGTGTCAAATATCAACTTTCATATTTTATTATTTTTTTTATGGAGGGGGGTCTCTATAAATATCCGATGAAAAATATATTAAGGACGGCAAAGTTCTTGACCACTTGGGGCTTAAGTCAAAGGTATTTCCCGGGCCTTTCACTGACTAGGTGGGTTTCTGCACCTCAAGCCCACAGTAGGGTGTCAAATATCAACTGTATTATTGTTATTTTTTTTATGGAGGGGGGTCTCTATAAATATTCCATGAACAATATATCAAGGACGGCAAAGTTCTTAACCACTTGGAGCTTAAGTCAAAGGTATTGCCCGGACCTTTAACTGACTTAAGTGCCTGGGTGGGTTTCTGCACCTCAAGCCCACAGCAGGGTGTCAAATATCAACTTTGATATTTGAATTTTGCTTTGTGGAGCGGGGGTCTCTATAAAATCTCATGAAAAATATATTAAGGACGGCACAGTTCTTGACCTCTTGGGGTTTTTATCAAAGGTAATGCCCGGGCCTTTAACTGACTTAAGTGCCTAAGTGGGTTTCTGCACCTCATGTCCACAGCAGTGTGTCAAATATCAACTTTATTATTATTTTTTTTTTTTATGGAGGGGTGGTCTCTATAAATATCCCATGATAAATATATTAAGGACGGCAAAGTTCTTGACCACTTGGGGTTTAAATCAAAGGTATTGCCCGGGCCTTTAACTGACTTAAGTGCCTAGGTGGATTTCTGCACCTCAAGCCCACAGTAGGGTGTTAAATATCAACTTTGATATATTTTTTTTTTTTATGGAGGGGGGTCTCTATAAATATCCGATGAAAAATATATTAAGGACGGCAAAGTTCTTGACCACTTGGGGTTTAAGTCAAAGGTATTGCCCGGGCTTTTAACTGACTTAAGTGCCTAGGTGGGTTTCTGCACCTCAAGCCCACAGTAGGGTGTCAAATATCAACTTTATTATTTGAATTTTGCTTTGTCGAGGGGGGTTCTCTATAAAATCTCATGAAAAATATATTAAGGACGGCAAAGTTCTTGACCTCTTGGGGTTTATTTCAAAGGTAATGTCCGGGCCTTTAACTGACATAAGTGCCTAGGTGGGTTTCTGCACCTCAAGCCCACAGTAGGGTGTCAAATATCAACTTTATTATTATTTATTTTTTATGGAGGGGGGGGTCTCTATAAATATCCCATGAAAAATATATTAAGGACGGCAAAGTTCTTGACCACTTGGGATTTAATTCAAAGGTATTGCCCGGGTCTTTAACTGACTTAAGTGCCTAGGTGGGTTTCTGCACCTCAAGCCCACAGTAGGATGTCAAATATCAACTTTGATATTTGAATTTTGCTTTGTGGAGGGGGTTTCTATAAAATCTCATGAAAAATATATTAAGGACGGCAAAGTTCTTGACCACTTGGGGTGTAAGTCAAAGGTATTTCCCGGGCCTTTAACTGACTTAAGTGCCTAGGTGGGTTTCTGCACCTCAAGCCCACAGTAGGGTGTCAAATATCAACTTTATCATTATTTTTTTTTTTATGGAGGGGGGGGTCTCTATAAATATTCCATGAAACATATATCAAAGACGGCAAAGTTCTTGACCACTTGCAGCTTAAGTCAAAGGTATTGCCCGGGCCTTTAGCTGACTTAAGTGCCTAGGTGGGTTTCTGCACCTCAAGCCCACAGCAGGGTGTCAAATATCAACTTTGATATTTTATTATTTTTTTATGGAGGGGGGTCTCTATAAATATCCGATGAAAAATATATTAAGGACGGCAAAGTTCTTGACCACTTGGGGCTTAAGTCAAAGGTATTTCCCGGGCCTTTCACTGACTTAAGTGCCTAGGTGGGTTACTGCACCTCAAGCCCACAGTAGGGTGTCAAATATCAACTTTATTATTATTATTTTTTTTATGGAGGGGTGGTCTCTATAAATATCCCATGAAAAATATATTAAGGACGGCAAAGTTCTTGCCCACTTGGGGCTACAATCAAAGGTATTGCCCGGGCCTTTAACTGACTTAAGTGCCTAGGTGGGTTTCTGCACCTCAAGCCCACAGTAGGGTGTCAAATATCAACTTTATTATTATTATTTTTTTTTATGGAGGGGGGGTCTCTATAAATATTCCATGAAACATATATCAAGGACGGCAAAGTTCTTGACCATTTGGAGCTTAAGTCAAAGGTATTGCCCGGACCTTTAGCTGACTTAAGTGCCTAGGTGGGTTTCTGCACCTCAAGCCCACAGCAGGGTGTCAAATATCAACTTTGATATTTTATTATTTTTTTTATGGAGGGGGGTCTCTATAAATATCCGATGAAAAATATATTAAGGACGGCAAAGTTCTTGACCACTCGGGGCTTAAGTCAAAGGTATTTCCCGGGCCTTTCACTGCCTTAAGTGCCTAGGTGGGTTTCTGCACCTCAAGCCCACAGTAGGGTGTCAAATATCAACTTTATTATTGTTATTTTTTTTATGGAGGGGGGTCTCTATAAATATTCCATGAAAAATATATCAAGGACGGCAAAGTTCTTAACCACTTGGAGCTTAAGTCAAAGGTATTGCCCGGACCTTTAGCTGACTTAAGTGCCTGGGTGGGTTTCTGCACCTCAAGCCCACAGCAGGGTGTCAAATATCAACTTTGATATTTGAATTTTGCTTTGTGGAGCGAGGGTCTCTATAAAATCTCATGAAAAATATATTAAGGACGGCAAAGTTCTTGACCCCTTGGGGTTTTTATCAAAGGTAATGCCCGGGCCTTTAACTGACTTAAGTGCCTAAGTGGGTTTCTGCACCTCAAGTCCACAGCAGTGTGTCAAATATCAACTTTATTATTATTATTTTTTTTTATGGAGGGGTGGTCTCTATAAATATCCCATGAAAAATATATTAAGGACGGCAAAGTTCTTGACCACTTGGGGTTTAAATCAAAGGTATTGCCCGGGCCTTTAACTGACTTAAGTGCCTAGGTGGGTTTCTGCACCTCAAGCCCACAGTAGGGTGTCAAATATCAACTTTATTATTTATTTATTTTTTTATGGAGGGGGGGGGGGTCTTTATAAATATCCCATGAAAAATATATTAAGGACGGCAAAGTTCTTGACCACTTGGGATTTCTATCAAAGGTATTGCCCGGGCCTTTATATGACTGAAGTGCCTAGGTGGGTTTCTGCACCTCAAGTCCACAGCAGGGTGTCAAATATCAACTTTGATATTTGAATTTTGATTTGTGGAGGGGGGGTCTCTATAAAATCTCATTAAAAATATATTAAGGACGGCAAAGTTCTTGACCTCTTGGGGTTTATATCAAAGGTCATGCCCGGGCCTTTAACTGACTTGAGTGCCTAGGTGGGTTTCTGCACCTCAAGCCCACAGTAGGGTGTCAAATATCAACTTTGATATTTGATTTTTTTTTATGGATGGAGGGTCTCTATAAATATCCCAAGAACAATATATTAAGGACGGCAAAGTTCTTGCCCAATTGGGGTTTCAATCAAAGATATTGCCCGGGTCTTTAACTGATTTAAATGCCTGGGTGGGTTTCCGCACCTCAAGCCCACATGAGGGCGTCAAATATCAACTACAAATAACAACGTCATTCCCGGAATTTCCGTATTGATGGGTCATTCATGAAGATCTCCATAAAGGATTTCAATACAACTAAATGTAACCAAATTTGGGTTCCAAATAATCCTTACATATTTAACTGCAACTACCATTGTTTATACCTTTCTATTTAGATTTTGTTTATTTTTTCATAAAACTTATTGTTATATTTTTCTAATGTTCTATAATTACACTATTTTTAGATTGATGAGATGTCTTCATGTGAACCGGAATCTTATGACTTTATATTGCTTGACAAAACGCTGTCCAAATTATCTACCGGTTTAAAACATTAAAGTAAATGATTTTTTATTCTGTGTTTATTTAAAGTAGTAAGCTCGCCATCCGAAAAATATTTATGTCTTCGTTATTTTGTATTGTGTGGACGGAGGGGGTAGGGGTTCTAGATATAATTACTGTATGCCCCGATGTCGATTTATTGTGTTGGCTATGCATTTACAGTAATATATTTGTTATTGGACGCTAGAAATCTTTAAAAGTTCATGTTGCTCTTATTTATTTTTTTGGTTTTGAGACATATCGCCTTATTGCTCGCTAGCTTAATGCTCGCTAGAAATTGCTCGCTAGCTTAAGCCTGGTTAACAAAACAGCTATATACAATATTTACATCATGAGAGAGAGAGAGAGAGAGAGAGAGAGAGTTACATGGGGGCAGACATTTTCATTACTATTTCTTATAACAAATTGACATTGAAGTGTAAACAAATACTTATGTTGGTTAAAGGTTAATTATTAATTGTTAATATGTATATATATATATATATATTTCTGGGAATCTTTGTTAATATACAGATAACAAATTAAATTACAACAATACATAATAACAAAACAGCTATATACAATATTTGTAACATGAGAGAGAGAGAGAGAGAGAGAGAGAGAGAGAGAGAGAGTTACATTTTTCAGCCATGAGGGTAAACACTTTTATTTATAAATCAAATAATATTAAGTGCATAGTGTTTTTTGTTTTTGATATTTTTGTCAGATTCATCAAAGTTTCAAATTTCAGACTTTTTAAAATACTTTTTTTCTATCCAAGTTTTTCTTTCTCAAGGTCAGCTGTGTTTGTTGCCTCGAAAAAACTAGCGCATGCTCCGTTCGAAGGGACGAATTACAATCGTGTCATAGCCAACAGAGAGGAAAGGAAACGAATTAATTTCTTGATACACCTCGGAGATGGACCAGAGGTAAACATCCGGAAACTGTCACCTATCACGCTACTGATTTGCCTTTTTATAAGTTACATTTTAATCGTTTTTTTATGTTTATATTTTTTGTTGATTTCAGTTCGTTTTAATGTTTTTAGTCAGATTAAATTGACTTCATATATTTATAATGTAGAAAGTAAAAATTATTGTTGGGGAGGGGGGTTGTGGGGTAAATGATATGTTGCTTGGCAGAAACGAGAAACTCCATTTCGAAGATGTTGTAAAAAAATACGTAGATATGTAATCTAGTGCACTCGATGCTGGAGAAATGATTGCACAGTTGAAAAACTGGCTCTATTTACTAAATCCCGTGATGTCTTTGAGTTTTATGTAGCAAGGATGGACAAATAGAGTTTTATGTAGCAAGGATAGACAAATAGAGTTTTATGTAGCAAGGATAGACAAATAGAGTTTTATGTAGCAAGGATAGACAAATAGAGTTGTATGTAGCAAGGATAGACAAATAGAGTTTTATGTAGCAAGGATAGACAAATAGAGTTTTATGTAGCAAGGATAGACAAATAGAGTTTTATGTAGCAAGGATAGACAAATAGAGTTTTATGTAGCAAGGATAGACAAATAGAGTTGTATGTAGCAAAGATAGACAAATAGAGTTTTATGTAGCAAGGATAGACAAATAGAGTTTTATGTAGCAAGGATAGACAAATAGAGTTTTATGTAGCAAGGATAGACAAATAGAGTTTTATGTAGCAAGGATAGACAAATAGAGTTGTATGTAGCAAGGATAGACAAATAGAGTTTTATGTAGCAAGGATAGACAAATAGAGTTTTATGTAGCAAGGATAGACAAATAGAGTTTTATGTAGCAAGGATAGACAAATAGAGTTGTATGTAGCAAAGATAGACAAATAGAGTTTTATGTAGCAAGGATAGACAAATAGAGTTGTATGTAGCAAAGATAGACAAATAGAGTTTTATGTAGCAAGGATAGACAAATAGAGTTTTATGTAGCAAGGATAGACAAATAGAGTTTTATGTAGCAAGGATAGACAAATAGAGTTTTATGTAGCAAGGATAGACAAATAGAGTTGTATGTAGCAAGGATAGACAAATAGAGTTTTATGTAGCAAGGATAGACAAATAGAGTTTTATGTAGCAAGGATAGACAAATAGAGTTTTATGTAGCAAGGATAGACAAATAGAGTTGTATGTAGCAAAGATAGACAAATAGAGTTTTATGTAGCAAGGATAGACAAATAGAGTTTTATGTAGCAAGGATAGACAAATAGAGTTTTATGTAGCAAGGATAGACAAATAGAGTTGTATGTAGCAAAGATAGACAAATAGAGTTTTATGTAGCAAGGATAGACAAATAGAGTTTTATGTAGCAAGGATAGACAAATAGAGTTTTATGTAGCAAGGATAGACAAATAGAGTTTTATTCTACATCAACTGTTACATGTCGTGTTACTGTGTAAGGAAAGTCTAGCGCTATTTAGTCTAATTATAATAAGAAGTTTGCTGTATATTGTTTATTTACATTTTATTTCTTTGCGATACGCTAATTTCTAACAACATCCCGTATTGCAGTGTCGGTGTCCTATAAAGGTTTTCCCCCTAGCCATTCCACCCCCGGAAAACTGACTATATAGCCATCCCCCCCCCCCCCGGAAAAATGACTATGTCATTGAACATAGCCATCCCCCCCAGTTTTCGACAGGGGGAAAAGTGGCTATATAGTAGAATTTCCCCCCGGAAAAATGGCTATATAGCCACTTTTCCCCCTCGCCTTAACATAACCCTGACTTCAACGTAAACGTACCCAACCAAAACCTTTAAAGTATGCCAACTCTAGGCTAAACCTTACCCTACCCTTAGACTTAATCCTCACCGAATCCCTCGGTCCAACACTATCCCTAAACCTAGGTCTTAACTTAATCCTAATTTTAAACCTTACCTTAAACCTAGCCTAATCGTAGGTCGAACTCACAACGCGAATGTGAAGGTATGGTAAACTTAAAGGCAAGTTTTCCGACGGCGAAATGAACGATCGTATTACAGATATGGGGTTCTCGCAAGGTCGCCAGTCTTGTGGGGAGGGGGGGGGGGGTGGTGAGCCCGATATTCCAAGTTGGAAAATCGGCGAAACCCTGAGCTAGGGAAGGTGTCTTCGCGTTTTAATTTCGTCTTTCAAAAACCAAAGGCAATGTCTAACATACTATAGTCATTCTAGTTAATCATATGTCAGTCCATGACAAATATGCACATTTAGGTACTAATTTCCTAACTGCATAGATTTGGGTATAGTTTTCAAGGGTCGTATTGCATATATTCGGGTACAGGGTACATTTTAATGCATATCCCGTCAAATTTTGTCCAAGTACACAACGCTTTTTCTTTGCGTTACAAACGGATTGAAAAATTTCACAATGCGAACCTTTTCGAAAACACCATATTTGCAAGTATCGTCAACTACGATTGGTCAATAATCAAATGCATTATTCAATCCATCTCATACCAAAAATGTAAAAGAATATAACGAATTGAAAAAGCAAGTATAGTGGTGCGAACCTCTTCGAAAACACCTTCCGTCAAAAAAAAAAAGTTTCATCAATGATACAAATCTTGACACATACGAAAAATTCATATATATATATATTATTTGGAAATCTACCCCTTTACAACGGGGGCAACCACTACCGGGGTAATAGTTCATTAGATATAAAGTTGTATTTACAAATGACACATAGTATAAAAGCGAAAATATGTAGAATAAAATGTTCATAGTGTGAAATTAGTATTTCAATATAAGTATATTATTAAATTGGCAATACCTAAAAAGTCATCATATACATAAAACTACAAAAATCTACATAATGTATAAAACATGTCTTAAAGTAAAATACAGACAATAGTTGAATACAAACATACATGATGAATAAAACAAGTGATATCAATAAAAATACTAGAAAAAAGAAACAACGAGTTAAGTCATAAAACATTTGATTGCGCTAAAATGATATTTCTTTCATGGTATAACTTCTTTAAAAGATTTCTTCCAATTACATCTAAATACATGCCTTCAATTTCATTTATATAAAAACCACAATCTCCAAACAAAAATTTAATTTTTATATAATTAGGTAGGTCCACAAAATCAAGTTCCACAGTGTTAAACGAGATATCATTTAAAAGAGGCCTTCTTATTTTTTCTAATGCAGGACATAATAAGAGGAAATGACATAAATCGTCTACTACATTACAGTCACACAGAGAGCATTTGTTACTGTTTTTTAAACTCATTTTGTTTAACATATTATTTAAGCACAGCAAATTGGTTCGACAAAGAAGTTTAAGTCTAGATCCCTCAAAATCTCTCATATCTTCGAGATAGGGTTGCTTCCCTTTGTGTCTATAGAATGTAATATAGTCACGGAAAGTACTTTTACTCATGATTTCATTTCTTAGTTTTGTGGAGGAGAACTGACCCATAAAAGCATTAAACCTTTCTTTGCTAAAGTCGTTTACATAATACAAATAGTCAAGTCGTACTGATTCAAATACGGTTTTCAAAGCAGGTAAGTAGTCCCAAGCATGAGCGGAAAAAGAGTGCATCTCATCAAAAACTATCTTGCAGAGTCTTTTATTTGGTAAGTTATTTATATAAGAAAAATATGAGACTCTCTGTCTATTCAAAAAATCTTTGATAGGTTCCCACCCAAGCTCGATAAGAAGAGCCGCTTTAGACATATTCACCTTTGTTTTCATTATGATCTTCGCCGCTCGAAATTGTATGCTACTTAACAAATCGTCGTTTACTTTAGAGGATGTAAGCCAAGCTCCACAACAATGTGAAATTGAAGGTCTGAGACCTGAATTCCATAACGCGTCTCCGAGCTCAACACGATTAAGATTGCCGTGTTCAGCAAGAATACGGGACATGAAATTAATTTTGTTATTCATATTATCTTTGATATACGTTTGGACATGATAGTTTGATTTCAGAGTTCTTGTTACATATACTCCCATATATTTATATTCGTTTGTTTGGTGGATACAGTTATCACCTAATTTCCATACTTTTTCTCTGTCAATCCGTCTAGATATTTCCTAAGTGCATATTCCATATGCATACCCTTAAAGTCCCCAAAACCCACCTGTGGAAATTACATTTTGCATAAGGGTCATAAGGTATTGTTTTGCCAGGTGAGCGATTCAAGCTCCTGGGAGCATCTAGTTTATATATACATCTAGAGATATAATTGTACATACATTATTTTTTTCAGAAATTGCGTGAAGTGCAGTTCTAGTCACTCACTCACCAGACTTGGGGTCAATTACTTTCAAATGTAATCGATTACATTACAATTACTTTGCAATTTTCATGATTACATTACATTAGGATTACATCATTTTCAAATGTAATCGATTAAATTACAATCACTTTGTAAATGTAATCGATTACATTACTGATTACATGTAATGTCTTGACAACCAATACATTAGTGTTTTATGTTATTTTGTCTCGTGTGCTTCTGTCCAATATCTCTTATATGTTTTAATGTATTTCTTAATCAGAACTATGAATTACAATTCAGTTGTAATGTGATCATTACATGCAATAACAAACAGTACATTGTAAATTGTAAACAGCAATTCTCATTTTCCTATTATTCATAAAATATGTCTTCTCTTATATATGACCAATATTGATTCCATCTTATACTATTAGTAAATATTATAACATACATTTGCACATTTTAATAATATATATCAAATAATTTCAAACATCCTGTGAAAGTCTATTGGGGATAATAAACTAGCAGTTAATTTCCTGATAAAATTTGTAATTAAGGTATTATTTATGACACCAAATTATGTAACAATCACCATTACTAAATATCAATATTTATAAAGTGCATCAGTGGTTTATTCCAATAAATCTTAAATGTTGAATATAATGTATTAGTCTAAAGTATATGCCTTCTCTATCCCCCATGTTTTCTATATTTACATATTGTATTATATTATTATGTTTGCTTATGTTGCACATGTGTGCCTGAGTTATATAATAAATCTTGAAATCTTGAAAACTAAATTTCACACCATTTGAATGTTTGTCCTTGATATATAATTCAGAAGATAAAAAAAAAATCATTCTGATTCTAAAAACTTGCTTAAAAATGTACATAATTTCTCAGTCTAAATATGAAAACTACATCCTTAATTTATGTAAATAGGTTTAATAAAATATCATATAATCCAATATTAAAAGGAAAATCATCACCAAAATAAAAGCAAAAATATCACATATATCTGAATCTCCTGCATACGGTGTTTACATCTCGCAATTGATTCGCTATGCAAGGGCCAGTAGCAATTATTCTGATTTCCTGAAACGTCATCTTCATCTGAGAAACAGGCTACTGGATCAGGGCTATGAAAAGATTCGCCTTATTCGATCTCTTAAAAAGTTTATATTCCGATACCAATATCTTGTCGAAATATATTCCGTCTCTGCAGAAAAAATTATAAGCGATGCATTTTCATATAGTGAAAATGTATAAAGATAAAGAAGTCAAAAATATAAAAAAAAATTTTGTCAATGTGTGACGTAAAAATATTTTTGACATTTACGTCACCGAATATGGTACTGCTTTGACAACTATTTTACCTATTTTGTTCCTGTATTTAAATACTGTTACAATGACAGCCGGAACCTTTGAACCGTAATGAGAGCGGGAGGTTTGGCGCCTTAAAATCTGATTCAACCCACCATTTCTTTAGAAATGCCTGTACCAAGTCTGGGTCATTACGGTTTTCACAGTTTTCCGGTTGTTGACTGATTTTGTCTGTTTATATAATTATGAGTTTTGACTTTCCCTTTGTAAGATTGTTCGGAGTTCGGTAATTTTGTTATTACCCTTATATACAAGCCCCATTAGATTATTCGATAAAAAAAAATCCAAAATTTTACAAATATTACAACTTGCTATTTATCAGTTAATTTGTAATATACATGCATGTACGAGTATCATAAACAAATGTTTCTGAAAATTATAATTTACATTTTGCTTTATATATAATATCTTTATTGAAATTTAAATCTCTATTTGATCTTGTATAAGAAATCTTCATGAGATACCTATGTTTTGGTTTATATAAAATATTTCTTTATCTTATGCGAATCATGAGGACATAGTGATAGTCTTTCATAGAAGCAATTTCATATATGAAATCTTGAAAGTTGTGACAGATAATTTATAATTTTTGAGCTTGTGTTTTACAAACTGTTTTCACTGAATTTTTGAAACCCTAAAGAAATTGAAATTGAGATATTATTTGTTGGGATATCAAGTCTTTGAAGTCATAATTTATACTTAATATTTTTTGTAGCTGTGATTGTTTTGATTGCAATTAAGCATATAATAATATCTACATTATGTGTTTAATAAATTTTATGGAAAAAAAATCATTTACATAAATCATACATTAAATATCTACGGAGATCTATGTCTCAGTTAAGACAAAATAAGTCCAAATGATGAAAAGTAATCTAAATGTAATCAGAAAGTAACCATGATTACAGGGTCAATTACATTACTATTACATGCAATCTACAAAAAATGTCCGATTACAGATTACATTCGATTACATGAAAAATGTAATCGATTACAACCGATTACGATTACAAATTACGATTACCCCATGTCTGTCACTCACTCACTCAATGATAAAAGAGGAAACAATTTTCGGTGAGAATTAAGATTGCATTATAAGACTGAAATATTCCATTTTCCATCAAATATAGAAAATTAATATAATTGTGCATACGTTAATTTTTAAGATTTTTGTTAGTTGATAAATCTAAAGATATAATTGTACATACTTATTTTTTTTTGAAAATTGCGTTAGACTCACTCACTCACTCACTCACTCACGCACGCACTCACTCAAATCCAGATTTATCAATAACAAATCATTTGGGTCCTATCATCAAAAATGGAGGCACCCTACAGTGATCAGTATGTCCATCCGTCCGTCCGTCCGTCTGTCTGTCATTTCATCTATATTATATTATAACATCAAATCACTGAAAAAAAACAAAGAATTTAAATTATGAATAACAAATATCATCAAATTGAATGACAATGAACGGTTATTGTGAATATACTTACAAGTAAATTTACATTTCTAAATAAGGTGTCAATCTTTTACACAAACATGTATTAAGCTTATTTGTACATGCATGCTTTGCTGATATTGTAAATGTAGATATGTTAATTGCAAATAAAGCGAATATTATCTTTCGTCATATGATAAAAGCCAAACCCATTCCATAATGTGATTTCATTGTGCAAGTTATTATATTGCATGTAAATTGAACATATTTCTGGGTGTCATCTCTCATCGTTGACTACACCAAGGTAGAACAATGCAAATATTTGTCGACCTCTGACAAACCTGCTTTGAACTTTCATATCTTGCCTAATAGTTTGTATATTATCATAAAGTTGGGCGCAGTTATTAGACAAAAGCAACATCTTCACTTCTACTTCTTTTTGATTCAAATTATTGGAGGTCAAACTATTGCATGAACTTATTTGGAAGAAAAATTGAAAATTCAATTGATTGATTGATTGATTGATTGATTGATTGATTTGACTTTTGGTATTTTAACGCCACTTTCAACAATATTTCAGCTATATCATGGCGACCAGTTTTAGTGGTGGAGGAAGCCGGAGTACCCGGAGAGAACCACCGACCATGGGCAAGCAACTGGTAAGCTTTATCACTTGCGGCTGCGAGTCGAGTGCACCTTTTTTGTAATTTACAAAGCCGGGCGCGAACCCACGCCGTATTAGTGATAGGCTTGTATGAGTTGTTAGATCCAACGATCTAACTCATTGAGCAAATTCAATTGAACATTCATATATTTGAACTTAGCTAGGTAGTGTAAATATTTTTCTTGCAATCTGAAGAGCTAGTAGAAAGCTTAAAACAGTGTCTCAGAATTTTAATACAGAGCCTGTTTTTTTCAATGAAGTTATTTCGAATTTTAAGGTAAAGTAACAAATTACGTGAATAACTTCAAACGTGATTTATTTTTACACAAGACCATGTTTAAAAAAAATGTGACATAAATAGGCCTGCATGGTCGCTCTGGAACACTGGATTCCTTTGGTGAACGTTTATATAATTTTCAGGAAAGGAACTGGTGGTGACTTGATTTAAATAATGCTTAGCCCTTAAAAGGGCTGTTGTAGCACCTAAAAAGGACTGTTCAATATTTTTTTAGTTCGCCACAACGACGTTGAGAAAATTTATAGGAGTACCCTCGGCGTCCATGTGCTCGTCATCGTCAACGTCCCCGTCCACGCTCATATCTCAGCAACTATAAGTTGTAGGATAATGTTAACTTGATTGTAGATGTGTCTGGGATGGTAGGTCAGCATCCAGGCAAAAGTAGGTCACTTTGACCCACATTTCGCGCTTCAATTACTTGTGAAACGTGGTGGGGTATCATATAATATCCCATTAGATGCCCTATTTTTTACTTTTGGGAAACCCCATTCAAAGTCATTTGGATCATCCATGTACAAGATACTTGGCTAGTAAACCCATCTACACTAATAGTCGACCAAAATTGGCACTGGCAAGTGGTAGTAGAATTTAACAGAGCAACTAAGTTGAATATTCAAGCCATTTTCAGAGGGGGACTACTATATAGCCATTCTTCCGGGGGGGGGGGGGATCCCACTATATAGCCACTTTTCCGGGGGGGGGGGGAAATCCTACTATATAGTCATTTTTCCGGGGGGGAACTGGTTATGGGGGGGGGGGAAATGGCTCTATAACGCTCCTATAGTAGTTTTTCCCCCTAGCCATTTTTCCGGGGGGAAAACTGACTATGGAGGGAAAATGGCTCTATAACACCGGGTTTACCATTGTGCTTAGGTGTGCTTAAACACAGGACCCCGTTGGCCAGGGGGCCCATCTTCCTGCCAATTTATTTTTACGATGGATTTTTGTTTATCTGGTGTAATTTTAAATTTGAAGGTGTTCTGGTTCGGACATAATGATAGAGTTGAAGGTCTACCTCCTTCAGGGCCCAAGTTAGGGGCCTCATGGCTTAACTAGCACAGGGCCTCATTTGTCCTTAATCCGGCACTGACCTGTATGTGGTCAAGCCAGGTAACCTTTCGGTCATGGTGAGTATATTGCCAAAAATAACAAATAAACAAAGATACAACAAACATCTAATTTTGATTAGATTGACTGTTATTCTGGTAGCAATGCTTGCAATACGACTCCGTAATTCAACAACCGAACCATTCAATATGACAAGTGTATCACGGACCTGTTACTTGATTGTTGCTTAGCGCCATGTGAACAGTTATTTCAGCTAAATTTATGACGATAATAAATTTACAAACAATCAAATCACGTAGGTTTGATTTGGTTTGGTTTTATGGTGCTTAACGCCACTTTCAACAATATTTCAGTTATATCATGATGGTCAGTTTTATTGGTGGAGGAAACCGGAGTATCCGCAGAAAAGAACCGACTTGCCACAAATCATCATGTAGTAACTAGTGGGTACTGGGATTGGACTTCGAGGAAATTTTAGATTGACGCAGAAAAAGGGGATATTATAAATAGGTTCTGAAAAAAATATCTTGCAACTGATCAGCAAGGACCACTCTAGACAACCTGTTTCTCATAGTGAGCTCCTTCAAGTTATCTTTTGCACACAAGGAGCGAGACATGCTTCACGCACTGAAGGGCCAGCCATTTAACTTTAGGGGAAACACTGTTTTCTCCCGAACAAGAGGATTTTTTTCACAGGAAACAAAAGCAATGTTTTTTTTAATATGAAAATCGGTAAATTTTCTTACAATTCAAATATGTCTCCATGAAAACTGCTTGGTCACATTTTATTTATTTATTTGACATAACATAATGTTTCCTTTATAAAATCAGAAGACACATTTTTTTTTCAATAATGTTATGTTACTTATCCTAGTTAAAATGAATGGTCTCCTATCTTTTTGTAATGTAGAAGTTTATGAAAGGTTATCATTGTTTATAAAGAAAATTGCTGGTATGTTTTAATGTTTTTGATAATACAAATGTAATATATGACCATTTCGCCATATAATACTGTATATTATATATGTCACGTCATGTAACACATTTATGTGTCTGAGTGTTATCAATAAAATCCTGTAAATCTTGTCAAGTCGAGTCTACATCCCACTTGTTGATATCGTGCAAAAAATATACTGATTTACGTAATGAACTCATATATACAATCAATTATCCGGTTACTATTGATGTTAAACTTCTACTAAAGGGGTCAGACACCTTAAGTGTAGATCAAAATATAGACATTTTTATCAAGGTACAGAATTTTATTCTTAAAAACAAAAGATTTACATCATAATTCTAAGTTGCATTTCATCTGTATTACTAATTTTATATCTTTCTGTTTTGTTATTCCACTGTCTATTGTTGTTTGGTTTTTTTAGATTTGTCATGTACATGTAGAATGTTCTATAACTTGTTTGCTATATCAGTCAATTATAATTCATAGGAGACGAATTAGTATAAACTTAGCTTGTTTCCGAATCCTGTCATTTTAAACCAAAATGTGTGTGTATTGTAACATTATACCAGTTTATCATGAATACATATGTTTATACCACACCCATTGCCGACAATGTAAATAAACAGGTGCGCCATCAACTCGTGATACACCCGTCGCTGACAATGTAAATAAACATGTGTGCTATGAACTCGTGATACACCCGTCGCTGACAATGTAAATAAACAGGTGTGCCATGAACTCGTGATACACCCGTCGCCGACAGTAAATAAACAGGTACGCCATGAACTCGTGATACACCCATCGCTGACAATGTAAATAAACAGGTGCGCCATGAACTCGTGATTCCGTCTTCGCTGACAATGTAAATACACAGGTGCGTCATGAACTAATGATACATCTGTCGCCGATCATGTAAATAAACAGGTACGCTATGAACTCATGATGCACCCGTCGCCGACCATGTAAATAAACAGGTGCGCCATGAACTCATGATACACCCGTCGCTGACAATGTAAATACACAGGTGCGCCATGAACTCATGATACACCCGTCGCCGACAATGTAAATAAACAGGTACGCCATGAACCCATGATACACCCGTCGCTGACAATGTAAATAAACAGGTGTGCTATGAACTCATGATACACCCGTCGCCGACCATGTAAATAAACAGGTACGCCATGAACTCATGATACACCCGTCGCCGACTGTAAATAAATAGGTACGCCATGAACTCGTGATACACCCGTCGCTGACAATGTAAATAAACAGGTGCGCCATGAACTAATGATTCCGTCTTCGCTAACAATGTAAATACACAGGTGCGTCATGAACTAATGATACACCCGTCGCCGATCATGTAAATAAACAGGTGTGCTATGAACTCATGATACACCCGTCGCCGACCATGTAAATAAACAGGTACGCCATGAACTCATGATACACCCGTCGCCGACTGTAAATAAACAGGTACGCCATGAACTCGTGATACACCCGTCGCTGACAATGTAAATAAACAGGTGCGCCATGAACTAATGATTCCGTCTTCGCTAACAATGTAAATACACAGGTGCGTCATGAACTAATGATACACCCGTCGCCGATCATGTAAATAAACAGGTGTGCTATGAACTCATGATACACCCGTCGCCGACCATGTAAATAAACAGGTGCGACATGAACTCATGATACACCCGTTGCTGACAATGTAAATAAACAGGTGCGCCATGAACTCATGATACACCCGTCGCCGACAATGTAAGTAAACAGGTGCCCCATGAACTCATGATACACCCGTCGCCGATCATGTAAATAAACAGGTGTGCTATGAACTCATTATATACCCGTCGCCGACCATGTAAATAAACAGGTACGCCATGAACTCATAATACACCCGTCGCTGACAATGTAAATAAACAGGTGTGCTATGAACTCATGATACACCCGTCGCCGACCATGTAAATAAACAGGTACGCCATGAATTCATGATACACCCGTCGCCGACCATGTAAATAAACAGGTGCGCCATGAACTCGTGATACACCCGTCGCTGACAATGTAAATAAACAGGTGCGCCATGAACTCGTGATACACCCGTCGCTGACAATGTAAATAAACAGGTGCGCCATGAACTCATGATACACCCGTCGTTGACAATGTAAATTAACAGGTGCGCCATTAACTCATGATACACTCGTCGTTGACAATGTAAATAAACAGGTGCGCCGTGAACTCATGATACATCAGTCGCCGACCATGTAAATAAACAGGTACGCCATGAACTCATTATACACCCGTCGCTGACAATGTAAATAAACAGGTGCACCATGAACTCATGATGCACCCGTCGCCGACAATGCAAATAAACAGGTGTGCCATGAACTCATGATACACCCGTGGCCGACAATGTAAATAAACAGGTACGCTGTGAAGTCATGATACACCCGTCGCTGACTATGTAAATAAAACGGTACGCCACGAACTCATAATATACCCGTCGCCGACAATGTAAGTAAACAGATACGCCATGAACTCATGATAAACCCGTCGCCGACAACGTAAATAAACGTACGCCATGAACTCATGATACACCCGTCGCCGACAATGTAAATAAACAGGTACGCCGTGAACTCATGATACACCCGTCGCTGACAATGTAAATAAACAGGTGCGCCATGAACTAATGATACAACCGTCGGCGACCATGTAAATAAACAGGTACGCTATGAACTCATGATACACCCGTCGCCGACCATGTAAATAAACAGATGAGCCATGAACTCATGATACACCCGTCGCCGACAATGTAAATAAACAGGTGCGCCATGAACTCATGATACACCCGTCGCCGACAATGTAAATAAACAGATACGCTGTGAACTCATGATACAACCGTCGCCGGCAATGTAAATAAACAGGTGTGCTATGAACTCATGATACACCCGTCGCCGACCATGTAAATAAACAGGTGCGCCATGAACTCATGATACACCCGTCGCTGACAATGTAAATAAACAGGTGTGCTATGAACTCGTGATACACCCGTCGCCGACAATGTAAATAAACAGGTGCGCCATGAACTCATGATACACCCGTCGCTGACAATGTAAACAAACAGGTGTGCTATGAACTCATGATACACCCATCGCCGACCATGTAAATAAACAGGTGTACTATGAACTCATGATATACCCGTCGCCGACAATGTAAATAAACAGGTACGCCATGAACTCATGATACACCCGTCGCCGATCATGTAAATAAACAGGTGCGCCATGAACTCGTGATACACCCGTCGCTGACAATGTAAATAAACAGGTGCGCCATGAACTCGTGATACACCCGTCGCTGACAGTGTAAATAAACAGGTGCTCCATAAACTCATGATACATCATCAGTCGCCGACCATGTAAATAAACAGGTGCGCCATGAACTCATGATGCACCCGTCGCCGACCATGTAAATAAACAGGTGCGCCATGAACTCATGATACATCCGTCGCTGACAATGTAAATAAACAGGTGCGCCATGAACTCATGATACACTCGTCGTTGACAATGTAAATAAACAGGTGCGCCATGAACTCATAATATACCCAGTGCCGACAATGTAAATACACAGGTGTGCTATGAACTCATGATACACCCGTCGCCGACCATGTAAATAAACAGGTGCGCCATGAACTCATGATACATCAGTCGCCGACCATGTAAATAAACAGGTACGCCATGAACTCATTATACACCCGTCGCTGACAATGTAAATAAACAGGTGCGCCATGAACTCATGATACACCCGTCGCCGACAATGCAAATAAACAGGTGTGCCATGAACTCATGATACACCCGTGGCCGACAATGTAAATAAACAGGTACGCTGTGAAGTCATGATACACCCGTCGCTGACTATGTAAATAAAGCGGTACGCCACGAACTCATAATATACCCGTCGCCGATAATGTAAGTAAACAGATACGCCATGAACTCATGATAAACCCGTCGCCGACAACGTAAATAAACGTACGCCATGAACTCATGATACACCCGTCGCCGACAATGTAAATAAACAGGTACGCCGTGAACTCATGATACACCCGTCGCTGACAATGTAAATAAACAGGTGCGCCATGAACTAATGATACAACCGTCGGCGACCATGTAAATAAACAGGTACGCTATGAACTCATGATACACCCGTCGCCGACCATGTAAATAAACAGATGAGCCATTAACTCATGATACATCCGTCGCCGACAATGTAAATAAACAGGTGCGCCATGAACTCATGATACACCCGTCGCCGACAATGTAAATAAACAGATACGCTGTGAACTCATGATACAACCGTCGCCGGCAATGTAAATAAACAGGTGTGCTATGAACTCATGATACACCCGTCGCCGACCATGTAAATAAACAGGTGCGCCCTGAACTCGTGATACACCCGTCGCCGACAATGTAAATAAACAGGTGCGCCATGAACTCATGATACACCCGTCACTGACAATGTAAACAAACAGGTGTGCTATGAACTCATGATACACCCATCGCCGAACATGTAAATAAACAGGTGTACTATGAACTCATGATATACCCGTCGCCGACAATGAAATAAACAGGTACGCCATGAACTCATGATACACCCGTCGCCGATCATGTAAATAAACAGGTGCGCCATGAACTCGTGATACACCCGTCGCTGACAATGTAAATAAACAGGTGCGCCATGAACTTGTGATACACCCGTCGCTGACAATGTAAATAAACAGGTGCTCCATGAACTCATGATACATCATCAGTCGCCGACCTTGTAAATAAACAGGTGCGCCATGAACTCATGATGCACCCGTCGCCGACCATGTAAATAAACAGGTGCGCCATGAACTCATGATACATCCGTCGCTGACAATGTAAATAAACAGGTGCGCCATGAAATCATGATACACTCGTCGTTGACAATGTAAATAAAAAGGTGCGCCATGAACTCATAATATACCCAGTGCCGACAATGTAAATACACAGGTGTGCTATGAACTCATGATACACCCGTCGCCGACCATGTAAATAAACAGGTGCGCCATGAACTCATGATACACCCGTCGCTGACAATGTAAATAAACAGGTGCGACATGAACTCATGATACACCCGTCGCTGACAATGTAAATAAACAGGTGCGCCATGAACTCATGATACACCCGTCGCTGACAATGTAAATAAACAGGTGTGCTATGAACTCATGATACACCCGTCACCGACCATGTAAATAAACAGGTGTGCTAGGAACTCATGATACACCCGTCGCCGACCATGTAAATAAACAGGTACGCCATGAACTCATGATACACCCGTCGTTACAATGTAAATACACAGGTGCGCCATGAACTCATGATACACCCGTCGCTGACAATGTAAATAAACAGGTGTGCTATGAACTCATGATACACCCGTCACCGACCATGTAAATAAACATGTGTGCTAGGAACTCATGATACACCCGTCGCCGACCATGTAAATAAACAGGTACGCCATGAACTCATGATACACCCGTCGCTGACCATGTAAATAAACAGGTACGCCACGAACTCATGATACACCCGTCGCCGACAATATAAATAAGCAGGTATGCCGTGAACTCATGATGCACCCGTCGCTGACAATGTAAATAAACAGGTACTCCATGAACTCATAATACACCCGTCGCCGACAATGTAAATAAACAGGTACGCCGTGAACTCATGATACACACGTCGCCGACAATGTAAATAAACAGGTACGGTGTGAACTCATCATACACCCGTCGCTGACAATGTAAATAAACAGGTGCGCCATGAAATAATGATACACCCGTCGCCGACCATGTAAATATACAGGTGAGCTATGAACTCATGATACACCCGTCGCCGACCATGTAAATAAACAGGTGCGTCATGAACTCGTGATACACCCGTCACTGACAATGTAAATAAACAGGTACGCCATGAACTCATGATACACCCGTCGCTGACAATGTAAATAAACAGGTGCGCCATGAACTCATGATACACCCGTCGCCGACAATGCAAATAAACAGGTACGCCACGAACTCATGATACACCCGTCGCCGACAATATAAATAAGCAGGTATGCCGTGAACTCATGATACACCCGTCGCTGACTATGTAAATAAACAGGTACGCTGTGAACTCATGATACACAAGTCGCCGACAATGTAAATAAACAGGTACGCCGTGAACTCATTATACACCCGTCGCTGACAATGTAAATAAACAGGTGCGCTATGAACTCATGATACACCCGTCCCCAACAGTTGTGAAATACATGTCCATTAAAGCAATCAAATTCTAGAGCGGCAAACGTGAAAATAATAAATCTTGATATAAAAACGTAGATATCAAATTTTGTGCGCTCGACGCATTTCTAGAATAACCTTCTTCGGGTACTCTAAAAATCGAAAGATTAGAAAGCCAAATAATTTAAAATTTGAGGAGCAATAAAATCAAAGAACCTAAAGAGGATAACCAACATCGACTAAGATCAACTATGCCCGAGAGAGATCAACTATGCCCGAGGGAGATCAACTATGCCCGAGGGAGATCAACTCTGTCCGAGGGAGATCAACTCTGCCCGAGGGAGATGTAGGGAAAATACTTTACAAGTCATAATACTCTTGAACGTTATAAGACGAAATCTTCAAAATCAAAAGGCACCGTACCTTTATCACTTAGACGACTTTACAGAAAAAAAATATGAAGTTTTTTCAAAGGACACTGAAGTTATCGTCAGACATGTGAGAAAATGTCCTCTTTGTCACGAAATATCATACATTCAACATTCCTAAGGCTGTGTTATAATTTCGTAAAATTGGTCAAATCAACTTGAGTTGTCAAACTTTTTGTTGCAAACAAAATTCCATAACTCTATAACTACAACAATGAAAACAATTAAAAATTGAAAGGTACTGTACATCAATCATAAGGCTTTGTAACAAATTCCTGAAATTTGGTAAATGTAAACTTGAGTTAACGAAGACAGTGTGGACGGACAGACCATTGTACGTCCCCGTTTTTGATGGGCGTGTAAAACCAGCAGAAACTACAAATCATTAATCTTGTCAACATTATAGTCCCTCGCGTTTGTAGAATGCACGTAAAGGGCAGTTTTTAACAGCTCCTGAGATACAATAGTTTGTTGGAGGGGAGTGGTCGATAGTAGCTAGCTTCAAGGCAGCATTTACTTACCCTACCATCTTACCCCCTTTTAATTTATTTATTGTTAAATTCCATTCCCATAGAACACATTCATATGACCGTTGACTTCCCTAGCTTGGTACGTATACAGGCACGTCAAAGTGCCGGTGTTAAACTGATAAGTTTTGTTTTCTATAAACGTTGCCTCAAAGAAGTACATTATATTTGTTTTGTACAATAGAATGAATAAACATTATACAATTATTGCATGCACTTAAGGTGAACATCATAATTGTTCATCCGAGGGGTGTTGTTTTCCCAAGGGCTTTAGCCCGAGGGAAAACAACATCCCAAGTGTGATCAATTATGATGTTCTCCGCAAGTGCAGTCAATAATTGTTTTATTATACCGAAACTCTATTTACAATAATGTTGGATGCAATAAACACTTATTTGTGTGTTTTTAACTTGTGTTTTCATAAACTTCATATTTGTGTTTTTAACTTCCGGTCAAGATTGTAATTCCGGAATGCAAAAACGAATACATTTCCGGACAGACATGGAATATCACATTTGTCGACCGGTGAACAACAGTGATGTTTCCCTGGGATACCAATTTTGTAAAAACATAACTTTTATTTTATATATAATATATAATGTAAGGTATAATAACATTTAACATGCGTACAAAATGAAAACAAAACGTGTTTTCCGTTGAGTCGATATTGCGTCATTTTACAGACATGCATTTTCTCATTAAGACACATCCAGTACATTAAGTTTGGCCCGAGGGTGACACAAACAGAAGGAGTATACATTTATTGTACAAGAGACACAGTTACATCGTGCATCAACAATGGTTTATTTTAAAGGAGGGCGCTTTTAATTACACACAGTGACAATTACATATGTATTACATATGTGCAATGGGTCATGCATGTCAATTCGGACACAGGATAAATGATGGATTACAAACCCGTAACGGTCAACACTTCGGCTTCAAATGGGGTCCGATTTATGCAAGGGAGAACAAACGTTTAAATAACATTAAAAAAATATATGCAATCATAATACGATGTTCTCATGTATAATATTTATTGTATATTTGCATACTAATTTTCCTAATTTGGTTAGAAACAAGACAAAATACATGACATTTAAGAGATTAACGTCCCCCATCTTGGCCCCGTTTTGTGTAAGCATGACAACAGAAGGTGATAAATCACAAATTTATTGAGATTGGTATAAATATATGTTTTGATTTTATGACCAGTCGCTCAGAGCCAGTACAGACCTAAGTGCGCTAGTATAGGATAGATCTGCACAAAATGAACAAATTAATTCTGTTGGGACTTGTCTTAGTGGCGCTAGAATGTGGTAAGTTGTCTATTTGTATTCTTACACACCCGATTATATGTGAATTTCTATTAAAAAAAAGGATTAAAAAAAGAAACGAGGAAGAAAAAAAAAGAAAAGTAAACAATTAATTCCTACACAAAGCACTCTAAAACAATAAGGTATAAAAACGTGGTGTTGATGTTTAACGCCACTTTCAATAATATTTCAGTTATATCGTGGCGGTCAGTTTTATTGGTGGCGGAAACTGGAGTACCCAGAGAAAACTACAGACCTGACGTAATAAAAACGTAGATAGTATGTCTAGTGAACATAATCCTCATTTTACTAATGAGGTTTTTTTTTATGTTTGGAGGTTATTTTGGCCAATATTGAAAAAAATATCACAAGTCACGTGATTTTATTTCGCGGTAAATTATTAAGATCAATGTTGTGTATTGCTTTCTTTGAACTGCTCATTGTATTTAAGAAAAACTAGTATACAAAGGTCATAGTTGAAAGAATTACCACCAAGGTATTGCGCCAATCCTTAATATCTGTTGAACGATTTTCAGGGTAACACGCCAATCCTTAATATATGTTGAACGATTTCCAGGGTATCACGCCAATCGTTAATGTATGTTGAACGATTTCCAGGGTATCACGCCAATCGTTAATGTATGTTGAACGATTTCCAGAGCATAGAGCCTATCTTTAATATTTGTTTAAGGTTATCGCACCAAACTTTGATATTTGCATAAAGAATAACAGAGTATCGCGCCAACTCTTAATTAATACAACATTACCAGTATATCGCACTAGTGTCTAATACAAACGTAGATATCGAGTTAGTGCGCACGGCGCGTTACTGGAATAACCTTCATTTAGGTACGCTCATAATCAAAAGATAGCATAAAAGTCATAGGGACCAAGTACGCCATAGGGCCAAAACAGGATTGACAAAATTGGCTAAGATCACCTATGCCTGAGGGAGGAGAACATTAGTTTTATAAATAATTACATTATTTAGGAACTGTAAATTTCAATAATAGAAATAACGAATAAATTATGCGAGTGTCGAAACACCGACTACTGGACGGATGATGCACCCGGGTGACTAATATTAGTTAAAATTATCCGGTTATCACACTAGTCCTTGTTGGAGGGTGAAGCCCGTAACATTAACTATAGCGTAAAGGGACAGTAAAGCATACACCCAAACCTCTATATCTTTGATTAAGTTTATCTCAATGTCAGCGAAAGCATATAATTTGTGATTTTCCAATAACCGGTTTAGCCCCGTCACATTTGTGTGCCTGTTCCAAGACAGGACCTGAATTTCCACCCCCAGATGTCGTGGTATGTATTTTAGTTCGATGGTTTGATGTGAGAGGTTTGTTTTGTTGGTAGAATGTTTAAACTGTCTTTTAATAATTATCTGCGGACGTCGTCTTCGTGATCGTATGGTGGTTGGATTATCAACTACCTATACAATCGGTGCCTATCATCACTAAAGTTGTGAGTTCAAATCCCACTCATGGCGAGGAGGATTCGATACAATATTATGTGATAGAGTTTGTCAGTGACTTGTGACAGGTCGGTGGTTTTCTCCGGGTACTCCTGATTTCTCCATCAATAAAACTGACGCCACGATATAATTGAAATATTGTTGAAAGTGGCGTTAAACACCATAAACCAAACCAAAAACTGTCTGCGGCATTATATATACAATAACTATAATCAGAGATGAAATTCTTTCTCAGATCAGCAAATGTCTAACAAATTACTGGGAAATAAATTTGGTCAATCTTGGTACAAATGGATAGAAACGAAGCTACCCGGACACCGTATGGGGGTTTTCTCGTTTTTTCCTCAGTGAGTTCTTTCGTCTCTGTATAATGTTTTGGCCTTTTTTTCTCATTGGTATCTACTTGGTAGGGACCGTTTATTGTTGATTTCAAAACGAGTAAACATGGTAAATAATATATGTTTCCATTTTTTAGCACAACTATTCCATATAATAATAAAAGACCATTGGCATCGGTTATGTAATGGTTAGTTAGCGTGCTCGATTCGAGTGCGGTAGATCGTGAGTTCGAGCCCCGATTGGGTCAAACCAAAGACTATGATATTGGTATTTGTTGCCTCGCCGCAAAGCACGCAGCATTAAGGAGAAAGAGCAAAGACTGAATGGGGTGACATGTCTATCCGTGGACTGGTGTTTCAGTAAGGAGAAAGAGCAAAGACTGAATGGGGGGACATGTCTATTCGCGTACTGTTGTTTCAATGAGCTAACACTATGCAAATGAAACTAAGCATGTTGATCTAGTACAAAGCGAACCTCATCATCATCTCATTAAAAAATTACTTTTTCTCGCCATGATATAACTGAAAAATTGCTGATTTGGCGTTAAATAGCAATCACTCACTCACTCGTGTTATGTGTTTCTGTCTTGTAGCACGTGCGTGCATGCTTTGCTGAGTTTGTACACAGATATATTTTATTATTCAAACATTTTAGTTGATGTAAAGATGTGTTGTTGTTGTTTTTTTTATCTTGTAAAATAAATATTTCATTTACAGTTATCTACTTTTCAGCGTCAGTCTAATTTTTGTGCGTTTTTTTTTATATGTTCTTTCTTTTTTCTTTTTTCTTTTTTTTTCTTTCTTTTTTGTTTATCTGTTTGTTTATTTCTCATGTATTAGTTATCTTAATCAAATATTTCTTTATTACATTCCATTATTAATATACTATTTTTTATTCTTTCAGTTTGTGGTCACAGATGTGAGTATTTTTGTGTGGTGCAAATCTGTTGTCTGTTTTCGCAAATGTTAAATCGAATTTCGCAAATTGAACTCAAAAATGTTTTTACAAATTGAAGAAAAAGATATATACATCCTTCGAGTTTTTTTACGTAATTGTTGAACAACCCCAAATTAGTAGGAAATCAGAATATATGCTGGAAAAAGTCACATTTTCATTTCTATTTTTTATCATTTTTGCATATATTTTCAAGGTACCCCTTGAAAAAGGTCAACTTGATTCTTAGCTATGGGTAGGATGATATACCGGTAGTAAATATTATTCATGTATGACATACATTTGTGAATACATCAATATTATTGTATAAATCTATTTTATTTGTTGATCACATTACGTAAACACCATTTCTTTTTATATTTTATTATCGTTTTGCATTACAAATTAGAGAGAGACAATCTTTATATAGGAAACAAAATCCGAATGCTTTATAGAATACCTGTTTGATTTTCTCTTGTTATTTTACTATTTTGTCTTTGGCAAGAATTATCTTAAAGACTAAGATGTCATTAACAAAGCGTTATATTTATAATGCTTTTATCATTAAACTAAAACAAGAAAAATCTCGGAAAATTTATCAATATACTCAACAAACACTTTCGTATTCAATTTATATCTCATTTTTGGATTCGTGTATTTTTAGAAGAACAAAATATTCTTAAGAAACGGATATTTGGCGAAAATAAAACTACACAAATCAATTGATGTATATGATTGTACATTGTAGTCCATTTCCGTTTCTTTTATTGCTAATTCACGGTAATAAAATATCCATACAAGGTAGCCATTATATCAACGAATAATAAAATACATTTTTTTTTTATGAAACTATGACTTATATATGTCTGCTAGCAATCTGATAGGTCTGTCTAATGACCACAAATACAAACGACGCTATGAACCGTTACAGCAAATATCCTCACACGTTTGTTATACAGCAGACTTGTCAATCATTTGTCAATAAAAAAACATCTTGCATAGGGATCTAATTATTTAATACATTTAGACCGGCAATTATGTTAACACATAAAAATTACATATATCATATATATATACCTTACAGGTACTAGTTATTGTAACGTGACTTGGCCATTAAGAATATACACCCTTATTTATTATTGTGTTCATAATGAGGTACTGGTTTATCAAGACCTAGCATAAAATTATTAATGGATGAAATTATACTGAGACAATGTTTCTTAATTTCACAGATTAGGGGTCATTTGAATAATTAATTTTTACAGGTCATTTGAATAATTAGATTATTTCTGTTTTTTTATTATGTCATCAGAAAGAAAAAAATATGCTTTGCTAAAATTGATTAAATTTGAGCCAACATTTCTAGTTGACACAGATTAGGGGTCATGTGAATAATTACCTTGTTTCTTATTTTTAATATATATATATACAAAATGTATATATATATATATATGTATATATATCTTTATTTCTCATAACCAATTTACAGAGGTACAGAGATGACAATTATCACAATATACACAAGAAGTAAATACATGTAATACATAATTAAACAAATATTGAATTGTGAAAAGAAGTGGATCAACCTAGAGGACATATCCTCTTGTTTACTATTCTGATAAATTTACAGAGTTTACTTAAAGTATATATAGACTTAAAAGACATCATGTTATTATATTTAATGATATTATGTCTATTTATATGGACAAAATCAAAATAAAGTTTTCTTTCATTAATAAATTCAGTACATTCAAAAATATAGTGATACTCGTCTCCAAATTCTCTTCTTGAACATAAATGACAGAACCTGTTTTCTCTAATATTTTTTTTCCATCTCCCCACTTCTACCGGTAGTCTGTGGTTTGTAGTTCTAAATCTACACAATGTAAATGTGTCCTTATCTTCTAAAATGTCTAAATAATTCTCGAATTTTAATTCCCCTTTAAACAGTTTATAATTACCCCCCTTTGAAGATGTTTCGATGGATGAGTTCCATATTTGCTTAAACTGATCAATTAAATTGTTTTTAATTACTAATTTTAACCATTTTTCAGATATATGTTAGTAGAATTTTTTGTTGTTGCAGAAATGAGTTAAATTTGAACAATGTTACCAATTGACACATATTAGAGGTCATTTGAATAATGAGCTTATTTCTTATGTTTTTATATGGTATCAGAAAAAAATAAAATATGTTTTTGCATTGCAAAAAATATCTTTATTTTCGTATATTTTCAAACCTTTATTTTCGTGTATTTTCACATCTTTATTTTCGTATATTTTCACACGTTTATTTTCGCATATGTTTAAAAATCTCAGATCAACATCGGCGGAAGTATTATTCTAGATATCGACCCAAATATATCAAAAATTATCAAAAGAAACGTGAGTAATCACATATACCTCCATGTACATGTATAACATTCATCACTAACCGATCAACTATTAATGTTATTAAAACGTAGCAAACTTATTGTGTTAAACCTGCAACATCCGGTGATCAGCCGGTCAGCATGCATGCGCAATAAAGATTTGAAAACTGCGCTCGCTTCACATATTTTACTATTTGATTACAACAAAGCGGTAATTTTAGTTATTAAGTAGATGCCTTCCTGTAGAGGAAGGATTTTATAGAAAAATATAGCAAACGGATAAAAAAATGCATATTGCTTTATTTCTCGGTTAAGTCGGTCCTCGGTTCTCCAAGGGAAGCAGCCCGTTTTAGACTCATGTTGGTAGTGTTTGTTTAGTTATCACTGTTTACTGGTATTTGTATATGTCTCATTACTGACTAATTTCAGCAGATACATTGCATTTCTTATTGTGTTGCTAAAAGGCGCTTTGGTTTGCGGCTATACCAACTGTATTATTATTCCGCTAATGTTTTATAACCACTAAGAATTGAATTCAGATTGCCCGGTTGCTAGAAGCGTAACATCTTGGCTTTTTTTTGTTAAGCTAAAACCACCCATTTATCAACAATGGGAACACGGCATAGAAATAACAATATATTTGTTAAAAAATATCGAAATAGGCGAATTTTATCTTTACTTTAAATACATAATTACTAGTAGAAATCTTAATCGGCTGTTATATACTTCAATAAATGAATAAAAAGATATGTATCTATAGTACTAACGCATTATATTTTGAAAGCGCTGTATTTGCAATTTTTGTTTAATGTCTAACTTATAGATATATAGATATACATGTCATAATGTATTGTAGCTTATTGGTGAAAGTTGTCATCTTTCTAAAACATTAATTCTGTCAGATACAAAAAAAAATATATTCATTAATATCAATATTAGTACAATGTATATGTATAATATTATTCTGCTATAAGTGAGAAAACAAATAATAGAATAAACTTTGACAACAATTTCATATTATATTATTTCTTGTAATTTAAAAATATGTAAAATGTGGTAATTTGAAAATTACTATTTAAAATGCATTTTTTTTTAATTATTTAAAAATTGTTGCATACTTGTTATTCAAATTGTGAAATGTTTCAGGAAATTTGTCTGACAGTATATTTATTATCATTCTTTTCTTCCTATTGATTTTACAAGTAGTGTGATTCAAGAAAAACCAATAATTTCATACTGTTTCTTTCTTTATTTCTTTTTTTCTTATTTTATTAATTAATTAATTTATTTATTTATTTATTTATTTATTTATTTATTTATTTATTTATTTATTTATTTATTTATTTATTTATTTATTTATTTATTTATTTATTATAGTTCCATACGTGAAAGTGAAGCACATTATTAGACACGTCCCAATAATTAAAAAAGTACCAGTACATATTCCTTATGTCAAACATGGTAAGTAGTATAGTGGATTCGTGTTAAGTAGTATAGCGAGTTCGTATTAAGTAGGATAGTGAGTTCGTATTAAGTAGTATGTGTTTTCGTGCTGGTCGATCTTTACCTATCATCGCTAAGGTTGTATTAATAAATAAATGATAGAACACACATCGAATTTTCATTAGATTGATAGACATTGATCAAAGTTTTAGGCGTCACCACTTAGCTTAGAACATTTCATGTCTTACGAATACGGTATTCTTCTATAGAATAACGTATAATCACTAATGTTAATTGTTATATGATCGAATGGTAGTTGGATTTACAACTACCTGTGTAATCAGTGTCTATCACCACTAAAGTTGTGAGTTTGAACCACGCGCATGGCGAAGTGTACTCGATACATCATTATGTATTAAAGTTTGTCAGTTAATTGTGGCAGGTCGGTGATTTTTTCCTGGGTACACCATAAGCCTAAACCTAAGCCTGACCACTAATGTGAATTGCTATATATACTTGAACTGTAATTGTAGTCTCCCTTGTTTTTACTACAATGCTACTATTTTGTTGACGTTTCTCTATTACATGTTTAAGAAACAACCATTTACATCTGAAAGTTAAATGGTCAGTCCGTTATATGAAGAAAAACAAATTAAATGATCCTGATAATCTATGCATAGAAGTGTGAATTTCGTTCTACTGCTTAGATATATACACAAGTCAAGCTTAATCGTTTAATAAAAGCAATTAAAACGAGGTTTTAAGTTATCGGTGTATGGGACTCTTTTAAATACATATATAAGTATTTTCATAATTATGTTCAACATGTTTTTTTTTTTAATTTCAGTACCAGTTTACAAAAAGGTACCAGTTCCAGTTTACAGAAAAGGTAAGAAAAACTTTATTTGCTATTTTTAATAATTGAGATTTCAAGATTTGTACTAGTAAATCACAGATGCTATTTATTTGTATTATGGAAAAAAGTGGACTTGGATTAACTACAAATATCTGAATTTTTATATAAATATCTGGATTCCATGGTAAGCTGTACTTACGACCATCAAATCCCAAACTGACGTCGATAACTTTTCAAATGCAATATCGTTATTTCTTAATTTAAAATTATAATGTAAGCAACCAACTGAAAGAGATCAGAGATGCCACGATGACCAGATAAGTGTAAATGCGTAATCGATGGCATATTATTTGATTACATTTTTGTAGATTTCATTTTCTATGAGACCAATGGCTAATTATCCACACGTAAACAGGAATGAACAGTAAAGGCGGGAATCGGAAGTAAGATAAGATCATGCGCAGAAGAGATGTCTCGTCACATTGAGAAGAACTAAAAAATATTAAATGGACGATTTAAAAAAAATACGAGAGACTGGTAACCTACATTTCTAGCTAGAAAACTTGTTTATATAGTACTTCAATCTTTAGGGTAATTTTTAGGAAGATGTTCGCTCGCTATACCTATTCACCGTTTGGTAACCTGTATCTTTAAGCTTTGTCTATTTCTTTTCTCTTTAGTACCAGTATACAGAACTATTATCAAAAGAATACCTGTACCAAAACCAATTAAGGTAGAGGTTCCAGTTAAGGTACCAGTCGAAATTCCAGTTGAAGTACCAGTAGCAGTACCAAAACCAGTAGTGGTCGAAGGTAATGTTCCTCTTACGTTCATGCAGGCGAGGTGTACTCGATACAACATTATGTGATAAAGTTTGTCAGTGACTTGCGACAGGTCGGTGGTTTTCTCCTGGTACTCCGGTTTCATCCACCAATAAAGCTAACTGAAATATTGCTGAAAGTGGCGTAAAACACGATAAACCACCATTGATGTTGCTATATCACACAAACGAGACAGTCATGTGAACTGATACTAGAAGTGTAAAATGAAGACACAAGCTATGCTAATCCTTAAATAGATGTAATCACTAATCACAACCACTGGGAAGTAATTTTGATATGCAATACTGTATCATTTTACTAAGAGGGAAGGATTTGGCCCATAAACTAGCTTAACCCCGCCACTTGTTATTGAAGTACCTGTACCAAGCCAGGAAAGTTTGCAGTCATATATATGTGTGTTAGGGATATCGAATGTTGTCTCCTCCTTAGATTTTTCTGTTGGATGCTGGAGCTTTTTTGAAAGTATGGTATTTTATTTTGTTTTAAAAATATAATATCACCATTCCATATATGTAGAATTGATTAGCAAGAAAGGATGTAAATGAACACGAGAGACCGTATAACATTATTCTTAGACACAAATTAAAGCAAAGAAACAGCGTTTTATTGCATCATTTTATTATTTGCTCATTTCTGTATGCGCAGTGGAGGCGAGACGCTTATAAAATATTGAATTTAATTTTTTTAACAGCACCTAGACAGGAAGTAGTTATTACTGGTGGTGGTAAGTATTAATATAAATATCATTCAATAAAATAAGATTCTACAGTCATTTTAAATCTATAAGTATTGTAATTATATTTCTTAAAATGTATTATTAAATTAATTAAGTTAGTTAATTATTTATATTTTATTTTAAATGTTTTATGTACAATTATATGGAAATTGTTGCAACATTTACAACTATTTATCAAAATTTTATTGTATATTTTATTTTGTCGTATGAAATATTTGTTGTTTCATTAAGATTATAATTTCTTTCGTGTCAGGGTTTGTTCATGTTCAAAAACAGACGAAAAACAGTTTATTTGAGACAAGACAAGACATATTTTCAATAAGAAATTAGAGGACAATGTTCGAAAATATGCCAGTAATTTTGTGTGACGCAATCGCTATTGAAAAGATCAACTTTCGGCCTCGTATGCAATTAGCAATTAGCAACGCGCAAGCTCAGCGTCCTCTCAAAATGACACACATTATTGGCCAATCAAATATTTGGTTATTGATACTAACCAAAAAATGACGCATAATTTCATGAAAGGTTCAAGGTTTTAATTGGTTAAGCTTATTACCATAAGAGATAAATTTATACTTATGCTAAATATATATATATATATAGAAGTCTCTAGAAGATTGTGCAACGATACCGATAAAGATGTTACAAAAAATATATTGACAAAATTTCGATCAACAAATGACCTTCCTCAGTGTCTATCAAAGTTAAACTGAGTTTGTAAAGACCAGATGGTATAATTACAACTCACTAAATAGTCAGGTGACAAAGTGTGACGTATTAATAATCTTTAACTCCCTCATTACAACTCACTAAATAGTCAGGTGACAAAGTGTGACGTATCACAAATCTTAAACTGTGACGTAATACGTCACACTGGTCTAATCTTTACAAACTCAGTCTAACTTTGATAGACACTGAAGAAGGTCATTTGTTGATCGAAAATGTTGTCAATATATTTGTTGTAACATCTTTATCGGTATCGTTGCACAATCTTCTAGACTTCTATAATTTATTTTGTTTGTGCTGCATCGTTATGTCTAGACGATCCGTTACTCATTAAGATATCTGGTTGGTGGATTCCCTTAGACTTTATATATATATTATGATTTTATTTGCACAAGACCAATTTATTATTGTTGTAATATAATGGTCATTGGATAATTCAAAGCAAGTATATCGTCCATTCTTTTTTATTTTAATAAATTTAACCTGGATAATTTGCGAACACTTGGTTAAATAGAAAAGAACTCATTATTTTAATAAAATATATTCTTACGGTAGAGACTCTTAGCTTTTAATTAGAGAAATTTCCATAACGGACCTGTTCGCTATCACTTTACAGATGCTGGCTCTGGCTCGGACGTTCATGTTCACACCGTTGGTGCTGGTAAGCGTAACGCCTCAAGCCATACCATTCCTTATCAATGTAACGCCTCAAGCCATACCATTCCTTATCAACGTAACGCCTCAAGCCATACCATTCCTTATCAATGTAACGCTTCAAGCCATACCATTCCTTATCAATGTAACGCCTCAAGCCATACCATTCCTTATCAACGTAACGCCTCAAGCCATACCATTCCTTATCAATGTAACGCTTCAAGCCATACCATTCCTTATCAATGTAACGCTTCAAGCCATACCATTCCTTATCAATGTAACGCCTCAAGCCATACCATTCCTTATCAAGGTAACGCCTCAAGCCATACCATTCCTTATCAATGTAACGCTTCAAGCCATACCATTCCTTATCAATGTAACGCCTCAAGCCATACCATTCCTTATCAATGTAACGCCTCAAGCCATACCATTCCTTATCAATGTAACGCCTCAAGCCATACCATTCCTTATCAATGTAACGCCTCAAGCCATACCATTCCTTATCAATGTAACGCCTCAAGCCATACCATTCCTTATCAATGTAACGCCTCAAGCCATACCATTCCTTATCAATGTAACGCCTCAAGCCATACCATTCCTTATCAATGTAACGCCTCAAGCCATACCATTCCTTATCAATGTAACGCCTCAAGCCATACCATTCCTTATCAATGTAACGCCTCAAGCCATACCATTCCTTATCAATGTAACGCCTCAAGCCATACCATTCCTTATCAATGTAACGCCTCAAGCCATACCATTCCTTATCAATGTAACGCCTCAAGCCATACCATTCCTTATCAATGTAACGCCTCAAGCCATACCATTCCTTATCAATGTAACGCCTCAAGCCATACCATTCCTTATCAATGTAACGCTTCAAGCCATACCATTCCTTATCAATGTAACGCCTCAAGCCATACCATTCCTTATCAATGTAACGCCTCAAGCCATACCATTCCTTATCAATGTAACGCCTCAAGCCATACCATTCCTTATCAATGTAACGCCTCAAGCCATACCATTCCTTATCAATGTAACGCCTCAAGCCATACCATTCCTTATCAATGTAACGCCTCAAGCCATACCATTCCTTATCTACGTAACGCCTCAAGCCATACCATTCCTTATCAATGTAACGCCTCAAGCCATACCATTCCTTATCAATGTAACGCCTCAAGCCATACCATTCCTTATCTACGTAACGCCTCAAGCCATACCATTCCTTATCTACGTAACGCCTCAAGCCATACCATTCCTTATCAATGTAACGCTGGCTCTGGCTCGGACGTTCATGTTCATACCATTCCTTATCAATGTTTTTCCTCTTCCTTTTATTTTGTTTCCAAATTCCGTACTCGGACTTTCCTCATTCACAAAATATATTTTTCTGTTGTATATATCAGATGTTAATTTTGCACACAGCACTAATTTGTCATGTGACATTAAAATTATATATCTTGCTTTTTACTCCATTGTCCAGCTCAGTGACAGTCTTTTAAAAAGTGATGACAATGTTGTACTCTATTATGGATAACTTATCAGAACGAGTATTTACTTAATTGACATTATTCATTAATGTGTTTTGTCGCTGAGCTGCTTGTGAGTATGTGATGTACATTTTACTAACATTTAGCTCCTCTTATTTGTAGACAACATCAACTTTGGCGGCGCAAATGGTAAGCATTGACTTGGCTTAAATATTATTAATGTTAATTGCGTATTGCGTATGTGCGCAAACTCCAGCTCTACCAATTAAAAGAAAAAGATATCTTTGAATAAATGATCATGGCAAATGACTGTCTTGTGTTTAGCAGAATTTGTATACATTTTATCTGCAGATATTTATATATTTCATTACTTATTTGATTTAGATTTAACACAAAATAGGTGAAATGTATGAGGAGGGGGGAAATGAGAAAGGGGGATAACGTTGATGATTGAAAGATAATACAATTGAAGAGCACTTGCCATAGAAAAGTTTAAAACAACAAATTTAATCAGAAGAATTATTGGAATTTATCTCGTATGACAGTGAATAAGGTGAGGGAACGGGTGGGGTGGGGTGGGATTGAACTGGCAACTTTAGTGGTGACTTCAAAAGGAAGGGGTTGGGTGGGGTGGGATTGAACTGACAACTTTAGTGGTGATTTAAAAAGGAAGGGGTGGGGTGGGGTGGGATTGAACTGACAACTTTAGTGGTGACTTAAAAAGGAAAGGGTGGGGTGGGGTGGGACTGAACTGGGAACTTTAGTGGTGATTTAAAAAAGAAGGGGTGGGGTGGGGAGGGATTGAACTTGCAACTTTAGTGGTGACTTAAAAAGGAAGGGGTGGGATGGGGTGGGATTGAACTGGCAACTTTAGTGGTGACTTCAAAAGGAAGGGGTTGGGTGGGGTGGGATTGAACTGACAACTTTAGTGGTGATTTAAAAAGGAAGGGGTGGGGTGGGGTGGGATTGAACTGGCAACTTTAGTGGTGACTTCAAAAGGAAGGGGTTGGGTGGGGTGGGATTGAACTGACAACTTTAGTGGTGATTTAAAAAGGAAGGGGTGGGGTGGGGTGGGATTGAACTGACAACTTTAGTGGTGACTTAAAAAGGAAAGGGTGGGGTGGGGTGGGACTGAACTGGGAACTTTAGTGGTGATTTAAAAAAGAAGGGGTGGGGTGGGGAGGGATTGAACTTGCAACTTTAGTGGTGACTTAAAAAGGAAGGGGTGGGATGGGGTGGGATTGAACTGGCAACTTTAGTGGTGACTTAAAAAGGAAAGGGTGGGGTGGGGTGGGATTGAACTGACAACTATAGTGGTTATTTAAAAAGGAAGGGGTGGGGTGGGGTGGGATTGAACTCGCAACTTTAGTGGTGACTTAAAAAAGGAAGGGGTGGGGTGGGGTGGGATTGAACTCGCAACATTAGTGGTGATTTAAAAAGGAAGGCGTGTGGAGGGGTGGGATTGAACTGACAACTTTAGAGGTGACTTAAAAAGGAAAGGTGGGGTGGGGTGGGATTGAACTGACAACTTTAGTGGTGACTTAAAAAGGAAGGGGTGGGGTGGGGTGGGATTGAACTGACAACTTTAGTGGTGACTTAAAAAGGAAGGGGTGGGGTGGGGTGGGATTGAACTCGCAACTTTAGTGGTGACTTAAAAAGGAAAGGGTGGGGAGGGGTGTGATTGAACTGACAACTTTAGTGGTGACTTAAAAAGGAAAGGGTGGGGAGGGGTGGGATTGAACTGACAACTTTAGTGGTGACTTAAAAAAGGAAGGGATGGAGTGGGGTGAGATTGAACTCGCAACATTAGTGGTTATTTAAAAAGGAAGGGGTGTGGTGGGGTTGGATTGAACTGACAACTTTAGTGGTGACTTAAAAAGGAAGGGTGGGGTGGGGTGGGATTGAACTGACAACTTTAGTGGTGACTTAAAAAGGAAGGGGTGGGGTGGGGTGGGATTGAACTGACAACTTTAGTGGTGACTTAAAAAGGAAGGGGTGGGGTGGGGTGGGATTGAACTGACAACTTTAGTGGTGACTTAAAAAGGAAGGGGTGGGGTGGGGTGGGATTGAACTGACAACTTTAGTGGTGACTTAAAAAGGAAGGGGTGGGGTGCGACTGGGATTGAACTCGCAACTTTTGAGTTGACTTAAAATAGATAGACATAAATTATTTGAATACGTAAAAGTACCACATCGTCAATAAAGATCTGAATTCCAGGGGAAGTAAGTGATACCGAAATTAAAAAGTTTTAATTCGTATTTCTAAAAGTAATTTCATACTATTGCAGATTTTGGCTTTGATACCAATGGTTTCCAGTTTAGCGCAGGATTCGGTAAGGATTCTAGTTATTGCGATTCTGCGCCCACTATTCTACTTCTTATCTTTAACTGTATATCCAATCAGTGTCTTATTTAACTAAGTTACTAAGTTTATGTAAATTCTTTCTCAGTTAACCTCAGATATTTATTTCTGTCACAGATCTGTATATTACCAAAACAAAAAGAAAATAAATACTTTTTATTTGCAATCTTTCTTATATATATTTTGAGATATTTTGGTAATATGTACATCGATGTATTATTTTAGATCAACTTACAAAAAATAATATAACATTCTATCATCCTGATGTATAATAAGTATTTATATATATTTTCAACCATTACTTTTCATTTCTCTCTCGTCCTGTATATATTTACACCTTTCATCTTCAATCTTTATCTACACTTTCTGGTGCTAAGTCACTATTCTTCTGCCACTGCATGCGCATGCTCAATTATTGGTCATATGATTTGTTCTGCATTTGCTTATCATCAGCCGCTGCTATTGAACTAAACTGCGACGTCATCTTGCGAACCAAGCGGATCCTGAAGAAGCACATTTGGCATATTTTCTATTTGTCGAACATTATTTGTCCACATAGAATTTACGTAATGAGCACATTAGTGTGATAAAGTAATAAAGATCTCATATTTCTACTTTTGGTGGTGGCGGCGGAGGAGGAAATGGTGCTAACATTATCGACGTGCCCGGAGGACCCGAAATTCTAAATGCTGGTGGTGGAGGAGGAGGAGGAGGAGGAGGAGGAGCACATATTTTTAATGGTCCTGGTGGAGCCGAAATTTTGAATGCAGGTGGTGGACCCGGAAATATGAATGGTCCTGGTGGAGCCGGAATTTTTAATGGTCCTGGAACCGAAATATTGAATGCAGGTGGGGGTGCCGCCCAGATTGTAGGTCTTGGTGCAGACCTTGAACAATTGCTCGCTCATCATGCTATCCAGGCGGCTCTAGGAGGCGGCGGTGGCCAGGGAGGTGGTGGTGGAGGTGGAATAGGAGGTGGCCATGGTGGTGGAATGGGAGGTGGTGGCGGAGGTGGAATGGGAGGTGGCCATGGCGGTGGAATGGGAGGTGGCCATGGCGGTGGAATGGGAGGTGGCCATGGCGGTGGAATGGGAGGTGGTGGCGGAGGTGGAATGGGAGGTGGAATGGGAGGTGGTGGCGGAGGTGGAATGGGAGGTGGAATGGGAGGTGGAATGGGAGGTGGAATGGGAGGTGGCCACGGCGGTGGTTCCGGTGGTGGTCATGGAGGAGGAGCTGGGGGTGGCCATGGAGGTGGAGCAGGTGGTGGCCATGGCGGTGCAGCTGGAGTCGACTTTCTCGGCGGTGGTCAAGAGGTCTTTTTCGATATAGGCGGTCCCGGAGGACCCGGTGGATTAGGCGCTGGACCTGGAGTAGGTGGTCCAATGATTGAACCTGCCGGCATTGCCTTTGATGCTGGTTTTGTTGAACCTGGACCAGCATTAGGGGGTGGACATATAGAAGTAGGTCACTTAGGAGGAGGAGGAGGAGGAGGAGGAGGAGGAGGAGGTGGTGGGGGAGGAGGAGGGGGAGGAGGTGGAGGAAGTGGAAAAGGCGATATAAATATTGGAATTGGTCTTGGTTCTGGAGGTGGGATGGGCCAGGGCGTAGCTGGGGGTGGCAAAGCAGTCGGTATTGGAATGGGAGGCGGTGGAGGAGGTGGTCATGGCGGTGGTATGGGCGGAGGGTGGGGTGGAGGAGGCGGTAAGGGCGGAGGAGGGGGCATGGGCGGAGGAGGGGGCATGGGCGGAGGCGGAGGCGGTGGTATGGGTGGAGGAGGTGGTATGGGTGGGGGGCATGGAGGTGGTATGGGCGGGGGGCATGGAGGTGGTATGGGCGGAGGCGGTGATATGGGCGGAGGTGGTGGTATGGGTGGAGGTGGTGGCATGGGCGGAGGCGGTGGTATGGGCGGAGGTCATGGAGGAGGACACGGTGGTGGTCAAGGAGGAGGTCAGGGAGGTGCACACGATGCTGGGTTTATGATGCAGGATATGGGATTCGGATTTGGAAATTCCGACATAGCACTAGGAGTCGGACTTGGCCCGGGTAGCATTGGAACTGGTGTTTCAGGGCCGCAGGGAGGTGCTGGAGTAGGAATGACACACGAGTCAGTTGGTATCGGCGGTGGATCACATGGAGGCGGTGGAGCAGCAATGGGAGCAGGAGAAGCTCAGTTTGGAGTTGGATTTTCTGGTGGTGATGGTTTGGGTATGGGTATGAGCAAAGGAGGAGGTAATTTAAACTCTATAAGACACACGTGACCTCACTAAATGTCATCATGGTCACATTCTTCTTTCACTATACTAACTTACTATATTTAACTTTCTCTCTCTGTCTAAACTCTTCTTTTGGTTTTCCCCTTATTTATTTTTAGATATTTAATTGACTAAACAATTCATACTTACTATTTACAGATTCTCGACCCCCCGCTGTTGTTCTAAGTAAGTAAAAGGATATGGGCATTTGTATTGTCGAGCTTACTTTATCAAATTAACTCATTTCTAAATTTTGAATTATATAATTTTTTGTAATATTTTTTTTTAATTTATTTGAACAATATTTCAGCAGTTATAAAATATTTACTTTTCAATTGTTTATATTCAATCTGTTTTCACTTGTTTCCGCAATTAATATTTTCTACTGCGCATGCGTAAAAAGATAATTTATTTCCGATAAATATTAATTTAAATATATTATTTATGGCTAAAAAATGTTTGAAATTTCTTGATATTTGTGTTTTGCAATGCTAAAAGTCTGTGTAATGTTTTAATGTGTTATATGTGTGTTTAGTAATGTTATACGTCTTTGTATTGTTTAATATTGTAATGTTCTAAATGTTTATTAATGTTTTTGTTTGTCTTTTACCCTTCTGTGTTCAGCTGATGTCGATAATGGTGAGTGAAATTCTCTAAAAGCGCTTACATTAAAAAAAAAAAAAAATATTTTAACTATTTCATTTCATGAAATGGAATGAAATTTCCAGGAATTATTTTGCAAATAATCATGAAAAAAACATCAGAATAATTAATGAGAATATATAATTACTATATAACTATACGAAAATAAATGCAAATTAAAAAAATTGGCAGCACAAATTAAAATAATATGCTGAAATCACAAATGTCTATTTATCTATATAACTTCATTCTCATCAAATTATCGCCAAATAAGGAGAAATATAACAAAATAAAAATAACATAACAAAGAGCATATATTATATTGAAAAATAAAAATACTTCTATACATTAAATTGAAAAATAAAAATAAGCAATATTTCTTTATATTAAAGTGAAAAACAATAATTAAATATGTGTTTTCTATCCCTGCTTGCAGTAAATTTGGGTGGCGCTGACGGCTTTGGAAATGGACGCATCTTTATAAGTAAGTATTAACTCAATTTTTATTTTGTTCTATTTTCTGAAAATAAGTATTTACTGAAGTATGTTTTAGTTTTAACAAAGTAATCCAAAACCTTGATAGAATTTGAGCACACAAAATATTTATATCAGAAGTTGAACACACAAATTATTTATGTCAGACATTGATCACACAAATAATTTATGACAGAATTTGAGCACACAAATGATTTATGTCAGAATTTGAGCACACACATTATGTATGTCAGAAATTGAGCACACAACTTCTAAGTCAAAAATTGAGCACACAAACGATTTGTGTCAGAAATTGAGCACACAAATTATTGATGTTATAATTTGAGCACACAAATGTTTCACGTCAGAAATTGAGCAAATTTGAGAAACTTCAATTTGCCTACCAGTAATAGCTATTCCATACATACATTCATTCATTTAACATTAAGATGATTAAATAAAAACATATTCAGTGTCAACTTCTTCACGTATTTCTATGCTAGAGGTATCTGTCAACTTCTTCACGTATTTCTGTACTAGAGGTATCTGTCAACTTCTTCACGTATTTCTGTGTTAGAGGTATATGTCAACTTCTTCACGTATTTCTGTGTTAGAGGTATCTGTCAACTTCGTCACGTATTTCTGTGCTAGAGGTATCTGTCAACTTCGTCACGTATTTCTGTGTTAGAGGTATCTGTCAACTTCTTCACGTATTTCTGTGCTAGAGGTATCTGTCAACTTCGTCACGTATTTCTGTGTTAGAGGTATCTGTCAACTTCGTCACGTATTTCTGTGTTAGAGGTATCTGTCAACTTCGTCACGTATTTCTGTGTTAGAGGTATCTGTCAACTTCTTCACCAATTTCTGTGTTAGAGATATCTGTCAACTTTGTCACGTATTTCTGTGTTAGAGGTATCTGTCAACTTCGTCACGTATTTCTGTGTTAGAGGTATCTGTCAACTTCGTCACGTATTTCTGTGTTAGAGGTATCTGTCAACTTCGTCACGTATTTCTGTGTTAGAGGTATCTGTCAACTTCGTCACGTATTTCTATGTTAGAGGTATCTGTCAACTTCGTGACGTATTTCTGTGTTAGAGGTATCTGTCAACTTCGTCACGTATTTCTGTGTTTTAGGTATCGATTTTGATCATGGATTTTATTGGACAGTGTGATGCTTTGTGTTTTTCATTTTATTTTGCATTTCTAATTATAGATTTTGCACAATTTTAAACCTTGCTTATTTTATTTGCTTTCAGACGGTGCAGATAATGGTAAAGTACAGGGCAAGCATTTCCATGCGCAGCTCGCATATCGCATACACTCAATGCGTCTTTTTGTATTCTTTCTATCTTCAAGACGGTCTAAAACTTAGTCAAAATAATTTTGACAATGTAAAAAAACGGCTTAAATTCATTATTCAAAAGGGAATTTCTGATTGAAATACAATATAATTCATCTAAGAATTAAATATTTTTTGTAAAATATGTGTTTTATTTAGTAATACATTTGAAATATAATGTTTAATTTACAAAATTGTACTACTATTTTAATTAACAAAAATTAATATTTACTAAAATATTTTTAGACCGTCTTACAACCTCTGTCTCTTAGGTTTCTGGATTATTTATCTAATTTACATATTATGACATGTGTTTTTGTCACATACCAGTTTGATGGTTTCTGTGTCGAGGGTGTTGGTGTAACTAGTATCCAATATGTCAAATATATATTTTATTGTTTGTTTCCTTTAATTTTCTATAATTTCTTTGATTTTCTATGTTTTTAAATAGGTTTTTAGTTTTAGGCAATTTCCTTAATTTTCGGTAATTTCTTTGATTTTGGGTGATTTCTTTAATCTTGGGTAAATTCTTTTAATATTGGGTAAATTCTTTTAATATTGGGTAACTTCTTTTTTGAATTTGGGTAATTTCCTTCATTTTGGGTAAATTCTTTAAATTTTGATAATTTCTTCAATATTCTTAGTTTTGGGTAATTTCTTTAGCATTGGGCAATTTATTCAATTTCGGGTAAAATCTTTGATTGTGTGTAATTTCTGTAAATTATGGTACATTTCTTAGTTTTGGATAATTTCGTTAGTTTCAGGTAATTTTTTGATTGTGGGTAATTCCTTGGAGTTTTCCCTAAATTTTCAAAATTGTTTACTTCAAAAGAAAATGCCTTTTTTTTTCGTATACGAATTTAATTGAATCTCCATGACAACTAGTATATATAAATTTAAACTGATGCAAAATGAATATTATTATTGATATGTTTAAAACATTATGTATTTTCAAAAACATAAATAAGCATTTAAAAAGATGTCTCTTTCACTGTTTTCTACAGAATGATAAAAATACCGTATATTAAATTCATAAACAAAAATACTTGATATATGAAGCAATGTGCAACGATAAACTATGACTAAGAAAATAAATAAGGAGAGGACCTTTGTAAGTTGGAATAACTTGTATCCGATCCAAATATCATATAGTTAACAATGAAATAAGTTTAACCTAATCTAGAAAATAAATTATATACAAGTGATAGTGCAGTGAAGGTTTGTGATTCATTATCAAGCAAATTATTAACCACTAAAACATTACATTTATTTTTGCTTTCAGTGGAAGGAGGTAACTTCGGAGGTGGCTCACCAGGTAATTCATACCATTGTTGTTTATCCATGTCTAGCCCATCCATATTTGTTTTCAATGTTTTAACATAAAAGTAAAATGTGTCTATTTCTAATTTTCAATTTTAAATTCAAATTTCAAAATTGACTAAATCGCATCGATGGCTAGAAATGGCAAAGACTGATTGGCTCGGATTTAGGATAATGTGTCCGAGTGGGTCGGCGCGCACTATTATTTCAGTGAGCTAGCGCTATGAAATTCCAATTAAGCGTGTTGGTCTAGTACAAAGAGGGCCTCATCATTATTCCATTGAAAATTAACTTCCTCTGAAAAAATGCCGAGTAGATGTCAAACAACAATCAATCATTCATTCAATTTTGCTCAAACTTTATTTTTATCAACAAAATAAAATATAAACACACACACGAAACAAGAATTGAAAGATACATGCTTTGTTCATCAATTATTTTTGTCAATGACAACATTTGCATATCCAAAAGTTAAAATTTTACTTAACTGCAAACTTTACATACATTCAATGTGAAAAAATGAGTTGACCTGATTAACATAAGAATACCGAGTTCTATTTTGTTTTAGTTGATTTTAATGGCGGAGCACAGAATCCGGTAGCTATCATCGGAATCGACAAGAACGGCGGACACGGCGGACACGGCGCACAAGGCGGACAGGGCGGACATGGCGGTCAAGGAATAGTCTGGGATCAAGGAATCGGTGGTGGCGCAGATGCATGGGGTCAGGGCAATGGAGGAGGAGCTGGTAACTGGGATCAAGGACTTGGACACGGAGGAATAGATGTAGGATTCGGTGGTGGACATGGAATTGATATTCACGGTGGTGGAAACAACGGCCACACCGGTGGAAAAGGTTAGTTAGTTAACTTGAATCCTAGTAAATATAACTATATGTATGTGTATCAGTAAAATAATGCCTGATTTGAAATTGGTCTGGCCGGAATAAAGTTGCCTACCAGAAAAAATAAGTTCATGGACTATATTTACTAGGAATAAATATTCCACGAACTATTGCAAATACGAAGATTATTCCAAGTACCCTTTTAACTAGGAAAATGTGTAGGCTTGCATATGGATTGTTTTAATGCAGAGTGCAGCATTTTCTCTCTATTAGTTTTTTGTTGTTGCAAACTTACTACCTTCAGTAAACTATTGAAGCTAACATTACCGTCTTCTTTGAGTTCTGGTTCCCTGTTTCCGAGCACGGAAAATTATCATTTTAGTATTTGCATATCACTTTAATATTTGACTAATATCTGTTTCATCTTAATATTGCATATTATTTTGCATATTTGACAAATTTGCATCTTATATGCACACAATTTGCATATTTGACAAATTTGCACATTATTTGCATATCATTTTGTACATTTGACTAATTAAAATATGTTTCATTTCAATATTTGCATATCATTTTGCATATTTGACTAATTAATATATGCTTCATTTTAATATTTGCATATTTGTTGCATATAATTTGCATATTGACTAATTAATACCTGTTTTCCTCTATTTACAGTTCTACATTAGGAGGATCACAGAAGAATCCATTTCACTAGGTGAAAGACTTCTCACCCATCAATCATCTTAACTTATGTAATTTTCATCTATTGTTGTGTACATTGTGTGTGTCAATAAATGATGTCCAATAAAAGTTATTTTTAGTAACTCACGATCTTACTTTCCTTTTACACTCTTGTTACAAGACTATACTATCATACTATATCATACTATCATACAAAACTGAATTTAAAGACGGATCGGTGTCCTTCTCAGAGTCATTCGACCCGGACGACCCAACATTAATAGATCGCTTCCCTGATTACACCATAGAAACAGACCTTGGTGAAAGACCACCAACACCCACTCAACAACGGGAAAAAACAGCAAGCGAAAGGCTAGCAAGAAGAAGAAACATATGTCTGCAATACCTCAATAGGTGAGTCGGACGTTAAACCCTCACACTACTACTACTATTGATGCGAACCTGTCAAACTTATATATAAAGGACACTCACTCAAGGGAACATGCACATGTGACCTTTATTATTGTCGCAAGTCACTGACAAACTTTATCACATAATGTTGTACATCTCGCCATGATCGAGATTCGACCTCACAACATCAGTGGTGATAGGCACTGATTGCATAGGTAGTTTTAAATCCAACTACCATTCGATCACGGCCACGACGACTTCTTGCTACAATATACATTCAATCATACTTATTCCATGCATACAGTCAAACCTGTATGTAAAGGACACTCAAGGGAACCTGAAAATGTGCCATTTATCAACAGTTGCCTTTTATATACAGGTTCAAATTATATGCCCTATTCATTAATTGGGAAAATGAGGCTACCCTTTATAAACAGTGATTTTCTATATAGAGATGCCCTTTAAAGCAGGTTTGGCTGTATATATAAACGTCAGAGAAAACAGAAGGCCCAATCAAGAATGAACAATCCAGAGAAACTAACGGGGGGTACACAAGAAACATGACGAAGACAACAAAACACATGACGAAGACAACAAAACATAAACCACAACACAGAAAACATTAACGTCAGAGAAAACCGAAAGTCCAATCAATAATGAAGAATCCAGAGAAACTGGCGGAGGGTACACAAGACACATGACGAAGACAACAAGGCACATGACGAAGACGACAAGACAACAAACCACAACACAGAAAACACGATCTTCCTTTAGGTTTTTGTTTCTTGTTACAGGATAAAATCAAACGTAATGAGGCAGTCCAATATATAGTCAAACCTTCACATGTAGTCACCTCTATTAAGCCGTCACCTGTATTAAAAGGTCATATTTTTCCTGTCCTTTCATAGAATATTCATATGAATTGAACCTCTTTTAAGAGTTCACCTGTCTTAATAGGTCACTATTACTTTGTCCCAAAGGTGACCTCTTAATACAGGGTTGATTGTATATGTAAGCAATAAATTGGTCCTAGTGAAATTAGTCTGTGTGGACCAATATTTCTAATAACTGAAATAGATCAAAGGTTACATCTACGTTTTTATTACTATCCATGGATTGATACCTTTGCTTGTAGACTATTAATCTCCGAGTGTATCATCTGCACATGGGTCAATGCTTCGACTAGCTTGATATCTCTGCTGATGGACTATAAGTCTACGAGGGTATCATCCACCTAGTAGTCAGTGTTTCGACTGGATTGATATCTCTGCTGATGGACTATAGGTCCCCATGGGTATCATCCACCTAGTAGTCAGTGTTTCGACTGGATTGATATCTCTGCTGATGGACTATAAGTCCCCGTGGGTATCATCCACCTAGTAGTCAGTGTTTCGACTGGCTTGATATCTCTGCTGATGGACAATAAGTCCATGAGGGTATCATCCACCTAGTAGTCAGAGTTTCGACTGGATTGATATCTCTGCTGATGGACTATAAGTCCCCGTGGGTATCATCCATCTAGTAGTCAGTGTTTCGACTGGATTGATATCTCTGCTGATGGACTGTAAGTCCCCGTGGGTATCATCCACCTAGTAGTCAGTGTTTCGACTGGATTGATATCTGTGCTGATGGACTATAAGTCCACGAGGGTATCATCCACCTAGTAGTCAGTGTTTCGACTGGATTGATATCTCTGCTGGTGGACTATAAGTCTACGAGGGTATGATCCACCTAGTAGTCAGTGTTTCGACTGGATTGATATCTCTGCTGATGGACAATAAGTCCCCGTGGGTATCATCCACCTAGTAGTCAGTGTTTCGACTGGATTGATATCTCTGCTGATGGACTATAAGTCCACGAGGGTATCATCCACCTAGTAGTCAGTGTTTCGACTGGATTGATATCTCTGCTGATGGACTATAAGTCCACGAGGGTATCATCCACCTAGTAGTCAGTGTTTCGACTGGATTGATATCTCTGCTGATGGACTATAAGTCCACGAGGGTATCATCCACCTAGTAGTCAGTGTTTCGACTGGGTTCATACATCTGCTGGTAGACTATTAGTCCCCTAGGATATCATCCGCCTAGTAGTCAGTGTTTCGACTGGGTTCATACATCTGCTGGTAGACTATTAGTCCCCTAGGATATCATCCACCTAGTAGTCAGTGTTTCGACTGGGTTCATACATCTGCTGGTAGACTATTAGTCCCCTAGGATATCATCCGCCCAGTAGTCAGTGTTTCGACTGGGTTCATACATCTGCTGGTGGACTATTAGTCCCCTAGGATATCATCCGCCCAGTAGTCAGTGTTTCGACTGGGTTCATACATCTGCTGGTAGACTATTAGTCCCCTAGGATATCATCCGCCTAGTAGTCAGTGTTTCGACTGGGTTCATACATCTGCTGGTAGACTATTAGTCCCCTAGGATATCATCCGCCTAGTAGTCAGTGTTTCGGCACTGGTATGGTTTATTAGATATCTACCTTTGTGTTACTATCATTGGGTCAATAACTCTGCTGGTGAACTATTTGTCCCTGAGGGTATCATGAGTCAGGTGGTGAGTTTTTCGAAATCTTTGAATTTACAGTTCCGAACTAAATTATATACAAAATGTATCTGCGAATTAATTAATGAAGTTTAGACAAGGTGATGTGTACTCAAGTTTAATTATATATCATGACAGTGACGGGTGTTGTAGTCATATCATCTTCCAACCACGAAACTGTTTCCTGAAAATAAATAAAGCAACAATTCTATATAGAAAAACAGCAAAAAAAAAACCCAGTTATTCAATAAAGTGGAATGTAAATCGACAATTTTTTTTTAAAATAATTAAACTACAATTTTCGTTGACTTTGTCATTTTTTAGATCCGAAAAAAACAATAGATATCTGTTCAAATGATGTTCGTGTCGTCTAACAGTAACACAACGGGTGTCATTAGTGGAGCAGGAACTGCTATCCCTTCCGGAGCACATTAGTTCATTCTCAGTTGGTAATAACATTCGTGTTGATCAATCTTTAGTTTTCTGTGTAACGTTTTGTAGATCATTGTTTGTCCTTTATTCCTTTTTCATTTGGTCATTTCATTGGCTGTCCGTTGATTTAATTGTCACGAGTAAAGCCAAAGACTATAACACTGGTGATAAGTTATGAATAAGGAAAGTAGTTACGACAAGTGAAACATATCCTTGGTCATTTGTGACACAGATATTCCGTAACGGTCAATGAAGTCATGGTTACGACTGTAAAACTACCGAAGTGATGACTTCAACTTAATTACTTGTTCAGTAGCTTCATTGTTAATAGCAATCCTCTATCAGGGAAATCAGGATAGGAACCACAAGATCTCAAATACTGATAACTTTTTTCTTAATTTTTTTCTTAAGAACATATTTTGCTAAGCGTATACAGTGCACTTACGATCTTGCATCAATATATTGGCTTGTGCATTAACCGAACCATACGGATTCGTTGCTGTACACTTCAACATTCCCGAGTCGTGTATATTAGTCAGTGTAATGGACATCCCTTCGGAAACTATCTTATGTTGAGGCATCGTCCTATTAGGCTGTAGAAACTGAAATATATTAGACATTACGTAACATATGGGTCACGCCAGCATTACGATAAATAAACAAGTACATGGTAAGGGTTATGGTGGTTAACCCCACTTTCAACAATATTTCAGCTATATTGTGGTGGCCAGTTTTATTGGTGGAGGAAACCGATGTGCCTGGAGAAAACCACCGACCTACTGCAAGTCACTGACAAACTTTATCGCATAATGTTGTATCGAGTACACCCCACCTGGGTGGGATTCGAAATCACAAATTGAGTGATATAGGTACTGATTACATAGGTAGTTGTAAACCTAACTACCATACGATCACGACCACGACGTCCCCTAAAATACATTACAGTGTGTGAGTGAGTGATTGTTGTGAAACGCCAAGTGAGTAATTTATCATGCCGAGAACACACGTGCGAGAGCAATAAACGTTAGAGAATACCCAAGGGACAATCAAAAGTGGAGAATCTAGAGAAACTGGCAACATAGGCTACACAGGACACAAGTCCAGGACAACAAACGTTAGAGAATACCCAAGGGTCAATCAAAAGTGGATAATCTAGAGAAACTGGCAAGATAGGCTACACAAGGCGAAGAAAAACGAAGCAAAAACACAACACAATATGCATAGGGCAAGTTACATGAGATTATGTTCGCTTTGAACTAGAAAAATATGCTTAATTGGATATATAGTGTTAGATCACTGACACAATAGTCTGTGGGTAAACATGTTGCTACACTCAGACACATCATCCCGACTCCGAATCAACCAGCCTTTACTTCTACTCCTTAATGTTATGGAGAAGCAGCAAATATCAATTTCATAGTCTCTCGTTTGACCCTACCCGGTCACGAAACCACGATATACAGCCGTCGAAGCTAACCATTACACTATTGGTGCGGTATATATTATTACGTAAATGTAATGACATGATGAAATTTCCAAGTTAGGAAAAACCAGTGTTTCACCGTACTGGTCAACGTCGGTACAATCGAAGATGTCACTGAGCGTCCGACAATGAAAAACAAGTTCTTTATTAACGGGCATTCGTGAAGTACTACGTTCGTGAAGTACTACGTTCGTGAAGTACTACGTTCGTGAATTACTAAGTTCGTGAAGTACTACGTTCGTGAAGTACTACGCTCGTGAAGTACTACGTTGGTTTTTGTTAATCGTGATTTATATCTTATATTCGTGCATTTCTTTAAAAGAATCGTCTGATCTCATCTTGCAAAACGGGGTCTTCGTGGTCATGGTCCTATGGTTGCTGGATTTACAATTACCTATGCAATCAGTGCCTATCATCGCTACCGATGTGAGTTCGCATCCAGCTCTGGGCTAGGTGTACTCGATACAACATTATGTGATAAAGTTTGTCAGTGACTTGAGGCAGGTCGGTGGTTTTCACCGGGTACCTCAGTCTAATGTTTGTTGGATTTACACTCTCCTATGCAATCAGTGTCGGGGTTACCTCAATACAATTTTAAATATTAAAGATGGTCACTTACTTGCTGCAGGTCGGTGTTGTTTCTGGGTACACCGGATTTCCCAAATAAATAAATCCGACTGTCACGACATGAACAATGTTTAAACAGTGATAGTCGACAATTCCAGCAAAACGAATAATTACCTCTCACCTCAACTATTGAACATAGAAATACCATGACATATGAAAATGGAGATCCAGGTCCTGCCTTATGACAAGCACAACATTGTTAAAGGATTAAACCGCTTTAATTAGATCCCGACCCCCAATCAGTTGTCTATAGTACGTACTGATGTATAAGACCATGTTATGGTAGGAACTGGGACTCCATTGGCTTGACAAGTAAACACGTGATCAGAACCACTAGATTTCACTGCTGAGGTCGGTGGCATGGATATATGTGGTGATTCTATAATAAATAATAACTTTATTGAGGTCATGTTATCATATCCTTCTTTACATTTTTCAGGAAGTGAAAATACAAATGTAATTTGACAATTTTCACATTCCTGATTTGATTCTAAAATTATATGCTTTTTAACTTTGCTGATAAGGGTTATTTCCCTTACGAAGGACAAACTGGTTCCCATTCTATACAAAGAAATATTGAGTGTAATTTCTTAAATTTAACCATGTAATACGGGATAATTTTAATAATAGAAAATAAACAGATTCACAACTTTTACAATTTGTACAGGAGCTTTGGTATATGTACAAATGTATGTTAGTATGGTACATGCACTTTAATACAAAGTGGTGGGATTAAATTAGCTTTATTAGGTCAAACGTCAAAAATAGCGGCCATGCATATGTGTGTTAGGGTTATCGATTTTAGTATAAGCTTTAAGACCTATATTGCTATCAAATGAACAACCCAATTACAATGTGGCAATTTGTTTATGTCACCGATAACAGCTTTAGAGAGATAACGATGATTTTCTTAGCATATTCCGGAACGCAAATTCAACTCCGCCTCACGGTGAAACTGACAACCACGAACTAATTGGAATATTGTTATTTTTAATTGTATAATCGCCATGACTATGTGATAATTATTTGAAGGGCCCGGGTGTCTCAATGAGTTAGGTAGTTGGATTACCTAACAACTCATACAAGTCTATCACCAGTACGACGTGTGTTCGCGCCCGGCTTTGTAAATTACAAAATAGGGTGCACTCAACTCGCAGCCGCAATTGATGAAGCTTAGCAGTTGCTTTCCCATGGTCGGTGGTTCTGTCTGTGCCTTCTTTAACCACTAAAACTGGTCGCCATGATATAGCTGAAATATTGCTGAAAGTGGTGTTAAACACCAAAAATTAAATCAATCAAAATCTGATAATTATTTGTCAAAGTAGATGACAAGTTACACACGTATATCATGCTACTTACAACCTGTTACAGAAAGGGCAGTACTTGCTTGAGATTGACCACGTATCTCATGCTACTTACCACCTGTTACAGAAAGGGCAGTACTTGCTTGAGATTGGCCAGCGTCATTTGTTGCTAAACAGATGTATAATTCATTGTCTTTCAGTGTTGCATGAGGTATTTCTAGAACCTTCTGTCTAATAGTTTTCTGAAACAAAATAAGATGATGATTAATAAAACACCATCTTACGGAATACTACATGTACATGTTCTAAGCTTTAATTTTCCAATGGTCAACTTCCCTTTCATCAGTAGCTATAGTTCAGCAGCAACAGTGAAAGGAGTTTATATTTCACAACTCACGTTATTTGTGTGCTTGTGCGGCGCAATACATTGAGTTCAGCAGTTGACGCAAAAACTACTCAAATAATTCTATTGTCACCATCATGATCTTATTGACCGTTGCGAAATATCCATATCTCAAATGACAATGTATTTTTACATTTTTCCTCTCTACCTGACTTGCATATATGAGTAACATGGCAGGAACTGCTTATCCTTCACGGGCACCTGGGTTCACTCACGGTTTTTTGGTGGGGTCCATAGTTTTCTATGTTATGTTTTTGTTTTGTTTGTTTTCGTGCTGTGCCTTGTAGCCAATGTTGCCTTTGCCTCTACTTTCTCTAACGTTTATTCGAATGAGTGTTTTTGAATAATATGCCTGTACCACGGTTCAAAGCAAAGTAACCTTACATGATTTGCATGCCACGTGATAGTTGGTTCCGGATATCCGGTTGCATTACATGTCAATGTGACAGACGAGCCATACCGAACCTCCATTATTGACGGCAGTGTTATGATAGGTGGCATATGTGGCTGGTCGGTTGTTGGTTTCACTTGAATTATAAAATAAGAAAGAATTCGCATGAATGTAATTGACCAATCACAATCACGTGTTTTCTGGTGTGGTATTATGTAGAAGTTAGAGAACTTCCGAACGTGCTACTGAACCTGTACAGAATGAAAAGAAAATGGTGATCACATCTCATTCGATAACATTTGTGTGCGGTCATGAGAGAGTCGAGATAAAAGGGTAAGCATTAATGGGGATTACACATGGTAACTTAAAGACTAAGCTCATACTGGATTACATATGGTAACCTAAAGACTAAGCTCATACTAGATTACACATGGTAACTTAAAGACTAAACTCATACTAGATTACACATGATAACTTAAAAACTAAGCTCATATTAGATTACGCTTGGTAACTAAAAGAATAAGATCATACTATATTACACATGGTAACTTAAAGACTAAGCTTATACTAGACTACACATGGTAGCTTGAAGACTAAGCTCATACTAGATTACACATAGTAACTAAAAGACTAAGCTCATACTAGATTACACATAGTAACTTAAAGAATAAGCTCATACTAGTTTGCACATGGTAACTTAAAGACTGAGCTTATACTAGATTACACATGGTAACTTAGAGGCTAAGCTCATACTAGATTACACATGGTAGCTTAATGACTAAGCTCATACTAGATTACACATTGTAATTTAAAGACTAAGCTCATACTAGATTACACATGGTAACTTAAAAACTAAGCTCATACTAGATTACACATGGTAACTTAAAAACTAAGCTCATACTAGATTACACATGGTAACTTAAAGACTAAGCTCATACTATATTACACATGATAGCCTAAAGACTAAGCTTATACTAGATTACACATGGTAGCTTAAAGACTAAGCTCATACTAGATTACACATGGTAACTTAAAGACTAAGCTCATACTAGAATATACATGGTAACTTTGAGACTAAGCTCATACTAGATTACACATGGTAACTTAAAGACTAAGCTCATACTAGATTACACATGATAACTTAAAGACTAAGCTCATACTAGATTACACATGATAGCCTAAAGACTAAGTTTATACTAGGTTACACATGGTAGCTTAAAGACTAAGCTCATACTAGATTACACATGGTAACTTAAAGACTAAGATCATACTAGATTACACATGGTAACTTAAAGACTAAGATCATACTAGATTACACATGGTAACTTAAAGACTAAGCTCATACTATATTACAAATGGTAACTTAAAGACTAAGCTCATACAAGATTACACATGGTAACATAAAGACTAAGCTCATACTAGATTACACATGGTAACTTAAAGACTAAGCTCATACTAGATTACACATGGTAACTTAAAGACTAAGCTCATACTAAATTACACATGGTAACTTAAAGACTAAGCTCATACTAGATTACACATGGTAACTTAAAGACTAAGCTCACAATATATTACAAATGGTAACTTAAAGACTAAGCTCATACTAGATTACACATGGTAACTTAAAAACTAAGCTCATACTAGATTACACATGGTAACTTAAAGACTAAGCTCATACTATATTACACATGATAGCCTAAAGACTAAGCTTATACTAGATTACACATGGTAGCCTAAAGACTAAGCTCATACTAGATTACACATGGTAACTTAAAGACTAAGCTCATACTAGAATATACATGGTAACTTTGAGACTAAGCTCATACTAGATTACACATGGTAACTTAAAGACTAAGCTCATACTAGATTACACATGATAACTTAAAGACTAAGCTCATACTAGATTACACATGATAGCCTAAAGACTAAGTTTATACTAGGTTACACATGGTAGCTTAAAGACTAAGCTCATACTAGATTACACATGGTAACTTAAAGACTAAGATCATACTAGATTACACATGGTAGCTTAAAGACTAAGATCATACTAGATTACACATGGTAACTTAAAGACTAAGCTCATACTATATTACAAATGGTAACTTAAAGACTAAGCTCATACAAGATTACACATGGTAACATAAAGACTAAGCTCATACTAGATTACACATGGTAACTTAAAGACTAAGCTCATACTAGATTACACATGGTAACTTAAAGACTAAGCTCATACTAAATTACACATGGTAACTTAAAGACTAAGCTCATACTAGATTACACATGGTAACTTAAAGACTAAGCTCACAATATATTACAAATGGTAACTTAAAGACTAAGCTCATACTAGATTACACATGGTAACTTAAAGACTAAGCTCATACTAGATTACACATGGTAACTTAAAGACTAAGCTCATACTAGATTACACATGGTAACTTAAAGACTAAGCTCATACTAGATTACACATGGTAACTTAAAGACTAAGATCATACTAGATTACACATGGTAACTTAAAGACTAAGATCATACTAGATTACACATGGTAACTTAAAGACTAAGCTCACAATATATTACAAATGGTAACTTAAAGACTAAGCTCATACTAGATTACACATGGTAACTTAAAGACTAAGCTCATACTAGATTACACATGGTAACTTAAAGACTAAGCTCATACTAGATTACACATGGTAACTTAAAAATAAGCTCATACTAGATTACACATGGTAACTTAAAGACTAAGATCATACTAGATTACACATGGTAACTTAAAGACTAAGCTCATACTAGATTACACATGGTAACTTAAAGACTAAGCTCATACTAGATTACACATGGTAACTTAAAGACTAAGATCATACTAGATTACACATGGTAACTTAAAGACTAAGATCATACTAGATTACACATGGTAACTTAAAGACTAAGCTCATACTATATTACAAATGGTAAATTAAAGACTAAGCTCATACAAGATTACACATGGTAACATAAAGACTAAGCTCATACTAGATTACACATGGTAACTTAAAGACTAAGCTCATACTAGATTACACATGGTAACATAAAGACTAAGCTCATACTAAATTACACATGGTAACTTAAAGACTAAGCTCATACTAGATTACACATGGTAACTTAAAGACTAAGCTCACAATATATTACAAATGGTAACTTAAAGACTAAGCTCATACTAGATTACACATGGTAACTTAAAGACTAAGATCATACTAGATTACACATGGTAACTTAAAGACTAAGCTCATACTAAATTACACATGGTAGCTTAAAGTCTAAACTCATACTATATTACAAATGGTAACTTAAAGACTAATCTCATACTAGATTATACATGGTAACTTAAAGACTAAGCTCATACTAGATTACACATGATAACTTAAAGACTAAGCTCATACTAGATTACACATGGTAACTTAAAGACTAAGATCATACTAGATTACACATGGTAACTTAAAGACTAAGCTCACAATATATTACAAATGGTAACTTAAAGACTAAGCTCATACTAGATTACACATGGTTACTTAAAGACTAAGCTCATACTAGATTACACATGGTAACTTAAAGACTAAGCTCATACTAGATTACACATGGTAACTTAAAAATAAGCTCATACTAGATTACACATGGTAACTTAAAGACTAAGATCATACTAGATTACACATGGTAACTTAAAGACTAAGCTCATACTAGATTACACATGGTAACTTAAAGACTAAGCTCATACTAGATTACACATGGTAACTTAAAGACTAAGCTCACAATATATTACAAATGGTAACTTTAAGACTAAGCCCATACTAGATTACACATGGTAACTTAAAGACTAAACTCATACTAGATTACACATGGTAACTTAAAGACTAAGATCATACTAGATTACACATGGTAACTTAAAGACTAAGCTCATACTAAATTACACATGGTAACTTAAAGTCTAAACTCATACTATATTACAAATGGTAACTTAAAGACTAAGCTCATACAAGATTACACATGGTAACATAAAGACTAAGCTCATACTAGATTACACATGGTAACTTAAAGACTAAGCTCATACTAGATTACACATGGTAACTTAAAGACTAAGCTCATACTAAATTACACATGGTAACTTAAAGACTAAGCTCATACTAGATTACACATGGTAACTTAAAGACTAAGCTCACAATATATTACAAATGGTATCTTAAAGACTAAGCTCATACTAGATTACACATGGTAACTTAAAGACTAAGCTCATACTAGATTACACATGGTAACCTAAAGACTAAGCTCATACTAGATTACACATGGTAACTTAAAGACTAAGCTCATACTAGATTACACATGGTAACTTAAAGACTAAGATCATACTAGATTACACATGGTAACTTAAAGACTAAGCTCATACTAAATTACACATGGTAGCTTAAAGTCTAAACTCATACTATATTACAAATGGTAACTTAAAGACTAATCTCATACTAGATTATACATGGTAACTTAAAGACTAAGCTCATACTAAATTACACATGATAACTTAAAGACTAAGCTCATACTAGATTACACATGGTAACTTAAAGACTAAGATCATACTATATTACAAATGGTAACTTAAAGACTAAGCTCATACAAGATTACACATGGTAACATAAAGACTAAGCTCATACTAGATTACACATGGTAACTTAAAGACTAAGCTCATACTAGATTACACATGGTAACTTAAAGACTAAGCTCATACAAAATTACACATGGTAACTTAAAGACTAAGCTCATACTAGATTACACATGGTAACTTAAAGACTAAGCTCACAATATATTACAAATGGTAACTTAAAGACTAAGCTCATACTAGATTACACATGGTAACTTAAAGACTAAGATCATACTAGAGTACACATGGTAACTTAAAGACTAAGCTCATACTAAATTACACATGGTAGCTTAAAGTCTAAACTCATACTATATTACAAATGGTAACTTAAAGACTAATCTCATACTAGATTATACATGGTAACTTAAAGACTAAGCTCATACTAGATTACACATGATAACTTAAAGACTAAGCTCATACTAGATTACACATGGTAACTTAAAGACTAAGATCATACTAGATTACACATGATAACTTAAAGACTAAGCTCACAATATATTACAAATGGTAACTAAAAGACTAAGCTCATACTAGATTACACATGGTTACTTAAAGACTAAGCTCATACTAGATTACACATGGTAACTTAAAGACTAAGCTCATACTAGATTACAGATGGTAACTTAAAAATAAGCTCATACTAGATTACACATGGTAACTTAAAGACTAAGATCATACTAGATTACACATGGTAACTTAAAGACTAAGCTCATACTAGATTACACATGGTAACTTAAAGACTAAGCTCATACTAGATTACACATGGTAACTTAAAGACTAAGCTCATACTAGATTACACATGGTAACTTAAAGACTAAGCTCACAATATATTACAAATGGTAACTTAAAGACTAAGCCCATACTAGATTACACATGGTAACTTAAAGACTAAACTCATACTAGATTACACATGGTAACTTAAAGACTAAGATCATACTAGATTACACATGGTAACTTAAAGACTAAGCTCATACTAAATTACACATGGTAACTTAAAGTCTAAACTCATACTAGATTACAAATGGTAACTTAAAGACTAAGCTCATACAAGATTACACATGGTAACATAAAGACTAAGCTCATACTAGATTACACATGGTAACTTAAAGACTAAGCTCATACTAGATTACACATGGTAACTTAAAGACTAAGCTCATACTAAATTACACATGGTAACTTAAAGACTAAGCTCATACTAGATTACACATGGTAACTTAAAGACTAAGCTCACAATATATTACAAATGGTAACTTAAAGACTAAGCTCATACTAGATTACACATGGTAACTTAAAGACTAAGCTCATACTAGATTACACATGGTAACTTAAAGACTAAGCTCATACTAGATTACACATGGTAACTTAAAGACTAAGCTCATACTAGATTACACATGGTAACTTAAAGACTAAGATCATACTAGATTACACATGGTAACTTAAAGACTAAGCTCATACTAAATTACACATGGTAGCTTAAAGTCTAAACTCATACTATATTACAAATGGTAACTTAAAGACTAATCTCATACTAGATTATACATGGTAACTTAAAGACTAAGCTCATACTAGATTACACATGATAACTTAAAGACTAAGCTCATACTAGATTACACATGGTAACTTAAAGACTAAGATCATACTAGATTACACATGGTAACTTAAAGACTAAGCTCACAATATATTACAAATGGTAACTTAAAGACTAAGCTCATACTAGATTACACATGGTAACTTAAAGACTAAGCTCATACTAGATTACACATGGTAACTTAAAGACTAAGCTCATACTAGATTACACATGGTAACTTAAAAATAAGCTCATACTAGATTACACATGGTAACTTAAAGACTAAGATCATACTAGATTACACATGGTAACTTAAAGACTAAGCTCATACTAGATTACACATGGTAACTTAAAGACTAAGCTCATACTAGATTATACATGGTAACTTAAAGACTAAGATCATACTAGATTACACATGGTAACTTAAAGACTAAGATCATACTAGATTACACATGGTAACTTAAAGACTAAGCTCATACTATATTACAAATGGTAATTTAAAGACTAAGCTCATACAAGATTACACATGGTAACATAAAGACTAAGCTCATACTAGATTACACATGGTAGCTTAAAGACTAAGCTCATACTAGATTACACATGGTAACTTAAAGACTAAGCTCATACTAAATTACACATGGTAACTTAAAGACTAAGCTCATACTAGATTACACATGGTAACTTAAAGACTAAGCTCACAATATATTACAAATGGTAACTTAAAGACTAAGCTCATACTAGATTACACATGGTAACTTAAAGACTAAGATCATACTAGATTACACATGGTAACTTAAAGACTAAGCTCATACTAAATTACACATGGTAGCTTAAAGTCTAAACTCATACTATATTACAAATGGTAACTTAAAGACTAATCTCATACTAGATTATACATGGTAACTTAAAGACTAAGCTCATACTAGATTACACATGATAACTTAAAGACTAAGCTCATACTAGATTACACATGGTAACTTAAAGACTAAGATCATACTAGATTACACATGGTAACTTAAAGACTAAGCTCACAATATATTACAAATGGTAACTTAAAGACTAAGCTCATACTAGATTACACATGGTTACTTAAAGACTAAGCTCATACTAGATTACACATGGTAACTTAAAGACTAAGCTCATACTAGATTACACATGGTAACTTAAAGACTAAGCTCATACTAGATTACACATGGTAACTTAAAGACTAAGATTATACTAGATTACACATAGTAACTTAAAGACTAAGCTCATACTAAATTACACATGGTAGCTTAAAGTCTAAACTCATACTATATTACAAATGGTAACTTAAAGACTAATCTCATACTAGATTATACATGGTAACTTAAAGACTAAGCTCATACTAGATTACACATGATAACTTAAAGACTAAGCTCATACTAGATTACACATGGTAACTTAAATACTAAGATCATACTATATTACAAATGGTAACTTAAAGACTAAGCTCATACAAGATTACACATGGTAACATAAAGACTAAGCTCATACTAGATTACACATGGTAACTTAAAGACTAAGCTCATACTAGATTACACATGGTAACTTAAAGACTAAGCTCATACTAAATTACACATGGTAACTTAAAGACTAAGCTCATACTAGATTACACATGGTAACTTAAAGACTAAGCTCACAATATATTACAAATGGTAACTTAAAGACTAAGCTCATACTAGATTACACATGGTAACTTAAAGACTAAGATCATACTAGAGTACACATGGTAACTTAAAGACTAAGCTCATACTAAATTACACATGGTAGCTTAAAGTCTAAACTCATACTATATTACAAATGGTAACTTAAAGACTAATCTCATACTAGATTATACATGGTAACTTAAAGACTAAGCTCATACTAGATTACACATGATAACTTAAAGACTAAGCTCATACTAGATTACACATGGTAACTTAAAGACTAAGATCATACTAGATTACACATGGTAACTTAAAGACTAAGCTCACAATATATTACAAATGGTAACTTAAAGACTAAGCTCATACTAGATTACACATGGTTACTTAAAGACTAAGCTCATACTAGATTACACATGGTAACTTAAAGACTAAGCTCATACTAGATTACAGATGGTAACTTAAAAATAAGCTCATACTAGATTACACATGGTAACTTAAAGACTAAGATCATACTAGATTACACATGGTAACTTAAAGACTAAGCTCATACTAGATTACACATGGTAACTTAAAGACTAAGCTCATACTAGATTACACATGGTAACTTAAAGACTAAGCTCATACTAGATTACACATGGTAACTTAAAGACTAAGCTCACAATATATTACAAATGGTAACTTAAAGACTAAGCCCATACTAGATTACACATGGTAACTTAAAGACTAAACTCATACTAGATTACACATGGTAACTTAAAGACTAAGATCATACTAGATTACACATGGTAACTTAAAGACTAAGCTCATACTAAATTACACATGGTAACTTAAAGTCTAAACTCATACTAGATTACAAATGGTAACTTAAAGACTAAGCTCATACAAGATTACACATGGTAACATAAAGACTAAGCTCATACTAGATTACACATGGTAACTTAAAGACTAAGCTCATACTAGATTACACATGGTAACTTAAAGACTAAGCTCATACTAAATTACACATGGTAACTTAAAGACTAAGCTCATACTAGATTACACATGGTAACTTAAAGACTAAGCTCACAATATATTACAAATGGTAACTTAAAGACTAAGCTCATACTAGATTACACATGGTAACTTAAAGACTAAGCTCATACTAGATTACACATGGTAACTTAAAGACTAAGCTCATACTAGATTACACATGGTAACTTAAAGACTAAGCTCATACTAGATTACACATGGTAACTTAAAGACTAAGATCATACTAGATTACACATGGTAACTTAAAGACTAAGCTCATACTAAATTACACATGGTAGCTTAAAGTCTAAACTCATACTATATTACAAATGGTAACTTAAAGACTAATCTCATACTAGATTATACATGGTAACTTAAAGACTAAGCTCATACTAGATTACACATGATAACTTAAAGACTAAGCTCATACTAGATTACACATGGTAACTTAAAGACTAAGATCATACTAGATTACACATGGTAACTTAAAGACTAAGCTCACAATATATTACAAATGGTAACTTAAAGACTAAGCTCATACTAGATTACACATGGTAACTTAAAGACTAAGCTCATACTAGATTACACATGGTAACTTAAAGACTAAGCTCATACTAGATTACACATGGTAACTTAAAAATAAGCTCATACTAGATTACACATGGTAACTTAAAGACTAAGATCATACTAGATTACACATGGTAACTTAAAGACTAAGCTCATACTAGATTACACATGGTAACTTAAAGACTAAGCTCATACTAGATTACACATGGTAACTTAAAGACTAAGATCATACTAGATTACACATGGTAACTTAAAGACTAAGATCATACTAGATTACACATGGTAACTTAAAGACTAAGCTCATACTATATTACAAATGGTAACTTAAAGACTAAGCTCATACAAGATTACACATGGTAACATAAAGACTAAGCTCATACTAGATTACACATGGTAACTTAAAGACTAAGCTCATACTAGATTACACATGGTAACTTAAAGACTAAGCTCATGCTAAATTACACATGGTAACTTAAAGATTAAGCTCATACTAGATTACACATGGTAACTTAAAGACTAAGCTCACAATATATTACAAATGGTAACTTAAAGACTAAGCTCATACTAGATTACACATGGTAACTTAAAGACTAAGATCATACTAGATTACACATGGTAACTTAAAGACTAAGCTCATACTAAATTACACATGGTAGCTTAAAGTCTAAACTCATACTATATTACAAATGGTAACTTAAAGACTAATCTCATACTAGATTATACATGGTAACTTAAAGACTAAGCTCATACTAGATTACACATGATAACTTAAAGACTAAGCTCATACTAGATTACACATGGTAACTTAAAGACTAAGATCATACTAGATTACACATGGTAACTTAAAGACTAAGCTCACAATATATTACAAGTGGTAACTTAAAGACTAAGCTCATACTAGATTACACATGGTTACTTAAAGACTAAGCTCATACTAGATTACACATGGTAACTTAAAGACTAAGCTCATACTAGATTACACATGGTAACTTAAAAATAAGCTCATACTAGATTACACATGGTAACTTAAAGACTAAGATCATACTAGATTACACATGGTAACTTAAAGACTAAGCTCATACTAGATTACACATGGTAACTTAAAGACTAAGCTCATACTAGATTACACATGGTAACTTAAAGACTAAGCTCACAATATATTACAAATGGTAACTTAAAGACTAAGCCCATACTAGATTACACATGGTAACTTAAAGACTAAACTCATACTAGATTACACATGGTAACTTAAAGACTAAGATCATACTAGATTACACATGGTAACTTAAAGACTAAGCTCATACTAAATTACACATGGTAACTTAAAGTCTAAACTCATACTATATTACAAATGGTAACTTAAAGACTAAGCTCATACTAAATTACACATGATAACTTAAAGACTAAGCTCATACTAGAGTACACATGGTAACTTAAAGACTAAGCTCATACTTGATTACACATGGTAAATTAAAGACTAAACTCATACTAGATTACACATGGTAACTTAAAGACTAAGCTCATACTAAATTACACATGGTAACTTAAAGACTAAGTTCATACTAGATCACACATGGTAACTTAAAGACTAAGCTCACAATATATTACAAATGGTAACTTAAAGACTAAGCTCATACTAGATTACACATGGTAACTTAAAGACTAAGCTCATACTAGATTACACATGGTAACTTAAAGACTAAGCTCATACTAGATTACACATGGTAACTTAAAGACTAAGCTCATACTAGATTACACATGGTAACTTAAAGACTAAGATCATACTAGATTACACATGGTAACTTAAAAACTAAGCTCATACTAAATTACACATGGTAGCTTAAAGTCTAAACTCATACTATATTAAAAATGGTAACTTAAAGACTAATCTCATACTAGATTATACATGGTAACTTAAAGACTAAGCTCATACTAGATTACACATGATAACTTAAAGACTAAGCTCATACTAGATTACACATGGTAACTTAAAGACTAAGATCATACTAGATTACACATGGTAACTTAAAGACTAAGCTCACAATATATTACAAATGGTAACTTAAAGACTAAGCTCATACTAGATTACACATGGTAACTTAAAGACTAAGCTCATACTAGATTACACATGGTAACTTAAAGACTAAGCTCATACTAGATTACACATGGTAACTTAAAAATAAGCTCATACTAGATTACACATGGTAACTTAAAGACTAAGATCATACTAGATTACACATGGTAACTTAAAGACTAAGCTCATACTAGATTACACATGGTAACTTAAAGACTAAGCTCATACTAGATTACACATGGTAACTTAAAGACTAAGATCATACTAGATTACACATGGTAACTTAAAGACTAAGATCATACTAGATTACACATGGTAACTTAAAGACTAAGCTCATACTATATTACAAATGGTAACTTAAAGACTAAGCTCATACAAGATTACACATGGTAACATAAAGACTAAGCTCATACTAGATTACACATGGTAACTTAAAGACTAAGCTCATACTAGATTACACATGGTAACTTAAAGACTAAGCTCATACTAAATTACACATGGTAACTTAAAGACTAAGCTCATACTAGATTACACATGGTAACTTAAAGACTAAGCTCACAATATATTACAAATGGTAACTTAAAGACTAAGCTCATACTAGATTACACATGGTAACTTAAAGACTAAGATCATACTAGATTACACATGGTAACTTAAAGACTAAGCTCATACTAAATTACACATGGTAGCTTAAAGTCTAAACTCATACTATATTACAAATGGTAACATAAAGACTAATCTCATACTAGATTATACATGGTAACTTAAAGACTAAGCTCATACTAGATTACACATGATAACTTAAAGACTAAGCTCATACTAGATTACACATGGTAACTTAAAGACTAAGATCATACTAGATTACACATGGTAACTTAAAGACTAAGCTCACAATATATTACAAATGGTAACTTAAAGACTAAGCTCATACTAGATTACACATGGTTACTTAAAGACTAAGCTCATACTAGATTACACATGGTAACTTAAAGACTAAGCTCATACTAGATTACACATGGTAACTTAAAAATAAGCTCATACTAGATTACACATGGTAACTTAAAGACTAAGATCATACTAGATTACACATGGTAACTTAAAGACTAAGCTCATACTAGATTACACATGGTAACTTAAAGACTAAGCTCATACTAGATTACACATGGTAACTTAAAGACTAAGCTCATACTAGATTACACATGGTAACTTAAAGACTAAGCTCACAATATATTACAAATGGTAACTTAAAGACTAAGCCCATACTAGATTACACATGGTAACTTAAAGACTAAACTCATACTAGATTACACATGGTAACTTAAAGACTAAGATCATACTAGATTACACATGGTAACTTAAAGACTAAGCTCATACTAAATTACACATGGTAACTTAAAGTCTAAACTCATACTATATTACAAATGGTAACTTAAAGACTAAGCTCATACTAAATTACACATGATAACTTAAAGACTAAGCTCATACTAGAGTACACATGGTAACTTAAAGACTAAGCTCATACTTGATTACACATGGTAAATTAAAGACTAAACTCATACTAGATTACACATGGTAACTTAAAGACTAAGCTCATACTAGAATACACATGGTAACTTAAAGACTAAGCTCATACTAGATTACACATGGTAACTTAAAGACTAAGCTCATACTAGATTACACATGGTAACTTAAAGACTAAGCTCATACTAGATTACACATGGTAACTTAAAGACTAAGTTCATACTAGATTACACATGGTAACTTAAAGACTAAGCTCATACTAGATTACACATGGTAACTTAAAGACTAAGCTCATACTAGATTACAAATGTTCACTTAAAGACTAAGCTCATACTAGATTACACATGGTAACTTAAAGACAAAGCTCATACTAGATTACACATGGTAACTTAAAGACAAAGCTCATACTAGATTACACATGGTAACTTAAAGACTAAGATCATACTAGATTACACATGGTAACTTAAAGACTAAACTCATACTAGATTACACATGGTAACTTAAAGATTAAGCTCATACTAGATTACACATGGTAACCTAAAAAATAAGCTCATACTATATTACAAATGGTAACTTAAAGACTAAGCTCATACTAGATTACACATGGTAACTTAAAGACTAAGCTCATACTAGATTGCACATGATAACTTAAAGACTAAGCTCATACTAGATTACACATGGTAACTTACAGACTAAGATCATACTAGATTATACATGGTAACTTAAAGACTACGCTCATAATAGATTACACATGGTAACTTAAAGACTAAGCTCATACTAGATTACAAATGGTAACTTAAAGACTAAGCTCATACTAGATTACACATGGTAACTTAAAGACAAAGCTCATACTAGATTACACATGGTAACTTAAAGACTAAGCTCATACTATATTACACATGGTAACTTAAAGACTAAGCTCATACTAGATTACAAATGATAACTTAAAGACTAAGCTCATACTAGATTACACATGGTAACTTAAAGACTAAGCTCATACCAGATTACACATGGTAACTTAAAGACTAAGCTCATACTAGATTACACATGGTAGCTTAAAGACTAAGCTCATACTAGATTACACATGGTAACTTAAAGACTAAGCTCATACTAGATTACAAATGGTAACTTAAAGATTAAGCTCATACTAGATTACACATGGTAACTTAAAGACTAAGCTCATACTAGATTACACATGGTAACTTAAAGACTAAGCTCATACTAGATTACACATGATAACTTAAAGACTAAGCTCATACTAGATTACACATGGTAACTTAAAGACTAAGCTCAAACTAGATTACCCATGGTAAATTAAAGACTAAACTCATACTAGATTACACATGGTAACTTAAAGACTAAGCTCATACTAGATTACACATGGTAACTTAAAGACTAAGCTCATACTAGATTACACATGGTAACTTAAAGACTAAGCTCATACTAGATTACACATGGTAGCTTAAAGACTAAGCTCATACTAGATTACACATGGTAACTTAAAGACTAAGCTGATACTAGATTACGCATTGTAACTTAGAGACTAAGCTCATACTAGATTACACATGGTAACTTAAAGACTAAGCTCATACTAGATTACACATGGTACCTTAAAGACTAAGCTCATACTTGATTACACATGGTAACTTAAAGACTAAGCTCATATTAGATTACACATGGTAACTTAAAGACTAAGCTCATACTAGATTACACATGGTAACTTAAAGACTAAGCCCATACTAGATTACACATGGTGGCTTAAAGACTAAGCTCATACTAGATTACACATGGTAACTAAAAAACTAAACTGATACTAGATTACACATGGTAACCTAAAGACTAAGCTCATACTAGATTACACATGGTAGCTTAAAGACTAAGCTGATACTAGATTACACATGGTAACTAAAAACAAAGCTGATACTAGATTACACATGGTAACTTAAAGACTAACCTCATACTAGATTACACATGGTAACTTAAAGTCTAAGCTCATACTAGATTACACATGGTAACTTAAAGACTAAGCTCATACTAGAGTACACATGGTCACTTAAAGACTAAGCTCATACTAGATTACACATGGTAACTAAAAGATTAAGCTCATACTAGATTACACATGGTAACTTAAAGACTAACCTCATAGCAGATTACACATGGTAACTTAAAGACTAAGCTCATACTAGATTACACATGGTAACTTAAAGACTAAGCTCATACTAGATTACACATGGTAACTTAAAGACTAAGCTCATACTAGATTACAAATGTTCACTTAAAGACTAAGCTCATACTAGATTACACATGGTAACTTAAAGACAAAGCTCATACTAGATTACACATGGTAACTTAAAGACAAAGCTCATACTAGATTACACATGGTAACTTAAAGACTAAGATCATACTAGATTACACATGGTAACTTAAAGACTAAACTCATACTAGATTACACATGGTAACTTAAAGATTAAGCTCATACTAGATTACACATGGTAACCTAAAAAATAAGCTCATACTATATTACAAATGGTAACTTAAAGACTAAGCTCATACTAGATTACACATGGTAACTTAAAGACTAAGCTCATACTAGATTGCACATGATAACTTAAAGACTAAGCTCATACTAGATTACACATGGTAACTTACAGACTAAGATCATACTAGATTATACATGGTAACTTAAAGACTACGCTCATAATAGATTACACATGGTAACTTAAAGACTAAGCTCATACTAGATTACAAATGGTAACTTAAAGACTAAGCTCATACTAGATTACACATGGTAACTTAAAGACAAAGCTCATACTAGATTACACATGGTAACTTAAAGACTAAGCTCATACTATATTACACATGGTAACTTAAAGACTAAGCTCATACTAGATTACAAATGATAACTTAAAGACTAAGCTCATACTAGATTACACATGGTAACTTAAAGACTAAGCTCATACCAGATTACACATGGTAACTTAAAGACTAAGCTCATACTAGATTACACATGGTAGCTTAAAGACTAAGCTCATACTAGATTACACATGGTAACTTAAAGACTAAGCTCATACTAGATTACAAATGGTAACTTAAAGATTAAGCTCATACTAGATTACACATGGTAACTTAAAGACTAAGCTCATACTAGATTACACATGGTAACTTAAAGACTAAGCTCATACTAGATTACACATGATAACTTAAAGACTAAGCTCATACTAGATTACACATGGTAACTTAAAGACTAAGCTCAAACTAGATTACCCATGGTAAATTAAAGACTAAACTCATACTAGATTACACATGGTAACTTAAAGACTAAGCTCATACTAGATTACACATGGTAACTTAAAGACTAAGCTCATACTAGATTACACATGGTAACTTAAAGACTAAGCTCATACTAGATTACACATGGTAGCTTAAAGACTAAGCTCATACTAGATTACACATGGTAACTTAAAGACTAAGCTGATACTAGATTACGCATTGTAACTTAGAGACTAAGCTCATACTAGATTACACATGGTAACTTAAAGACTAAGCTCATACTAGATTACACATGGTACCTTAAAGACTAAGCTCATACTTGATTACACATGGTAACTTAAAGACTAAGCTCATATTAGATTACACATGGTAACTTAAAGACTAAGCTCATACTAGATTACACATGGTAACTTAAAGACTAAGCCCATACTAGATTACACATGGTGGCTTAAAGACTAAGCTCATACTAGATTACACATGGTAACTAAAAAACTAAACTGATACTAGATTACACATGGTAACCTAAAGACTAAGCTCATACTAGATTACACATGGTAGCTTAAAGACTAAGCTGATACTAGATTACACATGGTAACTAAAAACAAAGCTGATACTAGATTACACATGGTAACTTAAAGACTAACCTCATACTAGATTACACATGGTAACTTAAAGTCTAAGCTCATACTAGATTACACATGGTAACTTAAAGACTAAGCTCATACTAGAGTACACATGGTCACTTAAAGACTAAGCTCATACTAGATTACACATGGTAACTAAAAGATTAAGCTCATACTAGATTACACATGGTAACTTAAAGACTAACCTCATAGCAGATTACACATGGTAACTTAAAGACTAAGCTCATACTAGATTACACATGGTAACTTAAAGACTAAGCTCATACTAGATTACACATGATAACTTAAAGAATAAGCTCATACTAGATTACACATGGTAACTTATAGACTAAGATAATACTAGATTACACATGGTAACGTAAAGACTAAGCTCATACTAGATTACACATGGTAAGGTAAAGACTAAGCTCATACTAGATTACACTTGGTAACTTAAAGACTAAGCTCATACTAGATTACACATGGCAACTTAAAGACAAAGCTCATACTAGATTACACATGGTAACTTAAAGACTAAGCTCATACTAGATTACACATGGTAACTTAAAGGCTAAGCTCATACTAGATTACACATGATAACTTAAAGACTAAGCTCATACTAGATTACACAAGGTCACTTAAAGACTAAGCTCATACTAGATTACACATGGTAACTTAAAGACTAAGCTCATACTAGATTACAAATGGTAACTTAAAGACTAAGCTCATACTAGATTACACATGGTAAATTAAAGACTAAGCTCATACTAGATTACACATGGTGGCTTAAAGACTAAGCTCATACTAGATTACACATGGTAACTAAAAAACTAAGCTGATACTAGATTACACATGGTAACCTAAAGACTAAGCTCATACTAGATTACACATGGTAGCTTAAAGACTAAGCTCATACTAGATTACACATGGTAACTAAAAACAAAGCTGATACTAGATTACACATGGTAACTTAAAGACTAACCTCATACTAGATTACACATGGTAACTTAAAGTCTAAGCTCATACTAGATTACACATGGTAACTTAAAGACTAAGCTCATACTAGATTACACATGGTCACTTAAAGACTAAGCTCATACTAGATTACACATGGTAACTTAAAGACTAAGCTCATACTAGATTACACATGGTAACTTAAAGACTAAGCTCATAGCAGATTACACATGGTAACTTAAAGACTAAGCTCATACTAGATTACACATGGTAACTTAAAGACTAAGCTCATACTAAATTACACATGGTAACTTAAAGACTAAGCTCATACTAGATTACACATGGTAACTTAAAGACTAAGCTCATACTAGATTACACATGGTCACTTAAAGACTAACCTCATACTAGATTACACATGGTAGCTTGAAGACTAAGCTCATACTAGATTACACATAGTAACTAAAAGACTAAGCTCATACTAGATTACACATAGTAACTTAAAGAATAAGCTCATACTAGTTTGCACATGGTAACTTAAAGACTGAGCTTATACTAGATTACACATGGTAACTTAGAGGCTAAGCTCATACTAGATTACACATGGTAGCTTAATGAATAAGCTCATACTAGATTACACATTGTAATTAAAAGACTAAGCTCATACTAGATTACACATGGTAACTTAAAAACTAAGCTCATACTAGATTACACATGGTAACTTAAAAACTAAGCTCATACTAGATTACACATGGTAACTTAAAGACTAAGCTCATACTATATTACACATGATAGCCTAAAGTCTAAGCTTATACTAGATTACACATGGTAGCTTAAAGACTAAGCTCATACTAGATTACACATGGTAACTTAAAGACTAAGCTCATACTAGAATATACATGGTAACTTTGAGACTAAGCTCATACTAGATTACACATGGTAACTTAAAGACTAAGCTCATACTAGATTACACATGATAACTTAAAGACTAAGCTCATACTAGATTACACATGATAGCCTAAAGACTAAGTTTATACTAGGTTACACATGGTAGCTTAAAGACTAAGCTCATACTAGATTACACATGGTAACTTAAAGACTAAGATCATACTAGATTACACATGGTAACTTAAAGACTAAGATCATACTAGATTACACATGGTAACTTAAAGACTAAGCTCATACTATATTACAAATGGTAACTTAAAGATTAAGCTCATACATGATTACACATGGTAACATAAAGACTAAGCTCATACTAGATTACACATGGTAACTTAAAGACTAAGCTCATACTAGATTACACATGGTAACTTAAAGACTAAGCTCATACTAAATTACACATGGTAACTTAAAGACTAAGCTCATACTAGATTACACATGGTAACTTAAAGACTAAGCTCACAATATATTACAAATGGTAACTTAAAGACTAAGCTCATACTAGATTACACATGGTAACTTAAAGACTAAGCTCATACTAGATTACACATGGTAACTTAAAGACTAAGCTCATACTAGATTACACATGGTAACTTAAAGACTAAGCTCATACTAGATTACACATGGTAACTTAAAGACTAAGATCATACTAGATTACACATGATAACTTAAAGACTAAGCTCATACTAAATTACACATGGTAGCTTAAAGTCTAAACTCATACTATATTACAAATGGTAACTTAAAGACTAATTTCATACTAGATTATACATGGTAACTTAAAGACTAAGCTCATACTAGATTACACATGATAACTTAAAGACTAAGCTCATACTAGATTACACATGGTAACTTAAAGACTAAGATCATACTAGATTACACATGGTAACTTAAAGACTAAGCTCACAATATATTACAAATGGTAACTTAAAGACTAAGCTCATACTAGATTACACATGGTAACTTAAAGACTAAGCTCATACTAGATTACACATGGTAACTTAAAGACTAAGCTCATACTAGATTACACATGGTAACTTAAAAATAAGCTCATACTAGATTACATATGGTAACTTAAAGACTAAGATCATACTAGATTACACATGGTAACTTAAAGACTAAGCTCATACTAGATTACACATGGTAACTTAAAGACTAAGCTCATACTAGATTACACATGGTAACTTAAAGACTAAGATCATACTAGATTACACATGGTAACTTAAAGACTAAGATCATACTAGATTACACATGGTAACTTAAAGACTAAGCTCATACTATATTACAAATGGTAACTTAAAGACTAAGCTCATACAAGATTACACATGGTAACATAAAGACTAAGCTCATACTAGATTACACATGGTAACTTAAAGACTAAGCTCATACTAGATTACACATGGTAACTTAAAGACTAAGCTCATACTAAATTACACATGGTAACTTAAAGACTAAGCTCATACTAGATTACACATGGTAACTTAAAGACTAAGCTCACAATATATTACAAATGGTAACTTAAAGACTAAGCTCATACTAGATTACACATGGTAACTTAAAGACTAAGCTCATACTAAATTACACATGGTAGCTTAAAGTCTAAACTCATACTATATTACAAATGGTAACTTAAAGACTAATCTCATACTAGATTATACATGGTAACTTAAAGACTAAGCTCATACTAGATTACACATGATAACTTAAAGACTAAGCTCATACTAGATTACACATGGTAACTTAAAGACTAAGATCATACTAGATTACACATGGTAACTTAAAGACTAAGCTCACAATATATTACAAATGGTAACTTAAAGACTAAGCTCATACTAGATTACACATGGTTACTTAAAGACTAAGCTCATACTAGATTACACATGGTAACTTAAAGACTAAGCTCATACTAGATTACACATGGTAACTTAAAAATAAGCTCATACTAGATTACACATGGTAACTTAAAGACTAAGATCATACTAGATTACACATGGTAACTTAAAGACTAAGCTCATACTAGATTACACATGGTAACTTAAAGACTAAGCTCATACTAGATTACACATGGTAACTTAAAGACTAAGCTCATACTAGATTACACATGGTAACTTAAAGACTAAGATCATACTAGATTACACATGGTAACTTAAAGACTAAGCTCATACTAAATTACACATGGTAACTTAAAGTCTAAACTCATACTATATTACAAATGGTAACTTAAAGACTAAGCTCATACTAAATTACACATGATAACTTAAAGACTAAGCTCATACTAGAGTACACATGGTAACTTAAAGACTAAGCTCATACTTGATTACACATGGTAAATTAAAGACTAAACTCATACTAGATTACACATGGTAACTTAAAGACTAAGCTCATACTAGAATACACATGGTAACTTAAAGACTAAGCTCATACTAGATTACACATGGTAACTTAAAGACTAAGCTCATACTAGATTACACATGGTAACTTAAAGACTAAGCTCATACTAGATTACACATGGTAACTTAAAGACTAAGTTCATACTAGATTACACATGGTAACTTAAAGACTAAGCTCATACTAGATTACACATGATAACTTAAAGACTAAGCTCATACTAGATTACAAATGTTCACTTAAAGACTAAGCTCATACTAGATTACACATGGTAACTTAAAGACAAAGCTCATACTAGATTACACATGGTAACTTAAAGACAAAGCTCATACTAGATTACACATGGTAACTTAAAGACTAAGATCATACTAGATTACACATGGTAACTTAAAGACTAAGCTCATACTAGATTACACATGGTAACTTAAAGATTAAGCTCATACTAGATTACACATGGTAACCTAAAAAATAAGCTCATACTATATTACAAATGGTAACTTAAAGACTAAGCTCATACTAGATTACACATGGTAACTTAAAGACTAAGCTCATACTAGATTGCACATGATAACTTAAAGACTAAGCTCATACTAGATTACACATGGTAACTTACAGACTAAGATCATACTAGATTATACATGGTAACTTAAAGACTAAGCTCATACTAGATTACACATGGTAACTTAAAGACTAAGCTCATACTAGATTACAAATGGTAACTTAAAGACTAAGCTCATACTAGATTACACATGGTAACTTAAAGACAAAGCTCATACTAGATTACACATGGTAACTTAAAGACTAAGCTCATACTAGATTACACATGGTAACTTAAAGACTAAGCTCATACTAGATTACAAATGATAACTTAAAGACTAAGCTCATACTAGATTACACATGGTAACTTAAAGACTAAGCTCATACCAGATTACACATGGTAACTTAAAGACTAAGCTCATACTAGATTACACATGGTAGCTTAAAGACTAAGCTCATACTAGATTACACATGGTAACTTAAAGACTAAGCTCATACTAGATTACAAATGGTAACTTAAAGATTAAGCTCATACTAGATTACACATGGTAACTTAAAGACTAAGCTCATACTAGATTACACATGGTAACTTAAAGACTAAGCTCATACTAGATTACACATGATAACTTAAAGACTAAGCTCATACTAGATTACACATGGTAACTTAAAGACTAAGCTCAAACTAGATTACCCATGGTAAATTAAAGACTAAACTCATACTAGATTACACATGGTAACTTAAAGACTAAGCTCATACTAGATTACACATGGTAACTTAAAGATTAAGCTCATACTAGATTACACATGGTAACCTAAAAAATAAGCTCATACTATATTACAAATGGTAACTTAAAGACTAAGCTCATACTAGATTACACATGGTAACTTAAAGACTAAGCTCATACTAGATTGCACATGATAACTTAAAGACTAAGCTCATACTAGATTACACATGGTAACTTACAGACTAAGATCATACTAGATTATACATGGTAACTTAAAGACTAAGCTCATACTAGATTACACATGGTAACTTAAAGACTAAGCTCATACTAGATTACAAATGGTAACTTAAAGACTAAGCTCATACTAGATTACACATGGTAACTTAAAGACAAAGCTCATACTAGATTACACATGGTAACTTAAAGACTAAGCTCATACTAGATTACACATGGTAACTTAAAGACTAAGCTCATACTAGATTACAAATGATAACTTAAAGACTAAGCTCATACTAGATTACACATGGTAACTTAAAGACTAAGCTCATACCAGATTACACATGGTAACTTAAAGACTAAGCTCATACTAGATTACACATGGTAGCTTAAAGACTAAGCTCATACTAGATTACACATGGTAACTTAAAGACTAAGCTCATACTAGATTACAAATGGTGACTTAAAGATTAAGCTCATACTAGATTACACATGGTAACTTAAAGACTAAGCTCATACTAGATTACACATGGTAACTTAAAGACTAAGCTCATACTAGATTACACATGATAACTTAAAGACTAAGCTCATACTAGATTACACATGGTAACTTAAAGACTAAGCTCAAACTAGATTACCCATGGTAAATTAAAGACTAAACTCATACTAGATTACACATGGTAACTTAAAGACTAAGCTCATACTAGATTACACATGGTAACTTAAAGACTAAGCTCATATTAGATTACACATGGTAACTTAAAGACTAAGCTCATACTAGATTACACATGGTAACTTAAAGACTAAGCTCATACTAGATTACACATGGTAGCTTAAAGACTAAGCTCATACTAGATTACACATGGTAACTTAAAGACTAATCTGATACTAGATTACGCATTGTAACTTAGAGACTAAGCTCATACTAGATTACACATGGTAACTTAAAGACTAAGCTCATACTAGATTACACATGGTACCTTAAAGACTAAGCTCATACTTGATTACACATGGTAACTTAAAGACTAAGCTCATATTAGATTACACATGGTAACTTAAAGACTAAGCTCATACTAGATTACACATGGTAACTTAAAGACTAAGCTCATACTAGATTACACATGGTAACTAAAAAACTAAGCTGATACTAGATTACACATGGTAACCTAAAGACTAAGCTCATACTAGATTACACATGGTAGCTTAAAGACTAAGCTGATACTAGATTACACATGGTAACTAAAAACAAAGCTGATACTAGATTACACATGGTAACTTAAAGACTAACCTCATACTAGATTACACATGGTAACTTAAAGTCTAAGCTCATACTAGATTACACATGGTAACTTAAAGACTAAGTTCATACTAGAGTACACATGGTCACTTAAAGACTAAGCTCATACTAGATTACACATGGTAACTAAAAGATTAAGCTCATACTAGATTACACATGGTAACTTAAAGACTAAGCTCATAGCAGATTACACATGGTAACTTAAAGACTAAGCTCATACTAGATTACACATGATAACTTAAAGAATAAGCTCATACTAGATTACACATGGTAACTTATAGACTAAGATAATACTAGATTACACATGGTAACGTAAAGACTAAGCTCATACTAGATTACACATGGTAAGGTAAAGACTAAGCTCATACTAGATTACACTTGGTAACTTAAAGACTAAGCTCATACTAGATTACACATGGCAACTTAAAGACAAAGCTCATACTAGATTACACATGGTAACTTAAAGACTAAGCTCATACTAGATTACACATGGTAACTTAAAGGCTAAGCTCATACTAGATTACACATGATAACTTAAAGACTAAGCTCATACTAGATTACACAAGGTCACTTAAAGACTAAGCTCATACTAGATTACACATGGTAACTTAAAGACTAAGCTCATACTAGATTACAAATGGTAACTTAAAGACTAAGCTCATACTAGATTACACATGGTAAATTAAAGACTAAGCTCATACTAGATTACACATGGTGGCTTAAAGACTAAGCTCATACTAGATTACACATGGTAACTAAAAAACTAAGCTGATACTAGATTACACATGGTAACCTAAAGACTAAGCTCATACTAGATTACACATGGTAGCTTAAAGACTAAGCTCATACTAGATTACACATGGTAACTAAAAACAAAGCTGATACTAGATTACACATGGTAACTTAAAGACTAACCTCATACTAGATTACACATGGTAACTTAAAGTCTAAGCTCATACTAGATTACACATGGTAACTTAAAGACTAAGCTCATACTAGATTACACATGGTCACTTAAAGACTAAGCTCATACTAGATTACACATGGTAACTTAAAGACTAAGCTCATACTAGATTACACATGGTAACTTAAAGACTAAGCTCATAGCAGATTACACATGGTAACTTAAAGACTAAGCTCATACTAGATTACACATGGTAACTTAAAGACTAAGCTCATACTAAATTACACATGGTAACTTAAAGACTAAGCTCATACTAGATTACACATGGTAACTTAAAGACTAAGCTCATACTAGATTACACATGGTCACTTAAAGACTAACCTCATACTAGATTACACATGGTAGCTTGAAGACTAAGATCATACTAGATTACACATAGTAACTAAAAGACTAAGCTCATACTAGATTACACATAGTAACTTAAAGAATAAGCTCATACTAGTTTGCACATGGTAACTTAAAGACTGAGCTTATACTAGATTACACATGGTAACTTAGAGGCTAAGCTCATACTAGATTACACATGGTAGCTTAATGACTAAGCTCATACTAGATTACACATTGTAATTTAAAGACTAAGCTCATACTAGATTACACATGGTAACTTAAAAACTAAGCTCATACTAGATTACACATGGTAACTTAAAAACTAAGCTCATACTAGATTACACATGGTAACTTAAAGACTAAGCTCATACTATATTACACATGATAGCCTAAAGACTAAGCTTATACTAGATTACACATGGTAGCTTAAAGACTAAGCTCATACTAGATTACACATGGTAACTTAAAGACTAAGCTCATACTAGAATATACATGGTAACTTTGAGACTAAGCTCATACTAGATTACACATGGTAACTTAAAGACTAAGCTCATACTAGATTACACATGATAACTTAAAGACTAAGCTCATACTAGATTACACATGATAGCCTAAAGACTAAGTTTATACTAGGTTACACATGGTAGCTTAAAGACTAAGCTCATACTAGATTACACATGGTAACTTAAAGACTAAGATCATACTAGATTACACATGGTAACTTAAAGACTAAGCTCATACTATATTACAAATGGTAACTTAAAGACTAAGCTCATACAAGATTACACATGGTAACATAAAGACTAAGCTCATACTAGATTACACATGGTAACTTAAAGACTAAGCTCATACTAGATTACACATGGTAACTTAAAGACTAAGCTCATACTAAATTACACATGGTAACTTAAAGACTAAGCTCATACTAGATTACACATGGTAACTTAAAGACTAAGCTCACAATATATTACAAATGGTAACTTAAAGACTAAGCTCATACTAGATTACACATGGTAACTTAAAGACTAAGCTCATACTAGATTACACATGGTAACTTAAAGACTAAGCTCATACTAGATTACACATGGTAACTTAAAGACTAAGCTCATACTAGATTACACATGGTAACTTAAAGACTAAGATCATACTAGATTACACATGGTAACCTAAAGACTAAGCTCATACTAAATTACACATGGTAGCTTAAAGTCTAAACTCATACTATATTACAAATGGTAACTTAAAGACTAATCTCATACTAGATTATACATGGTAACTTAAAGACTAAGCTCATACTAGATTACACATGATAACTTAAAGACTAAGCTCATACTAGATTACACATGGTAACTTAAAGACTAAGATCATACTAGATTACACATGGTAACTTAAAGACTAAGCTCACAATATATTACAAATGGTAACTTAAAGACTAAGCTCATACTAGATTACACATGGTAACTTAAAGACTAAGCTCATACTAGATTACACATGGTAACTTAAAGACTAAGCTCATACTAGATTACACATGGTAACTTAAAAATAAGCTCATACTAGATTACACATGGTAACTTAAAGACTAAGATCATACTAGATTACACATGGTAACTTAAAGACTAAGCTCATACTAGATTACACATGGTAACTTAAAGACTAAGATCATACTAGATTACACATGGTAACTTAAAGACTAAGATCATACTAGATTACACATGGTAACTTAAAGACTAAGCTCATACTATATTACAAATGGTAACTTAAAGACTAAGCTCATACAAGATTACACATGGTAACATAAAGACTAAGCTCATACTAGATTACACATGATAACTTAAAGACTAAGCTCATACTAGATTACACATGGTAACTTAAAGACTAAGATCATACTAGATTACACATGGTAACTTAAAGACTAAGCTCACAATATATTACAAATGGTAACTTAAAGACTAAGCTCATACTAGATTACACATGGTAACTTAAAGACTAAGCTCACAATATATTACAAATGGTAACTTAAAGACTAAGCTCATACTAGATTACACATGGTAACTTAAAGACTAAGATCATACTAGATTACACATGGTAACTTAAAGACTAAGCTCATACTAAATTACATATGGTAGCTTAAAGTCTAAACTCATACTATATTACAAATGGTAACTTAAAGACTAATCTCATACTAGATTATACATGGTAACTTAAAGACTAAGCTCATACTAGATTACACATGATAACTTAAAGACTAAGCTCATACTAGATTACACATGGTAACTTAAAGACTAAGATCATACTAGATTACACATGGTAACTTAAAGACTAAGCTCACAATATATTACAAATGGTAACTTAAAGACTAAGCTCATACTAGATTACACATGGTTACTTAAAGACTAAGCTCATACTAGATTACACATGGTAACTTAAAGACTAAGCTCATACTAGATTACACATGGTAACTTAAAAATAAGCTCATACTAGATTACACATGGTAACTTAAAGACTAAGATCATACTAGATTACACATGGTAACTTAAAGACTAAGCTCATACTAGATTACACATGGTAACTTAAAGACTAAGCTCATACTAGATTACACATGGTAACTTAAAGACTAAGCTCATACTAGATTACACATGGTAACTTAAAGACTAAGCTCACAATATATTACAAATGGTAACTTAAAGACTAAGCCCATACTAGATTACACATGGTAACTTAAAGACTAAACTCATACTAGATTACACATGGTAACTGAAAGACTAAGATCATACTAGATTACACATGGTAACTTAAAGACTAAGCTCATACTAAATTACACATGGTAACTTAAAGTCTAAACTCATACTATATTACAAATGGTAACTTAAAGACTAAGCTCATACAAGATTACACATGGTAACATAAAGACTAAGCTCATACTAGATTACACATGGTAACTTAAAGACTAAGCTCATACTAGATTACACATGGTAACTTAAAGACTAAGCTCATACTAAATTACACATGGTAACTTAAAGACTAAGCTCATACTAGATTACACATGGTAACTTAAAGACTAAGCTCACAATATATTACAAATGGTAACTTAAAGACTAAGCTCATACTAGATTACACATGGTAACTTAAAGACTAAGCTCATACTAGATTACACATGGTAACTTAAAGACTAAGCTCATACTAGATTACACATGGTAATTTAAAGACTAAGCTCATACTAGATTACACATGGTAACTTAAAGACTAAGATCATACTAGATTACACATGGTAACTTAAAGACTAAGCTCATACTAAATTACACATGGTAGCTTAAAGTCTAAACTCATACTATATTACAAATGGTAACTTAAAGACTAATCTCATACTAGATTATACATGGTAACTTAAAGACTAAGCTCATACTAGATTACACATGATAACTTAAAGACTAAGCTCATACTAGATTACACATGGTAACTTAAAGACTAAGATCATACTAGATTACACATGGTAACTTAAAGACTAAGCTCACAATATATTACAAATGGTAACTTAAAGACTAAGCTCATACTAGATTATACATGGTAACTTAAAGACTAAGCTCATACTAGATTACACATGGTAACTTAAAGACTAAGCTCATACTAGATTACACATGGTAACTTAAAAATAAGCTCATACTAGATTACACATGGTAACTTAAAGACTAAGATCATACTAGATTACACATGGTAACTTAAAGACTAAGCTCATACTAGATTACACATGGTAACTTAAAGACTAAGCTCATACTAGATTACACATGGTAACTTAAAGACTAAGATCATACTAGATTACACATGGTAACTTAAAGACTAAGATCATACTAGATTACACATGGTAACTTAAAGACTAAGCTCATACTATATTACAAATGGTAACTTAAAGACTAAGCTCATACTATATTACAAATGGTAACTTAAAGACTAAGCTCATACAAGATTACACATGGTAACATAAAGACTAAGCTCATACTAGATTACACATGGTAACTTAAAGACTAAGCTCATACTAGATTACACATGGTAACTTAAAGACTAAGCTCATACTAAATTACACATGGTAACTTAAAGACTAAGCTCATACTAGATTACACATGGTAACTTAAAGACTAAGCTCACAATATATTACAAATGGTAACTTAAAGACTAAGCTCATACTAGATTACACATGGTAACTTAAAGACTAATCTCATACTAGATTACACATGGTAACTTAAAGACTAAGCTCATACTAAATTACACATGGTAGCTTAAAGTCTAAACTCATACTATATTACAAATGGTAACTTAAAGACTAATCTCATACTAGATTATACATGGTAACTTAAAGACTAAGCTCATACTAGATTACACATGATAACTTAACGACTAAGCTCATACTAGATTACACATGGTAACTTAAAGACTAAGGTCATACTAGATTACACATGGTAACTTAAAGACTAAGCTCATACTAGATTACACATGGTAACTTAAAGACTAAGCTCATACTAGATTACACATGGTAACTTAAAGACTAAGATCATACTAGATTACACATGGTAACTTAAAGACTAAGCTCATACTAAATTACACATGGTAGCTTAAAGTCTAAACTCATACTATATTACAAATGGTAACTTAAAGACTAATCTCATACTAGATTATACATGGTAACTTAAAGACTAAGCTCATACTAGATTACACATGATAACGTAAAGACTAAGCTCATACTAGATTACACATGGTAACTTAAAGACTAAGATCATACTAGATTACACATGGTAACTTAAAGACTAAGCTCACAATATATTACAAATGGTAACTTAAAGACTAAGCTCATACTAGATTACACATGGTAACTTAAAGACTAAGCTCATACTAGATTACACATGGTAACTTAAAGACTAAGCTCATACTAGATTACACATGGTAACTTAAAAATAAGCTCATACTAGATTACACATGGTAACTTAAAGACTAAGATCATACTAGATTACACATGGTAACTTAAAGACTAAGCTCATACTAGATTACACATGGTAACTTAAAGACTAAGCTCATACTAGATTACACATGGTAACTTAAAGACTAAGATCATACTAGATTACACATGGTAACTTAAAGACTAAGATCATACTAGATTACACATGGTAACTTAAAGACTAAGCTCATACTATATTACAAATGGTAACTTAAAGACTAAGCTCATACTATATTACAAATGGTAACTTAAAGACTAAGCTCATACAAGATTACACATGGTAACATAAAGACTAAGCTCATACTAGATTACACATGGTAACTTAAAGACTAAGCTCATACTAGATTACACATGGTAACTTAAAGACTAAGCTCATACTAAATTACACATGGTAACTTAAAGACTAAGCTCATACTAGATTACACATGGTAACTTAAAGACTAAGCTCACAATATATTACAAATGGTAACTTAAAGACTAAGCTCATACTAGATTACACATGGTAACTTAAAGACTAATCTCATACTAGATTACACATGGTAACTTAAAGACTAAGCTCATACTAAATTACAGATGGTAGCTTAAAGTCTAAACTCATACTATATAACAAATGGTAACTTAAAGACTAATCTCATACTAGATTATACATGGTAACTTAAAGACTAAGCTCATACTAGATTACACATGATAACTTAAAGACTAAGCTCATACTAGATTACACATGGTAACTTAAAGACTAAGATCATACTAGATTACACATGGTAACTTAAAGACTAAGCTCACAATATATTACAAATGGTAACTTAAAGACTAAGCTCATACTAGATTACACATGGTTACTTAAAGACTAAGCTCATACTAGATTACACATGGTAACTTAAAGACTAAGCTCATACTAGATTACACATGGTAACTTAAAAATAAGCTCATACTAGATTACACATGGTAACTTAAAGACTAAGATCATACTAGATTACACATGGTAACTTAAAGACTAAGCTCATACTAGATTACACATGGTAACTTAAAGACTAAGCTCATACTAGATTACACATGGTAACTTAAAGACTAAGCTCATACTAGATTACACATGGTAACTTAAAGACTAAGCTCACAATATATTACAAATGGTAACTTAAAGACTAAGCCCATACTAGATTACACATGGTAACTTAAAGACTAAACTCATACTAGATTACACATGGTAACTTAAAGACTAAGATCATACTAGATTACACATGGTAACTTAAAGACTAAGCTCATACTAAATTACACATGGTAACTTAAAGTCTAAACTCATACTATATTACAAATGGTAACTTAAAGACTAAGCTCATACTAAATTACACATGATAACTTAAAGACTAAGCTCATACTAGATTACACATGGTAACTTAAAGACTAAGCTCATACTTGATTACACATGGTAAATTAAAGACTAAACTCATACTAGATTACACATGGTAACTTAAAGACTAAGCTCATACTAGAATACACATGGTAACTTAAAGACTAAGCTCATACTAGATTATACATGGTAACTTAAAGACTAAGCTCATACTAGATTACACATGATAACTTAAAGACTAAGCTCATACTAGATTACACATGGTAACTTAAAGACTAAGATCATACTAGATTACACATGGTAACTTAAAGACTAAGCTCACAATATATTACAAATGGTAACTTAAAGACTAAGCTCATACTAGATTACACATGGTAACTTAAAGACTAAGCTCATACTAGATTACACATGGTAACTTAAAGACTAAGCTCATACTAGATTACACATGGTAACTTAAAAATAAGCTCATACTAGATTACACATGGTAACTTAAAGACTAAGATCATACTAGATTACACATGGTAACTTAAAGACTAAGCTCATACTAGATTACACATGGTAACTTAAAGACTAAGATCATACTAGATTACACATGGTAACTTAAAGACTAAGATCATACTAGATTACACATGGTAACTTAAAGACTAAGCTCATACTATATTACAAATGGTAACTTAAAGACTAAGCTCATACAAGATTACACATGGTAACATAAAGACTAAGCTCATACTAGATTACACATGATAACTTAAAGACTAAGCTCATACTAGATTACACATGGTAACTTAAAGACTAAGATCATACTAGATTACACATGGTAACTTAAAGACTAAGCTCACAATATATTACAAATGGTAACTTAAAGACTAAGCTCATACTAGATTACACATGGTAACTTAAAGACTAAGCTCACAATATATTACAAATGGTAACTTAAAGACTAAGCTCATACTAGATTACACATGGTAACTTAAAGACTAAGATCATACTAGATTACACATGGTAACTTAAAGACTAAGCTCATACTAAATTACATATGGTAGCTTAAAGTCTAAACTCATACTATATTACAAATGGTAACTTAAAGACTAATCTCATACTAGATTATACATGGTAACTTAAAGACTAAGCTCATACTAGATTACACATGATAACTTAAAGACTAAGCTCATACTAGATTACACATGGTAACTTAAAGACTAAGATCATACTAGATTACACATGGTAACTTAAAGACTAAGCTCACAATATATTACAAATGGTAACTTAAAGACTAAGCTCATACTAGATTACACATGGTTACTTAAAGACTAAGCTCATACTAGATTACACATGGTAACTTAAAGACTAAGCTCATACTAGATTACACATGGTAACTTAAAAATAAGCTCATACTAGATTACACATGGTAACTTAAAGACTAAGATCATACTAGATTACACATGGTAACTTAAAGACTAAGCTCATACTAGATTACACATGGTAACTTAAAGACTAAGCTCATACTAGATTACACATGGTAACTTAAAGACTAAGCTCATACTAGATTACACATGGTAACTTAAAGACTAAGCTCACAATATATTACAAATGGTAACTTAAAGACTAAGCCCATACTAGATTACACATGGTAACTTAAAGACTAAACTCATACTAGATTACACATGGTAACTGAAAGACTAAGATCATACTAGATTACACATGGTAACTTAAAGACTAAGCTCATACTAAATTACACATGGTAACTTAAAGTCTAAACTCATACTATATTACAAATGGTAACTTAAAGACTAAGCTCATACAAGATTACACATGGTAACATAAAGACTAAGCTCATACTAGATTACACATGGTAACTTAAAGACTAAGCTCATACTAGATTACACATGGTAACTTAAAGACTAAGCTCATACTAAATTACACATGGTAACTTAAAGACTAAGCTCATACTAGATTACACATGGTAACTTAAAGACTAAGCTCACAATATATTACAAATGGTAACTTAAAGACTAAGCTCATACTAGATTACACATGGTAACTTAAAGACTAAGCTCATACTAGATTACACATGGTAACTTAAAGACTAAGCTCATACTAGATTACACATGGTAACTTAAAGACTAAGCTCATACTAGATTACACATGGTAACTTAAAGACTAAGATCATACTAGATTACACATGGTAACTTAAAGACTAAGCTCATACTAAATTACACATGGTAGCTTAAAGTCTAAACTCATACTATATTACAAATGGTAACTTAAAGACTAATCTCATACTAGATTATACATGGTAACTTAAAGACTAAGCTCATACTAGATTACACATGATAACTTAAAGACTAAGCTCATACTAGATTACACATGGTAACTTAAAGACTAAGATCATACTAGATTACACATGGTAACTTAAAGACTAAGCTCACAATATATTACAAATGGTAACTTAAAGGCTAAGCTCATACTAGATTACACATGGTAACTTAAAGACTAAGCTCATACTAGATTACACATGGTAACTTAAAGACTAAGCTCATACTAGATTACACATGGTAACTTAAAAATAAGCTCATACTAGATTACACATGGTAACTTAAAGACTAAGATCATACTAGATTACACATGGTAACTTAAAGACTAAGCTCATACTAGATTACACATGGTAACTTAAAGACTAAGCTCATACTAGATTACACATGGTAACTTAAAGACTAAGATCATACTAGATTACACATGGTAACTTAAAGACTAAGATCATACTAGATTACACATGGTAACTTAAAGACTAAGCTCATACTATATTACAAATGGTAACTTAAAGACTAAGCTCATACTATATTACAAATGGTAACTTAAAGACTAAGCTCATACAAGATTACACATGGTAACATAAAGACTAAGCTCATACTAGATTACACATGGTAACTTAAAGACTAAGCTCATACTAGATTACACATGGTAACTTAAAGACTAAGCTCATACTAAATTACACATGGTAACTTAAAGACTAAGCTCATACTAGATTACACATGGTAACTTAAAGACTAAGCTCACAATATATTACAAATGGTAACTTAAAGACTAAGCTCATACTAGATTACACATGGTAACTTAAAGACTAATCTCATACTAGATTACACATGGTAACTTAAAGACTAAGCTCATACTAAATTACACATGGTAGCTTAAAGTCTAAACTCATACTATATTACAAATGGTAACTTAAAGACTAATCTCATACTAGATTATACATGGTAACTTAAAGACTAAGCTCATACTAGATTACACATGATAACTTAAAGACTAAGCTCATACTAGATTACACATGGTAACTTAAAGACTAAGCTCATACTAGATTACACATGGTAACTTAAAGACTAAGCTCATACTAGATTACACATGGTAACTTAAAGACTAAGCTCATACTAGATTACACATGGTAACTTAAAGACTAAGATCATACTAGATTACACATGGTAACTTAAAGACTAAGCTCATACTAAATTACACATGGTAGCTTAAAGTCTAAACTCATACTATATTACAAATGGTAACTTAAAGACTAATCTCATACTAGATTATACATGGTAACTTAAAGACTAAGCTCATACTAGATTACACATGATAACTTAAAGACTAAGCTCATACTAGATTACACATGGTAACTTAAAGACTAAGATCATACTAGATTACACATGGTAACTTAAAGACTAAGCTCACAATATATTACAAATGGTAACTTAAAGACTAAGCTCATACTAGATTACACATGGTAACTTAAAGACTAAGCTCATACTAGATTACACATGGTAACTTAAAGACTAAGCTCATACTAGATTACACATGGTAACTTAAAGACTAAGCTCATACTAGATTACACATGGTAACTTAAAGACTAAGATCATACTAGATTACACATGGTAACTTAAAGACTAAGCTCATACTAAATTACACATGGTAGCTTAAAGTCTAAACTCATACTATATTACAAATGGTAACTTAAAGACTAATCTCATACTAGATTATACATGGTAACTTAAAGACTAAGCTCATACTAGATTACACATGATAACTTAAAGACTAAGCTCATACTAGATTACACATGGTAACTTAAAGACTAAGATCATACTAGATTACACATGGTAACTTAAAGACTAAGCTCACAATATATTACAAATGGTAACTTAAAGGCTAAGCTCATACTAGATTACACATGGTAACTTAAAGACTAAGCTCATACTAGATTACACATGGTAACTTAAAGACTAAGCTCATACTAGATTACACATGGTAACTTAAAAATAAGCTCATACTAGATTACACATGGTAACTTAAAGACTAAGATCATACTAGATTACACATGGTAACTTAAAGACTAAGCTCATACTAGATTACACATGGTAACTTAAAGACTAAGCTCATACTAGATTACACATGGTAACTTAAAGACTAAGATCATACTAGATTACACATGGTAACTTAAAGACTAAGATCATACTAGATTACACATGGTAACTTAAAGACTAAGCTCATACTATATTACAAATGGTAACTTAAAGACTAAGCTCATACTATATTACAAATGGTAACTTAAAGACTAAGCTCATACAAGATTACACATGGTAACATAAAGACTAAGCTCATACTAGATTACACATGGTAACTTAAAGACTAAGCTCATACTAGATTACACATGGTAACTTAAAGACTAAGCTCATACTAAATTACACATGGTAACTTAAAGACTAAGCTCATACTAGATTACACATGGTAACTTAAAGACTAAGCTCACAATATATTACAAATGGTAACTTAAAGACTAAGCTCATACTAGATTACACATGGTAACTTAAAGACTAATCTCATACTAGATTACACATGGTAACTTAAAGACTAAGCTCATACTAAATTACACATGGTAGCTTAAAGTCTAAAATCATACTATATTACAAATGGTAACTTAAAGACTAATCTCATACTAGATTATACATGGTAACTTAAAGACTAAGCTCATACTAGATTACACATGATAACTTAAAGACTAAGCTCATACTAGATTACACATGGTAACTTAAAGACTAAGCTCATACTAGATTACACATGGTAACTTAAAGACTAAGCTCATACTAGATTACACATGGTAACTTAAAGACTAAGCTCATACTAGATTACACATGGTAACTTAAAGACTAAGATCATACTAGATTACACATGGTAACTTAAAGACTAAGCTCATACTAAATTACACATGGTAGCTTAAAGTCTAAACTCATACTATATTACAAATGGTAACTTAAAGACTAATCTCATACTAGATTATACATGGTAACTTAAAGACTAAGCTCATACTAGATTACACATGATAACTTAAAGACTAAGCTCATACTAGATTACACATGGTAACTTAAAGACTAAGATCATACTAGATTACACATGGTAACTTAAAGACTAAGCTCACAATATATTACAAATGGTAACTTAAAGACTAAGCTCATACTAGATTACACATGGTAACTTAAAGACTAAGCTCATACTAGATTACACATGGTAACTTAAAGACTAAGCTCATACTAGATTACACATGGTAACTTAAAAATAAGCTCATACTAGATTACACATGGTAACTTAAAGACTAAGATCATACTAGATTACACATGGTAACTTAAAGACTAAGCTCATACTAGATTACACATGGTAACTTAAAGACTAAGCTCATACTAGATTACACATGGTAACTTAAAGACTAAGATCATACTAGATTACACATGGTAACTTAAAGACTAAGATCATACTAGATTACACATGGTAACTTAAAGACTAAGCTCATACTATATTACAAATGGTAACTTAAAGACTAAGCTCATACTATATTACAAATGGTAACTTAAAGACTAAGCTCATACAAGATTACACATGGTAACATAAAGACTAAGCTCATACTAGATTACACATGGTAACTTAAAGACTAAGCTCATACTAGATTACACATGGTAACTTAAAGACTAAGCTCATACTAAATTACACATGGTAACTTAAAGACTAAGCTCATACTAGATTACACATGGTAACTTAAAGACTAAGCTCACAATATATTACAAATGGTAACTTAAAGACTAAGCTCATACTAGATTACACATGGTAACTTAAAGACTAATCTCATACTAGATTACACATGGTAACTTAAAGACTAAGCTCATACTAAATTACAGATGGTAGCTTAAAGTCTAAACTCATACTATATAACAAATGGTAACTTAAAGACTAATCTCATACTAGATTATACATGGTAACTTAAAGACTAAGCTCATACTAGATTACACATGATAACTTAAAGACTAAGCTCATACTAGATTACACATGGTAACTTAAAGACTAAGATCATACTAGATTACACATGGTAACTTAAAGACTAAGCTCACAATATATTACAAATGGTAACTTAAAGACTAAGCTCATACTAGATTACACATGGTTACTTAAAGACTAAGCTCATACTAGATTACACATGGTAACTTAAAGACTAAGCTCATACTAGATTACACATGGTAACTTAAAAATAAGCTCATACTAGATTACACATGGTAACTTAAAGACTAAGATCATACTAGATTACACATGGTAACTTAAAGACTAAGCTCATACTAGATTACACATGGTAACTTAAAGACTAAGCTCATACTAGATTACACATGGTAACTTAAAGACTAAGCTCATACTAGATTACACATGGTAACTTAAAGACTAAGCTCACAATATATTACAAATGGTAACTTAAAAACTAAGCCCATACTAGATTACACATGGTAACTTAAAGACTAAACTCATACTAGATTACACATGGTAACTTAAAGACTAAGATCATACTAGATTACACATGGTAACTTAAAGACTAAGCTCATACTAAATTACACATGGTAACTTAAAGTCTAAACTCATACTATATTACAAATGGTAACTTAAAGACTAAGCTCATACTAAATTACACATGATAACTCAAAGACTAAGCTCATACTAGATTACACATGGTAACTTAAAGACTAAGCTCATACTTGATTACACATGGTAAATTAAAGACTAAACTTATACTAGATTACACATGGTAACTTAAAGACTAAGCTCATACTAGAATACACATGGTAACTTAAAGACTAAGCTCATACTAGATTACACATGGTAACTTAAAGACTAAGCTCATACTAGATTACACATGGTAACTTAAAGACTAAGCTCATACTAGATTACACATGGTAACTTAAAGACTAAGTTCATACTAGATTACACATGGTAACTTAAAGACTAAGCTCATACTAGATTACACATGGTAACTTAAAGACTAAGCTCATACTAGATTACAAATGTTCACTTAAAGACTAAGATCATACTAGATTACACATGGTAACTTAAAGACTAAGCTCATACTAGATTACACATGGTAACTTAAAGATTAAGCTCATACTAGATTACACATGGTAACCTAAAAAATAAGCTCATACTATATTACAAATGGAAACTTAAAGACTAAGCTCATACTAGATTACACATGGTAACTTAAAGACTAAGCTCATACTATATTGCACATGATAACTTAAAGACTAAGCTCATACTAGATTACACATGGTAACTTACAGACTAAGATCATACTAGATTATACATGGTAACTTAAAGACTAAGCTCATACTAGATTACACATGGTAACTTAAAGACTAAGCTCATACTAGATTACAAATGGTAACTTAAAGACTAAGCTCATACTAGATTACACATGGTAACTTAAAGACAAAGCTCATACTAGATTACACATGGTAACTTAAAGACTAAGCTCATACTAGATTACACATGGTAACTTAAAGACTAAGCTCATACTAGATTACAAATGATAACTTAAAGACTAAGCTCATACTAGATTACACATGGTAACTTAAAGACTAAGCTCATACCAGATTACACATGGTAACTTAAAGACTAAGCTCATACTAGATTACACATGGTAGCTTAAAGACTAAGTTCATACTAGATTACACATGGTAACTTAAAGACTAAGCTCATACTAGATTACAAATGGTAACTTAAAGATTAAGCTCATACTAGATTACACATGGTAACTTAAAGACTAAGCTCATACTAGATTACACATGGTAACTTAAAGACTAAGCTCATACTAGATTACACATGATAACTTAAAGACTAAGCTCATACTAGATTACACATGGTAACTTAAAGACTAAGCTCAAACTAGATTACCCATGGTAAATTAAAGACTAAAGTCATACTAGATTACACATGGTAACTTAAAGACTAAGCTCATACTAGATTACACATGGTAACTTAAAGACTAAGCTCATATTAGATTACACATGGTAACTTAAAGACTAAGCTCATACTAGATTACACATGGTAACTTAAAGACTAAGCTCATACTAGATTACACATGGTAGCTTAAAGACTAAGCTCATACTAGATTACACATGGTAACTTAAAGACTAAGCTGATACTAGATTACACATTGTAACTTAGAGACTAAGCTCATACTAGATTACACATGGTAACTTAAAGACTAAGCTCATACTAGATTACACATGGTACCTTAAAGACTAAGCTCATACTTGATTACACATGGTAACTTAAAGACTAAGCTGATATTAGATTACACATGGTAACTTAAAGACTAAGCTCATACTAGATTACACATGGTAACTTAAAGACTAAGCCCATACTAGATTACACATGGTGGCTTAAAGACTAAGCTCATACTAGATTACACATGGTAACTAAAAAACTAAGCTGATACTAGATTACACATGGTAACCTAAAGACTAAGCTCATACTAGATTACACATGGTAGCTTAAAGACTAAGCTGATACTAGATTACACATGGTAACTAAAAACAAAGCTGATACTAGATTACACATGGTAACTTAAAGACTAAGATCATACTAGATTACACATGGTAACTTAAAGTCTAAGCTCATACTAGATTACACATGGTAACTTAAAGACTAAGCTCATACTAGAGTACACATGGTCACTTAAAGACTAAGCTCATACTAGATTACACATGGTAACTAAAAGATTAAGCTCATACTAGATTACACATGGTAACTTAAAGACTAAGCTCATAGCAGATTACACATGGTAACTTAAAGACTAAGCTCATACTAGATTACACATGGTAACTTAAAGACTAAGCTCATACTAGATTACACATGATAACTTAAAGAATAAGCTCATACTAGATTACACATGGTAACTTATAGACTAAGCTCATACTAGATTACAAATGGTAACTTAAAGATTAAGCTCATACTAGATTACACATGGTAACTTAAAGACTAAGCTCATACTAGATTACACATGGTAACTTAAAGACTAAGCTCATACTAGATTACACATGATAACTTAAAGACTAAGCTCATACTAGATTACACATGGTAACTTAAAGACTAAGCTCAAACTAGATTACCCATGGTAAATTAAAGACTAAAGTCATACTAGATTACACATGGTAACTTAAAGACTAAGCTCATACTAGATTACACATGGTAACTTAAAGACTAAGCTCATATTAGATTACACATGGTAACTTAAAGACTAAGCTCATACTAGATTACACATGGTAACTTAAAGACTAAGCTCATACTAGATTACACATGGTAGCTTAAAGACTAAGCTGATACTAGATTACACATGGTAACTTAAAGACTAAGCTGATACTAGATTACGCATTGTAACTTAGAGACTAAGCTCATACTAGATTACACATGGTAACTTAAAGACTAAGCTCATACTAGATTACACATGGTACCTTAAAGACTAAGCTCATACTTGATTACACATGGTAACTTAAAGACTAAGCTGATATTAGATTACACATGGTAACTTAAAGACTAAGCTCATACTAGATTACACATGGTAACTTAAAGACTAAGCCCATACTAGATTACACATGGTGGCTTAAAGACTAAGCTCATACTAGATTACACATGGTAACTAAAAAACTAAGCTGATACTAGATTACACATGGTAACCTAAAGACTAAGCTCATACTAGATTACACATGGTAGCTTAAAGACTAAGCTGATACTAGATTACACATGGTAACTAAAAACAAAGCTGATACTAGATTACACATGGTAACTTAAAGACTAAGATCATACTAGATTACACATGGTAACTTAAAGTCTAAGCTCATACTAGATTACACATGGTAACTTAAAGACTAAGCTCATACTAGAGTACACATGGTCACTTAAAGACTAAGCTCATACTAGATTACACATGGTAACTTAAAGACTAAGCTCAAACTAGATTACCCATGGTAAATTAAAGACTAAAGTCATACTAGATTACACATGGTAACTTAAAGACTAAGCTCATACTAGATTACACATGGTAACTTAAAGACTAAGCTCATATTAGATTACACATGGTAACTTAAAGACTAAGCTCATACTAGATTACACATGGTAACTTAAAGACTAAGCTCATACTAGATTACACATGGTAGTTTAAAGACTAAGCTCATACTAGATTACACATGGTAACTTAAAGACTAAGCTGATACTAGATTACGCATTGTAACTTAGAGACTAAGCTCATACTAGATTACACATGGTAACTTAAAGACTAAGCTCATACTAGATTACACATGGTACCTTAAAGACTAAGCTCATACTTGATTACACATGGTAACTTAAAGACTAAGCTGATATTAGATTACACATGGTAACTTAAAGACTAAGCTCATACTAGATTACACATGGTAACTTAAAGACTAAGCCCATACTAGATTACACATGGTGGCTTAAAGACTAAGCTCATACTAGATTACACATGGTAACTAAAAAACTAAGCTGATACTAGATTACACATGGTAACCTAAAGACTAAGCTCATACTAGATTACACATGGTAGCTTAAAGACTAAGCTGATACTAGATTACACATGGTAACTAAAAACAAAGCTGATACTAGATTACACATGGTAACTTAAAGACTAAGATCATACTAGATTACACATGGTAACTTAAAGTCTAAGCTCATACTAGATTACACATGGTAACTTAAAGACTAAGCTCATACTAGAGTACACATGGTCACTTAAAGACTAAGCTCATACTAGATTACACATGGTAACTAAAAGATTAAGCTCATACTAGATTACACATGGTAACTTAAAGACTAAGCTCATAGCAGATTACACATGGTAACTTAAAGACTAAGCTCATACTAGATTACACATGGTAACTTAAAGACTAAGCTCATACTAGATTACACATGATAACTTAAAGAATAAGCTCATACTAGATTACACATGGTAACTTATAGACTAAGATAATACTAGATTACACATGGTAACGTAAAGACTAAGCTCATACTAGATTACACATGGTAAGGTAAAGACTAAGCTCATACTAGATTACACTTGGTAACTTAAAGACTAAGCTCATACTAGATTACACATGGCAACTTAAAGACAAAGCTCATACTAGATTACACATGGTAACTTAAAGACTAAGCTCATACTAGATTACACATGGTAACTTAAAGGCTAAGCTCATACTAGATTACACATGATAACTTAAAGACTAAGCTCATACTAGATTACACAAGGTCACTTAAAGACTAAGCTCATACTAGATTACACATGGTAACTTAAAGACTAAGCTCATACTAGATTACAAATGGTAACTTAAAGACTAAGCTCATACTAGATTACACATGGTAAATTAAAGACTAAGCTCATACTAGATTACACATGGTGGCTTAAAGACTAAGCTCATACTAGATTACACATGGTAACTAAAAAACTAAGCTGATACTAGATTACACATGGTAACCTAAAGACTAAGCTCATACTAGATTACACATGGTAGCTTAAAGACTAAGCTCATACTAGATTACACATGGTAACTAAAAACAAAGCTGATACTAGATTACACATGGTAACTTAAAGACTAACCTCATACTAGATTACACATGGTAACCTAAAGTCTAAGCTCATACTAGATTACACATGGTAACTTAAAGACTAAGCTCATACTAGATTACACATGGTCACTTAAAGACTAAGCTCATACTAGATTACACATGGTAACTTAAAGACTAAGCTCATACTAGATTACACATGGTAACTTAAAGACTAAGCTCATAGCAGATTACACATGGTAACTTAAAGACTAAGCTCATACTAGATTACACATGGTAACTTAAAGACTAAGGTCATACTAAATTACACATGGTAACTTAAAGACTAAGCTCATACTAGATTACACATGGTAACTTAAAGACTAAGCTCATACTAGATTACACATGGTCACTTAAAGACTAACCTCATACTAGATTACACATGGTAACTTAAAGACTAAGCTCATACTGGATTACACATGGTAACTTAAAGACTAAGTTCATAGCAGATTACACATGGTAACTTAAAGACTAAGCTCATACTAGATTACACATGGTAACTTAAAGACTAAGATCATACTAGATTACACATGGTAACTTAAAGACTAAGCTCATACTAGATTACACATGGTAACTTAAAGACTAAGCTCATACTAGATTACACATGGTAACTTAAAGACTAAGCTCATACTAGATTACACATGGTAACTTAAAGACTAAGCTCACAATATATTACAAATGGTAACTTAAAGACTAAGCCCATACTAGATTACACATGGTAACTTAAAGACTAAACTCATACTAGATTACACATGGTAACTTAAAGACTAAGATCATACTAGATTACACATGGTAACTTAAAGACTAAGCTCATACTAAATTACACATGGTAACTTAAAGTCTAAACTCATACTATATTACAAATGGTAACTTAAAGACTAAGCTCATTCTAAATTACACATGATAACTTAAAGACTAAGCTCATACTAGAGTACACATGGTAACTTAAAGACTAAGCTCATACTTGATTACACATGGTAAATTAAAGACTAAACTCATACTAGATTACACATGGTAACTTAAAGACTAAGCTCATACTAGAATACACATGGTAACTTAAAGACTAAGCTCATACTAGATTACACATGGTAACTTAAAGACTAAGCTCATACTAGATTACACATGGTAACTTAAAGACTAAGCTCATACTAGATTACACATGGTAACTTAAAGACTAAGTTCATACTAGATTACACATGGTAACTTAAAGACTAAGCTCATACTAGATTACAAATGTTCACTTAAAGACTAAGCTCATACTAGATTACACATGGTAACTTAAAGACAAAGCTCATACTAGATTACACATGGTAACTTAAAGACAAAGCTCATACTAGATTACACATGGTAACTTAAAGACTAAGATCATACTAGATTACACATGGTAACTTAAAGACTAAGCTCATATTAGATTACACATGGTAACTTAAAGACTAAGCTCATACTAGATTACACATGGTAACTTAAAGACTAAGCTCATACTAGATTACACATGGTAGCTTAAAGACTAAGCTGATACTAGATTACACATGGTAACTTAAAGACTAAGCTGATACTAGATTACGCATTGTAACTTAGAGACTAAGCTCATACTAGATTACACATGGTAACTTAAAGACTAAGCTCATACTAGATTACACATGGTACCTTAAAGACTAAGCTCATACTTGATTACACATGGTAACTTAAAGATTAAGCTCATATTAGATTACACATGGTAACTTAAAGACTAAGCTCATACTAGATTACACATGGTAACTTAAAGACTAAGCCCATACTAGATTACACATGGTGGCTTAAAGACTAAGCTCATACTAGATTACACATGGTAACTAAAAAACTAAGCTGATACTAGATTACACATGGTAACCAAAAGAATAAGCTCATACTAGATTACACATGGTAGCTTAAAGACTAAGCTGATACTAGATTACACATGGTAACTAAAAACAAAGCTGATACTAGATTACACATGGTAACTTAAAGACTAACCTCATACTAGATTACACATGGTAACTAAAAGTCTAAGCTCATACTAGATTACACATGGTAACTTAAAGACTAAGCTCATACTAGAGTACACATGGTCACTTAAAGACTAGGCTCATACTAGATTACACATGGTAACTAAAAGATTAAGCTCATACTAGATTACACATGGTAACTTAAAGACTAAGCTCATAGCAGTTTACACATGGTAACTTAAAGACTAAGCTCATACTAGATTACACATGGTAACTTAAAGACTAAGCTCATACTAGATTACACATGATAACTTAAAGAATAAGCTCATACTAGATTACACATGGTAACTTATAGACTAAGATAATACTAGATTACACATGGTAACGTAAAGACTAAGCTCATACTAGATTACACATGGTAAGGTAAAGACTAAGCTCATACTAGATTACACTTGGTAACTTAAAGACTAACCTCATACTAGATTACACATGGCAACTTAAAGACAAAGCTCATACTAGATTACACATGGTAACTTAAAGACTAAGCTCATACTAGATTACACATGGTAACTTAAAGGCTAAGCTCATACTAGATTACACATGATAACTTAAAGACTAAGCTCATACTAGATTACACAAGGTCACTTAAAGACTAAGCTCATACTAGATTACACATGGTAACTTAAAGACTAAGCTCATACTAGATTACAAATGGTAGCTTAAAGACTAAGCTCATACTAGATTACACATGGTAAATTAAAGACTAAGCTCATACTAGATTACACATGGTGGCTTAAAGACTAAGCTCATACTAGATTACACATGGTAACTAAAAAACTAAGCTGATACTAGATTACACATGGTAACCTAAAGACTAAGCTCATACTAGATTACACATGGTAACTTAAAGACTAAGCTCATACTAGATTACACATGGTAACTAAAAACAAAGCTGATACTAGATTACACATGGTAACTTAAAGACTAACCTCATACTAGATTACACATGGTAACTTAAAGTCTAAGCTCATACTAGATTACACATGGTAACTTAAAGACTAAGCTCATACTAGATTACACATGGTCACTTAAAGACTAAGCTCATACTAGATTACACATGGTAACTTAAAGACTAAGCTCATACTAGATTACACATGGTAACTTAAAGACTAAGCTCATAGCAGATTACACATGGTAACTTAAAGACTAAGCTCATACTAGATTACACATGGTAACTTAAAGACTAAGCTCATACTAAATTACACATGGTAACTTAAAGACTAAGCTCATACTAGATTACACATGGTAACTTAAAGACTAAGCTCATACTAGATTACACATGGTCACCTAAAGACTAAGCTCATACTAGATTACACATGGTAACTTAAAGACTAAGCTCATACTGGATTACACATGGTAACTTAAAGACTAAGTTCATAGCAGATTACACATGGTAACTTAAAGACTAAGCTCATACTAGATTACACATGGTAACTTAAAGACTAAGCTCATACTAGATTACACATGGTAACTTAAAGACTAAGCTCATACTAGATTACATATGGTCACTTAAAGACTAAGCTCATACTAGATTACACATGGTAGCTTAAAGACTAAGCTCATACTAGATTACACATGTTAACTTAAAGACTAAGCTCATACTAGATTACAAATGGTAACTTAAAGATTAAGCTCATACTAGATTACACATGGTAACTTAAAGACTAAGCTCATACTAGATTACACATGGTAACTTAAAGACTAAGCTCACAATATATTACAAATGGTAACTTAAAGACTAAGCTCATACTAGATTACACATGGTAACTTAAAGACTAAGATCATACTAGATTACACATGGTAACTTAAAGACTAAGCTCATACTAAATTACACATGGTAACTTAAATTCTAAACTCATACTATATTACAAATGGTAACTTAAAGACTAATCTCATACTAGATTATACATGGTAACTTAAAGACTAAGCTCATACTAGATTACACATGATAACTTAAAGACTAAGCTCATACTAGATTACACATGGTAACTTAAAGACTAAGATCATACTAGATTACACATGGTAACTTAAAGACTAAGCTCACAATATATTACAAATGGTAACTTAAAGACTAAGCTCATACTAGATTACACATGGTTACTTAAAGACTAAGCTCATACTAGATTACACATGGTAACTTAAAGACTAAGCTCATACTAGATTACACATGGTAACTTAAAAATAAGCTCATACTAGATTACACATGGTAACTTAAAGACTAAGATCAAACTAGATTACACATGGTAACTTAAAGACTAAGCTCATACTAGATTACACATGGTAACTTAAAGACTAAGCTCATACTAGATTACACATGGTAACTTAAAGACTAAGCTCATACTAGATTACACATGGTAACTTAAAGACTAAGCTCACAATATATTACAAATGGTAACTTAAAGACTAAGCCCATACTAGATTACACATGGTAACTTAAAGACTAAACTCATACTAGATTACACATGGTAACTTAAAGACTAAGATCATACTAGATTACACATGGTAACTTAAAGACTAAGCTCATACTAAATTACACATGGTAACTTAAAGTCTAAACTCATACTATATTACAAATGGTATCTTAAAGACTAAGCTCATACAAGATTACACATGGTAACATAAATACTAAGCTCATACTAGATTACACATGGTAACTTAAAGACTAAGCTCATACTAGATTACACATGGTAACTTAAAGACTAAGCTCATACTAAATTACACATGGTAACTTAAAGACTAAGCTCATACTAGATTACACATGGTAACTTAAAGACTAAGCTCACAATATATTACAAATGGTAACTAAAAGACTAAGCTCATACTAGATTACACATGGTAACTTAAAGACTAAGCTCATACTAGATTACACATGGTAACTTAAAGACTAAGCTCATACTAGATTACACATGGTAACTTAAAGACTAAGCTCATACTAGATTACACATGGTAACTTAAAGACTAAGATCATACTAGATTACACATGGTAACTTAAAGACTAAGCTCATACTAAATTACACATGGTAGCTTAAAGTCTAAACTCATACTATATTACAAATGGTAACTTAAAGACTAATCTCATACTAGATTATACATGGTAACTTAAAGACTAAGCTCACACTAGATTACACATGATAACTAAAAGACTAAGCTCATACTAGATTACACATGGTAACTTAAAGACTAAGATCATACTAGATTACACATGGTAACTTAAAGACTAAGCTCACAATATATTACAAATGGTAACTTAAAGACTAAGCTCATACTAGATTACACATGGTAACTTAAAGACTAAGCTCATACTAGATTACACATGGTAACTTAAAGACTAAGCTCATACTAGATTACACATGGTAACTTAAAAATAAGCTCATACTAGATTACACATGGTAACTTAAAGACTAAGATCATACTAGATTACACATGGTAACTTAAAGACTAAGCTCATACTAGATTACACATGGTAACTTAAAGACTAAGCTCATACTAGATTACACATGGTAACTTAAAGACTAAGATCATACTAGATTGCACATGGTAACTTAAAGACTAAGATCATACTAGATTACACATGGTAACTTAAAGACTAAGCTCATACTATATTACAAATGGTAACTTAAAGACTAAGCTCATACAAGATTACACATGGTAACATAAAGACTAAGCTCATACTAGATTACACATGGTAACTTAAAGACTAAGCTCATACTAGATTACACATGGTAACTTAAAGACTAAGCTCATACTAAATTACACATGGTAACTTAAAGACTAAGCTCATACTAGATTACACATGGTAACTTAAAGACTAAGCTCACAATATATTACAAATGGTAACTTAAAGACTAAGCTCATACTAGATTACACATGGTAACTTAAAGACTAAGATCATACTAGATTACACATGGTAACTTAAAGACAAAGCTCATACTAAATTACACATGGTAGCTTAAAGTCTAAACTCATACTATATTACAAATGGTAACTTAAAGACTAATCTCATACTAGATTATACATGGTAACTTAAAGACTAAGCTCATACTAGATTACACATGATAACTTAAAGACTAAGCTCATACTAGATTACACATGGTAACTTAAAGACTAAGATCATACTAGATTACACATGGTAACTTAAAGACTAAGCTCACAATATATTACAAATGGTAACTTAAAGACTAAGCTCATACTAGATTACACATGGTTACTTAAAGACTAAGCTCATACTAGATTACACATGGTAACTTAAAGACTAAGCTCACAATATATTACAAATGGTAACTTAAAGACTAAGCCCATACTAGATTACACATGGTAACTTAAAGACTAAACTCATACTAGATTACACATGGTAACTTAAAGACTAAACTCATACTAGATTACACATGGTAACTTAAAGACTAAGATCATACTAGATTACACATGGTAACTTAAATACTAAGCTCATACTAGATTACACATGGTAACTTAAAGACTAAGCTCATACTAAATTACACATGGTAACTTAAAGACTAAGCTCATACTAGATTACACATGGTAACTTAAAGACTAAGCTCACAATATATTACAAATGGTAACTTAAAGACTAAGCTCATACTAGATTACACATGGTAACTTAAAGACTAAGCTCATACTAGATTACACATGGTAACTTAAAGACTAAGCTCATACTAGATTACACATGGTAACTTAAAGACTAAGCTCATACTAGATTACACATGGTAACTTAAAGACTAAGATCATACTAGATTACACATGGTAACTTAAAGACTAAGCTCATACTAAATTACACATGGTAGCTTAAAGTCTAAACTCATACTATATTACAAATGGTAACTTAAAGACTAATCTCATACTAGATTATACATGGTAACTTAAAGACTAAGCTCATACTAGATTACACATGATAACTTAAAGACTAAGCTCATACTAGATTACACATGGTAACTTAAAGACTAAGATCATACTAGATTACACATGGTAACTTAAAGACTAAGCTCACAATATATTACAAATGGTAACTTAAAGACTAAGCTCATATTAGATTACACATGGTAACTTAAAGACTAAGCTCATACTAGATTACACATGGTAACCTAAAGACTAAGCTCATACTAGATTACACATGGTAACTTAAAAATAAGCTCATACTAGATTACACATGGTAACTTAAAGACTAAGATCATACTAGATTACACATGGTAACTTAAAGACTAAGCTCATACTAGATTACACATGGTAACTTAAAGACTAAGCTCATACTAGATTACACATGGTAACTTAAAGACTAAGATCATACTAGATTACACATGGTAACTTAAAGACTAAGATCATACTAGATTACACATGGTAACTTTAAGACTAAGCTCATACTATATTACAAATGGTAACTTAAAGACTAAGCTCATACAAGATTACACATGGTAACATAAAGACTAAGCTCATACTAGATTACACATGGTAACTTAAAGACTAAGCTCATACTAGATTACCCATGGTAACTTAAAGACTAAGCTCATACTAAATTACACATGGTAACTTAAAGACTAAGCTCATACTAGATTACACATGGTAACTTAAAGACTAAGCTCACAATATATTACAAATGGTAACTTAAAGACTAAGCTCATACTAGATTACACATGGTTACTTAAAGACTAAGCTCATACTAGATTACACATGGTAACTTAAAGACTAAGCTCATACTAGATTACACATGGTAACTTAAAAATAAGCTCATACTAGATTACACATGGTAACTTAAAGACTAAGATCATACTAGATTACACATGGTAACTTAAAGACTAAGCTCATACTAGATTACACATGGTAACTTAAAGACTAAGCTCATACTAGATTACACATGGCAACTTAAAGACAAAGCTCATACTAGATTTCACATGGTAACTTAAAGACTAAGCTCATACTAGATTACACATGGTAACTTAAAGGCTAAGCTCATACTAGATTAAACATGGTAACTTAAAGACTAAGCTCATACTAGATTACACATGGTCACTTAAAGACTAAGCTCATACTAGATTACACATGGTAATTAAAGACTAAGCTCATACTAGATTACACATGGTAACTTAAAGACTAAGCTCATACTAGATTACACATGATCACTTAAAGACTAAGCTCATACTAGAGTACACATGGTAACTTACAGACTAAGATCATACTAGATTACACATGGTAGCTTAAAGACTAAGCTCATACTAGATTACACATGGTAACTTAAAGACTAAGCTCATACTAGATTACACATGGTAACTTAAAGACTAAGCTCATACTAGATTACACATGGTAACTTAAAGACTAAGCTCATACTAGATTACACATGGTCACTTAAAGACTAAGCTCATACTAGATTACACATGGTAACTTAAAGACTAAGCTCATACTGGATTACACATGGTAACTTAAAGACTAAGTTCATAGCAGATTACACATGGTAACTTAAAGACTAAGCTCATACTAGATTACACATGGTAACTTAAAGACTAAGCTCATACTAGATTACACATGGTAACTTAAAGACTAAGCTCATACTAGATTACATATGGTCACTTAAAGACTAAGCTCATACTTGATTACACATGGTAACTTAAAGACTAAGCTCATACTGGATTACACATGGTAACTTAAAGACTATGTTCATAGCAGATTACACATGGTAACTTAAAGACTAAGCTCATACTAGATTACACATGGTAACTTAAAGACTAAGCTCATACTAGATTACACATGATAACTTAAAGAATAAGCTCATACTAGATTACACATGGTAACTTATAGACTAAGATCATACTAGATTACACATGGTAACGTAAAGACTAAGCTCATACTAGATTACACATGGTAAGGTAAAGACTAAGCTCATACTAGATTACACTTGGTAACTTAAAGACTAAGCTCATACTAGATTACACATGGTAACTTAAAGACTAAGCTCATACTAGATTACACATGGCAACATAAAGACAAAGCTCATACTAGATTTCACATGGTAACTTAAAGACTAAGCTCATACTAGATTACACATGGTAACTTAAAGGCTAAGCTCATACTAGATTAAACATGGTAACTTAAAGACTAAGCTCATACTAGATTACACATGGTCACTTAAAGACTAAGCTCATACTAGATTACACATGGTAATTAAAGACTAAGCTCATACTAGATTACACATGGTAACTTAAAGACTAAGCTCATACTAGATTACACATGGTAACTTAAAGACTAAGCTCATACTAGATTACACATGGTAACTTAAAGACTAAGCTCATACTAGATTACACATGGTAACTTAAAGACTAAGCTCATACTAGATTACACATGGTAACTTAAAGACTAAGCTCATACTAGATTACACATGGTAACTTAAAGACTAAGCTCATACTAGATTACACATGGTCACTTAAAGACTAAGCTCATACTAGATTACACATGGTAACTTAAAGACTAAGCTCATACTGGATTACACATGGTAACTTAAAGACTAAGTTCATAGCAGATTACACATGGTAACTTAAAGACTAAGCTCATACTAGATTACACATGGTAACTTAAAGACTAAGCTCATACTAGATTACACATGGTAACTTAAAGACTAAGCTCATACTAGATTACATATGGTCACTTAAAGACTAAGCTCATACTTGATTACACATGGTAACTTAAAGACTAAGCTCATACTGGATTACACATGGTAACTTAAAGACTATGTTCATAGCAGATTACACATGGTAACTTAAAGACTAAGCTCATACTAGATTACACATGGTAACTTAAAGACTAAGCTCATACTAGATTACACATGATAACTTAAAGAATAAGCTCATACTAGATTACACATGGTAACTTATAGACTAAGATCATACTAGATTACACATGGTAACGTAAAGACTAAGCTCATACTAGATTACACATGGTAAGGTAAAGACTAAGCTCATACTAGATTACACTTGGTAACTTAAAGACTAAGCTCATACTAGATTACACATGGTAACTTAAAGACTAAGCTCATACTAGATTACACATGGCAACATAAAGACAAAGCTCATACTAGATTTCACATGGTAACTTAAAGACTAAGCTCATACTAGATTACACATGGTAACTTAAAGGCTAAGCTCATACTAGATTAAACATGGTAACTTAAAGACTAAGCTCATACTAGATTACACATGGTCACTTAAAGACTAAGCTCATACTAGATTACACATGGTAATTAAAGACTAAGCTCATACTAGATTACACATGGTAACTTAAAGACTAAGCTCATACTAGATTACACATGGTCACTTAAAGACTAAGCTCATACTAGATTATACATGGTAACTTAAAGACTAAGATCATACTAGATTACACATGGTAACTTAATGACTAAGCTCATACTAGATTACACATGGTAACTTAAAGTCTAAGCTCATACTATATTACAAATGGTAACTTAAAGACTAAGTTCATACTAGATTACACATGATAACGTAAAGACTAAGCTCATACTAGAGTACACATGGTAACTTACAGACTAAGATCATACTAGATTACACATGGTAGCTTAAAGACTAAGCTCATACTAGATTACACATGGTAACTTAAAGACTAAGCTCATACTAGATTACACATGGTAACTTAAAGACTAAGCTCATACTAGATTACACATGGTAACTTAAAGACTAAGCTCATACTAGATTACACATGGTAACTTAACGACAAAGCTCATACTAGATTACACATGGTAACTTAAAGACTAAGCTCATACTAGATTACACATGGTAACTTAAAGATTAATCTCATACTAGATTACAGATGGTAACTTACAGACTAATCTCATACTAGATTACACATGTTAACTTAAAAACTAAGCTCATACTTTATTACAAATGGTAACTTAAAAACTAAGCTCATACTAGATTACACATGGTAACTTAAAGATTAAGCTCATACTAGATTACACATGATAACTTAAAGACTAAGTTCATACTAGATTACACATGGTAACTTACAGACTAAGATCATACTTGATTAGACATGGTAACTTAAAGACTATGCTCATACTAGATTACACATGGTAACTTAAAGACTAAGCTCATACTAGATTACACATGGTAACTTAAAGAATAAGCTCATACTATATTACAAATGGTAACTTAAAGACTAAGCTCTTACAAGATTACACATGGTAACTTAAAGACTAAACTCATACTAGATTACACATGGTAACTTAAAGACTAAGCTCATACTAGATTACACATGGTAACTTAAAGACTAAGCTCATACTAGATTACACATGGTAACTTAAAGACTAAGCTCATACTATATTACAAATGGTAACTTAAAGACTAAGCTAATACTAGATTACACATGGTAACTTAAGGACTAAGCTCATACTAGATTGCACATGGTAACTTAAAGACTAAGCTCATACTAGATTACACATGGTAACTTAAAAACTAAGCTCATACTAGATTACACATGGTAACTTAAAGACAAAGATCATACTAGATTACACATGGTATCTTAAAGACTAATCTCATACTAGATTACACATGGTAACTTAAAGACTAAGCTCATACTAGATTACACATGGTAACTTACAGACTAAGATCATACTAGATTACACATGTTAACTTAAAAACTAAGCTCATACCTTATTACAAATGGTAACTTAAAAACTAAGCTCATACTAGATTACACATGGTAACTTAAAGACTAAGCTCATACTAGATTACACATGATAACTTAAAGACTAAGTTCATACTAGATTACACATGGTAACTTACAGACTAAGATCATACTTGATTAGACATGGTAACTTAAAGACTAAGCTCATACTAGATTACACATGGTAACTTAAAGACTAAGCTCATACTAGATTACACATGGTAACTTAAAGACTAAGCTCATACTAGATTACACATGGTAACTTAAAGACTAAGCTCTTACTAGATTGCACATGGTAACTTAAAGACTAAGCTCATACTAGATTACACATGGTAACTTAAAGACAAAGCCCATACTAGATTACAAATGGTAACTTAAAGACTAACCTCATACTAGATTACACATGGTCACTTAAAGACTAAGCTCATACAAGATTACACATGGTAACTTAAAGACTAAGCTCATACTAGATTATACATGGTAATTTAAAGACTAAGCTCATACTAGATTACACATGGTAACTTAAAGACTAAGATCATACTAGATTACACATGGTAACTTAAAGACTAAGCTCATACTATATTACAAAATTGTAACTTAAAGACCAAGCTCATACTAGATTACACATGGTAACTTAAAGACTAAGCTCATACTAGATTACACATGGTAACTTAAAGACTAAGCTCATACTAGATTACACATGGTAACTTAAAGACTAAGCTCATACTAGATTACACATGGTAACTTAAAGACTAAGCTCATAATATATTACAAATGGTAACTTAAAGACTAAGCTCTAACTAGATTACACATGGTAACTTAAAGACTAAGCTCATACTAGATTACACATGGTAACTTAAAGACTAAGCTCATACTAGATTACACATGGTAACTTAAAGACTAAGCTCATACTAGATTACACATGGTCACTTAAAGACTAAGCTCATACTAGATTACACATGGTAACTTAAAGACTAAGCTCATAGCAGATTACACATGGTAACTTAAAGACTAAGCTCATACTAGATTACACATGGTAACTTAAAGACAAAGATCATACTAGATTACACATGGTAACTTAAAGACTAATCTCATACTAGATTACACATGGTAACTTAAAGACTAAGCTCATACTAGATTACACATGGTAACTTAAAGACTAAGCTCATACTATATTACAAATGGTAACTTAAAGACTAAGCTCATACTAGATTACACATGGTAACTTAAGGACTAAGCTCATACTAGATTACACATGGTAACTTAAAGACTAAGCTCATACTAGATTACACATGGTAACTTAAAAACTAAGCTCAAACTAGATTACACATGGTAACTTAAAGACAAAGATCATAATAGATTACACATGGTAACTTAAAGACTAATCTCATACTAGATTACACATGGTAACTTAAAGACTAAGCTCATACTAGATTACACATGGTAACTTACAGACTAAGATCATACTAGATTACACATGGTAACTTAAAGACTAAGCTCATACTATATTACAAATGGTAACTTAAAGACTAAGCTCATACTAGATTACACATGGTAACTTAAGGACTAAGCTCATACTAGATTACACATGGTAACTTAAAGACTAAGCTCATACTAGATTACATATGGTAACTTAAAAACTAAGCTCATACTAGATTACACATGGTAACTTAAAGACAAAGATCATACTAGATTACACATGGTAACTTAAAGACTAATCTCATACTAGATTACACATGGTAACTTAAAGACTAAGCTCATACTAGATTACACATGATAACTTAAAGACTAAGTTCATACTAGATTACACATGGTAACTTACAGACTAAGATCATACTTGATTAGACATGGTAACTTAAAGACTAAGCTCATACTAGATTACACATGGTAACTTAAAGACTAAGCTCATACTAGATTACACATGGTAACTTAAAGACTAAGCTCATACTAGATTACACATGGTAACTTAAAGACTAAGCTCATACTAGATTGCACATGGTAACTTAAAGACTAAGCTCATACTAGATTACACATGGTAACTTAAAGACAAAGCCCATACTAGATTACAAATGGTAACTTAAAGACTAACCTCATACTAGATTACACATGGTCACTTAAAGACTAAGCTCATACAAGATTACACCTGGTAACTTAAAGACTAAGCTCATACTAGATTATACATGGTAATTTAAAGACTAAGCTCATACTAGATTACACATGGTAACTTAAAGACTAAGATCATACTAGATTACACATGGTAACTTAAAGACTAAGCTCATACTATATTACAAAATTGTAACTTAAAGACCAAGCTCATACTAGATTACACATGGTAACTTAAAGACTAAGCTCATACTAGATTACACATGGTAACTTAAAGACTAAGCTCATACTAGATTACACATGGTAACTTAAAGACTAAGCTCATACTAGATTACACATGGTAACTTAAAGACTAAGCTCATAATATATTACAAATGGTAACTTAAAGACTAAGCTCTTACTAGATTACACATGGTAACTTAAAGACTAAGCTCATACTAGATTACACATGGTAACTTAAAGACTAAGCTCATACTAGATTACACATGGTAACTTAAAGACTAAGCTCATACTAGATTACACATGGTCACTTAAAGACTAAGCTCATACTAGATTACACATGGTAACTTAAAGACTAAGCTCATAGCAGATTACACATGGTAACTTAAAGACTAAGCTCATACTAGATTACACATGGTAACTTAAAGACAAAGATCATACTAGATTACACATGGTAACTTAAAGACTAATCTCATACTAGATTACACATGGTAACTTAAAGACTAAGCTCATACTAGATTACACATGGTAACTTAAAGACTAAGCTCATACTATATTACAAATGGTAACTTAAAGACTAAGCTCATACTAGATTACACATGGTAACTTAAGGACTAAGCTCATACTAGATTACACATGGTAACTTACAGACTAAGATCATACTAGATTACACATGTTAACTTAAAAACTAAGCTCATACCTTATTACAAATGGTAACTTAAAGACTAAGCTCATACTAGATTACACATGGTCACTTAAAGACTAAGCTCATACTAGATTACACATGGTAACTTAAAGACTAAGCTCATACTGGATTACACATGGTAACTTAAAGACTAAGTTCATAGCAGATTACACATGGTAACTTAAAGACTAAGCTCATACTAGATTACACATGGTAACTTAAAGACTAAGCTCATACTAGATTACACATGGTAACTTAAAGACTAAGCTCATACTAGATTACATATGGTCACTTAAAGACTAAGCTCATACTAGATTACACATGGTAACTTAAAGACTAAGCTCATACTGGATTACACATGGTAACTTAAAGACTAAGTTCATAGCAGATTACACATGGTAACTTAAAGACTAAGCTCATACTAGATTACACATGGTAACTTAAAGACTAAGCTCATACTAGATTACACATGATAACTTAAAGAATAAGCTCATACTAGATTACACATGGTAACTTATAGACTAAGATCATACTAGATTACACATGGTAACGTAAAGACTAAGCTCATACTAGATTACACATGGTAAGGTAAAGACTAAGCTCATACTAGATTACACTTGGTAACTTAAAGACTAAGCTCATACTAGATTACACATGGTAACTTAAAGACTAAGCTCATACTAGATTACACATGGTAACTTAAAGACTAAGCTCATACTATATTACAAATGGTAACTTAAAGACTAATCTCATACTAGATTATACATGGTAACTTAAAAACTAAGCTCAAACTAGATTACACATGGTAACTTAAAGACAAAGATCATAATAGATTACACATGGTAACTTAAAGACTAATCTCATACTAGATTACACATGGTAACTTAAAGACTAAGCTCATACTAGATTACACATGGTAACTTACAGACTAAGATCATACTAGATTACACATGGTAACTTAAAGACTAAGCTCATACTAGATTACACATGGTAACTTAAAGACTAAGCTCATACTAGATTACATATGGTCACTTAAAGACTAAGCTCATACTAGATTACACATGGTAACTTAAAGACTAAGCTCATACTAGATTACACATGGTAACTTAAAGACTAAGCTCATACTAGATTACACATGGTAACTTAAAGACTAAGCTCATACTAGATTACACATGGTAACTTAAAGACTAAGCTCATACTATATTACAAATGGTAACTTAAAGACTAAGCTCATACTAGATTACACATGGTAACTTAAGGACTAAGCTCATACTAGATTACACATGGTAACTTAAAGACTAAGCTCATACTAGATTACATATGGTAACTTAAAAACTAAGCTCATACTAGATTACACATGGTAACTTAAAGACAAAGATCATACTAGATTACACATGGTAACTTAAAGACTAATCTCATACTAGATTACACATGGTAACTTAAAGACTAAGCTCATACTAGATTACACATGATAACTTAAAGACTAAGTTCATACTAGATTACACATGGTAACTTACAGACTAAGATCATACTTGATTAGACATGGTAACTTAAAGACTAAGCTCATACTAGATTACACATGGTAACTTAAAGACTAAGCTCATACTAGATTACACATGGTAACTTAAAGACTAAGCTCATACTAGATTACACATGGTAACTTAAAGACTAAGCTCATACTAGATTGCACATGGTAACTTAAAGACTAAGCTCATACTAGATTACACATGGTAACTTAAAGACAAAGCCCATACTAGATTACAAATGGTAACTTAAAGACTAACCTCATACTAGATTACACATGGTCACTTAAAGACTAAGCTCATACAAGATTACACCTGGTAACTTAAAGACTAAGCTCATACTAGATTATACATGGTAATTTAAAGACTAAGCTCATACTAGATTACACATGGTAACTTAAAGACTAAGATCATACTAGATTACACATGGTAACTTAAAGACTAAGCTCATACTATATTACAAAATTGTAACTTAAAGACCAAGCTCATACTAGATTACACATGGTAACTTAAAGACTAAGCTCATACTAGATTACACATGGTAACTTAAAGACTAAGCTCATACTAGATTACACATGGTAACTTAAAGACTAAGCTCATACTAGATTACACATGGTAACTTAAAGACTAAGCTCATAATATATTACAAATGGTAACTTAAAGACTAAGCTCTTACTAGATTACACATGGTAACTTAAAGACTAAGCTCATACTAGATTACACATGGTAACTTAAAGACTAAGCTCATACTAGATTACACATGGTAACTTAAAGACTAAGCTCATACTAGATTACACATGGTCACTTAAAGACTAAGCTCATATTAGATTACACATGGTAACTTAAAGACTAAGCTCATAGCAGATTACACATGGTAACTTAAAGACTAAGCTCATACTAGATTACACATGGTAACTTAAAGACAAAGATCATACTAGATTACACATGGTAACTTAAAGACTAATCTCATTCTAGATTACACATGGTAACTTAAAGACTAAGCTCATACTAGATTACACATGGTAACTTAAAGACTAAGCTCATACTATATTACAAATGGTAACTTAAAGACTAAGCTCATACTAGATTACACATGGTAACTTAAAGACTAAGCTCATACTAGATTACACATGGTAACTTAAAAACTAAGCTCAAACTAGATTACACATGGTAACTTAAAGACAAAGATCATAATAGATTACACATGGTAACTTAAAGACTAATCTCATACTAGATTACACATGGTAACTTAAAGACTAAGCTCATACTAGATTACACATGGTAACTTACAGACTAAGATCATACTAGATTACACATGTTAACTTAAAAACTAAGCTCATACCTTATTACAAATGGTAACTTAAAGACTAAGCTCATACTAGATTACACATGGTCACTTAAAGACTAAGCTCATACTAGATTACACATGGTAACTTAAAGACTAAGCTCATACTGGATTACACATGGTAACTTAAAGACTAAGTTCATAGCAGATTACACATGGTAACTTAAAGACTAAGCTCATACTAGATTACACATGGTAACTTAAAGACTAAGCTCATACTAGATTACACATGGTAACTTAAAGACTAAGCTCATACTAGATTACATATGGTCACATAAAGACTAAGCTCATACTAGATTACACATGGTAACTTAAAGACTAAGCTCATACTGGATTACACATGGTAACTTAAAGACTAAGTTCATAGCAGATTACACATGGTAACTTAAAGACTAAGCTCATACTAGATTACACATGGTAACTTAAAGACTAAGCTCATACTAGATTACACATGATAACTTAAAGAATAAGCTCATACTAGATTACACATGGTAACTTATAGACTAAGATCATACTAGATTACACATGGTAACGTAAAGACTAAGCTCATACTAGATTACACATGGTAAGGTAAAGACTAAGCTCATACTAGATTACACTTGGTAACTTAAAGACTAAGCTCATACTAGATTACACATGGTAACTTAAAGACTAAGCTCATACTAGATTACACATGGTAACTTAAAGACTAAGCTCATACTAGATTACACATGGTAACTTAAAGGCTAAGCTCATACTAGATTAAACATGGTAACTTAAAGACTAAGATCATACTAGATTACACATGGTCACTTAAAGACTAAGCTCATACTAGATTACACATGGTAATTAAAGACTAAGCTCATACTAGATTACACATGGTAACTTAAAGACTAAGCTCATACTAGATTACACATGGTCACTTAAAGACTAAGCTCATACTAGATTACACATGGTAACTTAAAGACTAAGATCATACTAGATTACACATGGTAACTTAAAGACTAAGCTCATACTAGATTACACATGGTAACTTAAAGTCTAAGCTCATACTATATTACAAATGGTAACTTAAAGACTAAGCTCATACTAGATTACACATGATAACGTAAAGACTAAGCTCATACTAGAGTACACATGGTAACTTACAAACTAAGATCATACTAGATTACACATGGTAGCTTAAAGACTAAGCTCATGCTAGATTACACATGGTAACTTAAAGACTAAGCTCATACTAGATTATACATGGTAACTTAAAGACTAAGCTCATACTAGATTACACATGGTAACTTAAAGACTAAGCTCATACTAGATTACACATGGTAACTTAACGACAAAGCTCATACTAGATTACACATGGTAACTTAAAGACTAAGATCATACTAGATTACACATGGTAACTTAAAGACTAAGCTCATACTAGATTACACATGGCAACTTAAAGACAAAGCTCATACTAGATTTCACATGGTAACTTAAAGACTAAGCTCATACTAGATTACACATGGTAACTTAAAGGCTAAGCTCATACTAGATTAAACATGGTAACTTAAAGACTAAGCTCATACTAGATTACACATGGTCACTTAAAGACTAAGCTCATACTAGATTACACATGGTAATTAAAGACTAAGCTCATACTAGATTACACATGGTAACTTAAAGACTAAGCTCATACTAGATTACACATGGTCACTTAAAGACTAAGCTCATACTAGATTACACATGGTAACTTAAAGACTAAGATCATACTAGATTACACATGGTAACTTAAAGACTAAGCTCATACTAGATTACACATGGTAACTTAAAGTCTAAGCTCATACTATATTACAAATGGTAGCTTAAAGACTAAGCTCATACTAGATTACACATGATAACGTAAAGACTAAGCTCATACTAGAGTACACATGGTAACTTACAGACTAAGATCATACTAGATTACACATGGTAGCTTAAAGACTAAGCTCATACTAGATTACACATGGTAACTTAAAGACTAAGCTCATACTAGATTACACATGGTAACTTAAAGACTAAGCTCATACTAGATTACACATGGTAACTTAAAGACTAAGCTCATACTAGATTACACATGGTAACTTAACGACAAAGCTCATACTAGATTACACATGGTAACTTAAAGACTAAGATCATACTAGATTACACATGGTAACTTAAAGACTAAGCTCATACTAGATTACACATGGTAACTTAAAGATTAAGCTCATACTAGATTACACATGGTAACTTAAAGACTAAGCTCATACTATATTACAAATGGTAACTTAAAGACTAAGCTCATACTAGATTACACATGGTAACTTAAAGACTAAGCTCATACTAGATTACACATGGTAACTTAAAGACTAAGCTCATACTAGATTACACATGGTAACTTAAAGACTAAGCTCATACTAGATTACACATGGTAACTTAAAGACTAAGCTCATACTAGATTACACATGGTAACTTAAAGACAAAGATCATACTAGATTACACATGGTAACTTAAAGATTAATCTCATACTAGATTACAGATGGTAACTTACAGACTAATCTCATACTAGATTACACATGTTAACTTAAAAACTAAGCTCATACTTTATTACAAATGGTAACTTAAAAACTAAGCTCATACTAGATTACACATGGTAACTTAAAGATTAAGCTCATACTAGATTACACATGATAACTTAAAGACTAAGTTCATACTAGATTACACATGGTAACTTACAGACTAAGATCATACTTGATTAGACATGGTAACTTAAAGACTATGCTCATACTAGATTACACATGGTAACTTAAAGACTAAGCTCATACTAGATTACACATGGTAACTAAAAGAATAAGCTCATACTATATTACAAATGGTAACTTAAAGACTAAGCTCATACTAGATTACACATGATAACGTAAAGACTAAGCTCATACTAGAGTACACATGGTAACTTACAAACTAAGATCATACTAGATTACACATGGTAGCTTAAAGACTAAGCTCATGCTAGATTACACATGGTAACTTAAAGACTAAGCTCATACTAGATTATACATGGTAACTTAAAGACTAAGCTCATACTAGATTACACATGGTAACTTAAAGACTAAGCTCATACTAGATTACACATGGTAACTTAACGACAAAGCTCATACTAGATTACACATGGTAACTTAAAGACTAAGATCATACTAGATTACACATGGTAACTTAAAGACTAAGCTCATACTAGATTACACATGGCAACTTAAAGACAAAGCTCATACTAGATTTCACATGGTAACTTAAAGACTAAGCTCATACTAGATTACACATGGTAACTTAAAGGCTAAGCTCATACTAGATTAAACATGGTAACTTAAAGACTAAGCTCATACTAGATTACACATGGTCACTTAAAGACTAAGCTCATACTAGATTACACATGGTAATTAAAGACTAAGCTCATACTAGATTACACATGGTAACTTAAAGACTAAGCTCATACTAGATTACACATGGTCACTTAAAGACTAAGCTCATACTAGATTACACATGGTAACTTAAAGACTAAGATCATACTAGATTACACATGGTAACTTAAAGACTAAGCTCATACTAGATTACACATGGTAACTTAAAGTCTAAGCTCATACTATATTACAAATGGTAGCTTAAAGACTAAGCTCATACTAGATTACACATGATAACGTAAAGACTAAGCTCATACTAGAGTACACATGGTAACTTACAGACTAAGATCATACTAGATTACACATGGTAGCTTAAAGACTAAGCTCATACTAGATTACACATGGTAACTTAAAGACTAAGCTCATACTAGATTACACATGGTAACTTAAAGACTAAGCTCATACTAGATTACACATGGTAACTTAAAGACTAAGCTCATACTAGATTACACATGGTAACTTAACGACAAAGCTCATACTAGATTACACATGGTAACTTAAAGACTAAGATCATACTAGATTACACATGGTAACTTAAAGACTAAGCTCATACTAGATTACACATGGTAACTTAAAGATTAAGCTCATACTAGATTACACATGGTAACTTAAAGACTAAGCTCATACTATATTACAAATGGTAACTTAAAGACTAAGCTCATACTAGATTACACATGGTAACTTAAAGACTAAGCTCATACTAGATTACACATGGTAACTTAAAGACTAAGCTCATACTAGATTACACATGGTAACTTAAAGACTAAGCTCATACTAGATTACACATGGTAACTTAAAGACTAAGCTCATACTAGATTACACATGGTAACTTAAAGACAAAGATCATACTAGATTACACATGGTAACTTAAAGATTAATCTCATACTAGATTACAGATGGTAACTTACAGACTAATCTCATACTAGATTACACATGTTAACTTAAAAACTAAGCTCATACTTTATTACAAATGGTAACTTAAAAACTAAGCTCATACTAGATTACACATGGTAACTTAAAGATTAAGCTCATACTAGATTACACATGATAACTTAAAGACTAAGTTCATACTAGATTACACATGGTAACTTACAGACTAAGATCATACTTGATTAGACATGGTAACTTAAAGACTATGCTCATACTAGATTACACATGGTAACTTAAAGACTAAGCTCATACTAGATTACACATGGTAACTAAAAGAATAAGCTCATACTATATTACAAATGGTAACTTAAAGACTAAGCTCTTACTAGATTACACATGGTAACTTAAAGACTAAGCTCATACTAGATTACACATGGTAACTTAAAGACTAATCTCATACTAGATTACACATGGTAACTTAAAGACTAAGCTCATACTAGATTACACATGGTAACTTAAAGACTAAGCTCATACTATATTACAAATGGTAACTTAAAGACTAAGCTCATACTAGATTACACATGGTAACTTAAGGACTAAGCTTATACTAGATTACACATGGTAACTTAAAGACTAAGCTCATACTAGATTACACATGGTAACTTAAAAACTAAGCTCATACTAGATTACACATGGTAACTTAAAGACAAAGATCATACTAGATTACACATGGTAACTTAAAGACTAATCTCATACTAGATTACACATGGTAACTTAAAGACTAAGCTCATACTAGATTACACATGGTAACTTACAGACTAAGATCATACTAGATTACACATGTTAACTTAAAAACTAAGCTCATACCTTATTACAAATCGTAACTTAAAAACTAAGCTCATACTAGATTACACATGGTAACTTAAAGACTAATCTCATACTAGATTACACATGATAACTTAAAGACTAAGTTCATACTAGATTACACATGGTAACTTACAGACTAAGATCATACTTGATTAGACATGGTAACTTAAAGACTAAGCTCATACTAGATTACACATGGTAACTTAAAGACTAAGCTCATACTAGATTACACATGGTCACTTAAAGACTAAGCTCATACTAGATTACACATGGTAACTTAAAGACTAAGCTCATACTAGATTACACATGGTAACTTAAAGACTAAGCCCATACTAGATTATACATGGTAATTTAAAGACTAAGCTCATACTAGATTACACATGGTAACTTAAAGACTAAGATCATACTAGATTACACATGGTAACTTAAAGACTAAGCTCATACTATATTACAAAATTGTAACTTAAAGACCAAGCTCATACTAGATTACACATGGTAACTTAAAGACTAAGCTCATACTAGATTACACATGGTAACTTAAAGACTAAGCTCATACTAGATTACACATGGTAACTTAAAGACTAAGCTCATACTAGATTACACATGGTAACTTAAAGACTAAGCTCATAATATATTACAAATGGTAACTTAAAGACTAAGCTCTTACTAGATTACACATGGTAACTTAAAGACTAAGCTCATACTAGATTACACATGGTAACTTAAAGACTAATCTCATACTAGATTACACATGGTAACTTAAAGACTAAGCTCATACTAGATTACACATGGTAACTTAAAGACTAAGCTCATACTAGATTACACATGGTCACTTAAAGACTAAGCTCATACTAGATTACACATGGTAACTTAAAGACTAAGCTCATAGCAGATTACACATGGTAACTTAAAGACTAAGCTCATACTAGATTACACATGGTAACTTAAAGACAAAGATCATACTAGATTACACATGGTAACTTAAAGACTAATCTCATACTAGATTACACATGGTAACTTAAAGACTAAGCTCATACTAGATTACACATGGTAACTTAAAGACTAAGCTCATACTATATTACAAATGGTAACTTAAAGACTAATCTCATACTAGATTACACATGGTAACTTAAGGACTAAGCTCATACTAGATTACACATGGTAGCTTAAAGACTAAGCTCATACTAGATTACACATGGTAACTTAAAAACTAAGCTCAAACTAGATTACACATGGTAACTTAAAGACAAAGATCATAATAGATTACACATGGTAACTTAAAGACTAATCTCATACTAGATTACACATGGTCACTTAAAGACTAAGCTCATACTAGATTACACATGGTAACTTACAGACTAAGATCATACTAGATTACACATGTTAACTTAAAAACTAAGCTCATACCTTATTACAAATGGTAACTTAAAAACTAAGATCATACTAGATTACACATAGTAACTTAAAGACTAAGCTCATACTAGATTGCACATGATAACTTAAAGACTAAGTTCATACTAGATTACACATGGTAACTTAAAGACTAAGATCATACTTGATTAGACATGGTAACTTAAAGACTAAGCTCATACTAGATTACACATGGTAACTTAAAGACTAAGCTCATACTAGATTACACATGTTAACTTAAAGACTAAGCTCATACTAGATTACACATGGTAACTTAAAGACTAAGCTCATACTAGATTACACATGGTAACTTAAAGACTAAGCTCATACTAGATTACACATGGTAACTTAAAGACAAAGCCCATACTAGATTACACATGGTAAACTTAAAGACTAAGCTCATACTAGATTACACATGGTAACTTAAAGACTAAGCTCATACTAGATTACACATGGTAACTTAAAGACTAATCTCATACTAGATTACACATGGTAACTTAAAGACTAAGCTCATACTAGATTACACATGGTAACTTAAAGACTAAGCTCATACTAGATTACACATGGTAACTTAAAGACTAAGCTCATACTAGATTACACATGGTAACTTAAAGACTAAGCTCATAGCAGATTACACATGGTAACTTAAAGACTAAGCTCATACTAGATTACACATGGTAACTTAAAAACAAAGATCATACTAGATTACACATGGTAACTTAAAGACTAATCTCATACTAGATTACACATGGTAACTTAAAGACTAAGCTCATACTAGATTACACATGGTAACTTAAAGACTAAGCTCATACTATATTACAAATGGTAACTTAAAGACTAAGCTCATACTAGATTACACATGGTAACTTAAGGACTAAGCTCATACTAGATTACACATGGTAGCTTAAAGACTAAGCTCATACTAGATTACACATGGTAACTTAAAAACTAAGCTCAAACTAGATTACACATGGTAACTTAAAGACAAAGATCATAATAGATTACACATGGTAACTTAAAGACTAATCTCATACTAGATTACACATGGTCACTTAAAGACTAAGCTCATACTAGATTACACATGGTAACTTACAGACTAAGATCATACTAGATTACACATGTTAACTTAAAAACTAAGCTCATACCTTATTACAAATGGTAACTTAAAAACTAAGATCATACTAGATTACACATGGTAACTTAAAGACTAAGCTCATACTAGATTGCACATGATAACTTAAAGACTAAGTTCATACTAGATTACACATGGTAACTTAAAGACTAAGATCATACTTGATTAGACATGGTAACTTAAAGACTAAGCTCATACTAGATTACACATGGTAACTTAAAGACTAAGCTCATACTAGATTACACATGTTAACTTAAAGACTAAGCTCATACTAGATTACACATGGTAACTTAAAGACTAAGCTCATACTAGATTACACATGGTAACTTAAAGACTAAGCTCATACTAGATTACACATGGTAACTTAAAGACAAAGCCCATACTAGATTACACATGGTAAACTTAAAGACTAAGCTCATACTAGATTACACATGGTAACTTAAAGACTAAGCTCATACTAGATTACACATGGTAACTTAAAGACTAAGCTCATACTAGATTACACATGGTAACTTAAAGACTAAGCTCATACTAGATTACACATGGTAACTGAAAGACTAAGCTCATACTAGATTACAAATGGTAACTTAAAGACTAACCTCATACTAGATTACACATGGTCACTTAAAGACTAAGCTCATACAAGATTACACATGGTAACTTAAAGACTAAGCTCATACTAGATTATACATGGTAATTTAAAGACTAAGCTCATACTAGATTACACATGGTAACTTAAAGACTAAGATCATACTAGATTACACATGGTAACTTAAAGACTAAGCTCATACTATATTACAAATTGTAACTTAAAGACCAAGCTCATACTAGATTACACATGGTAACTTAAAGACTAAGCTCATACTAGATTACACATGGTAACTTAAAGACTAAGCTCATACTAGATTACACATGGTAACTTAAAGACTAAGCTCATACTAGATTACACATGGTAACTTAAAGACTAAGCTCATAATATATTACAAATGGTAACTTAAAGACTAAGCTCTTACTAGATTACACATGGTAACTTAAAGACTAAGCTCATACTAGATTACACATGGTAACTTAAAGACTAATCTCATACTAGATTACACATGGTAACTTAAAGACTAAGCTCATACTAGATTACACATGGTAACTTAAAGACAAAGCCCATACTAGATTACACATGGTAAACTTAAAGACTAAGCTCATACTAGATTACACATGGTAACTTAAAGACTAAGCTCATACTAGATTACACATGGTAACTTAAAGACTAATCTCATACTAGATTACACATGGTAACTTAAAGACTAAGCTCATACTAGATTACACATGGTAACTTAAAGACTAAGCTCATACTAGATTACACATGGTAACTTAAAGACTAAGCTCATACTAGATTACACATGGTAACTTAAAGACTAAGCTCATAGCAGATTACACATGGTAACTTAAAGACTAAGCTCATACTAGATTACACATGGTAACTTAAAGACAAAGATCATACTAGATTACACATGGTAACTTAAAGACTAATCTCATACTAGATTACACATGGTAACTTAAAGACTAAGCTCATACTAGATTACACATGGTAACTTAAAGACTAAGCTCATACTATATTACAAATGGTAACTTAAAGACTAAGCTCATACTAGATTACACATGGTAACTTAAGGACTAAGCTCATACTAGATTACACATGGTAGCTTAAAGACTAAGCTCATACTAGATTACACATGGTAACTTAAAAACTAAGCTCAAACTAGATTACACATGGTAACTTAAAGACAAAGATCATAATAGATTACACATGGTAACTTAAAGACTAATCTCATACTAGATTACACATGGTCACTTAAAGACTAAGCTCATACTAGATTACACATGGTAACTTACAGACTAAGATCATACTAGATTACACATGTTAACTTAAAAACTAAGCTCATACCTTATTACAAATGGTAACTTAAAAACTAAGATCATACTAGATTACACATGGTAACTTAAAGACTAAGCTCATACTAGATTGCACATGATAACTTAAAGACTAAGTTCATACTAGATTACACATGGTAACTTAAAGACTAAGATCATACTTGATTAGACATGGTAACTTAAAGACTAAGCTCATACTAGATTACACATGGTAACTTAAAGACTAAGCTCATACTAGATTACACATGTTAACTTAAAGACTAAGCTCATACTAGATTACACATGGTAACTTAAAGACTAAGCTCATACTAGATTACACATGGTAACTTAAAGACTAAGCTCATACTAGATTACACATGGTAACTTAAAGACAAAGCCCATACTAGATTATACATGGTAAACTTAAAGACTAAGCTCATACTAGATTACACATGGTAACTTAAAGACTAAGCTCATACTAGATTACACATGGTAACTTAAAGACTAATCTCATACTAGATTACACATGGTAACTTAAAGACTAAGCTCATACTAGATTACACATGGTAACTTAAAGACTAAGCTCATACTAGATTACACATGGTAACTTAAAGACTAAGCTCATACTAGATTACAAATGGTAACTTAAAGACTAACCTCATACTAGATTACACATGGTCACTTAAAGACTAAGCTCATACAAGATTACACATGGTAACTTAAAGACTAAGCTCATACTAGATTATACATGGTAATTTAAAGACTAAGCTCATACTAGATTACACATGGTAACTTAAAGACTAAGATCATACTAGATTACACATGGTAACTTAAAGACTAAGCTCATACTATATTACAAATTGTAACTTAAAGACCAAGCTCATACTAGATTACACATGGTAACTTAAAGACTAAGCTCATACTAGATTACACATGGTAACTTAAAGACTAAGCTCATACTAGATTACACATGGTAACTTAAAGACTAAGCTCATACTAGATTACACATGGTAACTTAAAGACTAAGCTCATAATATATTACAAATGGTAACTTAAAGACTAAGCTCTTACTAGATTACACATGGTAACTTAAAGACTAAGCTCATACTAGATTACACATGGTAACTTAAAGACTAATCTCATACTAGATTACACATGGTAACTTAAAGACTAAGCTCATACTAGATTACACATGGTAACTTAAAGACTAAGCTCATACTAGATTACACATGGTCACTTAAAGACTAAGCTCATACTAGATTACACATGGTAACTTAAAGACTAAGCTCATACTAGATTACACATGGTAACTTAAAGACTAAGCTCATAGCAGATTACACATGGTAACTTAAAGACTAAGCTCATACTAGATTACACATGGTAACTTAAAGACTAAGCTCATACTAGATTACACATGATAACTTAAAGAATAAGCTCATACTAGATTACACATGGTAACTTATAGACTAAGATAATACTAGATTACACATGGTAATGTAAAGACTAAGCTCATACTAGATTACACATGGTAAGGTAAAGACTAAGCTCATACTAGATTACACTTGGTAACTTAAAGACTAAGCTCATACTAGATTACACATGGCAACTTAAGGACAAAGCTCATACTAGATTACACATGGTAACTTAAAGACTAAGCTCATACTAGATTACACATGGTAACTTAAAGACTAAGCTCATAGCAGATTACACATGGTAAATTAAAGACTAAGCTCATACTAGATTACACATGGTAACATAAAGACAAAGATCATACTAGATTACACATGGTAACTTAAAGACTAATCTCATACTAGATTACACATGGTAACTTAAAGACTAAGCTCATACTAGATTACACATGGTAACTTAAAGACTAAGCTCATACTATATTACAAATGGTAACTTAAAGACTAAGCTCATACTAGATTACACATGGTAACTTAAGGACTAAGCTCATACTAGATTACACATGGTAGCTTAAAGACTAAGCTCATACTAGATTACACATGGTAACTTAAAAACTAAGCTCAAACTAGATTACACATGGTAACTTAAAGACAAAGATCATAATAGATTACACATGGTAACTTAAAGACTAATCTCATACTAGATTACACATGGTCACTTAAAGACTAAGCTCATACTAGATTACACATGGTAACTTACAGACTAAGATCATACTAGATTACACATGGTAACTTAAGGACTAAGCTCATACTATATTACAAATGGTAACTTAAAGACTAAGCTCATACTAGATTACACATGGTAACTTAAGGACTAAGCTCATACTAGATTACACATGGTAGCTTAAATACTAAGCTCATACTAGATTACACATGGTAACTTAAAAACTAAGCTCAAACTAGATTACACATGGTAACTTAAAGACAAAGATCATAATAGATTACACATGGTAACTTAAAGACTAATCTCATACTAGATTACACATGGTCACTTAAAGACTAAGCTCATACTAGATTACACATGGTAACTTACAGACTAAGATCATACTAGATTACACATGTTAACTTAAAAACTAAGCTCATACCTTATTACAAATGGTAACTTAAAAACTAAGATCATACTAGATTACACATGGTAACTTAAAGACTAAGCTCATACTAGATTGCACATGATAACTTAAAGACTAAGTTCATACTAGATTACACATGGTAACTTAAAGACTAAGATCATACTTGATTAGACATGGTAACTTAAAGACTAAGCTCATACTAGATTACACATGGTAACTTAAAGACTAAGCTCATACTAGATTACACATGTTAACTTAAAGACTAAGCTCATACTAGATTACACATGGTAACTTAAAGACTAAGCTCATACTAGATTACACATGGTAACTTAAAGACTAAGCTCATACTAGATTACACATGGTAACTTAAAGACAAAGCCCATACTAGATTATACATGGTAAACTTAAAGACTAAGCTCATACTAGATTACACATGGTAACTTAAAGACTAAGCTCATACTAGATTACACATGGTAACTTAAAGACTAATCTCATACTAGATTACACATGGTAACTTAAAGACTAAGCTCATACTAGATTACACATGGTAACTTAAAGACTAAGCTCATACTAGATTACACATGGTAACTTAAAGACTAAGCTCATACTAGATTACAAATGGTAACTTAAAGACTAACATCATACTAGATTACACATGGTCACTTAAAGACTAAGCTCATACAAGATTACACATGGTAACTTAAAGACTAAGCTCATACTAGATTATACATGGTAATTTAAAGACTAAGCTCATACTAGATTACACATGGTAACTTAAAGACTAAGATCATACTAGATTACACATGGTAACTTAAAGACTAAGCTCATACTATATTACAAATTGTAACTTAAAGACCAAGCTCATACTAGATTACACATGGTAACTTAAAGACTAAGCTCATACTAGATTACACATGGTAACTTAAAGACTAAGCTCATACTAGATTACACATGGTAACTTAAAGACTAAGCTCATACTAGATTACACATGGTAACTTAAAGACTAAGCTCATAATATATTACAAATGGTAACTTAAAGACTAAGCTCTTACTAGATTACACATGGTAACTTAAAGACTAAGCTCATACTAGATTACACATGGTAACTTAAAGACTAATCTCATACTAGATTACACATGGTAACTTAAAGACTAAGCTCATACTAGATTACACATGGTAACTTAAAGACTAAGCTCATACTAGATTACACATGGTCACTTAAAGACTAAGCTCATACTAGATTACACATGGTAACTTAAAGACTAAGCTCATACTAGATTACACATGGTAACTTAAAGACTAAGCTCATAGCAGATTACACATGGTAACTTAAAGACTAAGCTCATACTAGATTACACATGGTAACTTAAAGACTAAGCTCATACTAGATTACACATGATAACTTAAAGAATAAGCTCATACTAGATTACACATGGTAACTTATAGACTAAGATAATACTAGATTACACATGGTAATGTAAAGACTAAGCTCATACTAGATTACACATGGTAAGGTAAAGACTAAGCTCATACTAGATTACACTTGGTAACTTAAAGACTAAGCTCATACTAGATTACACATGGCAACTTAAGGACAAAGCTCATACTAGATTACACATGGTAACTTAAAGACTAAGCTCATACTAGATTACACATGGTAACTTAAAGACTAAGCTCATAGCAGATTACACATGGTAAATTAAAGACTAAGCTCATACTAGATTACACATGGTAACATAAAGACAAAGATCATACTAGATTACACATGGTAACTTAAAGACTAATCTCATACTAGATTACACATGGTAACTTAAAGACTAAGCTCATACTAGATTACACATGGTAACTTAAAGACTAAGCTCATACTATATTACAAATGGTAACTTAAAGACTAAGCTCATACTAGATTACACATGGTAACTTAAGGACTAAGCTCATACTAGATTACACATGGTAGCTTAAAGACTAAGCTCATACTAGATTACACATGGTAACTTAAAAACTAAGCTCAAACTAGATTACACATGGTAACTTAAAGACAAAGATCATAATAGATTACACATGGTAACTTAAAGACTAATCTCATACTAGATTACACATGGTCACTTAAAGACTAAGCTCATACTAGATTACACATGGTAACTTACAGACTAAGATCATACTAGATTACACATGTTAACTTAAAAACTAAGCTCATACCTTATTACAAATGGTAACTTAAAAACTAAGATCATACTAGATTACACATGGTAACTTAAAGACTAAGCTCATACTAGATTGCACATGATAACTTAAAGACTAAGTTCATACTAGATTACACATGGTAACTTAAAGACTAAGATCATACTTGATTAGACATGGTAACTTAAAGACTAAGCTCATACTAGATTACACATGGTAACTTAAAGACTAAGCTCATACTAGATTACACATGGTAACTTAAAGACTAAGCTCATACTAGATTACACATGGTAACTTAAAGACTAAGCTCATACTAGATTACACATGATAACTTAAAGACTAAGCTCATACTAGATTACACATGGTAACTTAAAGACAAAGCCCATACTAGATTACACATGGTAAACTTAAAGACTAAGCTCATACTAGATTACACATGGTAACTTAAAGACTAAGCTCATACTAGATTACACATGGTAACTTAAAGACTAATCTCATACTAGATTACACATGGTAACTTAAAGACTAAGCTCATACTAGATTACACATGGTAACTTAAAGACTAAGCTCATACTAGATTACACATGGTAACTTAAAGACTAAGCTCATACTAGATTACAAATGGTAACTTAAAGACTAACCTCATACTAGATTACACATGGTCACTTAAAGACTAAGCTCATACAAGATTACACATGGTAACTTAAAGACTAAGCTCATACTAGATTATACATGGTAATTTAAAGACTTAGCTCATACTAGATTACACATGGTAACTTAAAGACTAAGATCATACTAGATTACACATGGTAACTTAAAGACTAAGCTCATACTATATTACAAATTGTAACTTAAAGACCAAGCTCATACTAGATTACACATGGTAACTTAAAGACTAAGCTCATACTAGATTACACATGGTAACTTAAAGACTAAGCTCATACTAGATTACACATGGTAACTTAAAGACTAAGCTCATACTAGATTACACATGGTAACTTAAAGACTAAGCTCATAATATATTACAAATGGTAACTTAAAGACTAAGCCCTTACTAGATTACACATGGTAACTTAAAGACTAAGCTCATACTAGATTACACATGGTAACTTAAAGACTAATCTCATACTAGATTACACATGGTAACTTAAAGACTAAGCTCATACTAGATTACACATGGTAACTTAAAGACTAAGCTCATACTAGATTACACATGGTAACTTAAAGACTAAGCTCATACTAGATTACACATGATAACTTAAAGAATAAGCTCATACTAGATTACACATGGTAACTTATAGACTAAGATAATACTAGATTACACATGGTAATGTAAAGACTAAGCTCATACTAGATTACACAGGGTAAGGTAAAGACTAAGCTCATACTAGATTACACTTGGTAACTTAAAGACTAAGCTCATACTAGATTACACATGGCAACTTAAGGACAAAGCTCATACTAGATTACAAATGGTAACTTAAAGACTAAGCTCATACTAGATTACACATGGTAACTTAAAGGCTAAACTCATACTAGATTACACATGGTAAATTAAAGACTAAGCTCATACTAGATTACACATGGTCACTTAAAGACTAAGCTCATCCTAGATTACACATGGTAACTTAAAGACTAAGCTCATACTATATTACAAATGGTAACTTAAAGACTAAGCTCATACTAGATTACACATGGTAACTTAAAGACTAAGCTCATACTAGATTACACATGGCGGCTTAAAGACTAAGCTCATACTAGATTACACATGGTAACTAAAAAACTAAGCTGATACTAGATTACACATGGTAACCTAAAGACTAAGCTCATACTAGATTACACATGGTAGCTTAAAGACTAAGCTCATACTAGATTACACATGGTAACTAAAAACAAAGCTGATACTAGATTACACATGGTAACTTAAAGACTAACCTCATACTAGATTACACATGGTAACTTAAAGTCTAAGCTCATACTAGATTACACATGGTAACTTAAAGACTAAGCTCATACTAGATTACACATGGTCACTTAAAGACTAAGCTCATACTAGATTACACATGGTAACTTAAAGACAAAGCCCATACTAGATTACACATGGTAAACTTAAAGACTAAGCTCATACTAGATTACACATGGTAACTTAAAGACTAAGCTCATACTAGATTACACATGGTAACTTAAAGACTAATCTCATACTAGATTACACATGGTAACTTAAAGACTAAGCTCATACTAGATTACACATGGTAACTTAAAGACTAAGCTCATACTAGATTACACATGATAACTTAAAGACTAAGCTCATACTAGATTACACATGGTAACTTAAAGACAAAGCCCATACTAGATTACACATGGTAAACTTAAAGACTAAGCTCATACTAGATTACACATGGTAACTTAAAGACAAAGCTCATACTAGATTACACATGGTAACTTAAAGACTAATCTCATACTAGATTACACATGGTAACTTAAAGACTAAGCTCATACTAGATTACACATGGTAACTTAAAGACTAAGCTCATACTAGATTACACATGGTAACTTAAAGACTAAGCTCATACTAGATTACAAATGGTAACTTAAAGACTAACCTCATACTAGATTACACATGGTCACTTAAAGACTAAGCTCATACAAGATTACACATGGTAACTTAAAGACTAAGCTCATACTAGATTATACATGGTAATTTAAAGACTAAGCTCATACTAGATTACACATGGTAACTTAAAGACTAAGATCATACTAGATTACACATGGTAACTTAAAGACTAAGCTCATACTATATTACAAATTGTAACTTAAAGACCAAGCTCATACTAGATTACACATGGTAACTTAAAGACTAAGCTCATACTAGATTACACATGGTAACTTAAAGACTAAGCTCATACTAGATTACACATGGTAACTTAAAGACTAAGCTCATACTAGATTACACATGGTAACTTAAAGACTAAGCTCATAATATATTACAAATGGTAACTTAAAGACTAAGCCCTTACTAGATTACACATGGTAACTTAAAGACTAAGCTCATACTAGATTACACATGGTAACTTAAAGACTAATCTCATACTAGATTACACATGGTAACTTAAAGACTAAGCTCATACTAGATTACACATGGTAACTTAAAGACTAAGCTCATACTAGATTACACATGGTCACTTAAAGACTAAGCTCATACTAGATTACACATGGTAACTTAAAGACTAAGCTCATACTAGATTACACATGGTAACTTAAAGACTAAGCTCATAGCAGATTACACATGGTAACTTAAAGACTAAGCTCATACTAGATTACACATGGTAACTTAAAGACTAAGCTCATACTAGATTACACATGATAACTTAAAGAATAAGCTCATACTAGATTACACATGGTAACTTATAGACTAAGATAATACTAGATTACACATGGTAATGTAAAGACTAAGCTCATACTAGATTACACATGGTAAGGTAAAGACTAAGCTCATACTAGATTACACTTGGTAACTTAAAGACTAAGCTCATACTAGATTACACATGGCAACTTAAGGACAAAGCTCATACTAGATTACACATGGTAACTTAAAGACTAAGCTCATACTAGATCATACTAGATTACACATGGTAAATTAAAGACTAAGCTCATACTAGATTACACATGGTCACTTAAAGACTAAGCTCATCCTAGATTACACATGGTAACTTAAAGACTAAGCTCATACTATATTACAAATGGTAACTTAAAGACTAAGCTCATACTAGATTACACATGGTAACTTAAAGACTAAGCTCATACTAGATTACACATGGCGGCTTAAAGACTAAGCTCATACTAGATTACACATGGTAACTAAAAAACTAAGCTGATACTAGATTACACATGGTAACCTAAAGACTAAGCTCATACTAGATTACACATGGTAGCTTAAAGACTAAGCTCATACTAGATTACACATGGTAACTAAAAACAAAGCTGATACTAGATTACACATGGTAACTTAAAGACTAACCTCATACTAGATTACACATGGTAACTTAAAGTCTAAGCTCATACTAGATTACACATGGTAACTTAAAGACTAAGCTCATACTAGATTACACATGGTCACTTAAAGACTAAGCTCATACTAGATTACACATGGTAACTTAAAGACTAAGCTCATACTAGATTACACATGGTAACTTAAAGACTAAGCTCATAGCAGATTACACATGGTAACTTAAAGACTAAGCTCATACTAGATTACACATGATCACTTAAAGACTAAGCTCATACTAGATTACACATGGTAACTTAAAGACTAAGCTCATACTAGATTACACATGGTAACTTAAAGACTAAGCTCATAGCAGATTACACATGGTAACTTAAAGACTAAGCTCATACTAGATTACACATGGTAACTTAAAGACTAAGCTCATACTAGATTACACATGATAACTTAAAGAATAAGCTCATACTAGATTACACATGGTAACTTATAGACTAAGATAATACTAGATTACACATGGTAATATAAAGACTAAGCTCATACTAGATTACACATGGTAAGGTAAAGACTAAGCTCATACTAGATTACACTTGGTAACTTAAAGACTAAGCTCATACTAGATTACACATGGCAACTTAAGGACAAAGCTCATACTAGATTACACATGGTAACTTAAAGACTAAGCTCATACTAGATTACACATGGTAACTTAAAGGCTAAACTCATACTAGATTACACATGGTAATTTAAAGACTAAGCTCATACTAGATTACACATGGTCACTTAAAGACTAAGCTCATACTAGATTACACATGGTAACTTAAAGACTAAGCTCATACTATATTACAAATGGTAACTTAAAGACTAAGCTCATACTAGATTACACATGATAACTTAAAGACTAAGCTCATACTAGATTACACATGGCGGCTTAAAGACTAAGCTCATACTAGATTACACATGGTAACTAAAAAACTAAGCTGATACTAGATTACACATGGTAACCTAAAGACTAAGCTCATACTAGATTACACATGGTAGCTTAAAGACTAAGCTCATACTAGATTACACATGGTAACTAAAAACAAAGCTGATACTAGATTACACATGGTAGCTTAAAGACTAACCTCATACTAGATTACACATGGTAACTTAAAGTCTAAGCTCATACTAGATTACACATGGTAACTTAAAGACTAAGCTCATACTAGATTACACATGGTCACTTAAAGACTAAGCTCATACTAGATTACACATGGTAACTTAAAGACTAAGCTCATACTAGATTACACATGGTAACTTAAAGACTAAGCTCATAGCAGATTACACATGGTAACTTAAAGACTAAGCTCATACTAGATTACACATGATAACTTAAAGAATAAGCTCATACTAGATTACACATGGTAACTTAAAGACTAAGATCATACTAGATTACACATGGTAACGTAAAGACTAAGCTCATACTAGATTACACATGGTAAGGTAAAGACTAAGCTCATACTAGATTACACTTGGTAACTTAAAGACTAAGCTCATACTAGATTACACATGGTAACTTAAAGACTAAGCTCATACTAGATTACACATGGCAACTTAAAGACAAAGCTCATACTAGATTACACATGGTAACTTAAAGACTAAGCTCATACTAGACTACACATGGTAACTTAAAGACTAAGCTCATACTAGATTACACATGGTAGCTTAAAGACTAAGCTCATACTAGATTACACATGGTAACTTAAAGACTAAGCTCATACTAGATTACACATGGTAACTTAAAGACTAAGCTCATACTATATTACAAATGGTAACTTAAAGACTAAGCTCATACTAGATTACACATGGTAACTTAAAGACTAAGCTCATACTAGATTACACATGGTAACTTAAAGACTAAGCTCATACTAGATTACACATGGTAACTTAAAGACTAAGCTCATACTAGATTACACATGGTAACTTAAAGACTAAGCTCATACTAGATTACACATGGTAACTTAAAGACTAAGCTCATACTAAATTACACATGGTAACTTAAAGACTAAGCTCATACTAGATTACAAATGGTAACTTAAAGACTAACCTCATACTAGATTACACATGGTCACTTAAAGACTAAGCTCATACAAGATTACACATGGTAACTTAAAGACTAAGCTCATACTAGATTATACATGGTAATTTAAAGACTAAGCTCATACTAGATTACACATGGTAACTTAAAGACTAAGATCATACTAGATTACACATGGTAACTTAAAGACTAAGCTCATACTATATTACAAATTGTAACTTAAAGACCAAGCTCATACTAGATTACACATGGTAACTTAAAGACTAAGCTCATACTAGATTACACATGGTAACTTAAAGACTAAGCTCATACTAGATTACACATGGTAACTTAAAGACTAAGCTCATACTAGATTACACATGGTAACTTAAAGACTAAGCTCATACTATATTACAAATGGTAACTTAAAGACTAAGCTCTTACTAGATTACACATGGTAACTTAAAGACTAAGCTCATAATAGATTACACATGGTAACTTAAAGACTAATCTCATACTAGATTACACATGGTAACTTAAAGACTAAGCTCATACTAGATTACACATGGTAACTTAAAGACTAAGCTCATACTAGATTACACATGGTCACTTAAAGACTAAGCTCATACTAGATTACACATGGTAACTTAAAGACTAAGCTCATACTAGATTACACATGGTAACTTAAAGACTAAGCTCATAGCAGATTACACATGGTAACTTAAAGACTAAGCTCATACTAGATTACACATGGTAACTTAAAGACTAAGCTCATACTAGATTACACATGATAACTTAAAGAATAAGCTCATACTAGATTACACATGGTAACTAATAGACTAAGATAATACTAAATTACACATGGTAATGTAAAGACTAAGCTCATACTAGATTACACATGGTAAGGTAAAGACTAAGCTCATACTAGATTACACTTGGTAACTTAAAGACTAAGCTCATACTAGATTACACATGGCAACTTAAAGACAAAGCTCATACTAGATTACACATGGCGGCTTAAAGACTAAGCTCATACTAGATTACACATGGTAACTAAAAAACTAAGCTGATACTAGATTACACATGGTAACCTAAAGACTAAGCTCATACTAGATTACACATGGTAGCTTAAAGACTAAGCTCATACTAGATTACACATGGTAACTAAAAACAAAGCTGATACTAGATTACACATGGTAACTTAAAGACTAACCTCATACTAGATTACACATGGTAACTTAAAGTCTAAGCTCATACTAGATTACACATGGTAACTTAAAGACTAAGCTCATACTAGATTACACATGGTCACTTAAAGACTAAGCTCATACTAGATTACACATGGTAACTTAAAGACTAAGCTCATACTAGATTACACATGGTAACTTAAAGACTAAGCTCATAGCAGATTACACATGGTAACTTAAAGACTAAGCTCATACTAGATTACACATGATAACTTAAAGAATAAGCTCATACTAGATTACACATGGTAACTTAAAGACTAAGATCATACTAGATTACACATGGTAACGTAAAGACTAAGCTCATACTAGATTACACATGGTAAGGTAAAGACTAAGCTCATACTAGATTACACTTGGTAACTTAAAGACTAAGCTCATACTAGATTACACATGGTAACTTAAAGACTAAGCTCATACTAGATTACACATGGTAGCTTAAAGACTAAGCTCATACTAGATTACACATGGTAACTTAAAGACTAAGCTCATACTAGATTACACATGGTAACTTAAAGACTAAGCTCATACTATATTACAAATGGTAACTTAAAGACTAAGCTCATACTAGATTACACATGGTAACTTAAAGACTAAGCTCATACTAGATTACACATGGTAACTTAAAGACTAAGCTCATACTAGATTACACATGGTAACTTAAAGACTAAGCTCATACTAGATTACACATGGTAACTTAAAGACTAAGCTCATACTAGATTACACATGGTAACTTAAAGACTAAGCTCATACTAAATTACACATGGTAACTTAAAGACTAAGCTCATACTAGATTACAAATGGTAACTTAAAGACTAACCTCATACTAGATTACACATGGTCACTTAAAGACTAAGCTCATACAAGATTACACATGGTAACTTAAAGACTAAGCTCATACTAGATTATACATGGTAATTTAAAGACTAAGCTCATACTAGATTACACATGGTAACTTAAAGACTAAGATCATACTAGATTACACATGGTAACTTAAAGACTAAGCTCATACTATATTACAAATTGTAACTTAAAGACCAAGCTCATACTAGATTACACATGGTAACTTAAAGACTAAGCTCATACTAGATTACACATGGTAACTTAAAGACTAAGCTCATACTAGATTACACATGGTAACTTAAAGACTAAGCTCATACTAGATTACACATGGTAGCTTAAAGACTAAGCTCATACTATATTACAAATGGTAACTTAAAGACTAAGCTCTTACTAGATTACACATGGTAACTTAAAGACTAAGCTCATACTAGATTACACATGGTAACTTAAAGACTAATCTCATACTAGATTACACATGGTAACTTAAAGACTAAGCTCATACTAGATTACACATGGTAACTTAAAGACTAAGCTCATACTAGATTACACATGGTCACTTAAAGACTAAGCTCATACTAGATTACACATGGTAACTTAAAGACTAAGCTCATACTAGATTACACATGGTAACTTAAAGACTAAGCTCATAGCAGATTACACATGGTAACTTAAAGACTAAGCTCATACTAGATTACACATGGTAACTTAAAGACTAAGCTCATACTAGATTACACATGATAACTTAAAGAATAAGCTCATACTAGATTACACATGGTAACTAATAGACTAAGATAATACTAGATTACACATGGTAATGTAAAGACTAAGCTCATACTAGATTACACATGGTAAGGTAAAGACTAAGCTCATACTAGATTACACTTGGTAACTTAAAGACTAAGCTCATACTAGATTACACATGGCAACTTAAAGACAAAGCTCATACTAGATTACACATGGTAACTTAAAGGCTAAACTCATACTAGATTACACATGGTAACTTAAAGACTAAGCTCAAACTAGATTACACATGGTCACTTAAAGACTAAGCTCATACTAGATTACACATGGTAACTTAAAGACTAAGCTCATACTATATTACAAATGGTAACTTAAAGACTAACCTCATACTAGATTACACATGGTAACTTAAAGACTAAGCTCATACTAGATTACACATGGTGGCTTAAAGACAAAGCTCATACTAGATTACACATGGTAACTAAAAAACTAAGCTGATACTAGATTACACATGGTAACCTAAAGACTAAGCTCATACTAGATTACACATGGTAACTTAAAGACTAAGCTCATACTAGATTACACATGGTAACTAAAAACAAAGCTGATACTAGATTACACATGGTAACTTAAAGACTAACCTCATACTAGATTACACATGGTAACTTAAAGTCTAAGCTCATACTAGATTACACATGGTAACTTAAAGACTAAGCTCATACTAGATTACACATGGTCACTTAAAGACTAACCTCATACTAGATTACACATGGTAACTTAAAGACTAAGCTCATACTAGATTACACATGGTAACTTAAAGACTAAGCTCATAGCAGATTACACATGGTAACTTAAAGACTAAGCTCATACTAGATTACACATGGTAACTTAAAGACTAAGCTCATACTAGATTACACATGATAACTTAAAGAATAAGCTCATACTAGATTACACATGGTAACTTAAAGACTAAGATCATACTAGATTACACATGGTAACGTAAAGACTAAGCTCATACTAGATTACACATGGTAAGGTAAAGACTAAGCTCATACTAGATTACACTTGGTAACTTAAAGACTAAGCTCATACTAGATTACAAATGGTAACTTAAAGACTAAGCTCATACTAGATTACACATGGCAACTTAAAGACAAAGCTCATACTAGATTACACATGGTAACTTAAAGACTAAGCTCATACTAGACTACACATGGTAACTTAAAGACTAAGCTCATACTAGATTACACATGGTAACTTAAAGACTAAGCTCATACTAGATTACACATGGTAACTTAAAGACTAAGCTCATACTAGATTACACATGGTAACTTAAAGACTAAGCTCATACTATATTACAAATGGTAACTTAAAGACTAAGCTCATACTAGATTACACATGGTAACTTAAAGACTAAGCTCATACTAGATTACACATGGTAACTTAAAGACTAAGCTCATACTAGATTACACATGGTAACTTAAAGACTAAGCTCATACTAGATTACACATGGTAACTTAAAGACTAAGCTCATACTAGATTACACATGGTAACTTAAAGACTAAGCTCATACTAGATTACACATGGTAACTTAAAGACTAAGCTCATAGCAGATTACACATGGTAACTTAAAGACTAAGCTCATACTAGATTACACATGGTAACTTAAAGACTAAGCTCATACTAGATTACACATGATAACTTAAAGAATAAGCTCATACTAGATTACACATGGTAACTTATAGACTAAGATAATACTAGATTACACATGGTAATGTAAAAACTAAGCTCATACTAGATTACACATGGTAAGGTAAAGACTAAGCTCATACTAGATTACACTTGGTAACTTAAAGACTAAGCTCATACTAGATTACACATGGCAACTTAAAGACAAAGCTCAAACTAGATTACACATGGTAACTTAAAGACTAAGCTCATACTAGATTACACATGGTAACTTAAAGGCTAAACTCATACTAGATTACACATGGTAACTTAAAGACTAAGCTCATACTAGATTACACATGGTCACTTAAAGACTAAGCTCATACTAGATTACACATGGTAACTTAAAGACTAAGCTCATACTATATTACAAATGGTAACTTAAAGACTAAGCTCATACTAGATTACACATGGTAACTTAAAGACTAAGCTCATACTAGATTACACATGGCGGCTTAAAGTCTAAGCTCATACTAGATTACACATGGTAACTAAAAAACTAAGCTGATACTAGATTACACATGGTAACCTAAAGACTAAGCTCATACTAGATTACACATGGTAGCTTAAAGACTAAGCTCATACTAGATTACACATGGTAACTAAAAACAAAGCTGATACTAGATTACACATGGTAACTAAAAGACTAACCTCATACTAGATTACACATGGTAACTTAAAGTCTAAGCTCATACTAGATTACACATGGTAACTTAAAGACTAAGCTCATACTAGATTACACATGGTCACTTAAAGACTAAGCTCATACTAGATTACACATGGTAACTTAAAGACTAAGCTCATACTAGATTATATATGGTAACTTAAAGACTAAGCTCATAGCAGATTACACATGGTAACTTAAATACTAAGCTCATACTAGATTACACATGGTAACTTAAAGACTAAGCTCATACTAGATTACACATGATAACTTAAAGAATAAGCTCATACTAGATTACACATGGTAACTTAAAGACTAAGATCATACTAGATTACACATGGTAACGTAAAGACTAAGCTCATACTAGATTACACATGGTAAGGTAAAGACTAAGCTCATACTAGATTACACTTGGTAACTTAAAGACTAAGCTCATACTAGATTACACATGGTAACTTAAAGACTAAGCTCATACTAGATTACACATGGCAACTTAAAGACAAAGCTCATACTAGATTACACATGGTAACTTAAAGACTAAGCTCATACTAGACTACACATGGTAACTTAAAGACTAAGCTCATACTAGATTACACATGGTAACTTAAAGACTAAGCTCATACTAGATTACACATGGTAACTTAAAGACTAAGCTCATACTAGATTACACATGGTAACTTAAAGACTAAGCTCATACTATATTACAAATGGTAACTTAAAGACTAAGCTCATACTAGAATACACATGGTAACTTAAAGACTAAGCTCATACTAGATTACACATGGTAACTTAAAGACTAAGCTCATACTAGATTACACATGGTAACTTAAAGACTAAGCTCATACTAGATTACACATGGTAACTTAAAGACTAAGCTCATACTAGATTACACATGGTAACTTAAAGACTAACCTCATACTAGATTACACATGGTAACTTAAAGACTAAGCTCATACTAGATTACAAATGGTAACTTAAAGACTAACCTCATACTAGATTACACATGGTCACTTAAAGACTAAGCTCATACAAGATTACACATGGTAACTTAAAGACTAAGCTCATACTAGATTATACATGGTAATTTAAAGACTAAGCTCATACTAGATTACACATGGTAACTTAAAGACTAAGATCATACTAGATTACACATGGTAACTTAAAGACTAAGCTCATACTATATTACAAATTGTAACTTAAAGACCAAGCTCATACTAGATTACACATGGTAACTAATAGACTAAGATAATACTAGATTACACATGGTAATGTAAAGACTAAGCTCATACTAGATTACACATGGTAAGGTAAAGACTAAGCTCATACTATATTACACTTGGTAACTTAAAGACTAAGCTCATACTAGATTACACATGGCAACTTAAAGACAAAGCTCATACTAGATTACACATGGTAACTTAAAGACTAAGCTCATACTAGATTACACATGGTAACTTAAAGGCTAAACTCATACTAGATTACACATGGTAACTTAAAGACTAAGCTCATACTAGATTACACATGGTCACTTAAAGACTAAGCTCATACTAGATTACACATGGTAACTTAAAGACTAAGCTCATACTATATTACAAATGGTAACTTAAAGACTAACCTCATACTAGATTACACATGGTAACTTAAAGACTAAGCTCATACTAGATTACACATGGTGGCTTAAAGACTAAGCTCATACTAGATTACACATGGTAACTAAAAAACTAAGCTGATACTAGATTACACATGGTAACCTACAGACTAAGCTCATACTAGATTACACATGGTAGCTTAAAGACTAAGCTCATACTAGATTACACATGGTAACTAAAAACAAAGCTGATACTAGATTACACATGGTAACTTAAAGACTAACCTCATACTAGATTACACATGGTAACTTAAAGACTAAGCTCATACTAGATTACACATGGTCACTTAAAGACTAAGCTCATACTAGATTACACATGGTAACTTAAAGACTAAGCTCATACTAGATTACACATGGTAACTTAAAGACTAAGCTCATAGCAGATTACACATGGTAACTTAAAGACTAAGCTCATACTAGATTACACATGGTAACTTAAAGACTAAGCTCATACTAGATTACACATGATAACTTAAAGAATAAGCTCATACTAGATTACACATGGTAACTTAAAGACTAAGATCATACTAGATTACACATGGTAACGTAAAGACTAAGCTGATACTAGATTACACATGGTAAGGTAAAGACTAAGCTCATACTAGATTACACTTGGTAACTTAAAGACTAAGCTCATACTAGATTACACATGGTAACTTAAAGACTAAGCTCATACTAGACTACACATGGTAACTTAAAGACTAAGCTCATACTAGATTACACATGGTAACTTAAAGACTAAGCTCATACTAGATTACACATGGTAACTTAAAGACTAAGCTCATACTAGATTACACATGGTAACTTAAAGACTAAGCTCATACTAGATTACACATGGTAACTTAAAGACTAAGATCATACTAGATTACACATGGTAACGTAAAGACTAAGCTGATACTAGATTACACATGGTAATGTAAAGACTAAGCTCATACTAGATTACACTTGGTAACTTAAAGACTAAGCTCATACTAGATTACACATGGTAACTTAAAGACTAAGCTCATACTAGATTACACATGGCAACTTAAAGACAAAGCTCATACTAGATTACACATGGTAACTTAAAGACTAAGCTCATACTAGACTACACATGGTAACTTAAAGACTAAGCTCATACTAGATTACACATGGTAACTTAAAGACTAAGCTCATACTAGATTACACATGGTAACTTAAAGACTAAGCTCATACTAGATTACACATGGTAACTTAAAGACTAAGCTCATACTATATTACAAATGGTAACTTAAAGACTAAGCTCATACTAGATTACACATGGTAACTTAAAGACTAAGCTCATACTAGATTACACATGGTAACTTAAAGACTAAGCTCATACTAGATTACACATGGTAACTTAAAGACTAAGCTCATACTAGATTACACATGGTAATTTAAAGACTAAGATCATACTAGATTACACATGGTAACTTAAAGACTAAGCTCATACTAGATTACACATGGTAACTTAAAGACTAAGCTCATACTAGATTACACATGGTAACTTAAAGACTAAGCTCATACTAGATTACACATGGTAACTTAAAGACTAAGCTCATACTAGATTACACATGGTAACTTAAAGACGAAGCTCATACTAGATTACACATGGTAACTTAAAGACTAAGCTCACAATATATTACAAATGGTAACTTAAAGACTAAGTTCATACTAGATTACACATGGTAATTTAAAGACTAAGCTCATACTAGATTACACATGGTAACTTAAAGACTAAGCTCATATTAGATTACACATGGTAACTTAAAGACTAAGCTCATACTAGATTACACATGGTAACTTAAAGACTAAGATCATACTAGATTACACATGGTAACTTAAAGACTAAGCTCATACTAGATTACACATGGTAACTTAAAGACTAAGCTCATACTATATTACACATGGTAACTTAAAGACTAAGCTCATACTAGATTACAAATGGTAACTTAAAGACTAACCTCATACTAGATTACACATGGTCACTTAAAGACTAAGCTCATACAAGATTACACATGGTAACTTAAAGACTAAGCTCATACTAGATTATACATGGTAATTTAAAGACTAAGCTCATACTAGATTACACATGGTAACTTAAAGACTAAGATCATACTAGATTACACATGGTAACTTAAAGACTAAGCTCATACTATATTACAAATGGTAACTTAAAGACCAAGCTCATACTAGATTACACATGGTAACTTAAAGACTAAGCTCATACTAGATTACACATGGTAACTTAAAGACTAAGCTCATACTAGATTACACATGGTAACTTAAAGACTAAGCTCATACTAGATTACACATGGTAACTTAAAGACTAAGCTCATACTATATTACAAATGGTAACTTAAAGACTAAGCTCTTACTAGATTACACATGGTAACTTAAAGACTAAGCTCATACTAGATTACACATGGTAACTTAAAGACTAATCTCATACTAGATTACACATGGTAACTTAAAGACTAAGCTCATACTAGATTACACATGGTAACTTAAAGACTAAGCTCATACTAGATTACACATGGTCACTTAAAGACTAAGCTCATACTAGATTACACATGGTAACTTAAAGACTAAGCTCATACTAGATTACACATGGTAACTTAAAGACTAAGCTCATAGCAGATTACACATGGTAACTTAAAGACTAAGCTCATACTAGATTACACATGGTAACTTAAAGACTAAGCTCATACTAGATTACACATGATAACTTAAAGAATAAGCTCATACTAGATTACACATGGTAACTAATAGACTAAGATAATACTAGATTACACATGGTAATGTAAAGACTAAGCTCATACTAGATTACACATGGTAAGGTAAAGACTAAGCTCATACTATATTACACTTGGTAACTTAAAGACTAAGCTCATACTAGATTACACATAGCAACTTAAAGACAAAGCTCATACTAGATTACACATGGTAACTTAAAGACTAAGCTCATACTAGATTACACATGGTAACTTAAAGGCTAAACTCATACTAGATTACACATGGTAACTTAAAGACTAAGCTCATACTAGATTACACATGGTCACTTAAAGACTAAGCTCATACTAGATTACACATGGTAACTTAAAGACTAAGCTCATACTATATTACAAATGGTAACTTAAAGACTAACCTCATACTAGATTACACATGGTAACTTAAAGACTAAGCTCATACTAGATTACACATGGTGGCTTAAAGACTAAGCTCATACTAGATTACACATGGTAACTAAAAAACTAAGCTGATACTAGATTACACATGGTAACCTAAAGACTAAGCTCATACTAGATTACACATGGTAGCTTAAAGACTAAGCTCATACTAGATTGCACATGGTAACTAAAAACAAAGCTGATACTAGATTACACATGGTAACTTAAAGACTAACCTCATACTAGATTACACATGGTAACTTAAAGACTAAGCTCATACTAGATTACACATGGTCACTTAAAGACTAAGCTCATACTAGATTACACATGGGAACTTAAAGACTAAGCTCATACTAGATTACACATGGTAACTTAAAGACTAAGCTCATACTATATTACAAATGGTAACTTAAAGACTAAGCTCATACTAGATTACACATGGTAACTTAAAGACTAAGCTCATACTAGATTACACATGGTAACTTAAAGACTAAGCTCATACTAGATTACACATGGTAACTTAAAGACTAAGCTCATACTAGATTACACATGGTAACTTAAAGACTAAGATCATACTAGATTACACATGGTAACTTAAAGACTAAGCTCATACTAGATTACACATGGTAACTTAAAGACTAAGCTCATACTAGATTACACATGGTAACTTAAAGACTAAGCTCATACTAGATTACACATGGTAACTTAAAGACTAAGCTCATACTAGATTACACATGGTAACTTAAAGACGAAGCTCATACTAGATTACACATGGTAACTTAAAGACTAAGCTCACAATATATTACAAATGGTAACTTAAAGACTAAGTTCATACTAGATTACACATGGTAATTTAAAGACTAAGCTCATACTAGATTACACATGGTAACTTAAAGACTAAGCTCATATTAGATTACACATGGTAACTTAAAGACTAAGCTCATACTAGATTACACATGGTAACTTAAAGACTAAGCTCATACTAGATTACAAATGGTAACTTAAAGACTAACCTCATACTAGATTACACATGGTCACTTAAAGACTAAGCTCATAGAAGATTACACATGGTAACTTAAAGACTAAGCTCATACTAGATTATACATGGTAATTTAAAGACTAAGCTCATACTAGATTACACATGGTAACTTAAAGACTAAGATCATACTAGATTACACATGGTAACTTAAAGACTAAGCTCATACTATATTACAAATGGTAACTTAAAGACCAAGCTCATACTAGATTACACATGGTAACTTAAAGACTAAGCTCATACTAGATTACACATGGTAACTTAAAGACTAAGCTCATACTAGATTACACATGGTAACTTAAAGAATAAGCTCATACTAGATTACACATGGTAACTTAAAGACTAAGCTCATACTATATTACAAATGGTAACTTAAAGACTAAGCTCTTACTAGATTACACATGGTAACTTAAAGACTAAGCTCATACTAGATTACACATGGTAACTTAAAAACTAATCTCATACTAGATTACACATGGTAACTTAAAGACTAAGCTCATACTAGATTACACATGGTAACTTAAAGACTAAGCTCATACTAGATTACACATGGTCACTTAAAGACTAAGCTCATAATAGATTACACATGGTAACTTAAAGACTAAGCTCATACTAGATTACACATGGTAACTTAAAGACTACGCTCATAGCAGATTACACATGGTAACTTAAAGACTAAGCTCATACTAGATTACACATGGTAACTTAAAGACTAAGCTCATACTAGATTACACATGATAACTTAAAGAATAAGCTCATACTAGATTACACATGGTAACTAATAGACTAAGATAATACTAGATTACACATGGTAATGTAAAGACTAAGCTCATACTAGATTACACATGGTAAGGTAAAGACTAAGCCCATACTATATTACACTTGGTAACTTAAAGACTAAGCTCATACTAGATTACACATAGCAACTTAAAGACAAAGCTCATACTAGATTACACATGGTAACTTAAAGACTAAGCTCATACTAGATTACACATGGTAACTTAAAGGCTAAACTCATACTAGATTACACATGGTAACTTAAAGACTAAGCTCATACTAGATTACACATGGTCACTTAAAGACTAAGCTCATACTAGATTACACATGGTAACTTAAAGACTAAGCTCATACTATATTACAAATGGTAACTTAAAGACTAACCTCATACTAGATTACACATGGTAACTTAAAGACTAAGCTCATACTAGATTACACATGGTGGCTTAAAGACTAAGCTCATACTAGATTACACATGGTAACTAAAAAACTAAGCTGATACTAGATTACACATGGTAACCTAAAGACTAAGCTCATACTAGATTACACATGGTAGCTTAAAGACTAAGCTCATACTAGATTACACATGGTAACTAAAAACAAAGCTGATACTAGATTACACATGGTAACTTAAAGACTAACCTCATACTAGATTACACATGGTAACTTAAAGACTAAGCTCATACTAGATTACACATGGTCACTTAAAGACTAAGCTCATACTAGATTACACATGGTAACTTAAAGACTAAGCTCATACTAGATTACACATGGTAACTTAAAGACTAAGCTCATACTATATTACAAATGGTAACTTAAAGACTAAGCTCATACTAGATTACACATGGTAACTTAAAGACTAAGCTCATACTAGATTACATATGGTAACTTAAAGACTAAGCTCATACTAGATTACACATGGTAACTTAAAGACTAAGCTCATACTAGATTACACATGGTAACTTAAAGACTAAGATCATACTAGATTACACATGGTAACTTAAAGACTAAGCTCATACTAGATTACACATGGTAACTTAAAGACTAAGCTCATACTAGATTGCACATGGTAACTTAAAGACTAAGCTCATACTAGATTACACATGGTAACTTAAAGACTAAGCTCATACTAGATTACACATGGTAACTTAAAGACGAAGCTCATACTAGATTACACATGGTAACTTAAAGAATAAGCTCACAATATATTACAAATGGTAACTTAAAGACTAAGTTCATACTAGATTACACATGGTAATTTAAAGACTAAGCTCATACTAGATTACACATGGTAACTTAAAGACTAAGCTCATATTAGATTACACATGGTAACTTAAAGACTAAGCTCATACTAGATTACACATGGTAACTTAAAGACTAAGATCATACTAGATTACACATGGTAACTTAAAGACTAAGCTCATACTAGATTACACATGGTAACTTAAAGACTAAGCTCATACTATATTACACATGGTAACTTAAAGACTAAGCTCATACTAGATTACAAATGGTAACTTAAAGACTAACCTCATACTAGATTACACATGGTCACTTAAAGACTAAGCTCATACAAGATTACACATGGTAACTTAAAGACTAAGCTCATACTAGATTATACATGGTAATTTAAAGACTAAGCTCATACTAGATTACACATGGTAACTTAAAGACTAAGATCATACTAGATTACACATGGTAACTTAAAGACTAAGCTCATACTAGATTACACATGGTAACTTAAAGACTAAGCTCATACTAGATTACACATGGTAACTTAAAGACTAAGCTCATACTAGATTACACATGGTAACTTAAAGACTAAGATCATACTAGATTACACATGGTAACTTAAAGACTAAGCTCATACTAGATTACACATGGTAACTTAAAGACTAAGCTCATACTAGATTACACATGGTAACTTAAAGACTAAGCTCATACTAGATTACACATGGTAACTTAAAGACTAAGCTCATACTAGATTACACATGGTAACTTAAAGACGAAGCTCATACTAGATTACACATGGTAACTTAAAGACTAAGCTCACAATATATTACAAATGGTAACTTAAAGACTAAGTTCATACTAGATTACACATGGTAATTTAAAGACTAAGCTCATACTAGATTACACATGGTAACTTAAAGACTAAGCTCATATTAGATTACACATGGTAACTTAAAGACTAAGCTCATACTAGATTACACATGGTAATTTAAAGACTAAGATCATACTAGATTACACATGGTAACTTAAAGACTAAGCTCATACTAGATTACACATGGTAACTTAAAGACTAAGCTCATACTATATTACACATGGTAACTTAAAGACTAAGCTCATACTAGATTACAAATGGTAACTTAAAGACTAACCTCATACTAGATTACACATGGTCACTTAAAGACTAAGCTCATACAAGATTACACATGGTAACTTAAAGACTAAGCTCATACTAGATTATACATGGTAATTTAAAGACTAAGCTCATACTAGATTACACATGGTAACTTAAAGACTAAGATCATACTAGATTACACATGGTAACTTAAAGACTAAGCTCATACTATATTACAAATGGTAACTTAAAGACCAAGCTCATACTAGATTACACATGGTAACTTAAAGACTAAGCTCATACTAGATTACACATGGTAACTTAAAGACTAAGCTCATACTAGATTACACATGGTAACTTAAAGACTAAGCTCATACTAGATTACACATGGTAACTTAAAGACTAAGCTCATACTATATTACAAATGGTAACTTAAAGACTAAGCTCTTACTAGATTACACATGGTAACTTAAAGACTAAGCTCATACTAGATTACACATGGTCACTTAAAGACTAAGCTCATACTAGATTACACATGTTAACTTAAAGACTAAGCTCATACTAGATTACACATGGTAACTTAAAGACTAAGCTCATAGCAGATTACACATGGTAACTTAAAGACTAAGCTCATACTAGATTACACATGGTAACTTAAAGACTAAGCTCATACTAGATTACACATGATAACTTAAAGAATAAGCTCATACTAGATTACACATGGTAACTAATAGACTAAGATAATACTAGATTACACATGGTAATGTAAAGACTAAGCTCATACTAGATTACACATCGTAAGGTAAAGACTAAGCTCATACTATATTACACTTGGTAACTTAAAGACTAAGCTCATACTAGATTACACATGGCAACTTAAAGACAAAGCTCATACTAGATTACACATGGTAACTTAAAGACTAAGCTCATACTAGATTACACATGGTAACTTAAAGGCTAAACTCATACTAGATTACACATGGTAACTTAAAGACTAAGCTCATACTAGATTACACATGGTCACTTAAAGACTAAGCTCATACTAGATTACACATGGTAACTTAAAGACTAAGCTCATACTATATTACAAATGGTAACTTAAAGACTAACCTCATACTAGATTACACATGGTAACTTAAAGACAAGCTCATACTAGATTACACATGGTGGCTTAAAGACTAAGCTCATACTAGATTACACATGGTAATTAAAAAACTAAGCTGATACTAGATTACACATGGTAACCTAAAGACTAAGCTCATACTAGATTACACATGGTAGCTTAAAGACTAAGCTCATACTAGATTACACATGGTAACTAAAAACAAAGCTGATACTAGATTACACATGGTAACTTAAAGACTAACCTCATACTAGATTACACATGGTAACTTAAAGACTAAGCTCATACTAGATTACACATGGTAACTTAAAGACTAAGCTCATACTAGATTACACATGGTAACTTAAAGACTAAGCTCATACTAGATTACACATGGTAACTTAAAGACTAAGATCATACTAGATTACACATGGTAACTTAAAGACTAAGCTCATACTAGATTACACATGGTAACTTAAAGACTAAGCTCATACTAGATTACACATGGTAACTTAAAGACTAAGCTCATACTAGATTACACATGGTAACTTAAAGACTAAGCTCATACTAGATTACACATGGTAACTTAAAGACGAAGCTCATACTAGATTACACATGGTAACTTAAAGACTAAGCTCACAATATATTACAAATGGTAACTTAAAGACTAAGTTCATACTAGATTACACATGGTAATTTAAAGACTAAGCTCATACTAGATTACACATGGTAACTTAAAGACTAAGCTCATATTAGATTACACATGGTAACTTAAAGACTAAGCTCATACTAGATTACACATGGTAACTTAAAGACTAAGATCATACTAGATTACACATGGTAACTTAAAGACTAAGCTCATACTAGATTACACATGGTAACTTAAAGACTAAGCTCATACTATATTACACATGGTAACTTAAAGACTAAGCTCATACTAGATTACAAATGGTAACTTAAAGACTAACCTCATACTAGATTACACATGGTCACTTAAAGACTAAGCTCATACAAGATTACACATGGTAACTTAAAGACTAAGCTCATACTAGATTATACATGGTAATTTAAAGACTAAGCTCATACTAGATTACACATGGTAACTTAAAGACTAAGATCATACTAGATTACACATGGTAACTTAAAGACTAAGCTCATACTATATTACAAATGGTAACTTAAAGACCAAGCTCATACTAGATTACACATGGTAACTTAAAGACTAAGCTCATACTAGATTGAACATGGTAACTTAAAGACTAAGCTCATACTAGATTACACATGGTAACTTAAAGACTAAGCTCATACTAGATTACACATGGTAACTTAAAGACTAAGCTCATACTATATTACAAATGGTAACTTAAAGACTAAGCTCTTACTAGATTACACATGGTAACTTAAAGACTAAGCTCATACTAGATTACACATGGTAACTTAAAGACTAATCTCATACTAGATTACACATGGTAACTTAAAGACTAAGCTCATACTAGATTACACATGGTAACTTAAAGACTAAGCTCATACTAGATTACACATGGTCACTTAAAGACTAAGCTCATACTAGATTACACATGGTAACTTAAAGACTAAGCTCATACTAGATTACAGATGGTAACTTAAAGACTAAGCTCATAGCAGATTACACATGGTAACTTAAAGACTAAGCTCATACTAGATTACACATGGTAACTTAAAGACTAAGCTCATACTAGATTACACATGATAACTTAAAGAATAAGCTCATACTAGATTACACATGGTAACTAATAGACTAAGATAATACTAGATTACACATGGTAATGTAAAGACTAAGCTCATACTAGATTACACATGGTAAGGTAAAGACTAAGCTCATACTATATTACACTTGGTAACTTAAAGACTAAGCTCATACTAGATTACACATGGCAACTTAAAGACAAAGCTCATACTAGATTACACATGGTAACTTAAAGACTAAGCTCATACTAGATTACACATGGTAACTTAAAGGCTAAACTCATACTAGATTACACATGGTAACTTAAAGACTAAGCTCATACTAGATTACACATGGTCACTTAAAGACTAAGCTCATACTAGATTACACATGGTAACTTAAAGACTAAGCTCATACTATATTACAAATGGTAACTTAAAGACTAACCTCATACTAGATTACACATGGTAACTTAAAGACTAAGCTCATACTAGATTACACATGGTGGCTTAAAGACTAAGCTGATACTAGATTACACATGGTAACTAAAAAACTAAGCTGATACTAGATTACACATGGTAACCTAAAGACTAAGCTCATACTAGATTACACATGGTAGCTTAAAGACTAAGCTCATACTAGATTACACATGGTAACTAAAAACAAAGCTGATACTAGATTACACATGGTAACTTAAAGACTAACCTCATACTAGATTACACATGGTAACTTAAAGACTAAGCTCATACTAGATTACACATGGTCACTTACAGACTAAGCTCATACTAGATTACACATGGTAACTTAAAGACTAAGCTCATACTAGATTACACATGGTAACTTAAAGACTAAGCTCATAGCAGATTACACATGGTAACTTAAAGACTAAGCTCATACTAGAATACACATGGTAACTTAAAGACTAAGCTCATACTAGATTACACATGATAACTTAAAGAATAAGCTCATACTAGATTACACATGGTAACTTAAAGACTAAGATCATACTAGATTACACATGGTAACGTAAAGACTAAGCTGATACTAGATTACACATGGTAAGGTAAAGACTAAGCTCATACTAGATTACACTTGGTAACTTAAAGACTAAGCTCATACTAGATTACACATGGTAACTTAAAGACTAAGCTCATACTAGATTACACATGGCAACTTAAAGACAAAGCTCATACTAGATTACACATGGTAACTTAAAGACTAAGCTCATACTAGACTACACATGGTAACTTAAAGACTAAGCTCATACTAGATTACACATGGTAACTTAAAGACTAAGCTCATACTAGATTACACATGGTAACTTAAAGACTAAGCTCATACTAGATTACACATGGTAACTTAAAGACTAAGCTCATACTATATTACAAATGGTAACTTAAAGACTAAGCTCATACTAGATTACACATGGTAACTTAAAGACTAAGCTCATACTAGATTACACATGGTAACTTAAAGACTAAGCTCATACTAGATTACACATGGTAACTTAAAGACTAAGCTCATACTAGATTACACATGGTAACTTAAAGACTAAGATCATACTAGATTACACATGGTAACGTAAAGACTAAGCTGATACTAGATTACACATGGTAAGGTAAAGACTAAGCTCATACTAGATTATACTTGGTAACTTAAAGACTAAGCTCATACTAGATTACACATGGTAACTTAAAGACTAAGCTCATACTAGATTACACATGGCAACTTAAAGACAAAGCTCATACTAGATTACACATGGTAACTTAAAGACTAAGCTCATACTAGACTACACATGGTAACTTAAAGACTAAGCTCATACTAGATTACACATGGTAACTTAAAGACTAAGATCATACTAGATTACACATGGTAACTTAAAGACTAAGCTCATACTAGATTACACATGGTAACTTAAAGACTAAGCTCATACTATATTACAAATGGTAACTTAAAGACTAAGCTCATACTAGATTACACATGGTAACTTAAAGACTAAGCTCATACTAGATTACACATGGTAACTTAAAGACTAAGCTCATACTAGATTACACATGGTAACTTAAAGACTAAGCTCATACTAGATTACACATGGTAACTTAAAGACGAAGCTCATACTAGATTACACATGGTAACTTAAAGACTAAGCTCACAATATATTACAAATGGTAACTTAAAGACTAAGTTCATACTAGATTACACATGGTAATTTAAAGACTAAGCTCATACTAGATTACACATGGTAACTTAAAGACTAAGCTCATATTAGATTACACATGGTAACTTAAAGACTAAGCTCATACTAGATTACACATGGTAACTTAAAGACTAAGATCATACTAGATTACACATGGTAACTTAAAGACTAAGCTCATACTAGATTACACATGGTAACTTAAAGTCTAAGCTCATACTATATTACAAATGGTAACTTAAAGACTAAGCTCATACTAGATTACACATGATAACGTAAAGACTAAGCTCATACTAGATTACATATGGTAACTTACAGACTAAGATCATACTAGATTACACATGGTAGCTTAAAGACTAAGCTCATACTAGATTACACATGGTAACTTAAAGACTAAGCTCATACTAGATTACATATGGTAACTTAAAGACTAAGCTCATACTAGATTACACATGGTAACTTAAAGACTAAGCTCATACTAGATTACACATGGTAGCTTAACGACAAAGCTCATACTAGATTACACATGGTAACTTAAAGACTAAGATCATACTAGATTACACATGGTAACTTAAAGACTAAGCTCATACTAGATTACACATGGTAACTTAAAGATTAAGCTCATACTAGATTACACATGGTAACTTAAAGACTAAGCTCATACTATATTACAAATGGTAACTTAAAGACTAAGCTCATACTAGATTACACATGGTAACTTAAAGACTAAGCTCATACTAGATTACACATGGTAACTTAAAGACTAAGCTCATACTAGATTACACATGGTAACTTAAAGACTAAGCTCATACTAGATTACACATGGTAACTTAAAGACAAAGATCATACTAGATTACACATGGTAACTTAAAGACTAATCTCATACTAGATTACACATGGTAACTTAAAGACTAATCTCATACTAGATTATACATGGTAACTTACAGACTAATCTCATACTAGATTACACATGTTAACTTAAAAACTAAGCTCATACTTTATTACAAATGGTAACTTAAAAACTAAGCTCATATTAGATTACACATGGTAACTTAAAGATTAAGCTCATACTAGATTACACATGATAACTTAAAGACTAAGTTCATACTAGATTACACATGGTAACTTACAGACTAAGATCATACTTGATTAGACATGGTAACTTAAAGACTATGCTCATACTAGATTACACATGGTAACTTAAAGACTAAGCTCATACTAGATTACACATGGTAACTTAAAGACTAAGCTCATACTAGATTACACATGGTAACTTAAAGAATAAGCTCATACTATATTACAAATGGTAACTTAAAGACTAAGCTCATACTAGATTACACATGGTAACTTAAAGACTAAGCTCATACTAGATTACACATGGTAACTTAAAGACTAATCTCATACTAGATTAAACATGGTAACTTAAAGACTAAGCACATACTAGATTACACATGGTAACTTAAAGACTAAGCTCATACTATATTACAAATGGTAACTTAAAGACTATGCTCATACTAGATTACACATGATAACTAAAGGACTAAGCTCATACTAGATTACACATGGTAACTTAAAGACTAAGATCATACTAGATTACACATGGTAACTTAAAAACTAAGCTCATACTAGATTACAAATGGTAACTTAAAGACAAAGATCATACTAGATTACACATGGTAACTTAAAGACTAATCTCATACTAGATTACACATGGTAACTTAAAGACTAAGCTCATACTAGATTACACATGGTAACTTACAGACTAAGCTCATACTAGATTACACATGGTAACTTAAAGACTAAGCTCATACTATATTACAAATGGTAACTTAAAAACTAAGCTCATACTAGATTACACATGGTAACTTAAAGACTAAGCTCATACTAGATTACACATGGTAACTTAAAGACTAAGCTCATACTAGATTACACATGGTAACTTAAAGACTAAGCTCATACTAGATTACACATGGTAACTTAAAGACGAAGCTCATACTAGATTACACATGGTAACTTAAAGACTAAGCTCACAATATATTACAAATGGTAACTTAAAGACTAAGTTCATACTAGATTACACATGGTAATTTAAAGACTAAGCTCATACTAGATTACACATGGTAACTTAAAGACTAAGCTCATATTAGATTACACATGGTAACTTAAAGACTAAGCTCATACTAGATTACACATGGTAACTTAAAGACTAAGATCATACTAGATTACACATGGTAACTTAAAGACTAAGCTCATACTAGATTACACATGGTAACTTAAAGTCTAAGCTCATACTAGATTACAAATGGTAACTTAAAGACTAAGCACATACTAGATTACACATGATAACGTAAAGACTAAGCTCATACTAGATTACATATGGTAACTTACAGACTAAGATCATACTAGATTACACATGGTAGCTTAAAGACCAAGTTCATACTAGATTACACATGGTAACTTAAAGACTAAGCTCATACTAGATTACATATGGTAACTTAAAGACTAAGCTCATACTAGATTACACATGGTAACTTAAAGACTAAGCTCATACTAGATTACACATGGTAACTTAACGACAAAGCTCATACTAGATTACACATGGTAACTTAAAGACTAAGATCATACTAGATTACACATGGTAACTTAAAGACGAAGCTCATACTAGATTACACATGGTAACTTAAAGATTAAGCTCATAATAGATTACACATGGTAACTTAAAGACTAAGCTCATACTATATTACAAATGGTAACTTAAAGACTAAGCTCATACTAGATTACACATGGTAACTTAAAGACTAAGCTCATACTAGATTACACATGGTAACTTAAAGACTAAGCTCATACTAGATTACACATGGTAACTTAAAGACTAAGCTCATACTAGATTACACATGGTAACTTAAAGACAAAGATCATACTAGATTACACATGGTAACTTAAAGACTAATCTCATACTAGATTACACATGGTAACTTAAAGACTAATCTCATACTAGATTATACATGGTAACTTACAGACTAATCTCATACTAGATTACACATGTTAACTTAAAAACTAAGCTCATACTTTATTACAAATGGTAACTTAAAAACTAAGCTCATATTAGATTACACATGGTAACTTAAAGATTAAGCTCATACTAGATTACACATGATAACTTAAAGACTAAGTTCATACTAGATTACACATGGTAACTTACAGACTAAGATCATACTTGATTAGACATGGTAACTTAAAGACTATGCTCATACTAGATTACACATGGTAACTTAAAGACTAAGCTCATACTAGATTACACATGGTAACTTAAAGACTAAGCTCATACTAGATTACACATGGTAACTTAAAGAATAAGCTCATACTATATTACAAATGGTAACTTAAAGACTAAGCTCATACTAGATTACACATGGTAACTTAAAGACTAAGCTCATACTAGATTACACATGGTAACTTAAAGACTAATCTCATACTAGATTAAACATGGTAACTTAAAGACTAAGCTCATATTAGATTACACATGGTAACTTAAAGACTAAGCTCATACTATATTACAAATGGTAACTTAAAGACTATGCTCATACTAGATTACACATGGTATCTAAAGGACTAAGCTCATACTAGATTACACATGGTAACTTAAAGACTAAGCTCATACTAGATTACACATGGTAACTTAAAAACTAAGCTCATACTAGATTACACATGGTAACTTAAAGACAAAGATCATACTAGATTACACATGGTAACTTAAAGACTAATCTCATACTAGATTACACATGGTAACTTAAAGACTAAGCTCATACTAGATTACACATGGTAACTTACAGACTAAGATCATACTAGATTAGACATGTTAACTTAAAAACTAAGCTCATACTTTATTACAAATGGTAACTTAAAAACTAAGCTCATACTAGATTACACATGGTAACTTAAAGACTAAGCTCATACTAGATTACACATGATAACTTAAAGACTAAGTTCATACTAGATTACACATGGTAACTTACAGACTAAGATCATACTTGATTAGACATGGTAACTTAAAGACTAAGCTCATACTAGATTACACATGGTTAGCTTAAAGACTAAGCTCATACTAGATTACACATGGTAACTTAAAGACTAAGCTCATACTAGATTACACATGGTAACTTAAAGACTAAGCTCATACTAGATTACACATGGTAACTTAAAGACTAAGCTCATACTAGATTACACAAGGTAACTTAAAGACAAAACCATACTAGATTACACATGGTAAACTTAAAGACTAAGCTCATACTAGATTACACATGGTAGCTTAAAGACTAAGCTCATACTAGATTACACATGGTAACTTAAAGACTAATCTCATACTAGATTACAAATTGTAACTTAAAGACCAAGCTCATACTAGATTACACATGGTAACTTAAAGACTAAGCTCATACTAGATTACACATGGTAACTTAAAGACTAAGCTCATACTAGATTACACATGGTAACTTAAAGACTAAGCTCATACTAGATTACACATGGTAACTTAAAGACTAAGCTCATACTATATTACAAATGGTAACTTAAAGACTAAGCTCTTACTAGATTACACATGGTAACTTAAAGACTAAGCTCATACTAGATTACACATGGTAACTTAAAGACTAATCTCATAATAGATTACACATGGTAACTTAAAGACTAAGCTCATACTAGATTAAACATGGTAACTTAAAGACTAAGCTCATACTAGATTACACATGGTCACTTAAAGACTAAGCTCATACTAGATTACACATGGTAACTTAAAGACTAAGCTCATACTAGATTACACATGGTAACTTAAAGACTAAGCTCATAGCAGATTACACATGTTAACTTAAAGACTAAGATCATACTAGATTACACATGGTAACTTAAAGACTAAGCTCATACTAGATTACACATGATAACTTAAAGAATAAGCTCATACTAGATTACACATGGTAACTTATAGACTAAGATAATACTAGATTACACATGGTAATGTAAAGACTAAGCTCATACTAGATTACACATGGTAAAGTAAAGACTAAGCTCATACTAGATTACACTTGGTAACTTAAAGACTAAGCTCATACTAGATTACACATGGCAACTTAAAGACAAAGCTCATACTAGATTACACATGGTAACTTAAAGACTAAGCTCATAGTAGATTACACATGGTAGCTTAAAGACTACGCTCATACTAGATTACACATGGTAACTTAAAGACTAAGCTCATACTAGATTACATATGGTAACTTAAAGACTAAGCTCATACTAGATTACACATGGTAACTTAAAGACTAAGCTCATACTAGATTACACATGGTAACTTAACGACAAAGCTCATACTAGATTACACATGGTAACTTAACGACAAAGCTCATACTAGATTACACATGGTAACTTAAAGACTAAGATCATACTAGATTACACATGGTAACTTAAAGACTAAGCTCATACTAGATTACACATGGTAACTTAAAGACTATGCTCATACTAGATTACACATGGTAGCTTAAAGACTAAGCTCATACTAGATTACACATGGTAACTTAAAGACTAAGCTCATACTAGATTACATATGGTAACTTAAAGACTAAGCTCATACTAGATTACACATGGTAACTTAAAGACTAAGCTCATACTAGATTACACATGGTAACTTAACGACAAAGCTCATACTAGATTACACATGGTAACTTAAAGACTAAGATCATACTAGATTACACATGGTAACTTAAAGACTAAGCTCATACTAGATTACACATGGTAACTTAAAGATTAAGCTCATACTAGATTACACATGGTAACTTAAAGACTAAGCTCATACTATATTACAAATGGTAACTTAAAGACTAAGCTCATACTAGATTACACATGGTAACTTAAAGACTAAGCTCATACTAGATTACACATGGTAACTTAAAGACTAAGCTCATACTAGATTACACATGGTAACTTAAAGACTAAGCTCATACTAGATTACACATGGTAACTTAAAGACAAAGATCATACTAGATTACACATGGTAACTTAAAGACTAATCTCATACTAGATTACACATGGTAACTTAAAGACTAATCTCATACTAGATTATACATGGTAACTTACAGACTAATCTCATACTAGATTACACATGTTAACTTAAAAACTAAGCTCATACTTTATTACAAATGGTAACTTAAAAACTAAGCTCATATTAGATTACACTTGGTAACTTAAAGATTAAGCTCATACTAGATTACACATGATAACTTAAAGACTAAGTTCATACTAGATTACACATGGTAACTTACAGACTAAGATCATACTTGATTAGACATGGTAACTTAAAGACTATGCTCATACTAGATTACACATGGTAACTTAAAGACTAAGCTCATACTAGATTACACATGGTAACTAAAAGACTAAGCTCATACTAGATTACACATGGTAACTTAAAGAATAAGCTCATACTATATTACAAATGGTAACTTAAAGACTAAGCTCATACTAGATTACACATGGTAACTTAAAGACTAAGCTCATACTAGATTACACATGGTAACTTAAAGACTAATCTCATACTAGATTAAACATGGTAACTTAAAGACTAAGCTCATACTAGATTACACATGGTAACTTAAAGACTAAGCTCATACTATATTACAAATGGTAACTTAAAGACTATGCTCATACTAGATTACACATGGTAACTAAAGGACTAAGCTCATACTAGATTACACATGGTAACTTAAAGACTAAGCTCATACTAGATTACACATGGTAACTTAAAAACTAAGCTCATACTAGATTACACATGGTAACTTAAAGACAAAGATCATACTAGATTACACATGGTAACTTAAAGACTAATCTCATACTAGATTACACATGGTAACTTAAAGACTAAGCTCATACTAGATTACACATGGTAACTTACAGACTAAGATCATACTAGATTACACATGTTAACTTAAAAACTAAGCTCATACTTTATTACAAATGGTAACTTAAAAACTAAGCTCATACTAGATTACACATGGTAACTTAAAGACTAAGCTCATACTAGATTACACATGATAACTTAAAGACTAAGTTCATACTAGATTACACATGGTAACTTACAGACTAAGATCATACTTGATTAGACATGGTAACTTAAAGACTAAGCTCATACTAGATTACACATGGTTAGCTTAAAGACTAAGCTCATACTAAATTACACATGGTAACTTAAAGACTAAGCTCATACTAGATTACACATGGTAACTTAAAGACTAAGCTCATACTAGATTACACATGGTAACTTAAAGACTAAGCTCATACTATATTACAAATGGTAACTTAAAGACTAAGCTCATACTAGATTACACATGGTAACTTAAAGACTAAGCTCATACTAGATTACACATGGTAACTTAAAGACTAAGCTCATACTAGGTTACACATGGTAACTTAAAGACTAAGCTCATACTAGATTACACATGGTAACTTAAAGACGAAGCTCATACTAGATTACACATGGTAACTTAAAGACTAAGCTCACAGTATATTACAAATGGTAACTTAAAGACTAAGTTCATACTAGATTACACATGGTAATTTAAAGACTAAGCTCATACTAGATTACACATGGTAACTTAAAGACTAAGCTCATATTAGATTACACATGGTAACTTAAAGAATAAGCTCATACTAGATTACACATGGTAACTTAAAGACTAAGATCATACTAGATTACACATGGTAACTTAAAGACTAAGCTCATACTAGATTACACATGGTAACTTAAAGTCTAAGCTCATACTAGATTACAAATGGTAACTTAAAGACTAAGCTCATACTAGATTACACATGATAACGTAAAGACTAAGCTCATACTAGATTACATATGGTAACTTACAGACTAAGATCATACTAGATTACACATGGTAGCTTAAAGACTAAGCTCATACTAGATTACACATGGTAACTTAAAGACTAAGCTCATACTAGATTACATATGGTAACTTAAAGACTAAGCTCATACTAGATTACACATGGTAACTTAAAGACTAAGCTCATACTAGATTACACATGGTAACTTAACGACAAAGCTCATACTAGATTACACATGGTAACTTAAAGACTAAGATCATACTAGATTACACATGGTAACTTAAAGACTAAGCTCATACTAGATTACACATGGTAACTTAAAGATTAAGCTCATACTAGATTACACATGGTAACTTAAAGACTAAGCTCATACTATATTACAAATGGTAACTTAAAGACTAAGCTCATACTAGATTACACATGGTAACTTAAAGACTAAGCTCATACTAGATTACACATGGTAACTTAAAGACTAAGCTCATACTAGATTACACATGGTAACTTAAAGACTAAGCTCATACTAGATTACACATGGTAACTTAAAGACAAAGATCATACTAGATTACACATGGTAACTTAAAGACTAATCTCATACTAGATTACACATGGTAACTTAAAGACTAATCTCATACTAGATTATACATGGTAACTTACAGACTAATCTCATACTAGATTACACATGTTAACTTAAAAACTAAGCTCATACTTTATTACAAATGGTAACTTAAAAACTAAGCTCATATTAGATTACACATGGTAACTTAAAGATTAAGCTCATACTAGATTACACATGATAATTTAAGGACTAAGTTCATACTAGATTACACATGGTAACTTACAGACTAAGATCATACTTGATTAGACATGGTAACTTAAAGACTATGCTCATACTAGATTACACATGGTAACTTAAAGACTAAGCTCATACTAGATTACACATGGTAACTTAAAGACTAAGCTCATACTAGATTACACATGGTAACTTAAAGAATAAGCTCATACTATATTACAAATGGTAACTTAAAGACTAAGCTCATACTAGATTACACATGGTAACTTAAAGACTAAGCTCATACTAGATTACACATGGTAACTTAAAGACTAATCTCATACTAGATTAAACATGGTAACTTAAAGACTAAGCTCATATTAGATTACACATGGTAACTTAAAGACTAAGCTCATACTATATTACAAATGGTAACTTAAAGACTATGCTCATACTAGATTACACATGGTAACTAAAGGACTAAGCTCATACTAGATTACACATGGTAACTTAAAGACTAAGCTCATACTAGATTACACATGGTAACTTAAAAACTAAGCTCATACTAGATTACACATGGTAACTTAAAGACAAAGATCATACTAGATTACACATGGTAACTTAAAGACTAATCTCATACTAGATTACACATGGTAACTTAAAGACTAAGCTCATACTAGATTACACATGGTAACTTACAGACTAAGATCATACTAGATTACACATGTTAACTTAAAAACTAAGCTCATACTTTATTACAAATGGTAACTTAAAAACTAAGCTCATACTAGATTACACATGGTAACTTAAAGACTAAGCTCATACTAGATTACACATGATAACTTAAAGACTAAGTTCATACTAGATTACACATGGTAACTTACAGACTAAGATCATACTTGATTAGACATGGTAACTTAAAGACTAAGCTCATACTAGATTACACATGGTTAGCTTAAAGACTAAGCTCATACTAGATTACACATGGTAACTTAAAGACTAAGCTCATACTAGATTACACATGGTAACTTAAAGACTAAGCTCATACTAGATTACACATGGTAACTTAAAGACTAAGCTCATACTAGATTACACAAGGTAACTTAAAGACAAAGCCCATACTAGATTACACATGGTAAACTTAAAGACTAAGCTCATACTAGATTACACATGGTAGCTTAAAGACTAAGCTCATACTAGATTACACATGGTAACTTAAAGACTAATCTCATACTAGATTACAAATTGTAACTTAAAGACCAAGCTCATACTAGATTACACATGGTAACTTAAAGACTAAGCTCATACTAGATTACACATGGTAACTTAAAGACTAAGCTCATACTAGATTACACATGGTAACTTAAAGACTAAGCTCATACTAGATTACACATGGTAACTTAAAGACTAAGCTCATACTATATTACAAATGGTAACTTAAAGACTAAGCTCTTACTAGATTACACATGGTAACTTAAAGACTAAGCTCATACTAGATTACACATGGTAACTTAAAGACTAATCTCATACTAGATTACACATGGTAACTTAAAGACTAAGCTCATACTAGATTAAACATGGTAACTTAAAGACTAAGCTCATACTAGATTACACATGGTCACTTAAAGACTAAGCTCATACTAGATTACACATGGTAACTTAAAGACTAAGCTCATACTAGATTACACATGGTAACTTAAAGACTAAGCTCATAGCAGATTACACATGTTAACTTAAAGACTAAGATCATACTAGATTACACATGGTAACTTAAAGACTAAGCTCATACTAGATTACACATGATAACTTAAAGAATAAGCTCATACTAGATTACACATGGTAACTTATAGACTAAGATAATACTAGATTACACATGGTAATGTAAAGACTAAGCTCATACTAGATTACACATGGTAAAGTAAAGACTAAGCTCATACTAGATTACACTTGGTAACTTAAAGACTAAGCTCATACTAGATTACACATGGCAACTTAAAGACAAAGCTCATACTAGATTACACATGGTAACTTAAAGACTAAGCTCATACTAGATTACACATGGTAACTTAAAGGCTAAGCTCATACTAGATTACACATGGTAACTTAAAGACTAAGCTCATACTAGATTACACATGGTCACTTAAAGACTAAGCTCATACTAGATTACACATGGTAACTTAAAGACTAAGCTCATACTATATTACAAATGGTAACTTAAAGACTAAGCTCATACTAGATTACACATGGTAACTTAAAGACTAAGCTCATACTAGATTACACATGGTAACTTAAAGACTAAGCTCATACTAGATTACACATGGTAACTTAAAGACTAAGCTCATACTATATTACAAATGGTAACTTAAAGACTAAGCTCATACTAGATTACACATTGTAACTTAAAGACTAAGCTCATACTAGATTACACATGGTAACTTAAAGACTAAGCTCACAATATATTACAAATGGTAACTTAAAGACTAAGTTCATACTAGATTACACATGGTAATTTAAAGACTAAGCTCATACTAGATTACACATGGTAACTTAAAGACTAAGCTCATATTAGATTACACATGGTAACTTAAAGACTAAGCTCATACTAGATTACACATGGTAACTTAAAGACTAAGATCATACTAGATTACACATGGTAACTTAAAGACTAAGCTCATACTAGATTACACATGGTATCTTAAAGTCTAAGCTCATACTATATTACAAATGGTAACTTAAAGACTAAGCTCATACTAGATTACACATGATAACGTAAAGACTAAGCTCATACTAGATTACACATGGTAACTTACAGACTAAGATCATACTAGATTACACATGGTAACTTAAAGACTAAGCTCATACTAGATTACACATGGTAACTTAAAGACTAAGCTCATACTAGATTACACATGGTAACTTAAAGACTAAGCTCATACTAGATTACACATGGTAACTTAAAGACTAAGCTCATACTAGATTACACATGGTAACTTAACGACAAAGCTCATACTAGATTACACATGGTAACTTAAAGACTAAGATCATACTAGATTACACATGGTAACTTAAAGACTAAGCTCATACTAGATTACACATGGTAACTTAAAGATTAAGCTCATACTAGATTACACATGGTAACTTAAAGACTAAGCTCATACTATATTACAAATGGTAACTTAAAGACTAAGCTCATACTAGATTACACATGGTAACTTAAAGACTAAGCTCATACTAGATTACACATGGTAACTTAAAGACTAAGCTCATACTAGATTACACATGGTAACTTAAAGACTAAGCTCATACTAGATTACACATGGTAACTTAAAGACAAAGATCATACTAGATTACACATGGTAACTTAAAGACTAATCTCATACTAGATTACACATGGTAACTTAAAGACTAATCTCATACTAGATTACACATGGTAACTTACAGACTAAGATCATACTAGATTACACATGTTAACTTAAAAACTAAGCTCATACTTTATTACAAATGGTAATTTAAAAACTAAGCTCATACTAGATTACACATGGTAACTTAAAGACTAAGCTCATACTAGATTACACATGATAACTTAAAGACTAAGTTCATACTAGATTACACATGGTAACTTACAGACTAAGATCATACTTGATTAGACATGGTAACTTAAAGACTATGCTCATACAAGATTACACATGGTAACTTAAAGACTAAGCTCATACTAGATTACACATGGTAACTTAAAGACTAAGCTCATACTAGATTACACATGGTAACTTAAAGAATAAGCTCATACTAGATTACAAATGGTAACTTAAAGACTAAGTTCTTACTAGATTACACATGGTAGCTTAAAAACTAAGCTCATACTAGATTACACATGGTAACTTAAAGACTAATCTCATACTAGATTACACATGGTAACTTAAAGACTAAGCTCATACTAGATTACACATGGTAACTTAAAGACTAAGCTCATACTATATTACAAATGGTAACTTAAAGACTAAGCTCATACTAGATTACACATGGTAACTTAAGGACTAAGCTCATACTAGATTACACATGGTAACTTAAAGATTAAGCTCATACTAGATTACACATGGTAACTTAAAGACTAAGCTCATACTATATTACAAATGGTAACTTAAAGACTAAGCTCATACTAGATTACACATGGTAACTTAAAGACTAAGCTCATACTAGATTACACATGGTAACTTAAAGACTAAGCTCATACTAGATTACACATGGTAACTTAAAGACTAAGCTCATACTAGATTACACATGGTAAATTAAAGACAAAGATCATACTAGATTACACATGGTAACTTAAAGACTAATCTCATACTAGATTACACATGGTAACTTAAAGACTAATCTCATACTAGATTACACATGGTAACTTACAGACTAAGATCATACTAGATTACACATGTTAACTTAAAAACTAAGCTCATACTTTATTACAAATGGTAACTTAAAAACTAAGCTCATACTAGATTACACATGGTAACTTAAAGACTAAGCTCATACTAGATTACACATGATAACTTAAAGACTAAGTTCATACTAGATTACACATGGTAACTTACAGACTAAGATCATACTTGATTAGACATGCTAACTTAAAGACTATGCTCATACAAGATTACACATGGTAACTTAAAGACTAAGCTCATACTAGATTACACATGGTAACTTAAAGACTAAGCTCATACTAGATTACACATGGTAACTTAAAGAATAAGCTCATACTAGATTACAAATGGTAACTTAAAGACTAAGCTCTTACTAGATTACACATGGTAACTTAAAGACTAAGCTCATACTAGATTACACATGGTAACTTAAAGATTAATCTCATACTAGATTACACATGGTAACTTAAAGACTAAGCTCATACTAGATTACACATGGTAACTTAAAGACTAAGCTCATACTATATTACAAATGGTAACTTAAAGACTAAGCTCATACTAGATTACACATGGTAACTTAAGGACTAAGCTCATACTAGATTACACATGGTAACTTAAAGACTAAGCTCATACTAGATTACACATGGTAACTTACAAACTAAGCTCATACTAGATTACACATGGTAACTTAAAGACAAAGATCATACTAGATTACACATGGTAACTTAAAGACTAATCTCATACTAGATTACACATGGTAACTTAAAGACTAAGCTCATACTAGATTACATATGGTAACTTACAGACTAAGATCATACTAGATTACACATGTTAACTTAAAAACTAAGCTCATACTTTATTACAAAGGGTAACTTAAAAACTAAGCTCATACTAGATTACACATGGTAACTTAAAGACTAAGCTCATACTAGATTACACATGATAACTTAAAGACTAAGTTCATACTAGATTACACATGGTAACTTACAGACTAAGATCATACTTGATTAGACATGGTAACTTAAAGACTAAGCTCATACTAGATTACACATGGTAACTTAAAGACTAAGCTCATACTAGATTACACATGGTAACTTAAAGACTAAGCTCATACTAGATTACACATGGTAACTTAAAGACTAAGCTCATACTAGATTACACATGGTAACTTAAAGACTAAGCTCATACTAGATTACACATGGTAACTTAAAGACAAAGCCCATACTAGATTACACATGGTAAACTTAAAGACTAAGCTCATACTAGATTACACATGGTAACTTAAAGACTAAGCTCATACTAGATTACACATGGTAACTTAAAGACTAATCTCATACTAGATTACATATGGTAACTTAAAGACTAAGCTCATACTAGATTACACATGGTAACTTAAAGACTAAGCTCATACTAGATTACACATGGTAACTTAAAAACTAAGCTCATACTAGATTACAAATGGTAACTTAAAGACTAACCTCATACTAGATTACACATGGTCACTTAAAGACTAAGCTCATACAAGATTACACATGGTAACTTAAAGACTAAGCTCATACTAGATTATACATGGTAACTTAAAGACTAAGCTCATACTAGATTACACATGGTAACTTAAAGACTAAGATCATACTAGATTACACATGGTAACTTAAAGACTAAGCTCATACTATATTACAAATTGTAACTTAAAGACCAAGCTCATACTAGATTACACATGGTAACTTAAAGACTAAGTTCATACTAGATTACACATGGTAACTTAAAGACTAAGCTCATACTAGATTACACATGGTAACTTAAAGACTAACCTCATACTAGATTACACATGGTAACTTAAAGACTAAGCTCATACTAGATTACACATGGTAACTTAAAGACTAAGCTCATACTAGATTACACATGGTAACTTAAAGACTAACCTCATACTAGATTACACATGGTAACTTAAAGACTAAGCTCATACTATATTACAAATGGTAACTTAAAGACTAAGCTCTTACTAGATTACACATGGTAACTTAAAGACTAAGCTCATACTAGATTACACATGGTAACTTAAAGACTAATCTCATACTAGATTACACATGGTAACTTAAAGACTAAGCTCATACTAGATTACACATGGTAACTTAAAGACTAAGCTCATACTAGATTGCACATGGTAACTTAAAGACTAAGCTCATACTAGATTACAAATGGTAACTTAAAGACTAACCTCATACTAGATTACACATTGTCAGTTAAAGACTAAGCTCATACAAGATTACACATGGTAACTTAAAGACTAAGCTCATACTAGATTACACATGGTAACTTAAAGAATAAGCTCATACTAGATTACAAATGGTAACTTAAAGACTAAGCTCTTACTAGATTACACATGGTAACTTAAAGACTAAGCTCATACTAGATTACACATGGTAACTTAAAGATTAATCTCATACTAGATTACACATGGTAACTTAAAGACTAAGCTCATACTAGATTACACATGGTAACTTAAAGACTAAGCTCATACTATATTACAAATGGTAACTTAAAGACTAAGCTCATACTAGATTACACATGGTAACTTAAGGACTAAGCTCATACTAGATTACACATGGTAACTTAAAGACTAAGCTCATACTAGATTACACATGGTAACTTACAAACTAAGCTCATACTAGATTACACATGGTAACTTAAAGACAAAGATCATACTAGATTACACATGGTAACTTAAAGACTAATCTCATACTAGATTACACATGGTAACTTAAAGACTAAGCTCATACTAGATTACACATGGTAACTTACAGACTAAGATCATACTAGATTACACATGTTAACTTAAAAACTAAGCTCATACTTTATTACAAAGGGTAACTTAAAAACTAAGCTCATACTAGATTACACATGGTAACTTAAAGACTAAGCTCATACTAGATTACACATGATAACTTAAAGACTAAGTTCATACTAGATTACACATGGTAACTTACAGACTAAGATCATACTTGATTAGACATGGTAACTTAAAGATTAAGCTCATACTAGATTACACATGGTAACTTAAAGACTAAGCTCATACTAGATTACACATGGTAACTTAAAGACTAAGCTCATACTAGATTACACATGGTAATTTAAAGACTAAGCTCATACTAGATTACACATGGTAACTTAAAGACTAAGCTCATACTAGATTACACATAGTAACTTAAAGACAAAGCCCATACTAGATTACACATGGTAAACTTAAAGACTAAGCTCATACTAGATTACACATGGTAACTTAAAGACTAAGCTCATACTAGATTACACATGGTAACTTAAAGACTAATCTCATACTAGATTACACATGGTAACTTAAAGACTAAGCTCATACTAGATTACACATGGTAACTTAAAGACTAAGCTCATACTAGATTACACATGGTAACTTAAAGACTAAGCTCATACTAGATTACAAATGGTAACTTAAAGACTAACCTCATACTAGATTACACATGGTCACTTAAAGACTAAGCTCATACAAGATTACACATGGTAACTTAAAGATTAAGCTCATACTAGATTATACATGGTAACTTAAAGACTAAGATCATACTAGATTACACATGGTAACTTAAAGACTAAGATCATACTAGATTACACATGGTAACTTAAAGACTAAGTTCATACTATATTACAAATTGTAACTTAAAGACCAAGCTCATACTAGATTACACATGGTAACTTAAAGACTAAGTTCATACTAGATTACACATGGTAACTTAAAGACTAAGCTCATACTAGATTACACATGGTAACTTAAAGACTAACCTCATACTAGATTACACATGGTAACTTAAAGACTAAGCTCATACTAGATTACACATGGTAACTTAAAGACTAAGCTCATACTAGATTACACATGGTAACTTAAAGACTAACCTCATACTAGATTACACATGGTAACTTAAAGACTAAGCTCATACTATATTACAAATGGTAACTTAAAGACTAAGCTCTTACTAGATTACACATGGTAACTTAAAGACTAAGCTCATACTAGATTACACATGGTAACTTAAAGACTAATCTCATACTAGATTACACATGGTAACTTAAAGACTAAGCTCATACTAGATTACACATGGTAACTTAAAGACTAAGATCATACTAGATTACACATGGTAACTTAAAGACTAAGCTCATACTAGAGTACACATGGTAACTTAAAGACTATGTTCATACTAAATTACACATGGTAACTTAAAGACTAAGCTCATACTAGATTACACATGGTAACTTAAAGACTAAACTCATACTAGATTACACATGGTAACTTAAAGACTAACCTCATACTAGATTACACATGGTAACTTAAAGACTAAGCTCATCCTAGATTACACATGGTAACTTAAAGACTAAGCTCATACTAGATTACATATGGTAACTTAAAGACTAATCTCATACTAGATTACACAAGGTAACTTAAAGACTAAGTTCATACTAGATTACAAATGGTAACTTAAAGACTAAGCTCATACTATATTACAAATGGTGACTTAAAGACTAAGCACATACTAGATTACACATGGTAAATTAAAGACTAAGCTCATACTAGATTACACATGTTAACTTAAAGACTAAGCTCATACTAGATTACGCATGGTAACTTACAGACTAAGCTCATACTAGATTACACATGGTAGTTAAAGACTAAGCTCATACTAGATTACGCATGGTAACTTAAAGACTAAGCTCATACTAGATTACGCATTGTAACTTAAAGACTAAGCTCATCCTAGATTACACATGGTAACTTAAAGACTAAGCTCATACTAGATTACACATGGTAACTTAAAGACTAATCTCATACTAGATTACACAAGGTAACTTAAAGACTAAGTTCATACTAGATTACACATGGTAACTTAAAGACTAAGCTCATACTAGATTACACATGATAACTTAAAGACTAAGTTCATACTAGATTACACATGGTAACTTACAGACTAAGATCATACTTGATTAGACATGGTAACTTAAAAACTATGCTCATACAAGATTACACATGGTAACTTAAAGACTAAGCTCATACTAGATTACACATGGTAACTTAAAGACTAAGCTCATACTAGATTACACATGGTAACTTAAAGAATAAGCTCATACTAGATTACAAATGGTAACTTAAAGACTAAGCTCATATTAGATTACACATGGTAGATTAAAGACTAAGCTCATACTAGATTACACATGGTAGCTTAAAGACTAAGCTCATACTAGATTACGCATGGTAACTTAAAGACTAAGCTCATACTAGATTATGCATCGTAACTTAAAGACTAAGCTCATACTAGATTGCACATGGTAACTTAAAGACTAAGCTCATACTAGATTACACATGTTAACTTAAAGACTAAGCTCATACTAGATTACGCATGGTAACTTACAGACTAACCTCATACTAGATTACACATGGTAGTTAAAGACTAAGCTCATACTAGATTACACATGGTAACTTACAGACTAAGCTCATACTAGATTACACATGGTAGCTTAAAGACTAAGCTCATACTAGATTACACATGGTAACTTACAGACTAAGATCATACTTGATTAGACATGGTAACTTAAAGACTAAGCTCTTACTAGATTACACATGGTAACCTAAAGACTAAGCTCATACTAGATTACACATGGTAACTGAAAGACTAAGCTCATACTAGATTACACATGGTAACTTAAAGACTAAGCTCATACTAGATTACACATGGTAACTTAAAGACTAAGCTCATACTAGATTACACATGGTAACTTAAAGACAAAGCCCATACTAGATTACACATGGTAAACTTAAAGACTAAGCTCATACTAGATTACACATGGTAACTTAAAGACTAAGCTCATACTAAATTACACATGGTAACTTAAAGACTAATCTCATACTAGATTACACATGGTAACTTAAAGACTAAGCTCATACTAGATTACACATGGTAACTTAAAGACTAAGCTCATACTAGATTACACATGGTAACTTAAAGACTAAGCTCATACTAGATTACAAATGGTAACTTAAAGACTAACCTCATACTAGATTACACATGGTCACTTAAAGACTAAGCTCATACAAGATTACACATGGTAACTTAAAGACTAAGCTCATACTAGATTATACATGGTAACTTAAAGACTAAGCTCATACTAGATTACACATGGTAACTTAAAGACTAAGATCATACTAGATTACACATGGTAACTTAAAGACTAAGCTCATACTATATTACAAATTGTAACTTAAAGACCAAGCTCATACTAGATTACACATGGTAACTTAAAGACTAAGCTCATACTAGATTACACATGGTAACTTAAAGACTAAGCTCATACTAGATTACACATGGTAACTTAAAGACTAAGCTCATACTAGATTACACATGGTAACTTAAAGAATAAGCTCATACTATATTACAAATGGTAACTTAAAGACTAAGCTCTTACTAGATTACACATGGTAACTTAAAGACTAAGCCCATACTAGATTACAAATGGTAACTTAAAGACTAACCTCATACTAGATTACACATGGTCAGTTAAAGACTAAGCTCATACAAGATTACGCATCGTAACTTAAAGACTAAGCTCATACTAGATTGCACATGGTAACTTAAAGACTAAGCTCATACTAGATTACACATGTTAACTTAAAGACTAAGCTCATACTAGATTACGCATGGTAACTTACAGACTAACCTCATACTAGATTACACATGGTAGTTAAAGACTAAGTTCATACTAGATTACACATGGTAACTTACAGACTAAGCTCATACTAGATTACACATGGTAGCTTAAAGACTAAGCTCATACTAGATTACACATGGTAACTTACAGACTAAGATCATACTTGATTAGACATGGTAACTTAAAGACTAAGCTCTTACTAGATTACACATGGTAACCTAAAGACTAAGCTCAAACTAGATTACACATGGTAACTTAAAGACTAAGCTCATACTAGATTACACATGGTAACTTAAAGACTAAGCTCATACTAGATTACACATGGTAACTTAAAGACTAAGCTCATACTAGATTACACATGGTAACTTAAAGACAAAGCCCATACTAGATTACACATGGTAAACTTAAAGACTAAGCTCATACTAGATTACACATGGTAACTTAAAGACTAAGCTCATACTAGATTACACATGGTAACTTAAAGACTAAACTCATACTAGATTACACATGGTAACTTAAAGACTAAGCTCATACTAGATTACAAATGGTAACTTAAAGACTAACCTCATACTAGATTACACATGGTCACTTAAAGACTAAGCTCATACAAGATTACACATGGTAACTTAAAGACTAAGCTCATACTAGATTATACATGGTAACTTAAAGACTAAGCTCATACTAGATTGCACATGGTAACTTAAAGACTAAGCTCATACTAGATTACACATGGTAACTTAAAGACTAAGCTCATACTAGATTACACAAGGTAACTTAACGACAAAGCTCATACTAGATTACACATGGTAACTTAAAGACTAAGCTCATACTAGATTACACATGGTAACTTAAAGACTAAGCTCATACTAGATTACACATGGTAACTTAAAGAATAAGCTCATACTAGATTACAAATGGTAACTTAAAGACTAAGCTCATATTAGATTACACATGGTAGATTAAAGACTAAGCTCATACTAGATTACACATGGTAGCTTAAAGACTAAGCTCATACTAGATTACGCATGGTAACTTAAAGACTAAGCTCATACTAGATTATGCATCGTAACTTAAAGACTAAGCTCATACTAGATTGCACATGGTAACTTAAAGACTAAGCTCATACTAGATTACACATGTTAACTTAAAGACTAAGCTCATACTAGATTACGCATGGTAACTTACAGACTAACCTCATACTAGATTACACATGGTAGTTAAAGACTAAGCTCATACTAGATTACACATGGTAACTTACAGACTAAGCTCATACTAGATTACACATGGTAGCTTAAAGACTAAGCTCATACTAGATTACACATGGTAACTTACAGACTAAGATCATACTTGATTAGACATGGTAACTTAAAGACTAAGCTCTTACTAGATTACACATGGTAACCTAAATACTAAGCTCATACTAGATTACACATGGTAACTTAAAGACTAAGCTCATACTAGATTACACATGGTAACTTAAAGACTAAGCTCATACTAGATTACACATGGTAACTTAAAGACTAAGCTCATACTAGATTACACATGGTAACTTAAAGACAAAGCCCATACTAGATTACACATGGTAAACTTAAAGACTAAGCTCATACTAGATTACACATGGTAACTTAAAGACTAAGCTCATACTAAATTACACATGGTAACTTAAAGACTAATCTCATACTAGATTACACATGGTAACTTAAAGACTAAGCTCATACTAGATTACACATGATAACTTAAAGACTAAGCTCATACTAGATTACACATGGTAACTTAAAGACTAAGCTCATACTAGATTACAAATGGTAACTTAAAGACTAACCTCATACTAGATTACACATGGTCACTTAAAGACTAAGCTCATACAAGATTACACATGGTAACTTAAAGACTAAGCTCATACTAGATTATACATGGTAACTTAAAGACTAAGCTCATACTAGATTACACATGGTAACTTAAAGACTAAGATCATACTAGATTACACATGGTAACTTAAAGACTAAGCTCATACTATATTACAAATGTAACTTATAGACCAAGCTCATACTAGATTACACATGGTAACTTAAAGACTAAGCTCATACTAGATTACACATGGTAACTTAAAGACTAAGCTCATACTAGATTACACATGGTAACTTAAAGACTAAGCTCATACTAGATTACACATGGTAACTTAAAGAATAAGCTCATACTATATTACAAATGGTAACTTAAAGACTAAGCTCTTACTAGATTACACATGGTAACTTAAAGACTAAGCCCATACTAGATTACACATGGTAACTTAAAGACTAATCTCATACTAGATTACACATGGTAACTTAAAGACTAAGCTCATACTAGATTACACATGGTAACTTAAAGACTAAGCTCATACTAGATTACACATGGTAACTTAAAGACTAAGCTCATACTAGATTACAAATGGTAACTTAAAGACTAAGCTCTTACTAGATTACACATGGTAACTTAAAGACTAAGCCCATACTAGATTACACATGGTAACTTAAAGACTAATCTCATACTAGATTACACATGGTAACTTAAAGACTAAGCTCATACTAGATTACACATGGTAACTTAAAGACTAAGCTCATACTAGATTACACATGGTAACTTAAAGACTAAGCTCATACTAGATTGCACATGGTAACTTAAAGACTAAGCTCATACTAGATTACACATGTTAACTTAAAGACTAAGCTCATACTAGATTACGCATGGTAACTTACAGACTAACCTCATACTAGATTACACATGGTAGTTAAAGACTAAGCTCATACTAGATTACACATGGTAACTTACAGACTAAGCTCATACTAGATTACACATGGTAGCTTAAAGACTAAGCTCATACTAGATTACACATGGTAACTTACAGACTAAGATCATACTTGATTAGACATGGTAACTTAAAGACTAAGCTCTTACTAGATTACACATGGTAACCTAAAGACTAAGCTCAAACTAGATTACACATGGTAACTTAAAGACTAAGCTCATACTAGATTACACATGGTAACTTAAAGACTAAGCTCATACTAGATTACACATGGTAACTTAAAGACTAAGCTCATACTAGATTACACATGGTAACTTAAAGACAAAGCCCATACTAGATTACACATGGTAAACTTAAAGACTAAGCTCATACTAGATTACACATGGTAACTTAAAGACTAAGCTCATACTAGATTACACATGGTAACTTAAAGACTAAACTCATACTAGATTACACATGGTAACTTAAAGACTAAGCTCATACTAGATTACAAATGGTAACTTAAAGACTAACCTCATACTAGATTACACATGGTCACTTAAAGACTAAGCTCATACAAGATTACACATGGTAGCTTAAAGACTAAGCTCATACTAGATTATACATGGTAACTTAAAGACTAAGCTCATACTAGATTGCACATGGTAACTTAAAGACTAAGCTCATACTAGATTACACATGGTAACTTAAAGACTAAGCTCATACTAGATTACACATGGTAACTTAAAGACAAAGCCCATACTAGATTACACATGGTAAACTTAAAGACTAAGCTCATACTAGATTACACATGGTAACTTAAAGACTAAGCTCATACTAGATTACACATGGTAACTTAAAGACTAAGCTCATACTAGATTACACATGGTAACTTAAAGACTAAGCTCATACTAGATTACACATGGTAACTTAAAGACAAAGCCCATACTAGATTACACATGGTAAACTTAAAGACTAAGCTCATACTAGATTACACATGGTAACTTAAAGACTAAGCTCATACTAGATTACACATGGTAACTTAAAGACTAAGCTCATACTAGATTACACATGGTAACTTAAAGACTAAGCTCATACTAGATTACAAATGGTAACTTAAAGACTAACCTCATACTAGATTACACATGGTCACTTAAAGACTAAGCTCATACAAGATTACACATGGTAACTTAAAGACTAAGCTCATACTAGATTATACATGGTAACTTAAAGACTAAGCTCATACTAGATTGCACATGGTAACTTAAAGACTAAGCTCATACTAGATTACACATGTTAACTTAAAGACTAAGCTCATACTAGATTACGCATGGTAACTTACAGACTAACCTCATACTAGATTACACATGGTAGTTAAAGACTAAGCTCATACTAGATTACACATGGTAACTTACAGACTAAGCTCATACTAGATTACACATGGTAGCTTAAAGACTAAGCTCATACTAGATTACACATGGTAACTTACAGACTAAGATCATACTTGATTAGACATGGTAACTTAAAGACTAAGCTCTTACTAGATTACACATGGTAACCTAAAGACTAAGCTCATACTAGATTACACATGGTAACTTAAAGACTAAGCTCATACTAGATTACACATGGTAACTTAAAGACTAAGCTCATACTAGATTACACATGGTAACTTAAAGACTAAGCTCATACTAGATTACACATGGTAACTTAAAGACAAAGCCCATACTAGATTACACATGGTAAACTTAAAGACTAAGCTCATACTAGATTACACATGGTAACTTAAAGACTAAGCTCATACTAGATTACACATGGTAACTTAAAGACTAATCTCATACTAGATTACACATGGTAACTTAAAGACTAAGCTCATACTAGATTACACATGGTAACTTAAAGACTAAGCTCATACTAGATTACACATGGTAGCTTAAAGACTAAGCTCATACTAGATTACACATGGTAACTTACAGACTAAGATCATACTTGATTAGACATGGTAACTTAAAGACTAAGCTCTTACTAGATTACACATGGTAACCTAAAGACTAAGCTCAAACTAGATTACACATGGTAACTTAAAGACTAAGCTCATACTAGATTACACATGGTAACTTAAAGACTAAGCTCATACTAGATTACACATGGTAACTTAAAGACTAAGCTCATACTAGATTACACATGGTAACTTAAAGACAAAGCCCATACTAGATTACACATGGTAAACTTAAAGACTAAGCTCATACTAGATTACACATGGTAACTTAAAGACTAAGCTCATACTAGATTACACATGGTAACTTAAAGACTAAACTCATACTAGATTACACATGGTAACTTAAAGACTAAGCTCATACTAGATTACAAATGGTAACTTAAAGACTAACCTCATACTAGATTACACATGGTCACTTAAAGACTAAGCTCATACAAGATTACACATGGTAGCTTAAAGACTAAGCTCATACTAGATTATACATGGTAACTTAAAGACTAAGCTCATACTAGATTGCACATGGTAACTTAAAGACTAAGCTCATACTAGATTACACATGGTAACTTAAAGACTAAGCTCATACTAGATTACACATGGTAACTTAAAGACAAAGCCCATACTAGATTACACATGGTAAACTTAAAGACTAAGCTCATACTAGATTACACATGGTAACTTAAAGACTAAGCTCATACTAGATTACACATGGTAACTTAAAGACTAAGCTCATACTAGATTACACATGGTAACTTAAAGACTAAGCTCATACTAGATTACACATGGTAACTTAAAGACAAAGCCCATACTAGATTACACATGGTAAACTTAAAGACTAAGCTCATACTAGATTACACATGGTAACTTAAAGACTAAGCTCATACTAGATTACACATGGTAACTTAAAGACTAAGCTCATACTAGATTACACATGGTAACTTAAAGACTAAGCTCATACTAGATTACAAATGGTAACTTAAAGACTAACCTCATACTAGATTACACATGGTCACTTAAAGACTAAGCTCATACAAGATTACACATGGTAACTTAAAGACTAAGCTCATACTAGATTATACATGGTAACTTAAAGACTAAGCTCATACTAGATTGCACATGGTAACTTAAAGACTAAGCTCATACTAGATTACACATGTTAACTTAAAGACTAAGCTCATACTAGATTACGCATGGTAACTTACAGACTAACCTCATACTAGATTACACATGGTAGTTAAAGACTAAGCTCATACTAGATTACACATGGTAACTTACAGACTAAGCTCATACTAGATTACACATGGTAGCTTAAAGACTAAGCTCATACTAGATTACACATGGTAACTTACAGACTAAGATCATACTTGATTAGACATGGTAACTTAAAGACTAAGCTCTTACTAGATTACACATGGTAACCTAAAGACTAAGCTCATACTAGATTACACATGGTAACTTAAAGACTAAGCTCATACTAGATTACACATGGTAACTTAAAGACTAAGCTCATACTAGATTACACATGGTAACTTAAAGACTAAGCTCATACTAGATTACACATGGTAACTTAAAGACAAAGCCCATACTAGATTACACATGGTAAACTTAAAGACTAAGCTCATACTAGATTACACATGGTAACTTAAAGACTAAGCTCATACTAGATTACACATGGTAACTTAAAGACTAATCTCATACTAGATTACACATGGTAACTTAAAGACTAAGCTCATACTAGATTACACATGGTAACTTAAAGACTAAGCTCATACTAGATTACACATGGTAACTTAAAGACTAAGCTCATACTAGATTACAAATGGTAACTTAAAGACTAACCTCATACTAGATTACACATGGTCACTTAAAGACTAAGCTCATACAAGATTACACATGGTAACTTAAAGACTAAGCTCATACTAGATTATACATGGTAACTTAAAGACTAAGCTCATACTAGATTACACATGGTAACTTAAAGACTAAGATCATACTAGATTACACATGGTAACTTAAAGACTAAGCTCATACTATATTACAAATTGTAACTTAAAGACCAAGCTCATACTAGATTACACATGGTAACTTAAAGACTAAGCTCATACTAGATTACACATGGTAACTTAAAGACTAAGCTCATACTAGATTACACATGGTAACTTAAAGACTAAGCTCATACTAGATTACACATGGTAACTTAAAGAATAAGCTCATACTATATTACAAATGGTAACTTAAAGACTAAGCTCTTACTAGATTACACATGGTAACTTAAAGACTAAGCCCATACTAGATTACACATGGTAACTTAAAGACTAATCTCATACTAGATTACACATGGTAACTTAAAGACTAAGCTCATACTAGATTACACATGGTAACTTAAAGACTAAGCTCATACTAGATTACACATGGTAACTTAAAGACTAAGCTCATACTAGATTACAAATGGTAACTTAAAGACTAAGCTCATACTAGATTACAAATGGTAACTTAAAGACTAACCTCATACTAGATTACACATGGTCAGTTAAAGACTAAGCTCATACAAGATTACGCATCGTAACTTAAAGACTAAGCTCATACTAGATTGCACATGGTAACTTAAAGACTAAGCTCATACTAGATTACACATGTTAACTTAAAGACTAAGCTCATACTAGATTACGCATGGTAACTTACAGACTAACCTCATACTAGATTACACATGGTAGTTAAAGACTAAGCTCATACTAGATTACACATGGTAACTTACAGACTAAGCTCATACTAGATTACACATGGTAGCTTAAAGACTAAGCTCATACTAGATTACACATGGTAACTTACAGACTAAGATCATACTTGATTAGACATGGTAACTTAAAGACTAAGCTCTTACTAGATTACACATGGTAACCTAAAGACTAAGCTCAAACTAGATTACACATGGTAACTTAAAGACTAAGCTCATACTAGATTACACATGGTAACTTAAAGACTAAGCTCATACTAGATTACACATGGTAACTTAAAGACTAAGCTCATACTAGATTACACATGGTAACTTAAAGACAAAGCCCATACTAGATTACACATGGTAAACTTAAAGACTAAGCTCATACTAGATTACACATGGTAACTTAAAGACTAAGCTCATACTAGATTACACATGGTAACTTAAAGACTAAGCTCATACTAGATTACACATGGTAACTTAAAGACTAAGCTCATACTAGATTACAAATGGTAACTTAAAGACTAACCTCATACTAGATTACACATGGTCACTTAAAGACTAAGCTCATACAAGATTACACATGGTAACTTAAAGACTAAGCTCATACTAGATTATACATGGTAACTTAAAGACTAAGCTCATACTAGATTACACATGGTAACTTAAAGACTAAGATCATACTAGATTACACATGGTAACTTAAAGACTAAGCTCATACTATATTACAAATTGTAACTTAAAGACCAAGCTCATACTAGATTACACATGGTAACTTAAAGACTAAGCTCATACTAGATTACACATGGTAACTTAAAGACTAAGCTCATACTAGATTACACATGGTAACTTAAAGACTAAGCTCATACTAGATTACACATGGTAACTTAAAGAATAAGCTCATACTATATTACAAATGGTAACTTAAAGACTAAGCTCTTACTAGATTACACATGGTAACTTAAAGACTAAGCCCATACTAGATTACACATGGTAACTTAAAGACTAATCTCATACTAGATTACACATGGTAACTTAAAGACTAAGCTCATACTAGATTACACATGGTAACTTAAAGACTAAGCTCATACTAGATTACACATGGTAACTTAAAGACTAAGCTCATACTAGATTACACATGGTAACTTACAGACTAAGCTCATACTAGATTACACATGGTAGCTTAAAGACTAAGCTCATACTAGATTACACATGGTAACTTACAGACTAAGATCATACTTGATTAGACATGGTAACTTAAAGACTAAGCTCTTACTAGATTACACATGGTAACCTAAAGACTAAGCTCATACTAGATTACACATGGTAACTTAAAGACTAAGCTCATACTAGATTACACATGGTAACTTAAAGACTAAGCTCATACTAGATTACACATGGTAACTTAAAGACTAAGCTCATACTAGATTACACATGGTAACTTAAAGACAAAGCCCATACTAGATTACACATGGTAAACTTAAAGACTAAGCTCATACTAGATTACACATGGTAACTTAAAGACTAAGCTCATACTAGATTACACATGGTAACTTAAAGACTAATCTCATACTAGATTACACATGGTAACTTAAAGACTAAGCTCATACTAGATTACACATGGTAACTTAAAGACTAAGCTCATACTAGATTACACATGGTAACTTAAAGACTAAGCTCATACTAGATTACAAATGGTAACTTAAAGACTAACCTCATACTAGATTACACATGGTCACTTAAAGACTAAGCTCATACAAGATTACACATGGTAACTTAAAGACTAAGCTCATACTAGATTATACATGGTAACTTAAAGACTAAGCTCATACTAGATTACACATGGTAACTTAAAGACTAAGATCATACTAGATTACACATGGTAACTTAAAGACTAAGCTCATACTATATTACAAATTGTAACTTAAAGACCAAGCTCATACTAGATTACACATGGTAACTTAAAGACTAAGCTCATACTAGATTACACATGGTAACTTAAAGAATAAGCTCATACTATATTACAAATGGTAACTTAAAGACTAAGCTCTTACTAGATTACACATGGTAGCTTAAAGACTAAGCCCATACTAGATTACACATGGTAACTTAAAAACTAATCTCATACTAGATTACACATGGTAACTTAAAGACTAAGCTCATACTAGATTACACATGGTAACTTAAAGACTAAGCTCATACTAGATTACACATGGTAACTTAAAGACTAAGCTCATACTAGATTACAAATGGTAACTTAAAGACTAAGCTCATACTAGATTACAAATGGTAACTTAAAGACTAACCTCATACTAGATTACACATGGTCAGTTAAAGACTAAGCTCATACAAGATTACGCATCGTAACTTAAAGACTAAGCTCATACTAGATTGCACATGGTAACTTAAAGACTAAGCTCATACTAGATTACACATGTTAACATAAAGACTAAGCTCATACTAGATTACGCATGGTAACTTACAGACTAACCTCATACTAGATTACACATGGTAGTTAAAGACTAAGCTCATACTAGATTACACATGGTAACTTACAGACTAAGCTCATACTAGATTACACATGGTAGCTTAAAGACTAAGCTCATACTAGATTACACATGGTAACTTACAGACTAAGATCATACTTGATTAGACATGGTAACTTAAAGACTAAGCTCTTACTAGATTACACATGGTAACCTAAAGACTAAGCTCAAACTAGATTACACATGGTAACTTAAAGACTAAGCTCATACTAGATTACACATGGTAACTTAAAGACTAAGCTCATACTAGATTACACATGGTAACTTAAAGACTAAGCTCATACTAGATTACACATGGTAACTTAAAGACAAAGCCCATACTAGATTACACATGGTAAACTTAAAGACTAAGCTCATACTAGATTACACATGGTAACTTAAAGACTAAGCTCATACTAGATTACACATGGTAACTTAAAGACTAAGCTCATACTAGATTACACATGGTAACTTAAAGACTAAGCTCATACTAGATTACAAATGGTAACTTAAAGACTAACCTCATACTAGATTACACATGGTCACTTAAAGACTAAGCTCATACAAGATTACACATGGTAACTTAAAGACTAAGCTCATACTAGATTATACATGGTAACTTAAAGACTAAGCTCATACTAGATTACACATGGTAACTTAAAGACTAAGATAATACTAGATTACACATGGTAACTTAAAGACTAAGCTCATACTATATTACAAATTGTAACTTAAAGACCAAGCTCATACTAGATTACACATGGTAACTTAAAGACTAAGCTCATACTAGATTACACATGGTAACTTAAAGACTAAGCTCATACTAGATTACACATGGTAACTTAAAGACTAAGCTCATACTAGATTACACATGGTAACTTAAAGAATAAGCTCATACTATATTACAAATGGTAACTTAAAGACTAAGCTCTTACTAGATTACACATGGTAACTTAAAGACTAAGCCCATACTAGATTACACATGGTAACTTAAAGACTAATCTCATACTAGATTACACATGGTAACTTAAAGACTAAGCTCATACTAGATTACACATGGTAACTTAAAGACTAAGCTCATACTAGATTACACATGGTAACTTAAAGACTAAGCTCATACTAGATTACAAATGGTAACTTAAAGACTAACCTCATACTAGATTACACATGGTCAGTTAAAGACTAAGCTCATACAAGATTACACATGGTAACTTAAAGACTAAGCTCATACTAGATTATACATGGTAACTTAAAGACTAAGCTCATACTAGATTACACATGGTAACTTAAAGACTAAGATCATACTAGATTACACATGGTAACTTAAAGACTAAGCTCATACTAGAGTACACATGGTAACTTAAAGACTAATCTCATACTAAATTACACATGGTAACTTAAAGACTAAGCTCATCCTAGATTACACATGGTAACTTAAAGACTAAGCTCATACTAGATTACACATGGTAACTTAAAGACTAATCTCATACTAGATTACACAAGGTAACTTAAAGACTAAGTTCATACTAGATTACACATGGTAACTTAAAGACTAAGCTCATACTATATTACAAATGGTGACTTAAAGACTAAGCTCATACTAGATTACACATGGTAACTTAAAGACTAAGCTCATACTAGATTACACATGTTAACTTAAAGACTAAGCTCATACTAGATTACGCATGGTAACTTACAGACTAAGCTCATACTAGATTACACATGGTAGTTAAAGACTAAGCTCATACTAGATTACACATGGTAACTTAAAGACTAAGCTCATACTAGATTACAAATGGTAACTTAAAGACTAAGCTCATACTAGATTACAAATGGTAACTTAAAGACTAAGCTCATACTAGATTACACATGGTAACTTAAAGACTAAGCTCATACTAGATTACACATGGTAACTTAAAGACTAAGCTCATCCTAGATTACACATGGTAACTTAAAGACTAAGCTCATACTAGATTACACATGGTAACTTAAAGACTAATCTCATACTAGATTACACAAGGTAACTTAAAGACTAAGTTCATACTAGATTACACATGGTAACTTAAAGACTAAGCTCATACTAGATTACACATGGTAACTTAAAGACTAAGCTCATACTAGATTACAAATGGTAACTTAAAGACTAAGCTCATACTAGATTACACATGGTAACTTAAAGACTAAGCTCATATTAGATTACACATGGTAGATTAAAGACTAACCTCATACTAGATTACACATGGTAGCTTAAAGACTAAGCTCATACTAGATTACGCATGGTAACTTAAAGACTAAGCTCATACTAGATTACGCATCGTAACTTAAAGACTAAGCTGATACTAGATTGCACATGGTAACTTAAAGACTAAGCTCATACTAGATTACACATGTTAACTTAAAGACTAAGCTCATACTAGATTACGCATGGTAACTTACAGACTAAGCTCATACTAGATTACACATGGTAGTTAAAGACTAAGCTCATACTAGATTACACATGGTAACTTACAGACTAAGCTCATACTAGATTACACATGGTAGCTTAAAGACTAAGCTCATACTAGATTACACATGGTAACTTACAGACTAAGCTCATACTAGATTACACATGGTAGCTTAAAGACTAAGCTCATACTAGATTACACATGGTAACTTACAGACTAAGCTCATACTAGATTACACATGGTAACTTAAAGACTAAGCTCATACTAGATTACACATGGTAACTTACAGACTAAGCTCATACTAGATTCAATCGTGATCTGCATTGTTTGTGTTACTAATTAGATTGTTATTAGGTCGATACCTTTGCGATATATATTAACTCTAAATAAAGTTTTCTTTCCTCTATCACATATAATACTCTTACCGGTTTTTAGATGCGAGTAGCGCGGTGGTTGTCTTATAGCAAACAGAAATTGTGTGCAAACCACTCCATCCACAACCTCCTTCAGTTTTTTTTGTATTGTCCATGTTGTTCATCGTTTTAGTATTATGTGATTTTATTTCTTAATTGTTTTGTTCGTCTCCGTTCTGTGTCTTGGGACCACCTGTGTTCACCCCCTGTTTTAGTTGCGATCGTGTTACTCGATCTTTAGTTTTATGTGTATGTTTTGTAGATTGTTGTTTGTCCTTTTGCCATTTCTCTTTTAGCCATTGTGTTGTCTTTCCTTCTTTTACGCATTCTGATTACATGGTATCTTCAAACTCTTCTTTCCATTTTGGATTGCCCGTTCGGATTGCACTGGCCTTTAATGTATTAACATTGAACACAAATCCAAACAGAGGGAAGAATTGGAATACTATTAACCGGTTTAACCCCGACACTTTTTTGTGTCTTTGCCAAGCCAGGACCCGAATTTCCGACGTCGTATGCCTTGGACTTTGCTTGTGGTGAGCAATGGTGTGAGATGATTTGCTCGTTTTTATTGATATTGGTGGAATTAGTATCATCAATTTTTAAACTTTCGTTTCATAAAACAAAATTGCAATATATAGTTACCTGGATGATCAATAATAACACGGATGACTTTCATGGCTGTTCCGGCTTTGTTCTGTGCCTTACATATGAAGTATGCACTGTCGTGTACACCAGGATTGTGTATTACAAGAAAACTATCAAAATGCTTTACATTAGAGGGAAAGTGATGCTGTAAAATATACATTGGCGAGAGAAAAAGTTATTATGCTTAACGCCACATTCAACAATATTTCAGTTATATTGGTGTAAGAAACCGGAGTACCAGGCATTGAGTTTTATATTTACCGCAAGTAAATCAAGAGATATAGTGAAAATATTGCAAGATGCTATGAATTGTCACATCTATGCTGGTTTCCAACAACATTTCCCTATCAAATGATATTCGTGTCGTTTAACAGTCCCACGAAGAGTTATACTAGTAGAGGACTATTCACCCTTCCGGAGCACATGAGTTCTAGTGGGTACGTGTTGCTCGATCTTTAGTTTTATGTATAAAGTTTTGTAGATTATAATTAGTTTGTTTGTCCTTTTTCTGTTGGCCATTGTATTGTCTGTCCTTCGGTTTACTGTTTCTTTCCCGTTTGGTATCTTCAAACTTTTCTTATTAAGCTGTTGATATACATGATCTACTGCTAGTTGTTTTTTTTCGAATGAGTTGAGTCAGTAATTTTCCTGGAGGTAGACGTACACTGATTTTGGCACTCCGCTTCTGTCAGTTAGAAAACGATTCTAACATTAACTGTGATGTGGTGCACTTGATACAACATTTTGGTAAGAACATGCGTCAGATTGGAGCCTTGTTATCGCTACTTCCGTTTCTTACATCAATACAACTGACCGCAACGATATACCTTGCATATGGAGCACCATGAACGCCACTCAACAATGGGGTTTAACACTGGTGCTCCTGAATGGTAACTACATAAAAGTAAAATTCAGTCAGATGCTGTTATGGAGTTATGCCAGTTATAGTTTTAATTACTCTTTCTGGTAGATGTACTACTGTAAACCAACTTATTTCGCGGATATTATGTTTCGCGTTTTTCTGCTTCAAAACAGTTGAGCGGAGATTTAATATCGCGATAACCAAAATGCTTAAATCGCGGTATGACTTTAGTCTACATTGCCGCCGACATCGGTTGTTTTTCTATAACAAGAGTTGTCTTTCGTAATATATTAATGATCGTTCGATTGACACACCCCATTGATTTCGTGAACACTTTTTATTAGTCCCAATGTGTAAATTTATTAGAATAAACAAGACAGGCGTTAAGTGTATTCCGAGTTTTTTACTCTTCCGGAGCACCTGAGTTCACCCCCGATTTTTAGTTGGGTTCGTATTACTCGAGCTTTAGTTTTATAAGTATATTTTGTAGATCGTTGTTTGTCCTTTTGTCCTTTTTCTTTTGGCCATTGTGTTGTCTGTCCTTCGAATTACGAATTCTAATGTTCCCTTAGGTATCTTCAAACTCTTCTACGACTGACTGATAACCTACCCCAACTGTATCCCAGGTAACTGTCGGTGCTGGATATCCCTGTGCCTGACAATGTATGACCGTTGATGCTTTCCCTTCTGGAATAACGATCGTCTCCTGTAGTGTTATGCTTGGTTTGATGACAAATTCGGTTGTAACATCTGTGGTGGTTTGTTGTGGTGTGGTTATGTGTGGTGGCATTGTCGTCGTCGTCGCTACAATTTACAAGTAGAGTAAACATCAGATTGTTCAAATACCTTTATCTTAAAAACATAATATCACAGACAATTGATCACAATAGGTATTCTAAAATTCATTTAACATAAAATACAATATCGAAATGGTTACCTTAGTTATAGAAAGCTTTCTTCTTTTACTATATTTGATAATACATTTTCGTTTTTAACTTTAACAGCCAAATTAAAACAATATTGTATGATAAAAATAACAAATTAATGAACAAGTTTTAACGAAATGAATTTGTCCAAATGATCAAAGTACTTTTGAAACTTTAAAACTAATTAAGCATAAGAACAAACAGCATCACAAACATTATTGTACTTTTTGTATTGCATCACAAAGAGAGAACAGAAACAACGCTGAGTTTCAGCTTGATCCGAAGAGTCCAACGAAGGAACATTTGGATTTCCTGTGGAACTGATAGGTCTACAATCCACAAAATCTGCACCTTTCTGTTGTACGAGTAATCATTGCTGGTATCAAATGTCAGTAGATTCGGTCAAATAGAACGTATGTTATAGTGAAAAAACAACTGACGATGACGAAGAAAAATAATGACACGCGCATATCAAAATACGACAGCACAACTTTAAAAAAGACAGCCTGCTATGGTCGATGGTATCACCAAACCGAAAAACAAGAATCGAACTTCTATATTAATTCAAAGGACATAGGGGCCCGGTGGCTCAATGAGTAAGGTAGTTGGATTACCTAACAACTCATACAGGCCTATCCCCAACACGCGGGGGTTCGCATCCGGCTTTGTAAATTACAACAAAGGTGCACTCGACTCGCAGCCGCAAGTGATAAAGTTTACCAGTTGCTTGCCCATGGTCGGTGGTTCTCTCTGGGTACTCCGGCTTCTTCCATCACTAAAACTGGTCGCCATGATATAGCTGAAATATTGCTGAAAGTGGAGTTAAAACACAAAAAATTAATTCAATCTGACAGAAGATGGTGGAAAATTGGTTCTTGGTATAAGAGATGTACATACATGTTGCTAGGTTACACCTATCGTTGGTACATCGACTCTACTTTTTTCATTCAAAATGAAATCATGAGCGTATATCTAATTATATTTCCGTGGACATAGATATCGCGTGGATGGCTTAGTGGCTATATCAGTTGATGTCTACGCGATTGCCATCCCCGGATTTTAGTAGGGTTCATGTTGCTCGATCTTCAGTTTTCTGCTCAGTGCTTGGTAGATCGTTGTTTGTACTTTTGCCCCTTTTCTTTTGGCCATTGTGTTGTCTGTTCTTCTTCGATTTACGGAATTTGATTACCCCTTTGGTATCTTCAAACTTCTCTATATCAAACGCTGCTTGTGTCTCTTAACAATAACACGACGGATGCAACTAGTGGATCAGGAACATCAAAACTTTTCGGAGCGCTCAATTGTTGTGGGGTTCGTGTTGTTCAATCGTTCGCTTTCTGTGTAGTACTTTGCCGATAATTGTTTATCCTTTTTTGGTTGACCATTGTATTGCCTTTCATTCGGCTTCTTATTACCTCATTGGTATATTCATACTTTTCCTAAGGTTTACCGACACCAACCTATGGTGGAGAGTTTGACCATTGTATTGTCTGTCATTCGGCTTCGTATTACCTCTTTGGTATCTTCATACTTTTCCTAAAGTTTACCGACACCAACCCATTGTGGAGAGCTTGACCACTGTATTGTCTGTCATTCGGCTTCTTATCACCTCTTTGGTATCCTCATACATTTCCTAAGGTTTACCGACACCAACCCATTGTGGAGAGCTTGACCACTGTATTGTCTGTCATTCGGCTTCTTATTACCTCTTTGGTATCTTCATACTTTTCCTAAGGTTTACCGACACCAGCCTATGGTGGAGAGTGTGACCATTGTATTGTCTGTCATTCGGCTTCTTATTACCTCATTGGTATCTTCATACCTTTCCTAAGGTTTACCGACACCAAGCTATGGTGGAGAGTTTGACCATTGTATTGTCTGTCATTCGGCTTCTTATTACCTCATTGGTATCTTCATACTTTTCCTAAGGTTTACCGACACCAACCTATGGTGGAGAGTTTGACCATTGTATTGTCTGTCATTCGGCTTCTTATTACCTTATTGGTATCTTCATACTGTTCCTAAGGTTTACCGACACCAACTATGGTGGAGAGTTTGACCATTGTATTGTCTGTCATTCGGCTTCTTATTACCTCACTGGTATCTTCATACTTTTCCTAAGGTTTACCGATACCAATCTATGGTGGAGAGTTAGACCATTGTATTGTCTGTCATTCGGCTTCTTATTACCTCATTGGTATCTTCATACTTTTCCTAAGGTTTACCGACACCAACTATGGTGGAGAGTTTGACCATTGTATTGTCTGTCATTCGGCTTCTTATTACCTCATTGGTATATTCATACTTTTCCTAAGGTTTACCGACACCAACTATGGTGGAGAGTGTGACCATTGTATTGTCTGTCATTCGGCTTCTTATTACCTCATTGGTATATTAATACTTTTCCTAAGGTTTACCGACACCAACCTATGGTGGAGAGTTTGACCATTGTATTGTCTGTCATTCGGCTTCTTATCACCTCTTTGGTATCCTCATACTTTTCCTAAGGTTTACCGACACCAGCCTATGGTGGAGAGTTTGACCATTGTATTGTCTGTCATTCGGCTTCTTATTACCTCATTGGTATATTCATACTTTTCCTAAGGTTTACCGACACCAACCTATGGTGGAGAGTTTGACCATTGTATTGTCTGTCATTCGGCTTCTTATTACCTCTTTGGTATCTTCATACTTTTCCTAAAGTTTACCGACACCAACCCATTGTGGAGAGTTTGACCACTGTATTGTCTGTCATTCGGCTTCTTATTACCTCTTTGGTATATTCATACTTTTCCTAAGGTTTACCGACACCAGCCTATGGTGGAGAGTTTGACCATTGTATTGTCTGTTATTCGGCTTCTTATTACCTCATTGGTATCTTCATACCTTTCCTAAGGTTTACCGACACCAACTATGGTGGAGAGTTTGACCATTGTATTGTCTGTCATTCGGCTTCTTATTACCTCTTTGGTATCTTCATACTTTTCAAAAGGTTTACCGACACCAACCTATGGTGGAGAGTTTGACCATTGTATTGTCTGTCATTCGGCTTCTTATTACCTCTTTGGTATCTTCATACTTTTCAAAAGGTTTACCGACACCAACTATGGTGGAGAGTTTGACCATTGTATTGTCTGTCATTCGGCTTCTTATTACCTCTTTGGTATCTTCATACTTTTCAAAAGGTTTACCGACACCAACCTATGGTGGAGAGTTTGACCATTGTATTGTCTGTCATTCGGCTTCTTATTACCTCTTTGGTATCCTCATACTTTTCCTAAGGTTTACCGACACCAACCTATGGTGGAGAGTTTGACCATTGTATTGTCTGTCATTCGGCTTCTTATTACCTCATTGGTATCTTCATACTTTTCCTAAGGTTTACCGACACCAACTATGGTGGAGAGTTTGACCATTGTATTGTCTGTCATTCGGCTTCGTATTACCTCTTTGGTATCTTCATACTTTTCCTAAGGTTTACCGACACCTACCTATGGTCATACGGCGTAGGTCCGCTTTGTAAATTACAAAAAGGGTGAACTCGACTCACACCCGCAAGTGATAAAGTTTACCAGTTGCTTGCCCATTGTCGGTGGTTCTCTCCGGGTATTCCAGCTTCTTCCATCACTAAAACTGGTAGCCGTGATACAGATGAAATATTGCTGAAAGTGGCGTTAAACACCAAAATCAATCAAATCAAATCAAGCCATCTATGGTCGAGAGTTTCACAGGTCAGCACGATACAACTGTCTATCTAATGTTGGACACAATGTTTGGTTCGTCTTGTTTCCAGTTATTTGTAGGAGGTCTCATGTCTTATTGTGTGTATATGTTAGTTTGCGCATAGTGGTGCCCAATACATGCCCAGTGTTCTCTGGATGTTCCATTCTTGCTTGCCCCTTCGGTTTTCTCTTACGTTTATTTACGACACAGCTAAAGACAATTTGTGAAATTGACCATATGACCGTTAACCTATAATATATCAATCAATTCATGTATCCATTTACACAAGAAGAGCTTAAAGATACCAAAGAGGGTAATCAGAATCCGTATATCCGAAGAATAATAGAAACACAATGACCAAAGAAAAAAAATACAAAAGAATAAACAACTATACACATACAGCTAAAGATCGAACTCTTCTACAAACAAAGTACAAAAGTAATTAAATTGTTTACCCATACTTACATGGCTGTATGTATTGTATTAAGTAGGTGGTTGATACTGATCCGAAATAATTATGAGCGGCACATCTATAGGTACCCGCCATCTTTGAGTTCATATTCAATAATTGAAGCTGTGGACCATTGATGTGGTAGTGACCTGGAATCTGATTAAATTACCAGATAATAATGGCTACTGAATATGGGTCACATGACTCACCTAACAGAGCTACCAAGGATGAGGATAGCGGATTACTTCTGATGTGGATAACGGATTACTTCTGATGGGAATAGCGGATTACTTCTGATGTGGATAACGGATTACTTCTGGATCAAGATTATCGGGTTATAACAACGTAGGTCTAACCTTTAGTGCGCACTACACGTCTCTGGAATAACCTTCATCAGGTACGCTCAAAGTCGAAAGATTGGAAAGCCAAACAATTTTAAGTTTTGGGAGCAAAAACACCAACGGGCCTAAACAGGATGGACACAATGTTCACCTATGTCTGAGAGAGAATAACCTTAGTTTTAATAATAATTACATTACTTACTATCTGTCAATTTTAGTAACAAATATATATAATAAACCATGTAAGCGCCGAAACACGAACTATTTTGTTCATGATACACCAGCACATGGAAAGCCAGGTCACGGACTATGATTGCTCCATCTTTGGCTTTCTGAGTGGTATTTTATCAACTACCGTTTGTCTTTTTTTACCTTTTTCTTTATACCACTCTTTGGTCATTTCATACTTCCGGGTTCACTGACGGCTATGCATCCGGGTTCACTCACGGCTGTTAGTAGCGTTCGTGTCGTGTTGCTCAATCATTAGTTTCTGTGTAGTGCTTCGTAGATCATTATTTGTCCTTTGTCTTTTGGTCATTGTCTTGTATCAATTTGAACGGCTTGGGAAATCCACGAGGTAATTTTGTCTTTGTTTTGTCCATTGTGTTGTCTACTTTTCTTTGACGAACAGGTTTGTATTACCCCTCTGGTATCTTCTGATTACCCGTCTAGTATCTTCTGATTACCCGTTCGGTATCTTCTGATTACCCGTCTAGTATCTTCTGATTACCCGTCTAGTATCTTCTGATTACCCCTCTGGTATCTTCTGATTACCCATCTAGTATCTTCTGATTACCCGTCTGGTATCTTCTGATTACCCGTCTGGTATCTTCTGATTACCCGTCTGGTATCTTCTGATTACCCGTCTGGTATCTTCTGATTACCCGTCTGATATCTTCTGATTACCCGTCTGGTATCTTCTGATTACCCGTCTGGTATCTTTTGATTACCCGTCTGGTATCTTCTGATTACCCGTCTGGTATCTTCTGATTACCCGTCTGGTATCTTCTGATTACCCGTCTGGTATCTTCTGATTACCCGTCTGATATCTTCTGATTACCCGTCTGGTATCTTCTGATTACCCGTCTGGTATCTTCTGATTACCCGTCTGGTACCTTCTGATTACCCGTCTGGTATCTTCTGATTACCCCTCTGGTATCTTCTGATTACCCGTCTGGTATCTTCTGATTACCCGTCTGGTATCTTCTGATTACCCGTCTGGTATCTTCTGATTACCCGTCTAGTATCTTCTGATTACCCGTCAAGTATCTTCTGATTACCCGTCTGGTATCTTCTGATTACCCGTCTGATATCTTCTGATTACCCGTCTGGTATCTTCTGATTACTCGTCTGGTACCTTCTGATTACCCGTCTAGTACCTTCTGATTACCCGTCTGGTATCTTCTGATTACCCGTCTGGTATCTTCTGATTACCCGTCTGATATCTTCTGGTTACCCGTCTGGTATCTTCTGATTACCCGTCTGGTATCTTCTGATTACCCGTCTGGTATCTTCTGATTACCCCTCTGGTATCTTCTGATTACCCGTCTGGTATCTTCTGATTACCCGTCTGGTATCTTCTGATTACCCCTCTGGTATCTTCTGATTACCCGTCTGGTAACTTCAAACTGTTCTCACTGTATTTAGTAATGCTATGTTGTTTGTTTGTTTTTTTTCTAAATACCTCCACGAAATGCCATGTCATTACTGGTTCTGGAAACCCCAGTGCCGAACAGTTTAATATTTAGTTTTGTTGATCGTTGTTTGTCCTTTTGTCCAATTTCTTTTGGCAGTTGTGCTATCTATCCTTTGATTTACGGCTTCTGATTATCCCTCTGGTATCTTCAAACTTGTCACACTGTATTTAGTAATACAGTCAAACCTGCCCATGTTGTCACCTCTATTAAGCGGTCACCTCTATTAAGCAGTCACATCTATTAAGCAATCACCTCAATTAAGCGGTCACCTTTATTAAGCGGTCACCTCTATTAAGCAGTCACCTCTATTAAGCAGTCACACCTATTAAGCAGTCACCTCTAATAAGCAGTCATCTATATTAAGCAGTCACCTCTATTAAGCAGTCACCTGTATTAAAAGGTCACCCTTTTCTCGTCCTGTGATATAAAATTTCAGATGAATTGAACCTCTTTTATGAGGTCATCTGTCTTATAAGGCCACTTTTTCTTGGTCCCAAATGTCATGACCTCTTAATACAGGTTCACTCTACAATGTTGTTTGTTTTTTTAAATACCTCCACGAAGTGCCATGTAATTGCAGGTTCTGGAAATCCCAGTGCTGAACAGTTTAATGTATACTTTTCACCTTTGTGTAATGATATCGTTTTCTGTTGATTAGTGGGAAAGTATGGCTTCTCTGAAAGGAATAAAAAACTAACTTACTGTATGTACTCTAGATCATATATTCCTTTAAAGGGGAATTTACGGTAGTGCCTACCGACAAATTTGTGGGTGGAGCTTATCAGGGCCGCCAAGAGATTTTTTCTCCTCGATATAACCGTGGTAAAAAAAATGAACAATCTGAATGCTTACTCCGCTCACAGCTATTTACACCCACGGTCCCGGTTTAAGGAGTAAGAACAAATGCTGATTGACTCGGAATCAGAAGAGTATGGGAGTGGAGTAACATGGCTACCAGCGGATTGTTGATGCCGTGAGCTAGCACTATCAAGAATCCAGATAATGCTGTTGGTCTAGTACAAGTTGGATAACATCTCATCGAAATGAATATTTTTGCATATATATATATATTTTTTTTTTTTTTTTTTTTTTCTTTGGCATATATATATATATATTTATATATAATATGTAATTCTCTTCTTTTAAATGACGGTGATCTAGTGAATTTAGATCAAACAATATTAATAATTTGAATTACTTAGCAATTTCCCTATTTTTGCTTACTTAAAATTCCATCCATACAAGATCGATGGAAAAAGTTTCCTTTGCATCTTGTATATACATGTATTTTCTTTCCCTTATGTTTTTCACTCGATACCTACAGTGCGACCATTTGAAGTTTATTTTCATGTTTTTCCTGTATTATGACTGTTGTCTACATGTACTAATAAAGCAACCCAATTTTTCTTATGTAATGTTGTTTATTTTTGATAATGGGTAATGATATTGTAGCACATAGAATTGTAATTGGGTTGTTTTATCATAAAATAGGTATGGCTTGTTGTAGAAAAGTTAAACTGATTGTATCTTTCGATTTATATGACAATTTACATTGGTTAATATTATATGTAGGACTGCGTTGACCAGGTTCAGATCTACATACTCTATTATCTCATTTAACTTGCTTCTCATCAGCTTATTGTTATTATCTGGCGATGTTGAAATAAACCCTGGCCCAGGAGGCACATCCAATATTGCGAATGAAAATATATTGTCCATCTTCCATTGCAACATTAGAAGTCTCAGAAATAAACTTAATTATATAGCTGATATTATCGAAGAGTTCGATATTGTATTTTTTACTGAGACCCATCTAGATAATCAAGTATTAGACAGCGATATTATTATCGAGGGTTTTGAAACACCAAGTAGGAAAAATAGGGATTCAAGAGGAGGTGGAATTATTACGTATCATAAAAGTTGTGTAAATTTGACTAGGAGGTTGGATTTAGAACATGAACATGTTGAAAGTATGTGGTACGAGCTTAAGACAAAATTACATAATATTTTAATAAATATAAATTACAGATCTGAGAGACAATCTCATATTTATTACTGGCAATATTTTGAGCATATGCTTAAGCAGGCTCATGATGAGAATAATAATATTATCTGTTTGGGAGATATGAACAAAAATTTTCTTGGTAATCTTCCTCATAACGTTAATGACATTCTTGTCATCAACGGATTAGTTAATATAATAAATAAACCTACACATTTCGACGCACGATCAGGCAACACGTCTCTATTGGACCCAATTTTAATTACCGATTCAATACCGGTTATTGATTGTGATACAATACCTATTGACAGGGAAATAAGTGACCATGACGGCACTTATGTCAGTATAGACTGTGGCTATTGTAACAGGAAAACCTTTCAGCGTACCATCTGGGATTATAAGAGGGGCGACTATTTACTTATGAAAAACAAAATAATTGAAACAGACTGGGAAAACGTGATTGATGCAGAAATTGATATTAACTCGGCATGTTCAAACTTTACTAAAACATTTCTTAATATAGCAAAAACGTGCATTCCTACAAGGGAGGTAACTATTCGTAGTGATGATAAAGTTTGGTTCGATTCGGATTTACGGCGTGAATCGCGTAAACGCGACAGACTACGGCAAATATTTTTTAGGACGAAAACGGAAACAGCCGAAAAAAAATTTAAAACACAAAGAAACAAATTTAATAACTTAAAGAAACAGGCGAAACAACGGTTTTACGATAATATTAACGAACATCTTGATGATCTCAAAACAGTAAATAGCAAAATGTATTGGAAAACAATTCACATGTTACTTAAAAATGACCGCTCTACGAATGAGTTACCTCCACTTCATGATCCATTCAATAATTTTAATTTGGCATATGATGCCACTCAGAAATCCAATGTTTTGAACAAATATTTTTGCTCGATTACCAAGTTGAACGACGATGATGCTGTCTTGCCAGATTTTCATGACAGATGTGAAAATATTATATCCCAAGTTATCGTTACTGAACAAGAAGTAATCGATATGTTATGTACTCTTAATGCTAATAAAGCTGTTGGTCCCGATATAATTAGTAATAGGATGTTGGTGTCTGTAAAGGAGGAGATATCGAAACCATTGTGTAGTTTATTTAATAAATCCTTACGTGAAAAAGTATTTCCATCGGACTGGAAAATCGCCCATGTAATCCCTTTGTTTAAAAATGGGGACAAATCTTTACCGTCTAACTATAGACCTATTTCTTTACTTTCTTGTGTAAGTAAGGTGCTGGAAAAAATAATTTTCAAGCATGTGTTTAATCACCTACTTGAAAATAAACTATTATACAAGTTCCAGTCGGGATTTATACCAGGTCACTCTACAAGTCATCAACTAATAGAGTTGTATCATACAATATTACTTGCATTAGAGGCAAAACAAGTGACCAGCGTTACATTTGCTGATATAAGCAAAGCATTTGATACAGTTTGGGTAAAAGCACTTTTATATAAACTTGGCAAATATGGTATTAAAGGTGATCTGCTTTGTTGGTTAAAAAGTTATTTTTCTAACCGTACTCAAAGGGTTATGATAAAAGATGCTTTATCCGGGATTGGTCATTTGCATGCGGGTGTGCCTCAGGGGTCAGTATTGGGTCCTTTAATGTTCTTGATCTTCATAAACGATATTACTGATGAGATAGTAGGTCTAGGTCGTCTTTTTGCTGATGACACGTCTATTGGACATATAGCACAAGATGAAAGCACACTAAGAAATATGATTAATGCAGATCTGAATCACCTGAAAAAATGGTCAAACAGGTGGTTATTAAAGTTTAATCCCACCAAAACTGAAATTATTATTTTTAATGTCAATGGGGTTGAATGTAATTTAACATTTAATTTTGACCAAACAACTATTGATCCAGTACATACACACAAACATTTAGGGATTGTATTCAGCAGCGACTGTAAGTGGACTAAGCACATAGACAAATTAATTGAATCAGCTTCGAAACAACTTAATGTACTCAGAAAATTAAAATACCGTCTTAACAGAAATTACTTAGAAAAAATTTATTTAACATTTATTAGACCTGTATTGGAATATGCATCTGAAGTGTGGGATAATTGTGGACAAACAAATTCGGACAGATTAGAAAAAGTACAACTTGAAGCTGCACGTATTGTTACGGGATTACCATCGTTTGCCAGTATACATTCTATTTATATCGAGACGGGGTGGGAAAAGTTGAAAACTAGAAGGGAGGTAAGAAAATTGGTGCTATTTTATAAAATCGTCAACGGTCAAGTACCTGATTATTTAACAGAATTAGTACCACCTACAGTCGCTGACACTAATAATTATAATTTAAGGAACAGACTTAATATTTCACAACCATCATACCGATTATCTACATATCAACAGTCTTATTTTCCCACTACGATTAAATTATGGAACACTCTAGATCTGAACCTTCGTCAACTGCCGACACTCCCGTCTTTTAAATCCAAATTGCAACAAAAATATTTTCAACCGAAAACTGTACCTTCTTACTTTTCTTTTGGAGACCGATATCTTAGTGTATTGCATGCTAGGCTTAGAAATAAATGTAGTTCTCTGAACAGCGATTTATTTAAATCGAAGTTGGTGCCTAGTGCTTCTTGTTCATGTGGATATAAAAACGAGTGTTCCGAGCATTTTCTATTATATTGTAATAAATTCAATTTACTTAGAAATAACATGATCATTGAATTAAATATGCTTGATATGGGGGGTCTACCGGTAAATATCGATATTTTGTTATTTGGAAATGATGACCTGTCTGTAGAAATAAACACGTTTATATTTTCATGTGTACAAAAATACATAAAAGATACACGGCGTTTCGCTTGAACTAACAAGTCAACATGTATAACGTTATTGACAATTGTCAACATTATGTACTTCTACATGTATGTATATTCTTTTCTTGGTCGCGCTGTGGGGTATTGATTGATTGACGTGTCAAAGGTCGATGAAATATACATGTGTTATTCAGTTCAAATTGTACTTACCCATGCAAGATCTCCATGAATTAATTAAATCCCAACATATAAACTATGTCTAATCGTAATACGATCCAAGTATGCAACACACATACACCACGTGTTTAAGAATGGTCTTTGAGGTGTGCTCGACTTGCCATATATTATACCTTAGCACACAGTATGTTTCATCGACCTTTGAAATTTGCATTTTTCGTTCTATTCTATTTTTTTTTTTTTTATTCGTCTTCATATTCTGAACAAATATGTTATTATTATGTAATTAATGCTGTTCTGATTATATGTAAATTGATGTAACTAGCGGAGAAGACATTTCTAAGTTGTAAAACTTGTGTCTGATCCATTTGTTGTTATTATGAACAATAAAATAAGTTTAAATCAATGAATTGCTCATTTAGCGTAAAAAGAACCATTCATTTACTCTTTTTATATTTTCTTTCAAATGTTTTTCAGCATAGTGGTAAACCTTTGAGTTAATTAATATTTGAAACTTTAACAAAAACATTTTATTTATTGGTACGATTGGGTTGAAACTTAAGCAAAAACATTTTATTTATTGGTACGATTGGGTTGAAACTTAAACAAAAACATTCTATTTATTGGTACGATTGGGTTGAAACTTAAACAAAAACATTCTATTTATTGGGTTGAAACTTAAAAACCCAGATATTTACCACCACAATGGTTGATTTTAAGCACAAAGAACTGTCAGAACTGTGGATTTAAACAAACCTGTTTTGCATCCAAAATAACAACTCAATATTAACACAATAATGTCGACTATATAGAAAAATAATTGACATTAAGAAAGATTTAATTATACTTGTTATTTAATTTTAGAAAATATGCAACATAGCGTATTGTAATACAATATTGTTGTCCTTTTACTTTTGGCCATTGTATTGTCTGTCCCTCTTTTATTACCCCTTTGGTATCTTCAAACCTTTGAACAAGTACTGCTTACCCGTTCGAAACAACTGAGGTCACTTCCTGTTTTTCTGGGATTCATCTTGAAACAATAAAATAAATGAGCCAAATTCGGCTAAGGTCACATGCTTGAGGGAACCTTAGGTTTAATAGTTATAATCTTTAGCAGTCACCTCCATGCAGTCATCTGTATTTAATGGTAAGATCTTGTTGTTCCCTCATCAAAACTCTCATATGAATTGAACCTCTATTGTGACGTCATCTGTCTTATGAGACGACTTTTTCCTTGTCTCAATGGTGACGTTGTATTACAGCTGTTCTCTCAAAACTAGTAACTGAATTATATTTTCTAAAGTTCAATTAACATACCTCCTGTAACGGTAATATGTATACTGGTAGAGGCTACAACATGATGTCCGTCTAGTCCTCTGCATATTACTTCCGTGTTTAATTGTGGCTTCAGGCGCAGCAGTAAAGTGTTACCGGAAGTAGCGTATGGTCGAATTGATGTTAAGAGATGCTATGGAATATACGATTATGTTCATGTATAATGTTGTATTTTTTTCAAAAATGTTATCTGTCAAAGCATCATAATGTAATGTAAACATTGCACTAAAGGAAAATGGACAATGGAGGTCTGATATTTCGTTGTATCTTTTTGATTTCAAATATTTATTTAACTAACATTATTAGTTATATAGGCTTTAGACAGGTAACATGCGAGCTTAAGCGAGCTCTTTATGGTATAAAATGTGTACTTAGGATTTTTTAACAAACATGGTTGAACATATTGTCGAAGAAAAAAAAATTCTACGTTTTGTAAACACCGGTTTCCGGGTAACACACTAACACACTCAACTAATGAAGATCTTCTTAACATAAAGCGCAAATGTGATCCTGAAGTCTCGTACCCTCTCTCGTACGTCCGATACCACTGAAACCCGGAACCCGTGTGTAATAAAAGTCATTTTGCTAGCTTGTTTTACTTATATTGATATTTTTTAATTTATTAAATCTCTTCTGACATACTGACAAGAATTTTTGTTTCTACGCGGAAGTTAACTTTTGAGATTTCGTAAGGAACGATAACTCGAATAAAGGAACGACAGCTCGATTGAATGAGACTAGATTCGGCCCTAAAAAAAAGTCGTCCCTAATATATCTCGGCCCAAAAAATCTCGTCACTTTTTGATGAAATTGCCAGATAATTTTCAGATGAGCGAGCATTCATGGCCGTGCCGGTTTCATATTACGGGCTCATATATCCTGTCTGTGTTTTATATTTCCTCAGTCGAAGGCGAGGAAAATATACAACACAGACAGGTTATATGAGCCCGTATTACCTGTCTATAGCCTATTTAACGAATTTGTCATACCGCAATACCATGGGTCCATATTACCTGTGTAAAGCCTAAATAAAGAACATGACTACTATACATGTATTGTCTCATGAACATTTAACCCTAGATATGACTTTGCTTTAAAGAAGAAATTAATTCTTCAACATATTTAATAAACAACTTAACAATTTTAACAGAGAAATAACAAATGATTTAGAATTGCCTCAATATCGGCGTCAGAATGACAGGCGAACCTGGGGGTCGCCATCTTGATTACGTATGATTTCAAAATGAGTTATCTTTCTTGGCACGTGCTTTCATATTATCGGCTAGAGCCGTATAATATGGATTAGTAAAATCGAGTAAATAACCAATCGGATCACTTATATTTTCTATTGCAGTATGTCAAAGCGTATTGTAATGCAATGTTGTTCGTCCTTTTACTTTTGGCCATTGCATTGTCGGTCCCTCTTTTACTTGTGGCCATTGCATTGTCGGTCCCTCTTTTACTTTTGGCCATTGTATTGTCGGTCCCTCTTTTACTTTTGACCATTGTATTGTCGGTCTCTCTTTTACTTTTGGCCATTGTATTGTCGGTCCCTCTTCCATTTACGGATTGTGATTACGCCTTTGGTATCTTCAAACTTTTGACCATTGTAGTGTCCGTCTTTCGTCGATTTAAGGGTTCTGATTATCCCTTTAGGTATCTTCAAACTCTTCTGCCACTCTTCCGGAGCACCCGAGAGCATCCTCTGTTTTTTTTCTTAGTGTGGTTTGTGTTGTTCATGTTGTCAAATTTCGTGTCTTCACGTTTTTAGTTCAGCGTTTTGATGTCCGCTGCGGTTTCCACTAAAATCGATGCTCTGTTTCCTTTTACACTCATTTGTTTCTAAGCGGGTTCATGATTTATTAATGTTATTTGTATTTATGCATACTTAATTTCAACACGATTTACATATAAGATGATGATTATCAATGACACTGTTGAAGAGATTAGTAAAGTACAAACTATATCCACTAAGCTATTGCTCATGTTAACTGTGTTTTGTCAGTATAGACAAATACGCCGAGTTACTGCCATTTTCCAAATGTATGACATTTTTACTTAGGGGGCATTAAGGAGGACCTATGGATGAAAATTAATACTATCACAGAAAAAAAGATATTATAGTTGATAATCGGATAAGATTTGCCTCGCAACTGGCCCGTAACGACCATTCATAACTAATGCATCATAAATTATGAGATGATGAAAGCTGTTAAGAGGGGTGATAAAAGTAAAAATGTACTTCAATACATGTATTTTGTTACTCATTGCAAAAAAATACTAATGTAGTGAGTGATTGTTGTTTAACGCCATCTGAGAAATTGTTCTGCTACATATGCATGGCGAGAACAAGTTACATTTCAATGAGATAATGGTGATGATGTTCGCTCTGTACCAGAATAACACGCTTAGGTGGATTTGCGTAGTGCTAGCTCACTAGGACAACAGTCAGTCAGCGGTTAGAAATATCGACCCACTTGGACACATTATCCTAATTCCAAGCCAACCAGTCTTTCCTCTTTCTCCTTAATGCTGAATGCTTCGCGGAGCAGCAGAAAATACCAATTTCACAAATCTTTGAGTTAACCCGACCGGGCACGAACCCACGATCTACCTTAACCCGACCTGGTCACGAACCCACGATCTACCTTAACCCGACCGGGTCACGAACCGACGATCTACCCAATTCGAGGCGAGGAAGCTAAAAACAATTACATCACCAATGCGGTTGAAGCACTAATGTGGAGTTAGGGTATTTAGCGCCATTTTGAGCAATAGTTACGCTATATTGTGGCGTTCAGTTTTATTGGTGGAGGAAACCGGAGTATCCGGAGAAAACCAATGACGTGTCGCAAGTCACTGACAACCTTTATCACATATCGTTGTATGTTCAACACGATTGGTACTGATTGCAAAGGTAGTTATAAATCTAACTACCATACGATCACGACAACGAGGACCCCTTTTTACGTGCAATGGGCAGGGTACCTATAAAGTGCGAAACGAAATAGAAACGAAACGAAACGAAACGAAACGAAACGAAATCAACAAAAACGAAACGAAACGAAACGAAATCAACGAAATGAAAGCGAAATAAAACGAAACCAACGAAAACAAACGAAATCAACGAAAACAAAACGAAATAGATTGCTATGAAGAAAATGGAAGGAAAAAAATAAAAGACAAAACGAAATAAAGAAATAAAAAAAAAAAGATAATTCGATTTTTTAAATACAATAATTTTGATTAATTATAACCGGGAAACCCACCTTGCATGTCTGTCCGTTACAGTACTCCTCACGTACATTACCCGCAACTCAATTCAAGTTGGGTTTGCTTGCCGACAAACTTTCAGAAGTACAAATGTCATATTTTTATTTGTGTTTGAGTGTGTGTCAGTATTTATGAATTATAAAGTTTCTGGAGTGGGCATATAGAAAAAAGGGGGGGATATGAGGGGGTATTTTCATAGATTGGGATATTGAGGGTTCATTTTTCGTCTGATTTTATTACGTTTTTCGTTTGTATTCTTCATATATTTGCCTATTCGCAAATCATACAGGATGGTCTTGAGTTTCAGATTCTGGGCACTATTTGACTACTGGATTTTCCCGACTTGTTCCGTTGATTTAAAACTCAGATGGTTGAGCTTCTTATCGGTTTTGTCTGTTTTTGTGGACTTTCCCTTTTGAATGCTCATTGGAGTACGGTACCATTGTTATTACCTTTATTCGGTAGTTTTGTGGCAACAGATCTGGCGTAATGTCTTACCGTTGTTCTTTCCGATATATACAGGGGTCAAAAAGACCCAACACTATAAACTTTTTATTTCTAATCCTATTGTTCTATTTTGAAAAACTAAAAAAAAATCAACAGCAACATAACAAGACGTACAGTGAGCGCCCTCCTTACAGAAGAACTTCGGTAAAAAATAATGCTTGCAAAAACTAAACATAAGAAACTCTGGAAGTTTTATTGAAATCCATCCTGTTGTTTAGGAAGAGTTATGGATAACGCAACAGTATCCTCTCTCTATTGTATAGCCTTGTATGACAATTACATAGCCTTAAATGACAAAGTCCAAAAGTGAAGAAATTTTAGCAAGAACTGTTGAAATGGGAAAACAAAAATAGAAGGTGCACAATGCCATTTGGTACTGAAAAATTCATGAAATTAATGAACCTTGCCATATGGTATTAAAGATTTCCTCTAAGATTCATTCAATTCCATCAAGTTGTTAAGGAGGAATTGCATAGGCAGTGAGGGAAGCACGCACGGACAAACGGACATATACTATATAACCCCTCCCGCTTGAAAGCGGGGGGTATAACAATATGTGCCGTATCAAATTTTATTAATACCGGGAACAATTTTGGAGGGGGGGGGGGGTGATTTGGGTTTTTTTTTAATATGAAAAGGGATCAAAGGGAAAAAAAGGTACTTTTACAAGATATGTAGAGTTTTTTTAAATTTCTAAAGTTAATTTTTGATAGGATTTGTATACCTCCGCCAAAAAAAGATTGGGGTATATAGGACTTCTGCTGTCCGTTCGTTCGTTTGTCCGTCTGGTCGTCACTCTTTTTTCGTCTCTCCGACACACTTTTAAATTTTGCTCGGACGGGAATATTTATTAGTGAACTTTAACTACTGCACTTCTGTTATTTTAATTCCTCTCCTTTCAACAGACTTGACGTTGCTCTTATGGTTCCCAAATTTAAAAGAAGCCACTAAGTGAAAAGGACAGACTCCCGCTGAATATATGCATAGTATTCTTGTTCAATGGTGATCAAATCCTGTCCTCTCCTGATGAAAGACACTGATACATGTGTGGGAAGTAGTCTAGCATCGTATTTCGTTTTGTTTTCGTTGATTTCGTTTTGCTTTCGTTGGTTTCGTTTTATTTCGTTTTCATTTCGTTGATTTTGTTTCGTTTCGTTTCGTTTTTGTTGATTTCGTTTCGTTTCGTTTCGTTTCGTTTCGTTTTCGTTGATTTCGTATCGTTTCGTTTCGTTTCGTTTCTATTTCGTTTCGCAATTTATAGGTACCCGCAATGGGCATAGTAAAAGTGTAAATGTACTTCAATAGTTTAGTTACTCACTCAAAAATTTGTAGAAAAATGTAATAAAATACGTACTCCTTGTGTGTGTCGTTGTACAGCATTCATTGAGTGAACGTTATGTCCAAAGCATGATAGTGTTATAGGAGTTCCCCATCTGACAGTCACGTATGATTGAGGCGTAGTAATATATGGATGGTGGTCTATTGTTGACATTAGTGTTGTTGGACTTTGTGTTGTACTGGGGACAGTAGCTGAAATAGATCCCGATTGGGTGGTCAAAGAATTGTTTAATGAGTGAATGAAGCTTCCTTTTTTAATATACCTGAATGCAGTAGCTATGTCTGGACGAAAACTTATATATGAATATACTATCTATGAATGTCTAAATTTCTTTTTTCTTTTTTGAGCCGAATACTAATATTTGTATTCCCATTTGGGTGCCTACGGTGAGTACCGGATTTACCTATAGGCTTAACAGGCTGACGCCTAGGACCTCAACATCTAGCGGCTTCTACCAAAACGTGTCTATAATTTTTGACGCTGTCATAGTCTTTTCATATATATTCTGCCATAGCGGACAGTAGTCTCTAAACAACTCTTCATTAATTGTCCTTGCACATTTGTATTCGAATTTTAAACACCCGTCTTCCGAGGCATTATTCAAATTGTTTTAGAAAAATCGTCCGTCTTCATCTAGTCGTGGGGTGTTGAATAGTAATGCTATTAACCAGTGGAATGGCATTGGTCATCATTTCATATAAATACGACACTGTCTACGGTGCATCGCCTGTCCGAACAGTGTATATTGCGCTTCGCCCTACATATGACACATATTTCGTGGGTCCAGTAGACATATAAAGCAAATGTACGCCTTTATAATGTTTTGTAGATCGTTGTTTGTCCATTTGTACTTTGTCTTTTGGTCATTGTGTTGTCTGTTCTTCTTCAATATACACATTCTGATTACCTCCCTTTGGTATCTTCAAACTCTTCTTATTTTACTAAAACCACGACAATTGGAATGCACGAATTTCAATGACTTCGCAGTATATAACGTACTTACTATGTTTAATAGAAATATGTATAGTTTTTGTTACTGACTTCCCGCCATGTGTTTGCCCCAGACAGAATATTGTTTCATCAATTGTAACGTGGACCTGGAATCGGACGTAGTCTATAGAACTGTGCTCTACGACGACCCCTCGCTAAAAGATATATAAACAAACATTATAAGATGAAAAGTACATTAATGTTATAGAATACAGTGAAACCGGTCTAAACCGAAACCTGAGAAAACCGAAAACCTGCCTACACCAGACAGACTGTACAGTCCTATCTACAGTAAAACCTGCCTAAGCCAGACAGACTTTACAGTCCTATCTACAGTAAAACCTACCTAAACCAGACAGACTTTACAGTCCTATCTATAGTAAAACCTACCTAAGCCAGACAGACTTTACAGTCCTATCTACAGTAAAACCTGCCTAAGCCAGACAGACTTTACATTCCTATCTACAGTAAAACCTACCTAAACCAGACATACTTTACAGTCCTATCTACAGTAAAACCTGCCTAAGCCAGACAGACTTTACAGTCCCATCTACAGTAAAACCTGCCTAAGCCAGACAGACTTTACAGTTCCATCTACAGTAAAACCTGCCTAAGCCAGACAGACTTTACAGTCCCATCTACAGTAAAACCTGCCTAGGCCAGACAGACTTTACAGTTCCATCTACAGTAAAACCTGCCTACGCCAGACAGACTTGACAGTTCCATCTACTAAATATCTATGTAGTTAGAACCTATGTAAACCAACTCCCTGTCTAAACTGGAAAAAATTGTCAGTCCTAACGGGGTTCGGTTTCGACAAGTTTTAGTGTATTAAGTTTTGTTTGGCTTGGCTTGGTTTTATGGTGTATAACTTGTATCGTGGCGATCAGTTTTATTGTCGGAGGAAACCGTAGTACAGGGAGAAAGCCGCCGACCTGTTGCAATTTTACCGCTATACCATGTCGAGATCAGGTTTCTATTTATTAGAACTGATGATGTATGTTTTCTTCTAGACCAACAGAGAGATAGGTCTTTCCATTAGATACATTATCCCGAATCTGAGCAATCCAGACTGCATGCGAAGTGGATAAGCAGCACATATCTTCTTTTTTTTGGGGGGGGGGGGGAGGGGGGTACCCATCCGGTGATCAATCCCACGATTTACGACACTCGAGGCGAGGACGCTAACCGTCACTCAATGGACACTGTTACGATACTGTATCAATATAAACGTAGATGTCAAAGTTAGTGCAGACGACGCGTTTCTGGAATAACCTTCATCAGGTTCGCTTAAAATCGAAAGGTTGGAAAGTCAATTAATTTAAAGTTTTGGGAGCAATACAACCGAAGTGCCTAAACAGGATAGTAAAAATCGGCTAAGGCCACCTATACCTGATGGAGGAGAACTAAGGCCACCTATACCTGATGGAGGAGAACTAAGGCCACCTATACCTGATGGAGGAGAACTAAGGCCACCTATACCTGATGGAGGAGAACTAAGGCCACCTATACCTGATGGAGGAGAACTAAGGCCACCTATACCTGATGGAGGAGAACTAAGGCCACCTATACCTGATGGAGGAGAACCCTAGATATCAAAATATACATATTTCAAACGGAAATAGATATATTTTCCCCTTGATGTTGATTTTTTTCCTATGACATATCTTCCTCGTACTTAGCTATGATTATCACCGCCGATATCTTATATGATTATAATAAAAGGGACAGTGCTTACCGTTTGAACACATGTTAATACCCACATATTTTTGGAGGGTCGGTGTTTGATCTATTTTCAGTTTTCTGTGTTTTTGTTTTGTTTATGTTTGTTCTGTGTCTTGTACCCGGAGTTGCCTTTGTCACTGGGAGGTCCATTCTTGATTTCACCTTCGGTTTTCTCTAACCTTTATTTCATATTAATATTTCAGTTCAATTCTCTTCGTTCTTTTTATTAGTACTTGCGACAGTGACACGATTTTGACAGCAGCGTTTTCATTGGTCAGTCTAATTGGATAAATATTACTTACCCCAACTACTCTGAGACCGTCGTGGCCATGCTCGTATGATAGTTAGATATACAACTACCGATGCAATCAGTGCCTATCACCATTGATGTTGTGAGTTCGAATCTCGATCAGGGCGAGGTGTACAACATTATGTGATAAAGTTTCTCAGTGACTTGCGACAGGTCGGTGGTTTTCTGCGGGTCCTCTGGTTTCCTCCACCAATAAAGCTGACCGCCACGATATAGCTGACATATTGTTGAAAGTGGTGTTAACACGATAAAACAAACAAACAAACAAACAAACTTACCCCAACTACTGTCAAGAAATCTGTATGATGTCCATTACATGTCAATGTTATAATTTCTCCCGGATATGACGTCAGATTAGTTGTTGATACAGTTAGGGTAGGTTCTGGTTCCGTTGTTGTCGGTGTCATGGTTGTTGTCATTGTAGACGTCGCTGTTTATTTAAGTGATCAATAAATTAACACAAATATGAAAATTAGAGAGAAAAATTAATAACTTGTTATTATTGAGAAGAGTTTGACAATACCAAAGGGGTAACCAGAATCCGTCAATCGAAGAAGAACAGACAACACAATGACCGAAAGAAAAAGGACAAAAGGACAAACAACGATCTACAAAACATAAAGATCGGGTAACATGAACCCCACTAAAAACCGGGCTTGAACTCAGGTCCTCCGGAAGGGTAAGCAGTTCCTGCTCCACTAGCGACTTCCGTCGTGTCGTGTTAATCTAGTTACAAACCCGATGACAAGTCAGGAACGAGGAAAGGACCGGGAAGAGTTTATGACAAGTGGAACATATCCGTGGTTATTTGTGACACAGATAGTCCATAACGGTCAACCAAGTCATGGTGGCGACTGTAAAGCTTTCGAAGTGATGAATACACACAAAAATAAGCTACATAAGTTGTGTTTCCTATCAATCTGTTTATGTTTGTATACAATTTCTGGTTTCCCCTTGAGGACCCTTTAATTAGAATAAAGCATGTTTGATTTGATTTGATTGTATTGGATTGGATTGTAGCAGAATTTTCCATAATGATTTTAGAAGAAACTGTCTTACCTAAAAAGGAAGGGGTTCTCGTGGACGTGATCGTATGGTAGTTGGATTTATAACTACCTATGCAATTAATGCTTATCACTACTAAGTTGTGAATTTGAATCCCGCTCATGGCGGGGTGTATTCGATACAACATAATGCGATAAAGTTTGTCAATAACTTGCGGCAGATCAGTGGTTTTCTCCTGGTACTCAGGTTTCCTCTGCAAATAAATCTGCCGCCGCGATATAACTGAAATATTGTTGAAAGTAGGGTTAGACACCATGACCCATGTCCATAACCCCATTTTGTACTGTCCCCCTTCAATGTTCTAATTGGTATTCAGACTTACCTTGTTGACATAATTGTTTGTTACAATGTTCTGTGTCGCAGCAATCTATGCAGTACATATTAACAATGCCGGAATGAGATTTCAAAGCATTGCACGTCTAGGATTGAAAGCAAATAATAAAATAAGTTTGTTTGTCCATGTAAAGACATTAATAACAAACATACAGAATAAAAGGTTGTCCACTCTAATAATAGATCGTTAATTATAACTCGGTATATCTAATACACATAAAATGTTATTGCATTCTTCCGGAGCACCTGTGTGGTTTTTTTCCGGAACACCTGTGTTTTTCTTCCGGAACACCTGTGTTTTTTTCCGCAGCACCTGTGTTCTTCTTCCGGAACACCTGTTTTTTTCGGAACACCTGTGGGGGTTTTTTTTCGGAACACCTGTGTTTTTTCGGGGTTCGTGTTGTTCGAATCACTTAGGTATCTTCAACTATAATTTTGACGACATATCAATGCAAAAAAAAATAACACTCCAAGTTAAAGTTACCTCAAGTTAAAGAAAGAGATGTCACATTCGGTAAAGGGAGATAAATCAAGTAGTAAATACTTCAAGTTATAGTGCGATTCTCAACATTTATTGGCGCTGTGTACCCGATAAAATTATGTGGTGAATTTAGTCTGAGACTTGCGACAGCGTCTTTTTCGCCACTGTAAAACTGCTCACCACACTATATTTTAACTAAAATAGTATTGACCCACCGTTAGCCATAAGCAACAGTTCCTTAATAGATCTACGTGTCGTCGAGATGGATAATTCTACCATTACGCATGAGACCCTTATCAAACACTCCCACGCAAACATGTTAGTAAAATACTTGCCCTTTTTGAGTGACATCCAAGTTTGTACCTTATCTCTGGTGAAGTACCAAGTCTAACCTGCTGCGTCATACACATCTGATAATATAATATATTATTGTGATATTTTGTATATGTAAAACAATTGAATCTCGTTATGTCAAACTCGGATTACTCGAAATGTCGGCTAAGTCAAATTTTTGTGAAGCGCTATTTTAAACTCAATGCTTTTCAACTTAACTTACTCCTGTTATCTTAAATATTGATATGTATTGCTGTATAACCTATTGTATGATCATGATGTAATCAAATGCATGTTTTTTTTTCTCGATTTTTTTTTCTTTTTGATTTTTGGTGTTTTGACGCCACTTTCAGCAATATTTCAGCTATGTCATGGCGACCAGTTTTAGTGGTGGAAGAAGCTGGAACACCCGGGGATAACCACCGACCATGGGCAAGCAAGTGGTAAACTTATCACTTACGGCTGTGAGTCGAGTGCACCCTTTTTGTAATTTACAAAACCGCGCGCGAACCCAGGCCGTATTAGTGATAGGCTTGTATGAGTTGTTTGGTAATCCAACTACCTAGCTCATTGAGCCACCCGGGCCTTCTTTTTTTCTCGAAGTTTCCTGACAATTATTGAATCTATACTTGGTTAAATCCAGATAATAACACCTCATCAGAGAAAATTTTGATTTATTTTTTAATACATGATTGTGACTGCTTAATAGATTTGATTTTTGATTTGATTTTTGGTGTTTTAACGCCACTTTCAACAATATTTCAGCTTTATCATGGCGACCAGTTTTAGTGGTGGAGGAAGCCGGAGTACCCGGAGAGAACCACCGACCATGGGCAAGCAACTGATAAACTTTATCACTTGCGGTTGCGAATCGATTGCACCCATTTTTGTAATCTACAAAGCCGGGTGCGAACCCACGCCGTATTGGTGATAGGCTTGTATGAGCTGCTGGATCCAACGACCTAACTCATTGAGCCACCCGGGCCCCTGCTTAATAGAAGTTACCGCATGGGTAGGTTTGACTGTATATGGACAATTTATTTGAAGTTCCTTTCGATATCATTCAATCTTTTACTAAATTTAGTACTTTCTATGCTGATGCATGCAGATGATGATGCTCATTTAAATGTTCAGGTAATAAATGAGTGAGTGAGTGAGTGAGAGAGTGAGTGAGTGAGTGAGTGATTGTTGCTTAACGCCAACTCAGCCATTTTTCAGCAATAGCATAGCGAGAACAATTTAACCAAAGCAGTGTAGTAAAAATACATCTGTTTAACCGCCATTTTCTTGTGCCTGTCCCAAGCCTTGATTTTGACATTCATATGCCTTGTTTTTATGGCGAATGATTCGAGGTGATTGTTGGTTCTGTTGATGGAATTGTTTTAACTTTTCTTTTATGACTTCAATATAAAATTGTATATGTATAGGTCCTAAACTAATATTCTTACTCACAATGACCTTTTCGTGATTTGGCTTTCTCGTCTGTTTTATTACCGGGTTGTAACTAGATTAACACGACGGGTGCCACTAGTGGAGCAGGAACTGCATACCTTTCCGGAGCACATGAGTTCACCCCCGGTTTTTAGTGGGGTTCGTGTTACTCGATCTTTAGTTTTATATGTATGTTTTGTAGATGGTTGTTTGTCCTTTTGTACTTTTTCTTTTGGCCATTGTGTTTTCTCTACGGATTCTGATTACCCCTTTGGTATCTTCAAACTCCTCTTACTTCGGACGTATTTACAGAAACGCGTCGTGTGCATTTGATTAGATATCTACGTTTTGTTGTATTGATTTCAGTGAAGAAAATAATTAACATTTGATTGAAGTATGATTAATTTGCATTATCAGGAAAAATGAGTAAAATTGCGAATTGTAAAAAGCTGATTCCAACTAATTTGTGGAAACAAAAGAATTTTCAATTTTTAGTAACAGTGGATATTTTATATGGTAGTCGGGTATGTCGAATACACCCGCGTAGACATTTTACATTGACGAGTGAGTAAGTTGTAAGATACATCTTCAAAAGAGAACCATCCCAGTCAAGTTTGGTTTAAATTGGCTGAACGATCTTAGAGAAGATTAACATTTAAAAAGGTAACGAGGCGGAACTTAATGACAAACGCCAACTCTCAGTTTTTTACAATCATACCTTTTTGTTTATGTTTATGGTGTTTAACGCCACTTTTAGCAATAATTATGTTATATTTTGACTGCCAGTTTTATTGATGGAGGAAACCAGAGTAGCGGGAGAAAACCACCGACCTTCCGCAAATCCGTGAAAAAACTTGATCATGTAAAGTTGTATTGAGTGCACCTCGCCCTAGGTGAGATTCGAACTCCCAACTTTAGTGCCAATAGTGAGGATGAACACTGATTGCACAAGTAGTGGTAAAGCAAACTACTTTACGATCACGACCGCGACGGCCCCCAAACTTTTTTGTGTAAACCTTACGCTGTCTGGGCTGCATGTAGCGGTTGCTATGCAGTGCTCCGGTCTTAGAACATCATCACAACTCAGACAGTCAAGTGCTGGAAAAATAAATATACCATGATCCTTTTAAATATATTTTGATTAGCTTAACCCCGCCACTTTTTATTTTAAGTGCCTGTCTCAAGCAGCAAAAGTGAATGGTCATGTATGTGTGTGCTAGGAGTATCGATTTTGCTTCTTTCTACGATTTTTTTTCACCCCGATTTTAGTGGGGTTCGTGTTACTCGATCTTTAGTTTTATATGTAGTGTTTTGTAGATCGTTGTTTGTTCTTTTGTCCTTTTTCTTTTGGCCATTGTGTTGTCTGTTCTTCTTCGATTAACGAATTCTGATTACTCCTTTGGTATCAACATTTTATTTATATATTGATATTTTACAACCTCTTTTCACTTTAAACATAATTTATTCTTCAATTATTCCAGAAATGTTTGAAAAATACTAAAGGGGTAATCAGAAGACTAACTCGAAGAGAGGCAAAAATTAAAACGGCCAAAAGAAAATGGACAAAATAACAATGATCTACAAAATGCTGCACAGAAAACAACAAATGTGCAACACGAACCCCACTACAACCACTTTATATAGTATTTATATTTATTGTACCGACAGACTTTTTCAATGTCTAATGTCGAACCAATATGACGACTTTACAAAGTCTCTCGGTCAGACGAAAATGTTGTCATTCAGCAAGGTGTTTAATTCTTTATCACTTTGTTTTGTGTACTTGGTGTTGTTTTACAAACCATTTTAGACGTTTATAATTTATTTTACTTGTATAGTATCGCCATACCGTAACGATCCAGCACCCCGTAAGATTGATCGTTGATTGGTTTTTCAGACGTGGTATATATTATATATTGCAATGTATTTATATAAATATTCTTTTTGTGTAGAGGATAATAAATGTATGGTTGTCTTTTCTATTTTGAAACAATATTTGCATATATTTTAGACTACCATTTTAGCTCAAATTATAGTGAGTGTGTAATTATATTACATAACATATATTGTTACAATAACAATAATTTTGGATGCATTTTAAATTCTCATAAAAAAAATAGTTGAGATTACAATTCTTTTTTTAAGATTTTAGTGTAGGTAGTGTCTGTTAATACAGTATAAATAAATGATTACCATGAGTCACGGCGATGAGACTGGAGATCAGTAATACACAGAAGAACATAGTATCTATAAATATAGAAAATCTGTTGGTTAATGATATTCACTGAAAACAAAATTATTTATAAATACATTTATTACATAACTCTCTATTTTACTGTTTTTCTATTGGCCAGAAGCAATACACGTGACATTCCATTTTCTAACATATTGATTAGGAAAAAGCAATTTCTGTGCAATAAAAAATCATATTGCACTCTCGTGTAAAATCAATGTATGAAATTACGTGGCACGAGAGTGCAATATGTTTTTTTATTGCACAGAAATTGGTTTTTGCTAATCAATATGTTAGAAAATTTCATGAAATTTCAAAATTATAAAATAAAAAAAAATAAAAATTTAAAGTTCAAAATTAAAAAAAAAAATATTAAAAATTAAAAAAATTCTTAAAATTTCATTTTTCTTTTTTAAATTTCAAAACTTTCAAAAAGTCCATAAGATTTCCAAAAAATTCAAAATGATAAAATTTTCAAAAAGTTTCAAAAATTTCAGTTTTCATAACATTTCAAATTTAGAGTAAAATATAGCCTTATGTAATGAAACAATTACTACACTTGAACTTGATCAAAATGAAGTTTTATGAAGCAGAGTACAACAATATTGAACTCGGCTTCGCCTCGTACAATATTGTTGTACTCTGCTCCATAAAACCCCATATTGATCTCGTTCAAGTGCAGTAATTGCATAATATTACTGGTAATATTTTGAAGGAATCGTGATTTTTCTTTTTTTTTCTTTTTCTTTTTTTTTAATTGGGGGGAGGGGGGGGGGGTGCGTTTGATTGTTTGTTTGTTTGTTTGTTTTTGTTTTTATTTGTTTTATTCTGTTTTCTTTTTGTTTGTTAGTTTGCTTTGGATATGCTTGTTTCTTTTTTCTTGATAATGCGGAAAACCTGGTGGTGGACCATATTTGCAATACGTTTCAAGAGTGTCCCTTGCACGAGAAAGACCTATTTTGTTGGTTTCGAAAAAAAAGAGTGCACGCATATACCGCTACAGAAAGCTAAATATGTTGTCCTTACTCATCTCTAAATACATTTCTCGAAGAGGCAAAAAGTCAATGCCCGGTTTGTCTTATTCCGACCTCATTTCTGCATAATGTTTTTTCACATAGTTGAACTTGATCATATTTGCTGTTTGACGATGTCAAATAACAAAAAATCAATCGACCAGACATATGGTACTCATTCACATATTCACATACGAAGAGTTTGAAGATACCAAAGTGGTAATCCGAATCCATAAATCGAATGACAGGCAACACAATGGCCACAGTAAAAATGACAAAAGGACAAACAATGGTCTACAAAACATACACATACAACGAAAGATCGTAACATTATAATGGAAAGGCGACATATGTATTTGATGCGTATATTTTTTTCATTGTATTAAGCATAAAGTGATTTTGGCCCATACAACTAATTTAAGCCCATTTATTGAGTTGCCAGTACTAAGCAAGGAAAGTGAGCTGTCATGTATTTGTGTGTTTGGGGTATCAGTGTTACCTCTGTTTCTATCGTTTTTTATCATAGTTTTAAATTGTTCCGAGAGTGTGATATTTTGAGATGTGTGGAAGGGGTCTTTTCTTTGCATGAAACATCAATTACTTTGTGAAAGTTTTTCTCTTCACTCTTTATTGGTGGTATTCCGTTGAATACGAGCAATAATTTGGAATAATACAATGCTAAATTGCGCATGTATGATTTTTGTTTACATCAGTGGTTAATCTTATATTAATTTATCCAAATTGCATCGCAATCTATTTAAAATTTGTAATTACTTTTTTTTTTGTTAAATCGTGTTTACTTAGTAATGATTACATCTAAAGAAAGCTTAATATTACCTGATGGAATTTGATATCTTTCTCCTTGCACTAAATGTCTGATAAACATTTGACCCCAAATAAGGCAGGGTCAAGTCTGCAAACTAGTACACGTTATGATATAATATGTTCTGATTATGAAATACATTGTATAAGTCCTAATGAAAAGGTGGAAGATACCAAATAGGTAATCAGAAGCCGTAAATCGTAGAAATAGACAACAAACAGAAAAAAGAACAAAAAGACAAACAACGATGATCAACAATTCCTCTCAGAAAAGACGGTCATATGGAGTGTGGAAATACAGGTCATAATTTGGAACATGCACTAGAATGTGGCAGGGTTATAAACAGGTTGACCTAGTTTCTCGGCTGTTTGCATATTATCATATTTGCCAAGGACTGCCTAATCAAATTACATTATGTTCTTTCTGTTTGAACGTTGTTTCCCTTCACCTCTATTAAGCAGTCACCTGTATTAAAAGGTCACCTTTTTGTTTTCCTGTCATTTGTTATGTATTGAACCTCTATTATCAGGTCACCTGTCTTAAAAGACCACTTTTTTCTTTTACCCAAAGATCTTAATACGGGGTTTATTGTATCAACTTCGGTATTGAGAATCTATGTCCTTTTTTATTCAATAATATAATAAGCGTGTTGTATATAATAGCACGAGAAAATGATTGTCTGGATCTACACGTTAGATTAAACATTAATTAATAATTATTCTTTGAGCTTAATCCTGTCACTTTTTATTGAAGTGCCATTCCAAAAACGCGAAAGTGAGCGAGAATATAGTTATGTTTTAGTGTGGTAGATCATGAATTCGAGACCCGGTTGGGTCAAACCAAAGACAATAAAATTGGTATTATGTCATTTCAAGATTTCCAGCAGACTTATAATTCAAGACCAATGTTCTTACGGTTAAAAAATGGCTGCATTATACTGATGTAAATGTACATGAGAAAAATCCTCAGCCATTAATGCCATTCAACATTGGCCTTTTTCTTAAATCTAGGAAAGGCTCAAAGGGTATGTACACTGTCTTAAATAGAAAGACAGTACACATATCTGCAGAACGGAAGTGGGAAAACATCCTAAACAAATATGATATTGAGTGGAAAAATATTCACTTTCATTGTACAAAGCATACAAAAAACACAAAACTTTGCTGGTTTCAATATAGAATTATCCATAGAATATTGGGAACAAACACTTTTCTTTACAAAATAAAAGTAAAGGATTGTAACTTGTGTACTTTTTGTAAAGAAGAACCAGAAACTATTGAACATCTACTATGGGAGTGTCATAAAGTCTCGTACTTATGACATGAATTGAACAGATGGATTTTTGAAATGACATATATTGAAATTCCATTGAACTTGGAGATAATTATGTTTGGCCTACTACATCCTTATGATGGCTATGGCTTTGCTACCTTTGCAGTCAAATTATAAATGTTTTATTAAGTTCAATATCCTTGTGTTTATACTAATAGGCATGCTTGTTTCCGTATGTTGTAATATTTATATATGTGTTTTGTACAATAAATATAAGGTTTTCATAAAAAAAAAAAAATTGGTATTTGTCGCTTCTCTGCAAAATCAAGGAGTAAGATCAAAGACTGATTTGCTCGGAATCAGGATATTGTGTTCGAGTGGAGAGGCAATTCTACCTACGGACTTTTTTTTCAGTGAGCTGACACTATGAAAAGATATAAAATCGTGTTGGTCTAGTAGTACAAAGCGGACATCATCATCATCATCCCAACGAAATGTTCTGGACGTAATATAGCTGCAACAATCACTCATATTTATGATACTTGGGAGGGGGTCGTGGTCCTGATCGTATGGTAGTTGGATTTACACCTACATATGCAATCAGTACCTATCACCACTAAATTGTGTTCGAATTCCTCCCATGGCGATGTGTACTCGATACAAAATTTGGTGACTTGCGGCAGGTTGGTGGTTTTCGCCTGTTACTCCGGTTTACTCCACCAATAAGACTGTCCATCATGATATAGCTGAGATATTGTTGAAAGTGGCGTTAAGCACCATATCACTAATCCCCCATTCATGGGGAGATGTACTCGATACAACATTATGTGATAAAGTGTGTCAGTGACTCGCGGCAGGTTGGTGATTTTGTTATGGATACTCCGGTTTTCTCCACAAATAAAACTGAATACCACGATATAACTGAAATATTGTTGAAAGTGGCGTTAAGCACCATATCACTAATTCCCCATTCAGGGGGAGATGTAGTCGATACAACATTATGTGATAAAGGTTGTCAGTGACTGGCGGCAGGTTGATGATTTTGCTATGGGTACTCCGGTTTTCTCCACCAATAAAACTGAATGCCACGATATAACTGAAATATTGTTGAAAGTGGCATTAGACACCACAACCATGACCTCACTACTAGATTTGTGGCATTATTTTGCGCTTTCACCATTTTGATTATTAAATATTGTAGTGCTGACAAAAATATTACGCTTCTGTAAGTAACAAAGCAAATCTTGCTATTACTGTGTTTAAATCTAGTATTCAATAAGAAACTTTTTAATTCGTACGAGAAACAGTCAAATGGAGATTTTAAAAGGCCATTTTTCTAGATATCATTATGGAAAGAGAGTTTAAACTGTAATGGTAAACAATTCTACCAATATCAACAAAGCAAACAACTATCTTTCACCACAAACAATTGCATACAAAAAAAGAGATATAGACATTCGTATTAGAAATACAGGTCCTGGCTGGGGACAGACTGAACAATGTGTCGGGTTTAATCGGTTCATTGGATTCCAACCCCAACCCCCTTCTTGGTAATCAAATCTCTCCATCAACAATACATATATAAACACGACAGTTTGTGCTATCGTCATTGTTACTACTTAGTCTATTTTTGGTCGTGATGGAAATACATATAGTACTTTAATACACTACCTTTTTGGGAGCGTTAATGGTAGAAGTATGAATAGGTACTATGGCACTTCAAAATCTTCAAAAATATGGCTGCCAAACCGGAAATAAATTAAAAGAAAAATCACGTGAACTAAACCGGAACTCTAGTCGATATTTTTTCAAATAAAAATGAAACAATGTTCGGTAGCGGATACGAAAACTGTCCGGAGTTTGGAGTTTTAGGTGGTGTTATTTTTAAGCTTGATATTTTGTAAACAGGAAGAACAATTACTGTTCTTCGGGAGCGTTTCAGGCTGCACCTACCTCATATTACTCTTGTGAATGCTCAAAGTCATCAAATATAATAGAAACGGATTCAAATGGTTAAAATCTAGAACAAAGATGAAATTATAATTATGGCGTTGTTGGTTCCATTGTCGTCGAATAGTTATTTCCGGTAGCACTAGTTGCTGTTCCAACTTCGGTAGTATCTTCCAATGTCATAAAGTGACCATGTGTTGTTTCGTCTATTGTCGTAAGATCTTCAGTGATTGTGGTTTCCTGAACGACAGGATCTGCAAAAAAGCAATATTGCAACAAATTTTAATTCTTAAGTAATTTCTACTTTTCGGTTATTTAGAGCATATCTACTGGTACAATTTTAGAGAGTACAGTAAAAGTAAAATGTTCATGTGATTATGATTGAAAGAGACGATTAATAGTGATACATCAATGTCAATTTTTTCAAATTATAAAAAAACCCAAATAAAAACAGGCTAGCGATTGGTGGAAGACTTTGACTCCATTATGACTTCGTTTCATAAAAACAACCCCAAATCCAACCGGAAGTAAGACAAATAATGATGACGTAAGCATATAAATAAACTTGTCATTACGAAGATGATGATATCGTTTCACTTCCGAATACAATTTCTTCTTTCTAAATATATTTCTTAGTAGCCTTTTGTAGACAGAAGACACTTTTATCTTAGTAGCTTAAATTACATAACACTTATCCTCTTGTAGACAGAAGACACTGTTATCTTAGTAGCCTAAATTATATAACACTTACCCTCTTGTAGACAGAAGACACTTTTATCTTAGTAGCCTAATTTACATAACACTTACCCTCTTGTAGACAGAAGACACTTTTATCTTAGTAGCCTAATTTACATAACACTTACCCTCTTGTAGACAGAAGACACTTTTATCTTAGTAGCCTAAATTACATAACACTTACCCTCTTGTAGACAGAAGACACTTTTATCTTAGTAGCCTAAATTACATAACACTTACCCTCTTGTAGACAGAAGACACTTTTATCTTAGTAGCCTAAGTTACTTAACACTTACCCTCTTGTAGACAGAAGACACTTTTATCTTAGTAGCTTAAATTACATAACACTTACCCTCTTGTAGACAGAAGACACTTATATCTCAGTAGCCTAATTCACATAACACTTACCCACTTGTAGACAGAAGATACCTTTGCTATACAATGTCACACAGATTTCACCAGTCTGACATAGTCCAATAACAGCACATGGATCCCGTGTTGCCTATAACAGATAGATGACGTAAATGATTGTTTTTGTTCACAACTATGGTGGTTTATACTGCTATAATGTCATACGAGTTCATTTAGTTTTATACTGCTATAATGTCATACGAGTTCATTTAGTTTTATACTGCTATAATGTCATACGAGTTCATTTAGTTTTATACTGCTATTATGTCATACGAGTTCATTCAGTTTTATACTGCTATAATGTCATACGAGTTCATTTAGTTTCGTGTTTATATCTATATTGTCAAATATCAGTCATAGATAAAAATCTGGATTAGTTTTTATATATGTCAAATACTGTCAAACCTGCCTTAAAGATCACCTCTACAAATCACTGTCTATAAAGGGCACCTCTACAAATCACTGTCTATAAAGGACACCTCTACAAATCACTGTCTATAAAGGACAGCCTCATTATTTCCACTAGTGAACAGTGCATATAATGTTAATATGTATTTAAAGGGAAACTGATCATAAAGGGCATATTTGCAGATTCCCTTGAGTGCTCTTCATATCATATTTCGCTGTATATACAATAGGATTGAACACAAGTTTTACAACAAAGTTCTCCTCAGAGATTTGATAAGGTCAACCAACCGTGCAATCATGAGTGTGACGAACATAAACTGAGCATGGTGATATAGTCTTGTGTAAATGAGATAATATACAATTATATTCTTTTGTAGATATGAGTTTTTATTGACATAGGAAATTGATATTGATTACTAAGCCGTAATCTGAGGTAAATATAAGTTCATTGTGTCAATTAAAAAAATACAATATTGACAGATACCAGAGACTATCATTTTCTGCATTTAGGTACACGAATTGTATATTTTGCAGTGGAGTAGGAACTGTTTACCCTTCAGGAGCACCTGAGTTTACCCCCTGATTTTGGAGGGGTTCGTGTTGCGCGATTTCTACTTTTCTGTGTAATGTTTTGTAAATCGTTATTATCCTTTTGTACCTTTTCTTTTGGCCATTTTGTTGTTTGTACTTCTTCTTTTGGCCATTGTGTTGTTTGTGCTTTATCTTTTGGCCATTGAGTTGTTTGTGCTTTATCTTTTGGCCATTGTGTTGTTTGTACTTCTTCTTGTGGCCATTGTGTTGTCTGTACTTCTTCTTTTGGCCATTGTGTTGTTTGTGCTTCTTCTTTTGGCCATTGTGTTGTTTGTACTTCTTCTTTTGGCCATTGTGTTGTTTGTCCTTCTTCTTTTGGCCATTGTGTTGTTTGTTCTTCTTCTTGTGGCCATTGTGTTGTTTGTGCTTTATCTTTTGGCCATTGTGTTGTTTGTGCTTCTTCTTTTGGCCATTGTGTTGTTTGTTCTTCTTCTTTTGACCATTGTGTTGTTTGTGCTTCTTCTTTTGACCATTGTGTTGTTTGTGCTTCTTCTTTTGACCATTATGTTGTCTGTACTTCTTCTTTTGGCCATTGTATTGTTTGTGTTTTATCTTTTGGCCATTGTGTTGTTTGTACTTCTTCTTTTGGCCATTGTGTTGTTTGTGTTTTATCTTTTGGCCATTGTGTTGTTTGTACTTCTTCTTTTGACCATTGTGTTGTTTGTGTTTTATCTTTTGGCCATTGTTTTGTCTGTACTTCTTCTTTTGGCCATTGTGTTGTTTGTGTTTTATCTTTTGGCCATTGTGTTGTTTGTACTTCTTCTTTTGACCATTGTGTTGTTTGTGTTTTATCTTTTGGCCATTGTGTTGTTTGTACTTCTTCTTTTGGCCATTGTGTTGTTTGTACTTCTTCTTTTGACCATTGTGTTGTTTGCACTTCTTCTTTTGGCCATTGTGTTGTTTGTTCTTCTTCTTTTGACCATTGTGTTGTTTGTGCTTTATCTTTTGGCCATTGTGTTGTTTGTTCTTCTTCTTTTGACCATTGTGTTGTTTGTACTTCTTCTTGTGGCCATTGTGTTGTTTGTACTTCTTCTTTTGGCCATTGTGTTGTTTGTGTTTTATCTTTTGGCCATTGTGTTGTTTGTGTTTTATCTTTTGGCCATTGTGTTGTCTGTACTTCTTCTTTTGGCCATTGTGTTGTTTGTGTTTTATCTTTTGGCCATTGTGTTGTTTGTACTTCTTCTTTTGACCATTGTGTTGTTTGTGTTTTATCTTTTGGCCATTGTGTTGTTTGTACCTCTTCTTTTGACCATTGTGTTGTTTGTGTTTTATCTTTTGGCCATTGTGTTGTCTGTACTTCTTCTTTTGGCCATTGTGTTGTTTGTGTTTTATCTTTTGGCCATTGTGTTGTTTGTACTTCTTCTTTTGACCATTGTGTTGTTTGTGTTTTATCTTTTGGCCATTGTGTTGTTTGTACTTCTTCTTTTGACCATTGTGTTGTTTGTGTTTTATCTTTTGGCCATTTTGTTGTTTGTACTTCTTCTTTTGACCATTGTGTTGTTTGTGTTTTATCTTTTGGCCATTGTGTTGTTTGTACTTCTTCTTTTGGCCATTGTGTTGTTTGTACTTCTTCTTTTGACCATTGTGTTGTTTGCACTTCTTCTTTTGGCCATTGTGTTGTTTGTTCTTCTTCTTTTGACCATTGTGTTGTTTGTGCTTTATCTTTTGGCCATTGTGTTGTTTGTACTTCTTCTTTTGACCATTGTGTTGTTTGCACTTCTTCTTTTGGCCATTGTGTTGTTTGTTCTTCTTCTTTTGACCATTGTGTTGTTTGTGTTTTATCTTTTGGCCATTGTGTTGTTTGTACTTCTTCTTTTGACCATTGTGTTGTTTGTGTTTTATCTTTTGGCCATTGTGTTGTTTGTACTTCTTCTTTTGGCCATTGTGTTGTTTGTACTTCTTCTTTTGACCATTGTGTTGTTTGCACTTCTTCTTTTGGCCATTGTGTTGTTTGTTCTTCTTCTTTTGACCATTGTGTTGTTTGTGCTTTATCTTTTGGCCATTGTGTTGTTTGTTCTTCTTCTTTTGACCATTGTGTTGTTTGTACTTCTTCTTTTGACCATTGTGTTGTTTGTACTTCTTCTTTTGGCCATTGTGTTGTTTGTTCTTCTTCTTTTGGCCATTGTGTTGTTTGTACTTCTTCTTTTGGCCATTGTGTGTTTGTTCTTCTTCTTTTGACCATTGTGTTGTTTGTGCATCTTCTTTTGACCATTGTGTTGTTTGTACTTCTTTTTTTGGCCATTGTGTTGTTTGTTCTTCTTCTTTTGGCCATTGTGTTGTTTGTGCTTCTTCTTGTGGCCATTGTGTTGTCTGTACTTCTTCTTTTGGCCATTGTGTTGTTTGTGCTTTATCTTTTGGCCATTGTGTTGTTTGTACCTCTTCTTTTGGCCATTGTGTTGTTTGTACTTCTTCTTTTGGCCATTGTGTTGTTTGTGCTTCTTCTTTTGGCCATTGTGTTGTTTGTGCTTCTTCTTTTGGCCATTGTGTTGTTTGTGCTTCTTCATTTGGCCATTGTGTTGTCTGTGCTTCTTCTTTTGACCATTGTGTTGTTTGTACTTCTTCTTTTGACCATTGTGTTGTTTGTACTTCTTCTTTTGGCCATTGTGTTGTTTGTGCTTCTTCTTTTGGCCATTGTGTTGTTTGTACTTCTTCTTTTGGCCATTGTGTTGTTTGTACTTCTTCTTTTGGCCATTGTGTTGTTTGTACTTTTTCTTTTGGTCATTGTGTTGTTTGTACTTCTTCATTTGGTCATTGTGTGGATTGTATTTCTTCTTTTGGTCATTGTGTTGTTTGTGCATCTTCTTTTGACCATTGTGTTGTTTGTACTTCTTCTTTTGGCCATTGTGTTGTCTGTGCTTCTTTCTTTGACCATTGTGTTGTTTGTGCTTTATCTTTTGGCCATTGTGTTGTTTGTACTTCTTCTTTTGGCCATTGTGTTGTTTGTACTTCTTCTTTTGGCCATTGTGTTGTTTGTGCTTCTTCTTTTGGCCATTGTGTTGTTTGTGCTTCTTCTTTTGGCCATTGTGTTGTTTGTGCTTCTTCTTTTGGCCATTGTGTTGTCTGTGCTTCTTCTTTTGGCCATTGTGTTGTTTGTACTTCTTCTTTTGACCATTGTGTTGTTTGTACTTCTTCCTTTGACCATTGTGTTGTTTGTGCATCTTCTTTTGACCATTGTGTTGTTTGTACTTCTTCTTTTGGCCATTGTGTTGTCTGTGCTTCTTCCTTTGACCATTGTGTTGTCTGTACTTCTTCTTTTGACCATTGTGTTGTTTCTGCTTCTTCTTTTGGCCATTGTGTTGTTTGTACCTCTTCTTTTGGCCATTGTGTTGTTTGTACTTCTTCTTTTGACCATTGTGTTGTTTGTGCTTCTTCTTTTGGCCATTGTGTTGTTTGTACTTCTTCTTTTGACCATTGTGTTGTTTGTACTTCTTCTTTTGGCCATTGTGTTGTTTGTACTTCTTCTTTTGCTCATTGTGTTGTTTATACTTCTTCTTTTGGCCATTGTGTTGTTTGTACTTCTTCTTTTGGCCATTGTGTTGTTTGTACCTCTTCTTTTGGCCATTGTGTTGTTTGTACTTCTTCTTTTGGCCATTGTGTTGTTTGTGCTTCTTCTTTTGGCCATTGTGTTGTTTGTACTTCTTCTTTTGACCATTGTGTTGTTTGTACTTCTTCTTTTGACCATTGTGTTGTTTGTACTTCTTCTTTTGGCCATTGTGTTGTTTGTGCATCTTCTTTTGACCATTTTGTTGTTTGTACTTCTTCTTTTGGCCATTGTGTTGTCTGTGCTTCTTCCTTTGACCATTGTGTTGTCTGTGCTTCTTCTTTTGACCATTGTGTTGTTTCTGCTTCTTCTTTTGATCATTGTGTTGTTTGTACTTCTTCTTTTGCTCATTGTGTTGTTTGTACTTCTTCTTTTGCTCATTGTGTTGTTTGTTCCTCTTCTTTTGGCCATTGTGTTGTCTATTCTTCTTCTTTTGGCCATTGTGTTGTTTGTGCTTCTTCTTTTGGCCATTGTGTTGTTTGTGCTTCTTCTTTTGGTCATTGTATTGTTTGTTCTTCTTCTTTTGGCCATTGTGTTGTTTGTACTTCTTCTTTTGGCCATTGTGTTGTTTGTTCTTTTTCTTTTGGCCATTGTGTTGTTTGTACTTCTTCTTTTGACCATTGTGTATTTTGTTCCTCTTCTTTTGGCCATTGTTTTGTTTGTACTTCTTCTTTTGGTCATTGTGTTGTTTGTACTTCTTCTTTTGACCATTTTGTTGTTTGTGCTTTATCTTTTGACCATTGTGTTGTTTGTTCTTCTTCTTTTAACCATTTTGTTGTTTGTGCTTTTTTTTTTGACCATTGTGTTGTTTGTTCTTCTTCTTTTGGCCATTGTGTTGTTTGTACTTCTTCTTTTGGCCATTGTGTTGTTTGTACTTCTTCTTTTGACCATTGTGTTGTTTGTGCATCTTCTTTTGACCATTGTGTTGTTTGTTCTTCTTCTTTTGGCCATTGTGTTGTCTGTGCTTCTTCCTTTGACCATTGTGTTGTCTGTGCTTCTTCTTTTGACCATTTTGTTGTTTCTGCTTCTTCTTTTGGCCATTGTGTTGTTTGTACTTCTTCTATTGGCCATTGTGTTGTTTGTACTTCTTCTTTTGACCATTGTGTTGTTTGTGCTTCTTCTTTTGGCCATTGTGTTGTTTGTGCTTTATCTTTTGGCCATTGTGTTGTTTGTGCTTCTTCTTTTGACCATTGTGTTGTTTCTGCTTCTTCTTTTGGCCATTGTGTTGTTTGTACTTCTTCTTTTGGCCATTGTGTTGTTTGTACTTCTTCTTTTGACCATTGTGTTGTTTGTACTTCTTCTTTTGGCCATTGTGTTGTTTGTGCATCTTCTTTTGACCATTTTGTTGTTTGTACTTCTTCTTTTGGCCATTGTGTTGTCTGTGCTTCTTCCTTTGACCATTGTGTTGTCTGTGCTTCTTCTTTTGACCATTGTGTTGTTTCTGCTTCTTCTTTTGATCATTGTGTTGTTTGTACTTCTTCTTTTGCTCATTGTGTTGTTTGTACTTCTTCTTTTGCTCATTGTGTTGTTTGTTCCTCTTCTTTTGGCCATTGTGTTGTCTATTCTTCTTCTTTTGGCCATTGTGTTGTTTGTGCTTCTTCTTTTGGCCATTGTGTTGTTTGTGCTTCTTCTTTTGGTCATTGTATTGTTTGTACTTCTTCTTTTGGCCATTGTGTTGTTTGTACTTCTTCTTTTGGCCATTGTGTTGTTTGTTCTTCTTCTTTTGGCCATTGTGTTGTTTGTACTTCTTCTTTTGACCATTGTGTTGTTTGTTCCTCTTCTTTTGGCCATTGTTTTGTTTGTACTTCTTCTTTTGGTCATTGCGTTGTTTGTACTTCTTCTTTTGACCATTTTGTTGTTTGTGCTTTATCTTTTGACCATTGTGTTGTTTGTTCTTCTTCTTTTAACCATTTTGTTGTTTGTGCTTTATCTTTTGACCATTTTGTTGTTTGTGCTTTATCTTTTGACCATTGTGTTGTTTGTTCTTCTTCTTTTGGCCATTGTGTTGTTTGTACTTCTTCTTTTGGCCATTGTGTTGTTTGTACTTCTTCTTTTGACCATTGTGTTGTTTGTGCATCTTCTTTTGACCATTGTGTTGTTTGTTCTTCTTCTTTTGGCCATTGTGTTGTCTGTGCTTCTTCTTTTGACCATTGTGTTGTCTGTGCTTCTTCTTTTGACCATTGTGTTGTTTCTGCTTCTTCTTTTGGCCATTGTGTTGTTTGTACTTCTTCTTTTGGCCATTGTGTTGTTTGTACTTCTTCTTTTGACCATTGTGTTGTTTGTGCTTCTTCTTTTGGCCATTGTGTTGTTTGTGCTTTATCTTTTGGCCATTGTGTTGTTTGTGCTTCTTCTTTTGGCCATTGTGTTGTTTGTTCTTCTTCTTTTGACCATTGTGTTGTTTGTGCTTCTTCTTTTGACCATTGTGTTGTTTGTGCTTCTTCTTTTGACCATTATGTTGTCTGTACTTCTTCTTTTGGCCATTGTGTTGTTTGTGTTTTATCTTTTGGCCATTGTGTTGTTTGTACTTCTTCTTTTGACCATTGTGTTGTTTGTGTTTTATCTTTTGGCCATTATGTTGTCTGTACTTCTTCTTTTGACCATTGTGTTGTTTGTGTTTTATCTTTTGGCCATTGTGTTGTTTGTACTTCTTCTTTTGACCATTGTGTTGTTTGTGTTTTATCTTTTGGCCATTGTGTTGTTTGTGCTTCTTCTTTTGGCCATTGTGTTGTTTGTACTTCTTCTTTTGGCCATTGTGTTGTTTGTACTTCTTCTTTTGACCATTGTGTTGTTTGTACTTCTTCTTTTGACCATTGTGTTGTTTGTGCTTCTTCTTTTGACCATTGTGTTGTTTGTGCTTCTTCTTTTGACCATTATGTTGTCTGTACTTCTTCTTTTGGCCATTGTGTTGTTTGTGTTTTATCTTTTGGCCATTGTGTTGTTTGTACTTCTTCTTTTGACCATTGTGTTGTTTGTGTTTTATCTTTTGGCCATTGTGTTGTTTGTACTTCTTCTTTTGGCCATTGTGTTGTTTGTGTTTAACTTTTGGCCATTGTGTTGTTTGTGTTTTATCTTTTGGCCATTGTGTTGTTTGTGTTTTATCTTTTGGCCATTGTGTTGTCTGTACTTCTTCTTTTAGCCATTGTGTTGTTTGTGTTTTATCTTTTGGCCATTGTGTTGTTTGTACTTCTTCTTTTGACCATTGTGTTGTTTGTGTTTTATCTTTTGGCCATTGTGTTGTTTGTACTTCTTCTTTTGACCATTGTGTTGTTTGTGTTTTATCTTTTGGCCATTGTGTTGTTTGTACTTCTTCTTTTGACCATTGTGTTGTTTGTGTTTTATCTTTTGGCCATTGTGTTGTTTGTACTTCTTCTTTTGACCATTGTGTTGTTTGTGTTTTATCTTTTGACCATTGTGTTGTTTGCACTTCTTCTTTTGGCCATTGTGTTGTTTGTACTTCTTCTTTTGACCATTGTGTTGTTTGTGTTTTATCTTTTGGCCATTGTGTTGTTTGTACTTCTTCTTTTGGCCATTGTGTTGTTTGTACTTCTTCTTTTGACCATTGTGTTGTTTGCACTTCTTCTTTTGGCCATTGTGTTGTTTGTTCTTCTTCTTTTGACCATTGTGTTGTTTGTGCTTTATCTTTTGGCCATTGTGTTGTTTGTTCTTCTTCTTTTGACCATTGTGTTGTTTGTACTTCTTCTTTTGACCATTGTGTTGTTTGTACTTCTTCTTTTGGCCATTGTGTTGTTTGTTCTTCTTCTTTTGGCCATTGTGTTGTTTGTACTTCTTCTTTTGGCCATTGTGTGTTTGTTCTTCTTCTTTTGACCATTGTGTTGTGTGTGCATCTTCTTTTGACCATTGTGTTGTTTGTACTTCTTTTTTTGGCCATTGTGTTGTTTGTTCTTCTTCTTTTGGCCATTGTGTTGTTTGTGCTTCTTCTTTTGGCCATTGTGTTGTTTGTGCTTTATCTTTTGGCCATTGTGTTGTTTGTACCTCTTCTTTTGGCCATTGTGTTGTTTGTACTTCTTCTTTTGGCCATTGTGTTGTTTGTGCTTCTTCTTTTGGCCATTGTGTTGTTTGTGCTTCTTCTTTTGGCCATTGTGTTGTTTGTGCTTCTTCATTTGGCCATTGTGTTGTCTGTGCTTCTTCTTTTGACCATTGTGTTGTTTGTACTTCTTCTTTTGACAATTGTGTTGTTTGTACTTCTTCTTTTGGCCATTGTGTTGTTTGTGCTTCTTCTTTTGGCCATTGTGTTGTTTGTACTTCTTCTTTTGGCCATTGTGTTGTTTGTACTTCTTCTTTTGGCCATTGTGTTGTTTGTACTTTTTCTTTTGGTCATTGTGTTGTTTGTACTTCTTCATTTGGTCATTGTGTGGATTGTATTTCTTCTTTTGGCCATTGTGTTGTTTGTTCTTCTTCTTTTGGCCATTGTGTTGTTTGTACTTCTTCTTTTGACCATTGTGTTGTTTGTTCCTCTTCTTTTGGCCATTGTTTTGTTTGTACTTCTTCTTTTGGTCATTGTGTTGTTTGTACTTCTTCTTTTGACCATTTTGTTGTTTGTGCTTTATGTTTTGACCATTGTGTTGTTTGTTCTTCTTCTTTTAACCATTTTGTTGTTTGTGCTTTATCTTTTGACCATTTTGTTGTTTGTGCTTTATCTTTTGACCATTGTGTTGTTTGTTCTTCTTCTTTTGGCCATTGTGTTGTTTGTACTTCTTCTTTTGACCATTGTGTTGTTTGTGCATCTTCTTTTGACCATTGTGTTGTTTGTTCTTCTTCTTTTGGCCATTGTGTTGTCTGTGCTTCTTCCTTTGACCATTGTGTTGTCTGTGCTTCTTCTTTTGACCATTGTGTTGTTTCTGTTTCTTCTTTTGGCCATTGTGTTGTTTGTACTTCTTCTTTTGGCCATTGTGTTGTTTGTACTTCTTCTTTTGACCATTGTGTTGTTTGTGCTTCTTCTTTTGGCCATTGTGTTGTTTGTGCTTTATCTTTTGGCCATTGTGTTGTTTGTGTTTTATCTTTTGGCCATTGTGTTGTCTGTACTTCTTCTTTTGGCCATTGTGTTGTTTGTGTTTTATCTTTTGGCCATTGTGTTGTTTGTACTTCTTCTTTTGGCCATTGTGTTGTTTGTACTTCTTCTTTTGACCATTGTGTTGTTTGTGTTTTATCTTTTGGCCATTGTGTTGTTTGTACTTCTTCTTTTGGCCATTGTGTTGTTTGTACTTCTTCTTTTGACCATTGTGTTGTTTGTACTTCTTCTTTTGACCATTGTGTTGTTTGTGCTTCTTCTTTTGACCATTGTGTTGTTTGTGCTTCTTCTTTTGACCATTATGTTGTCTGTACTTCTTCTTTTGGCCATTGTGTTGTTTGTACTTCTTCTTTTGACCATTGTGTTGTTTGTGTTTTATCTTTTGGCCATTGTGTTGTCTGTACTTCTTCTTTTGGCCATTGTGTTGTTTGTGTTTTATCTTTTGGCCATTGTGTTGTTTGTACTTCTTCTTTTGGCCATTGTGTTGTTTGTACTTCTTCTTTTGACCATTGTGTTGTTTGTGTTTTATCTTTTGGCCATTTTGTTGTTTGTACTTCTTCTTTTGACCATTGTGTTGTTTGTGTTTTATCTTTTGGCCATTGTGTTGTCTGTACTTCTTCTTTTGGCCATTGTGTTGTTTGTGTTTTATCTTTTGGCCATTGTGTTGTTTGTACTTCTTCTTTTGACCATTGTGTTGTTTGTACTTCTTCTTTTGACCATTGTGTTGTTTGTGTTTTATCTTTTGGCCATTGTGTTGTTTGTACTTCTTCTTTTGGCCATTGTGTTGTTTGTACTTCTTCTTTTGACCATTGTGTTGTTTGCACTTCTTCTTTTGGCCATTGTGTTGTTTGTTCTTCTTCTTTTGACCATTGTGTTGTTTGTGCTTTATCTTTTGGCCATTGTGTTGTTTGTTCTTCTTCTTTTGACCATTGTGTTGTTTGTACTTCTTCTTTTGACCATTGTGTTGTTTGTACTTCTTCTTTTGGCCATTGTGTTGTTTGTTCTTCTTCTTTTGGCCATTGTGTTGTTTGTACTTCTTCTTTTGGCCATTGTGTGTTTGTTCTTCTTCTTTTGACCATTGTGTTGTTTGTGCATCTTCTTTTGACCATTGTGTTGTTTGTACTTCTTTTTTTGGCCATTGTGTTGTTTGTTCTTCTTCTTTTGGCCATTGTGTTGTTTGTGCTTCTTCTTGTGGCCATTGTGTTGTCTGTACTTCTTCTTTTGGCCATTGTGTTGTTTGTGCTTTATCTTTTGGCCATTGTGTTGTTTGTACCTCTTCTTTTGGCCATTGTGTTGTTTGTACTTCTTCTTTTGGCCATTGTGTTGTTTGTGCTTCTTCTTTTGGCCATTGTGTTGTTTGTGCTTCTTCTTTTGGCCATTGTGTTGTTTGTGCTTCTTCATTTTGCCATTGTGTTGTCTGTGCTTCTTCTTTTGACCATTGTGTTGTTTGTACTTCTTCTTTTGACCATTGTGTTGTTTGTACTTCTTCTTTTGGCCATTGTGTTGTTTGTGCTTCTTCTTTTGGCCATTGTGTTGTTTGTACTTCTTCTTTTGGCCATTGTGTTGTTTGTACTTCTTCTTTTGGCCATTGTGTTGTTTGTACTTTTTCTTTTGTTCATTGTGTTGTTTGTACTTCTTCATTTGGTCATTGTGTGGATTGTATTTCTTCTTTTGGTCATTGTGTTGTTTGTGCATCTTCTTTTGACCATTGTGTTGTTTGTACTTCTTCTTTTGGCCATTGTGTTGTCTGTGCTTCTTTCTTTGACCATTGTGTTGTTTGTGCTTTATCTTTTGGCCATTGTTTTGTTTGTACTTCTTCTTTTGGCCATTGTGTTGTTTGTACTTCTTCTTTTGGCCATTGTGTTGTTTGTGCTTCTTCTTTTGGCCATTGTGTTGTTTGTGCTTCTTCTTTTGGCCATTGTGTTGTTTGTGCTTCTTCTTTTGGCCATTGTGTTTTCTGTGCTTCTTCTTTTGGCCATTGTGTTGTTTGTACTTCTTCTTTTGACCATTGTGTTGTTTGTACTTCTTCCTTTGACCATTGTGTTGTTTGTGCATCTTCTTTTGACCATTGTGTTGTTTATACTTCTTCTTTTGGCCATTGTGTTGTCTGTGCTTCTTCCTTTGACCATTGTGTTGTCTGTACTTCTTCTTTTGACCATTGTGTTGTTTCTGCTTCTTCTTTTGGCCATTGTGTTGTTTGTACCTCTTCTTTTGGCCATTGTGTTGTTTGTACTTCTTCTTTTGACCATTGTGTTGTTTGTGCTTCTTCTTTTGGCCATTGTGTTGTTTGTACTTCTTCTTTTGACCATTGTGTTGTTTGTACTTCTTCTTTTGGCCATTGTGTTGTTTGTACTTCTTCTTTTGCCCATTGTGTTGTTTATACTTCTTCTTTTGGCCATTGTGTTGTTTGTACTTCTTCTTTTGGCCATTGTGTTGTTTGTACCTCTTCTTTTGGCCATTGTGTTGTTTGTACTTCTTCTTTTGGCCATTGTGTTGTTTGTGCTTCTTCTTTTGGCCATTGTGTTGTTTGTTCTTCTTCTTTTGACCATTGTGTTGTTTGTACTTCTTCTTTTGACCATTGTGTTGTTTGTGCATCTTCTTTTGACCATTGTGTTGTTTGTACTTCTTCTTTTGGCCATTGTGTTGTTTGTACCTCTTCTTTTGGCCATGGTGTTGTTTGTACTTCTTCTTTTGGCCATTGTGTTGTTTGTGCTTCTTCTTTTGGCCATTGTGTTGTTTGTACTTCTTCTTTTGACCATTGTGTTGTTTGTACTTCTTCTTTTGACCATTGTGTTGTTTGTGCATCTTCTTTTGACCATTGTGTTGTTTGTGCTTCTTCTTTTGACCATTGTGTTGTTTCTGCTTCTTCTTTTGGCCATTGTGTTGTTTGTACTTCTTCTTTTGGCCATTGTGTTGTTTGTACTTCTTCTTTTGACCATTGTGTTGTTTGTACTTCTTCTTTTGGCCATTGTGTTGTTTGTGCATCTTCTTTTGACCATTTTGTTGTTTGTACTTCTTCTTTTGGCCATTGTGTTGTCTGTGCTTCTTCCTTTGACCATTGTGTTGTCTGTGCTTCTTCTTTTGACCATTGTGTTGTTTCTGCTTCTTCTTTTGATCATTGTGTTGTTTGTACTTCTTCTTTTGCTCATTGTGTTGTTTGTACTTCTTCTTTTGCTCATTGTGTTGTTTGTTCCTCTTCTTTTGGCCATTGTGTTGTTTGTGCTTCTTCTTTTGGCCATTGTGTTGTTTGTGCTTCTTATTTTGGTCATTGTATTGTTTGTTCTTCTTCTTTTGGCCATTGTGTTGTTTGTACTTCTTCTTTTGGCCATTGTGTTGTTTGTTCTTCTTCTTTTGGCCATTGTGTTGTTTGTACTTCTTCTTTTGACCATTGTGTTGTTTGTTCCTCTTCTTTTGGCCATTGTTTTGTTTGTACTTCTTCTTTTGGTCATTGTGTTGTTTGTACTTTATCTTTTGACCATTTTGTTGTTTGTGCTTTATCTTTTGACCATTGTGTTGTTTGTTCTTCTTCTTTTAACCATTTTGTTGTTTGTGCTTTATCTTTTGACCATTTTGTTGTTTGTGCTTTATCTTTTGACCATTGTGTTGTTTGTTCTTCTTCTTTTGGCCATTGTGTTGTTTGTACTTCTTCTTTTGGCCATTGTGTTGTTTGTACTTCTTCTTTTGACCATTGTGTTGTTTGTGCATCTTCTTTTGACCATTGTGTTGTTTGTTCTTCTTCTTTTGGCCATTGTGTTGTCTGTGCTTCTTCCTTTGACCATTGTGTTGTCTGTGCTTCTTCTTTTGACCATTGTGTTGTTTCTGCTTCTTCTTTTGGCCATTGTGTTGTTTGTACTTCTTCTTTTGGCCATTGTGTTGTTTGTACTTCTTCTTTTGACCATTGTGTTGTTTGTGCTTCTTCTTTTGGCCATTGTGTTGTTTGTGCTTTATCTTTTGGCCATTGTGTTGTTTGTGCTTCTTCTTTTGGCCATTGTGTTGTTTGTTCTTCTTCTTTTGACCATTGTGTTGTTTGTGCTTCTTCTTTTGACCATTGTGTTGTTTGTGCTTCTTCTTTTGACCATTATGTTGTCTGTACTTCTTCTTTTGGCCATTGTGTTGTTTGTGTTTTATCTTTTGGCCATTGTGTTGTTTGTACTTCTTCTTTTGGCCATTGTGTTGTTTGTGTTTTATCTTTTGGCCATTGTGTTGTTTGTGTTTTATCTTTTGGCCATTGTGTTGTCTGTACTTCTTCTTTTGGCCATTGTGTTGTTTGTGTTTTATCTTTTGGCCATTGTGTTGTTTGTACTTCTTCTTTTGACCATTGTGTTGTTTGTGTTTTATCTTTTGGCCATTGTGTTGTTTGTACTTCTTCTTTTGGCCATTGTGTTGTTTGTACTTCTTCTTTTGACCATTGTGTTGTTTGCACTTCTTCTTTTGGACATTGTGTTGTTTGTTCTTCTTCTTTTGACCATTGTGTTGTTTGTGCTTTATCTTTTGGCCATTGTGTTGTTTGTTCTTCTTCTTTTGACCATTGTGTTGTTTGTACTTCTTCTTGTGGCCATTGTGTTGTTTGTACTTCTTCTTTTGGCCATTGTGTTGTTTGTGTTTTATCTTTTGGCCATTGTGTTGTTTGTGTTTTATCTTTTGGCCATTGTGTTGTCTGTACTTCTTCTTTTGGCCATTGTGTTGTTTGTGTTTTATCTTTTGGCCATTGTGTTGTTTGTACTTCTTCTTTTGACCATTGTGTTGTTTGTGTTTTATCTTTTGGCCATTGTGTTGTTTGTACTTCTTCTTTTGGCCATTGTGTTGTTTGTACTTCTTCTTTTGACCATTGTGTTGTTTGCACTTCTTCTTTTGGCCATTGTGTTGTTTGTTCTTCTTCTTTTGACCATTGTGTTGTTTGTACTTTATCTTTTGGCCATTGTGTTGTTTGTTCTTCTTCTTTTGACCATTGTGTTGTTTGTACTTCTTCTTTTGGCCATTGTGTTGTTTGTACTTTTTTTTGCCCATTGTGTTGTCTGTGCTTCTTCTTTTGACCATTGTGTTGTTTGTACTTCTTCTTTTGGCCATTGTGTTGTTTGTTCTTCTTCTTTTGGCCATTGTGTTGTTTGTACTTCTTCTTTTGGCCATTGTGTGTTTGTTCTTCTTCTTTTGACCATTGTGTTGTTTGTGCATCTTCTTTTGACCATTGTGTTGTTTGTACTTCTTTTTTTGGCCATTGTGTTGTTTGTTCTTCTTCTTTTGGCCATTGTGTTGTTTGTGCTCTATCTTTTGGCCATTGTGTTGTTTGTACCTCTTCTTTTGGCCATTGTGTTGTTTGTACTTCTTCTTTTGGCCATTGTGTTGTTTGTGCTTCTTCTTTTGGCCATTGTGTTGTTTGTGCTTCTTCTTTTGGCCATTGTGTTGTTTGTGCTTCTTCATTTGGCCATTGTGTTGTCTGTGCTTCTTCTTTTGACCAGACCATTGTGTTGTTTGTACTTCTTCTTTTGGCCATTGTGTTGTTTGTGCTTCTTCTTTTGGCCATTGTGTTGTTTGTGCTTCTTCTTTTGGCCATTGTGTTGTTTGTACTTCTTCTTTTGGCCATTGTGTTGTTTGTACTTTTTCTTTTGGTCATTGTGTTGTTTGTTCTTCTTCATTTGGTCATTGTGTGGATTGTATTTCTTCTTTTGGTCATTGTGTTGTTTGTGCATCTTCTTTTGACCATTGTGTTGTTTGTACTTCTTCTTTTGGCCATTGTGTTGTCTGTGCTTCTTTCTTTGACCATTGTGTTGTTTGTGCTTTATCTTTTGGCCATTGTGTTGTTTGTACTTCTTCTTTTGGCCATTGTGTTGTTTGTACTTCTTCTTTTGGCCATTGTGTTGTTTGTGCTTCTTCTTTTGGCCATTGTGTTGTTTGTGCTTCTTCTTTTGGCCATTGTGTTGTTTGTGCTTCTTCTTTTGGCCATTGTGTTGTCTGTGCTTCTTCTTTTGGTCATTGTGTTGTTTGTACTTCTTCTTTTGACCATTGTGTTGTTTGTGCTTTATCTTTTGACCATTGTGTTGTTTGTGCTTCTTCTTTTGGCCATTGTGTTGTCTGTGCTTCTTCTTTTGGTCATTGTGTTGTTTGTACTTCTTCTTTTGACCATTTTGTTGTTTGTGCTTTATCTTTTGACCATTGTGTTGTTTGTTCTTCTTCTTTTAACCATTTTGTTGTTTGTGCTTTTTTTTTTGACCATTGTGTTGTTTGTTCTTCTTCTTTTGGCCATTGTGTTGTTTGTACTTCTTCTTTTGGCCATTGTGTTGTTTGTACTTCTTCTTTTGACCATTGTGTTGTTTGTGCATCTTCTTTTGACCATTGTGTTGTTTGTTCTTCTTCTTTTGGCCATTGTGTTGTCTGTGCTTCTTCCTTTGGCCATTGTGTTGTCTGTGCTTCTTCCTTTGACCATTGTGTTGTCTGTGCTTCTTCTTTTGACCATTTTGTTGTTTCTGCTTCTTCTTTTGGCCATTGTGTTGTTTGTACTTCTTCTATTGGCCATTGTGTTGTTTGTACTTCTTCTTTTGACCATTGTGTTGTTTGTGCTTCTTCTTTTGGCCATTGTGTTGTTTGTGCTTTATCTTTTGGCCATTGTGTTGTTTGTGCTTCTTCTTTTGACCATTGTGTTGTTTCTGCTTCTTCTTTTGGCCATTGTGTTGTTTGTACTTCTTCTTTTGGCCATTGTGTTGTTTGTACTTCTTCTTTTGACCATTGTGTTGTTTGTACTTCTTCTTTTGGCCATTGTGTTGTTTGTGCATCTTCTTTTGACCATTTTGTTGTTTGTACTTCTTCTTTTGGCCATTGTGTTGTCTGTGCTTCTTCCTTTGACCATTGTGTTGTCTGTGCTTCTTCTTTTGACCATTGTGTTGTTTCTGCTTCTTCTTTTGATCATTGTGTTGTTTGTACTTCTTCTTTTGCTCATTGTGTTGTTTGTACTTCTTCTTTTGCTCATTGTGTTGTTTGTTCCTCTTCTTTTGGCCATTGTGTTGTCTATTCTTCTTCTTTTGGCCATTGTGTTGTTTGTGCTTCTTCTTTTGGCCATTGTGTTGTTTGTGCTTCTTCTTTTGGTCATTGTATTGTTTGTACTTCTTCTTTTGGCCATTGTGTTGTTTGTACTTCTTCTTTTGGCCATTGTGTTGTTTGTTCTTCTTCTTTTGGCCATTGTGTTGTTTGTACTTCTTCTTTTGACCATTGTGTTGTTTGTTCCTCTTCTTTTGGCCATTGTTTTGTTTGTACTTCTTCTTTTGGTCATTGCGTTGTTTGTACTTCTTCTTTTGACCATTTTGTTGTTTGTGCTTTATCTTTTGACCATTGTGTTGTTTGTTCTTCTTCTTTTAACCATTTTGTTGTTTGTGCTTTATCTTTTGACCATTTTGTTGTTTGTGCTTTATCTTTTGACCATTGTGTTGTTTGTTCTTCTTCTTTTGGCCATTGTGTTGTTTGTACTTCTTCTTTTGGCCATTGTGTTGTTTGTACTTCTTCTTTTGACCATTGTGTTGTTTGTGCATCTTCTTTTGACCATTGTGTTGTTTGTTCTTCTTCTTTTGGCCATTGTGTTGTCTGTGCTTCTTCTTTTGACCATTGTGTTGTCTGTGCTTCTTCTTTTGACCATTGTGTTGTTTCTGCTTCTTCTTTTGGCCATTGTGTTGTTTGTACTTCTTCTTTTGGCCATTGTGTTGTTTGTACTTCTTCTTTTGACCATTGTGTTGTTTGTGCTTCTTCTTTTGGCCATTGTGTTGTTTGTGCTTTATCTTTTGGCCATTGTGTTGTTTGTGCTTCTTCTTTTGGCCATTGTGTTGTTTGTTCTTCTTCTTTTGACCATTGTGTTGTTTGTGCTTCTTCTTTTGACCATTGTGTTGTTTGTGCTTCTTCTTTTGACCATTATGTTGTCTGTACTTCTTCTTTTGGCCATTGTGTTGTTTGTGTTTTATCTTTTGGCCATTGTGTTGTTTGTACTTCTTCTTTTGACCATTGTGTTGTTTGTGTTTTATCTTTTGGCCATTATGTTGTCTGTACTTCTTCTTTTGACCATTGTGTTGTTTGTGTTTTATCTTTTGGCCATTGTGTTGTTTGTACTTCTTCTTTTGACCATTGTGTTGTTTGTGTTTTATCTTTTGGCCATTGTGTTGTTTGTGCTTCTTCTTTTGGCCATTGTGTTGTTTGTACTTCTTCTTTTGGCCATTGTGTTGTTTGTACTTCTTCTTTTGACCATTGTGTTGTTTGTACTTCTTCTTTTGACCATTGTGTTGTTTGTGCTTCTTCTTTTGACCATTGTGTTGTTTGTGCTTCTTCTTTTGACCATTATGTTGTCTGTACTTCTTCTTTTGGCCATTGTGTTGTTTGTGTTTTATCTTTTGGCCATTGTGTTGTTTGTACTTCTTCTTTTGACCATTGTGTTGTTTGTGTTTTATCTTTTGGCCATTGTGTTGTTTGTACTTCTTCTTTTGGCCATTGTGTTGTTTGTGTTTAACTTTTGGCCATTGTGTTGTTTGTGTTTTATCTTTTGGCCATTGTGTTGTTTGTGTTTTATCTTTTGGCCATTGTGTTGTCTGTACTTCTTCTTTTAGCCATTGTGTTGTTTGTGTTTTATCTTTTGGCCATTGTGTTGTTTGTACTTCTTCTTTTGACCATTGTGTTGTTTGTGTTTTATCTTTTGGCCATTGTGTTGTTTGTACTTCTTCTTTTGACCATTGTGTTGTTTGTGTTTTATCTTTTGGCCATTGTGTTGTTTGTACTTCTTCTTTTGACCATTGTGTTGTTTGTGTTTTATCTTTTGGCCATTGTGTTGTTTGTACTTCTTCTTTTGACCATTGTGTTGTTTGTGTTTTATCTTTTGACCATTGTGTTGTTTGCACTTCTTCTTTTGGCCATTGTGTTGTTTGTACTTCTTCTTTTGACCATTGTGTTGTTTGTGTTTTATCTTTTGGCCATTGTGTTGTTTGTACTTCTTCTTTTGGCCATTGTGTTGTTTGTACTTCTTCTTTTGACCATTGTGTTGTTTGCACTTCTTCTTTTGGCCATTGTGTTGTTTGTTCTTCTTCTTTTGACCATTGTGTTGTTTGTGCTTTATCTTTTGGCCATTGTGTTGTTTGTTCTTCTTCTTTTGACCATTGTGTTGTTTGTACTTCTTCTTTTGACCATTGTGTTGTTTGTACTTCTTCTTTTCGCCATTGTGTTGTTTGTTCTTCTTCTTTTGGCCATTGTGTTGTTTGTACTTCTTCTTTTGGCCATTGTGTGTTTGTTCTTCTTCTTTTGACCATTGTGTTGTGTGTGCATCTTCTTTTGACCATTGTGTTGTTTGTACTTCTTTTTTTGGCCATTGTGTTGTTTGTTCTTCTTCTTTTGGCCATTGTGTTGTTTGTGCTTCTTCTTTTGGCCATTGTGTTGTTTGTGCTTTATCTTTTGGCCATTGTGTTGTTTGTACCTCTTCTTTTGGCCATTGTGTTGTTTGTACTTCTTCTTTTGGCCATTGTGTTGTTTGTGCTTCTTCTTTTGGCCATTGTGTTGTTTGTGCTTCTTCTTTTGGCCATTGTGTTGTTTGTGCTTCTTCATTTGGCCATTGTGTTGTCTGTGCTTCTTCTTTTGACCATTGTGTTGTTTGTACTTCTTCTTTTGACCATTGTGTTGTTTGTACTTCTTCTTTTGGCCATTGTGTTGTTTGTGCTTCTTCTTTTGGCCATTGTGTTGTTTGTACTTCTTCTTTTGGCCATTGTGTTGTTTGTACTTCTTCTTTTGGCCATTGTGTTGTTTGTACTTTTTCTTTTGGTCATTGTGTTGTTTGTACTTCTTCATTTGGTCATTGTGTGGATTGTATTTCTTCTTTTGGCCATTGTGTTGTTTGTTCTTCTTCTTTTGGCCATTGTGTTGTTTGTACTTCTTCTTTTGACCATTGTGTTGTTTGTTCCTCTTCTTTTGGCCATTGTTTTGTTTGTACTTCTTCTTTTGGTCATTGTGTTGTTTGTACTTCTTCTTTTGACCATTTTGTTGTTTGTGCTTTATCTTTTGACCATTGTGTTGTTTGTTCTTCTTCTTTTAACCATTTTGTTGTTTGTGCTTTATCTTTTGACCATTTTGTTGTTTGTGCTTTATCTTTTGACCATTGTGTTGTTTGTTCTTCTTCTTTTGGCCATTGTGTTGTTTGTACTTCTTCTTTTGACCATTGTGTTGTTTGTGCATCTTCTTTTGACCATTGTGTTGTTTGTTCTTCTTCTTTTGGCCATTGTGTTGTCTGTGCTTCTTCCTTTGACCATTGTGTTGTCTGTGCTTCTTCTTTTGACCATTGTGTTGTTTCTGCTTCTTCTTTTGGCCATTGTGTTGTTTGTACTTCTTCTTTTGGCCATTGTGTTGTTTGTACTTCTTCTTTTGACCATTGTGTTGTTTGTGCTTCTTCTTTTGGCCATTGTGTTGTTTGTGCTTTATCTTTTGGCCATTGTGTTGTTTGTGCTTCTTCTTTTGGCCATTGTGTTGTTTGTTCTTCTTCTTTTGACCATTGTGTTGTTTGTGCTTCTTCTTTTGACCATTGTGTTGTTTGTGCTTCTTCTTTTGACCATTATGTTGTCTGTACTTCTTCTTTTGGCCATTGTGTTGTTTGTGTTTTATCTTTTGGCCATTGTGTTGTTTGTACTTCTTCTTTTGGCCATTGTGTTGTTTGTGTTTTATCTTTTGGCCATTGTGTTGTTTGTGTTTTATCTTTTGGCCATTGTGTTGTCTGTACTTCTTCTTTTGGCCATTGTGTTGTTTGTGTTTTATCTTTTGGCCATTGTGTTGTTTGTTCTTCTTCTTTTGGCCATTGTGTTGTTTGTACTTCTTCTTTTGACCATTGTGTTGTTTGTGTTTTATCTTTTGGCCATTGTGTTGTCTGTACTTCTTCTTTTGGCCATTGTGTTGTTTGTGTTTTATCTTTTGGCCATTGTGTTGTTTGTGCTTCTTCTTTTGGCCATTGTGTTGTTTGTACTTCTTCTTTTGACCATTGTGTTGTTTGTGTTTTATCTTTTGGCCATTTTGTTGTTTGTACTTCTTCTTTTGACCATTGTGTTGTTTGTGTTTTATCTTTTGGCCATTGTGTTGTCTGTACTTCTTCTTTTGGCCATTGTGTTGTTTGTGTTTTATCTTTTGGCCATTGTGTTGTTTGTACTTCTTCTTTTGACCATTGTGTTGTTTGTGTTTTATCTTTTGGCCATTGTGTTGTTTGTACTTCTTCTTTTGGCCATTGTGTTGTTTGTACTTCTTCTTTTGACCATTGTGTTGTTTGCACTTCTTCTTTTGGCCATTGTGTTGTTTGTTCTTCTTCTTTTGACCATTGTGTTGTTTGTGCTTTATCTTTTGGCCATTGTGTTGTTTGTTCTTCTTCTTTTGACCATTGTGTTGTTTGTACTTCTTCTTTTGACCATTGTGTTGTTTGTACTTCTTCTTTTGGCCATTGTGTTGTTTGTTCTTCTTCTTTTGGCCATTGTGTTGTTTGTACTTCTTCTTTTGGCCATTGTGTGTTTGTTCTTCTTCTTTTGACCATTGTGTTGTTTGTGCATCTTCTTTTGACCATTGTGTTGTTTGTACTTCTTTTTTTGGCCATTGTGTTGTTTGTTCTTCTTCTTTTGGCCATTGTGTTGTTTGTGCTTCTTCTTGTGGCCATTGTGTTGTCTGTACTTCTTCTTTTGGCCATTGTGTTGTTTGTGCTTTATCTTTTGGCCATTGTGTTGTTTGTACCTCTTCTTTTGGCCATTGTGTTGTTTGTACTTCTTCTTTTGGCCATTGTGTTGTTTGTGCTTCTTCTTTTGGCCATTGTGTTGTTTGTGCTTCTTCTTTTGGCCATTGTGTTGTTTGTGCTTCTTCATTTGGCCATTGTGTTGTCTGTGCTTCTTCTTTTGACCATTGTGTTGTTTGTACTTCTTCTTTTGACCATTGTGTTGTTTGTACTTCTTCTTTTGGCCATTGTGTTGTTTGTGCTTCTTCTTTTGGCCATTGTGTTGTTTGTACTTCTTGTTTTGGCCATTGTGTTGTTTGTACTTCTTCTTTTGGCCATTGTGTTGTTTGTACTTTTTCTTTTGTTCATTGTGTTGTTTGTACTTCTTCATTTGGTCATTGTGTGGATTGTATTTCTTCTTTTGGTCATTGTGTTGTTTGTGCATCTTCTTTTGACCATTGTGTTGTTTGTACTTCTTCTTTTGGCCATTGTGTTGTCTGTGCTTCTTTCTTTGACCATTGTGTTGTTTGTGCTTTATCTTTTGGCCATTGTTTTGTTTGTACTTCTTCTTTTGGCCATTGTGTTGTTTGTACTTCTTCTTTTGGCCATTGTGTTGTTTGTGCTTCTTCTTTTGGCCATTGTGTTGTTTGTGCTTCTTCTTTTGGCCATTGTGTTGTTTGTGCTTCTTCTTTTGGCCATTGTGTTTTCTGTGCTTCTTCTTTTGGCCATTGTGTTGTTTGTACTTCTTCTTTTGACCATTGTGTTGTTTGTACTTCTTCCTTTGACCATTGTGTTGTTTGTGCATCTTCTTTTGACCATTGTGTTGTTTATACTTCTTCTTTTGGCCATTGTGTTGTCTGTGCTTCTTCCTTTGACCATTGTGTTGTCTGTACTTCTTCTTTTGACCATTGTGTTGTTTCTGCTTCTTCTTTTGGCCATTGTGTTGTTTGTACCTCTTCTTTTGGCCATTGTGTTGTTTGTACTTCTTCTTTTGACCATTGTGTTGTTTGTGCTTCTTCTTTTGGCCATTGTGTTGTTTGTACTTCTTCTTTTGACCATTGTGTTGTTTGTACTTCTTCTTTTGGCCATTGTGTTGTTTGTACTTCTTCTTTTGCCCATTGTGTTGTTTATACTTCTTCTTTTGGCCATTGTGTTGTTTGTACTTCTTCTTTTGGCCATTGTGTTGTTTGTACCTCTTCTTTTGGCCATTGTGTTGTTTGTACTTCTTCTTTTGGCCATTGTGTTGTTTGTGCTTCTTCTTTTGGCCATTGTGTTGTTTGTTCTTCTTCTTTTGACCATTGTGTTGTTTGTACTTCTTCTTTTGACCATTGTGTTGTTTGTGCATCTTCTTTTGACCATTGTGTTGTTTGTACTTCTTCTTTTGGCCATTGTGTTGTTTGTACCTCTTCTTTTGGCCATGGTGTTGTTTGTACTTCTTCTTTTGGCCATTGTGTTGTTTGTGCTTCTTCTTTTGGCCATTGTGTTGTTTGTACTTCTTCTTTTGACCATTGTGTTGTTTGTACTTCTTCTTATGACCATTGTGTTGTTTGTGCATCTTCTTTTGACCATTGTGTTGTTTGTGCTTCTTCTTTTGACCATTGTGTTGTTTCTGCTTCTTCTTTTGGCCATTGTGTTGTTTGTACTTCTTCTTTTGGCCATTGTGTTGTTTGTACTTCTTCTTTTGACCATTGTGTTGTTTGTACTTCTTCTTTTGGCCATTGTGTTGTTTGTGCATCTTCTTTTGACCATTTTGTTGTTTGTACTTCTTCTTTTGGCCATTGTGTTGTCTGTGCTTCTTCCTTTGACCATTGTGTTGTCTGTGCTTCTTCTTTTGACCATTGTGTTGTTTCTGCTTCTTCTTTTGATCATTGTGTTGTTTGTACTTCTTCTTTTGCTCATTGTGTTGTTTGTACTTCTTCTTTTGCTCATTGTGTTGTTTGTTCCTCTTCTTTTGGCCATTGTGTTGTTTGTGCTTCTTCTTTTGGCCATTGTGTTGTTTGTGCTTCTTATTTTGGTCATTGTATTGTTTGTTCTTCTTCTTTTGGCCATTGTGTTGTTTGTACTTCTTCTTTTGGCCATTGTGTTGTTTGTTCTTCTTCTTTTGGCCATTGTGTTGTTTGTACTTCTTCTTTTGACCATTGTGTTGTTTGTTCCTCTTCTTTTGGCCATTGTTTTGTTTGTACTTCTTCTTTTGGTCATTGTGTTGTTTGTACTTTATCTTTTGACCATTTTGTTGTTTGTGCTTTATCTTTTGACCATTGTGTTGTTTGTTCTTCTTCTTTTAACCATTTTGTTGTTTGTGCTTTATCTTTTGACCATTTTGTTGTTTGTGCTTTATCTTTTGACCATTGTGTTGTTTGTTCTTCTTCTTTTGGCCATTGTGTTGTTTGTACTTCTTCTTTTGGCCATTGTGTTGTTTGTACTTCTTCTTTTGACCATTGTGTTGTTTGTGCATCTTCTTTTGACCATTGTGTTGTTTGTTCTTCTTCTTTTGGCCATTGTGTTGTCTGTGCTTCTTCCTTTGACCATTGTGTTGTCTGTGCTTCTTCTTTTGACCATTGTGTTGTTTCTGCTTCTTCTTTTGGCCATTGTGTTGTTTGTACTTCTTCTTTTGGCCATTGTGTTGTTTGTACTTCTTCTTTTGACCATTGTGTTGTTTGTGCTTCTTCTTTTGGCCATTGTGTTGTTTGTGCTTTATCTTTTGGCCATTGTGTTGTTTGTGCTTCTTCTTTTGGCCATTGTGTTGTTTGTTCTTCTTCTTTTGACCATTGTGTTGTTTGTGCTTCTTCTTTTGACCATTGTGTTGTTTGTGCTTCTTCTTTTGACCATTATGTTGTCTGTACTTCTTCTTTTGGCCATTGTGTTGTTTGTGTTTTATCTTTTGGCCATTGTGTTGTTTGTACTTCTTCTTTTGGCCATTGTGTTGTTTGTGTTTTATCTTTTGGCCATTGTGTTGTTTGTGTTTTATCTTTTGGCCATTGTGTTGTCTGTACTTCTTCTTTTGGCCATTGTGTTGTTTGTGTTTTATCTTTTGGCCATTGTGTTGTTTGTACTTCTTCTTTTGACCATTGTGTTGTTTGTGTTTTATCTTTTGGCCATTGTGTTGTTTGTACTTCTTCTTTTGGCCATTGTGTTGTTTGTACTTCTTCTTGTGGCCATTGTGTTGTTTGTACTTCTTCTTTTGGCCATTGTGTTGTTTGTGTTTTATCTTTTGGCCATTGTGTTGTTTGTGTTTTATCTTTTGGCCATTGTGTTGTCTGTACTTCTTCTTTTGGCCATTGTGTTGTTTGTGTTTTATCTTTTGGCCATTGTGTTGTTTGTACTTCTTCTTTTGACCATTGTGTTGTTTGTGTTTTATCTTTTGGCCATTGTGTTGTTTGTACTTCTTCTTTTGGCCATTGTGTTGTTTGTACTTCTTCTTTTGACCATTGTGTTGTTTGCACTTCTTCTTTTGGCCATTGTGTTGTTTGTTCTTCTTCTTTTGACCATTGTGTTGTTTGTACTTTATCTTTTGGCCATTGTGTTGTTTGTTCTTCTTCTTTTGACCATTGTGTTGTTTGTACTTCTTCTTTTGGCCATTGTGTTGTTTGTACTTTTTTTTGCCCATTGTGTTGTCTGTGCTTCTTCTTTTGACCATTGTGTTGTTTGTACTTCTTCTTTTGGCCATTGTGTTGTTTGTTCTTCTTCTTTTGGCCATTGTGTTGTTTGTACTTCTTCTTTTGGCCATTGTGTGTTTGTTCTTCTTCTTTTGACCATTGTGTTGTTTGTGCATCTTCTTTTGACCATTGTGTTGTTTGTACTTCTTTTTTTGGCCATTGTGTTGTTTGTTCTTCTTCTTTTGGCCATTGTGTTGTTTGTGCTCTATCTTTTGGCCATTGTGTTGTTTGTACCTCTTCTTTTGGCCATTGTGTTGTTTGTACTTCTTCTTTTGGCCATTGTGTTGTTTGTGCTTCTTCTTTTGGCCATTGTGTTGTTTGTGCTTCTTCTTTTGGCCATTGTGTTGTTTGTGCTTCTTCATTTGGCCATTGTGTTGTCTGTGCTTCTTCTTTTGACCATTGTGTTGTTTGTACTTCTTCTTTTGACCATTGTGTTGTTTGTACTTCTTCTTTTGGCCATTGTGTTGTTTGTGCTTCTTCTTTTGGCCATTGTGTTGTTTGTACTTCTTCTTTTGGCCATTGTGTTGTTTGTACTTCTTCTTTTGGCCATTGTGTTGTTTGTACTTTTTCTTTTGGTCATTGTGTTGTTTGTTCTTCTTCATTTGGTCATTGTGTGGATTGTATTTCTTCTTTTGGTCATTGTGTTGTTTGTGCATCTTCTTTTGACCATTGTGTTGTTTGTACTTCTTCTTTTGGCCATTGTGTTGTCTGTGCTTCTTTCTTTGACCATTGTGTTGTTTGTGCTTTATCTTTTGGCCATTGTGTTGTTTGTACTTCTTCTTTTGGCCATTGTGTTGTTTGTACTTCTTCTTTTGGCCATTGTGTTGTTTGTGCTTCTTCTTTTGGCCATTGTGTTGTTTGTGCTTCTTCTTTTGGCCATTGTGTTGTTTGTGCTTCTTCTTTTGGCCATTGTGTTGTCTGTGCTTCTTCTTTTGGCCATTGTGTTGTTTGTACTTCTTCTTTTGACCATTGTGTTGTTTGTACTTCTTCCTTTGACCATTGTGTTGTTTGTGCATCTTCTTTTGACCATTGTGTTGTTTGTACTTCTTCTTTTGGCCATTGTGTTGTTTGTACCTCTTCTTTTGGCCATGGTGTTGTTTGTACTTCTTCTTTTGGCCATTGTGTTGTTTGTGCTTCTTCTTTTGGCCATTGTGTTGTTTGTACTTCTTCTTTTGACCATTGTGTTGTTTGTACTTCTTCTTTTGACCATTGTGTTGTTTGTGCATCTTCTTTTGACCATTGTGTTGTTTGTGCTTCTTCTTTTGACCATTGTGTTGTTTCTGCTTCTTCTTTTGGCCATTGTGTTGTTTGTACTTCTTCTTTTGGCCATTGTGTTGTTTGTACTTCTTCTTTTGACCATTGTGTTGTTTGTACTTCTTCTTTTGGCCATTGTGTTGTTTGTGCATCTTCTTTTGACCATTTTGTTGTTTGTACTTCTTCTTTTGGCCATTGTGTTGTCTGTGCTTCTTCTTTTGACCATTGTGTTGTTTCTGCTTCTTCTTTTGATCATTGTGTTGTTTGTACTTCTTCTTTTGCTCATTGTGTTGTTTGTACTTCTTCTTTTGCTCATTGTGTTGTTTGTTCCTCTTCTTTTGGCCATTGTGTTGTTTGTGCTTCTTCTTTTGGCCATTGTGTTGTTTGTGCTTCTTATTTTGGTCATTGTATTGTTTGTTCTTCTTCTTTTGGCCATTGTGTTGTTTGTACTTCTTCTTTTGGCCATTGTGTTGTTTGTTCTTCTTCTTTTGGCCATTGTGTTGTTTGTACTTCTTCTTTTGACCATTGTGTTGTTTGTTCCTCTTCTTTTGGCCATTGTTTTGTTTGTACTTCTTCTTTTGGTCATTGTGTTGTTTGTACTTTATCTTTTGACCATTTTGTTGTTTGTGCTTTATCTTTTGACCATTGTGTTGTTTGTTCTTCTTCTTTTAACCATTTTGTTGTTTGTGCTTTATCTTTTGACCATTTTGTTGTTTGTGCTTTATCTTTTGACCATTGTGTTGTTTGTTCTTCTTCTTTTGGCCATTGTGTTGTTTGTACTTCTTCTTTTGGCCATTGTGTTGTTTGTACTTCTTCTTTTGACCATTGTGTTGTTTGTGCATCTTCTTTTGACCATTGTGTTGTTTGTTCTTCTTCTTTTGGCCATTGTGTTGTCTGTGCTTCTTCCTTTGACCATTGTGTTGTCTGTGCTTCTTCTTTTGACCATTGTGTTGTTTCTGCTTCTTCTTTTGGCCATTGTGTTGTTTGTACTTCTTCTTTTGGCCATTGTGTTGTTTGTACTTCTTCTTTTGACCATTGTGTTGTTTGTGCTTCTTCTTTTGGCCATTGTGTTGTTTGTGCTTTATCTTTTGGCCATTGTGTTGTTTGTGCTTCTTCTTTTGGCCATTGTGTTGTTTGTTCTTCTTCTTTTGACCATTGTGTTGTTTGTGCTTCTTCTTTTGACCATTGTGTTGTTTGTGCTTCTTCTTTTGACCATTATGTTGTCTGTACTTCTTCTTTTGGCCATTGTGTTGTTTGTGTTTTATCTTTTGGCCATTGTGTTGTTTGTACTTCTTCTTTTGGCCATTGTGTTGTTTGTGTTTTATCTTTTGGCCATTGTGTTGTTTGTGTTTTATCTTTTGGCCATTGTGTTGTCTGTACTTCTTCTTTTGGCCATTGTGTTGTTTGTGTTTTATCTTTTGGCCATTGTGTTGTTTGTACTTCTTCTTTTGACCATTGTGTTGTTTGTGTTTTATCTTTTGGCCATTGTGTTGTTTGTACTTCTTCTTTTGGCCATTGTGTTGTTTGTACTTCTTCTTTTGACCATTGTGTTGTTTGCACTTCTTCTTTTGGCCATTGTGTTGTTTGTTCTTCTTCTTTTGACCATTGTGTTGTTTGTGCTTTATCTTTTGGCCATTGTGTTGTTTGTTCTTCTTCTTTTGACCATTGTGTTGTTTGTACTTCTTCTTGTGGCCATTGTGTTGTTTGTACTTCTTCTTTTGGCCATTGTGTTGTTTGTGTTTTATCTTTTGGCCATTGTGTTGTTTGTGTTTTATCTTTTGGCCATTGTGTTGTCTGTACTTCTTCTTTTGGCCATTGTGTTGTTTGTGTTTTATCTTTTGGCCATTGTGTTGTTTGTACTTCATCTTTTGACCATTGTGTTGTTTGTGTTTTATCTTTTGGCCATTGTGTTGTTTGTACTTCTTCTTTTGGCCATTGTGTTGTTTGTACTTCTTCTTTTGACCATTGTGTTGTTTGCACTTCTTCTTTTGGCCATTGTGTTGTTTGTTCTTCTTCTTTTGACCATTGTGTTGTTTGTACTTTATCTTTTGGCCATTGTGTTGTTTGTTCTTCTTCTTTTGACCATTGTGTTGTTTGTACTTCTTCTTTTGGCCATTGTGTTGTTTGTACTTTTTTTTGCCCATTGTGTTGTCTGTGCTTCTTCTTTTGACCATTGTGTTGTTTGTACTTCTTCTTTTGGCCATTGTGTTGTTTGTTCTTCTTCTTTTGGCCATTGTGTTGTTTGTACTTCTTCTTTTGGCCATTGTGTGTTTGTTCTTCTTCTTTTGACCATTGTGTTGTTTGTGCATCTTCTTTTGACCATTGTGTTGTTTGTACTTCTTTTTTTGGCCATTGTGTTGTTTGTTCTTCTTCTTTTGGCCATTGTGTTGTTTGTGCTCTATCTTTTGGCCATTGTGTTGTTTGTACCTCTTCTTTTGGCCATTGTGTTGTTTGTACTTCTTCTTTTGGCCATTGTGTTGTTTGTGCTTCTTCTTTTGGCCATTGTGTTGTTTGTGCTTCTTCTTTTGGCCATTGTGTTGTTTGTGCTTCTTCATTTGGCCATTGTGTTGTCTGTGCTTCTTCTTTTGACCATTGTGTTGTTTGTACTTCTTCTTTTGACCATTGTGTTGTTTGTACTTCTTCTTTTGGCCATTGTGTTGTTTGTGCTTCTTCTTTTGGCCATTGTGTTGTTTGTACTTCTTCTTTTGGCCATTGTGTTGTTTGTACTTCTTCTTTTGGCCATTGTGTTGTTTGTACTTTTTCTTTTGGTCATTGTGTTGTTTGTTCTTCTTCATTTGGTCATTGTGTGGATTGTATTTCTTCTTTTGGTCATTGTGTTGTTTGTGCATCTTCTTTTGACCATTGTGTTGTTTGTACTTCTTCTTTTGGCCATTGTGTTGTCTGTGCTTCTTTCTTTGACCATTGTGTTGTTTGTGCTTTATCTTTTGGCCATTGTGTTGTTTGTACTTCTTCTTTTGGCCATTGTGTTGTTTGTACTTCTTCTTTTGGCCATTGTGTTGTTTGTGCTTCTTCTTTTGGCCATTGTGTTGTTTGTGCTTCTTCTTTTGGCCATTGTGTTGTTTGTGCTTCTTCTTTTGGCCATTGTGTTGTCTGTGCTTCTTCTTTTGGCCATTGTGTTGTTTGTACTTCTTCTTTTGACCATTGTGTTGTTTGTACTTCTTCCTTTGACCATTGTGTTGTTTGTGCATCTTCTTTTGACCATTGTGTTGTTTGTACTTCTTCCTTTGGCCATTGTGTTGTCTGTGCTTCTTCCTTTGACCATTGTGTTGTCTGTACTTCTTCTTTTGACCATTGTGTTGTTTCTGCTTCTTCTTTTGGCCATTGTGTTGTTTGTACCTCTTCTTTTGGCCATTGTGTTGTTTGTACTTCTTCTTTTGACCATTGTGTTGTTTGTGCTTCTTCTTTTGGCCATTGTGTTGTTTGTACTTCTTCTTTTGACCATTGTGTTGTTTGTACTTCTTCTTTTGGCCATTGTGTTGTTTGTACTTCTTCTTTTGCTCATTGTGTTGTTTATACTTCTTCTTTTGGCCATTGTGTTGTTTGTACTTCTTCTTTTGGCCATTGTGTTGTTTGTACCTCTTCTTTTGGCCATTGTGTTGTTTGTACTTCTTCTTTTGGCCATTGTGTTGTTTGTGCTTCTTCTTTTGGCCATTGTGTTGTTTGTTCTTCTTCTTTTGACCATTGTGTTGTTTGTACTTCTTCTTTTGACCATTGTGTTGTTTGTGCATCTTCTTTTGACCATTGTGTTGTTTGTACTTCTTCTTTTGGCCATTGTGTTCTTTGTACCTCTTCTTTTGGCCATTGTGTTGTTTGTACTTCTTCTTTTGGCCATTGTGTTGTTTGTTCTTCTTCTTTTGGCCATTGTGTTGTTTGTACTTCTTCTTTTGACCATTGTGTTGTTTGTTCTTCTTCTTTTGGCCATTGTGTTGTTTGTACTTCTTCTTTTGGCCATTGTGTGTTTGTTCTTCTTCTTTTGACCATTGTGTTGTTTGTGCATCTTCTTTTGACCATTGTGTTGTTTGTACTTCTTTTTTTGGCCATTGTGTTGTTTGTTCTTCTTCTTTTGGCCATTGTGTTGTTTGTGCTCTATCTTTTGGCCATTGTGTTGTTTGTACCTCTTCTTTTGGCCATTGTGTTGTTTGTACTTCTTCTTTTGCCCATTGTGTTGTTTGTGCTTCTTCTTTTGGCCATTGTGTTGTTTGTGCTTCTTCTTTTGGCCATTGTGTTGTTTGTGCTTCTTCATTTGGCCATTGTGTTGTCTGTGCTTCTTCTTTTGACCATTGTGTTGTTTGTACTTCTTCTTTTGACCATTGTGTTGTTTGTACTTCTTCTTTTGGCCATTGTGTTGTTTGTGCTTCTTCTTTTGGCCATTGTGTTGTTTGTACTTCTTCTTTTGGCCATTGTGTTGTTTGTACTTCTTCTTTTGGCCATTGTGTTGTTTGTACTTTTTCTTTTGGTCATTGTGTTGTTTGTACTTCTTCATTTGGTCATTGTGTGGATTGTATTTCTTCTTTTGGTCATTGTGTTGTTTGTGCATCTTCTTTTGACCATTGTGTTGTTTGTACTTCTTCTTTTGGCCATTGTGTTGTCTGTGCTTCTTTCTTTGACCATTGTGTTGTTTGTGCTTTATCTTTTGGCCATTGTGTTGTTTGTACTTCTTCTTTTGGCCATTGTGTTGTTTGTACTTCTTCTTTTGGCCATTGTGTTGTTTGTGCTTCTTCTTTTGGCCATTGTGTTGTTTGTGCTTCTTCTTTTGGCCATTGTGTTGTTTGTGCTTCTTCTTTTGACCATTGTGTTGTCTGTACTTCTTCTTTTGACCATTGTGTTGTTTCTGCTTCTTCTTTTGGCCATTGTGTTGTTTGTACCTCTTCTTTTGGCCATTGTGTTGTTTGTACTTCTTCTTTTGACCATTGTGTTGTTTGTGCTTCTTCTTTTGGCCATTGTGTTGTTTGTACTTCTTCTTTTGACCATTGTGTTGTTTGTACTTCTTCTTTTGGCCATTGTGTTGTTTGTACTTCTTCTTTTGCTCATTGTGTTGTTTATACTTCTACTTTTGGCCATTGTGTTGTTTGTACTTCTTCTTTTGGCCATTGTGTTGTTTGTACCTCTTCTTTTGGCCATTGTGTTGTTTGTACTTCTTCTTTTGGCCATTGTGTTGTTTGTGCTTCTTCTTTTGGCCATTGTGTTGTTTGTACTTCTTCTTTTGACCATTGTGTTGTTTGTACTTCTTCTTTTGACCATTGTGTTGTTTGTGCATCTTCTTTTGACCATTGTGTTGTTTGTACTTCTTCTTTTGGCCATTGTGTTGTTTGTACCTCTTCTTTTGGCCATTGTGTTGTTTGTACTTCTTCTTTTGGCCATTGTGTTGTTTGTGCTTCTTCTTTTGGCCATTGTGTTGTTTGTACTTCTTCTTTTGACCATTGTGTTGTTTGTACTTCTTCTTTTGACCATTGTGTTGTTTGTGCATCTTCTTTTGACCATTGTGTTGTTTGTGCTTCTTCTTTTGACCATTGTGTTGTTTCTGCTTCTTCTTTTGGCCATTGTGTTGTTTGTACTTCTTCTTTTGGCCATTGTGTTGTTTGTACTTCTTCTTTTGACCATTGTGTTGTTTGTACTTCTTCTTTTGGCCATTGTGTTGTTTGTGCATCTTCTTTTGACCATTTTGTTGTTTGTACTTCTTCTTTTGGCCATTGTGTTGTCTGTGCTTCTTCCTTTGACCATTGTGTTGTCTGTGCTTTTTCTTTTGACCATTGTGTTGTTTCTGCTTCTTCTTTTGATCATTGTGTTGTTTGTACTTCTTCTTTTGCTCATTGTGTTGTTTGTACTTCTTCTTTTGCTCATTGTGTTGTTTGTTCCTCTTCTTTTGGCCATTGTGTTGTCTATTCTTCTTCTTTTGGCCATTGTGTTGTTTGTGCTTCTTCTTTTGGCCATTGTGTTGTTTGTGCTTCTTCTTTTGGTCATTGTATTGTTTGTTCTTCTTCTTTTGGCCATTGTGTTGTTTGTACTTCTTCTTTTGGCCATTGTGTTGTTTGTTCTTCTTCTTTTGGCCATTGTGTTGTTTGTACTTCTTCTTTTGACCATTGTGTTGTTTGTTCCTCTTCTTTTGGCCATTGTTTTGTTTGTACTTCTTCTTTTGGTCATTGTGTTGTTTGTACTTCTTCTTTTGACCATTTTGTTGTTTGTGCTTTATCTTTTGACCATTTTGTTGTTTGTGCTTTAACTTTTGACCATTGTGTTGTTTGTTCTTCTTCTTTTGGCCATTGTGTTGTTTGTACTTCTTCTTTTGGCCATTGTGTTGTTTGTACTTCTTCTTTGGACCATTGTGTTGTTTGTGCATCTTCTTTTGACCATTGTGTTGTTTGTTCTTCTTCTTTTGGCCATTGTGTTGTCTGTGCTTCTTCCTTTGACCATTGTGTTGTCTGTGCTTCTTCTTTTGACCATTGTGTTGTTTCTGCTTCTTCTTTTGGCCATTGTGTTGTTTGTACTTCTTCTTTTGGCCATTGTGTTGTTTGTACTTCTTCTTTTGACCATTGTGTTGTTTGTGCTTCTTCTTTTGGCCATTGTGTTGTTTGTGCTTTATCTTTTGGCCATTGTGTTGTTTGTGCTTCTTCTTTTGGCCATTGTGTTGTTTGTTCTTCTTCTTTTGACCATTGTGTTGTTTGTGCTTCTTCTTTTGACCATTGTGTTGTTTGTGCTTCTTCTTTTGACCAGTATGTTGTCTGTACTTCTTCTTTTGGCCATTGTGTTGTTTGTGTTTTATCTTTTGGCCATTGTGTTGTTTGTACTTCTTCTTTTGGCCATTGTGTTGTTTGTGTTTTATCTTTTGGCCATTGTGTTGTTTGTGTTTTATCTTTTGGCCATTGTGTTGTCTGTACTTCTTCTTTTGGCCATTGTGTTGTTTGTGTTTTATCTTTTGGCCATTGTGTTGTTTGTACTTCTTCTTTTGACCATTGTGTTGTTTGTGTTTTATCTTTTGGCCATTGTGTTGTTTGTACTTCTTCTTTTGGCCATTGTGTTGTTTGTACTTCTTCTTTTGACCATTGTGTTGTTTGCACTTCTTCTTTTGGCCATTGTGTTGTTTGTTCTTCTTCTTTTTACCATTGTGTTGTTTGTGCTTTATCTTTTGGCCATTGTGTTGTTTGTTCTTCTTCTTTTGACCATTGTGTTGTTTGTTCTTCTTCTTGTGGCCATTGTGTTGTTTGTACTTCTTCTTTTGGCCATTGTGTTGTTTGTGTTTTATCTTTTGGCCATTGTGTTGTTTGTGTTTTATCTTTTGGCCATTGTGTTGTCTGTACTTCTTCTTTTGGCCATTGTGTTGTTTGTGTTTTATCTTTTGGCCATTGTGTTGTTTGTACTTCTTCTTTTGACCATTGTGTTGTTTGTGTTTTATCTTTTGGCCATTGTGTTGTTTGTACTTCTTCTTTTGGCCATTGTGTTGTTTGTACTTCTTCTTTTGACCATTGTGTTGTTTGCACTTCTTCTTTTGGCCATTGTGTTGTTTGTTCTTCTTCTTTTGACCATTGTGTTGTTTGTACTTTATCTTTTGGCCATTGTGTTGTTTGTTCTTCTTCTTTTGACCATTGTGTTGTTTGTACTTCTTCTTTTGGCCATTGTGTTGTTTGTACTTTTTTTTGCCCATTGTGTTGTCTGTGCTACTTCTTTTGACCATTGTGTTGTTTGTACTTCTTCTTTTGGCCATTGTGTTGTTTGTTCTTCTTCTTTTGGCCATTGTGTTGTTTGTACTTCTTCTTTTGGCCATTGTGTGTTTGTTCTTCTTCTTTTGACCATTGTGTTGTTTGTGCATCTTCTTTTGACCATTGTGTTGTTTGTACTTCTTTTTTTGGCCATTGTGTTGTTTGTTCTTCTTCTTTTGGCCATTGTGTTGTTTGTGCTTCTTCTTGTGGCCATTGTGTTGTCTGTACTTCTTCTTTTGGCCATTGTGTTGTTTGTGCTCTATCTTTTGGCCATTGTGTTGTTTGTACCTCTTCTTTTGGCCATTGTGTTGTTTGTACTTCTTCTTTTGGCCATTGTGTTGTTTGTGCTTCTTCTTTTGGCCATTGTGTTGTTTGTGCTTCTTATTTTGGCCATTGTGTTGTTTGTGCTTCTTCATTTGGCCATTGTGTTGTCTGTGCTTCTTCTTTTGACCATTGTGTTGTTTGTACTTCTTCTTTTGACCATTGTGTTGTTTGTACTTCTTCTTTGGCCATTGTGTTGTTTGTGCTTCTTCTTTTGGCCATTGTGTTGTTTGTACTTCTTCTTTTGGCCATTGTATTGTTTGTACTTCTTCTTTTGGCCATTGTGTTGTTTGTACTTTTTCTTTTGGTCATTGTGTTGTTTGTACTTCTTCATTTGGTTATTGTGTGGATTGTATTTCTTCTTTTGGTCATTGTGTTGTTTGTGCATCTTCTTTTGACCATTGTGTTGTTTGTACTTCTTCTTTTGGCCATTGTGTTGTTTGTACTTCTTCTTTTGACCATTGTGTTGTTTGTGCTTCTTCTTTTGGCCATTGTGTTGTTTGTACTTCTTCTTTTGACCATTGTGTTGTTTGTACTTCTTCTTTTGGCCATTGTGTTGTTTGTACTTCTTCTTTTGCTCATTGTGTTGTTTATACTTCTTCTTTTGGCCATTGTGTTGTTTGTACTTCTTCTTTTGGCCATTGTGTTGTTTGTACCTCTTCTTTTGGCCATTGTGTTGTTTGTACTTCTTCTTTTGGCCATTGTGTTGTTTGTGCTTCTTCTTTTGGCCATTGTGTTGTTTGTACTTCTTCTTTTGACCATTGTGTTGTTTGTACTTCTTCTTTTGACCATTGTGTTGTTTGTGCATCTTCTTTTGACCATTGTGTTGTTTGTACTTCTTCTTTTGGCCATTGTGTTGTTTGTACCTCTTCTTTTGGCCATTGTGTTGTTTGTACTTCTTCTTTTGGCCATTGTGTTGTTTGTGCTTCTTCTTTTGGCCATTGTGTTGTTTGTACTTCTTCTTTTGACCATTGTGTTGTTTGTACTTCTTCTTTTGACCATTGTGTTGTTTGTGCATCTTCTTTTGACCATTGTGTTGTTTGTGCTTCTTCTTTTGACCATTGTGTTGTTTCTGCTTCTTCTTTTGCTCATTGTGTTGTTTGTACTTCTTCTTTTGCTCATTGTGTTGTTTGTTCCTCTTCTTTTGGCCATTGTGTTGTCTATTCTTCTTCTTTTGGCCATTGTGTTGTTTGTGCTTCTTCTTTTGGCCATTGTGTTGTTTGTGCTTCTTCTTTTGGTCATTGTATTGTTTGTACTTCTTCTTTTGGCCATTGTGTTGTTTGTACTTCTTCTTTTGGCCATTGTGTTGTTTGTTCTTCTTCTTTTGGCCATTGTGTTGTTTGTACTTCTTCTTTTGACCATTGTGTTGTTTGTTCCTCTTCTTTTGGCCATTGTTTTGTTTGTACTTCTTCTTTTGGTCATTGTGTTGTTTGTACTTCTTCTTTTGACCATTTTGTTGGTTGTGCTTTATCTTTTGACCATTGTGTTGTTTGTTCTTCTTCTTTTAACCATTTTGTTGTTTGTGCTTTATCTTTTGACCATTTTGTTGTTTGTGCTTTATCTTTTGACCATTGTGTTGTTTGTTCTTCTTCTTTTGGCCATTGTGTTGTTTGTACTTCTTCTTTTGGCCATTGTGTTGTTTGTACTTCTTCTTTTGACCATTGTGTTGTTTGTGCATCTTCTTTTGACCATTGTGTTGTTTGTTCTTCTTCTTTTGGCCATTGTGTTGTCTGTGCTTCTTCCTTTGACCATTGTGTTGTCTGTGCTTCTTCTTTTGACCATTGTGTTGTTTCTGCTTCTTCTTTTGGCCATTGTGTTGTTTGTACTTCTTCTTTTGGCCATTGTGTTGTTTGTACTTCTTCTTTTGACCATTGTGTTGTTTGTGCTTCTTCTTTTGGCCATTGTGTTGTTTGTACTTCTTCTTTTGACCATTGTGTTGTTTGTGCTTCTTCTTTTGGCCATTGTGTTGTTTGTACTTCTTCTTTTGCTCATTGTGTTGTTTGTACCTCTTCTTTTGGCCATTGTGTTGTTTGTACTTCTTCTTTTGACCATTGTGTTGTTTGTGCTTCTTCTTTTGGCCATTGTGTTGTTTGTACTTCTTCTTTTGCTCATTGTGTTGTTTGTACCTCTTCTTTTGGCCATTGTGTTGTTTGTACTTCTTCTTTTGACCATTGTGTTGTTTGTACTTCTTCTTTTGGCCATTGTGTTGTTTGTGCATCTTCTTTTGACCATTGTGTTGTTTCTGCTTCTTCTTTTGATCATTGTATTGTTTGTACTTCTTCTTTTGGCCATTGTGTTGTTTGTACTTCTTCTTTTGGCCATTGTGTTGTTTGTTCTTCTTCTTTTGGCCATTGTGTTGTTTGTACTTCTTCTTTTGACCATTGTGTTGTTTGTTCCTCTTCTTTTGGCCATTGTGTTGTTTGTACTTCTTCTTTTGGTCATTGTGTTGTTTGTACTTCTTCTTTTTGACCATTTTGTTGTTTGTATTTATCTTTTGACCATTGTGTTGTTTGTTCTTCTTCTTTTAACCATTTTGTTGTTTGTACTTCTTCTTTTTGACCATTTTGTTGTTTGTGCTTTATCTTTTGACCATTGTGTTGTTTCTGCTTCTTCTTTTGATCATTGTGTTGTTTGTACTTCTTCTTTTGCTCATTGTGTTGTTTGTACTTCTTCTTTTGCTCATTGTGTTGTTTGTTCCTCTTCTTTTGGCCATTGTGTTGTCTATTCTTCTTCTTTTGGCCATTGTGTTGTTTGTACTTCTTCTTTTGGCCATTGTGTTGTTTGTGCTTCTTCTTTTGGTCATTGTATTGTTTGTTCTTCTTCTTTTGGCCATTGTGTTGTTTGTACTTCTTCTTTTGGCCATTGTGTTGTTTGTTCTTCTTCTTTTGGCCATTGTGTTGTTTGTACTTCTTCTTTTGACCATTGTGTTGTTTGTTCCTCTTCTTTTGGCCATTGTTTTGTTTGTACTTCTTCTTTTGGTCATTGTGTTGTTTGTACTTCTTCTTTTGACCATTTTGTTGTTTGTGCTTTATCTTTTGACCATTGTGTTGTTTGTTCTTCTTCTTTTAACCATTTTGTTGTTTGTGCTTTATCTTTTGACCATTTTGTTGTTTGTGCTTTATCTTTTGACCATTGTGTTGTTTGTTCTTCTTCTTTTGGCCATTGTGTTGTTTGTACTTCTTCTTTTGGCCATTGTGTTGTTTGTACTTCTTCTTTTGACCATTGTGTTGTTTGTGCATCTTCTTTTGACCATTGTGTTGTTTGTTCTTCTTCTTTTGGCCATTGTGTTGTCTGTGCTTCTTCCTTTGACCATTGTGTTGTCTGTGCTTCTTCTTTTGACCATTGTGTTGTTTCTGCTTCTTCTTTTGGCCATTGTGTTGTTTGTACTTCTTCTTTTGGCCATTGTGTTGTTTGTACTTCTTCTTTTGACCATTGTGTTGTTTGTGCTTCTTCTTTTGGCCATTGTGTTGTTTGTGCTTTATCTTTTGGCCATTGTGTTGTTTGTGCTTCTTCTTTTGGCCATTGTGTTGTTTGTTCTTCTTCTTTTGACCATTGTGTTGTTTGTGCTTCTTCTTTTGACCATTGTGTTGTTTGTGCTTCTTCTTTTGACCATTATGTTGTCTGTACTTCTTCTTTTGGCCATTGTGTTGTTTGTGTTTTATCTTTTGGCCATTGTGTTGTTTGTACTTCTTCTTTTGGCCATTGTGTTGTTTGTACTTCTTCTTTTGGCCATTGTGTTGTTTGTGTTTTATCTTTTGGCCATTGTGTTGTTTGTGTTTTATCTTTTGGCCATTGTGTTGTCTGTACTTCTTCTTTTGGCCATTGTGTTGTTTGTGTTTTATCTTTTGGCCATTGTGTTGTTTGTACTTCTTCTTTTGACCATTGTGTTGTTTGTGTTTTATCTTTTGGCCATTGTGTTGTTTGTACTTCTTTTTTTGGCCATTGTGTTGTTTGTGCTTCTTCTTTTGACCATTGTGTTGTTTGCACTTCTTCTTTTGGCCATTGTGTTGTTTGTTCTTCTTCTTTTGACCATTGTGTTGTTTGTGCTTTATCTTTTGGCCATTGTGTTGTTTGTTCTTCTTCTTTTGACCATTGTGTTGTTTGTACTTCTTCTTTTGGCCATTGGGTTGTTTGTACTTTTTTTTGCCCATTGTGTTGTCTGTGCTTCTTCTTTTGACCATTGTGTTGTTTGTACTTCTTCTTTTGGCCATTGTGTTGTTTGTTCTTCTTCTTTTGGCCATTGTGTTGTTTGTACTTCTTCTTTTGGCCATTGTGTGTTTGTTCTTCTTCTTTTGACCATTGTGTTGTTTGTGCATCTTCTTTTGACCATTGTGTTGTTTGTACTTCTTTTTTTGGCCATTGTGTTGTTTGTTCTTCTTCTTTTGGCCATTGTGTTGTTTGTGCTTCTTCTTGTGGCCATTGTGTTGTCTGTTCTTCTTCTTTTGGCCATTGTGTTGTTTGTGCTTTATCTTTTGGCCATTGTGTTGTTTGTACCTCTTCTTTTGGCCATTGTGTTGTTTGTACTTCTTCTTTTGGCCATTGTGTTGTTTGTGCTTCTTCTTTTGGCCATTGTGTTGTTTGTGCTTCTTCTTTTGGCCTTTGTGTTGTTTGTGCTTCTTCATTTGGCCATTGTGTTGTCTGTGCTTCTTCTTTTGACCATTGTGTTGTTTGTACTTCTTCTTTTGACCATTGTGTTGTTTGTACTTCTTCTTTTGGCCATTGTGTTGTTTGTGCTTCTTCTTTTGGCCATTGTGTTGTTTGTACTTCTTCTTTTGGCCATTGTATTGTTTGTACTTCTTCTTTTGGCCATTGTGTTGTTTGTACTTTTTCTTTTGGTCATTGTGTTGTTTGTACTTCTTCATTTGGTCATTGTGTGGATTGTATTTCTTCTTTTGGTCATTGTGTTGTTTGTGCATCTTCTTTTGACCATTGTGTTGTTTGTACTTCTTCTTTTGGCCATTGTGTTGTCTGTGCTTCTTTCTTTGACCATTGTGTTGTTTGTGCTTTATCTTTTGGCCATTGTGTTGTTTGTACTTCTTCTTTTGGCCATTGTGTTGTTTGTAATTCTTCTTTTGGCCATTGTGTTGTTTGTGCTTCTTCTTTTGGCCATTGTGTTGTTTGTGCTTCTTCTTTTGGCCATTGTGTTGTTTGTGCTTCTTCTTTTGGCCATTGTGTTGTCTGTGCTTCTTCTTTTGGCCATTGTGTTGTTTGTACTTCTTCTTTTGACCATTGTGTTGTTTGTACTTCTTCCTTTGACCATTGTGTTGTTTGTGCATCTTCTTTTGACCATTGTGTTGTTTGTACTTCTTCTTTTGGCCATTGTGTTGTCTGTGCTTCTTCCTTTGACCATTGTGTTGTCTGTACTTCTTCTTTTGACCATTGTGTTGTTTCTGCTTCTTCTTTTGGCCATTGTGTTGTTTGTACCTCTTCTTTTGGCCATTGTGTTGTTTGTACTTCTTCTTTTGACCATTGTGTTGTTTGTGCTTCTTCTTTTGGCCATTGTGTTGTTTGTACTTCTTCTTTTGACCATTGTGTTGTTTGTACTTCTTCTTTTGGCCATTGTGTTGTTTGTACTTCTTCTTTTGCTCATTGTGTTGTTTATACTTCTTCTTTTGGCCATTGTGTTGTTTGTACTTCTTCTTTTGGCCATTGTGTTGTTTGTACCTCTTCTTTTGGCCATTGTGTTGTTTGTACTTCTTCTTTTGGCCATTGTGTTGTTTGTGCTTCTTCTTTTGGCCATTGTGTTGTTTGTACTTCTTCTTTTGACCATTGTGTTGTTTGTACTTCTTCTTTTGACCATTGTGTTGTTTGTGCATCTTCTTTTGACCATTGTGTTGTTTGTACTTCTTCTTTTGGCCATTGTGTTGTTTGTACCTCTTCTTTTGGCCATTGTGTTGTTTGTGCTTCTTCTTTTGGCCATTGTGTTGTTTGTGCTTCTTCTTTTGGCCATTGTGTTGTTTGTACTTCTTCTTTTGACCATTGTGTTGTTTGTACTTCTTCTTTTGACCATTGTGTTGTTTGTGCATCTTCTTTTGACCATTGTGTTGTTTGTGCTTCTTCTTTTGACCATTGTGTTGTTTCTGCTTCTTCTTTTGGCCATTGTGTTGTTTGTACTTCCTCTTTTGGCCATTGTGTTGTTTGTACTTCTTCTTTTGACCATTGTGTTGTTTGTACTTCTTCTTTTGGCCATTGTGTTGTTTGTGCATCTTCTTTTGACCATTTTGTTGTTTGTACTTCTTCTTTTGGCCATTGTGTTGTCTGTGCTTCTTCCTTTGACCATTGTGTTGTCTGTGCTTCTTCTTTTGACCATTGTGTTGTTTCTGCTTCTTCTTTTGATCATTGTGTTGTTTGTACTTCTTCTTTTGCTCATTGTGTTGTTTGTACTTCTTCTTTTGCTCATTGTGTTGTTTGTTCCTCTTCTTTTGGCCATTGTGTTGTCTATTCTTCTTCTTTTGGCCATTGTGTTGTTTGTGCTTCTTCTTTTGGCCATTGTGTTGTTTGTGCTTCTTCTTTTGGTCATTGTATTGTTTGTACTTCTTCTTTTGGCCATTGTGTTGTTTGTACTTCTTCTTTTGGCCATTGTGTTGTTTGTTCTTCTTCTTTTGGCCATTGTGTTGTTTGTACTTCTTCTTTTGACCATTGTGTTGTTTGTTCCTCTTCTTTTGGCCATTGTTTTGTTTGTACTTCTTCTTTTGACCATTTTGTTGTTTGTGCTTTATCTTTTGACCATTGTGTTGTTTGTTCTTCTTCTTTTAACCATTTTGTTGTTTGTGCTTTATCTTTTGACCATTTTGTTGTTTGTGCTTTATCTTTTGACCATTGTGTTGTTTGTTCTTCTTCTTTTGGCCATTGTGTTGTTTGTACTTCTTCTTTTGGCCATTGTGTTGTTTGTACTTCTTCTTTTGACCATTGTGTTGTTTGTGCATCTTCTTTTGACCATTGTGTTGTTTGTTCTTCTTCTTTTGGCCATTGTGTTGTCTGTGCTTCTTCCTTTGACCATTGTGTTGTCTGTGCTTCTTCTTTTGACCATTGTGTTGTTTCTGCTTCTTCTTTTGGCCATTGTGTTGTTTGTACTTCTTCTTTTGGCCATTGTGTTGTTTGTACTTCTTCTTTTGACCATTGTGTTGTTTGTGCTTCTTCTTTTGGCCATTGTGTTGTTTGTACTTCTTCTTTTGACCATTGTGTTGTTTGTGCTTCTTCTTTTGGCCATTGTGTTGTTTGTACTTCTTCTTTTGCTCATTGTGTTGTTTGTACCTCTTCTTTTGGCCATTGTGTTGTTTGTACTTCTTCTTTTGACCATTGTGTTGTTTGTACTTCTTCTTTTGGCCATTGTGTTGTTTGTGCATCTTCTTTTGACCATTGTGTTGTTTCTGCTTCTTCTTTTGATCATTGTATTGTTTGTGCTTCTTCTTTTGGCCATTGTGTTGTTTGTACTTCTTCTTTTGGCCATTGTGTTGTTTGTTCTTCTTCTTTTGGCCATTGTGTTGTTTGTACTTCTTCTTTTGACCATTGTGTTGTTTGTTCCTCTTCTTTTGGCCATTGTGTTGTTTGTGCTTCTTCTTTTGGTCATTGTGTTGTTTGTACTTCTTCTTTTTGACCATTTTGTTGTTTGTGCTTTATCTTTTGACCATTGTGTTGTTTGTTCTTCTTCTTTTAACCATTTTGTTGTTTGTACTTCTTCTTTTTGACCATTTTGTTGTTTGTGCTTTATCTTTTGACCATTGTGTTGTTTGTTCTTCTTCTTTTAACCATTTTGTTGTTTGTGCTTTATCTTTTGATAATTTTGTTGTTTGTGCTTTATCTTTTGACCATTTTGTTGTTTGTGCTTTATCTTTTGACCATTGTGTTGTTTGTTCTTCTTCTTTTGGCCATTGTGTTGTTTGTTCTTCTTCTTTTGGCCATTGTGTTGTTTGTACTTCTTCTTTTGACCATTGTGTTGTTTGTGCATCTTCTTTTGACCATTGTGTTGTTTGTGCTTCTTCTTTTGACCATTGTGTTGTTTCTGCTTCTTCTTTTGGCCATTGTGTTGTTTGTACTTCCTCTTTTGGCCATTGTGTTGTTTGTACTTCTTCTTTTGACCATTGTGTTGTTTGTACTTCTTCTTTTGGCCATTGTGTTGTTTGTGCATCTTCTTTTGACCATTTTGTTGTTTGTACTTCTTCTTTTGGCCATTGTGTTGTCTGTGCTTCTTCCTTTGACCATTGTGTTGTCTGTGCTTCTTCTTTTGACCATTGTGTTGTTTCTGCTTCTTCTTTTGATCATTGTGTTGTTTGTACTTCTTCTTTTGCTCATTGTGTTGTTTGTACTTCTTCTTTTGCTCATTGTGTTGTTTGTTCCTCTTCTTTTGGCCATTGTGTTGTCTATTCTTCTTCTTTTGGCCATTGTGTTGTTTGTGCTTCTTCTTTTGGCCATTGTGTTGTTTGTGCTTCTTCTTTTGGTCATTGTATTGTTTGTACTTCTTCTTTTGGCCATTGTGTTGTTTGTACTTCTTCTTTTGGCCATTGTGTTGTTTGTTCTTCTTCTTTTGGCCATTGTGTTGTTTGTACTTCTTCTTTTGACCATTGTGTTGTTTGTTCCTCTTCTTTTGGCCATTGTTTTGTTTGTACTTCTTCTTTTGACCATTTTGTTGTTTGTGCTTTATCTTTTGACCATTGTGTTGTTTGTTCTTCTTCTTTTAACCATTTTGTTGTTTGTGCTTTATCTTTTGACCATTTTGTTGTTTGTGCTTTATCTTTTGACCATTGTGTTGTTTGTTCTTCTTCTTTTGGCCATTGTGTTGTTTGTACTTCTTCTTTTGGCCATTGTGTTGTTTGTACTTCTTCTTTTGACCATTGTGTTGTTTGTGCATCTTCTTTTGACCATTGTGTTGTTTGTTCTTCTTCTTTTGGCCATTGTGTTGTCTGTGCTTCTTCCTTTGACCATTGTGTTGTCTGTGCTTCTTCTTTTGACCATTGTGTTGTTTCTGCTTCTTCTTTTGGCCATTGTGTTGTTTGTACTTCTTCTTTTGGCCATTGTGTTGTTTGTACTTCTTCTTTTGACCATTGTGTTGTTTGTGCTTCTTCTTTTGGCCATTGTGTTGTTTGTACTTCTTCTTTTGACCATTGTGTTGTTTGTGCTTCTTCTTTTGGCCATTGTGTTGTTTGTACTTCTTCTTTTGCTCATTGTGTTGTTTGTACCTCTTCTTTTGGCCATTGTGTTGTTTGTACTTCTTCTTTTGACCATTGTGTTGTTTGTACTTCTTCTTTTGGCCATTGTGTTGTTTGTGCATCTTCTTTTGACCATTGTGTTGTTTCTGCTTCTTCTTTTGATCATTGTATTGTTTGTGCTTCTTCTTTTGGCCATTGTGTTGTTTGTACTTCTTCTTTTGGCCATTGTGTTGTTTGTTCTTCTTCTTTTGGCCATTGTGTTGTTTGTACTTCTTCTTTTGACCATTGTGTTGTTTGTTCCTCTTCTTTTGGCCATTGTGTTGTTTGTGCTTCTTCTTTTGGTCATTGTGTTGTTTGTACTTCTTCTTTTTGACCATTTTGTTGTTTGTGCTTTATCTTTTGACCATTGTGTTGTTTGTTCTTCTTCTTTTAACCATTTTGTTGTTTGTACTTCTTCTTTTTGACCATTTTGTTGTTTGTGCTTTATCTTTTGACCATTGTGTTGTTTGTTCTTCTTCTTTTAACCATTTTGTTGTTTGTGCTTTATCTTTTGATAATTTTGTTGTTTGTGCTTTATCTTTTGACCATTTTGTTGTTTGTGCTTTATCTTTTGACCATTGTGTTGTTTGTTCTTCTTCTTTTGGCCATTGTGTTGTTTGTTCTTCTTCTTTTGGCCATTGTGTTGTTTGTACTTCTTCTTTTGACCATTGTGTTGTTTGTGCATCTTCTTTTGACCATTGTGTTGTTTGTTCTTCTTCTTTTGGCCATTGTGTTGTCTGTGCTTCTTCCTTTGACCATTGTGTTGTCTGTGCTTCTTCTTTTGACCATTGTGTTGTTTCTGCTTCTTCTTTTGGCCATTGTGTTGTTTGTACTTCTTCTTTTGGCCATTGTGTTGTTTGTACTTCTTCTTTTGACCATTGTGTTGTTTGTGCTTCTTCTTTTGGCCATTGTGTTGTTTGTACTTCTTCTTTTGACCATTGTGTTGTTTGTGCTTCTTCTTTTGGCCATTGTGTTGTTTGTACTTCTTCTTTTGCTCATTGTGTTGTTTGTACCTCTTCTTTTGGCCATTGTGTTGTTTGTACTTCTTCTTTTGACCATTGTGTTGTTTGTACTTCTTCTTTTGGCCATTGTGTTGTTTGTGCATCTTCTTTTGACCATTGTGTTGTTTCTGCTTCTTCTTTTGATCATTGTATTGTTTGTGCTTCTTCTTTTGGCCATTGTGTTGTTTGTACTTCTTCTTTTGGCCATTGTGTTGTTTGTTCTTCTTCTTTTGGCCATTGTGTTGTTTGTACTTCTTCTTTTGACCATTGTGTTGTTTGTTCCTCTTCTTTTGGCCATTGTGTTGTTTGTACTTCTTCTTTTGGTCATTGTGTTGTTTGTACTTCTTCTTTTTGACCATTTTGTTGTTTGTGCTTTATCTTTTGACCATTGTGTTGTTTGTGCTTTATCTTTTGACCATTTTGTTGTTTGTGCTTTATCTTTTGACCATTGTGTTGTTTGTTCTTCTTCTTTTAACCATTTTGTTGTTTGTACTTCTTCTTTTTGACCATTTTGTTGTTTGTGCTTTATCTTTTGACCATTGTGTTGTTTGTTCTTCTTCTTTTAACCATTTTGTTGTTTGTGCTTTATCTTTTGATAATTTTGTTGTTTGTGCTTTATCTTTTGACCATTTTGTTGTTTGTGCTTTATCTTTTGACCATTGTGTTGTTTGTTCTTCTTCTTTTGGCCATTGTGTTGTTTGTACTTCTTCTTTTGGCCATTGTGTTGTTTGTACTTTTCTTTTGACCATTGTGTTGTTTGTGCATCTTCTTTTGACCATTGTGTTGTTTGTACTTCTTCTTTTGGCCATTGTGTTGTCTGTGCTTCTTCCTTTGACCATTGTGTTGTCTGTGCTTCTTCTTTTGACCATTGTGTTGTTTCTGCTTCTTCTTTTGGCCATTGTGTTGTTTGTACTTCTTCTTTTGGCCATTGTGTTGTTTGTACTTCTTCTTTTGACCATTGTGTTGTTTGTACTTCTTCTTTTGGCCATTGTGTTGTTTGTACCTCTTCTTTTGGCCATTGTGTTGTTTGTACTTCTTCTTTTGGCCATTGTGTTGTTTGTGCTTCTTCTTTTGGCCATTGTGTTGTTTGTACTTCTTCTTTTGACCATTGTGTTGTTTGTACTTCTTCTTTTGACCATTGTGTTGTTTGTGCATCTTCTTTTGGCCATTGTGTTGGTTGTACTTCTTCTTTTGGCCATTGTGTTGTTTGTGCTTCTTCTTTTGGCCATTGTGTTGGTTGTACTTCTTCTTTTGACCATTGTGTTGTTTGTACTTCTTCTTTTGACCATTGTGTTGTTTGTGCATCTTCTTTTGACCATTGTGTTGTTTGTGCTTCTTCTTTTGACCATTGTGTTGTTTCTGCTTCTTCTTTTGGCCATTGTGTTGTTTGTACCTCTTCTTTTGGCCATTGTGTTGTTTGTACTTCTTCTTTTGACCATTGTGTTGTTTGTACTTCTTCTTTTGGCCATTGTGTTGTTTGTGCATCTTCTTTTGACCATTTTGTTGTTTGTACTTCTTCTTTTGGCCATTGTGTTGTCTGTGCTTCTTCCTTTGACCATTGTGTTGTCTGTGCTTCTTCTTTTGACCATTGTGTTGTTTCTGCTTCTTCTTTTGATCATTGTGTTGTTTGTACTTCTTCTTTTGCTCATTGTGTTGTTTGTACTTCTTCTTTTGCTCATTGTGTTGTTTGTTCCTCTTCTTTTGGCCATTGTGTTGTCTATTCTTCTTCTTTTGGCCATTGTGTTGTTTATGCTTCTTCTTTTGGCCATTGTGTTGTTTGTGCTTCTTCTTTTGGTCATTGTATTGTTTGTACTTCTTCTTTTGGCCATTGTGTTGTTTGTACTTCTTCTTTTGGCCATTGTGTTGTTTGTTCTTCTTCTTTTGGCCATTGTGTTGTTTGTACTTCTTCTTTTGACCATTGTGTTGTTTGTTCCTCTTCTTTTGGCCATTGTGTTGTTTGTACTTCTTCTTTTGACCATTTTGATGTTTGTGCTTTATCTTTTGACCATTGTGTTGTTTGTTCTTCTTCTTTTAACCATTTTGTTGTTTGTGCTTTATCTTTTGGCCATTGTGTTGTCTGTGCTTCTTCTTTTGACCATTGTGTTGTTTGTACTTCTTCTTTTGACCATTGTTTTGTTTGTGCTTCTTCTTTTGACCATTGTTTTGTTTGTACTTCTTCTTTTGACCATTGTGTTGTTTGTACTTCTTCTTTTGGCCATTGTGTTGTCTGTGCTTCTTCTTTTGACCATTGTGTTGTTTGTACTTCTTCTTTTGACCATTGTTTTGTTTGTGGTTCTTCTTTTGACCATTGTGTTGTTTGTACTTCTTCTTTTGGCCATTGTGTTGTTTGTACTTCTTCTTTTGGCCATTGTGTTGTTTGTACTTCTTCTTTTGACCATTGTGTTGTCTGTGCTTCTTCTTTTGACCATTGTGTTGTTTGTACTTCTTCTTTTGGCCATTGTGTTGTTTGTGCTTCTTCTTTTGACCATTGTGTTGTTTGTGCTTCTTCTTTTGGCCATTGTGTTGTTTGTACTTCTTCTTTTGGCCATTGTGTTGTTTGTACTTCTTCTTTTGGTCATTGTGTTGTTTGTACTTCTTCTTTTGACCATTGTGTTATTTGTACTTCTTCTTTTGACCATTGTGTTGTTTGTACTTCTTCTTTTGCTCATTGTGTTGTTTGTGTTTCTTCTTTTGGCCATTGTGTTGTTTGTACTTCTTCTTTTGACCATTGTGTTGTTTGTACTTTTTCTTTTGACCATTGTGTTGTTTCTGCTTCTTCTTTTGACCATTGTGTTGTTTGTACTTCTTCTTTTGCTCATTGTGTTGTTTGTACTTCTTCTTTTGACCATTGTGTTGTTTGTACTTCTTCTTTTGACAATTGTGTTGTTTGTGCATCTTCTTTTGACCATTGTGTTGTTTGTACTTCTTCTTTTGGCCATTGTGTTGTCTGTGCTTCTTCCTTTGACCATTGTGTTGTAGGTGCTTCTTCTTTTGACCATTGTGTTGTTTCTGCTTCTTCTTTTGGCCATTGTGTTGTTTGTACCTCTTCTTTTGGCCATTGTGTTGTTTGTACTTCTTCTTTTGACCATTGTGTTGTTTGTACTTCTTCTTTTGGCCATTGTGTTGTTTGTTCATCTTCTTTTGACCTTTGTGTTGTTTGTACTTCTTCTTTTGGCCATTGTGTTGTCTGTGCTTCTTCCTTTGACCATTGTGTTGTCTGTGCTTCTTCTTTTGACCATTGTGTTGTTTCTGCTTCTTCTTTTGACCATTGTGTTGTTTGTTCTTCTTCTTTTGGCCATTGTGCTGTTTGTACTTCTTCTTTTGGCCATTGTGTTGTTTGTTCCTCTTCTTTTGGCCATTGTGTTGTCTATTCTTCTTCTTTTGGCCATTGTGTTGTTTGTGCTTCTTCTTTTGGCCATTGTGTTGTTTGTGCTTCTTCTTTTGGTCATTGTGTTGTTTGTACTTCTTCTTTTGGCCATTGTGTTGTTTGTACTTCTTCTTTTGGCCATTGTGTTGTTTGTTCTTCTTCTTTTGGCCATTGTGTTGTTTGTACTTCTTCTTTTGACCATTGTGTTGTTTGTTCTTCTTCTTTTGGCCATTGTGTTGTTTGTACTTCTTCTTTTAGTCATTGTGTTGTTTGTGCTTCTTCTTTTGACCATTTTGTTGTTTGTGCTTTATCTTTTGACCATTGTGTTGTTTGTTCTTCTTCTTTTGACCATTTTGTTGTTTGTGCTTTATCTTTTGACCATTTTGTTGTTTGTGCTTTATCTTTTGACCTTTGTGTTGTTTGTTCTTCTTCTTTTGGCCATTGTGTTGTTTGTTCTTCTTCTTTTGGTCATTGTGTTGTTTGTACTTCTTCTTTTGACCATTGTGTTGTCTGTACTTCTTCTTTTGGCCATTGTGTTGTTTGTACTTCTTCTTTTGCTCATTGTGTTGTTTATACTTCTTCTTTTGGCCATTGTGTTGTTTGTACTTCTTCTTTTGGCCATTGTGTTGTTTGTACCTCTTCTTTTGGCCATTGTGTTGTTTGTACTTCTTCTTTTGGCCATTGTGTTGTTTGTGCTTCTTCTTTTGGCCATTGTGTTGTTTGTACTTCTTCTTTTGACCATTGTGTTGTTTGTACTTCTTCTTTTGACCATTGTGTTGTTTGTGCATCTTCTTTTGACCATTGTGTTGTTTGTACTTCTTCTTTTGGCCATTGTGTTGTTTGTACCTCTTCTTTTGGCCATTGTGTTGTTTGTGCTTCTTCTTTTGGCCATTGTGTTGTTTGTGCTTCTTCTTTTGGCCATTGTGTTGTTTGTACTTCTTCTTTTGACCATTGTGTTGTTTGTACTTCTTCTTTTGACCATTGTGTTGTTTGTGCATCTTCTTTTGACCATTGTGTTGTTTGTGCTTCTTCTTTTGACCATTGTGTTGTTTCTGCTTCTTCTTTTGGCCATTGTGTTGTTTGTACTTCCTCTTTTGGCCATTGTGTTGTTTGTACTTCTTCTTTTGACCATTGTGTTGTTTGTACTTCTTCTTTTGGCCATTGTGTTGTTTGTGCATCTTCTTTTGACCATTTTGTTGTTTGTACTTCTTCTTTTGGCCATTGTGTTATCTGTGCTTCTTCCTTTGACCATTGTGTTGTCTGTGCTTCTTCTTTTGACCATTGTGTTGTTTCTGCTTCTTCTTTTGATCATTGTGTTGTTTGTACTTCTTCTTTTGCTCATTGTGTTGTTTGTACTTCTTCTTTTGCTCATTGTGTTGTTTGTTCCTCTTCTTTTGGCCATTGTGTTGTCTATTCTTCTTCTTTTGGCCATTGTGTTGTTTGTGCTTCTTCTTTTGGCCATTGTGTTGTTTGTGCTTCTTCTTTTGGTCATTGTATTGTTTGTACTTCTTCTTTTGGCCATTGTGTTGTTTGTACTTCTTCTTTTGGCCATTGTGTTGTTTGTTCTTCTTCTTTTGGCCATTGTGTTGTTTGTACTTCTTCTTTTGACCATTGTGTTGTTTGTTCCTCTTCTTTTGGCCATTGTTTTGTTTGTACTTCTTCTTTTGACCATTTTGTTGTTTGTGCTTTATCTTTTGACCATTGTGTTGTTTGTTCTTCTTCTTTTAACCATTTTGTTGTTTGTGCTTTATCTTTTGACCATTTTGTTGTTTGTGCTTTATCTTTTGACCATTGTGTTGTTTGTTCTTCTTCTTTTGGCCATTGTGTTGTTTGTACTTCTTCTTTTGGCCATTGTGTTGTTTGTACTTCTTCTTTTGACCATTGTGTTGTTTGTGCATCTTCTTTTGACCATTGTGTTGTTTGTTCTTCTTCTTTTGGCCATTGTGTTGTCTGTGCTTCTTCCTTTGACCATTGTGTTGTCTGTGCTTCTTCTTTTGACCATTGTGTTGTTTCTGCTTCTTCTTTTGGCCATTGTGTTGTTTGTACTTCTTCTTTTGGCCATTGTGTTGTTTGTACTTCTTCTTTTGACCATTGTGTTGTTTGTGCTTCTTCTTTTGGCCATTGTGTTGTTTGTACTTCTTCTTTTGACCATTGTGTTGTTTGTGCTTCTTCTTTTGGCCATTGTGTTGTTTGTACTTCTTCTTTTGCTCATTGTGTTGTTTGTACCTCTTCTTTTGGCCATTGTGTTGTTTGTACTTCTTCTTTTGACCATTGTGTTGTTTGTACTTCTTCTTTTGGCCATTGTGTTGTTTGTGCATCTTCTTTTGACCATTGTGTTGTTTCTGCTTCTTCTTTTGATCATTGTATTGTTTGTGCTTCTTCTTTTGGCCATTGTGTTGTTTGTACTTCTTCTTTTGGCCATTGTGTTGTTTGTTCTTCTTCTTTTGGCCATTGTGTTGTTTGTACTTCTTCTTTTGACCATTGTGTTGTTTGTTCCTCTTCTTTTGGCCATTGTGTTGTTTGTGCTTCTTCTTTTGGTCATTGTGTTGTTTGTACTTCTTCTTTTTGACCATTTTGTTGTTTGTGCTTTATCTTTTGACCATTGTGTTGTTTGTTCTTCTTCTTTTAACCATTTTGTTGTTTGTACTTCTTCTTTTTGACCATTTTGTTGTTTGTGCTTTATCTTTTGACCATTGTGTTGTTTGTTCTTCTTCTTTTAACCATTTTGTTGTTTGTGCTTTATCTTTTGATAATTTTGTTGTTTGTGCTTTATCTTTTGACCATTTTGTTGTTTGTGCTTTATCTTTTGACCATTGTGTTGTTTGTTCTTCTTCTTTTGGCCATTGTGTTGTTTGTACTTCTTCTTTTGGCCATTGTGTTGTTTGTACTTCTTCTTTTGACCATTGTGTTGTTTGTGCATCTTCTTTTGACCATTGTGTTGTTTGTTCTTCTTCTTTTGGCCATTGTGTTGTCTGTGCTTCTTCCTTTGACCATTGTGTTGTCTGTGCTTCTTCTTTTGACCATTGTGTTGTTTCTGCTTCTTCTTTTGGCCATTGTGTTGTTTGTACTTCTTCTTTTGGCCATTGTGTTGTTTGTACTTCTTCTTTTGACCATTGTGTTGTTTGTGCTTCTTCTTTTGGCCATTGTGTTGTTTGTACTTCTTCTTTTGACCATTGTGTTGTTTGTGCTTCTTCTTTTGGCCATTGTGTTGTTTGTACTTCTTCTTTTGCTCATTGTGTTGTTTGTACCTCTTCTTTTGGCCATTGTGTTGTTTGTACTTCTTCTTTTGACCATTGTGTTGTTTGTACTTCTTCTTTTGGCCATTGTGTTGTTTGTGCATCTTCTTTTGACCATTGTGTTGTTTCTGCTTCTTCTTTTGATCATTGTATTGTTTGTGCTTCTTCTTTTGGCCATTGTGTTGTTTGTACTTCTTCTTTTGGCCATTGTGTTGTTTGTTCTTCTTCTTTTGGCCATTGTGTTGTTTGTACTTCTTCTTTTGACCATTGTGTTGTTTGTTCCTCTTCTTTTGGCCATTGTGTTGTTTGTACTTCTTCTTTTGGTCATTGTGTTGTTTGTACTTCTTCTTTTTGACCATTTTGTTGTTTGTGCTTTATCTTTTGACCATTGTGTTGTTTGTTCTTCTTCTTTTAACCATTTTGTTGTTTGTACTTCTTCTTTTTGACCATTTTGTTGTTTGTGCTTTATCTTTTGACCATTGTGTTGTTTGTTCTTCTTCTTTTAACCATTTTGTTGTTTGTGCTTTATCTTTTGATAATTTTGTTGTTTGTGCTTTATCTTTTGACCATTTTGTTGTTTGTGCTTTATCTTTTGACCATTGTGTTGTTTGTTCTTCTTCTTTTGGCCATTGTGTTGTTTGTACTTCTTCTTTTGGCCATTGTGTTGTTTGTACTTTTCTTTTGACCATTGTGTTGTTTGTGCATCTTCTTTTGACCATTGTGTTGTTTGTACTTCTTCATTTGGCCATTGTGTTGTCTGTGCTTCTTCCTTTGACCATTGTGTTGTCTGTGCTTCTTCTTTTGACCATTGTGTTGTTTCTGCTTCTTCTTTTGGCCATTGTGTTGTTTGTACTTCTTCTTTTGGCCATTGTGTTGTTTGTACTTCTTCTTTTGACCATTGTGTTGTTTGTGCTTCTTCTTTTGGCCATTGTGTTGTTTGTACTTCTTCTTTTGACCATTGTGTTGTTTGTACTTCTTCTTTTGACCATTGTGTTGTTTGTACTTCTTCTTTTGCTCATTGTGTTGTTTGTACTTCTTCTTTTGGCCATTGTGTTGTTTGTACTTCTTCTTTTGGCCATTGTGTTGTTTGTACCTCTTCTTTTGGCCATTGTGTTGTTTGTACTTCTTCTTTTGGCCATTGTGTTGTTTGTGCTTCTTCTTTTGGCCATTGTGTTGTTTGTACTTCTTCTTTTGACCATTGTGTTGTTTGTACTTCTTCTTTTGACCATTGTGTTGTTTGTGCATCTTCTTTTGGCCATTGTGTTGGTTGTACTTCTTCTTTTGGCCATTGTGTTGTTTGTGCTTCTTCTTTTGGCCATTGTGTTGGTTGTACTTCTTCTTTTGACCATTGTGTTGTTTGTACTTCTTCTTTTGACCATTGTGTTGTTTGTGCATCTTCTTTTGACCATTGTGTTGTTTGTGCTTCTTCTTTTGACCATTGTGTTGTTTCTGCTTCTTCTTTTGGCCATTGTGTTGTTTGTACCTCTTCTTTTGGCCATTGTGTTGTTTGTACTTCTTCTTTTGACCATTGTGTTGTTTGTACTTCTTCTTTTGGCCATTGTGTTGTTTGTGCATCTTCTTTTGACCATTTTGTTGTTTGTACTTCTTCTTTTGGCCATTGTGTTGTCTGTGCTTCTTCCTTTGACCATTGTGTTGTCTGTGCTTCTTCTTTTGACCATTGTGTTGTTTCTGCTTCTTCTTTTGATCATTGTGTTGTTTGTACTTCTTCTTTTGCTCATTGTGTTGTTTGTACTTCTTCTTTTGCTCATTGTGTTGTTTGTTCCTCTTCTTTTGGCCATTGTGTTGTCTATTCTTCTTCTTTTGGCCATTGTGTTGTTTATGCTTCTTCTTTTGGCCATTGTGTTGTTTGTGCTTCTTCTTTTGGTCATTGTATTGTTTGTACTTCTTCTTTTGGCCATTGTGTTGTTTGTACTTCTTCTTTTGGCCATTGTGTTGTTTGTTCTTCTTCTTTTGGCCATTGTGTTGTTTGTACTTCTTCTTTTGACCATTGTGTTGTTTGTTCCTCTTCTTTTGGCCATTGTGTTGTTTGTACTTCTTCTTTTGACCATTTTGATGTTTGTGCTTTATCTTTTGACCATTGTGTTGTTTGTTCTTCTTCTTTTAACCATTTTGTTGTTTGTGCTTTATCTTTTGGCCATTGTGTTGTCTGTGCTTCTTCTTTTGACCATTGTGTTGTTTGTACTTCTTCTTTTGACCATTGTTTTGTTTGTGCTTCTTCTTTTGACCATTGTTTTGTTTGTACTTCTTCTTTTGACCATTGTGTTGTTTGTACTTCTTCTTTTGGCCATTGTGTTGTCTGTGCTTCTTCTTTTGACCATTGTGTTGTTTGTACTTCTTCTTTTGACCATTGTTTTGTTTGTGGTTCTTCTTTTGACCATTGTGTTGTTTGTACTTCTTCTTTTGGCCATTGTGTTGTTTGTACTTCTTCTTTTGGCCATTGTGTTGTTTGTACTTCTTCTTTTGACCATTGTGTTGTCTGTGCTTCTTCTTTTGACCATTGTGTTGTTTGTACTTCTTCTTTTGGCCATTGTGTTGTTTGTGCTTCTTCTTTTGACCATTGTGTTGTTTGTGCTTCTTCTTTTGGCCATTGTGTTGTTTGTACTTCTTCTTTTGGCCATTGTGTTGTTTGTACTTCTTCTTTTGGTCATTGTGTTGTTTGTACTTCTTCTTTTGACCATTGTGTTATTTGTACTTCTTCTTTTGACCATTGTGTTGTTTGTACTTCTTCTTTTGCTCATTGTGTTGTTTGTGTTTCTTCTTTTGGCCATTGTGTTGTTTGTACTTCTTCTTTTGACCATTGTGTTGTTTGTACTTTTTCTTTTGACCATTGTGTTGTTTCTGCTTCTTCTTTTGACCATTGTGTTGTTTGTACTTCTTCTTTTGCTCATTGTGTTGTTTGTACTTCTTCTTTTGACCATTGTGTTGTTTGTACTTCTTCTTTTGACAATTGTGTTGTTTGTGCATCTTCTTTTGACCATTGTGTTGTTTGTACTTCTTCTTTTGGCCATTGTGTTGTCTGTGCTTCTTCCTTTGACCATTGTGTTGTAGGTGCTTCTTCTTTTGACCATTGTGTTGTTTCTGCTTCTTCTTTTGGCCATTGTGTTGTTTGTACCTCTTCTTTTGGCCATTGTGTTGTTTGTACTTCTTCTTTTGACCATTGTGTTGTTTGTACTTCTTCTTTTGGCCATTGTGTTGTTTGTTCATCTTCTTTTGACCTTTGTGTTGTTTGTACTTCTTCTTTTGGCCATTGTGTTGTCTGTGCTTCTTCCTTTGACCATTGTGTTGTCTGTGCTTCTTCTTTTGACCATTGTGTTGTTTCTGCTTCTTCTTTTGACCATTGTGTTGTTTGTTCTTCTTCTTTTGGCCATTGTGCTGTTTGTACTTCTTCTTTTGGCCATTGTGTTGTTTGTTCCTCTTCTTTTGGCCATTGTGTTGTCTATTCTTCTTCTTTTGGCCATTGTGTTGTTTGTGCTTCTTCTTTTGGCCATTGTGTTGTTTGTGCTTCTTCTTTTGGTCATTGTGTTGTTTGTACTTCTTATTTTGGCCATTGTGTTGTTTGTACTTCTTCTTTTGGCCATTGTGTTGTTTGTTCTTCTTCTTTTGGCCATTGTGTTGTTTGTACTTCTTCTTTTGACCATTGTGTTGTTTGTTCTTCTTCTTTTGGCCATTGTGTTGTTTGTACTTCTTCTTTTAGTCATTGTGTTGTTTGTGCTTCTTCTTTTGACCATTTTGTTGTTTGTGCTTTATCTTTTGACCATTGTGTTGTTTGTTCTTCTTCTTTTGACCATTTTGTTGTTTGTGCTTTATCTTTTGACCATTTTGTTGTTTGTGCTTTATCTTTTGACCTTTGTGTTGTTTGTTCTTCTTCTTTTGGCCATTGTGTTGTTTGTTCTTCTTCTTTTGGTCATTGTGTTGTTTGTACTTCTTCTTTTGACCATTTTGTTGTTTGTGCTTTATCTTTTGACCATTGTGTTGTTTGTACTTCTTCTTTTGACCATTTTGTTGTTTGTGCTTTATCTTTTGACCATTTTGTTGTTTGTGCTTTATCTTTTGACCATTCTGTGGTTTGTTCTTCTTCTTTTGACCATTGTGTTGTTTGTACTTCTTCTTTTGACCATTGTGTTGTTTGTTCTTCTTCTTTTGGCCATTGTGTTGTTTGTACTTCTTCTTTTGGCCATTGTGTTGTTTGTACTTCTTCTTTTGGCCATTGTGTTGTTTGTTCTTCTTCTTTTGGGCATTTTGTTGTTTGTACTTCTTCTTTTGGCCATTGTGTTGTTTGTACTTCTTCTTTTGACCATTGTGTTGTTTCTGCTTCTTCTTTTGACCATTGTGTTGTTTGTTCTTCTTCTTTTGACCATTGTGTTGTTTGTACTTCTTCTTTTGGCCATTGTGTTGTTTGTACTTCTTCTTTTGACCTTTGTGTTGTTTGTGCTTCTTCTTTTGGCCATTGTGTTGTTTGTACTTCTTCTTTTGGCCATTGTGTTGTCTGTGCTTCTTCTTTTGGCCATTGTGTTGTTTGTACTTCTTCTTTTGACCATTGTGTTGTTTGTACTTCTTCTTTTGACCATTGTGTTGTTTGTGCATCTTCTTTTGGCCATTGTGTTGGTTGTACTTCTTCTTTTGGCCATTGTGTTGTTTGTTCTTCTTCTTTTGGCCATTGTGTTGGTTGTACTTCTTCCTTTGACCATTGTGTTGTTTGTACTTCTTCTTTTGACCATTGTGTTGTTTGTGCATCTTCTTTTGACCATTGTGTTGTTTGTGCTTCTTCTTTTGACCATTGTGTTGTTTCTGCTTCTTCTTTTGGCCATTGTGTTGTTTGTACCTCTTCTTTTGGCCATTGTGTTGTTTGTACTTCTTCTTTTGACCATTGTGTTGTTTGTACTTCTTCTTTTGGCCATTGTGTTGTTTGTGCATCTTCTTTTGACCATTTTGTTGTTTGTACTTCTTCTTTTGGCCATTGTGTTGTCTGTGCTTCTTCCTTTGACCATTGTGTTGTCTGTGCTTCTTCTTTTGACCATTGTGTTGTTTCTGCTTCTTCTTTTGATCATTGTGTTGTTTGTACTTCTTCTTTTGCTCATTGTGTTGTTTGTACTTCTTCTTTTGCTCATTGTGTTGTTTGTTCCTCTTCTTTTGGCCATTGTGTTGTCTATTCTTCTTCTTTTGGCCATTGTGTTGTTTATGCTTCTTCTTTTGGCCATTGTGTTGTTTGTGCTTCTTCTTTTGGTCATTGTATTGTTTGTACTTCTTCTTTTGGCCATTGTGTTGTTTGTACTTCTTCTTTTGGCCATTGTGTTGTTTGTTCTTCTTCTTTTGGCCATTGTGTTGTTTGTACTTCTTCTTTTGACCATTGTGTTGTTTGTTCCTCTTCTTTTGGCCATTGTGTTGTTTGTACTTCTTCTTTTGACCATTTTGATGTTTGTGCTTTATCTTTTGACCATTGTGTTGTTTGTTCTTCTTCTTTTAACCATTTTGTTGTTTGTGCTTTATCTTTTGGCCATTGTGTTGTCTGTGCTTCTTCTTTTGACCATTGTGTTGTTTGTACTTCTTCTTTTGACCATTGTTTTGTTTGTGCTTCTTCTTTTGACCATTGTTTTGTTTGTACTTCTTCTTTTGACCATTGTGTTGTTTGTACTTCTTCTTTTGGCCATTGTGTTGTTTGTACTTCTTCTTTTGGCCATTGTGTTGTTTGTATTTCTTCTTTTGACCATTGTGTTGTCTGTGCTTCTTCTTTTGACCATTGTGTTGTTTGTACTTCTTCTTTTGGCCATTGTGTTGTTTGTGCTTCTTCTTTTGACCATTGTGTTGTTTGTGCTTCTTCTTTTGGCCATTGTGTTGTTTGTACTTCTTCTTTTGGCCATTGTGTTGTTTGTACTTCTTCTTTTGGTCATTGTGTTGTTTGTACTTCTTCTTTTGACCATTGTGTTATTTGTACTTCTTCTTTTGACCATTGTGTTGTTTGTACTTCTTCTTTTGCTCATTGTGTTGTTTGTGTTTCTTCTTTTGGCCATTGTGTTGTTTGTACTTCTTCTTTTGACCATTGTGTTGTTTGTACTTTTTCTTTTGACCATTGTGTTGTTTCTGCTTCTTCTTTTGACCATTGTGTTGTTTGTACTTCTTCTTTTGCTCATTGTGTTGTTTGTACTTCTTCTTTTGACCATTGTGTTGTTTGTACTTCTTCTTTTGACAATTGTGTTGTCTGTGCTTCTTCTTTTGACCATTGTGTTGTTTCTGCTTCTTCTTTTGACCATTGTGTTGTTTGTTCTTCTTCTTTTGGCCATTGTGCTGTTTGTACTTCTTCTTTTGGCCATTGTGTTGTTTGTTCCTCTTCTTTTGGCCATTGTGTTGTCTATTCTTCTTCTTTTGGCCATTGTGTTGTTTGTGCTTCTTCTTTTGGCCATTGTGTTGTTTGTGCTTCTTCTTTTGGTCATTGTGTTGTTTGTACTTCTTCTTTTGGCCATTGTGTTGTTTGTACTTCTTCTTTTGGCCATTGTGTTGTTTGTTCTTCTTCTTTTGGCCATTGTGTTGTTTGTACTTCTTCTTTTGACCATTGTGTTGTTTGTTCTTCTTCTTTTGGCCATTGTGTTGTTTGTACTTCTTCTTTTGGTCATTGTGTTGTTTGTGCTTCTTCTTTTGACCATTTTGTTGTTTGTGCTTTATCTTTTGACCATTGTGTTGTTTGTTCTTCTTCTTTTGACCATTTTGTTGTTTGTGCTTTATCTTTTGACCATTTTGTTGTTTGTGCTTTATCTTTTGGCCATTGTGTTGTTTGTTCTTCTTCTTTTGGTCATTGTGTTGTTTGTACTTCTTCTTTTGACCATTTTGTTGTTTGTGCTTTATCTTTTGACCATTGTGTTGTTTGTACTTCTTCTTTTGACCATTTTGTTGTTTGTGCTTTATCTTTTGACCATTTTGTTGTTTGTGCTTTATCTTTTGACCATTGTGTTGTTTGTTCTTCTTCTTTTGACCATTGTGTTGTTTGTACTTCTTCTTTTGACCATTGTGTTGTTTGTTCTTCTTCTTTTGGCCATTGTGTTGTTTGTACTTCTTCTTTTGGCCATTGTGTTGTTTGTACTTCTTCTTTTGGCCATTGTGTTGTTTGTTCTTCTTCTTTTGGGCATTTTGTTGTTTGTACTTCTTCTTTTGGCCATTGTGTTGTTTGTACTTCTTCTTTTGACCATTGTGTTGTTTCTGCTTCTTCTTTTGACCATTGTGTTGTTTGTTCTTCTTCTTTTGACCATTGTGTTGTTTGTACTTCTTCTTTTGGCCATTGTGTTGTTTGTACTTCTTCTTTTGACCTTTGTGTTGTTTGTGCTTCTTCTTTTGGCCATTGTGTTGTTTGTACTTCTTCTTTTGACCATTGTGTTGTTTGTACTTTTTCTTTTGACCATTGTGTTGTTTCTGCTTCTTCTTTTGACCATTGTGTTGTTTGTACTTCTTCTTTTGCTCATTGTGTTGTTTGTACTTCTTCTTTTGACCATTGTGTTGTTTGTACTTCTTCTTTTGACAATTGTGTTGTCTGTGCTTCTTCTTTTGACCATTGTGTTGTTTCTGCTTCTTCTTTTGACCATTGTGTTGTTTGTTCTTCTTCTTTTGGCCATTGTGCTGTTTGTACTTCTTCTTTTGGCCATTGTGTTGTTTGTTCCTCTTCTTTTGGCCATTGTGTTGTCTATTCTTCTTCTTTTGGCCATTGTGTTGTTTGTGCTTCTTCTTTTGGCCATTGTGTTGTTTGTGCTTCTTCTTTTGGTCATTGTGTTGTTTGTACTTCTTCTTTTGGCCATTGTGTTGTTTGTACTTCTTCTTTTGGCCATTGTGTTGTTTGTTCTTCTTCTTTTGGCCATTGTGTTGTTTGTACTTCTTCTTTTGACCATTGTGTTGTTTGTTCTTCTTCTTTTGGCCATTGTGTTGTTTGTACTTCTTCTTTTGGTCATTGTGTTGTTTGTGCTTCTTCTTTTGACCATTTTGTTGTTTGTGCTTTATCTTTTGACCATTGTGTTGTTTGTTCTTCTTCTTTTGACCATTTTGTTGTTTGTGCTTTATCTTTTGACCATTTTGTTGTTTGTGCTTTATCTTTTGGCCATTGTGTTGTTTGTTCTTCTTCTTTTGGTCATTGTGTTGTTTGTACTTCTTCTTTTGACCATTTTGTTGTTTGTGCTTTATCTTTTGACCATTGTGTTGTTTGTACTTCTTCTTTTGACCATTTTGTTGTTTGTGCTTTATCTTTTGACCATTTTGTTGTTTGTGCTTTATCTTTTGACCATTGTGTTGTTTGTTCTTCTTCTTTTGACCATTGTGTTGTTTGTACTTCTTCTTTTGACCATTGTGTTGTTTGTTCTTCTTCTTTTGGCCATTGTGTTGTTTGTACTTCTTCTTTTGGCCATTGTGTTGTTTGTACTTCTTCTTTTGGCCATTGTGTTGTTTGTTCTTCTTCTTTTGGGCATTTTGTTGTTTGTACTTCTTCTTTTGGCCATTGTGTTGTTTGTACTTCTTCTTTTGACCATTGTGTTGTTTCTGCTTCTTCTTTTGACCATTGTGTTGTTTGTTCTTCTTCTTTTGACCATTGTGTTGTTTGTACTTCTTCTTTTGGCCATTGTGTTGTTTGTACTTCTTCTTTTGACCTTTGTGTTGTTTGTGCTTCTTCTTTTGGCCATTGTGTTGTTTGTACTTCTTCTTTTGGCCATTGTGTTGTCTGTGCTTCTTCTTTTGACCATTGTGTTGTTTGTACTTCTTCTTTTGACCATTGTTTTGTTTGTGCTTCTTCTTTTGACCATTGTGTTGTTTGTACTTCTTCTTTTGGCCATTGTGTTGTTTGTACTTCTTCTTTTGGCCATTGTGTTGTTTGTACTTCTTCTTTTGACCATTGTGTTGTCTGTGCTTCTTCTTTTGACCATTGTGTTGTTTGTACTTCTTCTTTTGGCCATTGTGTTGTTTGTGCTTCTTCTTTTGACCATTGTGTTGTTTGTGCTTCTTCTTTTGGCCATTGTGTTGTTTGTACTTCTTCTTTTGGCCATTGTGTTGTTTGTACTTCTTCTTTTGGTCATTGTGTTGTTTGTACTTCTTCTTTTGACCATTGTGTTATTTGTACTTCTTCTTTTGACCATTGTGTTGTTTGTACTTCTTCTTTTGCTCATTGTGTTGTTTGTGTTTCTTCTTTTGGCCATTGTGTTGTTTGTACTTCTTCTTTTGACCATTGTGTTGTTTGTACTTTTTCTTTTGACCATTGTGTTGTTTCTGCTTCTTCTTTTGACCATTGTGTTGTTTGTACTTCTTCTTTTGCTCATTGTGTTGTTTGTACTTCTTCTTTTGGCCATTGTGTTGTTTGTTCCTCTTCTTTTGGCCATTGTGTTGTCTATTCTTCTTCTTTTGGCCATTGTGTTGTTTGTGCTTCTTCTTTTGGCCATTGTGTTGTTTGTGCTTCTTCTTTTGGCCATTGTGTTGTCTGTGCTTCTTCCTTTGACCATTGTGTTGTCTGTGCTTCTTCTTTTGACCTTTGTGTTGTTTCTGCTCCTTCTTTTGATCATTGTGTTGTTTGTACTTCTTCTTTTGCTCATTGTGTTGTTTGTACTTCTTCTTTTGCTCATTGTGTTGTTTGTTCCTCTTCTTTTGGCCATTGTGTTGTCTATTCTTCTTCTTTTGGCCATTGTGTTGTTTGTGCTTCTTCTTTTGGCCATTGTGTTGTTTGTGCTTCTTCTTTTGGTCATTGTATTGTTTGTACTTCTTCTTTTGGCCATTGTGTTGTTTGTACTTCTTCTTTTGGCCATTGTGTTGTTTGTTCTTCTTCTTTTGGCCATTGTGTTGTTTGTACTTCTTCTTTTGACCATTGTGTTGTTTGTTCCTCTTCTTTTGGCCATTGTTTTGTTTGTACTTCTTCTTTTGGTCATTGTGTTGTTTGTACTTCTTCTTTTGACCATTTTGTTGTTTGTGCTTTATCTTTTGACCATTGTGTTGTTTGTTCTTCTTCTTTTAACCATTTTGTTGTTTGTGCTTTATCTTTTGACCATTTTGTTGTTTGTGCTTTATCTTTTGACCATTGTGTTGTTTGTTCTTCTTCTTTTGGCCATTGTGTTGTTTGTACTTCTTCTTTTGGCCATTGTGTTGTTTGTACTTCTTCTTTTGACCATTGTGTTGTTTGTGCATCTTCTTTTGACCATTGTGTTGTTTGTTCTTCTTCTTTTGGCCATTGTGTTGTCTGTGCTTCTTCCTTTGACCATTGTGTTGTCTGTGCTTCTTCTTTTGACCATTGTGTTGTTTCTGCTTCTTCTTTTGGCCATTGTGTTGTTTGTACTTCTTCTTTTGGCCATTGTGTTGTTTGTACTTCTTCTTTTGACCATTGTGTTGTTTGTGCTTCTTCTTTTTGCCATTGTGTTGTTTGTACTTCTTCTTTTGACCATTGTGTTGTTTGTGCTTCTTCTTTTGGCCATTGTGTTGTTTGTACTTCTTCTTTTGCTCATTGTGTTGTTTGTACCTCTTCTTTTGGCCATTGTGTTGTTTGTACTTCTTCTTTTGGCGATTGTGTTGTTTTTGCATCTTCTTTTGACCATTGTGTTGTTTCTGCTTCTTCTTTTGATCATTGTATTGTTTGTACTTCTTCTTTTGGCCATTGTGTTGTTTGTACTTCTTCTTTTGGCCATTGTGTTGTTTGTTCTTCTTCTTTTGGCCATTGTGTTGTTTGTACTTCTTCTTTTGACCATTGTGTTGTTTGTTCCTCTTCTTTTGGCCATTGTGTTGTTTGTACTTCTTCTTTTGGTCATTGTGTTGTTTGTACTTCTTCTTTTTGAACATTTTGTTGTTTGTGCTTTATCTTTTGACCATTGTGTTGTTTGTTCTTCTTCTTTTAACCATTTTGTTGTTTGTACTTCTTCTTTTTGACCATTTTGTTGTTTGTGCTTTATCTTTTGACCATTGTGTTGTTTGTTCTTCTTCTTTTAACCATTTTGTTGTTTGTGCTTTATCTTTTGACCATTTTGTTGTTTGTGCTTTATCTTTTGACCATTTTGTTGTTTGTGCTTTATCTTTTGACCATTGTGTTGTTTGTTCTTCTTCTTTTGGCCATTGTGTTGTTTGTACTTCTTCTTTTGGCCATTGTGTTGTTTGTACTTCTTCTTTTGACCATTGTGTTGTTTGTGCATCTTCTTTTGACCATTGTGTTGTTTGTACTTCTTCTTTTGGCCATTGTGTTGTCTGTGCTTCTTCTTTTGACCATTGTGTTGTTTGTACTTCTTCTTTTGGCCATTGTGTTGTTTGTGCTTCTTCTTTTGACCATTGTGTTGTTTGTGCTTCTTCTTTTGGCCATTGTGTTGTTTGTACTTCTTCTTTTGGCCATTGTGTTGTTTGTACTTCTTCTTTTGGTCATTGTGTTGTTTGTACTTCTTCTTTTGACCATTGTGTTATTTGTACTTCTTCTTTTGACCATTGTGTTGTTTGTACTTCTTCTTTCGCTCATTGTGTTGTTTGTGTTTCTTCTTTTGGCCATTGTGTTGTTTGTACTTCTTCTTTTGACCATTGTGTTGTTTGTACTTTTTCTTTTGACCATTGTGTTGTTTCTGCTTCTTCTTTTGACCATTGTGTTGTTTGTACTTCTTCTTTTGCTCATTGTGTTGTTTGTACTTCTTCTTTTGGCCATTGTGTTGTTTGTTCCTCTTCTTTTGGCCATTGTGTTGTCTATTCTTCTTCTTTTGGCCATTGTGTTGTTTGTGCTTCTTCTTTTGGCCATTGTGTTGTTTGTGCTTCTTCTTTTGGCCATTGTGTTGTCTGTGCTTCTTCCTTTGACCATTGTGTTGTCTGTGCTTCTTCTTTTGACCATTGTGTTGTTTCTGCTCCTTCTTTTGATCATTGTGTTGTTTGTACTTCTTCTTTTGCTCATTGTGTTGTTTGTACTTCTTCTTTTGCTCATTGTGTTGTTTGTTCCTCTTCTTTTGGCCATTGTGTTGTCTATTCTTCTTCTTTTGGCCATTGTGTTGTTTGTGCTTCTTCTTTTGGCCATTGTGTTGTTTGTGCTTCTTCTTTTGGTCATTGTATTGTTTGTACTTCTTCTTTTGGCCATTGTGTTGTTTGTACTTCTTCTTTTGGCCATTGTGTTGTTTGTTCTTCTTCTTTTGGCCATTGTGTTGTTTGTACTTCTTCTTTTGACCATTGTGTTGTTTGTTCCTCTTCTTTTGGCCATTGTTTTGTTTGTACTTCTTCTTTTGACCATTTTGTTGTTTGTGCTTTATCTTTTGACCATTGTGTTGTTTGTTCTTCTTCTTTTAACCATTTTGTTGTTTGTGCTTTATCTTTTGAACATTTTGTTGTTTGTGCTTTATCTTTTGACCATTGTGTTGTTTGTTCTTCTTCTTTTGGCCATTGTGTTGTTTGTACTTCTTCTTTTGGCCATTGTGTTGTTTGTACTTCTTCTTTTGGCCATTGTGTTGTTTGTGCTTCTTCTTTTGGTCATTGTGTTGTTTGTACTTCTTCTTTTGGCCATTGTGTTGTTTGTACTTCTTCTTTTGGCCATTGTGTTGTTTGTTCTTCTTCTTTTGACCATTGTGGTGTTTCTGCTTCTTCTTTTGGCCATTGTGTTGTTTGTACTTCTTCTTTTGACCATTGTGTTGTTTGTGCTTCTTCTTTTGGCCATTGTGTTGTTTGTACTTCTTCTTTTGACCATTGTGTTGTTTGTGCTTCTTCTTTTGGCCATTGTGTTGTTTGTACTTCTTCTTTTGCTCATTGTGTTGTTTGTACCTCTTCTTTTGGCCATTGTGTTGTTTGTACTTCTTCTTTTGGCCATTGTGTTGTTTGTGCATCTTCTTTTGACCATTGTGTTGTTTCTGCTTCTTCTTTTGATCATTGTATTGTTTGTACTTCTTCTTTTGGCCATTGTGTTGTTTGTACTTCTTCTTTTGGCCATTGTGTTGTTTGTTCTTCTTCTTTTGGCCATTGTGTTGTTTGTACTTCTTCTTTTGACCATTGTGTTGTTTGTTCCTCTTCTTTTGGCCATTGTGTTGTTTGTACTTCTTCTTTTGGTCATTGTGTTGTTTGTACTTCTTCTTTTTGACCATTTTGTTGTTTGTGCTTTATCTTTTGACCATTGTGTTGTTTGTTCCTCTTCTTTTGGCCATTGTGTTGTTTGTTCTTCTTCTTTTAACCATTTTTTTGTTTGTACTTCTTCTTTTTGACCATTTTGTTGTTTGTGCTTTATCTTTTGACCATTGTGTTGTTTGTTTTTCTTCTTTTAACCATTTTGTTGTTTGTGCTTTATCTTTTGACCATTTTGTTGTTTGTGCTTTATCTTTTGACCATTTTGTTGTTTGTGCTTTATCTTTTGACCATTGTGTTGTTTGTGCTTCTTCTTTTGGCCATTGTGTTGGTTGTACTTCTTCTTTTGACCATTGTGTTGTTTGTACTTCTCCTTTTGACCATTGTGTTGTTTGTGCATCTTCTTTTGACCATTGTGTTGTTTGTGCTTCTTCTTTTGACCATTGTGTTGTTTCTGCTTCTTCTTTTGGCCATTGTGTTGTTTGTACCTCTTCTTTTGGCCATTGTGTTGTTTGTACTTCTTCTTTTGACCATTGTGTTGTTTGTACTTCTTCTTTTGGCCATTGTGTTGTTTGTGCATCTTCTTTTGACCATTTTGTTGTTTGTACTTCTTCTTTTGGCCATTGTGTTGTCTGTGCTTCTTCCTTTGACCATTGTGTTGTCTGTGCTTCTTCTTTTGACCATTGTGTTGTTTCTGCTTCTTCTTTTGATCATTGTGTTGTTTGTACTTCTTCTTTTGCTCATTGTGTTGTTTGTACTTCTTCTTTTGCTCATTGTGTTGTTTGTTCCTCTTCTTTTGGCCATTGTGTTGTCTATTCTTCTTCTTTTGGCCATTGTGTTGTTTATGCTTCTTCTTTTGGCCATTGTGTTGTTTGTGCTTCTTCTTTTGGTCATTGTATTGTTTGTACTTCTTCTTTTGGCCATTGTGTTGTTTGTACTTCTTCTTTTGGCCATTGTGTTGTTTGTTCTTCTTCTTTTGGCCATTGTGTTGTTTGTACTTCTTCTTTTGACCATTGTGTTGTTTGTTCCTCTTCTTTTGGCCATTGTGTTGTTTGTACTTCTTCTTTTGACCATTTTGATGTTTGTGCTTTATCTTTTGACCATTGTGTTGTTTGTTCTTCTTCTTTTAACCATTTTGTTGTTTGTGCTTTATCTTTTGGCCATTGTGTTGTCTGTGCTTCTTCTTTTGACCATTGTGTTGTTTGTACTTCTTCTTTTGACCATTGTTTTGTTTGTGCTTCTTCTTTTGACCATTGTTTTGTTTGTACTTCTTCTTTTGACCATTGTGTTGTTTGTACTTCTTCTTTTGGCCATTGTGTTGTCTGTGCTTCTTCTTTTGACCATTGTGTTGTTTGTACTTCTTCTTTTGACCATTGTTTTGTTTGTGGTTCTTCTTTTGACCATTGTGTTGTTTGTACTTCTTCTTTTGGCCATTGTGTTGTTTGTACTTCTTCTTTTGGCCATTGTGTTGTTTGTACTTCTTCTTTTGACCATTGTGTTGTCTGTGCTTCTTCTTTTGACCATTGTGTTGTTTGTACTTCTTCTTTTGGCCATTGTGTTGTTTGTGCTTCTTCTTTTGACCATTGTGTTGTTTGTGCTTCTTCTTTTGGCCATTGTGTTGTTTGTACTTCTTTTTTTGGCCATTGTGTTGTTTGTACTTCTTCTTTTGGTCATTGTGTTGTTTGTACTTCTTCTTTTGACCATTGTGTTATTTGTACTTCTTCTTTTGACCATTGTGTTGTTTGTACTTCTTCTTTTGCTCATTGTGTTGTTTGTGTTTCTTCTTTTGGCCATTGTGTTGTTTGTACTTCTTCTTTTGACCATTGTGTTGTTTGTACTTTTTATTTTGACCATTGTGTTGTTTCTGCTTCTTCTTTTGACCATTGTGTTGTTTGTACTTCTTCTTTTGCTCATTGTGTTGTTTGTACTTCTTCTTTTGACCATTGTGTTGTTTGTACTTCTTCTTTTGACAATTGTGTTGTTTGTGCATCTTCTTTTGACCATTGTGTTGTTTGTGCTTCTTCTTTTGGCCATTGTGTTGTCTGTGCTTCTTCCTTTGACCATTGTGTTGTAGGTGCTTCTTCTTTTGACCATTGTGTTGTTTCTGCTTCTTCTTTTGGCCATTGTGTTGTTTGTACCTCTTCTTTTGGCCATTGTGTTGTTTGTACTTCTTCTTTTGACCATTGTGTTGTTTGTACTTCTTCTTTTGGCCATTGTGTTGTTTGTTCATCTTCTTTTGACCTTTGTGTTGTTTGTACTTCTTCTTTTGGCCATTGTGTTGTCTGTGCTTCTTCCTTTGACCATTGTGTTGTCTGTGCTTCTTCTTTTGACCATTGTGTTGTTTCTGCTTCTTCTTTTGACCATTGTGTTGTTTGTTCTTCTTCTTTTGGCCATTGTGCTGTTTGTACTTCTTCTTTTGGCCATTGTGTTGTTTGTTCCTCTTCTTTTGGCCATTGTGTTGTCTATTCTTCTTCTTTTGGCCATTGTGTTGTTTGTGCTTCTTCTTTTGGCCATTGTGTTGTTTGTGCTTCTTCTTTTGGTCATTGTGTTGTTTGTACTTCTTCTTTTGGCCATTGTGTTGTTTGTACTTCTTCTTTTGGCCATTGTGTTGTTTGTTCTTCTTCTTTTGGCCATTGTGTTGTTTGTACTTCTTCTTTTGACCATTGTGTTGTTTGTTCTTCTTCTTTTGGCCATTGTGTTGTTTGTACTTCTTCTTTTGGTCATTGTGTTGTTTGTGCTTCTTCTTTTGACCATTTTGTTGTTTGTGCTTTATCTTTTGACCATTGTGTTGTTTGTTCTTCTTCTTTTGACCATTTTGTTGTTTGTGCTTTATCTTTTGACCATTTTGTTGTTTGTGCTTTATCTTTTGACCTTTGTGTTGTTTGTTCTTCTTCTTTTGGCCATTGTGTTGTTTGTTCTTCTTCTTTTGGTCATTGTGTTGTTTGTACTTCTTCTTTTGACCATTTTGTTGTTTGTGCTTTATCTTTTGACCATTGTGTTGTTTGTACTTCTTCTTTTGACCATTTTGTTGTTTGTGCTTTATCTTTTGACCATTTTGTTGTTTGTGCTTTATCTTTTGACCATTGTGTTGTTTGTTCTTCTTCTTTTGACCATTGTGTTGTTTGTACTTCTTCTTTTGACCATTGTGTTGTTTGTTCTTCTTCTTTTGGCCATTGTGTTGTTTGTACTTCTTCTTTTGGCCATTGTGTTGTTTGTACTTCTTCTTTTGGCCATTGTGTTGTTTGTTCTTCTTCTTTTGGGCATTTTGTTGTTTGTACTTCTTCTTTTGGCCATTGTGTTGTTTGTACTTCTTCTTTTGACCATTGTGTTGTTTCTGCTTCTTCTTTTGACCATTGTGTTGTTTGTTCTTCTTCTTTTGACCATTGTGTTGTTTGTACTTCTTCTTTTGGCCATTGTGTTGTTTGTGCTTCTTCTTTTGACCTTTGTGTTGTTTGTGCTTCTTCTTTTGGCCATTGTGTTGTTTGTACTTCTTCTTTTGGCCATTGTGTTATTTGTGCTTCTTCTTTTGACCATTGTGTTGTTTGTACTTCTTCTTTTGACCATTGTTTTGTTTGTGCTTCTTCTTTTGACCATTGTGTTGTTTGTACTTCTTCTTTTGGCCATTGTGTTGTTTGTACTTCTTCTTTTGGCCATTGTGTTGTTTGTACTTCTTCTTTTGACCATTGTGTTGTCTGTGCTTCTTCTTTTGACCATTGTGTTGTTTGTACTTCTTCTTTTGGCCATTGTGTTGTTTGTGCTTCTTCTTTTGACCATTGTGTTGTTTGTGCTTCTTCTTTTGGCCATTGTGTTGTTTGTACTTCTTCTTTTGGCCATTGTGTTGTTTGTACTTCTTCTTTTGGTCATTGTGTTGTTTGTACTTCTTCTTTTGACCATTGTGTTATTTGTACTTCTTCTTTTGACCATTGTGTTGTTTGTACTTCTTCTTTTGCTCATTGTGTTGTTTGTGTTTCTTCTTTTGGCCATTGTGTTGTTTGTACTTCTTCTTTTGACCATTGTGTTGTTTGTACTTTTTCTTTTGACCATTGTGTTGTTTCTGCTTCTTCTTTTGACCATTGTGTTGTTTGTACTTCTTCTTTTGCTCATTGTGTTGTTTGTACTTCTTCTTTTGGCCATTGTGTTGTTTGTTCCTCTTCTTTTGGCCATTGTGTTGTCTATTCTTCTTCTTTTGGCCATTGTGTTGTTTGTGCTTCTTCTTTTGGCCATTGTGTTGTTTGTGCTTCTTCTTTTGGCCATTGTGTTGTCTGTGCTTCTTCCTTTGACCATTGTGTTGTCTGTGCTTCTTCTTTTGACCATTGTGTTGTTTCTGCTCCTTCTTTTGATCATTGTGTTGTTTGTACTTCTTCTTTTGCTCATTGTGTTGTTTGTACTTCTTCTTTTGCTCATTGTGTTGTTTGTTCCTCTTCTTTTGGCCATTGTGTTGTCTATTCTTCTTCTTTTGGCCATTGTGTTGTTTGTGCTTCTTCTTTTGGCCATTGTGTTGTTTGTGCTTCTTCTTTTGGTCATTGTATTGTTTGTACTTCTTCTTTTGGCCATTGTGTTGTTTGTACTTCTTCTTTTGGCCATTGTGTTGTTTGTTCTTCTTCTTTTGGCCATTGTGTTGTTTGTACTTCTTCTTTTGACCATTGTGTTGTTTGTTCCTCTTCTTTTGGCCATTGTTTTGTTTGTACTTCTTCTTTTGGTCATTGTGTTGTTTGTACTTCTTCTTTTGACCATTTTGTTGTTTGTGCTTTATCTTTTGACCATTGTGTTGTTTGTTCTTCTTCTTTTAACCATTTTGTTGTTTGTGCTTTATCTTTTGACCATTTTGTTGTTTGTGCTTTATCTTTTGACCATTGTGTTGTTTGTTCTTCTTCTTTTGGCCATTGTGTTGTTTGTACTTCTTCTTTTGGACATTGTGTTGTTTGTACTTCTTCTTTTGACCATTGTGTTGTTTGTGCATCTTCTTTTGACCATTGTGTTGTTTGTTCTTCTTCTTTTGGCCATTGTGTTGTCTGTGCTTCTTCCTTTGACCATTGTGTTGTCTGTGCTTCTTCTTTTGACCATTGTGTTGTTTCTGCTTCTTCTTTTGGCCATTGTGTTGTTTGTACTTCTTCTTTTGGCCATTGTGTTGTTTGTACTTCTTCTTTTGACCATTGTGTTGTTTGTGCTTCTTCTTTTTGCCATTGTGTTGTTTGTACTTCTTCTTTTGACCATTGTGTTGTTTGTGCTTCTTCTTTTGGCCATTGTGTTGTTTGTACTTCTTCTTTTGCTCATTGTGTTGTTTGTACCTCTTCTTTTGGCCATTGTGTTGTTTGTACTTCTTCTTTTGGCGATTGTGTTGTTTGTGCATCTTCTTTTGACCATTGTGTTGTTTCTGCTTCTTCTTTTGATCATTGTATTGTTTGTACTTCTTCTTTTGGCCATTGTGTTGTTTGTACTTCTTCTTTTGGCCATTGTGTTGTTTGTTCTTCTTCTTTTGGCCATTGTGTTGTTTGTACTTCTTCTTTTGACCATTGTGTTGTTTGTTCCTCTTCTTTTGGCCATTGTGTTGTTTGTACTTCTTCTTTTGGTCATTGTGTTGTTTGTACTTCTTCTTTTTGACCATTTTGTTGTTTGTGCTTTATCTTTTGACCATTGTGTTGTTTGTACTTCTTCTTTTAACCATTTTGTTGTTTGTACTTCTTCTTTTTGACCATTTTGTTGTTTGTGCTTTATCTTTTGACCATTGTGTTGTTTGTTCTTCTTCTTTTGACCATTTTGTTGTTTGTGCTTTATCTTTTGACCATTTTGTTGTTTGTGCTTTATCTTTTGACCATTGTGTTGTTTGTTCTTCTTCTTTTAACCATTTTGTTGTTTGTACTTCTTCTTTTTGACCATTTTGTTGTTTGTGCTTTATCTTTTGACCATTGTGTTGTTTGTTCTTCTTCTTTTGACCATTTTGTTGTTTGTGCTTTATCTTTTGACCATTTTGTTGTTTGTGCTTTATCTTTTGACCATTTTGTTGTTTGTGCTTTATCTTTTGACCATTGTGTTGTTTGTTCTTCTTCTTTTGGCCATTGTGTTGTTTGTACTTCTTCTTTTGGCCATTGTGTTGTTTGTACTTCTTCTTTTGACCATTGTGTTGTTTGTGCATCTTCTTTTGACCATTGTGTTGTTTGTACTTCTTCTTTTGGCCATTGTGTTGTCTGTGCTTCTTCTTTTGACCATTGTGTTGTTTGTACTTCTTCTTTTGGCCATTGTGTTGTTTGTGCTTCTTCTTTTGACCATTGTGTTGTTTGTGCTTCTTCTTTTGGCCATTGTGTTGTTTGTACTTCTTCTTTTGGCCATTGTGTTGTTTGTACTTCTTCTTTTGGTCATTGTGTTGTTTGTACTTCTTCTTTTGACCATTGTGTTATTTGTACTTCTTCTTTTGACCATTGTGTTGTTTGTACTTCTTCTTTCGCTCATTGTGTTGTTTGTGTTTCTTCTTTTGGCCATTGTGTTGTTTGTACTTCTTCTTTTGACCATTGTGTTGTTTGTACTTTTTCTTTTGACCATTGTGTTGTTTCTGCTTCTTCTTTTGACCATTGTGTTGTTTGTACTTCTTCTTTTGCTCATTGTGTTGTTTGTACTTCTTCTTTTGGCCATTGTGTTGTTTGTTCCTCTTCTTTTGGCCATTGTGTTGTCTATTCTTCTTCTTTTGGCCATTGTGTTGTTTGTGCTTCTTCTTTTGGCCATTGTGTTGTTTGTGCTTCTTCTTTTGGCCATTGTGTTGTCTGTGCTTCTTCCTTTGACCATTGTGTTGTCTGTGCTTCTTCTTTTGACCATTGTGTTGTTTCTGCTCCTTCTTTTGATCATTGTGTTGTTTGTACTTCTTCTTTTGCTCATTGTGTTGTTTGTACTTCTTCTTTTGCTCATTGTGTTGTTTGTTCCTCTTCTTTTGGCCATTGTGTTGTCTATTCTTCTTCTTTTGGCCATTGTGTTGTTTGTGCTTCTTCTTTTGGCCATTGTGTTGTTTGTGCTTCTTCTTTTGGTCATTGTATTGTTTGTACTTCTTCTTTTGGCCATTGTGTTGTTTGTACTTCTTCTTTTGGCCATTGTGTTGTTTGTTCTTCTTCTTTTGGCCATTGTGTTGTTTGTACTTCTTCTTTTGACCATTGTGTTGTTTGTTCCTCTTCTTTTGGCCATTGTTTTGTTTGTTCTTCTTCTTTTGGTCATTGTGTTGTTTGTACTTCTTCTTTTGACCATTTTGTTGTTTGTGCTTTATCTTTTGACCATTGTGTTGTTTGTTCTTCTTCTTTTAACCATTTTGTTGTTTGTGCTTTATCTTTTGACCATTTTGTTGTTTGTGCTTTATCTTTTGACCATTGTGTTGTTTGTTCTTCTTCTTTTGGCCATTGTGTTGTTTGTACTTCTTCTTTTGGCCATTGTGTTGTTTGTACTTCTTCTTTTGGCCATTGTGTTGTTTGTGCTTCTTCTTTTGGTCATTGTGTTGTTTGTACTTCTTCTTTTGGCCATTGTGTTGTTGGTACTTCTTCTTTTGGCCATTGTGTTGTTTGTTCTTCTTCTTTTGACCATTGTGTTGTTTCTGCTTCTTCTTTTGGCCATTGTGTTGTTTGTACTTCTTCTTTTGACCATTGTGTTGTTTGTACTTCTTCTTTTGGCCATTGTGTTGTTTGTACTTCTTCTTTTGCTCATTGTGTTGTTTGTACTTCTTCTTTTGGCCATTGTGTTGTTTGTACTTCTTCTTTTGGCCATTGTGTTGTTTGTACCTCTTCTTTTGGCCATTGTGTTGTTTGTACTTCTTCTTTTGGCCATTGTGTTGTTTGTGCTTCTTCTTTTGGCCATTGTGTTGTTTGTACTTCTTCTGTTGACCATTGTGTTGTTTGTACTTCTTCTTTTGACCATTGTGTTGTTTGTGCATCTTCTTTTGACCATTGTGTTGTTTGTACTTCTTCTTTTGGCCATTGTGTTGTTTGTACCTCTTCTTTTGGCCATTGTGTTGTTTGTACTTCTTCTTTTGGCCATTGTGTTGTTTGTGCTTCTTCTTTTGGCCATTGTGTTGGTTGTACTTCTTCTTTTGACCATTGTGTTGTTTGTACTTCTTCTTTTGACCATTGTGTTGTTTGTGCATCTTCTTTTGACCATTGTGTTGTTTGTGCTTCTTCTTTTGACCATTGTGTTGTTTCTGCTTCTTCTTTTGGCCATTGTGTTGTTTGTACCTCTTCTTTTGGCCATTGTGTTGTTTGTACTTCTTCTTTTGACCATTGTGTTGTTTGTACTTCTTCTTTTGGCCATTGTGTTGTTTGTGCATCTTCTTTTGACCATTTTGTTGTTTGTACTTCTTCTTTTGGCCATTGTGTTGTCTGTGCTTCTTCCTTTGACCATTGTGTTGTCTGTGCTTCTTCTTTTGACCATTGTGTTGTTTCTGCTTCTTCTTTTGATCATTGTGTTGTTTGTACTTCTTCTTTTGCTCATTGTGTTGTTTGTACTTCTTCTTTTGCTCATTGTGTTGTTTGTTCCTCTTCTTTTGGCCATTGTGTTGTCTATTCTTCTTCTTTTGGCCATTGTGTTGTTTGTGCTTCTTCTTTTGGCCATTGTGTTGTTTGTGCTTCTTCTTTTGGTCATTGTATTGTTTGTACTTCTTCTTTTGGCCATTGTGTTGTTTGTACTTCTTCTTTTGGCCATTGTGTTGTTTGTTCTTCTTCTTTTGGCCATTGTGTTGTTTGTACTTCTTCTTTGACCATTGTGTTGTTTGTTCCTCTTCTTTTGGCCATTGTGTTGTTTGTACTTCTTCTTTTGACCATTTTGTTGTTTGTGCTTTATCTTTTGACCATTGTGTTGTTTGTTCTTCTTCTTTTAACCATTTTGTTGTTTGTGCTTTATCTTTTGACCATTGTGTTGTTTGTTCTTCTTCTTTTAACCATTGTGTTGTTTGTTCTTCTTCTTTTGGGCATTGTTTTGTTTGTACTTCTTCTTTTGACCATTGTGTTGTTTGTACTTCTTCTTTTGGCCATTGTGTTGTCTGTGCTTCTTCTTTTGACCATTGTGTTGTTTGTACTTCTTCTTTTGACCATTGTTTTGTTTGTGCTTCTTCTTTTGACCATTGTTTTGTTTGTACTTCTTCTTTTGACCATTGTGTTGTTTGTACTTCTTCTTTTGGCCATTGTGTTGTCTGTGCTTCTTCTTTTGACCATTGTGTTGTTTGTACTTCTTCTTTTGACCATTGTTTTGTTTGTGGTTCTTCTTTTGACCATTGTGTTGTTTGTACTTCTTCTTTTGGCCATTGTGTTGTTTGTACTTCTTCTTTTGGCCATTGTGTTGTTTGTACTTCTTCTTTTGACCATTGTGTTGTCTGTGCTTCTTCTTTTGACCATTGTGTTGTTTGTACTTCTTCTTTTGGCCATTGTGTTGTTTGTGCTTCTTCTTTTGACCATTGTGTTGTTTGTGCTTCTTCTTTTGGCCATTGTGTTGTTTGTACTTCTTCTTTTGGCCATTGTGTTGTTTGTACTTCTTCTTTTGGTCATTGTGTTGTTTGTATTTCTTCTTTTGACCATTGTGTTATTTGTACTTCTTCTTTTGACCATTGTGTTGTTTGTACTTCTTCTTTTGCTCATTGTGTTGTTTGTGTTTCTTCTTTTGGCCATTGTGTTGTTTGTACTTCTTCTTTTGACCATTGTGTTGTTTGTACTTTTTCTTTTGACCATTGTGTTGTTTCTGCTTCTTCTTTTGACCATTGTGTTGTTTGTACTTCTTCTTTTGCTCATTGTGTTGTTTGTACTTCTTCTTTTGACCATTGTGTTGTTTGTACTTCTTCTTTTGACAATTGTGTTGTTTGTGCATCTTCTTTTGACCATTGTGTTGTTTGTACTTCTTCTTTTGGCCATTGTGTTGTCTGTGCTTCTTCCTTTGACCATTGTGTTGTCTGTGCTTCTTCTTTTGACCATTGTGTTGTTTCTGCTTCTTCTTTTGGCCATTGTGTTGTTTGTACCTCTTCTTTTGGCCATTGTGTTGTTTGTACTTCTTCTTTTGACCATTGTGTTGTTTGTACTTCTTCTTTTGGCCATTGTGTTGTTTGTGCATCTTCTTTTGACCTTTGTGTTGTTTGTACTTCTTCTTTTGACCATTGTGTTGTCTGTGCTTCTTCCTTTGACCATTGTGTTGTCTGTGCTTCTTCTTTTGACCATTGTGTTGTTTCTGCTTCTTCTTTTGACCATTGTGTTGTTTGTTCTTCTTCTTTTGACCATTGTGTTGTTTGTGCTTCTTCTTTTGGCCATTGTGCTGTTTGTACTTCTTCTTTTGGCCATTGTGTTGTTTGTTCCTCTTCTTTTGGCCATTGTGTTGTCTATTCTTCTTCTTTTGGCCATTGTGTTGTTTGTGCTTCTTCTTTTGGCCATTGTGTTGTTTGTGCTTCTTCTTTTGGTCATTGTGTTGTTTGTACTTCTTCTTTTGGCCATTGTGTTGTTTGTACTTCTTCTTTTGGCCATTGTGTTGTTTGTTCTTCTTCTTTTGGCCATTGTGTTGTTTGTACTTCTTCTTTTGACCATTGTGTTGTTTGTTCTTCTTCTTTTGGCCATTGTGTTGTTTGTACTTCTTCTTTTGGTCATTGTGTTGTTTGTGCTTCTTCTTTTGACCATTTTGTTGTTTGTGCTTTATCTTTTGACCATTGTGTTGTTTGTTCTTCTTCTTTTGACCATTTTGTTGTTTGTGCTTTATCTTTTGACCATTTTGTTGTTTGTGCTTTATCTTTTGACCTTTGTGTTGTTTGTTCTTCTTCTTTTGGCCATTGTGTTGTCTATTCTTCTTCTTTTGGCCATTGTGTTGTTTATGCTTCTTCTTTTGGCCATTGTGTTGTTTGTGCTTCTTCTTTTGGTCATTGTATTGTTTGTACTTCTTCTTTTGGCCATTGTGTTGTTTGTACTTCTTCTTTTGGCCATTGTGTTGTTTGTTCTTCTTCTTTTGGCCATTGTGTTGTTTGTACTTCTTCTTTTGACCATTGTGTTGTTTGTTCCTCTTCTTTTGGCCATTGTGTTGTTTGTACTTCTTCTTTTGACCATTTTGATGTTTGTGCTTTATCTTTTTACAATTGGGTTGTTTGTTCTTCTTCTTTTAACCATTTTGTTGTTTGTGCTTTATCTTTTGGCCATTGTGTTGTCTGTGCTTCTTCTTTTGACCATTGTGTTGTTTGTACTTCTTCTTTTGACCATTGTTTTGTTTGTGCTTCTTCTTTTGACCATTGTTTTGTTTGTACTTCTTCTTTTGACCATTGTGTTGTTTGTACTTCTTCTTTTGGCCATTGTGTTGTCTGTGCTTCTTCTTTTGACCATTGTGTTGTTTGTACTTCTTCTTTTGACCATTGTTTTGTTTGTGGTTCTTCTTTTGACCATTGTGTTGTTTGTACTTCTTCTTTTGGCCATTGTGTTGTTTGTACTTCTTCTTTTGACCATTGTGTTGTCTGTGCTTCTTCTTTTGACCATTGTGTTGTTTGTACTTCTTCTTTTGGCCATTGTGTTGTTTGTGCTTCTTCTTTTGACCATTGTGTTGTTTGTGCTTCTTCTTTTGGCCATTGTGTTGTTTGTACTTCTTCTTTTGGCCATTGTGTTGTTTGTACTTCTTCTTTTGGTCATTGTGTTGTTTGTACTTCTTCTTTTGACCATTGTGTTGTTTGTACTTCTTCTTTTGGCCATTGTGTTGTCTGTGCTTCTTCTTTTGACCATTGTGTTGTTTGTACTTCTTCTTTTGACCATTGTTTTGTTTGTGGTTCTTCTTTTGACCATTGTGTTGTTTGTACTTCTTCTTTTGGCCATTGTGTTGTTTGTACTTCTTCTTTTGACCATTGTGTTGTCTGTGCTTCTTCTTTTGACCATTGTGTTGTTTGTACTTCTTCTTTTGGCCATTGTGTTGTTTGTGCTTCTTCTTTTGACCATTGTGTTGTTTGTGCTTCTTCTTTTGGCCATTGTGTTGTTTGTACTTCTTCTTTTGGCCATTGTGTTGTTTGTACTTCTTCTTTTGGTCATTGTGTTGTTTGTACTTCTTCTTTTGACCATTGTGTTATTTGTACTTCTTCTTTTGACCATTGTGTTGTTTGTACTTCTTCTTTTGCTCATTGTGTTGTTTGTGTTTCTTCTTTTGGCCATTGTGTTGTTTGTACTTCTTCTTTTGACCATTGTGTTGTTTGTACTTTTTCTTTTGACCATTGTGTTGTTTCTGCTTCTTCTTTTGACCATTGTGTTGTTTGTACTTCTTCTTTTGCTCATTGTGTTGTTTGTACTTCTTCTTTTGACCATTGTGTTGTTTGTACTTCTTCTTTTGACAATTGTGTTGTTTGTGCATCTTCTTTTGACCATTGTGTTGTTTGTACTTCTTCTTTTGGCCATTGTGTTGTCTGTGCTTCTTCCTTTGACCATTGTGTTGTAGGTGCTTCTTCTTTTGACCATTGTGTTGTTTCTGCTTCTTCTTTTGGCCATTGTGTTGTTTGTACCTCTTCTTTTGGCCATTGTGTTGTTTGTACTTCTTCTTTTGACCATTGTGTTGTTTGTACTTCTTCTTTTGGCCATTGTGTTGTTTGTTCATCTTCTTTTGACCTTTGTGTTGTTTGTACTTCTTCTTTTGGCCATTGTGTTGTCTGTGCTTCTTACTTTGACCATTGTGTTGTCTGTGCTTCTTCTTTTGACCATTGTGTTGTTTCTGCTTCTTCTTTTGACCATTGTGTTGTTTGTTCTTCTTCTTTTGGCCATTGTGCTGTTTGTACTTCTTCTTTTGGCCATTGTGTTGTTTGTTCCTCTTCTTTTGGCCATTGTGTTGTCTATTCTTCTTCTTTTGGCCATTGTGTTGTTTGTGCTTCTTCTTTTGGCCATTGTGTTGTTTGTGCTTCTTCTTTTGGTCATTGTGTTGTTTGTACTTCTTCTTTTGGCCATTGTGTTGTTTGTACTTCTTCTTTTGGCCATTGTGTTGTTTGTTCTTCTTCTTTTGGCCATTGTGTTGTTTGTACTTCTTCTTTTGACCATTGTGTTGTTTGTTTTTCTTCTTTTGGCCATTGTGTTGTTTGTACTTCTTCTTTTGGTCATTGTGTTGTTTGTGCTTCTTCTTTTGACCATTTTGTTGTTTGTGCTTTATCTTTTGACCATTGTGTTGTTTGTTCTTCTTCTTTTGACCATTTTGTTGTTTGTGCTTTATCTTTTGACCATTTTGTTGTTTGTGCTTTATCTTTTGACCTTTGTGTTGTTTGTTCTTCTTCTTTTGGCCATTGTGTTGTTTGTTCTTCTTCTTTTGGTCATTGTGTTGTTTGTACTTCTTCTTTTGACCATTTTGTTGTTTGTGCTTTATCTTTTGACCATTGTGTTGTTTGTACTTCTTCTTTTGACCATTTTGTTGTTTGTGCTTTATCTTTTGACCATTTTGTTGTTTGTGCTTTATCTTTTGACCATTGTGTTGTTTGTTCTTCTTCTTTTGACCATTGTGTTGTTTGTACTTCTTCTTTTGACCATTGTGTTGTTTGTTCTTCTTCTTTTGGCCATTGTGTTGTTTGTACTTCTTCTTTTGGCCATTGTGTTGTTTGTACTTCTTCTTTTGGCCATTGTGTTGTTTGTTCTTCTTCTTTTGGGCATTTTGTTGTTTGTACTTCTTCTTTTGGTCATTGTGTTGTTTGTACTTCTTCTTTTGACCATTGTGTTATTTGTACTTCTTCTTTTGACCATTGTGTTGTTTGTACTTCTTCTTTTGCTCATTGTGTTGTTTGTGTTTCTTCTTTTGGCCATTGTGTTGTTTGTACTTCTTCTTTTGACCATTGTGTTGTTTGTACTTTTTCTTTTGACCATTGTGTTGTTTCTGCTTCTTCTTTTGACCATTGTGTTGTTTGTACTTCTTCTTTTGCTCATTGTGTTGTTTGTACTTCTTCTTTTGGCCATTGTGTTGTTTGTTCCTCTTCTTTTGGCCATTGTGTTGTCTATTCTTCTTCTTTTGGCCATTGTGTTGTTTGTGCTTCTTCTTTTGGCCATTGTGTTGTTTGTGCTTCTTCTTTTGGCCATTGTGTTGTCTGTGCTTCTTCCTTTGACCATTGTGTTGTCTGTGCTTCTTCTTTTGACCATTGTGTTGTTTCTGCTCCTTCTTTTGATCATTGTGTTGTTTGTACTTCTTCTTTTGCTCATTGTGTTGTTTGTACTTCTTCTTTTGCTCATTGTGTTGTTTGTTCCTCTTCTTTTGGCCATTGTGTTGTCTATTCTTCTTCTTTTGGCCATTGTGTTGTTTGTGCTTCTTCTTTTGGCCATTGTGTTGTTTGTGCTTCTTCTTTTGGTCATTGTATTGTTTGTACTTCTTCTTTTGGCCATTGTGTTGTTTGTACTTCTTCTTTTGGCCATTGTGTTGTTTGTTCTTCTTCTTTTGGCCATTGTGTTGTTTGTACTTCTTCTTTTGACCATTGTGTTGTTTGTTCCTCTTCTTTTGGCCATTGTTTTGTTTGTACTTCTTCTTTTGGTCATTGTGTTGTTTGTACTTCTTCTTTTGACCATTTTGTTGTTTGTGCTTTATCTTTTGACCATTGTGTTGTTTGTTCTTCTTCTTTTAACCATTTTGTTGTTTGTGCTTTATCTTTTGACCATTTTGTTGTTTGTGCTTTATCTTTTGACCATTGTGTTGTTTGTTCTTCTTCTTTTGGCCATTGTGTTGTTTGTACTTCTTCTTTTGGCCATTGTGTTGTTTGTACTTCTTCTTTTGACCATTGTGTTGTTTGTGCATCTTCTTTTGACCATTGTGTTGTTTGTTCTTCTTCTTTTGGCCATTGTGTTGTCTGTGCTTCTTCCTTTGACCATTGTGTTGTCTGTGCTTCTTCTTTTGACCATTGTGTTGTTTCTGCTTCTTCTTTTGGCCATTGTGTTGTTTGTACTTCTTCTTTTGGCCATTGTGTTGTTTGTACTTCTTCTTTTGACCATTGTGTTGTTTGTGCTTCTTCTTTTTGCCATTGTGTTGTTTGTACTTCTTCTTTTGACCATTGTGTTGTTTGTGCTTCTTCTTTTGGCCATTGTGTTGTTTGTACTTCTTCTTTTGCTCATTGTGTTGTTTGTACCTCTTCTTTTGGCCATTGTGTTGTTTGTGCTTCTTCTTTTGGCGATTGTGTTGTTTGTGCATCTTCTTTTGACCATTGTGTTGTTTCTGCTTCTTCTTTTGATCATTGTATTGTTTGTACTTCTTCTTTTGGCCATTGTGTTGTTTGTACTTCTTCTTTTGGCCATTGTGTTGTTTGTTCTTCTTCTTTTGGCCATTGTGTTGTTTGTACTTCTTCTTTTGACCATTGTGTTGTTTGTTCCTCTTCTTTTGGCCATTGTGTTGTTTGTACTTCTTCTTTTGGTCATTGTGTTGTTTGTACTTCTTCTTTTTGACCATTTTGTTGTTTGTGCTTTATCTTTTGACCATTGTGTTGTTTGTTCTTCTTCTTTTAACCATTTTGTTGTTTGTACTTCTTCTTTTTGACCATTTTGTTGTTTGTGCTTTATCTTTTGACCATTGTGTTGTTTGTTCTTCTTCTTTTAACCATTTTGTTGTTTGTGCTTTATCTTTTGACCATTTTGTTGTTTGTGCTTTATCTTTTGACCATTTTGTTGTTTGTGCTTTATCTTTTGACCATTGTGTTGTTTGTTCTTCTTCTTTTGGCCATTGTGTTGTTTGTACTTCTTCTTTTGGCCATTGTGTTGTTTGTACTTCTTCTTTTGACCATTGTGTTGTTTGTGCATCTTCTTTTGACCATTGTGTTGTTTGTACTTCTTCTTTTGGCCATTGTGTTGTCTGTGCTTCTTCTTTTGACCATTGTGTTGTTTGTACTTCTTCTTTTGGCCATTGTGTTGTTTGTGCTTCTTCTTTTGACCATTGTGTTGTTTGTGCTTCTTCTTTTGGCCATTGTGTTGTTTGTACTTCTTCTTTTGGCCATTGTGTTGTTTGTACTTCTTCTTTTGGTCATTGTGTTGTTTGTACTTCTTCTTTTGACAATTGTGTTATTTGTACTTCTTCTTTTGACCATTGTGTTGTTTGTACTTCTTCTTTCGCTCATTGTGTTGTTTGTGTTTCTTCTTTTGGCCATTGTGTTGTTTGTACTTCTTCTTTTGACCATTGTGTTGTTTGTACTTTTTCTTTTGACCATTGTGTTGTTTCTGCTTCTTCTTTTGACCATTGTGTTGTTTGTACTTCTTCTTTTGCTCATTGTGTTGTTTGTACTTCTTCTTTTGGCCATTGTGTTGTTTGTTCCTCTTCTTTTGGCCATTGTGTTGTCTATTCTTCTTCTTTTGGCCATTGTGTTGTTTGTGCTTCTTCTTTTGGCCATTGTGTTGTTTGTGCTTCTTCTTTTGGCCATTGTGTTGTCTGTGCTTCTTCCTTTGACCATTGTGTTGTCTGTGCTTCTTCTTTTGACCATTGTGTTGTTTCTGCTCCTTCTTTTGATCATTGTGTTGTTTGTACTTCTTCTTTTGCTCATTGTGTTGTTTGTACTTCTTCTTTTGCTCATTGTGTTGTTTGTTCCTCTTCTTTTGGCCATTGTGTTGTCTATTCTTCTTCTTTTGGCCATTGTGTTGTTTGTGCTTCTTCTTTTGGCCATTGTGTTGTTTGTGCTTCTTCTTTTGGTCATTGTATTGTTTGTACTTCTTCTTTTGGCCATTGTGTTGTTTGTACTTCTTCTTTTGGCCATTGTGTTGTTTGTTCTTCTTCTTTTGGCCATTGTGTTGTTTGTACTTCTTCTTTTGACCATTGTGTTGTTTGTTCCTCTTCTTTTGGCCATTGTTTTGTTTGTTCTTCTTCTTTTGGTCATTGTGTTGTTTGTACTTCTTCTTTTGACCATTTTGTTGTTTGTGCTTTATCTTTTGACCATTGTGTTGTTTGTTCTTCTTCTTTTAACCATTTTGTTGTTTGTGCTTTATCTTTTGACCATTTTGTTGTTTGTTCTTTATCTTTTGACCATTGTGTTGTTTGTTCTTCTTCTTTTGGCCATTGTGTTGTTTGTACTTCTTCTTTTGGCCATTGTGTTGTTTGTACTTCTTCTTTTGGCCATTGTGTTGTTTGTGCTTCTTCTTTTGGTCATTGTGTTGTTTGTACTTCTTCTTTTGGCCATTGTGTTGTTTGTACTTCTTCTTTTGGCCATTGTGTTGTTTGTTCTTCTTCTTTTGACCATTGTGTTGTTTCTGCTTCTTCTTTTGGCCATTGTGTTGTTTGTACTTCTTCTTTTGACCATTGTGTTGTTTGTGCTTCTTCTTTTGGCCATTGTGTTGTTTGTGCTTCTTCTTTTGGTCATTGTATTGTTTGTACTTCTTCTTTTGGCCATTGTGTTGTTTGTACTTCTTCTTTTGGCCATTGTGTTGTTTGTTCTTCTTCTTTTGGCCATTGTGTTGTTTGTACTTCTTCTTTTGACCATTGTGTTGTTTGTTCCTCTTCTTTTGGCCATTGTTTTGTTTGTACTTCTTCTTTTGGTCATTGTGTTGTTTGTACTTCTTCTTTTGACCATTTTGTTGTTTGTGCTTTATCTTTTGACCATTGTGTTGTTTGTTCTTCTTCTTTTAACCATTTTGTTGTTTGTGCTTTATCTTTTGACCATTTTGTTGTTTGTGCTTTATCTTTTGACCATTGTGTTGTTTGTTCTTCTTCTTTTGGCCATTGTGTTGTTTGTACTTCTTCTTTTGGCCATTGTGTTGTTTGTACTTCTTCTTTTGACCATTGTGTTGTTTGTGCATCTTCTTTTGACCATTGTGTTGTTTGTTCTTCTTCTTTTGGCCATTGTGTTGTCTGTGCTTCTTCCTTTGACCATTGTGTTGTATGTGCTTCTTCTTTTGACCATTGTGTTGTTTCTGCTTCTTCTTTTGGCCATTGTGTTGTTTGTACTTCTTCTTTTGGCCATTGTGTTGTTTGTACTTCTTCTTTTGACCATTGTGTTGTTTGTGCTTCTTCTTTTTGCCATTGTGTTGTTTGTACTTCTTCTTTTGACCATTGTGTTGTTTGTGCTTCTTCTTTTGGCCATTGTGTTGTTTGTACTTCTTCTTTTGCTCATTGTGTTGTTTGTACCTCTTCTTTTGGCCATTGTGTTGTTTGTACTTCTTCTTTTGGCGATTGTGTTGTTTGTGCATCTTCTTTTGACCATTGTGTTGTTTCTGCTTCTTCTTTTGATCATTGTATTGTTTGTACTTCTTCTTTTGGCCATTGTGTTGTTTGTACTTCTTCTTTTGGCCATTGTGTTGTTTGTTCTTCTTCTTTTGGCCATTGTGTTGTTTGTACTTCTTCTTTTGACCATTGTGTTGTTTGTTCCTCTTCTTTTGGCCATTGTGTTGTTTGTACTTCTTCTTTTGGTCATTGTGTTGTTTGAACTTCTTCTTTTTGACCATTTTGTTGTTTGTGCTTTATCTTTTGACCATTGTGTTGTTTGTTCTTCTTCTTTTAACCATTTTGTTGTTTGTACTTCTTCTTTTTGACCATTTTGTTGTTTGTGCTTTATCTTTTGACCATTGTGTTGTTTGTTCTTCTTCTTTTAACCATTTTGTTGTTTGTGCTTTATCTTTTGACCATTTTGTTGTTTGTGCTTTATCTTTTGACCATTTTGTTGTTTGTGCTTTATCTTTTGACCATTGTGTTGTTTGTTCTTCTTCTTTTGGCCATTGTGTTGTTTGTACTTCTTCTTTTGGCCATTGTGTTGTTTGTACTTCTTCTTTTGACCATTGTGTTGTTTGTGCATCTTCTTTTGACCATTGTGTTGTTTGTACTTCTTCTTTTGGCCATTGTGTTGTCTGTGCTTCTTCTTTTGACCATTGTGTTGTTTGTACTTCTTCTTTTGGCCATTGTGTTGTTTGTGCTTCTTCTTTTGACCATTGTGTTGTTTGTGCTTCTTCTTTTGGCCATTGTGTTTTTTGTACTTCTTCTTTTGGCCATTGTGTTGTTTGTACTTCTTCTTTTGGTCATTGTGTTGTTTGTACTTCTTCTTTTGACCATTGTGTTATTTGTACTTCTTCTTTTGACCATTGTGTTGTTTGTACTTCTTCTTTTGCTCATTGTGTTGTTTGTGTTTCTTCTTTTGGCCATTGTGTTGTTTGTACTTCTTCTTTTGACCATTGTGTTGTTTGTACTTTTTCTTTTGACCATTGTGTTGTTTCTGCTTCTTCTTTTGACCATTGTGTTGTTTGTACTTCTTCTTTTGCTCATTGTGTTGTTTGTACTTCTTCTTTTGACAATTGTGTTATTTGTACTTCTTCTTTTGACCATTGTGTTGTTTGTACTTCTTCTTTCGCTCATTGTGTTGTTTGTGTTTCTTCTTTTGGCCATTGTGTTGTTTGTACTTCTTCTTTTGACCATTGTGTTGTTTGTACTTTTTCTTTTGACCATTGTGTTGTTTCTGCTTCTTCTTTTGACCATTGTGTTGTTTGTACTTCTTCTTTTGCTCATTGTGTTGTTTGTACTTCTTCTTTTGGCCATTGTGTTGTTTGTTCCTCTTCTTTTGGCCATTGTGTTGTCTATTCTTCTTCTTTTGGCCATTGTGTTGTTTGTGCTTCTTCTTTTGGCCATTGTGTTGTTTGTGCTTCTTCTTTTGGCCATTGTGTTGTCTGTGCTTCTTCCTTTGACCATTGTGTTGTCTGTGCTTCTTCTTTTGACCATTGTGTTGTTTCTGCTCCTTCTTTTGATCATTGTGTTGTTTGTACTTCTTCTTTTGCTCATTGTGTTGTTTGTACTTCTTCTTTTGCTCATTGTGTTGTTTGTTCCTCTTCTTTTGGCCATTGTGTTGTCTATTCTTCTTCTTTTGGCCATTGTGTTGTTTGTGCTTCTTCTTTTGGCCATTGTGTTGTTTGTGCTTCTTCTTTTGGTCATTGTATTGTTTGTACTTCTTCTTTTGGCCATTGTGTTGTTTGTACTTCTTCTTTTGGCCATTGTGTTGTTTGTTCTTCTTCTTTTGGCCATTGTGTTGTTTGTACTTCTTCTTTTGACCATTGTGTTGTTTGTTCCTCTTCTTTTGGCCATTGTTTTGTTTGTTCTTCTTCTTTTGGTCATTGTGTTGTTTGTACTTCTTCTTTTGACCATTTTGTTGTTTGTGCTTTATCTTTTGACCATTGTGTTGTTTGTTCTTCTTCTTTTAACCATTTTGTTGTTTGTGCTTTATCTTTTGACCATTTTGTTGTTTGTGCTTTATCTTTTGACCATTGTGTTGTTTGTTCTTCTTCTTTTGGCCATTGTGTTGTTTGTACTTCTTCTTTTGGCCATTGTGTTGTTTGTACTTCTTCTTTTGACCATTGTGTTGTTTGTGCATCTTCTTTTGACCATTGTGTTGTTTGTTCTTCTTCTTTTGGCCATTGTGTTGTCTGTGCTTCTTCCTTTGACCATTGTGTTGTATGTGCTTCTTCTTTTGACCATTGTGTTGTTTCTGCTTCTTCTTTTGGCCATTGTGTTGTTTGTACTTCTTCTTTTGGCCATTGTGTTGTTTGTACTTCTTCTTTTGACCATTGTGTTGTTTGTGCTTCTTCTTTTTGCCATTGTGTTGTTTGTACTTCTTCTTTTGACCATTGTGTTGTTTGTGCTTCTTCTTTTGGCCATTGTGTTGTTTGTACTTCTTCTTTTGCTCATTGTGTTGTTTGTACCTCTTCTTTTGGCCATTGTGTTGTTTGTACTTCTTCTTTTGGCGATTGTGTTGTTTGTGCATCTTCTTTTGACCATTGTGTTGTTTCTGCTTCTTCTTTTGATCATTGTATTGTTTGTACTTCTTCTTTTGGCCATTGTGTTGTTTGTACTTCTTCTTTTGGCCATTGTGTTGTTTGTTCTTCTTCTTTTGGCCATTGTGTTGTTTGTACTTCTTCTTTTGACCATTGTGTTGTTTGTTCCTCTTCTTTTGGCCATTGTGTTGTTTGTACTTCTTCTTTTGGTCATTGTGTTGTTTGAACTTCTTCTTTTTGACCATTTTGTTGTTTGTGCTTTATCTTTTGACCATTGTGTTGTTTGTTCTTCTTCTTTTAACCATTTTGTTGTTTGTACTTCTTCTTTTTGACCATTTTGTTGTTTGTGCTTTATCTTTTGACCATTGTGTTGTTTGTTCTTCTTCTTTTAACCATTTTGTTGTTTGTGCTTTATCTTTTGACCATTTTGTTGTTTGTGCTTTATCTTTTGACCATTTTGTTGTTTGTGCTTTATCTTTTGACCATTGTGTTGTTTGTTCTTCTTCTTTTGGCCATTGTGTTGTTTGTACTTCTTCTTTTGGCCATTGTGTTGTTTGTACTTCTTCTTTTGACCATTGTGTTGTTTGTGCATCTTCTTTTGACCATTGTGTTGTTTGTACTTCTTCTTTTGGCCATTGTGTTGTCTGTGCTTCTTCTTTTGACCATTGTGTTGTTTGTACTTCTTCTTTTGGCCATTGTGTTGTTTGTGCTTCTTCTTTTGACCATTGTGTTGTTTGTGCTTCTTCTTTTGGCCATTGTGTTTTTTGTACTTCTTCTTTTGGCCATTGTGTTGTTTGTACTTCTTCTTTTGGTCATTGTGTTGTTTGTACTTCTTCTTTTGACCATTGTGTTATTTGTACTTCTTCTTTTGACCATTGTGTTGTTTGTACTTCTTCTTTTGCTCATTGTGTTGTTTGTGTTTCTTCTTTTGGCCATTGTGTTGTTTGTACTTCTTCTTTTGACCATTGTGTTGTTTGTACTTTTTCTTTTGACCATTGTGTTGTTTCTGCTTCTTCTTTTGACCATTGTGTTGTTTGTACTTCTTCTTTTGCTCATTGTGTTGTTTGTACTTCTTCTTTTGACAATTGTGTTATTTGTACTTCTTCTTTTGACCATTGTGTTGTTTGTACTTCTTCTTTCGCTCATTGTGTTGTTTGTGTTTCTTCTTTTGGCCATTGTGTTGTTTGTACTTCTTCTTTTGACCATTGTGTTGTTTGTACTTTTTCTTTTGACCATTGTGTTGTTTCTGCTTCTTCTTTTGACCATTGTGTTGTTTGTACTTCTTCTTTTGCTCATTGTGTTGTTTGTACTTCTTCTTTTGGCCATTGTGTTGTTTGTTCCTCTTCTTTTGGCCATTGTGTTGTCTATTCTTCTTCTTTTGGCCATTGTGTTGTTTGTGCTTCTTCTTTTGGCCATTGTGTTGTTTGTGCTTCTTCTTTTGGCCATTGTGTTGTCTGTGCTTCTTCCTTTGACCATTGTGTTGTCTGTGCTTCTTCTTTTGACCATTGTGTTGTTTCTGCTCCTTCTTTTGATCATTGTGTTGTTTGTACTTCTTCTTTTGCTCATTGTGTTGTTTGTACTTCTTCTTTTGCTCATTGTGTTGTTTGTTCCTCTTCTTTTGGCCATTGTGTTGTCTATTCTTCTTCTTTTGGCCATTGTGTTGTTTGTGCTTCTTCTTTTGGCCATTGTGTTGTTTGTGCTTCTTCTTTTGGTCATTGTATTGTTTGTACTTCTTCTTTTGGCCATTGTGTTGTTTGTACTTCTTCTTTTGGCCATTGTGTTGTTTGTTCTTCTTCTTTTGGCCATTGTGTTGTTTGTACTTCTTCTTTTGACCATTGTGTTGTTTGTTCCTCTTCTTTTGGCCATTGTTTTGTTTGTTCTTCTTCTTTTGGCCATTGTGTTGTTTGTACTTCTTCTTTTGGCCATTGTGTTGTTTGTACTTCTTCTTTTGACCATTGTGTTGTTTGTGCATCTTCTTTTGACCATTGTGTTGTTTGTTCTTCTTCTTTTGGCCATTGTGTTGTCTGTGCTTCTTCCTTTGACCATTGTGTTGTATGTGCTTCTTCTTTTGACCATTGTGTTGTTTCTGCTTCTTCTTTTGGCCATTGTGTTGTTTGTACTTCTTCTTTTGGCCATTGTGTTGTTTGTACTTCTTCTTTTGACCATTGTGTTGTTTGTGCTTCTTCTTTTTGCCATTGTGTTGTTTGTACTTCTTCTTTTGACCATTGTGTTGTTTGTGCTTCTTCTTTTGGCCATTGTGTTGTTTGTACTTCTTCTTTTGCTCATTGTGTTGTTTGTACCTCTTCTTTTGGCCATTGTGTTGTTTGTACTTCTTCTTTTGGCGATTGTGTTGTTTGTGCATCTTCTTTTGACCATTGTGTTGTTTCTGCTTCTTCTTTTGATCATTGTATTGTTTGTACTTCTTCTTTTGGCCATTGTGTTGTTTGTACTTCTTCTTTTGGCCATTGTGTTGTTTGTTCTTCTTCTTTTGGCCATTGTGTTGTTTGTACTTCTTCTTTTGACCATTGTGTTGTTTGTTCCTCTTCTTTTGGCCATTGTGTTGTTTGTACTTCTTCTTTTGGTCATTGTGTTGTTTGAACTTCTTCTTTTTGACCATTTTGTTGTTTGTGCTTTATCTTTTGACCATTGTGTTGTTTGTTCTTCTTCTTTTAACCATTTTGTTGTTTGTACTTCTTCTTTTTGACCATTTTGTTGTTTGTGCTTTATCTTTTGACCATTGTGTTGTTTGTTCTTCTTCTTTTAACCATTTTGTTGTTTGTGCTTTATCTTTTGACCATTTTGTTGTTTGTGCTTTATCTTTTGACCATTTTGTTGTTTGTGCTTTATCTTTTGACCATTGTGTTGTTTGTTCTTCTTCTTTTGGCCATTGTGTTGTTTGTACTTCTTCTTTTGGCCATTGTGTTGTTTGTACTTCTTCTTTTGACCATTGTGTTGTTTGTGCATCTTCTTTTGACCATTGTGTTGTTTGTACTTCTTCTTTTGGCCATTGTGTTGTCTGTGCTTCTTCTTTTGACCATTGTGTTGTTTGTACTTCTTCTTTTGGCCATTGTGTTGTTTGTGCTTCTTCTTTTGACCATTGTGTTGTTTGTGCTTCTTCTTTTGGCCATTGTGTTTTTTGTACTTCTTCTTTTGGCCATTGTGTTGTTTGTACTTCTTCTTTTGGTCATTGTGTTGTTTGTACTTCTTCTTTTGACCATTGTGTTATTTGTACTTCTTCTTTTGACCATTGTGTTGTTTGTACTTCTTCTTTTGCTCATTGTGTTGTTTGTGTTTCTTCTTTTGGCCATTGTGTTGTTTGTACTTCTTCTTTTGACCATTGTGTTGTTTGTACTTTTTCTTTTGACCATTGTGTTGTTTCTGCTTCTTCTTTTGACCATTGTGTTGTTTGTACTTCTTCTTTTGCTCATTGTGTTGTTTGTACTTCTTCTTTTGACAATTGTGTTATTTGTACTTCTTCTTTTGACCATTGTGTTGTTTGTACTTCTTCTTTCGCTCATTGTGTTGTTTGTGTTTCTTCTTTTGGCCATTGTGTTGTTTGTACTTCTTCTTTTGACCATTGTGTTGTTTGTACTTTTTCTTTTGACCATTGTGTTGTTTCTGCTTCTTCTTTTGACCATTGTGTTGTTTGTACTTCTTCTTTTGCTCATTGTGTTGTTTGTACTTCTTCTTTTGGCCATTGTGTTGTTTGTTCCTCTTCTTTTGGCCATTGTGTTGTCTATTCTTCTTCTTTTGGCCATTGTGTTGTTTGTGCTTCTTCTTTTGGCCATTGTGTTGTTTGTGCTTCTTCTTTTGGCCATTGTGTTGTCTGTGCTTCTTCCTTTGACCATTGTGTTGTCTGTGCTTCTTCTTTTGACCATTGTGTTGTTTCTGCTCCTTCTTTTGATCATTGTGTTGTTTGTACTTCTTCTTTTGCTCATTGTGTTGTTTGTACTTCTTCTTTTGCTCATTGTGTTGTTTGTTCCTCTTCTTTTGGCCATTGTGTTGTCTATTCTTCTTCTTTTGGCCATTGTGTTGTTTGTGCTTCTTCTTTTGGCCATTGTGTTGTTTGTGCTTCTTCTTTTGGTCATTGTATTGTTTGTACTTCTTCTTTTGGCCATTGTGTTGTTTGTACTTCTTCTTTTGGCCATTGTGTTGTTTGTTCTTCTTCTTTTGGCCATTGTGTTGTTTGTACTTCTTCTTTTGACCATTGTGTTGTTTGTTCCTCTTCTTTTGGCCATTGTTTTGTTTGTTCTTCTTCTTTTGGTCATTGTGTTGTTTGTACTTCTTCTTTTGACCATTTTGTTGTTTGTGCTTTATCTTTTGACCATTGTGTTGTTTGTTCTTCTTCTTTTAACCATTTTGTTGTTTGTGCTTTATCTTTTGACCATTTTGTTGTTTGTGCTTTATCTTTTGACCATTGTGTTGTTTGTTCTTCTTCTTTTGGCCATTGTGTTGTTTGTACTTCTTCTTTTGGCCATTGTGTTGTTTGTACTTCTTCTTTTGGCCATTGTGTTGTTTGTGCTTCTTCTTTTGGTCATTGTGTTGTTTGTACTTCTTCTTTTGGCCATTGTGTTGTTTGTACTTCTTCTTTTGGCCATTGTGTTGTTTGTTCTTCTTCTTTTGACCATTGTGTTGTTTCTGCTTCTTCTTTTGGCCATTGTGTTGTTTGTACTTCTTCTTTTGACCATTGTGTTGTTTGTGCTTCTTCTTTTGGCCATTGTGTTGTTTGTGCTTCTTCTTTTGGTCATTGTATTGTTTGTACTTCTTCTTTTGGCCATTGTGTTGTTTGTACTTCTTCTTTTGGCCATTGTGTTGTTTGTTCTTCTTCTTTTGGCCATTGTGTTGTTTGTACTTCTTCTTTTGACCATTGTGTTGTTTGTTCCTCTTCTTTTGGCCATTGTTTTGTTTGTACTTCTTCTTTTGGTCATTGTGTTGTTTGTACTTCTTCTTTTGACCATTGTGTTGTTTGTGCTTCTTCTTTTGGCCATTGTGTTGTTTGTACTTCTTCTTTTGCTCATTGTGTTGTTTGTACCTCTTCTTTTGGCCATTGTGTTGTTTGTACTTCTTCTTTTGGCGATTGTGTTGTTTGTGCATCTTCTTTTGACCATTGTGTTGTTTCTGCTTCTTCTTTTGATCATTGTATTGTTTGTACTTCTTCTTTTGGCCATTGTGTTGTTTGTACTTCTTCTTTTGGCCATTGTGTTGTTTGTTCTTCTTCTTTTGGCCATTGTGTTGTTTGTACTTCTTCTTTTGACCATTGTGTTGTTTGTTCCTCTTCTTTTGGCCATTGTGTTGTTTGTACTTCTTCTTTTGGTCATTGTGTTGTTTGAACTTCTTCTTTTTGACCATTTTGTTGTTTGTGCTTTATCTTTTGACCATTGTGTTGTTTGTTCTTCTTCTTTTAACCATTTTGTTGTTTGTACTTCTTCTTTTTGACCATTTTGTTGTTTGTGCTTTATCTTTTGACCATTGTGTTGTTTGTTCTTCTTCTTTTAACCATTTTGTTGTTTGTGCTTTATCTTTTGACCATTTTGTTGTTTGTGCTTTATCTTTTGACCATTTTGTTGTTTGTGCTTTATCTTTTGACCATTGTGTTGTTTGTTCTTCTTCTTTTGGCCATTGTGTTGTTTGTACTTCTTCTTTTGGCCATTGTGTTGTTTGTACTTCTTCTTTTGACCATTGTGTTGTTTGTGCATCTTCTTTTGACCATTGTGTTGTTTGTACTTCTTCTTTTGGCCATTGTGTTGTCTGTGCTTCTTCTTTTGACCATTGTGTTGTTTGTACTTCTTCTTTTGGCCATTGTGTTGTTTGTGCTTCTTCTTTTGACCATTGTGTTGTTTGTGCTTCTTCTTTTGGCCATTGTGTTTTTTGTACTTCTTCTTTTGGCCATTGTGTTGTTTGTACTTCTTCTTTTGGTCATTGTGTTGTTTGTACTTCTTCTTTTGACCATTGTGTTATTTGTACTTCTTCTTTTGACCATTGTGTTGTTTGTACTTCTTCTTTTGCTCATTGTGTTGTTTGTGTTTCTTCTTTTGGCCATTGTGTTGTTTGTACTTCTTCTTTTGACCATTGTGTTGTTTGTACTTTTTCTTTTGACCATTGTGTTGTTTCTGCTTCTTCTTTTGACCATTGTGTTGTTTGTACTTCTTCTTTTGCTCATTGTGTTGTTTGTACTTCTTCTTTTGACAATTGTGTTATTTGTACTTCTTCTTTTGACCATTGTGTTGTTTGTACTTCTTCTTTCGCTCATTGTGTTGTTTGTGTTTCTTCTTTTGGCCATTGTGTTGTTTGTACTTCTTCTTTTGACCATTGTGTTGTTTGTACTTTTTCTTTTGACCATTGTGTTGTTTCTGCTTCTTCTTTTGACCATTGTGTTGTTTGTACTTCTTCTTTTGCTCATTGTGTTGTTTGTACTTCTTCTTTTGGCCATTGTGTTGTTTGTTCCTCTTCTTTTGGCCATTGTGTTGTCTATTCTTCTTCTTTTGGCCATTGTGTTGTTTGTGCTTCTTCTTTTGGCCATTGTGTTGTTTGTGCTTCTTCTTTTGGCCATTGTGTTGTCTGTGCTTCTTCCTTTGACCATTGTGTTGTCTGTGCTTCTTCTTTTGACCATTGTGTTGTTTCTGCTCCTTCTTTTGATCATTGTGTTGTTTGTACTTCTTCTTTTGCTCATTGTGTTGTTTGTACTTCTTCTTTTGCTCATTGTGTTGTTTGTTCCTCTTCTTTTGGCCATTGTGTTGTCTATTCTTCTTCTTTTGGCCATTGTGTTGTTTGTGCTTCTTCTTTTGGCCATTGTGTTGTTTGTGCTTCTTCTTTTGGTCATTGTATTGTTTGTACTTCTTCTTTTGGCCATTGTGTTGTTTGTACTTCTTCTTTTGGCCATTGTGTTGTTTGTTCTTCTTCTTTTGGCCATTGTGTTGTTTGTACTTCTTCTTTTGACCATTGTGTTGTTTGTTCCTCTTCTTTTGGCCATTGTTTTGTTTGTTCTTCTTCTTTTGGTCATTGTGTTGTTTGTACTTCTTCTTTTGACCATTTTGTTGTTTGTGCTTTATCTTTTGACCATTGTGTTGTTTGTTCTTCTTCTTTTAACCATTTTGTTGTTTGTGCTTTATCTTTTGACCATTTTGTTGTTTGTGCTTTATCTTTTGACCATTGTGTTGTTTGTTCTTCTTCTTTTGGCCATTGTGTTGTTTGTACTTCTTCTTTTGGCCATTGTGTTGTTTGTACTTCTTCTTTTGGCCATTGTGTTGTTTGTGCTTCTTCTTTTGGTCATTGTGTTGTTTGTACTTCTTCTTTTGGCCATTGTGTTGTTTGTACTTCTTCTTTTGGCCATTGTGTTGTTTGTTCTTCTTCTTTTGACCATTGTGTTGTTTCTGCTTCTTCTTTTGGCCATTGTGTTGTTTGTACTTCTTCTTTTGACCATTGTGTTGTTTGTGCTTCTTCTTTTGGCCATTGTGTTGTTTGTGCTTCTTCTTTTGGTCATTGTATTGTTTGTACTTCTTCTTTTGGCCATTGTGTTGTTTGTACTTCTTCTTTTGGCCATTGTGTTGTTTGTTCTTCTTCTTTTGGCCATTGTGTTGTTTGTACTTCTTCTTTTGACCATTGTGTTGTTTGTTCCTCTTCTTTTGGCCATTGTTTTGTTTGTACTTCTTCTTTTGGTCATTGTGTTGTTTGTACTTCTTCTTTTGACCATTTTGTTGTTTGTGCTTTATCTTTTGACCATTGTGTTGTTTGTTCTTCTTCTTTTAACCATTTTGTTGTTTGTGCTTTATCTTTTGACCATTTTGTTGTTTGTGCTTTATCTTTTGACCATTGTGTTGTTTGTTCTTCTTCTTTTGGCCATTGTGTTGTTTGTACTTCTTCTTTTGGCCATTGTGTTGTTTGTACTTCTTCTTTTGACCATTGTGTTGTTTGTGCATCTTCTTTTGACCATTGTGTTGTTTGTTCTTCTTCTTTTGGCCATTGTGTTGTCTGTGCTTCTTCCTTTGACCATTGTGTTGTATGTGCTTCTTCTTTTGACCATTGTGTTGTTTCTGCTTCTTCTTTTGGCCATTGTGTTGTTTGTACTTCTTCTTTTGGCCATTGTGTTGTTTGTACTTCTTCTTTTGACCATTGTGTTGTTTGTGCTTCTTCTTTTTGCCATTGTGTTGTTTGTACTTCTTCTTTTGACCATTGTGTTGTTTGTGCTTCTTCTTTTGGCCATTGTGTTGTTTGTACTTCTTCTTTTGCTCATTGTGTTGTTTGTACCTCTTCTTTTGGCCATTGTGTTGTTTGTACTTCTTCTTTTGGCGATTGTGTTGTTTGTGCATCTTCTTTTGACCATTGTGTTGTTTCTGCTTCTTCTTTTGATCATTGTATTGTTTGTACTTCTTCTTTTGGCCATTGTGTTGTTTGTACTTCTTCTTTTGGCCATTGTGTTGTTTGTTCTTCTTCTTTTGGCCATTGTGTTGTTTGTACTTCTTCTTTTGACCATTGTGTTGTTTGTTCCTCTTCTTTTGGCCATTGTGTTGTTTGTACTTCTTCTTTTGGTCATTGTGTTGTTTGAACTTCTTCTTTTTGACCATTTTGTTGTTTGTGCTTTATCTTTTGACCATTGTGTTGTTTGTTCTTCTTCTTTTAACCATTTTGTTGTTTGTACTTCTTCTTTTTGACCATTTTGTTGTTTGTGCTTTATCTTTTGACCATTGTGTTGTTTGTTCTTCTTCTTTTAACCATTTTGTTGTTTGTGCTTTATCTTTTGACCATTTTGTTGTTTGTGCTTTATCTTTTGACCATTTTGTTGTTTGTGCTTTATCTTTTGACCATTGTGTTGTTTGTTCTTCTTCTTTTGGCCATTGTGTTGTTTGTACTTCTTCTTTTGGCCATTGTGTTGTTTGTACTTCTTCTTTTGACCATTGTGTTGTTTGTGCATCTTCTTTTGACCATTGTGTTGTTTGTACTTCTTCTTTTGGCCATTGTGTTGTCTGTGCTTCTTCTTTTGACCATTGTGTTGTTTGTACTTCTTCTTTTGGCCATTGTGTTGTTTGTGCTTCTTCTTTTGACCATTGTGTTGTTTGTGCTTCTTCTTTTGGCCATTGTGTTGTTTGTACTTCTTCTTTTGGCCATTGTGTTGTTTGTACTTCTTCTTTTGGTCATTGTGTTGTTTGTACTTCTTCTTTTGACCATTGTGTTATTTGTACTTCTTCTTTTGACCATTGTGTTGTTTGTACTTCTTCTTTTGCTCATTGTGTTGTTTGTGTTTCTTCTTTTGGCCATTGTGTTGTTTGTACTTCTTCTTTTGACCATTGTGTTGTTTGTACTTTTTCTTTTGACCATTGTGTTGTTTCTGCTTCTTCTTTTGACCATTGTGTTGTTTGTACTTCTTCTTTTGCTCATTGTGTTGTTTGTACTTCTTCTTTTGGCCATTGTGTTGTTTGTTCCTCTTCTTTTGGCCATTGTGTTGTCTATTCTTCTTCTTTTGGCCATTGTGTTGTTTGTGCTTCTTCTTTTGGCCATTGTGTTGTTTGTGCTTCTTCTTTTGGCCATTGTGTTGTCTGTGCTTCTTCCTTTGACCATTGTGTTGTCTGTGCTTCTTCTTTTGACCATTGTGTTGTTTCTGCTCCTTCTTTTGATCATTGTGTTGTTTGTACTTCTTCTTTTGCTCATTGTGTTGTTTTTACTTCTTCTTTTGCTCATTGTGTTGTTTGTTCCTCTTCTTTTGGCCATTGTGTTGTCTATTCTTCTTCTTTTGGCCATTGTGTTGTTTGTGCTTCTTCTTTTGGCCATTGTGTTGTTTGTGCTTCTTCTTTTGGTCATTGTATTGTTTGTACTTCTTCTTTTGGCCATTGTGTTGTTTGTACTTCTTCTTTTGGCCATTGTGTTGTTTGTTCTTCTTCTTTTGGCCATTGTGTTGTTTGTACTTCTTCTTTTGACCATTGTGTTGTTTGTTCCTCTTCTTTTGGCCATTGTTTTGTTTGTTCTTCTTCTTTTGGTCATTGTGTTGTTTGTACTTCTTCTTTTGACCATTTTGTTGTTTGTGCTTTATCTTTTGACCATTGTGTTGTTTGTTCTTCTTCTTTTAACCATTTTGTTGTTTGTGCTTTATCTTTTGACCATTTTGTTGTTTGTGCTTTATCTTTTGACCATTGTGTTGTTTGTTCTTCTTCTTTTGGCCATTGTGTTGTTTGTACTTCTTCTTTTGGCCATTGTGTTGTTTGTACTTCTTCTTTTGGCCATTGTGTTGTTTGTGCTTCTTCTTTTGGTCATTGTGTTGTTTGTACTTCTTCTTTTGGCCATTGTGTTGTTTGTACTTCTTCTTTTGGCCATTGTGTTGTTTGTTCTTCTTCTTTTGACCATTGTGTTGTTTCTGCTTCTTCTTTTGGCCATTGTGTTGTTTGTACTTCTTCTTTTGACCATTGTGTTGTTTGTGCTTCTTCTTTTGGCCATTGTGTTGTTTGTACTTCTTCTTTTGACCATTGTGTTGTTTGTGCTTCTTCTTTTGGCCATTGTGTTGTTTGTACTTCTTCTTTTGCTCATTGTGTTGTTTGTACCTCTTCTTTTGGCCATTGTGTTGTTTGTACTTCTTCTTTTGGCCATTGTGTTGTTTGTGCATCTTCTTTTGACCATTGTGTTGTTTCTGCTTCTTCTTTTGATCATTGTATTGTTTGTGCTTCTTCTTTTGGCCATTGTGTTGTTTGTACTTCTTCTTTTGGCCATTGTGTTGTTTGTTCTTCTTCTTTTGGCCATTGTGTTGTTTGTACTTCTTCTTTTGACAATTGTGTTGTTTGTTCCTCTTCTTTTGGCCATTGTGTTGTTTGTACTTCTTCTTTTGGTCATTGTGTTGTTTGTACTTCTTCTTTTTGACCATTTTGTTGTTTGTGCTTTATCTTTTGACCATTGTGTTGTTTGTTCTTCTTCTTTTAACCATTTTGTTGTTTGTACTTCTTCTTTTTGACCATTTTGTTGTTTGTGCTTTATCTTTTGACCATTGTGTTGTTTGTTCTTCTTCTTTTAACCATTTTGTTGTTTGTGCTTTATCTTTTGACCATTTTGTTGTTTGTGCTTTATCTTTTGACCATTTTGTTGTTTGTGCTTTATCTTTTGACCATTGTGTTGTTTGTTCTTCTTCTTTTGGCCATTGTGTTGTTTGTACTTCTTCTTTTGGCCATTGTGTTGTTTGTACTTCTTCTTTTGACCATTGTGTTGTTTGTGCATCTTCTTTTGACCATTGTGTTGTTTGTACTTCTTCTTTTGGCCATTGTGTTGTCTGTGCTTCTTCCTTTGACCATTGTGTTGTCTGTGCTTCTTCTTTTGACCATTGTGTTGTTTCTGCTTCTTCTTTTGGCCATTGTGTTGTTTGTACTTCTTCTTTTGGCCATTGTGTTGTTTGTACTTCTTCTTTTGACCATTGTGTTGTTTGTGCTTCTTCTTTTGGCCATTGTGTTGTTTGTACTTCTTCTTTTGACCATTGTGTTGTTTGTACTTCTTCTTTTGGCCATTGTGTTGTTTGTACTTCTTCTTTTGCTCATTGTGTTGTTTGTACTTCTTCTTTTGGCCATTGTGTTGTTTGTACTTCTTCTTTTGGCCATTGTGTTGTTTGTACCTCTTCTTTTGGCCATTGTGTTGTTTGTACTTCTTCTTTTGGCCATTGTGTTGTTTGTGCTTCTTCTTTTGGCCATTGTGTTGTTTGTACTTCTTCTGTTGACCATTGTGTTGTTTGTACTTCTTCTTTTGACCATTGTGTTGTTTGTGCATCTTCTTTTGACCATTGTGTTGTTTGTACTTCTTCTTTTGGCCATTGTGTTGTTTGTACCTCTTCTTTTGGCCATTGTGTTGTTTGTACTTCTTCTTTTGGCCATTGTGTTGTTTGTGCTTCTTCTTTTGGCCATTGTGTTGGTTGTACTTCTTCTTTTGACCATTGTGTTGTTTGTACTTCTTCTTTTGACCATTGTGTTGTTTGTGCATCTTCTTTTGACCATTGTGTTGTTTGTGCTTCTTCTTTTGACCATTGTGTTGTTTCTGCTTCTTCTTTTGGCCATTGTGTTGTTTGTACCTCTTCTTTTGGCCATTGTGTTGTTTGTACTTCTTCTTTTGACCATTGTGTTGTTTGTACTTCTTCTTTTGGCCATTGTGTTGTTTGTGCATCTTCTTTTGACCATTTTGTTGTTTGTACTTCTTCTTTTGGCCATTGTGTTGTCTGTGCTTCTTCCTTTGACCATTGTGTTGTCTGTGCTTCTTCTTTTGACCATTGTGTTGTTTCTGCTTCTTCTTTTGATCATTGTGTTGTTTGTACTTCTTCTTTTGCTCATTGTGTTGTTTGTACTTCTTCTTTTGCTCATTGTGTTGTTTGTTCCTCTTCTTTTGGCCATTGTGTTGTCTATTCTTCTTCTTTTGGCCATTGTGTTGTTTGTGCTTCTTCTTTTGGCCATTGTGTTGTTTGTGCTTCTTCTTTTGGTCATTGTATTGTTTGTACTTCTTCTTTTGGCCATTGTGTTGTTTGTACTTCTTCTTTTGGCCATTGTGTTGTTTGTTCTTCTTCTTTTGGCCATTGTGTTGTTTGTACTTCTTCTTTGACCATTGTGTTGTTTGTTCCTCTTCTTTTGGCCATTGTGTTGTTTGTACTTCTTCTTTTGACCATTTTGTTGTTTGTGCTTTATCTTTTGACCATTGTGTTGTTTGTTCTTCTTCTTTTAACCATTTTGTTGTTTGTGCTTTATCTTTTGACCATTGTGTTGTTTGTTCTTCTTCTTTTAACCATTGTGTTGTCTATTCTTCTTCTTTTGGCCATTGTGTTGTTTGTGCTTCTTCTTTTGGCCATTGTGTTGTTTGTGCTTCTTCTTTTGGCCATTGTGTTGTCTGTGCTTCTTCCTTTGACCATTGTGTTGTCTGTGCTTCTTCTTTTGACCATTGTGTTGTTTCTGCTCCTTCTTTTGATCATTGTGTTGTTTGTACTTCTTCTTTTGCTCATTGTGTTGTTTGTACTTCTTCTTTTGCTCATTGTGTTGTTTGTTCCTCTTCTTTTGGCCATTGTGTTGTCTATTCTTCTTCTTTTGGCCATTGTGTTGTTTGTGCTTCTTCTTTTGGCCATTGTGTTGTTTGTGCTTCTTCTTTTGGTCATTGTATTGTTTGTACTTCTTCTTTTGGCCATTGTGTTGTTTGTACTTCTTCTTTTGGCCATTGTGTTGTTTGTTCTTCTTCTTTTGGCCATTGTGTTGTTTGTACTTCTTCTTTTGACCATTGTGTTGTTTGTTCCTCTTCTTTTGGCCATTGTTTTGTTTGTTCTTCTTCTTTTGGTCATTGTGTTGTTTGTACTTCTTCTTTTGACCATTTTGTTGTTTGTGCTTTATCTTTTGACCATTGTGTTGTTTGTTCTTCTTCTTTTAACCATTTTGTTGTTTGTGCTTTATCTTTTGACCATTTTGTTGTTTGTGCTTTATCTTTTGACCATTGTGTTGTTTGTTCTTCTTCTTTTGGCCATTGTGTTGTTTGTACTTCTTCTTTTGGCCATTGTGTTGTTTGTACTTCTTCTTTTGGCCATTGTGTTGTTTGTGCTTCTTCTTTTGGTCATTGTGTTGTTTGTACTTCTTCTTTTGGCCATTGTGTTGTTTGTACTTCTTCTTTTGGCCATTGTGTTGTTTGTTCTTCTTCTTTTGACCATTGTGTTGTTTCTGCTTCTTCTTTTGGCCATTGTGTTGTTTGTACTTCTTCTTTTGACCATTGTGTTGTTTGTGCTTCTTCTTTTGGCCATTGTGTTGTTTGTACTTATTCTTTTGACCATTGTGTTGTTTGTGCTTCTTCTTTTGGCCATTGTGTTGTTTGTACTTCTTCTTTTGCTCATTGTGTTGTTTGTACCTCTTCTTTTGGCCATTGTGTTGTTTGTACTTCTTCTTTTGGCCATTGTGTTGTTTGTGCATCTTCTTTTGACCATTGTGTTGTTTCTGCTTCTTCTTTTGATCATTGTATTGTTTGTACTTCTTCTTTTGGCCATTGTGTTGTTTGTACTTCTTCTTTTGGCCATTGTGTTGTTTGTTCTTCTTCTTTTGGCCATTGTGTTGTTTGTACTTCTTCTTTTGACCATTGTGTTGTTTGTTCCTCTTCTTTTGGCCATTGTGTTGTTTGTACTTCTTCTTTTGGTCATTGTGTTGTTTGTACTTCTTCTTTTTGACCATTTTGTTGTTTGTGCTTTATCTTTTGACCATTGTGTTGTTTGTTCTTCTTCTTTTAACCATTTTGTTGTTTGTACTTCTTCTTTTTGACCATTTTGTTGTTTGTGCTTTATCTTTTGACCATTGTGTTGTTTGTTCTTCTTCTTTTAACCATTTTGTTGTTTGTGCTTTATCTTTTGACCATTTTGTTGTTTGTGCTTTATCTTTTGACCATTTTGTTGTTTGTGCTTTATCTTTTGACCATTGTGTTGTTTGTTCTTCTTCTTTTGGCCATTGTGTTGTTTGTACTTCTTCTTTTGGCCATTGTGTTGTTTGTACTTCTTCTTTTGACCATTGTGTTGTTTGTGCATCTTCTTTTGACCATTGTGTTGTTTGTACTTCTTCTTTTGGCCATTGTGTTGTCTGTGCTTCTTCCTTTGACCATTGTGTTGTCTGTGCTTCTTCTTTTGACCATTGTGTTGTTTCTGCTTCTTCTTTTGGCCATTGTGTTGTTTGTACTTCTTCTTTTGGCCATTGTGTTGTTTGTACTTCTTCTTTTGACCATTGTGTTGTTTGTGCTTCTTCTTTTGGCCATTGTGTTGTTTGTACTTCTTCTTTTGACCATTGTGTTGTTTGTACTTCTTCTTTTGGCCATTGTGTTGTTTGTACTTCTTCTTTTGCTCATTGTGTTGTTTGTACTTCTTCTTTTGGCCATTGTGTTGTTTGTACTTCTTCTTTTGGCCATTGTGTTGTTTGTACCTCTTCTTTTGGCCATTGTGTTGTTTGTACTTCTTCTTTTGGCCATTGTGTTGTTTGTGCTTCTTCTTTTGGCCATTGTGTTGTTTGTACTTCTTCTGTTGACCATTGTGTTGTTTGTACTTCTTCTTTTGACCATTGTGTTGTTTGTGCATCTTCTTTTGACCATTGTGTTGTTTGTACTTCTTCTTTTGGCCATTGTGTTGTTTGTACCTCTTCTTTTGGCCATTGTGTTGTTTGTACTTCTTCTTTTGGCCATTGTGTTGTTTGTGCTTCTTCTTTTGGCCATTGTGTTGGTTGTACTTCTTCTTTTGACCATTGTGTTGTTTGTACTTCTTCTTTTGACCATTGTGTTGTTTGTGCATCTTCTTTTGACCATTGTGTTGTTTGTGCTTCTTCTTTTGACCATTGTGTTGTTTCTGCTTCTTCTTTTGGCCATTGTGTTGTTTGTACCTCTTCTTTTGGCCATTGTGTTGTTTGTACTTCTTCTTTTGACCATTGTGTTGTTTGTACTTCTTCTTTTGGCCATTGTGTTGTTTGTGCATCTTCTTTTGACCATTTTGTTGTTTGTACTTCTTCTTTTGGCCATTGTGTTGTCTGTGCTTCTTCCTTTGACCATTGTGTTGTCTGTGCTTCTTCTTTTGACCATTGTGTTGTTTCTGCTTCTTCTTTTGATCATTGTGTTGTTTGTACTTCTTCTTTTGCTCATTGTGTTGTTTGTACTTCTTCTTTTGCTCATTGTGTTGTTTGTTCCTCTTCTTTTGGCCATTGTGTTGTCTATTCTTCTTCTTTTGGCCATTGTGTTGTTTGTGCTTCTTCTTTTGGCCATTGTGTTGTTTGTGCTTCTTCTTTTGGTCATTGTATTGTTTGTACTTCTTCTTTTGGCCATTGTGTTGTTTGTACTTCTTCTTTTGGCCATTGTGTTGTTTGTTCTTCTTCTTTTGGCCATTGTGTTGTTTGTACTTCTTCTTTGACCATTGTGTTGTTTGTTCCTCTTCTTTTGGCCATTGTGTTGTTTGTACTTCTTCTTTTGACCATTTTGTTGTTTGTGCTTTATCTTTTGACCATTGTGTTGTTTGTTCTTCTTCTTTTAACCATTTTGTTGTTTGTGCTTTATCTTTTGACCATTGTGTTGTTTGTTCTTCTTCTTTTAACCATTGTGTTGTTTGTTCTTCTTCTTTTGGGCATTGTTTTGTTTGTACTTCTTCTTTTGACCATTGTGTTGTTTGTACTTCTTCTTTTGGCCATTGTGTTGTCTGTGCTTCTTCTTTTGACCATTGTGTTGTTTGTACTTCTTCTTTTGACCATTGTTTTGTTTGTGCTTCTTCTTTTGACCATTGTTTTGTTTGTACTTCTTCTTTTGACCATTGTGTTGTTTGTACTTCTTCTTTTGGCCATTGTGTTGTCTGTGCTTCTTCTTTTGACCATTGTGTTGTTTGTACTTCTTCTTTTGACCATTGTTTTGTTTGTGGTTCTTCTTTTGACCATTGTGTTGTTTGTTCTTCTTCTTTTGGCCATTGTGTTGTTTGTACTTCTTCTTTTGGCCATTGTGTTGTTTGTACTTCTTCTTTTGACCATTGTGTTGTCTGTGCTTCTTCTTTTGACCATTGTGTTGTTTGTACTTCTTCTTTTGGCCATTGTGTTGTTTGTGCTTCTTCTTTTGACCATTGTGTTGTTTGTGCTTCTTCTTTTGGCCATTGTGTTGTTTGTACTTCTTCTTTTGGCCATTGTGTTGTTTGTACTTCTTCTTTTGGTCATTGTGTTGTTTGTATTTCTTCTTTTGACCATTGTGTTATTTGTACTTCTTCTTTTGACCATTGTGTTGTTTGTACTTCTTCTTTTGCTCATTGTGTTGTTTGTGTTTCTTCTTTTGGCCATTGTGTTGTTTGTACTTCTTCTTTTGACCATTGTGTTGTTTGTACTTTTTCTTTTGACCATTGTGTTGTTTCTGCTTCTTCTTTTGACCATTGTGTTGTTTGTACTTCTTCTTTTGCTCATTGTGTTGTTTGTACTTCTTCTTTTGACCATTGTGTTGTTTGTACTTCTTCTTTTGACAATTGTGTTGTTTGTGCATCTTCTTTTGACCATTGTGTTGTTTGTACTTCTTCTTTTGGCCATTGTGTTGTCTGTGCTTCTTCCTTTGACCATTGTGTTGTCTGTGCTTCTTCTTTTGACCATTGTGTTGTTTCTGCTTCTTCTTTTGGCCATTGTGTTGTTTGTACCTCTTCTTTTGGCCATTGTGTTGTTTGTACTTCTTCTTTTGACCATTGTGTTGTTTGTACTTCTTCTTTTGGCCATTGTGTTGTTTGTGCATCTTCTTTTGACCTTTGTGTTGTTTGTACTTCTTCTTTTGGCCATTGTGTTGTCTGTGCTTCTTCCTTTGACCATTGTGTTGTCTGTGCTTCTTCTTTTGACCATTGTGTTGTTTCTGCTTCTTCTTTTGACCATTGTGTTGTTTGTTCTTCTTCTTTTGACCATTGTGTTGTTTGTGCTTCTTCTTTTGGCCATTGTGTTGTTTGTACTTCTTCTTTTGGCCATTGTGTTGTTTGTTCCTCTTCTTTTGGCCATTGTGTTGTCTATTCTTCTTCTTTTGGCCATTGTGTTGTTTGTGCTTCTTCTTTTGGCCATTGTGTTGTTTGTGCTTCTTCTTTTGGTCATTGTGTTGTTTGTACTTCTTCTTTTGGCCATTGTGTTGTTTGTACTTCTTCTTTTGGCCATTGTGTTGTTTGTTCTTCTTCTTTTGGCCATTGTGTTGTTTGTACTTCTTCTTTTGACCATTGTGTTGTTTGTTCTTCTTCTTTTGGCAATTGTGTTGTTTGTACTTCTTCTTTTGGTCATTGTGTTGTTTGTGCTTCTTCTTTTGACCATTTTGTTGTTTGTGCTTTATCTTTTGACCATTGTGTTGTTTGTTCTTCTTCTTTTGACCATTTTGTTGTTTGTGCTTTATCTTTTGACCATTTTGTTGTTTGTGCTTTATCTTTTGACCTTTGTGTTGTTTGTTCTTCTTCTTTTGGCCATTTTGTTGTTTGTTCTTCTTCTTTTGGTCATTGTGTTGTTTGTACTTCTTCTTTTGACCATTTTGTTGTTTGTGCTTTATCTTTTGACCATTGTGTTGTTTGTACTTCTTCTTTTGACCATTTTGTTGTTTGTGCTTTATCTTTTGACCATTTTGTTGTTTGTGCTTTATCTTTTGACCATTGTGTTGTTTGTTCTTCTTCTTTTGACCATTGTGTTGTTTGTACTTCTTCTTTTGACCATTGTGTTGTTTGTTCTTCTTCTTTTGGCCATTGTGTTGTTTGTACTTCTTCTTTTGGCCATTGTGTTGTTTGTACTTCTTCTTTTGGCCATTGTGTTGTTTGTTCTTCTTCTTTTGGGCATTTTGTTGTTTGTACTTCTTCTTTTGGCCATTGTGTTGTTTGTACTTCTTCTTTTGACCATTGTGTTGTTTCTGCTTCTTCTTTTGACCATTGTGTTGTTTGTTCTTCTTCTTTTGACCATTGTGTTGTTTGTACTTCTTCTTTTGGCCATTGTGTTGTTTGTACTTCTTCTTTTGACCTTTGTGTTGTTTGTGCTTCTTCTTTTGGCCATTGTGTTGTTTGTACTTCTTCTTTTGGCCATTGTGTTGTCTGTGCTTCTTCTTTTGACCATTCTGTTGTTTGTACTTCTTCTTTTGACCATTGTTTTGTTTGTGCTTCTTCTTTTGACCATTGTGTTGTTTGTACTTCTTCTTTTGGCCATTGTGTTGTTTGTACTTCTTCTTTTGGCCATTGTGTTGTTTGTACTTCTTCTTTTGACCATTGTGTTGTCTGTGCTTCTTCTTTTGACCATTGTGTTGTTTGTACTTCTTCTTTTGGCCATTGTGTTGTTTGTGCTTCTTCTTTTGACCATTGTGTTGTTTGTGCTTCTTCTTTTGGCCATTGTGTTGTTTGTACTTCTTCTTTTGGCCATTGTGTTGTTTGTACTTCTTCTTTTGGTCATTGTGTTGTTTGTACTTCTTCTTTTGACCATTGTGTTATTTGTACTTCTTCTTTTGACCATTGTGTTGTTTGTACTTCTTCTTTTGCTCATTGTGTTGTTTGTGTTTCTTCTTTTGGCCATTGTGTTGTTTGTACTTCTTCTTTTGACCATTGTGTTGTTTGTACTTTTTCTTTTGACCATTGTGTTGTTTCTGCTTCTTCTTTTGACCATTGTGTTGTTTGTACTTCTTCTTTTGCTCATTGTGTTGTTTGTATTTCTTCTTTTGGCCATTGTGTTGTTTGTTCCTCTTCTTTTGGCCATTGTGTTGTCTATTCTTCTTCTTTTGGCCATTGTGTTGTTTGTGCTTCTTCTTTTGGCCATTGTGTTGTTTGTGCTTCTTCTTTTGGTCATTGTGTTGTTTGTACTTCTTCTTTTGGCCATTGTGTTGTTTGTACTTCTTCTTTTGGACATTGTGTTGTTTGTTCTTCTTCTTTTGGCCATTGTGTTGTTTGTACTTCTTCTTTTGACCATTGTGTTGTTTGTACTTCTTCTTTTGACCATTTTGTTGTTTGTGCTTTATCTTTTGACCATTGTGTTGTTTGTTCCTCTTCTTTTGGCCATTGTGTTGTCTATTCTTCTTCTTTTGGCCATTGTGTTGTTTGTGCTTCTTCTTTTGGCCATTGTGTTGTTTGTGCTTCTTCTTTTGGTCATTGTGTTGTTTGTACTTCTTCTTTTGGCCATTGTGTTGTTTGTACTTCTTCTTTTGGCCATTGTGTTGTTTGTTCTTCTTCTTTTGGCCATTGTGTTGTTTGTACTTCTTCTTTTGACCATTGTGTTGTTTGTACTTCTTCTTTTGGTCATTGTGTTGTTTGTGCTTCTTCTTTTGACCATTTTGTTGTTTGTGCTTTATCTTTTGACCATTGTGTTGTTTGTTCTTCTTCTTTTGACCATTTTGTTGTTTGTGCTTTATCTTTTGACCATTTTGTTGTTTGTGCTTTATCTTTTGACCTTTATGTTGTTTGTTCTTCTTCTTTTGGCCATTGTGTTGTTTGTTCTTCTTCTTTTGGTCATTGTGTTGTTTGTACTTCTTCTTTTGACCATTTTGTTGTTTGTGCTTTATCTTTTGACCATTGTGTTGTTTGTACTTCTTCTTTTGACCATTTTGTTGTTTGTGCTTTATCTTTTGACCATTTTGTTGTTTGTGCTTTATCTTTTGACCATTGTGTTGTTTGTTCTTCTTCTTTTGACCATTGTGTTGTTTGTACTTCTTCTTTTGACCATTGTGTTGTTTGTTCTTCTTCTTTTGGCCATTGTGTTGTTTGTACTTCTTCTTTTGGCCATTGTGTTGTTTGTACTTCTTCTTTTGGCCATTGTGTTGTTTTTTCTTCTTCTTTTGGGCATTTTGTTGTTTGTACTTCTTCTTTTGGCCATTGTGTTGTTTGTACTTCTTCTTTTGACCATTGTGTTGTTTCTGCTTCTTCTTTTGACCATTGTGTTGTTTGTTCTTCTTCTTTTGACCATTGTGTTGTTTGTACTTCTTCTTTTGGCCATTGTGTTGTTTGTACTTCTTCTTTTGACCTTTGTGTTGTTTGTGCTTCTTCTTTTGGCCATTGTGTTGTTTGTACTTCTTCTTTTGGCCATTGTGTTGTCTGTGCTTCTTCTTTTGACCATTGTGTTGTTTGTACTTCTTCTTTTGACCATTGTTTTGTTTGTGCTTCTTCTTTTGACCATTGTGTTGTTTGTACTTCTTCTTTTGGCCATTGTGTTGTTTGTACTTCTTCTTTTGGCCATTGTGTTGTTTGTACTTCTTCTTTTGACCATTGTGTTGTCTGTGCTTCTTCTTTTGACCATTGTGTTGTTTGTACTTCTTCTTTTGGCCATTGTGTTGTTTGTGCTTCTTCTTTTGACCATTGTGTTGTTTGTGCTTCTTCTTTTGGCCATTGTGTTGTTTGTACTTCTTCTTTTGGCCATTGTGTTGTTTGTACTTCTTCTTTTGGTCATTGTGTTGTTTGTGCTTCTTCTTTTGACCATTGTGTTATTTGTACTTCTTCTTTTGACCATTGTGTTGTTTGTACTTCTTCTTTTGCTCATTGTGTTGTTTGTGTTTCTTCTTTTGGCCATTGTGTTGTTTGTACTTCTTCTTTTGACCATTGTGTTGTTTGTACTTTTTCTTTTGACCATTGTGTTGTTTCTGCTTCTTCTTTTGACCATTGTGTTGTTTGTACTTCTTCTTTTGCTCATTGTGTTGTTTGTACTTCTTCTTTTGACCATTGTGTTGTTTGTACTTCTTCTTTTGACAATTGTGTTGTTTGTGCATCTTCTTTTTACCATTGTGTTGTTTGTACTTCTTCTTTTGGCCATTGTGTTGTCTGTGCTTCTTCCTTTGACCATTGTGTTGTCTGTGCTTCTTCTTTTGACCATTGTGTCGTTTCTGCTTCTTCTTTTGGCCATTGTGTTGTTTGTACCTCTTCTTTTGGCCATTGTGTTGTTTGTACTTCTTCTTTTGACCATTGTGTTGTTTGTACTTCTTCTTTTGGCCATTGTGTTGTTTGTGCATCTTCTTTTGACCATTGTGTTGTTTGTACTTCTTCTTTTGGCCATTGTGTTGTCTGTGCTTCTTCCTTTGACCATTGTGTTGTCTGTGCTTCTTCTTTTGACCATTGTGTTGTTTCTGCTTCTTCTTTTGACCATTGTGTTGTTTGTTCTTCTTCTTTTGACCATTGTGTTGTTTGTGCTTCTTCTTTTGGCCATTGTGCTGTTTGTACTTCTTCTTTTGGCCATTGTGTTGTTTGTTCCTCTTCTTTTGGCCATTGTGTTGTCTATTCTTCTTCTTTTGGCCATTGTGTTGTTTGTGCTTCTTCTTTTGGCCATTGTGTTGTTTGTGCTTCTTCTTTTGGTCATTGTGTTGTTTGTACTTCTTCTTTTGGCCATTGTGTTGTTTGTACTTCTTCTTTTGGCCATTGTGTTGTTTGTTCTTCTTCTTTTGGCCATTGTGTTGTTTGTACTTCTTCTTTTGACAATTGTGTTGTTTGTTCTTCTTCTTTTGGCCATTGTGTTGTTTGTACTTCTTCTTTTGGTCATTGTGTTGTTTGTGCTTCTTCTTTTGACCATTTTGTTGTTTGTGCTTTATCTTTTGATCATTGTGTTGTTTGTTCTTCTTCTTTTGACCATTTTGTTGTTTGTGCTTTATCTTTTGACCATTTTGTTGTTTGTGCTTTATCTTTTGACCATTGTGTTGTTTGTTCTTCTTCTTTTGGCCATTGTGTTGTTTGTTCTTCTTCTTTTGGCCATTGTGTTGTTTGTACTTCTTCTTTTGGCCATTGTGTTGTTTGTGTTTCTTCTTTTGACCATTGTGTTGTTTGTGCTTCTTCTTTTGGCCATTGTGTTGTTTGTACTTCTTCTTTTGGCCATTGTGTTGTCAGTGCTTCTTCTTTTGACCATTGTGTTGTTTGTACTTCTTCTTTTGACCATTGTGTTGTTTGTTCTTCTTCTTTTGACCATTGTGTTGTTTGTACTTCTTCTTTTGGCCATTATGTTGTTTGTACTTCTTCTTTTGACCATTGTGTTGTCTGTACTTCTTCTTTTGGCCATTGTGTTGTTTGTACTTCTTCTTTTGGCCATTGTGTTGTTTGTACTTCTTCTTTTGACCATTTTGTTGTTTGTACGTCTTCTTTTGACCATTGTGTTGTTTGTACTTCTTCTTTTGCTCATTGTGTTGTTTGTACTTCTTCTTTTGGCCATTGTGTTGTTTGTACTTCTTCTTTTGGCCATTGTGTTGTTTGTTCCTCTTCTTTTGGCCATTGTGTTATCTATTCTTCTTCTTTTGGCCATTGTGTTGTTTGTGCTTCTTCTTTTGGCCATTGTGTTGTTTGTGCTTCTTCTTTTGGTCATTGTGTTGTTTGTACTTCTTCTTTTGGCCATTGTGTTGTTTGTACTTCTTCTTTTGACCCTTGTGTTGTTTGTTCTTCTTCTTTTGGCCATTGTGTTGTTTGTACTTCTTCTTTTGACCATTGTGTTGTTTGTTCTTCTTCTTTTGGCCATTGTGTTGTTTGTACTTCTTCTATTGGTCATTGTGTTGTTTGTACTTCTTCTTGTGACCATTTTGTTGTTTGTGCTTTATCTTTTGACCATTGTGTTGTTTGTTCTTCTTCTTTTGACCATTTTGTTGTTTGTGCTTTATCTTTTGACCATTTTGTTGTTTGTGCTTTATCTTTTGACCATTGTGTTGTTTGTTCTTCTTCTTTTGGCCATTGTGTTGTTTGTACTTCTTCTTTTGGCCATTGTGTTGTTTGTACTTCTTCTTTTGGCCATTGTGTTGTTTGTGCTTCTTCTTTTGACCATTGTGTTGTTTGTGCTTCTTCTTTTGGCCATTGTGTTGTTTGTACTTCTTCTTATGGCCATTGTGTTGTCTGTGCTTCTTCTTTTGACCATTGTGTTGTTTGTACTTCTTCTTTTGACCATTGTGTTGTTTGTGCTTCTTCTTTTGACCATTGTGTTGTTTGTACTTCTTCTTTTGGCCATTATGTTGTTTGTACTTCTTCTTTTGACCATTGTGTTGTTTGTACTTCTTCTTTTGGCCATTGTGTTGTTTGTACTTCTTCTTTTGGCCATTGTGTTGTTTGTACTTCTTCTTTTGACCATTGTGTTGTTTGTACGTCTTCTTTTGACCATTGTGTTGTTTGTACTTCTTCTTTTGCTCATTGTGTTGTTTGTACTTCTTCTTTTGGCCATTGTGTTGTTTGTACTTCTTCTTTTGGCCATTGTGTTGTTTGTACTTCTTCTTTTGGTTATTGTGTTGTTTGTACTTCTTCTTTTGACCATTGTGTTGTTTGTACTTCTTCTTTTGACCATTGTGTTGTTTGTACTTCTTCTTTTGCTCATTGTGTTGTTTGTACTTCTTCTTTTGGCCATTGTGTTGTTTGTACTTCTTCTTTTGGACATTGTGTTGTTTGTACTTCTTCTTTTGACCATTGTGTTGTTTGTACGTCTTCTTTTGACCATTGTGTTGTTTGTACTTCTTCTTTTGCTCATTGTGTTGTTTGTACTTCTTCTTTTGGCCATTGTGTTGTTTGTACTTCTTCTTTTGGGCATTGTATTGTTTGTATTTCTTCTTTTGGTTATTGTGTTGTTTGTACTTCTTCTTTTGACCATTGTGTTGTTTGTACTTCTTCTTTTGACCATTGTGTTGTTTGTACTTCTTCTTTTGCTCATTGTGTTGTTTGTACTTCTTCTTTTGGCCATTTTGTTGTTTGTACTTCTTCTTTTGGCCATTGTGTTGTTTGTACTTCTTCTTTTGACCATTGTGTTGTTTGTACTTCTTCTTTTGACAATTGTGTTGTTTCTGCTTCTTCTTTTGACCATTGTGTTGTTTGTACTTCTTCTTTTGCTCATTGTGTTGTTTGTACTTCTTCTTTTGCTCATTGTGTTGTTTGTACTTCTTCTTTTGGCCATTGTGTTGTTTGTACATCTTCTATTGGCCATTTTGTTGTTTGTACTTCTTCTTTTGGTTATTGTGTTGTTTGTACTTCTTCTTTTGACCATTGTGTTGTTTGTACTTCTTCTTTTGACCATTGTGTTGTTTGTACTTCATCTTTTGCTCATTGTGTTGTTTGTACTTCTTCTTTTGGCCATTGTGTAGTTTGTACTTCTTCTTTTGGCCATTGTGTTGTTTGTACTTCTTCTTTTGACCATTGTGTTGTTTGTACTTCTTCTTTTGACCATTGTGTTGTTTCTGCTTCTTCTTTTGCTCATTGTGTTGTCTGTACTTCTTCTTTTGACCATTGTGTTGTTTGTACTTCTTCTTTTGCTCATTGTGTTGTTTATACTTCTTCTTTTGACCATTGTGTTGTTTGTACTTCTTCTTTTCACCATTGTGTTGTTTGTGCTTCTTCTTGTGGCCATTGTGTTGTCTGTGCTTCTTCCTTTGACCATTGTGTTGTCTGTGCTTCTTTTTTTTACCATTGTGTTGTTTGTGCTTTATCTTTTGACCATTGTGTTGTTTCTGCTTCTTCTTTTGCTCATTGTGTTGTTTGTACTTCTTCCTTTGACCATTGTGTTGTTTGTACTTCTTCTTTTGGCCATTGTGTTGTTTCTGCTTCTTCTTTTGACCATTGTGTTGTTTGTTCTTCTTCTTTTGGCCATTGTGTTGTTTCTGCTTCTTCTTTTGACCATTGTGTTGTTTGTACTTCTTCTTTTGCTCATTGTGTTGTTTGTACTTCCTCTTTTGGCCATTGTGTTGTTTGTTCTTCTTCTTTTGGCCATTGTGTTGTTTGTACTTCTTCTTTTGACCATTGTGTTGTTTGTACTTCTTCTTTTGACCATTGTGTTGTCTGTACTTCTTCTTTTGACCATTGTGTTGTTTGTACTTCTTCTTTTGCTCATTGTGTTTTTTGTACTTCTCCTTTTGGCCATTGTGTTGTTTGTTCTTCTTCTTTTGGCCATTGTGTTGTTTGTTCTTCTTCTTTTGGCCATTGTGTTGTTTGTACTTCTTCTTTTGGTCATTGTGTTGTTTCTGCTTCTTCTTTTGCTCATTGTGTTGTTTGTACTTCTTCCTTTGACCATTGTGTTGTTTGTACTTCTTCTTTTGGCCATTGTGTTGTTTCTGCTTCTTCTTTTGACCATTGTGTTGTTTGTTCTTCTTCTTTTGGCCATTGTGTTGTTTCTGCTTCTTCTTTGGACCATTGTGTTGTTTGTACTTCTTCTTTTGCTCATTGTGTTGTTTGTACTTCTTCTTTTGGCCATTGTGTTGTTTGTTCTTCTTCTTTTGGCCATTGTGTTGTTTGTACTTCTTCTTTTGACCATTGTGTTGTTTGTACTTCTTCTTTTGACCATTGTGTTGTCTGTACTTCTTCTTTTGACCATTGTGTTGTTTGTACTTCTTCTTTTGCTCATTGTGTTTTTTGTACTTCTCCTTTTGGCCATTGTGTTGTTTGTTCTTCTTCTTTTGGCCATTGTGTTGTTTGTTCTTCTTCTTTTGGCCATTGTGTTGTTTGTACTTCTTCTTTTGGTCATTGTGTTGTTTGTACTTCTTCTTTTGGTCATTGTGTTGTTTGTACTTCTTCTTTTGACCATTGTGTTGTTTGTGCTTCTTCTTTTGACCATTGTGTTGTTTGTTCTTCTTCTTTTGGTCATTGTGTTGTTTGTGCTTCTTCTTTTGGTCATTGTGTGGATTGTACTTCTTCTTTTGGTCATTGTGTTGTTTGTGCATCTTCCTTTGACCATTGTGTGGATTGTACTTCTTCTTTTGCACATTGTGTTGTTTGTGCTTCTTCTTTTGGTCATTGTGTGGATTGTACTTCTTCTTGTGGCCATTGTGTTGTCTGTACTTCTTCTTTTGACCATTGTGTTGTTTGTACTTCTTCTTTTGGCCATTGTGTTGTTTGTACTTCTTCTTTTGGCCATTGTGTTGTTTGTTCCTCTTCTTTTGGCCATTGTGTTGTTTGTTCTTCTTCTTTTGGCCATTGTGTTGTTTGTACTTCTTCTTTTGGCCATTGTGTTGTTTGTGCTTCTTCTTTTGGCCATTGTGTTGTTTGTACTTCTTCTGTTAGCCATTTTGTTGTTTGTATTTCTTCTTTTGACCATTGTGTTGTTTGTATTTCTTCTTTTGACCATTGTGTTGTTTGTAATTCTTCTATTTACGGATTCGGATTACCTCCTTTGGTATCTTCAAACTCTTCTTATTTAAATGACATTCAATACGGTTGTTTCGAATCATGTCAATTCTGACCACGTTCCGTCTTTTTCTTGTCTTGACGTCTGAACAAATCGGCAAGCGACTTCCAGTGTTTACGCTATTACTGTGACAACGTCAGCATATCATAGTCGTAGATGCGGTAGATTATAGGTAATTGTAATATGGAGACGCCAAGGAAACCGCTGATTAATTACTGGTGTTCGGTACCACACTATCTGTCTGATATCATATATACATAAAGGCAGATCGTTTTCCTTTGATGATGTTGGCAGCGCAAATAAAGAAAGAAAACAAATTTAATTTTAAAGAAGTATTTGTCTCTGCATTGAAGTCTTTGATACAAATAAAATAATTTAATTGATATCTGTCTTTAACAGAAAATGTTAAGATTTTTTTAAGTTGAGGATCGAACGTTAAAACGGCACATATCGATTGGAGTTTTTGTTGTGTACATTGACACCGGAAGTTAAGTGCCAGGAGTTCCATCGAAACCATGTGATCTGGCGGACGAAAACAACAACATTTTGACGGAATGAAAATGATTCGTAACAACCGTATTGAATACTTTTTAATATATTCCGAATGGAGCTGAAAATCGAAGTCTTTGTTTCAACCGACATTTCTCTCTTTATGTTGTAGAAAATTTAGAATTCTATGAATAAAACAAATTTTGTTTTCAATCACATTGGTAAATATTGACTGATATCGTTTATTTTAAAATCTGTTTCTGATTTATACAAAGCGTGAAAAGTAGTATAAAGTACACAAAGCGGATAATTTATAATCTCTATTTGAATCCCAGGACATTCCGCTTCCAGTTGTTATTTGAAGACAATATAAGATTTATGTTACAGAGATCAAATATTAACAATGTTGTATGTAGATTTATTGCTAGTTGTTTCCTATTGATTGCAAATAATATAGACATGTGTGAAGATTGTATTAGGAGTGATACGTAGATTAGTGGAGCAGGAACTGCTTATCCTTCCGGTTCACCCGAGTGTATCCGGTATTTTTAATGGGGTTCGTGTTTTATGTGTATGTTTTGTAGATCGTTGTTTGTCCTTTTATCCTTTTTGTTTTGGCCATTGTGTTGTCTGTCCTTCAATTTACGGATTCTGATTACCCCTTTCGTATCTTCAAACTCTTCGTATCGCCAACTCGGAAATTGTTCAGCTATTTCAAAGCGAAACAAAGTTTATTTACAATGAGATGATGATGAGATTCGCTTTATACTCGACCAACACGCTTAGATTGATTGCTAGCTCGCTGAAACATCATTCCATGAGTAGACATGTCGCTCCACTCGAACATGATTCTGCTTCCGAGCCAATCAGTATTTACCCTTACTCCTTAATGATGCGTACTATGCGGAAAAGCAACAAATGTCAATTTTAAAGTCTTTGGTGTGACCCGATCACGATAACCATTACACTACCAATGTAGCTAGATTGTATTATGTTGTTACTCTACATTCAATTACAGGGCCCGGGTGGCTCAATGAGCTAGGTAGTTGTAGAGAGGCCCGGGTGGCTCAATGAGCTAGGTAGTTGTAGAGAGGCCCGGGTGGCTCAATGAGCTAGGTAGTTGGATTAACTAACAACTCATACAAGCTTATCACCAATACACCGTGGGTTCGCCCCCGCTTTGTTAATTACAAAAAAAGTACATTCGATTCGCAGCCTCAAGTGATAAAGTTTACCAGTTGCTTGCCCATGGTCGGTGGTTCTCTCTGGGTACTCCGGCTTCTTCCACCACTAACACTGGTCACCATGATATAGCTGAAATATTGCTGAAAGTGGCGTTAAACACCAAAAATCAATCAATCAATTACAAAAGCATCTATCTATGCTCTGTCATTAAATAGTACAGAACATTTGGTGCTTGATGAACATCTAACAGATCTCCTTTCCAGGGATGAACCTTGAAGTACATGCTATGTAGCCCCACCGTAGCGTCAAGAGATCTTTTTGACATGCATAGCCTCCTCATTTCACTAAGAGGGAACTAGTGTAACACTGACACTTTTATTGAAGTGGTGATGTTTTTGTGCGTTCGGGGTAACGATTTTTCCTGCTTCTAGGATTGTGATATTTTATTTTAGGAACTGTTCCGACAGTGTGGTATTTCTTTTTTTTCCATTTTTATTCATAAGGGAAACTGAGACATACTATAATTAATACAAAACATACCACACTGCTGGAAGCTACATGGGCCCAAGAAGAGTTTTAAGATACCACATCACTAATAAAGATCCGTAAATCGAAGGACAGACAACACAGTGGCCAAATTAACAAAGGACAAAATAACAAACATGTTAATATACAAAAAATACATAGAAAACTAAAGTTCGATAAACATAAACCCCACCAAAAACCGGGGGTGAACTCAGGTACTCCGGAAGGGTAGGCAGGTCCTGCACCACTAGCGACACCCTCTTAGTGAAGTGTATGTGTAGTCCACATGCGAGTAAAATGTTAACCCTCAAATATAGCATATAACATATAACATATAACATATAACATATGACATATAACATATAACTGAAATATTATTGAAAGTATTGTTGAACACAAGGGGTGCGTTCAACATCGTAGCTGCTAGGTTGAGCTACGTAGAAAAATCCTATTGAACGGAAAGCTATCCTAGCCGCTGTATAGCTCTAGCTAGCTTAAAAAATGTCTGCTAGCTTTTGAATCCAAGATGGCGGCTAAAACTAAATTTAATTTCGTAAGGTAAAAATAGTGGCATTGCAGGAAGTGACAACGCTTTTAATACGGATGATAAATTTTTAAGGTCACTAGACAAATACGATTAGCTAAAATGTTCCAAGAAATTATTCTATATGATTGGCGCCATATTTGTTAGCACTGCTACGTAGCTAATCGCTCAATAACGTCATGGCTAGTTTACCTATCAGCTAGGCTAGCTGCTACGCAACCCTGTTATTTTAGAGACTGTAGTGATCGTCATATGGTGGTTGGATTTTACGACTAACTATTCAATCTGCGCCTGTTACCATTAACGTTGTCATACAACATTAAATAATTCAGTTTGTTAGTGACTTGCGACAGGTCGGTGGTTTTCTCGGTTTTCATCCACAAATAATACTGACCGCCACGATATAACTCAAATATTGTGAAAAGTGGCGCTAAACCACCACAATCTTAACCCCCCACATGCAACTGATAGTTTTAAATCCTATTGATCTACAGATCAATCCTCTTTATTTTGAATAAATATTAACTATTACTTCATCATATTTGTCCTGTTTTTTATGATCATGATCGTATGGTGGTTGGATTTACAGCTACCTCTGCTATTAGTGCCTATCACCACTGATGTTGTGAGTTCGAATCTTGATCAGGGCGAGGCTTACCACATTATGTGATAAAGTTTGTCAATGACTTCCGGTTTCCTCCACCAATAAAACTGATCGCCACCATATAACTGAAATATTATCGAAAGTGGTGTTAAACACCATCAAATAAACAAACAAGTATACAATGGAAAAATAGAAGAAAAAGATAAATCGATACCCTTTATGATATAATGTAGTACACCTCACCCTGACAAACTTTATCATATAATGTAGTACACCTCACCCTGACAAACTTTATCATATAATGTAGTACATCTCACTCTGACAAACTTTATCATATAATGTAGTACACCTCACCCTGACAAACTTTATCATATAATGTAGTACACCTCAATCTGACAAACTTTATCATATAATGTAGTACCCCTCACCCTGACAAACTTTATCATATAATGTAGTACACCTCACCCTGACAAACTTTATCATATAATGTAGTACACCTCAATCTGACAAACTTTATCATATAATGTAGTGCCCCTCACCCTGACAAACTTTATCATATAATGTAGTAAACCTCACCCTGACAAACTTGATCATATAAAGTAGTACACCTCACCCTGATCGAGATTCGATCTCACAACAGTGTTCCGACTGTGTGGTATGTTTTGTTTTGTTGTTCTTCACTTTATGGTAACTAACAAATGTTCAATATGTAATGTTTATTAACAATTGATTATAATATTTAGTTAATGCTCTCATGGGAGAGTGTAATACATATATCACTAATAGGATATGATCAAATATGGAAATATGAAATGAAATATAAATGTACTGATTTAATTGCCATTTGGGCCTACTAATTATGGCAAGAGATTTTCTATATTTTTAGCGAAGTTAACCTGTATCAAAGAGGGAACTATTCTTGCTAATTCATAGCTTTTATGGTGAGAGTTAGGCCTATGATGTTTAACGCCACTTTCAACAATATTTCGTTCATTTCGAGGTGGTAAGTTTTATTGGTGGATGAAACAAGACTACCCGGAGAAAACCACCGACCTGTCACAAGTCACTGACAAACTTTATCACATCATGTTGTATCGAACACACCTCGCCTGAAATGTACCATTGTTGTAGTTATAATGTTACACTCTCCTTTAAATGTTGCTGTGTTTTACATGTATATAGTCCCAGGCGAGACCATATGGCGAGACCATAGATCGAGCAAAAAAATCGACTTCCTGCAAATCGTAATTTCTTAGCCATATCTAAGGACGGAAGGTAAATGAGTATGTAGTCTTTAGACAATTTCAGGATCAGTGTACTGAAAATCGACAAACATCGTGTGATTCCGCAACAATAGGAGCGGAATCCAACGAGGTGAGCCGAATGCGTAAAACTGTCAACGAGTAACCTTTTTGCGCATGAGTTAATGGGTCTTTTATTTCATAGTTTGATCCTGTATTCTTTGTATTTCTCATTACAGGTTATAAATAAGATAATCTCGTCTTCAATTAACAAAACAATCTGACTATCTGACCGTGCTATGTCTGTTAACAATATATCAATATTAACAAAAATAGCAAACACGTTCTCAAAAAATAAAGACACAATCACTGATACGTAAAAAATAAAGAAATCCATTGTGATCATTTAAATAAAAGTTAGTTCAATTTCAGATGATTTTGAATTTGTCATTTCTATTCATTTTCTTGTCAATCTTTTCTCTTTCTTTTTCTTTTTTTCTATTTGTTGAAAATTACATTTTCATTGATTTTTGTTCTATTATTTAATGTTTTGCTACAAAACTGTTTTGAAATATATTGATCAATAAAATATGAGAACCAACAATAATTATTACTCGCCGGTTTGTTTAAAAATTTGCAAAAAAAAAAAAAAAAAATTACATTTTAATTGGTCGTCTGCTAAAAATATACGTTGTTTATTCTTCTATCCAGACAATGACGTAATTGGAGACTTTAAAGTTTTCCATTTCAATAAAATTATACTTCCGTAAGTTATTACAATATAAGAATTAATATTTTAGTAGTTTAATATTTGTAGTATAATTTCAATACCTTTTAATTGGATTTGTTTCAAGTATTCCATTTCAATATTTCCAAGCGCCATCTTTTTTTTCCACTCAACATAATATATAAGTAGCATAACAACAGTGGAACGTTCTGAAAATAAATCAGACTGTGCGGCACTACTTAATCTATGGAATAAATCAAAATGAAACTGTACGGACGTTCTGTTAATTATTCGTTGTTTGTCTGCGTTCTTTTCATGTGTAAATCGAGCTATGAACAAACATGTACATTTGAATCCATATCTCTTGACGCAACAAAAAATACGCGAGTGACTCCCGTTCAAAAAAGTATTTCACTTCTTGGTCCGAATGGCTGTTTTGAAGAATGTATTAGGCGAGTGGATTGTTACTCGTTTAATTATAACAAAGGCCAATTTCTATGTGAGCTAGTATACACACCGAATGTTACAGTTGAGACGAACGATGATTATGTGAACAAAGACGTAACAGGATCAATCGATGTAAGTATATATATATATAGTTGGTTGGTTGGTTGGATGGTTTCATGGTGCTTAACACAACAATATTTCAGCTATATCGTGGTGGTCAGTTTTATTGGTGGAGGAAACCGGAGGACCCGAAGAAAACCACCGACCTGTCGCAAGTCACTGACAAACTTTATCACATAATGTTTTACACCCTTCCCTGATTGAGATTCGAGATAAAAACCAAAAGCCCCAAACAGGATAACCAAAATCGACTAGGGTCAGTTATTCCTGAGGGAGGAAAACCTCTTAGTGAGGGAGGAAAACCTCTTAGTGAGGGAAGAAAACCTCTTAGTGAGGGAGGAAAACCTCTTAGTGAGCACAGCTGGAATTAACCACATCATATAAACTCAGTCAAAAGACTGGTAAGAAACTACAGTATAACCTGTATTAAGAGGTCACCTGTATTAAGAGGTTACCTATATTAAGAGGTCATCTGTATTAAGAGGTCACCTTTATTAAGAGGTCATTTTTGGGAAAAAGAAAAAGTGTCCTTTTAAGACATGTGACCTCTTAAAAGAGGCTCTATTTATATAACATTTTCTATGATAGAACAAGAAAAAGGTGATCCTATAATACAGGTGACTGTTTAATAGAGGTGACGACATGGGCAGGTTTGACTTAATAGAGGTGACCATATGGGCAGGTTTAATTGTATAGTAAGGTTCTTTTGGAGCAGGATATCGAAAGGTTCTCTACAGGATAGCCAAAATAAGTAATTTAAATTTTCTTTGTAGGGACCACGGGATCCATGTCCTGGGCCCAAATGTGCTACTGGTCACATTTGTCTGACACTTTATGACTCTACAACAATATGTGTCAACGGTAAGTTCTGATAGAATATGTCTAGAACACAAAAGTGAAATATAACCAGAGTTGCCTCGAACACAAAAGTGAGTCATGATAAAATTTGTCTAGAACACAAAAATGAGCTATGATAAAATTTGTCTAGAACACATAAGTGATTTATGATAAAATTTGTCTAGAACACAAAAATGAGCTATGATGAAATTTGTCTAGAACACAGAAGTGAGTTATGATAAAATTTGTCTAGAACACAGAAGTGAGTTATGATAAAATTTGTCTTGAACACAGAAGTGAGTTATGATCAAATTTGTCTAGAACACAAAACAAGAACTATGATAAAATTTGTCTTGAACACATAAGTGAGTTATTAATTATAAAATTTGCCTCGAACACAAAAGTGAGTAATGATGAAATTTGCCTAGAATGCAACATTGAGTTATGATAATCTACAGTATGTCACCTGGCAACATTTAAGCCAATAGAATTATGTATTTTAAATCTACACATAATAAATAATATATACCGGGTATCATATTCTTAATTTTAAACAACCTTGATGTTCCTCTATTATTGCCTCAACCACATCGGTAGTGTAATAGATAGTGTGCTCGCCTCCAGTGTACTATATAGTGTGCTCCCCTCGAGTGTAATAGATAGTGTGCTCCCCTCGAGTGTAATAGATAATGTGCTCCCCTCGAGTGTAATAGATAGTGTGCTCCCCTCGAGTGTAATAGATAGTGTGCTCTCCTCGAGTGTACTATATTGTGTGCTCCCCTCGAGTGTATTATATAGTGTGCTCCCCTCGAGTGTAATAGATAGTGTGCTCCCCTCGAGTGTATTAGATTGTGTGCTCCCCTCGAGTGTACTAGATAGTGTGCTCCCATCGAGTGTAATAGATAGTGTGCTCCCCTCGAGTGTAATAGATAGTGTGCTCCCATCGAGTGTACTAGATTGTGTGTTCCCCTCGAGTGTAATAGATAGTGTGCTCCCCTCGAGTGTAATAAATAGTGTGCTCCCCTCGAGTGTACTAGATTGTGTGCCCCCCCCCGCCCCCTCGAGTGTACTAGATAGTGCGCTCCCCTCGAGTATAATAGATAGTGTGTTCGCCTTGAGTGTAATAAATAGTGTGCTCCCCTCGAGTGTACTAGATTGTGTGCTTCACTCGAGTGTACTAGATAGTGTGCTCCCCTCGAGTGTAATAGATAGTGTGCTCCCCTCGAGTGTAATAGAGAGTGTGCTCCCCTCGAGTGTACTAGATTGTGTGCTCCCCTCGAGTGTACTAGATAGTGTGCTCCCCTCGAGTGTACTAGCTAGTGTGCTCCCATCGAGTGTACTAGATAGTGTGCTCCCCTCGAGTGTACTAGATAGTGTGCTCCCCTCGAGTGTACTAGATAGTGTGCTCCCCTCGAGTGTACTAGATAGTGTGCTCCCCTCCAGTGTACTAGATAATGTGCTCCCCTCGAGTGTACTAGATAGTGTGCTCCCCTCGAGTGTAATAGATAGTGTGCTCCCCTCGAGTGTAATAGATAGTGTGCTCCCCTCGAGTGTAATAGATAGTGTGCTCCCCTCGAGTGTACTAGATAGTGTGCTCCCCTCGAGTGTAATAGATAGTGTGCTCACATCGAGTGTACTAGATTGTGTGCTCCCTTAGAGTGTACTAGATAGTGTGCTCCCCTCGAGTGTACTAGATAGTGTGCTCCCCTCGAGTGTACTAGATAGTTTGCTCCCCTCGAGTGTACTAGATAGTGTGCTCCCCTCGAGTGTAATAGATAGTGTGCTCCCCTCGAGTGTAATAGATAGTGTGCTCCCCTCGAGTGTACTAGATTGTGTGCTCCCCTCGAGTGTACTACATAGTGTGCTCCCCTCAAGTGTACTAGATAGTGTGCTCTCCTCGAGTGTACTAGATAGTGTGCTCTCCTCGAGTGTACTAGATAGTGTGCTCCCCTCGAGTGCACTAGATCGTGTGCTCCCCTCGAGTGTACTAGATTGTGTGCTCCCTTTGAGTGTACTAGATAGTGTGCTCCCCTCGAGTGTAATAGATTGTGTGCTCCCCTCGAGTGTAATAGATAGTGTGCTCTCCTCGAGTGTACTATATTGTGTGCTCCCCTCGAGTGTAATAGATAGTGTGCTCCCCTCAAGTGTACTAGATAGTGTGCTCCCCTCGAGTGTAATATATAGTGTGCTCCCCTCGAGTGTACTATATAGTGTGCTCCCCTCGAGTGTAATAGATAGTGTGCTCCCCTCGAGTGTAATAGATAGTGTGCTCTCCTCGAGTGTAATAGATAGTGTGCTCGCCTTGAGTGTACTAGATTGTGTGTTCCCCTCTAGTGTACTAGATAGTGTGCTCCCCTCGAGTGTACTAGATTGTGTGTTCCCCTCGAGTGTAATATATAGTGTGTTCCCCTCGAGTGTAATAGATAGTGTGCTCCCCTCGCGTGTACTAGATTGTGTGCTCCCCTCGAGTGTACTAGATAGTGTGCTCCCCTCGAGTGTAATAAATAGTGTGCTCCCCTCGAGTGTACTAGATTGTGTGCCCCCCCGCCCCCTCGAGTGTACTAGATAGTGCGCTCCCCTCGAGTATAATAGATAGTGTGTTCGCCTTGAGTGTAATAAATAGTGTGCTCCCCTCGAGTGTACTAAATTGTGTGCTTCACTTGAGTGTACTAGATAGTGTGCTCCCCTCGAGTGTAATATATAGTGTGCTCCCCTCGAGTGTAATAGATAGTATGCTCCTCTCGAGTGTACTAGATTGTGTGCTCCCCTCGAGTGTACTAGATAGTGTTCTCCCCTCGAGTGTAATAGATAGTGTGCTCCCCTCGAGTGTAATAGAGAGTGTGCTCCCCTCGAGTGTACTAGATTGTGTGCTCCCCTCGAGTGTACTAAATAGTGTGCTCCCCTCGAGTGTACTAGCTAGTGTGCTCCCATCGAGTGTACTAGATAGTGTGCTCCCCTCGAGTGTACTAGATAGTGTGCTCCCCTCGAGTGTAATAGATAGTGTGCTCCCCTCGAGTGTAATATATAGTGTGCTCCCTTCGAGTGTAATAGATAGTGTGCTCCCCTCCAGTGTAATAGATAGTGTGCTCCCCTCGAGTGTAATATATAGTGTGCTCCAATCGAGTGTACTAGATTGTGTGCTCCCCTCGAGTGTACTAGATAGTGTGCTCCCCTCGAGTGTACTAGATAGTGAGCTCCCCTCGAGTGTACTAGATAGTGTGCTCCACTCCAGTGTACTAGATAATGTGCTCCCCTCGAGTGTACTAGATAGTGTGCTCCCCTCGAGTGTTATAGATAGTGTGCTCCCCTCGAGTGTAATAGATAGTGTGCTCCCCTCGAGTGTAATAGATAGTGTGCTCCCCTCGAGTGTAAGAGATAGTGTGCTCCCCTCGAGTGTAATAGATAGTGTGCTCACATCGAGTGTACTAGATTGTGTGCTCCCTTCGAGTGTACTAGATAGTGTGCTCCCCTCGAGTGTACTAGATAGTGTGCTCCCCTCGAGTGTACTAGATAGTTTGCTCCCCTCGAGTGTACTAGATAGTGTGCTCCCCTAGAGTGTAATAGATAGTGTGCTCCCCTCGAGTGTAATAGATAGTGTGCTCCCCTCGAGTGTACTAGATTGTGTGCTCCCCTCGAGTGTACTACATAGTGTGCTCCCCTCAAGTGTACTAGATAGTGTGCTCCCCTCGAGTGTATTAGATAGTGTGCTCTCCTCGAGTGGACTAGATAGTGTGCTCCCCTCGAGTGCACTAGATCGTGTGCTCCCCTCGAATGTACTAGATTGTGTGCTCCCCTTGAGTGTACTAGATAGTGTGCTCCCCTCGAGTGTAATAGATTGTGTGCTCCCCTCGAGTGTAATAGATAGTGTGCTCTCCTCGAGTGTACTATATTGTGTGCTCCCCTCGAGTGTACTATATAGTGTGCTCCCCTCGAGTGTACTAGATAGTGTGCACCCCTCGAGTGTAATAGATAGTGTGTTCCCCTCGAGTGTAATATATAGTGTGCTCCCCTCGAGTGTACTAGATAGTGTGCTCCCCTCGAGTGTAATAGATAGTGTGCTCCCCTCGAGTGCAATAGATAGTGTGCTCCCCTCGAATGTACTAGATTGTGTGTTCCCCTCGATTGTACTAGATAGTGTGCTTCCCTCGAGTGTAATAAATAGTGTGCTCCCCTCGAGTGTACTAGATTGTGTGCTCCCCTCGAGTGTACTAGATAGTGTGCTCCCCTCGAGTGTAATAGATAGTGTGCTCGCCTTGAGTGTAATAGATAGTGTGCTCGCCTTGAGTGTACTAGATAGTGTGCTCCCCTCGAGTGTACTAGATTGTGTGTTCCCCTCGAGTGTAATAGATAGTGTGCTCCCCTCGAGTGTAATATATAGTGTGCTCCCCTCGAGTGTACTAGATTGTGTGCTCCCCTCGTGTGTACTAGATAGTGTGCTCCCCTCCAGTGTACTAGATAATGTTCTCCCCTCGAGTGTAATAGATAGTGTGCTCCCCTCGAGTGTACTAGATAGTGTGCTACCCTCGAGTGTAATAGATAGTGTGCTCCCCTCGAGTGTAATAGATAGTGTGCTCCCCTCGAGTGTAATAGATAGTGTGCTCCCATCGAGTGTACTAGATTGTGTGCTCCCCTCGAGTGTACTAGATAGTGTGCTCCCCTCGAGTGTACTAGATAGTGTGCTCCCCTCGAGTGTAATAGATAGTGTGCTCCCCTCGAGTGTACTAGATAGTGTGCTCCCCTCGAGTGTACTAGATTGTGTGCTGCCCTCGAGTGTAATAGATAGTGTGCTCCCTCGAGTGTACTAGATTGTGTGCTCCCCTCGAGTGTACTAGATAGTGTGCTCCCCTCGAGTGTCCTAGATAGTGTGCTCCCATCGAGTGTACTAGATAGTATGCTCTCCTCGAGTGTGCTAGATAGTGTGCTCCCCTCGAGTGTAATATATAGTGTGCTCCCCTCCAGTGTAATATATAGTGTGCTCCCCTCGAGTGTAATATATAGTGTGCTCCCCTCGAGTGTACTAGATAGTGTGCTCCCCTCGAGTGTAATAGATAGTGTGCTCCCCTCGAGTGTACTAGATAGTGTGCTCCCCTTGAATGTAATATATAGTGTGCTCCCCTCAAGTGTAATAGATAGTGTGCTCGCCTTGAGTGTGGTAGATTGGAGCCCCGATTGGGTGAAACCAAAGATCATAAAATCGGTATGTTGGTGACTGTTGTTTCTGTGAGCTAACACTATAAAAATCCAACTAATCTCGTTGGTCTAGTACAAAGCTGACCTCATCATGATATCATTGAAAATTAATTTGTCTACGCAGTGATATGGCGGAAAAAACTACTGAGTTAGTGTTAAACGACAATCACTCACTCAATCACTCACTAGTATTGCCTCTATTAATGTACCTCTATTTACAGATGAGTGACAATACAGTTGAGGAAGAGTTTTAGAATATAGAATTCAAGATATATTTTCTGTACACGGACTCTAAATATGTTTGGATTAAATCGCCCATTTTTCATGTAAAAGTCTATAATATGAACTATTTCTGTATAAATAAACAAAAAATTGCATGCGTATTTTTTTTTTTTTTATATGTCATATAGACATTAGATTAAACCGAAGGGTTAATCAGAAATGTAGTACCCAGAGAAACTAGCAACATTAGGTGTACAAGACACAGAACAAAGACAAACAAAACAAAAAATACAACACAAAATCCTAATGAGAAACACAGACGCCACTAACAAACTGAGGGTGAACCCCGGTGCTGGTGACTGGTAAGCAGTTCCTGTAATGGTCATGTCGATGATAGAAGAAAGGACATATCTGATGAAAAGGAAAAGATTAAGTACAAAAGTACAAATCTTTACTACAAAAGAGATGATTTCAATTTTCCCATTGTGAACTTTCCATTTATATATGCAGCAACATTCCAGCAGCACCTGCATATGAAGTCTATATGTCATTTTTCTTATGGCCATTGTGTTGTCTGTCCTTCTCCGATTTACGGATTCTGATTATCCCTTTGGTATCTTCAAACTCTTGTCATTTGAGAATTGGATATTTCGTCAACCAGATCGTGATGACAACCATACAGCAGGACACACGGCCAAGAGTAACAAACGTGTTGTGAAATGTAAACTACATACACCCGTGATACTGGAATATTGCTACACAGAACACTAAAGATTGAGCAACACGAACCCAACAATGATTGGCGGAGAAGTCGGTTTCTCCAGAAGGATTGGAAAGTTAAATAACTTAAAGGTCTTTGAGGACAAAATGTAAACCAAAGAGCCTAAATAGCATAGGTTCGGTTTATGGTGGTTAACGCCATTTTCAACAATATTTCAGCTATATCGTGGCGGTTACATAGTATAGCTAAGATCGGGTACTGTTACCTATTCCTAGGGGAGATTGACCCTTAGCTACAAATCAAGGTCAGTCTGTGGGTCAAATTATTTACTGAGTTCGTTCCGAAGAGCCAATGAATTTCCATCTCCGATGTACACCCCCCCCCCTTCCGTTTTTCCATGTTCAAATACGTTTGAATGCAATTATGCTGCTAGCGCAGGGCCGTCGTGGTCGTGATCGTATGAATTAACAGCTACTTCTGCCTCTCACCACATAAAGTTGTCAGTTCGAACCTCGCTCATGGATAAAACTGCCTGTCATGATATAACTGAAATATTGTTGAAAATGGCGTTAAATACCATGTTATCGCAAGGAGTATATCTCATGGTTTGTGATAGACTTTTCAATAGTATCATTCGAACTACTATGCAAGACATTCGTGGTTCCTAACTTTCGTGGATTGCTCATAAAGGACATATTCGTGGCTTCTTAATTCCATGGATTCAGAATTTTCTTTATTTATTAGTGTTGTTGAAGTTCGTGATCGTATGGTAGTTTGATTTACTGTCTGTGCAATCAGTGCTTATCATTACTAAAGTTGTGAGTTTGGATCCCGCTCATTTCCCTTTCAAAACAAATACAGATACTTCCAAAGATATTTTGTTTATAAAACTTAATATATTACTAACAAATCTAATAGAATTCATTTCATCATCGACTGTAGCGTTTGTCTGTGGTTATCTCCGGGTACTCTGGTTCCTCATTTTAGAATGGCTTCCATTCGGAATAGATATATTTCCCCTTCAAAACAAACTTCCTAATTAATAAATAATGTCCTCAAGCTTCACACAATTAGAACACCTCCGAATATTGTATTTATATATAAATGTATATATATATAATATATGTTCATTAGATATATTCATTATCGAAATATGCAGTTCCTAAATAATGTAATTACTAATATAACAAAGGTATCTCAGTTTATACGATATTCCAGAGCTTGTGGTTCCTATCAGGATTTCGTTGATAGAGGATTGTTGCTAAAAAGGAAGCTACTGAAACAAGGGTTCCTTTTGGTAAAGATAAAGTCATTAATTCGAAAATGTTACAGGTCTTCACCATGACTTGGTTGACCGTTATGGAATATATGTGTCACAAATGACCACGGATATGTTCCACTTGTCGTAAACACTTCCCGGTCCTTTCCTCATTCATGACATATCACCGGCTTTGTGACCAGATTAACACCATGGGTGTCACTAGTGGAATAGAAACTCCTTACCCTTCCGGAGCACCGGAGTTCACTCCCAGGTTTTATTTGGATCGTGGTACTCGGTCTTTAGTTTTATATGAAAGTTTGTAGATCGTTGTTTCTTCTTTTTATTTTGTGTTGTCTATTCTTCTTCGAATTCTGATTACATCCCTTTGTTATCTTCAAACTCTTTTTATTGTTGGAGCAAAACCAGAGTACCCGACCTGCCACAAGTCACTTACAAACTTTATCACATAATGTTGTATCGAGTACACATCACCAGAGTACCCGACCTGCCACAAGTCACTTACAAACTTTATCACATAATGTTGTATCGAGTACACATCACCAGAGTACCCGACCTGCCACAAGTCACTTACAAACTTTATCACATAATGTTGTATCGAGTACACATCACCAGAGTACCCGACCTGCCACAAGTCACTTACAAACTGTATCACATAATGTTGTATCGAGTCACTTACAAACTTTATCACATAATGTTGTATCAAGTCACTTACAAACTTTATCACATAATGTTGCATCAAGTCACTTACAAACTTTATCACATAATGTTGTATCAAGTCACTTACAAACTTTATCACACAATGTTGTATCAAGTCACTTACAAACTTTATCACTTAATGTTGTATCAAGTCACTTACAAACTTTATCACTTAATGTTGTATCAAGTCACTTACACATTTTATCACTTAATGTTGTATCAAGTCACTTACAAACTTTATCACATAATGTTGTATCAAGTCACTTACAAACTTTATCACTTAATGTTGTATCAAGTCACTTACAAACTTTATCACATAATGCTGTATCAAGTCACTTACAAACTTTATCACATAATGTTGTATCGTGTACACATCACAAACTGTTCATTGTTAATTACACTTCAAGCTAATTTGTGTTGGTTCACTCATTAATTATGAATGGTATTGATAATTTCCCTGAACATAATATCTATGTAAATATAAATATCTAATATTGGTAATTGATCTTTAGAAATTAAATATAATTGATTGATTTATTTGTTGATCTTTTGAATTATATATTAGAGGTTTTATTTAAATATTTACCATTTAACATATATCAGAAGTTGTGTATCGAAGGACAGACAACACAATGTGGCTAAAAGAGAAAGTATGAAGGGACAATAATCTACAAAATACAGACGTAATTACAACCACATAGGGTCCTTTAGACAACGTAACTACAACCACCTAGGGACCTTTACACAACGTAACTACGACCACCTAGGGACCTTTACACAACGTAACTACGACCACATAGGGACCTGTACACAACGTAACTACGACCACCTAAAGACCTTTAGATGACGCAACTACAACCATTTCATTATAGTTATACAACTACAAATAATGTACAACCCTAAAAGGACTTTTATAGCCAAATTACGTTGTCAAAGCATTGTGACAACGTAATTTGGATAGTAGGGTAAATATAATCACATTAAGACCGTTACATCATGCAACTACCAACTACATTATTTTTTGTGTATTTAAGGACCTTTTGTGATGTTCTTAATTTTTTTGAGTTAACTAATAAAATATAAAGTTCTAAACATTTATTAATCCAAATTATTGCAATTTTTACAGATGATGAACCACTCTTTCTACTCACAGACTCCTCCCATCATAATCCAGGGGCGGAACCAGGGGGGGCGCCCCCCTAAAATTGGAAAAAATATGATTTGTTTGCGTAAAATCGTGATTTTTCACACGAAATACCCCAAAAATGTTCGTGTCTACCTCCGATCGGCGCAAATTTTTTAAGTGTGCCCCCCCCCTAACTTGAAATCCTGGATCCACCCCTGTAATCTAGATGTAATTATTATAGAAATATAAATATATCCGGTAATAATAAATATATCAGATTAAAAAACATGTAAAATAAATGTACTAAAAATCTTTATCTTGTGAAAGTTGCATTTGATAAAAATTAAAGATGTATATAGATAACATGTCTAGAAGTAATGAATAGGTACACATCCAGTGGAGGACCTACATTATAAGCTCCCTGAACTATTATGTGGGCCCTTTGGCAGTCAGCAAGAATAACCAACAAGGTCAAAAGGGCCATGAACAGGGTGTTGGGATGCAGTCCTTGACAATGGGCCAAACATTGATCCCTTTCCCACCAGCAAGAAGGTCTGGGTAACAGATGGTATCTTCTTCAATGGTGTTGTTCCATGGGAGATCCTGATTTTATTTTTTTTTTAATTTAACCACTATATCTCAGATTTTTATTAAAATGGCTGTACTGTGATATAAGCATTTTATGCTAGAAAACAGAAATATCTCAATAAATATGGGAACTGAAGCACTAGTTGCTGGCTAAGGAAACAGCAGAAATACATGTATACATATAAAAATATCACCCTGCTAACTATGGACCAAACTTATAAGAACAACTTGACCTATACATCTATTCTTTAGTTTAACATTAAAACGCTAAAAAAGATATAATCGAAAATTACCAAAAACGAAGAAACATTCGTAGGAACCAAGATCACATCACCCAACATCAATGCAAAGAAAAATGAATTTGTTCATTCTTTAAATTACTAGAGAGGAAGGTCATTAGAGGGGGATCGTTAGGATAAAGAGGTGATAGTCTTGATTGTTGGTGTTTGAATGCACAAGCCAGAGGAGTGCAGCCTGAATTAATAATTCATATGTCTGTTTGTGGTTACGATTGGTTCTAACGTAAGGACTGAGCTATCAAACTATTAAGCTGTGCACCAACGAAGAATTCGAAGATCCAACTGCCAAAATGTAGGCTATGAATAGATTCTGGCTACGTCAAGGAGCCCATACAGCTTGGGATGCAGGTGCTGCAACCCCCCCCCCCCCCAATTTGGAAATTTTACTAATTACAGGTACATTTTGAGGCCATATGAAATTGGAATTGGAGCATATTTTAAGATCAATATTAAGTACATTAACCCGTTGACTTATGATTCTATTACTAAAATAGCCTTATTTTAATAACAAAGGCTTAATAAAAAAACTCCACTAATTTTGTTGAAAAGTTAGTTCATTAAAAAAGTTGTTTCGGGATATAAGGGGCCCTGAAGCGTAAGCTTTTTTAGTTTCATAGTAAGAGCTACCAGTGTACACAACCCATTCTGAGAAAGCTGTAACCCCAAAATATTCTTGTTAATTGTATATAAAAATATAACAAAGAACAATAATCTTTTAAGCTTTATAGCAATTCAAAATAAAAATATAAAAACCAATATATCACATCCCCTACAGAGAAAAAATATAACCATATTTTTTTCTTTCTTTCTTAAAGAAAAAATATATATTATTAAACATGGGGGCAGTCGTGATTGTATGGTAGTTGGATTTATAACCACCTATGCAACCAGTGCACATCACCACTAATGTTGTGAGTTCGAATCCGCTTAGACGAGGTGTACTTGATACAACATTATGTGATAAAATTTGTCAGTGACTTACGGCAGGTCAGTGATTTTCTCTGGGGACTCCGGTTTCCTGAACCAATAAAACTGACCGCCATGATATAAATTAAATATCGTCGTAAGTGATGTTATACACCACATGGCATAACCCTAACTCTATCTATTAAATATGCATTTAACAAGATAAATCCAATAAGAAAAACATGAAACTCATATAAATACACACAATCATATCTGAAAAAAAATCAAATACTAAGTTTTTTAAAGTAACTTTAAATGTTAAATTTCAATTTATATACTGGCATACAAATCATGATTTTCATTCAACTTTCATTCAACATTATATTATATAATACTATCCTGGGTACCCCGGTTTCCTCTACCATTATAAACTGACCAACATGATATAACTGAAATATTGTTGAAAGTGGTGTTAAACACTCATAACCTTATAATTAACTCTAACCCACATTATCTCAACCATACTGATACTGATATAAATCACAAAACTTGCATATAAAAAATAAACAACATACAAATTCTAACATTTGGTCAGCAAAAAAATGCAAGATATAAAAAACAACAAAGTTAAATGAACAATGAAAGGTTTCCTTCAACTATAAAGTTTTTTTTCTCCATCAAGCATCTGGAAAGCTCCCTTCATTGGTGGATTGGTTCTGAAAAAAATAATATGATATTAATATTTTCAGCTATGTCGAACAACTTTAGGAGTGAAAGTATTTTTAGTAACTATTTTGATCATGATTTGCGACTGTAAGTGAAGACACATTGTAAAACCTATAATTAATTGATTATAACTCAGAAATATATTGCATGGATATATATTACAGAGCTAAAGAAAGAAATCCAAAAACAGTGACCAAACATATACCTTAAATTTTATTGACAGGACAAATCTAGAAAATCTAGAAAATCTCCATTTATGTAAAAAAAAAAACACCATGGGAACAGAGGAGAATTAGAAGAGATATAATACAAATAAGTGCAGTTCAAACATTTAGATCTATTGCAAGACTACAATATTATCAAAATTAAAACTTAATTTTAGAAGAAGCATTTACAGTATGTAAAACATTAGACTCGGAGAGGAACTTACACTTAATATGCAAGAAACTTATATCTCTAGATTAAAAATTGATTTAAGACAGCACTTATCCTGCAGTTTTTGATATTTGTTGTTGATATAAACATATCCCGTAAAATGTTTTTCATGATCTAATTTCATTAATGAGAAATTACGAAAATTACAAAAGCACATATAAGCAATCAGTGGGGAGGAGATTTATATCGATCAATCAGTGGTGTGATCTAATTAAATAGCATTACCCATGCCCAGTACTTCTCTACTGACCAATATTATCTTCATTTATTATACTTTTATTATTTCTACACTTAATATAGAAAATTTTAAAAAGAAAAGAAGAAATGAACCAAAAATTAAGTCCAAGTTACAAAGATCTGACAAAGGATCATATTATAATTATTTACTCTTGGGAATTTTAGGCATTTTTTCTGCAGTTTTTTTTACAAAACTATATCCCTTATTAATTGATATCTCAAAATTTCATTACAGGTACAGTTAATTTGTCTTTGGGGTGGGATCTCTATCAGATAGGTTGACCTTTTTAAACTTTGTTTATTTTGATTTTATAGTCAACTGTAACTCATGATATCTAACATACATGTACATCTCTTCTTAAGAAATGTTCTGTATTTGAAGTAGATTGTGTACATGTAATTAAATGTAGCAAGTTCATCTAAAGAACCCTTTGTTTCTGTGATAGCCACAGACTGTAAATATGGGAGGAGCTCTATTGGTATAAGTGTATGCATGTATCATTAACTTACTTTCATTAGTTTTATATATTTCTATATGTCCTTTGTGCATGAAGTCTAATTTCTGGTTCATCATGGTAGCTTTCGTGATCTGATAGAGTTTAATACCTATAAAATTGTCTCAGGACTAGATTAGTTGATAGTAAAATATAATGTTGTTGACTTGTCTGACCAATACATGCAGCTAGAAGAACATGAAATTGATTACCTCTGATTAGATGATGGTGAAATTTGCAGTTGTCTAGCTATAGCTATGTGTTGATCGGTCTGATATTACAGGACATGAAGCAGGTGACATCTGTGGCTTCCAATATTTACATTAGGGCAGGAATTATTTCGACTGGTTTGCTATGTTGAAAAGTCACAGGGTCAGTTATGTGCCTACATGTATAACAGCTATAACCTCAAATCCAATTGTACTTGTTTACCACTTTTACAGAAATGAACCAGCTCTGAAATTATCATGAAGAAATTTAAATTCTTTTATTCATAATCTCATTTATATATATTATCATACTGTCTTAACAATAAAAAAAAAGAGGCTACTGCCCCAGTGCTGCCTCCTAACTATACATGTAATCAGAAATGAGGTGCCATTTGATAAATTGCATATCTAAGATGGGGACATCATGAGGAAGTCTGCAATTTTCATATGATCTACATTATTTGATTAAAGAGATAATTTCTAATTGCATGCATGTTATTTTTTGAACTTGAAAATGATACCTTTGGCTTAAATCAAGCTGAATTAATAAATGAAATAAAAATTAAATGTTCGAGGTTCGTGAACAAAATGAAAATCGGATACATCTAACCTTTATCTGATCTTAAGAGTCTATGTAACTAGAGGCTCCCAGGAACCCGTATAGCTCACATGGGTATAATAACATCAGTCAATAAAACTTGCTAACTTCGGTAAAAAAATAACAAATGTAGCCCTCGTCATTGCAGACCCCCTCTCCAAAACAATTAGGGCAGGGGTTCCCCCTTTAATGTAAATTATCAACATTGCTGTAAAAAACATAAATGTCAATGATTCTCAAAATTTACCTTTTGCTACTTCACATGTTGTAATAGAGTTGCTTCCCTTTGATTATTTGAGTAACCAAAAGCAGTGAAAGTAAAAAAAAAATGCATTTCAAGAGGAATAACTCTTCACACAGTTGTCGGATATTTTTAACTGTGAGAACTTTTTTGTAGATCTTGACATGCTGAACATTTTGCAGTTTAAACTTTCCCTCTATCTCTAATAGTTTTTGAGATATAAGATGAAAGTATTATAATTTAGAACTTTTGATGAAAAAAGGGCAATAACTCCAACATGGGTAATGGGATTTACTTCAAAATGGCAGGGAAGGTAGATCTTGGCATGCTGAACATGTTTGCAATTAAACTTAACCTATATCTCCAATAGTTATCGAAATATAAGACAACAAATATTACAATTATTTTAAATTTTGATGAAAAAGGGGCAATAACTCCAAGATGGGTACTCAGATTTACTTCAAAATTGCAGTGTAGTAAGTTAGATCTTGCTGTGCTGATCCTTTTTACCCTTGTCAGATTTCTGATATTATTAACGGTTTTTGAGTTATTACCCAAAAACCTGCAATTTTACCATACATGTATGTTCTATTTTTTGTAACAGCAGCCATGTTGATTAAATGCACAGCATCACCGGACACAATTTTGAAACTAGACACCCTGGTGATGATTCAGACCAAGTTTGGTTAAAATTGGTCTAGTAGTTTCAGAGGAGAAGATCTTTGAAACAGTTTACGACGTACGACGGACGCCAAGTGATGGCAATATCTCACATGGCACCTTTGGGCCAGGTGAGCTAAAAATGTCTGTAATACATGAAATTGAGGCCAATGATGGAGGGAGTTGGACACAAAATTTAACAATGAAATTGGCGTCACAGTATTTTCTTAAATCAATTTGGATTGCTCATTCATAGATGTAATTCTATCGACTAACCTTATATTTCTAGCTTCTAAACTCGAGGTTTTTGTATGTTCGAGACATCAAAGAAATTGCTAAAATTGTCACAAAACACCAAAATGAGTGACTTCGGGTGAAAACTATAGTAAAAACAGGAAGTCTGAGTTCGCATGCGCGAACTCTCGCAGCAGTCGAACACGTTTTATACCGACTATAGTTGATAATAATGGATGACTATTTGGATCCTTGCATTTTCATATTTGAAATTATGTCTGATGAGGATGAATTTATGAATATTGAACAATCAACAAACTTTGCATGTTCTAGCATTAACGTTAATAACAAGAGGAGTGCCGTACCGAAAGTTAGAACTTATGAACGTGTTTTATGTGAAATGAGAATGTACAGAAATATTAGTGACTTCAAAACTCACTACAGGATCACTTTAGACATGCTTGATGTCATATTACATGAACTGCACTGAAAATTAGAGCGTCATAACCACGGAGGATCAGTACCTGTTGCGCCAGAGAAACAGCTTCTCGTTTTCTTAAACTTTATGGGAAATCAACAGTCAATGAGAGAATGTGGACATTTTTTGGGATTATCTATGTCCACTGTACATGACACAATAAACCGTGTCATGGAAGCTGTGTTGGAGTTGCAATCAAAGGTGAAAATAAATATTATTTATCTTTGTTGAAAAAATATATACCATAAATGAACACGTTTTAATCTTAATAAATGACAGTTAAAACACTGCATTTGCAAACGTTATGTCCACAAGCCCGAATAGCATTTGAATAGATTATAATTGGCTTGTAAGTACAAATTTTTACAAGCCTAAAGCAATTTTTACAATCAAAAGCTGTTGGCATTGTGCTAAATTCGAACACTGCTCCCCCCCCCCCCCCACACACACTTAGTTAGAAAAAGGAGAAAATCACAAATGTTTTATAATATACAAAATAATAATGCACCCATGTATCTTTGTGACTTAATTCCACATCAATTCAAAGTACAACCTTTTATCCATTGCGTAATGGAAGTGATATTATAATGCCATTTTGTAGACTATCGAATACTTATGATTCATTTATTCCTTCAACTATACGTCAATGGAATAGCTTAGACCCATCTCTTCGAAATGTGGATTCTATTGCAAAATTTAAAGCTGAATTAAGAAAGCGGAAAGATATTAGCCAAGTTCTTAAACATTACGAAATTGGACCTCGGAAACTGAATATTATTTTAACCCAGCTTCGATGTTTTGCTTCTTTTTTGAATTACGATTTGTTTCAAGTAAATATAGTCTCAGATCCGTCTTGTCGTTGTGGTGCCAATCGCGAAGACTCCTATCATTTCTTCTTCGATTGTTCCCACTTTTTTAAATATAAGACATACATTGTTTCAAAATATCAACTGCCTACCTAATTATTGCGCTTTAGACCTTACACTTTTGACCTGTGGTAATCCTACACTCCCGTATGAACAGAACAAAATTATTTTTAAGCATGTGTTTGAATATATAAAGAGGTCTGAAAGGTTTCTTGTTGTCTAGTTGTTCACCAAAACAACAATCGCACACATCACCACCACTAACCCTCTCTCTCATCCTTTCTTCATTCTCTGTTTTAGTTCAATCTACACATATTAATGTAAGAAATATTTATATACATGCATGCTCTATCAAATAATGTTGTAACTTATTGTATATAGGAGAAGACTTCATAAGTTTTTTTAACTTGTGTCTTATCCTTTTTGCACATTTGAGCAAATAAAATATGTTTAAACTAAACTTAGTTATATTGTGTATATACAATGCTTTTTTTGTCATTGCCATACATTTAGTAATTACTTCTGTATTCATTTTAACTAGGTTATTCAGTGGTCATCTGCACAGAAACAGCAACAAACTGCCAGGGAAGTAGAAGAAAGATATGGCATTCCAGGTGTGATAGGATTCATCGATGGGACTCATATCAGACTTGCTAGTGCACCAGGATGTGATAAGGACTACTACAACAGGAAAGGCTATCCGTCTATGCAACTACAGGTACACCAATATACACCAAATGAACAAATTATAATTTTGGATATAACTGACACATGTCTGATCATAACAAAGATGTAAAAGTTGTATCTGCTACACAATTACTAAGCAAGAAACTCAATATATATTTTAGTCCAAGTTGTACATTAATCAAAGTTGTATATCAGCTTAACTTATAAAAAGTCATCTTGATAAGAATGCACAACAGGGGTTGACAGCTGTTTTGTCCATTTATTTCCCATTTTATATATGATTTAGCCTATTCATTTTATATTTAGGGGACGACCATTTGATTCTGGGGGTGGGGGGTCTGATAATTATTTTCTAGTCAAAATATTTATTTTCAAATTTTAGCGGGACAGAAAATTTATTTCAAGTAAATTGCAAAACAGAATATTTAGTTGCAATTTTGCCTCCGCCCCTCCAGAATCAAATGGTCGAACATTAAAAAGCTATGAAAACTTTGGCAAAGTATTTCAAACTTGAACACATGAAAAATTCTACATACTTTTTGAATACACATTGTACATACATGATATATATGTGATTATGATGAGAGAAAAAAAAAAGACATAATCAAACAATGACCAAAAAAATTGTGTTTAGAATTTGTCTAATCTGCCTTACATTTTTAGCCTTACAATTCATAGCCTCAAGTTTTCATTTGCACTTTTTAGTTGTGAACTGTGACAGAATTGCAGGTCTCCATATTCAATAAGGGGAAAGATATGGAGAATAATCTATTCTTTCCTGTTTATACAGAAAAGGTACCCTTAGCACACACAATTTTTGTTTTGCCTTAGTCAGTGTTTGAGACATAACAGTTATCAGTCTAACATGTAGAATGAAATCATTACTTTGACTCTCACTTCTTTACAGGCTGTAGTGGATAATAACCTGCTGATTATAAGTGCTTATACCGGTTGGCTTGGCTGCACACATGATGCAAGAGTTCTGCGAAATTCAAGCCTGTACAAGAAAGCTGAAGAAGGCCAAGCTGTCATTCAGAATCATCATATACTAGCAGACAATGCATACCCATTGCGCAACTGGCTTATTTCCCCTTTTAAGAACTATGGACACCTCACACCACAACAACGGAGGTACAATACTAAATTGTCCAGTGCAAGACAATCAGTAGAAAGATGTTTTGGCCATCTTAAAGGCAGGTTTCGTCGTTTGAAAGAAGTGACATTGCACGATCCAAGTAAAATTGCAAAGTTAATCATAGCTGGATGTATCTTGCATAATCTATATGTGATCCATAGTGATGACATAGAACAATTCATGGACAATAACATGATTGTTGATGTGAATCAATGTGAAAACATTTTCCAGCATGGCGTCCATGGTGTGGCTAGGAGATTAAGACTTCTACAACAAATGTGAATTTGTAATATGATTAAAGCAAAATGTTGTCATTCTTTTATTGTTGTTTAAATACTTTTGTACCAGTTGTGAGAGGAAAGGAAACCTTATAAGCTTATTATCCCCTCGTCAACGAAGTTGCGAAGGGATATAGTAACGCTACCGTCCGTCCGTCCGTCCGTCCTTCCGTAACATCCTTGTGAACACTCTAGAATCAACACCCTTCAATGGATTTTGACCAAACTTGGTACATACTTAGTCCTTAAGAGAATCTGGAACCATTTTGATTTTCAAGGTCATAGGTTAAAGGTCAAGGTCACCCGGTCAAATTTTCACCGTGTGACATCCTTGTGAACACTAGAATCAACATTCAAAGGATTGTCACCAAACTTGGTACATACTTAGTCCTTAGGAGAGTCTGGAACCCTATTGATTTTCAAGGTCAAAGGTCAAGGGGTCAAATTTTTACTGCATAACATCCTTGTGAACACTCTAGAATCAACATCTTTCAATGGATTTTGACCACACTTGGTACATACATAGTCCTTACGAGAATCTGGAACCCTTTTGATTTTCAAGGTCATAGGTCAAAGGTCAAGGTCAAATTTTTAGGCGAGGGGATACGCCACGCTTTGCGTTGCCCTTGTTTCAATATAAGCTAAATTCCTTATTTTAGTTAAGTCATTTCCTCTCACAACTGGTACAGCTTGCAAAAGTATGCCCTAACTAGAGGCTCAGGCACTCACATAAGCCTGTACCGCTCAGCCGGCAAAATAGTGTATTAGTGGTGATCATTTGTTTTAGCCATAATGAATCTTCAAAAGATCTTTAAATTTGGAACAGATAGACTGTGTTTGGTCCCTTACAGCAACACTGGACCAAAAGACAGTAAGTAACAACTATCATTTAAGGACCAATTCTGCATTGTTTGCTTCCACTTCACTTCCTTTGTTCTTGAAAAGAAGACCAAACTATGATTTCCCATAAAGTTTCTATTTAAAGGAAGACATACCACCTTACTCGGACACATTATCGTATTCTGACTCTGAGCCAACAAGTCTTTGCTCTTACTCATTAATGCCGCTCGCTTGGCAGAGAAGCGGCGGATACCAATTTTATTTTTTTAGGTTTGACCCGGCCGGGGCTTGAACCCACGACTTCCCGCACTGCAGGCAAGCACGCTAACCACAAGACCACTGAGGCGTTTGAAAATAAAAAAGTATGCTATATTTATTTGTCCAGAACAATGGGGGCAATGGTAGAAACGTATAACAAATAAAGAACATAAACATTTATTAATAACTAACTTTCTCTTGAAAGCATATTACAATTAACAAAATAAATTATATGATCCTGTAAACAAAAAAGAACATAAATATTTATTAATAACTAACTTTTTTTGAAAGCATATTACAATTAACAAAATAGATTATATGATCCTGTAAACAAAAAAGAACATAAATATTTATTAATAACAAACTTTCTCTTGAAAGCATATTACATTTAACAAAATAAATTATATGATCCTGTAAACAAATATACTGCCATTGGGAAACAAGTACCAACCAAAAACAAAACAAAAAAACAAGATGAACTGTGAGCTACTGTTCACCTATGATACCCCCGTTCTTCAAAAGTCAGCAAACAGTAAGTAGGAACCTGACGGGTCTGAAATAGCTTCCCATAATATGGCATACCTACATTGTATATGAAGCTTGTGATAAAATATTAGATTTGTGCCATCAATAGTTGCTGAGAAAAATGTGACGAAAAATTTGCTTATTATGTTCAATGTGTATAAAAACAAACTAAGTCGGCAAACAAGAAGTAGGAACCTAACGGGTCCGAAATCGCTTCCACGATATGGCATACCTATATGAAGCTTGTGACCAAATATCAGATTTGTGCCATCAATAGTTGCTGAGAAAAATGTGACGGAAATATTATGGGACGGACAGAGGTAAAACAGTATGACCCCCCTCCGGTGGAGCGGGGGTATACACAAAAGATCTAAATCATCTCACCTATAACAGATTCCTTTAAAAAAAGAACCCCTTGTCTATGCTTGCCAAAAGATCATTAATTAACAACAAATGTAATATAATATATACATAAAAAAAAATCCTAGAAAAAACTATTTAAAGGCATGCTATGCATGTCAATATAAAATATCAATGATTAACAAATCTATCACTTTTTTCTAAGTGTATCAGAATCATACCACAGCCCTATGTGGTCATATTACAACAAACGTTTTCTAATTAGAAAATAAATCACAAAAAATTAGGATTTGTGTCAAACATCATCAAATTCTTCAATGTAAATTACTTTTCTGACAATGTTTTGGACATCAAGTCAAGAAATTTATCAAATCTCTGCATTTTATCATCGTGCATCTTTGTCATACGGTTTACAAACTCAGAATGTTGTTGTTCTAAAATTGACGGAATATCCTGTTGTCTAGTCTTTTTACATGACTTAGATTTTGATTTTGTTGGAGGTGTGGTCATGGGGGTGTTATCATCTTCAGAGGATACATTTTCCTGTTTTCGCTTTCTTTCTGTTTTGTCTGTATCAATTGTACACTGTGGTTTTGTACTAGCTTTTGTTCCATACCATTGGTCAAATTCATCTTTATGAGTAAAATGGTTGGTTTCAGAGCCAGATGGAAAATCAATCACTTCCTTCCATTTTTTCTTTAAAGCATTATACTTGTACATGCACTGTTGGTATGTAACTCTACAATTAAGGGTCTCTAAAAGTTTTTCTGACACTTGCTTCCACAATACCACATGATTTCTGCTTCTTTTGAACAAGTTGTCCATCTGATGTCTAGTGTCAATTAATAGTTTTTCTTCATTTTCTTTCCAAGCTTTAAAGTTTAGACTGGAGGTTTCTTCTAGTGATTTAGTGTTTGATACAGATGTTCCTGTTTGTCCATGATCAAATGACTCTGGAAATGAAGTAGTGGTCGATGACCCTGTCTGAACAGTATTCACAGGTTCCAATGACCCTGTCTGAACACTATTGACAGGTTCTGTAGGACCAGGAGCTATAGCTGATTCAATTGTTTCAGAATGTGACATCTGCTCATGAATTAAGCCATTAATTAAAAGCTGTTTAACATCTGGACTAACATTAGGTGAAAGTATCATTTTCTTTAATGATCCACTGGCTTTAACAGTTATAACTTTAGCGTCCTTCCTCCCTCTCACTGTTAATGTTACTTGGCTACAAAAGAATAATGAATTTGTACACATGATATTGTTTAAATTTTCAAGAATTATGTATTACAAACAAAACTAGAAAATGTGTCTGTAAGATAAGGGACCGACCATTTAACTTGAAAGGGGGAGGGGGGGCATGGTTTTTACCCCCAAGTCAGAAAAAAAATTCTCGCACAGCGGTGCAACAAAATATTTTTTTTCTAAATTTAACATTATCTTATATAGTGAAAAACCTGTCTCAGATTATATTTTGTTCTACCCATCCAAGCCAAATTAATTTTTTTCTCAAAATTCAGGATCAAAATATTTTTTTAGAAAAAAGCCATGGCCCTCCTTCAAGTTAAATGGTCCGTCCCTAAGAGCTACAGTTCCGCAGCTAAGCCTACATGTAATCATTTATGCTTACCTATATGTATCAACACGGTACATGTAGAACAAAGGATTGTGTTTGGAAAAACATAGATCAGAGTCTGCTATTGAAGACGTGTGTCGGCAGCTGGCACTAAGTCCCTGTTCCGGTGTGGGAAACACCAAAAATCATTCGAATCAAAATTTTAAATAGCAATCCCAGTATTTTTATAAAACTGCTACAAAGCTATCTTTTTGTGCATAGTTGGATACAGATACACATTTTATTTAAAGTCGGAGTATAAAACATACAACATAAACCTCTGAAGAGCTTTAAAACCGACATACATGTAAATAACAAAACAACCATAAGGACAGACATGCATAAAAAGCAGAGCACATACATATTATAAGACATAAAAGCACAGTAGTTGAACTAACTTAAAAATAAGCACAGTTGATGAACTAAACAAAAAATATCTAGCATACTAAGGGAAGGAAATCAAACTGAAGCCTTGCATGCAAAGCAATGACATGAGCTGCCTGACCATGTATTAATCAAATTTTTAAACTGGTCTAGTGACATGTATTTTCTAAAGTGGTCAGACAGCTCATTTCAGAGCTTTGCACTCACCGTAGATACGATAACGTAACCCTAAGTCCGCTGGAGCAGAAGCGGACTGAGGGTTACGTTATCGTATCTAAGTTCACAGCAGTCTGAAAATGTTACAATTTATCTTGGTTATCGTATCAAGCTTAAATTTGGAGTGTGAGTTTGTCTACTGCATAACAAGTTTGCACTAAAACGTTTGCAATTAAAATTATGCAAATTCATCTCAAATACATAACGCTTTTCATCATTATTTTTTGCAAACCTGACCTTCTGTCTGCTACTGTATCATAGTCCGCCATCTTGTAACTATACATCTAGCACGCGCCAAGAATAGTTGACTAAAGTTTCCCTTTTTCTTCACTTCCGGTTTACTTTTTCTTGTTCGACTGAGCTATAGTTTGTAATGGTCAACTACAGTTTTCACCCGAAGTCACTCATAGATTTGAATGTTGGTGGGTCTCAAATTCAAACTCCGGAAATAGCAATAACTTTTTATTATCGAATCGTTGACGGACACCCTGAATTTCCGCATTGTACATATGCTATTATTTGACAAATCTAATAAACGATCCACCCAGCTTGAAACTGCAGTGATCAAAATCTAATTCAAATATGACGAATATTTATGAGGAAAGGTACTTCTAATTTTTGGATATGGTAATTGTATTGCAAGTAATTAAATCTTGGAGATACATTTGTATATTGCTTTATACATCACGTTATACTAAGCTCAGTAGAAAGAAGAACGATTAACGATCAAGAGGCCACCGATTCGATCCTCGTACATGGCGTTTTTATTATGTTTTTTATTTATTTATTTATTTATTGTTATTGATATACAACTATAGTCAGTTGTATCATCTTAGCACACAAATGTAACTAAATAACAATACAACTGTCACATTTTTTACTGATGAACCTGGAATTTAAATGCAAAAAGTGTCTATCAACCATGCATTTTTGGAATCAGGAGGTCAACTACTATCAAATTCAAAGTCATGTCTTGGGAATACCTTCCAATTTGAACAATTCACTTTTTAATTAAGATCCTTTCTCTTTTCCAGGGAAATACCTTAATGATTGATCTTTTATGTTGTCTGACAACGACTTGCATATAGCGTATTCTGAATACGTTACCAGGACGTAATAATTACGTTTGAGTTTTTACGTTAGCATCAAGACCATATCCGTACGTAACAAAAACGTTGAAAAGTACGTTGTCACAACGTCTTGCATATAACGTATTCTGAATACGTTACCAGGACGTACAAATTACGTTTGAGCTTTTACGTTAGCATCAAGACCATATCCGTACGTTACAAAGACGTTGGAAAATACGTTGTCACAACGACTTGCATATCACGTATCTAAAATAGGTTGTGGCAACGTAATGTTCACGTAAGAAAGGGACCTGACCAAACAGCAACCAAACTGCAACGTTGTGAATACGTAGTGTGCTAGCTGGGAGATTAGTCGTTCTACTCAGACAAATTATCTTGACCCCAAGCAACAAGTCCACTTCTTACACCCTGATGCTGCGTGCTATGTTTGAAAACAACCCAATTATAAGAGTTTGTCCTTCGTGCAGCGTGGAATTGATAAAACATTTTTCCGAAGTGAAAATATTTTCGAAATTGACTAACCAGAAGCAAGAATTGCCTACGGCAGCCATATTTGTTAACGGATCGAAACAGAATGAGCAACCTTCCATTGATGATTCCTACCAAGCTTCTGTTCATGTTGGTTAAGCGGTTTCATCGGAGAAGATTAAAATGTTAAAAAATTACAGACGGCCGACGACAGACGACGGACGACGGACGTCAAGTGATGGCAAAAGCAAACGGCCAGGTGAGCTAAAATGATGAACAACACGGACTGTACCAAAAACCCAGGAGTGAACCCATGTTCTCGTGAAGGGTAATCAGTTCATATTTCTTATAAGAAATCTGTCGTGTAAACAAATGTTTTTTTTCCAGCCTACAGACTTACATATACGCTTTTTTTCAAAAATGTTAAAGTGAAAACACGGGTATTTTTCCCTTTAATATAAAAAATGAAAAATAAATCTCATTTCGATTAAAATATTTTCCATTAGTTGCTATTTATATTCTATTTATTATCACTCTTCATTTTTGTTTTATATTATAAATAAATTAGTATCTTGTAACAATGATTCCTTGTTAGTTCCAATCGATCATAGTGGTTTGTCTTTGTATGTTAATCAATGCTGTTCTATAATGTTTATGTTTTATTGTTTGTTAGTGGGTGATTGTTGCTTAGCGCCAACTCAACAATTGTTCAGCTATATCATGGCAAGAACATGTTAATTTTCAATGAAATGATGACGAGGTTCACTTTGCATTGGATCAACACGCTTAGTTGGATTTTTATTGTGCTAGCTCACTGAAAAAAAGCAGTCCGCGGATAGACATGTCGCCCCACTCGGACACATTATCCAGATTCCGAGTCAACCAGTCTCTGCTATTTCTCCTTTGTAGTGCTTGCTTAGCGGAGAAGCAGCAAATACCAAATGTATTGTCTTTGCATTGATTTGACCTGATCGGGCCTCGAACCCACGATCTACTGCACTCGAGAAGAGCACGCTAACCATTACACCACCGATGCAGTTTTATTGTTTATGATCCCGAAATAAAGATACACAGGTTCTAATATCGGGAGAGGTAGAATATCATGAAGTCTGAGATCCTCAAGGGAAACATTAAAATCGTCTCAGATTTTACGATCTTGCACATTTCACGGTGCTTGATTCTGTGTCAATGTTTGTTCACTTTTTGTTAATAAAACATTACCTCCCCTTGACCAAATTCTAAGTAAAGTTGTTCCAGAAATTGCGAATCGTGGGTCAAATATTATTTTTATGTATTTATGGCTGTTGTAGTAGCATTTAAGGATACGTTCCATATATTTTATTTTGAAATACCTTTAAAATACAGGCAAGACACGGGTGTATATCGATAAATCAACAACTTACTTCAGCAGTGGAAAAACAATTTTGTGGGAAAACGCTCGTGTAGCTTGGCTTACCAATGATCCTAGCTAAGATAGAAAATATTGTTCACCAATATTAACCAACTACGTTTTCCAAGGATAAGAAAAACGGATCTGAACATGGCTAAACATATATGCCATGAACAAACATTTTACAATTCTTCATAGTTCTTTGTTATATCTTTGTCGCATTTTTTACACACGATTGAAAGTCTACCTGAAATAACCTCGACTTAAAATTATACCAGGAATCTGACCTAGCGTGCTATTGGTTCCATTCGGTGATGATGCCGAAACAGTAAATGTTACACATGAATCATCGTCTATTCTTACAACTGTTTGATAATCTGTACCACTGAAGCAAGTATTACCCTTTATGTTTAATTGTATTGTGTACGTAATATTTTTCAAGATTCGTAACGGTTCAGTAAGATCAATTGGGTACGATATTTTTCCTGGAACAGAATTGAGCTTTGTACTTGTTGAGCCTAGAGGAGTAGAATCATTTAAGATGTTGATGTTGACGTCATGTTGTCCAGAACATTGTTGTGACCCAAATACAATGATCCCGAAAATGTACCAGTCACAACTTGTGGTGAAATTAAGACAATCGTCTGCTCCATGGCGGTCCCATGAACCACTTTTCACATGTGATTGACATCTCCATTCCTCCTACTTAGAATTAGAAAGCCGCACAATTGATGGAAACGTATCGATCGGTTTGTCATGAAAAGACTGGAATATTTCAACCTTTTCCACCAATGTAAGCACGTTCTTTGTAGAAACTTCGTTTGTAAAATATGTCCGTTCCATGATTGGGAATCTTATAAGGTATATCAAATCTCCCAAGACCTTCCGTAATTGTTCATCATTACTGGTTACGTGTTGTTCTTCATAACCAGTCACGTGTTGTTCTTTGATACCAGTCACGTGTAGTTCATCATAAGCAGTCGCATGTTGTTCTTTGTTAGCAGTCACGTGTTGTTCTTCATCACCAGTCACCTGTTGTTCATCATTACCAGTCACGTGTTGACCATCATTATCAGTCACGTGTTGCTCTTCGTTACCAGCCACGTGTTGTTCTTTCCTGCACTGTTGTTCCGCTCACTGTATCATTTTTTGATAAACAATCTCTTCTGTGCATAACAACTTCTCTGACTCAATAATTAACTTAGCACACCCCGAGGACAAGCCAACAAAACTGGTTGATTCAAGGCAAGATTTTCCATGAGCAAATATAAATTGTAAGGCATCTTCTTGCAAATCCTCTAAGTGAAAGTTATGTGCTGTCTGTAGAACCATACATGCATTATCATCATTGATGTTTGCTGTTAAGAACCTCTTGCATTCAATCTTGATAACGTCAAGCATGTACTTCTCAGAGGCGTACATTAATCCATTGACATTGTCCGCTGTTACCTCTATGTTATCTGTGTAGATGGACCTTAAATAATAATAACAAATATCTGTTAACATTGGCTGTTCTTACCTCTAACAATCTTCTGTATGTAAGGGTTGGCATTTTACTCAAATGTGCTGTGGAAAACATTTGCATGACCATATCATTTCACCGAGAGAGGTGGTTTGGGCCCATAAAACTAGTTTAACCCCGCCATTTTCTTTTATTGAAATGTCTGTACCAAGCCGGGAAAGTGTGCGGTCGTGTACTTGTGTCCTAGGAGTACAAATGTACCCGTTTTGCTTTTTTCGATATTTGACTATCGAATTGCTCACAGTGTGGTATTTTTCTTTTTTTCTTTTAGAAATCAAACGGAATAGATATATCATATATATTTGTGTATATCTACTTACGTTGAAATGTCGTTAAAGATGTCAGCTTCAATATCCGGTATGGATACAGCTGCCTTTTCTGCCATTGGTACCTCAAACATACTGTAGAATACGGGACTAGCACTCGCCAACATAAACTTGTGCGATTTGATTGGTGCTTTGGTAGATCCTACACGGAATGTCACATGTCACGTCACACATTAGCTAATGGCTTAACATATGTTGCAAACGATCAGACAATGTCTTCCCAAGCTGCCAGTCATCCGCCATAGTGGTAATTATTAATTGGTAGCTCTACAAGTATCAAAATGAAGACATTAAAAGCAATTGATAACAATCAGTTATGCTATATAAAAGACAATACCAGCGCAGAGTACCAAGGTCAGTATACGAATGCAGAGTACCAATGATAGAAGACAAACGCAGAGTACCCATCAATTGCACTTGCTGTGAAACAGGCCAGAAAAACATGTCAAATGATCGCTTTTCTACCTGTTTCTAAAGCTCTTAGATATAAATTTGATATTTGCAGACAATATATTCTATATTTAATTTAGCTCTTATCTACATGAACTTGATATTTTACTTCAATTATTCATCATATATACACGAGTTCCCTTTAAGGCGGGCAAAATGGGTCCTCATTCATGATTGACTGATTGATTGATTATCTTTATTTCCTCCATATTTGAACAGTTACATTTATAAATGAAATTAACAAAACAATATAAATGATCAAACAAAATATAAAGACATACAACTAGAACACATATACATACAGATAAATCTATCAGACTTCAGATACAGTATAACATAGTATAATATTTACCGTCCAAGATTAAAGGTGCTAAATTGTAATACATGGTTTATGTTGTAAGACTAAAATTAAAGTTATATACTTCAATCCGTTGTCATTCCCATTGCTCTTCCTAGATCGGTAACCCTTTAGCTCGTCGTATGGCAAATAATTCGTATAAAAAAATAAAACCGTATAATTTTAGAATAAAATTGGGAATGTAAAAATGTACCTGTGGACATTATCGGTTCAAGAATGACGGCATCGAATATACCTTTGTAGATTATAAACCAAGATCGAGAATGCCGGGGTCGATTATAGATTTGGAGATTATAAGCCAAGATCTAGAATGACAGGGTCGATTATAGGGTTGGAGTTTATAAACCAAGATCGAGAATGCCGGGGTCGATTATAGATTTGGAGATTATAAGCCAAGATCGAGAGTGACGGGGTCCATTATAGCTCTAGAGATTATAAGCAAAGATCAAGAATGACGGGTCGATTATAGCTCTGGAGATTATAAGCCAAGATCGAGAATGACGGGGTCGATTACAGCTTTGGAGATTATAAACCAAGATCGAGAATGACGTGGTCGATTATAGCTTTGAAGATTATAAGCCAAGATCGAGAATGAAGGGGTCGATTATAGCTTTGAAGATTATAAGCCAAGATCGAGAATGACGGGGTCGATTATAGATTTGGACATTATAGGCGAGGATCAAGAATGATGGGGTCGAATATACCTTTGTCGATTATAAGCCAAAATTGAGAATGACGGGGTCGAATATAGCATTGGAGATTATATATCAAGATCGAGAATGACTGGTTAGATCATAGCTTTGGAGATTATAAGCCAAGATCGAAAATGACCGGTCGATTATTGCTTTGGAGATTATAAGCCAAGATCGAGAATGACAGGGTCGATTACACTTTTAGAGATTATAAGCCAAGATCGGGTAAGATGGCGGCAGGTGTAAACAGGTAGATAGAAGGGTCCGATTTTTTTCTCTGAAAAATCATAGTGTGTGATGACATACGATACCAATTTTATTTGAAGGATTGTGGAAAAGTTTCTCTGAGTACCCATGACAGAGAACCAGCACGTCATGACACAATCGTAACTACTCGGCCATTCTTGCTACCCTGCAAATAACCTCGTATGCATTAGGCGTATAAATCGCACTACTTTTCACATGTCAGTTACATGAAAGTTTGATAAAGTTATATTTTAAACAATTTTCTATATTTCAATTAAAGTTTTAATTAGTTTTGTATGATTAGATTTTACTTAGTATGTCTTCCATATTGGATTTTCGTGGACTATATTTGTGTGCGGCTTAGCTTAACTTAACTTCCGGCAAAGAATTTAAGAAGAATTTCTACTATGTACGTACGAAGTTATTTGCAGGGTAGCGAGAATGGCCGAGTAGTTACCATTGGTCATGACTTGACGGTCAACCCACCCCCGGATGCAGTGTGTTATTGTGTCAGGTCCCTTAACAAGAAATGTTAAGACCAATGTGACAAATAAATCAGAATAATAAATCGCATATTATTTATTCACCGTAAGTCAACAATATGAGTTTACTATTTTACTTTATCTTGCAATTGTGTGATTTTGAGTACTAATAAAGGGGGCCAAATAAACATCAGTCATTGACCTAATAAAGGGGGCCAAATAAACATCAGTCATTGACCTAATAAAGGGGGCCAAATAAACATCAGTCATTGACCTAATAAAGCATTTCGGATACATGATTCATGTAGAGCTACAGTAAGAGACGCAACAGTATAAGCGCTGACGTCACAGAGGACACCATTGAAAATGACTATACCGATGCCTTTTTCAGCTATATTTAGACAATTTAGCAGTTATTTTGGACATTTTGATCTTGCAGGATGAACACAATATACGTGCATTGTCGTTAAATATAAAATCCATTTGCACTTGCTGTGAAACAGGGTAGAACAGATCGTCAAAGACTCGCTTTTCTACCTGTTTCTAAAGCTCGTACTGTATATAAATTTGATAATTTCCGACCATGTACGTATATTGTATATTTAATTTAACCCTTGTCTACATGAATGTGATGTCTTACAGTAATTATTCATTATATACACGAGTTTTCTTTAAGGCGGACAAAAGGAGTTCTCTTTTATGTGAAGTTCAATGGAAACAACATAATTTTCTCAAAATCTGTTCAAAATGTTTATGTCGTAATATTAAAATTAAAGTTATAAACATTAATCAGTTTTCATTTCATTGCTCTTCCTAGACCGGATACCATTTTGCTCGTCGTAAGGGAAATAACTCGTAATTTTTTTTAATATAATATAATATATATAAAATTTGTTAATAAATTTGGGAATGCAAACATGTACCTTAGGGCAATATCAGATTGAGAATGAATAGGTCGAATATATATTTGGAAGTTACTGATCAGACCGAAGATGAAGGGTTGACACAAAATGCATTGAGTTCAAGAATATCGGGGTCAAATATATTTAGTACATAACATACGAAAATGCTGTATTTTGATTGGTTGATCAGTGTGTACTATTTGTTAACAGTACACTTGACAACGGGTGACTATGTCTAGCGACGGGATCTAGTCCAGTCTCATACGATTTCCCGTGGGCACTTTACCTGTGGAATAGATTTTCTCGCGTAATTTTTATATATTTTTGTCAAGATTTATCTCCCTTAGTGAGCAAACTACAAGTCATACAAGCTGAAAACAGATCTAAATCACTTTCAGTACCCAGCATCTAACCTCAGTAACTGCAATGTTACCATTTATTATCAACAGTAATTAATTCATACAGAAATCTTCCATTTCAACTTATTGAACTAAATCTGGTTACATGTACTTTTCTTCTGAAAAATTACAAAAAGATGTGACTTGTTGACTTTCAATTTTTGTAAATTTTGTTATTATTATTATGATACTGAATTTTATAGTCTTTTGCTTTTTCTAGAAGGGAATGTTATGTAATAAGCATATTATTGTTTTCTCCCTCGAGAAGTGTTTTCTAATAGTGTTGTCTGGTGAGGTATAGTGCCCTCGTCGTGCCGGTGGCTCGGGCTCTATTCAGCACCAGACTACACAATAGGATAACAGTTCCCTCAGGAGTAGACAATGATATAATACTATACCTTTTTTCGTCTCCCTAATATATATACTAAAGTTTTGCTACGTTCATCAAACACTTACTTGTGTTTACAATACTGATCAATATTCTACTCTATTTTTAGAAACGAAAGTAGAAATGAAACCATAATTCCCATAAAATCATATGACTGTTTTATTGCACAATCATTGTCTTAACTAACCAGGCATGACTATTCATATTCTCTATAATAAACTATTTTAATTGTAAGCTATCCATAAATGGGTTTGCCGACGTAATATTACCGGTATATCATAAACAATGAAAGCCAAAACATAATGGAGTGGGGGGGAGGGTGCAAGGAAGAATCTGAAATAAAGTTAAATTTCAGGATGAACTAATATATATTTTATCTTTGCACGGTAATATAATATGTGTGTACGAAACACGTACGTTGATTGACATTCGGACCACAAACGACCGTGGTCGGTAACATTCATGGCATGAAATGACCCAAATCCCTATATATATACAGTATTATTATACTTCGTATATGTTTCTGTAGTGATATTTGGTATTGTAATATTTTGACATATTACCGGGGAAATATTTTGCATATTACCTGGGTAATATTTTGGCATATTACCTGGAAAATTAGACACTCAGTATAATAATGATATTAATGTGGTTTTGTCAAGGTAATATGGCAAACTATTACCCAGGTCTGAGAGACATATTACCTTCATTATTATATACTTACCAAGTATATATAATAGTATATAGAGATTTGGGTTGTGCATAGGCATTTTGAGTCATTTCGTGAGATGATTGTTTCCGGTCCCTGTACCTCAAACATAGCAAGAACTGTTCAATAAGAAAATAAAAAAACACTTTTCACGAATAATAACCATATTATAGGATTTTAGGAAAAAATGCTGAGTTGCCGTTAAACAACAATCACTCACTCGCTCATAACCACTTCCATTATATATTTATTTGTTCTTACAGTTTTGAACAAAGATATTACGAGTTAACAGCGTTTATATCAAAATCAAAAGTAGGAATGCAACCAAGATTTCCATTAAATCATTTTACTATTTTTAGTTGATAATCATTAGTTTAAAGGAGTAGGTATGATAAGGGCAGAAATTGTCCTAAAAAATAGACAAATTATAAATGAAACGTATAGCTTTCGTTGTTTCTTGATTTTATAAGACCTTTACCCCAACTACTATTTTGGTAACAATTTTCCATATTTGCACGTGCGATGACGTCACACTAGTCAATGAAATGTCTATCGTTTCGTGAAAATATATGAAATCTAACAAAAAATGTGTATTTAATGTCAATTTTCAGTATAACCACAAGCAGGTACCAACGGCATATTTTAGCATGATGTTTGATATGCATGAACACATATCTCATTTACTTTTTGTGTTGGTACCCGAGTGTGGAGAGTATGAAATCTGCAATCAAAAAATAATTTTAAGGTCGATTTCTCGTCAGCGGCCATTTTTTATTGACCGTTTTCATTCGTAATAGACAGAAATAGAAATCGACCTTTTAATCTCATCCAAAATAAAGTTGGTCATCGTAGTTGTTTTGCTACGGGAGTAAAGCTTGAACAATTTTTATGAAACAGTTTTGGTGTTAAATAAATTTTGCAGGTGATTTACTGCCGACCTGATTATGCATTGAGTCCGACGTGTTTTTTTTCTAACCCTCAGTGGAATTGCATGTGTTACTATACTAAAGTATACTTTAATATTATCCCCACAATTCACAAAAAGTACAGAAAACAAAACAAGCAACCAAAAAGGAAATTAGTACGTCAGATTATCTTAGAAATTAATTCATTGGACATGTAAACACATCGGAACTTTCTATTTTTAGTAGTCCCTTTATTTTTATTTTTTTCTTTTTCTTTAACAAATATATTATATTTAGCTCTTTCGCAAAGTGAATTCCCGATGAATAATTGTATTAACGTAAATTTGATTTATATATAGTTTAATATTAACGTTGTAGTGGTGTAATGGTTTAGCACACATGACTGCCGACAACAACATCGTGAGATCAATATTTTATTCTTACTTATTTCAATAAAGTATGGAAAAACAAACAATATATTTGATAATTCATAATTCATCTAATACAGTACATATAACGATATAACGTGCATGTTTTAACATAGTACACGGATGTCAGGTTTGATTTACATATTCGGTGTATTGTTTATAATGGTCCTTTTGTTATCCTTACTAAGAATTTCATTGATATTATTTGTCTAATGTTTATGAGTCAGTGTAGTTTTACTTGAAAATTTAGTGGTATGATTTTGCTTTAATGGGCCATGACCGATAATACAGTATTACCAAGCATTCTATTTATATAATCTATCACGTTTTACTTTTCAAGGCAAGACAAGTTTGAAGATACCGTAAATATAAATTACCAAAGTATACTACCGTATTTGTACTCTTAGACATATCAGAATCGAATAAATCATGGAAACCAGAATGTGTTTTGAGTTTTAAGATGGAGTGGCGAATATTAGTAAATTTTATCCCTCGCTTCTGGCTCGGGATAAAATACTATTCTCTGATGCTCTCGTGGCTAGTAGAATTTTGATTGGCTAGAAAGATACTTTTAAAACTTCAGGGAAGCCGTGCGGTGACAGAAAATCAATAATCGCTCTCACCTATGTGCTGTCCATTTACATTGTGCAGAGCAGACGACACACATTTCAGAAGATGACAGAAAATCAATAATCGCTCTCTGTGATCGTCGTCCAAAGATATACGTATTTATATGTTTTCTATAATAAGGACCTATTTATTAATATTGGAACATTCAGATAAAAATGTTATCAGTCTCTAGATGTTATATATCCCGTTTTAAAGGGGATATATAACATCTCGAGACTAATAACGTATAATATCCGACAATCCATGTTAAAACTCCCAACACATTCTGACTTCCATGATTTATTTCTTAATTATTCAACATGGATTATATCCTCTCCTGCCCATTTGCTGCCGTTGTAACGCTGCTATACCATGTTATGCAGTTGACTTGGTTCCTTTTACATTCTAATTACTGAGAATGATTTCCTCTCATGATTTAAAAAACTAAAAAGATCAACATTCGGTTATAAACAGATTTTAAAAAAGCAATTTACAAAGCTCAGCATTGACGAGATTCTGCGTTGCTAAGGATATTATTTGGTTACTAGGGACATTGTAAGGTTTAAGGAATTCTTATAATATATACTGGTTAGTAAATGATAAGATGTCTCTAGATCTGCTAAGGTGCTGTTGTAGAATTTTTTTCTTGATTAAATGAAAGGTCCACGAGATCTACAGAAAATACTGTGCAGATGGAAACCTGTTGCTATGGACGGGGCATAGCTATGAATAAAAATATCAAAATGTAATTTTGAAATATGAAATGACATTTGTAGTGTGTATAGCTTGACAAAAATGTACAGCTTAATCAAATATCAAGTCAAAAGATCGTAGATGTCAACATTCAACCATTAATTGCAATAATATAGGCTAATTTAATGTTTACAAAACCGTTGCTAGTGTGACAAAACTACACAAAAATACTATATGCTACCATAGAGAATTGGAATATTATTTTTAGAGTGTACATACACAGAATATAACATTTTGTCGAAAAGACTATGCAAGATATGTAAAATAAAACAACCATATTTGAATTCCCAATGATTAATTCGACCCTCCATCCATTTACGTTGCTAAGCAACAAAGGACAAAGTGAAATCATAAAAAAAATTGTTCTAACCTTTCAAGGATTGAGTTTAATATTATATCTATATAAACAGTTTCCGAGATTGGGTCAAAATCTACCCTTATCATACTCACTCCTTTGTGTCATGTTATATACACGTGGTAATTTCAAATATCTATAATTAGATCAAATTTATTTGATAACAACAAGGACTGGGTAACACAATCCTCGGTTAAATTTAAATGTCATTTAAAACTTAATTTACACTTCAATTCACTTATAATGTACATTAATTAAATTTTCACTTAAAAATTACACCCTCCCCTTTTGAATTTAAAATTTTGATTTTTAAAATTTTATCTTTTTTTCTGAAATTTACTTAAAGATGTACATTAATTTTAATTTGCACTTAAATGCTCTACATTAGGTCACAGGCACTTGTGGTGTGGAATTACACCCTTCCCTCTTTTCTCTTTTTTTTTTTTACATTTTAAAAATTTTATCTCTGTCATTTATTCAGGTGTGATTAACGATTGAATTACGATAAGTTAAACATTTGTCACTCAACATGAGAGTGATGGAAAATAAATCAGATTTAAAAAAAATGGAGGGGGGGGGGGAAGGGGTTTACAATTATACAGAGTGTATAATCTTATTTAACAATTAATCATCTGTACAGTTAAATTAATATGTATATGGACGATTATTTATCTATTTAAACTGTATTTAGATATTTTCTGTGATTTCACTTTTTCTATTTTTTCACGTTAATTAACACATCACTGGTTATTTGTGTTTATTGTACATAATTAATATTAATATTTAATTAGAAATGTACATACGTTTATACCATAGTTAAGTACAACTTAATATGTATTTTATCTTATAACAATATGTATAGCTGGGGCCGTCGTGTTCGCGTTCGCATGGTAGTTGGATTTACAACTACCTGTGTAATCAGTACCTATCACTACTAACGTTGCGAGTTCGAATCCCGCACATGGCGAGGTGTCAGGACCGTAATTACCATTGAGGCAGACGCCTGATCTTCTGGGGAAAAAAAGAGAGAGGAGGAGGAAGGAGACGAACGACTGATAGAGCCAATAGAATTATGTATCTTAGATCATTATATAATAAAAAATATATACTGGGTATCATATTCTTAATTTTAAACAACCTTGATGTTCCTCTATTATTGCCTCAACCGAATTGGTTGTGTAATATATAGTGTGCTCGCCTCGAGTATGGTAGATTGTGGGTTCGAGCCCCGGTCAGGTCATGCCAAAGACTATAAAATCGGTATGTGTTGCTTCTCCGCTATGCACACAGCACTAAGAAGAAATAACAGAGACTGGTTTACTCGAATCAGGATAATTAGTCCGGGTGGCACGACACGTCTATCCGGTGACTGTTATTTCTGTGAGCTAACACTATACAAATCTAAATTAAACATGTTGGTCTAATACAAAGCGGACCTCATTATGATCTCATTGCAAATTAATTTGTCCTCGCAGTGATATAGCTGAAAAATTACTGAGTTGGTGTTAAACGACAAGCGCTCACTCAATCATTCGCTATTATTGCCTCTATTAATGTACCTCTATTTACAGATGAGTGACAATACAGTTGAGGAAGAGTTTTAGAATATAGAATTCAAGATATATTTTCTGTGCACGGACTCTAAAATGTTTGGATTAAATCGCCCATTGTTCATGTAAAAGTCTATAATATGAACTATTTCTGTTTAAATAAACAAAACATTGCATGCGTACATTTTTTTTTTCTTTTTTTGTGTTATATAGACATTAGATCAAACCGAAGGGTCAATCAGAAATGTAGAGAAATGTAGTACCAAGAGAAACTAGCAACATTAGGTGTACAAGACACAGAACAAAGACAAACAAAACAAAAAATACAACACAGAAACCTAATGAGAAACACGGACGCCACTAACAAACTGAGGGTGAACCCCAGTGATGGTGACTGGTAAGCAGTTCCTGTAAAGGTCATGTCGATGATAGAAGAAAGGAAATATCTGATGAAAAGGAAAAGATTAAGTACAAATCTTTACTACAAAAGAGATGATTTCAATTTTCCCATTGTGAACTTTCCATTTATAAATGCAGCAACATTCCAGCAGCACCTGCATATGAAGTATATATGTCCTTTTTCGAATGGCCATTGTGTTGTCTGTCCTTCGATTTACGGATTCTGATTATCCCTTTAGTATCTTCAAACTCTTCTCATTTGATATATGGATATTTCGTCAACCAGATTATGATGACGACCATAGAGCAGGACACAAGGCCAAGAGTAACAAACGTGTTGTGAAATGTAAACTACATACACTCGTGATACTGGAATATTGCTACACAGAAAACTAAAGATTGAGCAACACGAACCCCACAATAATTGGCGGAGAAATCGGTTTCTCCAGAAGGATTGGAAAGTTAAATAACTTAAAGGTCTTTGAGGACAAAATGTAAACCAAAGAGCCTAAATAGCATAGGTTAGGTTTATGGTGTTTAACGCCACTTTCAACAATATTTCAGCTATATCGTGGCGGGTACATAGTATAGCTAAGATCGGGTACGGTTACATATTCCTAGGAGAAATTGACCTTAGTTACAAAACAAGGTCAGTCTGTGGGTCAAATTATTTACTGAGTTCGTTCCGAAGAGCCAATAAATTTCCATGTCAGAGAGGTTGTACATCCCCCTCCTCCTTCCGTTTTTCGATGTTCAAATACGTTTGAATGAAATTATGCTGCTAACACAGGGCGGTCATGGTCGTGATCGTATGATAGTTGGATTAACAACTACTTCTACAATCAGTGCCTATCACAACATAAAGTTGTCAGTTCGAACCTCGCTCATGCCGAGGTGTACTGGATAAAACTAACTGTCATCATATATCTAAAATATTGTTGAAAATAGCGTTAAATACCATAACAGTAACCTTAACCTGTTGTTATCGCAAGGAGTACATCTCATGGTTTCCTCATTTTAGAATGGCTTCCATTCGGAATAGATATATTTCCCCTTCAAAACAAGCGTCCTAATGAATAAATAATGTCCTCAAGCTTCACACAATTAGAACACCTCCGAATTTTGTATTTATATATAAATGTATATATATATAATATATGTTCATTAGATATATTCATTATCGAAATATGCAGTTCCTAAATAATTTAATTATTAATATAACAAAGGTATCTCAGTTTATACGATATTCCAGAGCTTGTGGTTCCTATCAGAATTTCCTTGATAGAGGATTGTTGCTAAAAAGGAAGCTACTGAAACAAGGGTTCCTTTTGGTAAAGATAAAGTCATTAATTCGAAAATGTTACAGGTCTTCACCATGACTTGGTTGACCGTTATGGAATATATGTGTCACAAATGACCACGGATATGTTCCTCTTGTCGTAAACACTTCCCGGTCCTTTCCTCATGCATGACTTATCATCGGCTTTGTGACCAGATTAACACGAGGGGTACCACTAGTGGAACAGAAACTCCTTACCCTTGCGGAGCACATGAGTTCACTCCCAGGTTTTAGTGGGGTTCGTGGTACTCGATCTTTAGTTTTTTATGCATGTTTTGTAGATCGTTGCTTGTACTTTTTCTTTTGGCCTTTGTGTTGTCTGTTCTTCTTCGATATACGGATTCTGATTACCCCTTTGTTATCTTCAAACTCTTCTTATTGGTGGAGCAAACCAGAGTACCCGACCTGCCACAAGTCACTTACAAACTTTATCACATAATGTTGTATCGTGTACACATCACCAGAGTACCCGACCTGCCACAAGTCACTTACAAACTTTATCACATAATGTTGTATCGTGTGCACATCACCAGAGTACCCGACCTGCCACAAGTCACTTACAAACTTTATCACATAATGTTGTATCGTGTACACATCACCAGAGTACCCGACCTGCCACAAGTCACTTACAAACTTTATGACATAATGTTGTATCGTGTACACATCACCAGAGTACCTGACCTGCCACAAGTCACTTTCAAACTTTATCATATAATGTTGTATCGAGTACACATCACACACTGTTCATTGTTAATTATACTTCAAGCTAATTTTTGTTGGTTCACTCATTAATTATGAAAGGTATTGATAATTTACTTGAACATAATATCTCTGTAAATATAAATATCTAATATTGGTAATCGATCTTTAGAAATTAAATAAAATTGATCGATTTATTTGTTGATCTTTTGAATTATATATTAAAGGTTAAATTTCAATATTTACCATTTAACATAATGATATCCTATTACCTCAAGGGGTCATCGTGGTCTTGATAGCATGGTAGTTAGATATACAACTACCTCTGTAGCATAACCTGAAGGGGTCGTCGTGGTCCTGATAGCATGGTAGTTAGATATACAACTACCTCTGTAACATAACCTCAAGGGGTCGTCGTGGTCCTGATAGCATGGTAGTTATATATACAACTACCTCTGTAACATAACATCAAGGGGTCGTCGTGGTCCTGATAGCATGGTAGTTAGATATACAACTACCTCTATAACATAACCCCAAGGGGTCATCGTGGTCCTGATAGCATGGTAGTTAGATATACAACTACCTCTGTAACATAACCTCAAGGGGTCGTTGTGGTCCTGATAGCATGATAGTTAGATATACAACTACATCTGTAACATAACCTCAAGGGGTCGTCGTGGTCCTGATAGCATGGTAGTTATATATACAACTACCTCTGCAACCAGTGGACATCACCGTTAAAGTTGTGAAGATGGACAGACAATGCAATGGCTTAAAGTTTGAAGATATCAAATAATCAGAAGACGTAAAACGAGGAAAGACGGAAAATGCAAGGGGTAATCAAAAGCGTAACTCAAAGATAGACGGGGTAATAACAAGGAATAATCCGTTGTTTTATGGTTGGTTTATTGTGTAATCAGAAGTTGTGTATCGAAGAATGACGGGAAAAAGAAGGGGTAATCAGAAGTTGTAAATCGAAGGACAGACAATATAATGTAGCTAAAAGAGAAAGAATGAAGTGACAAACAATAATCTACAAAATACTATACAGAAAATTAAATATTGAGCAACAGAAACCCCACTTAAATCGGAAGTGAACTCAAATAGCATATATAAATCATGAACCCCCTACAAAACAAATGGGAGTTATTTTTTCACGGTAATCGCAGCGGACATTACAACATGGAACTAGAAACGTGACGACATATAATTTGACAACGCGAACACCACTACGATCTCTAAAAAAGGGGGTGAACTGAGGTTCTCGGGAAGGGTAAGCAGTTCTTGATCCACTAATACCATCCGTCGTGTTACTCTTGTTACAATATAACATGATAAGACATGAATGAGGAAAGGACCGGATTGTGATTACGACAAGTGGAACATAGCCGTGGTCATTGGTGACACAGATATTTATGTCATGACGCCAATAGAAAGGACTATATGGATACAAATGAAGGATTTCTGAAAGTGCTGTTATGCAATAAGAATCATTAAGCATAGACGGAATACTCGATTGATTGATTGATTGATTGATTGATTGATTACTTGATTGATTGATTGATTGATTGATTGATTGATTGATTGATTGATTGATTGATTGATTGATTGATTGATTGATTGATTGATTGATTGATTGATTGATTGATTGATTGATTGATTGATTGATTGATTGATTGATTGATTGATTGATTGATTGATTGATTGATTGATTGATTGATTGATTGATTGATTGATTGATTGATTGATTGATTGATTGATTGATTGATTGATTGATTGATTGATTGATTGATTGAAACCAATTAATGCAAGTTTAAAAAAAATATATTTAAAACACTACTTTCAGTTTCAATTCTAGTTTGTAGTATTTGACCATTTCTACTGCATTCATGATAGTAGTAATCGATTCGGCGGTGTAAAGGTTAGCGGGATTAACTAGCGTGTGCTAGATCGTGAGTTCGAGCCCCGGTCGAGTCAAATCGAAAAAAGACTAACGGCGCGGAATCAGGATAATGTGTCTGAGTGGAACGACATGTCTACATTTGGAGTGTTGTATCACTGTCTCCCACACTCATGTCTAAATAGTACAAACATTAGTGAGCTCTATTCCTTAGCGTCAAATGACGAATTTTCTACCTTTATCATGGAGAGTTAATTTTTGATGAGATGATTATGTCTGTCTTTGTATTTTACTAGACCAACACGATGAATTGTAATTTATTATTGCTAGCTCAGTGAAAAAACAGTTCACAGGTAAATATATCGTTCTACTCTGACAAATTATCTTGACCCCAAGCAACAAATCTACTTCTCACACCTTGATACTGTGTGCTATGTTTAAAAACAACACAATTATAAGAGTTTTTCTTTCACGCAGTGTGGGATTGGTAAAACATTTCTCCATGCTTTATATACGACCTTCCATACATGCTTCCTGCCAAGTTTCGGTTCATTTGCCCAAGTAGTTTCATAAGAGAAGATTTTTGTAAAATTTGACCAACCAGAAAGAAGAATTGCCTGTGGCGGCCATGTTTGTTAAAGTATCAAGACGAAATGAAATGAACAATGTAAATAGCGGACCTTCCAAATATGACTCCTACCAACCTTCGGTTCATTTGGCTAAGCGGTTTCAGATGATACGATTAAAATGCTAAACGTTAAAGGACGCTCGACGACAGACGAAGGACGACGCAAGTCAAATGATGGAAATAGCAAACGGCCAGGTGAGCTAAAATGATGAACAACACGGACTGTACCAAAAACCTAGGAGTGAACCCAGGAACTCGCGAAGAGTAATCAGTTCATATTTCTTATAAAAAAATATGTCGTGTTAACACATGTTTTGCCAGTCTAGATACAATGTACTTACATAAACGCTTTTTCAAGACTGTTAAGTGAAAACACGGGTATTTTTCCCTTTAATATCAAAAAAACATGTTTTTCTCATTTCTATTAAAATATTTTTCATTTGTTGCTATTCATATTCTATTTATAATGCCTGTTCATTTTTGTTTTATATTATAAATCAATTAGTATCTTGTAACAATGATTCCCGGTTAGTTCCAATTGATGATAGTAGTTTGTCTTTGTATTCTAGGTGCGCAGGCATAATGTTTATGTTTTATTGTTTGTGAGTGAGTGAGTGATTGTTGTTTAGCGCCAACTTAGCAATTTTTCAGCTATATCATGGCGAGAACATGTTAATTTTCAATGAAATGATGACGAGGTCCGCTTTGTACTAGACCAACACACTTAGGTGAATTGTTAATAGTGCTAGCTCACTGAAACAACATTCCGCGGATAGACATGTCGCTCCACTAGGACACCTTATCCTGATTCCGAGGCAACCAGTATTGGCTCTTTCTCCTTAGTAGCGTGTGCTTAGCGGAGAAGAAACAAATATAAATTTTATAGTCCTTGGTTTGACCCGATCGGGGCGAGCACGCTAACAATTACACCACCGATGCGGTTTTATTATTTATGATCCCGAAATAATAATAATAATAATAATTATAATAATAATAATAATAATAATAATAATAATAATTTTATTTTCCAAATCAGGTCCCCAAGGGGCATTTACATTTAACAGTCATGATAGTTTAACATATATAAAACAGCATATGACAGCAAAATCAGTACATATCAAGGACTAAACAATAAAATGATTTATTGAACAATAAAATGACTTGTCAATTAATATTGACCAATAAAGTATGTACAGCTGTGTTGCTACTCTGGGTAATGGAAGCAATGTTTAATAGAATATTCTTTTGCTGCAATGGGCACCAAGGCCGCTGGCAACGGACGGTGTTATAGGTTTGCAGAAATTGAAACAAAACATCCTCTGTCCAATGCAGGAAAACAATATGTATGCAATAAAATAATTAAAATCATTGTGTGTTATCATTAATTATTCTGTTTAAAGATATAAAATAAAAAAGAGAATCATTTTCAAACATATTAATAGTAATTGTAGAGGTCTCATTTCAGCTAAGGACACCAAGGGATAAAGATATATAGGGTCTAATATCGAGAGAGATGGAAATTCGTGAAATCTGAGACCCCCAAGGGAAAGATTTAAATCGTATTTGTCTCAGATTTAGCGATCTTCCACATTTCACGGTGCTTGGTTTTTTTTCTCACCCCTTTCTACCGTGTCAATGTTTGTTTACTTTTTGCAAACATAATATTAACCCCCTTTGACCAAATTCTATGAAAAGTAGTTACGAAAATTTGCGAAATATGGATCAAATAATTTATATAGGTATTTATCGCTTTTGTAGTAGCATTTAAGGATACGTTCTATAAAATGTGCTATGAAATACATTTAATATGCTGCCTAGAAACGGATGTATATCGAAAATATATAATTACTTCAGCAATAGAAACTAATTTTGGGGGAAAACGCTCGTTTAGCCTAGCTTACCAAGGATCCTAGCTATGATAGAAAAATATTGTTAACCTAACTTAATGGATTACATTATCCAAGAGGTGAGAAAAAATGGATCTTAACATGGTTAAAAATATATCACATGAACAAACATTTTACAATTCTTCATAGTATTTGTCACACTTTTTACACACGACTGAAATTCTATCTGAAATCAGGTCGACTTAAGATTATACCAGGAATCTGACCTTTACTGATATTGGTTCCATTCAGTGATGATGACGAGTTTTTAAATGTTACCGATGAATCATCGTCTATTTTTACAATTGCTTTATAATCTGTACCAGTGAAGCAATTAGCACCCTTCATATTTAATGTTATGCTGTACGTAGTATTTTTCAAGATTCGTAACGGTTCAATAAAGTCTATTGGGTACGATTCTTTTCCTGGAACAGAATTTATCTTCTTACTTGTCGAACCTAGAATGGTAGAACCTTCTGAGATGTTGACGTTGACGTCATGTTGTCCAGAATATTGCGTTGACCCAAATACATTGATACCAAAAATGTAACAGTCAAGATTAGTGGTGAAATCAAGACAATCGTCTACACCATTCTGACCCCAATACAAATCGCTGTTCAAATGCGATTCACATCTCCAAACCTCCAGCCTAGAAATCAGTAGACGCATATTTCTAGGAAAAGTATCGATCAACTTGCCATCCAAAGACTGAAATATTTCAACCTTTTCATGCGCTGTAAGCACGTTCTTAGTAGAAACTTCCTTATTAAAATATGTGCGTTCCATGACTGGGAATCTTATAAGGTATATCAAATCTTTCAAAGCTTTCCGTAATTGTTCATCATTAGCAGTCACGTGTTGTTCTTTGCTATCAGTCACGTGTTGTTTATCATTAGCAGTCACGTGTTGTTCTTTGCTATCAGTCACGTGTTGTTTATCATTAGCAGTCACGTGTTGTTCTTCATCACCAGTCACGTGTTGTTGTTTGTTGGCAGATACGTGTTGTTCATTCCTACACTGTTGTTCCGCCCATTCTATCATTTTTTCATAAACATTCTCTTCTGTGCAACTCAATTTGTCTGACTCGATAATCAATTTAACACACTCCGAGGACAGGCCAACAAATCCGATCGATCCAAGACAAGATTTGCCATGAGAAAATATAAATTGAAGGGAATCTTTTTGCAAATCTTCTAAGTGAAAGCTATGTGCTATCTGTAAAACCACACAGGCATACTCTTCATTGATGTTTGCAGTTAAGAACTTCTTGCATTCATTCTTGATAACATCAAGCATGAATTTCTCAGAGGCGCGCATTAATTCGCTGACATTGTCCGTTCTTATCTCTATGTTATCTGTGTATATAAACCTTAAATAAAAATAACAAATATATATTAACATTGGCTGGTCTTACCTCTATGTTATCTGTATAGATGTACCTTAAATAATAATAACAAATATCTGTTAACATTGACTGTTCTTACATCTAACATTTTTTTATTTGGGCCTATACAACTAGCTTAACCCCGCCATTGTTGTTTATTGAAATGCCTGCACCAAGACGGGAAAGTGTGTGGTCGTGTATTTGCTTCTTTTGATATTTGATTTTCGAATTGTTCACAGTGTGGCATTTTTTACTTGTTATGTTGTTCTTCTAGAAATCAAATGGAATAGATATATAGTTTCGAGTTTGCGTTACTCGTAATCACGTTTGTTTACTTTTTGAAATACTTCGGAAATTTTCACGTGTTTTGTGCAACGGAACCATTTGACCACTGGTTGACAGTTATCGTGAATATTTGAAGTTTGTTTATTTAATTATATGTATTTACTAATTAATTGCTAAATGTATAATGTATTTATTCATCTGTAATCACTCACATTCCAGTTAGATACTTTGTTGTTTACTACGTCAGCCATAAATATTTCAGTATATTTGTGTATTGGCGGGAATTCTCGCGAGACGTTATTTCATAGAGCAGACATTTGATTGGCTGAGACCAGGGTGAGGGACCAATAAATAGGGGTCTTGATCAGCCTTTAGCAGAATCTTTTCAAGAGCAGACGTTAATTCTTAACAATATAAATAGATAAATCAGCCTTCGTCAGCCTTCTTAAACATGGCTCAGAGAGGAGTTGAGAAAATGAGAAACCAGTTGGGAATGGTAATTGTTTAAACCGGCGAAATTGATACCGATATTTAAATTAGCCATGTGCTTGATTATCTGCTCTTGACTTGAGGTCAGCCTTCCTAATTCGCTAATAATCAGCCTTCAACCTAAAAACCTATTTACGCTCTATTTGGCATATATATAGTAAAGCTATAACAATGTTTGACGGAAAGCCATATTTTTGCAACGTTTAAGAAACTTTGTGTTTAAATTACTTTATAAATATTTTTAAAGGATGAAGGCTGAAATCAGCTTTCATTTAATTTTTTGCAAATCAGCCTTCATATGCTTAGAGGGATTACAGTACTTATTTGTTCAACAAATATTAATGTGCAATACTTATAGTATATTACTATCTAATATATATCTACATAAAGTAGAATTAAACTTATCCTGACTTATATTTTTATTTATCAACCTATAGCCACTTCAAAGGACCCATGCAAATTATTGTTCCTGTTTCAGCCTTCTAATATTTCCCTTAGAAAACTCGGCTTAAGGGGGCTAAACGGCAATACTATCATATATCTTTGTGTATAACTACTTACGTTAAAATGTCGTTAAAGACGTCAGCTTCAATATCCTGTATGCATACATATCTCTTTTTTGCCATTTGTCCAGTAAACATTCTGTAGAATACCGGACTAGCACTCGCCAACATAAACTTGTGGGATTTTATTTGTGTTTTGGTAGATCCTACACGGAATGTCACGTCACACATCAACTGGTTGTTTAACATATGGTGCAAACGATCAGACAATGTCTTCCCAAGCTGCCAATTGTCCGCCATAGTGGTAATTGATATATCTACAACTATCAACATGAAGAAATTAAAAGCAATTGATGACAATGAGCTATGCTATGAAAGAAAGACATTACCAGCGCAGAGTACTAAGGTCAGTAGACGAACGCAGAATATCCAAGTCAGGAGATGTGCGCAGGGCGCCCATGACAGAAGACGAACGCAGAGTACCCATGACAACATTCTTTATCCAGAGTTGTCGTTCCCGCTACGATAGAGAATGTCATGACAGAAGACGAACGGAAATAAACTATAAAAGTCAAATTTCAGGATGAGCAAAAAATATATGTTATCCTTGCACGAGATAATATAAGAAGCGCTTGAAGATATCAAATGGGTAATCAGAATCCGTATATCCAAGATGAACAGACAACACAATGGCCTAGATAAAAAGTACAAAAGGGCAAACAACGATCTACAAAACATACACATCAAACTAAAGATCGAGTAACACGAACCCCACTAAAAACTGGAAGTGAACTCGGGTGCTCCGGAAGTGTAGGCAGTTCCTGTTCCACTAGTGACACTCGTCGTGTTAACCCAGGGGCGTAGCCAGAATAATTGAGAAGCATAGGCAGGAGCTGTTTCGGCGATTGGTCTGGGACCATGTAAAGCTCACAGTGGTTCCAAAGCACCAGGTAGGGGCTCCAGGGGGCGATGCTCCCTCCCATGGAAACCTTACGGGTTTACAACAGAAAGGATGACGTTTTTGATCATTTTGGAAGTGCTTTTAACAACATGAAATTTAGATTATTTTGTTCCTTTTTGACAATACAACTACGGAGTAATTATAACTTTAACACCCTGGACTACCCAGATAGATATATCGCGGACGGATTGATGGTCACGTTACTGTATACCCTTCGACACTTTAATGCCGAAATGGATAATAAAATGCATGTATGATAGATAGAGGCTACTTTCTGAACTTTTATTCATCATGAATTATCCATTGTTTTTCACTTGTATAAGTTTATGAAAAGTCAAGACGCCGATTCCTTCTGCTAACAAAGTCATCAATAATCATAACCAAGTCGACTTGCACATGTCTGTGTATATGCATAAGTGATAAGTTAGACAGTCGTTCATCGTTCATAGTAGACCTTAAGTGGGATTTCACGCGTCTCAATGCACTGAAAGATCCCATGCTTGTTGCCGACGACACCTGCATTGTCAGTAGATACTGATGATGCTGTATATAGCCGGGTATTTAAGTCAGGGTTTGTTGCATGAAGAGTTTCGAGTAGTCTCTCTGGCTTACCATCAACAAGAGCCCACCTGATGTTCCAACGCTCAACCTCTTCCACAAAATCATGAGACTTATATACATGCGTATTCCTGTAAGGAAAGTGGAGCATTGATTTATTAAAAATATGTCAAATGTATGCAAAGGCCCGTGCCTACTTGAGCCTAAGGTAGCTACACCCATACACCCCTGTAATCTAGTTACAAGTTCATAGTGATAAGTCATGAATGAGCAAAGGACCTGGAAGCGCATACGACAAGTGGAACATATCCGTGATCATTTGTGACACAGATATTCCATAACGGTCAATAAATTCATGTACGACCATACAACTTTCGAAGTGATGACTTCAACTTAACCAACGAAACACATTGAATGACTTTCGGACCTCAAACGACAGGGGTCGGTAACAATCATGGCATCTTATATTATATATATATAAGTATAATAGTACTGCATACATATATTTGGGTCGTATATAGGCATTTTGGGTCATTTCGTACGATGATTGTGTCCGGCACTTGTGCGTCAAACATAGCAAAAACTGTTCAATAAGAAAATAAAAAAACACTCTCACGAAGAATAACCTTGTTACAACCTTCATATTACAGGATTACAAAGTGTAAGAAGAAACAATGACAAAAATAAATGTAATCCGGTAACCAGTATGAACCCTTGATTACTTAATAACTGATCACTGGTCAAGATATAACTGAAATATTGTTGAAAGTGGCGTTAAACACCATAAAATCAACCTACTTGATAAAGTATATTGCCACACTTGAGGTTCCGTATTAAACAAATTTAAATAATTGTTCAAGGGGAGATAATTATATGAAAAAAACTAGCGATTTGATTCCTAGAATTGATTTTGTAATTGTTCTGACAATGTGGCATTTTTCTTTCTTTTTTGTTTCATTTTAATATTTACATCAAATTAAAAAGTTCAAATATTGTTATCTATCCCCCACCCAACGCAGCCTCAACCCCAAAAAATCTATAATGAATAAATTTCATCTTCGATGGCTTTACATCAAAATAAAAAGTTCAAATAATGTTGGTAATCCCCCCCCCCCCACACGCACACCAAAATGAAATAACATATATTAAGTTAATCTTTGATGGCTTTACATCAAGTTAAAAATTTCAAATTATGTTTCTAATTCCCCCCCCCCCCTTCCCGCCCGCACACACAAACAAATGAAATAATAAATGAAGTTAATCTTCGATGTCCTTGCTATAGTTTATAAAACATCTGTTCTATTAATATATTTTTGTAACGTTCAGGTTTAAAGCACAGGGACTTTGTTGACTATCCACGTGTGTTACTATAGTCTACAAGGCCTTGTCTTATATATTTGTATTTCTCATAACCTTTGGTAATACAATGGTATATAGATAACATATCAACGAACAACAATACATATCTAACAAAACAGCTATATACAATATACAAAATGTTCAAATCTTCAAACCATTTACTTTGAAGAAAACATATACGAGATTAAAATTCTGTTCCTCACGATCAGAAATTACAAATATATTAGTGCGTCAAACATAGCAAAAACCGTCCAATAAGACAATAAAAAAAAACACTCTCGCGAAGAATAACCTTGTTACAACCTTCATATTACAGGCTTACTAAGTGTAAGAAGAACAAATGGAAAAAATAAATGTAATCCGGTAACCAGTATGAACCCTTGATTACTTAATAACTAATCACTGGTCAAGATATAACTGAAATATTGTTGAAAGTGGCGTTAAAATCAACCTACTTGATAAAGTCTACTGCAAAGCTTGAAGTTTCGTATTAAAAAAACTTTAAATCATTGTTCAAGGGGAGATAATTATATGAAAGCTGTATCGATTAAATTCCTACAATTTCGATATTCGATCTTGAAATTGTTCTGGCAGTGTGGTTTTATTTTTATTTTTAATTTTTTTATTTTAATATTTACATCAAATTAATAAGCTTAGATATTGTTATTAATCCACCCCCCCCCCCTTCCCCCCTCACTCCACGAAACAACAACCCCAAATAAGACTTAATGAATAAATTTCATCTTCGATGGCTTTATATCAAATTAAAAAGTTCAAATATTGTTAGTAATTCCCCCCTCTTCCCCCACATACAACAATGAAATAAGAACTTTAACACCCTTGACTACCCAGATAGATCTATCGCGGATGGATGGATGGTGACGTTACTTTATACCCTTCGAAACTTTAATGACGAATGGGATAATAAAATGCATGTATGAGAGATAGAGGCTACTTTCTGAACTTTTATTCATCATGAATTCTTCATTGTTTTTCACTTGTATAAGTTTATGAAAAGTCAAGACGCCGATTCCTTCTGCTAACAAAGTCATCAATAATCATATCCAAGTCGACTTGCAGATGTCTGTTTATATGCATAAGTGATAAGTTGGACTGTAGTTCGTCGACCTTAAGTAGGACTTCCCGCGTCTCATTGCACTGAACAGATATCCTGGTTTTTGCAATTTGTTTTGGGTCTACGGGTCTATTAACTGGACTATTGCGCATGTCTGTGTATATGCATAAGTGATAAGTTGGAGAGTAGTTCGTCGACCTTAAGTAGGACTTCCCGCGTCTCATTGCACTTAAAAGATATCTTGCTTGTTGCCGACGACATCGGCATTGTCAGTAAGGTGCTGATGATGCTGTATATAGCCGGGTATTTAAGTCACGGTTTGGTACATGAAGAGTTTCGAGTAATCTCTCTGGCTTATCATCAACAAGAGCCAACCTGATGCCTCAACGCCCAACCTCATCCACAAAATCATGAAAATTATCTACATGCGTATTGCAGAAGGGAAAGTGGAGCATTGATTTATAAGATTGTCAAATTTATGCATAGAACCGTGCCTACTTGAGCCAAACGTAGCTACACCCCTGTAATCTAGCTACAAGCCCAGTGGTAAGTCATGGATGAGGAAAGGACCGGGAAGTGCATACGACAAATGGAACATATCCGTGGTCATTTGTGACACAGATATTCCATAACGGTTAACCAAGTCATGTACGACCATACATCTTTCGAAGTGATGATTTCAACTTATTCAACGAAACACATTGAATGACCTTCAGACCTCAAACGACAGTGGCCGGTGTCAATAATGGCATGAAATGACCTATATTACGGATTTAGTTTGTTACACATATTTTCATTGGTTCTTCAACACTGAATGTCAGCATATATTCGGAAAACAGACGGGGTATATATTTCAGTCCCCAAAAACGATTAAAATATTGACGGCAAAACATAAACGCTTCACTGAATCAATGGTATAATACGGAATAATAAATGTATTTTTACCAAATTAAATGTTGTTTTTATTCTCAAAACGGCTGCATGAACAAACAAATATTACAATGGTTAATTCCGTCACAAATACCTGATCGATTCAGCAAACTCCTTTGTTCCACGGCTGTACAAATAAACAAAACGTTGAGCCTTGAAAACTTTCGACGTCATGGGGCCACACCAAGGTTTTATTTACATGTTGTTAACATTTAAATTATTGAAACTGTTTCGCAAACCCGTTGTTTTGTTATGCGACATATTAATGTTATATTTATAAAGTTCATAAAATTTACTACATATGAAACTATTGATTTAGAAATTTAGTACAGTATTTTCCTTCATGAGACACCCCATACATGAAATATGACGCGACACATATTTTGACGTCATTGAAGAATGACGTCAAAGGGGAAAACGGACATCTAGAGATACTAAAAATGAAAATAAAAGAGGCAAATTTATTTAATTCAGTTGGATGTTGTATTTAAAAAAAACAATGGTTAAATCCGTAATATATCTGTTATTCAGCTATCAGACAGGGTATATAATGTGACATTCCCGGCTTATGATATATAGATCCTAAGCCGGGAATGTCACATTATATACCCTGTCTGATAGCTGAATAACATATAATATCCCTCCTAATATACCATGTATATTAGTATATAGAGATTTGGGTAGTATATAGGCATTTTTGGGTCATTTGGTGCGATGATTGTGCCCGGCCTTTGTATCTGAACCATAAATAAGAAAATAAAAAACAATTTTCACGAAGAATAACCTTGCTACAAAACCTTCATATTACAGGATTACATGATTACAAAGTACAATAAAGAAATGAGTAGTATAGAAGCACCATCCACTTATCATTTGAGGTGGTGCAGTGAGGTGGTGCCGGAAGTAATCGCGTGCGCATGTGTGACCGGAAGTTGAATCACCGGAAGTTGCATCACCGGAAATGACGTCACCGGAAGTTGCATCACCGGAAATGACGTCACCGGAAGTGATCGTGTCCGCATGCGCAAACGGAAGTTGCATCACCGGTAATGACGTCACCGGAAATGGAAGGGAGATCATTTCCCGCGTTTTACCCGGTATTTCCCGCTTTATTCCCGGAACTCCTCTAGATTCTAGGTAAGAACAATGGAATTAAATGGATGGTGCCTCTATACTACTAATATTTCTTTCACTAATTATTCGTATTGTTTTTGTTTTTGTTATATTTTTTCTTGAACTTTCTATCTATAACGACGTTTCTTGATTCCGTCCTCTAATTTTCGTATTTATTCAACGTCTTAATCACTATTGTGTTGACCGTGTTTTAATTACCAATAATCACACACTGAATATATTACCACACCATAGAAAATCAATCATGAACGTAAAAACTCATAATGTCTATTTAAGGTTATAAAAGTCCCTCCCCCCAATAATGGATTGAAGGTTAATACACAAACAGCTGTTCAATCTTCGTGTATAACGACAGGATTTTATAAGATGTATTTTTTATTACGGTCTATTAGGCAACCCTTAATTTTTTTATTTGTTTTTCTAAAGAGGCCCGGCGTTTAAATATTCATACGCGTGCCAGTGAAGTGGGTATTCGATACGTGAAGTAATCAAAAAGAGATTAACCCCCCCCCCTCCCAATGATAAGACAGGTTGAAAAATGAATGTATTTACGACACATGCCCTCCGGTGACCTCTAGGTGCTTTAAATATAGACATAATATACAAACAAATCGATACCAAGTATTGCTAAATTGATTTCAACCGTACCAGACTCCAATCTCCGATCTTTTACAACAATGCACACAAAACAGTCATCACTATATTGTAAGTTTAAATGGGAGTCAAGATTAACAGAGAAAATATAACTATATGTATTAACCCATCATAAAAAAAGCCATAAGTACGCATTTAAATTTACGCTCCAATGATCAGACAAGTTGAAACATGAATGTATTTACTACGTATGCCCTTCGGTGAACTTTAGGTGATTTAAATATAAACATGATACACATAAATCGATACCAAGTATTGCTAAATTGATTTCAACCGTACCCGACTCCAATGTTAAAAAATGCAGATTATGTGGGGAAAACAACAGATATTTTTGTACCCGTGTGCTGTAAATATATTCTTTCGAAATATTTGATGGGACTTAATAATAGAAAATTTCTGTTTAGAACTATATGTTGAAGTAGCTACGAGGATGAGGTATTATACCAACATTTTACTTGGAAAAAACTCCGTACGGTCGTCCGTCGTGTACTCTGTTTCGGTTTCGTGTTGTAATAATGACAACTCTGGACCATGCGGTGGAGGAGGAGTGTAGACGTATCCTTCTTGAGGAGGAGGAGGAGGGGAGAGGTAGTGAGGAGGGAGGAGGAGGGATACATTTCATGTTTTCATGTCTGCTGTTAAAATGGCTCGTCTGGTAAATCTCATTTCACACTATGTCGTAGACATCTCGTATTTGGATAAGAATGACCAGAGATTGTAATGCACGCTTAATATATTCGACGTGGGCGTATGTAAAAACAAGCAAATCATATATTTCTAACTTTTATTTATAAGTCTGTTCTGTACAGCGGAACCAGTTGTCTGAATTCTGGTTTTTTTTGCTCGATCGCCGGGATAATCTGTTTCCATATGTCGGCCATTACAGGAGAGACGACCCTCTTAAATTCCGTACGGTCTCGTGCTGTAGTCCTGCATGACGACTCTTTTGTCGAAACCTATCCTGTAGTCTTTGTATTGATGTCCGGTAAGTAGTCTCTTGTGGTCTCTCGTGATCTTGAAGTCGTCCCTCACGGTCTTGACGTCATCTCTGTTATTAATGACCATGTCCTTGATCGCATCAAAGTTGATGGTTAAGGAGTTCTTGTAGTTAAGAGTGATGCCTCTCACTTTACATATGGTCGTATTTTCATCCTTGTCGGGTCTGGCAATCTTGTAGGCATAGTTCTTCGGTCCACCGGTGACAAACTCTATTATTCTGTTGTCGGGCATTTCATCGGTGAGATCTCCTAGGTAGTCACCGAGTTCTGGTTTCCACTCGCCTGGCCTAGAGGTATACACGACTGAGTCTGTATCGGCGTATAAGGCACGGGGTCCTAATTGTTTCAACTTCAAACGGGCTTAGGCTGTGGTATAGGCTGCTATGACTACGTTGGTTCTCCCGGAATCTTCGACGAACTCTTCTTTGTATTGATATCTCATTTCCACCATCTCGTCGCTGACAAAATTGATACCCATCACAAGAATCTGGACGCTGGTCAACATGTCGAAATATTCGGCAGGTTCGGATATGTATTTTATCCGAGGTATGTTGGATCTCTGTCCGAATTTCCCCCAAAAGCTATTCAGCATCAGTTTGGCTAATGCTCTCAATACAGGATTCTTCTTTATCTTGTTGTAGTCCATGAGTATTCCCTCCTTTTCGTGATAGTCTCTGATATACCTCCATTTATCGTTTTCGCTCTGACACCACTCTGGCCAACCGCTGGCTTCCTGCTTCATTTTGAAGAAGGTATTCACGTAATCGGTAAAGAGTCCTCCAGTTTTCGTTTCCGGATCGTACTGTTCCGTTTCATCGAAATGCCACACTTCGTAGATGCGCTGAACTACATTTCCTTTCTCCAATGCTTTCTTCAATTCGTCCGTGACCCATGTTCCCGTCAATGATCTTTCTTCGTCGTTATGTTGACACGGTTTCTGTTGCTGGTTTTCACTACATGTTCTACACAGAGTAAACAACAATTTGTTGTTCATTTTCACTGGTAATACGGGTATGTACAGTCCTCTTGGTGGAAGGATTTTGCATTTAATGAGTCCTTCGTACTGTTGTATATCTGTAAAACCTTCGGTGACGATCTCAGGGTGTCCGATGGGTATCTTTCCGGACTTATTGATATATGGATACAGGGAGGTTACATCGACGTATGATATATCCTGGTCATTTTGAAACAGTGTAAACGCTTCAGTGCGTCCTCCATTAAAAGCATCTCGGGGTTCTAAAGGGTTGATCATCTCGGATTGTTGGACAGTTTCGTAAAGTGTCGTTTTCTCGAACTTCTCTGTCGAACTCGCATTCCCACTTTCCAATGTAGACATACCCTTGACCTTCCAGGTATCGTTTCTTCTGTATGGTTCGTTGGTATAGATCACCCATGGTCATACCATTGACCGGGTTGACCGTGCTGGCATTGTAACAGTGTAAACATTCGTGCCAGAACTTTCCGTTAAATTCCAAGACGTATTTCTGTCCGTTCTCGTTTTCGTAATATCCATCCACTTTATAAGGTCAAATTTCCTTTTCCCCACCGTTTCTAGCATGTTGTATGTGAACTCCTTCTGTTGTTGATAAGTATTTGATCCATTGCATTGCTTTGATGGAATGTTTTTCTTCTTGGCGGTATCCTTGAGCTGGAATGATACCGATGGTATCGGGTCGTAGAAATTTCGTTCTAAAGACCAACTTGCAAGCCGAGGCTATCCTGATGCATTTCTGAAAAGGATCGATGCCTCCGTGTCCGTCGCCAGACGTCATCTCCAAAAACAGATGTCTAAACGTTAGGCAAGCTCTTCTTAATATGTCCACGTCGGAGCGACAGTAACTCAATAGTTCTCTTTGAAAATCGAATCGTTGTCTGTAATTTGTCTCATACCACATGAAGAAGGCTTTTCTGTCTTTCAGTTTCATGGCATCTGGGTTGTAGTAGTGTACGTCTGGTAGATGATTGAGTACGACTGATTGGTTCTCTTTCCTATTGAACAAATGTGGGAAATATACTTTCTTGAGCTTCTCCAATCCAAACATCTTAGGTAGTTCCGATAATGCGCTAGGTAAAAAGTTGATGGAGTCTATCATTCTAATACGACATCCGGGTACTTCGATATACATGTTCTTGGCACCATTGGCTATAATAGTTGGTTTCACACCGTTTTGGTACAGATACTCTAGTATGGGCAATGGATCGTAGCCTTTGAAATGGTGTGCAATAACCGTGGCCCCTTCGTTTTCTCCGGAAAACAACCATTGACAAAAGTGTTCAGTTGTGTTCGGTCCGGCAAACACCAATTCGTTCTTCCCACATGTTTGGCAGATACTGTCTTTATCGACGCCTTGATCCATGCATTTTAAACACACTCTATGTACTATACATAGATTAGGTTTATGTTCGAAAGCTCCACACCTCGGTGATTTGCAATGAATACATTTTCCGTTGTCATCCGATTGGTATCCTTGTTGACACTGGATCCTGTCATCTTGGGTACATTCAAAATCGAAAAAGATGTAAGTCTGTTTCTTCTCTCTATCGTTGTAATCCACAGGTAGCATGTAACACTGGTGTCCAGATGGATAATAATCTTTACAAGTCTTGCAATAGACGTTTCCACATGTATGATCTCCCACTCGTGTGTTCACGGTTTGTCCGCAGTTCTTACATTTGTAATAGGGGGTGCAGGTTGAATTTCCCGATGTCGTCTTCTTCTTGTGGAGATTAAAGCATGTTGGTCCTTTGAAGTATCGTCCACAATCTTGACAATGTATCCAATCATCTTCAGTTTGATCGTGAATCTTTCGACAATTATGGCATACGTTGTTGCAAGGGTGTTCTTCTTTGGTGTTATAACCTTTGTAACAGTTTGTACAGTAGTAGCTACGACTCCGGAACGCAGTCATGCTGGTAATCACATCGTAGTGGTTGTCGTGATAGTACAAGTAGATCTACTTCTCGGCTGTGGGTCCATGGTAAACGATTCCGTTGAAATGCTCTCTCGATATCACATGTATCTGATATCATACCAGGAATCGTTGAAACGTTTTTACATCTTCGATTCCGCATTGATGTAGGGGTAATCCCGCCTTGGTGTGTAATTCCAGCGCCAACTCTTCTTGGATACGACGACCTCTTTGAATAGAATTCCATTGTTCCTGTCCGTCAATCTTAGATTTGGCTGTTACGATGGCTCTGGCACAACACATGTCATCTTTGTTTTGTATCTGAATGATGCAACGTTTATCTTTCAGGAACTTCTCCGTGTCCACGTAATCACATCTCTTTCCAGTTACATCCTTTGGAAGGCTGGCGTGTGTTATATTCAGTTGTACACAATGGTCCAGAACGAACTGTTCGTTGGACTGTAGCACTCTTTCTATTTTGGATAGTAGTAGTTCACTGGTACGTTGGTTCATCTGCATAAAAGATAATTGGATGGGAAAATCCAAATCGGCGCATTCAAGGGTAACTTGGACTAAATCTTCTTCCTACATTCCTTTGGTGACATCTCTTAAAACGGAGTCAAATAGGTTCTGTAGGGTTTTCAATATGTCTGGTACACTCTGGACGTTTAATTCATTGAACGTAACTCTGTACTCGTTGGATTCGGTGTTAAATCGAGGCATCTTTTTTCCCTTCTCCTTAGTAATGGTGTAATACTGATCAGGGTGGTTGATATCCACGGGTTGGTTTTGTAAACCGACTCCACTCTGATGTTTCTCCTTCAGATGGCGATACAGGTTATCCTTTCGTCTGTACAACAATCCGCATTCGCTACATGGAAAGAAGCTGTCGTTGCTGTGTTTTCTCTCGTGTCTATCGAGATTTTTCTTTCTAGTAAAACGCTTCTGGCATGCTCCACAGGTAAAGGTATTGTGGTGTTTGTTGAGACAGTGGTGCTCCATTAATTGACTCTTCTTGGCAAAGGTTTGTTGACAATATACACAGGAATGCATTTGTAAAAGACAAATGTACGTCTCTTCACTTCGGCGTCTGGGCGCAGAATGAGACTGTTTCGCGTCGAGTCGGCTTTCATAGGTGACTGCTAGTTACTAAAAATTGACCGATGAGTCACCGATGTGCTGTGACTTTCAACACGGTCTGTGTAATTCTCTTTGTCTCTTGTGTTTTGTCTTTTCGTTTATCTCTCCGTTTGTTTTATGTTTTCCTTCTATTTCTAATTTCTACTTCACGTCACAATACCACTAATTTCCTCCCTCTCTCCTCCTCCTACCTCCCACCTCCTCCCTCCCTCCCTTTTCCACCACCACCACTGATACAACCACCAACACCACCACCACAACCACCCAGCAGCAGCCACCACAACCACCCAGCAGCAGCCACCACAGCCACCACAACCACCACCACTGACACAACCACCAACACCACCACCACAACCACCCAGCAGCAGCCACCACAGCCGCCACCATCACCACCACCGCAATAGCGCTGAAATTCCACCCAAAACACGAAAAACGCAAACAAAATCGTTAACAAAACGAACAAATAGCCATTACAAAGTTAAATGAACACGAAAAACGTGATCAAAACTGAAATCATAACGTGAAAACGTGATTAAAACGTGAAACACGCGAAAACTCGCACAAACGTGAAACACGATGAAAAGTTTAATTAGTCACGGCTGACTGCACAATTGAGGAGCCAAAAATGATTTAACATAGGGGTCAATAGCGCTATACGGGCCCGATACACTACAATTGTTGGAAGACAGAGAGTCAGAACTAAGAACAATGAACAATAAAGTGACTGGAGAAGATTAAATGAAAGAGACTGAGAAACAGAATTTGAACTTAATGTAAAGTGAATAATAAAATATGAAACTTGATTTCTGTGTTATTTATAATTACACCCAAAGAGACCTCTTATCCCCCCCTCCCTCCCTCCCTCCACCACCACAGAGCAGAAGCAGCAACAGCCGCCGCTGCCACCACCGCCACCAACACCACCACAACCGACACCAACACCACCACCAACACCACCACCACCACCACAATAGCGCTGAGATTCAAAACACGTTACAAACAAAAACAAAACAAAATACAGTATGAAATTAGCACACATTTCATTCGTTTGCCTCTTAGTAAAGTAGAAACACCACCCTTGCAGTACTACACAACACATCAGAAAACACCGTAGGTAAAAACCATTATTGAAATATAATTATGAAAATAAAATGGCGGGAAGATAGCCAGAGCTAGAAAATGATAGACGCGGACGTCATAGAGAACCCTCCTTAGAACCAAAGAATAATTGTCTTGGAAAATCCGTCTTTGTCAGGAGATTCGTACACCATATCCGACACATGATGACCCCAATACCACATCGCATCTGTGGTGTTATGGAGAATACCAGACTTTATACTGAACTTTAGATGGGGTGGACTTTCAACATGGATGGCCGGACTTGGACAAATACATATATCTATGTATAGAAATACCGATACAACACGTTCCTGACAAACACTGCCAAAAATAACAAACAATCATAAATGCAGTTCTACTTTTGGCACTATATTGCCATGTACTTTGTTACGGTATGCCCATTATCTAGTTCAAACAAGAAGTGACAAATATTTAAAAGGTCCACTATCCCTTCTTCAAGTCAGAAGCTTAAAGAAAATGTTGCTTTAATTCGGATATTTATTATACAGTCGAACCTGTCTTTAAGGGCATCATCTCTGTTTGACAAATAACTGTCTATAAAGAGCAACCTCGTTTTCCCTATTAATAAATGGTGTATATAATATTAACCTGTATATCAAGGAAAGTTGTTCATAAAGGACACCTTTTCAGGTTCCATTGAGAGACGTAAAATACAGATTTGCTGTATATCTTCCCGGCTAGTTTCCTTTCAGGTAATACTGTAGAAGAGAAAATGTTATTTTGGGGAATATTCCTGTAGTTTTACTGTGAAAAACCCTCCCTCCTCCTCCACCAATGACAAAATCTCAGACAAAACGAAACACATTATGAAAATATCACACATTAACGTAAACATCTATGACAAAACTGTAACAAGTCAACACAAATAGTGATTAAGATGTTGAATCAACACGAAAATTGGAGGAAGGAATCAAAAAAGTAAACTACAAAATCTCAGACAGAATGAAGCGCATTATGAAAATATCGAATACTAACGTAAACATCTATGACAAAACTCCAACAAGGCAACAAAATAGTAATTAATATGTTGAATAAACACGAAAATCCGAGTGAAACTTCAAAAAGTAAAGCAAAAACAAAACGAATGTATGACGAAAATATTGAACACGGATGCACAAAAACACAATAAAAGGACAAAATAGTGATTACAAATTTTAATGAACATGAAAAATGTATAAAGAACTCGAATCACATCGTCAAAATTGTTAACAAAACACCAAAATGTTTTTTTTCTCAAAATCCAAAGGTGATTTAGGTCATACAGATTTGGTACAACATAAAATCAATACATGGAGTGCAGTACCAATAAGGCAATCACTCAGACGCTTACCATAGTGTAAGAGACAAGAAGAAAAGGAGAAAATACTTAGAATGTTTGACTTGGGGGTGATTGAACCCTTCATCTAGATAATTTTTTGTTCAAACTAATGTTAAGTTTTTTTTTTGGAGCGTGTGGTCTCAGAAGAAGGAATTAGTACAGATCCTGATAAAGTTAAAACTGTTCAAGACTGGCCCAGACCAAAAACACCTAAGCAAATGAGGGGCTTTCTTGGTCTTTGCTCCTCTTAGAGGAAATATGTGAAAACACTTTGCAATCATAGCCAGACCATTGCATAAGATGTGTGAAAAAGGCTCAATATTTCAGTGGAATGATGAATGTGAACAGGCTTTTATTAGGTTAAAAGAGGTATCGACATCTCCAGGTAGGCAACACAACAATGCAGATGCATTATCACGACACCTTGTAAAGTTTGCTTACGTCATCAAGAGAGAAATACAGAAGAGAAGAGTGAATCTGAATGCGCTACAACCCTGGAACAAGTCAGGGTAACTACTGGCAGTAAGCAGAGTCATTCAGTTGAGCCTAATCTAATGAATTCTGAAATTTAAAAAAAAACTGGGAACCAGAAGAAATAAGGGAATCCCAGCTAAATGACAAAAAAAAATTTAATTCTTTAACAACTGTATATCAGATAAAAAAGGAAAAACCTAATTGGAATCAAGTTTCACCAGAAAATAACAGTGTAAAACATTAGGGAGATAATAGGATAGGTTGAAACTATATAATGGAATGCTGTATCGAGAATGGATCGATGTAACCTGAATAAAAAAATTAAAAAAAAACGCGAATGTGGGTAGGGTACGTTAAATATGTATACAGTTTTTATTTATCTTACAAAAGTGAATATTAAATGACGTAAAAAAAAAACGTGAATTTCATTCAATTTAAATACAACATTTTAAATATTGTCCATTGAAATGGGGTGGATTATTGATTTTTCAATTGGATTGATCCAGTTTACACATCACATCCATATCAGAACTGTAATTGTTCATGCCTCAACGCGTTTCGACAAGTTTAAACATGATCCGATTAAAATGTCATTATGATGTTTGGTGATAGGTAAATAAGTCATTCGCTAACAGACGATATTTAAATTATTGAAAGGAAATAACCATGTGTATATAATACAACCACCAGTTTGGACACATTCATTAAATAGCGAAACACGTTAATACTATTAAATATATGTATATCTTGATATAACCATTTGATGCGACAAGATAAAGCTACATAACATTCCAATCAAGGCTGATTATTACAGGAAGAGTTTGAAGATACCAAAGGGGTAATCAAAATCGAAGGACAGACAACAAAATGGGCAAAGAAAAATGGACAAACAGCGATTGACAAAAGAATAAACAGAAAACTAAAGATCGAGTAACACGAATCTAAATAAAACCTGGGGTGTACTCGGGTGCTCTGGAAGAGTTAGCGGTTTCTGCACCACTAGTGGCACCCATCGTGTTACCATAGTTACGAACTCGGCAATAAGCCATTAATTTAGTTTAAACATATTTTATTGTCATAAATGTACAATTAGAAACGAGTTATATCAACTTAGTATATCCGCTCTATACAATAATGTTATACACATTAACGAGGAAAGGACCGGGAAGTGCTTACGACAAGTGGAACATATCTGTGGTCATTTGTGACACAGGTATTCCGTAACGGTTAACCGAGTCATCGTGGCGAGCGAAAAACTTCAACTCAACCCATAGGAAACTCTTGGTATAGTAGCTTCCTTGTTATAAATATAGTCCAAATTCTTAACATTTCAAATTTATACATGTCTGATTTGAAAAATAATACTATAATATAAAAACTACTACTAATAACTAAGTTGTCGTTCAGTGTGCTCTAGATGGTAGAACACCTCAAAAAAAAAGTAAAAGTTCATGCTACAATGACAAATCCTGTTAAATAAACGTCATTTGGTTTCACCAGAGTAAATATAGCTAAACCGTGTAAGGAATGCAGCAGACGCCACGCGACTTTTACGAAAGGACATTTTAAATATCTTGGTTATCCGATAGCATAAAATCAATAGATTTGCAGACGAAAAGTTTGTCAAAAATACAACGCTAATTAAATTCTTCAAAATAAAAATTCTTATTGGATTTCGAAAGAATATTGACAGTTACAACACACGTGTACAAAAATATCTGTTTTTTCCCCCACAAAATCTGCATATTTTAACATTGGAGTCTAGTACGGTTGAAATCAATTTAGCAATACTCGGTATCGATTTGTTTGTGTATTATGTCTATATTTAAAGCACCTAGAGGTCACCGGAGGGCATGTGTCGTAAATACATTCATGTTTCAACTTGTCTGATCATTGGGGGTTAATCTCTTTTTGATTACTTCACGTATCGAATACCCACTTCACTGGCACGCGTATGAATAAACAAACACACAAAAGAACATAGAAAATACAGTCACATATTGCATACACATACCACTCAGTCAATTAATCACGAATGACTGCACAATTCAGGAGGGAAAATGGTTTAACAGAGGGGTAATAGGTCTATAGTGACCCGATACAGGTTGGATTCACAATTCCGTTGTTCGTACCTAGAATCTAGAAGAGTTCCTGAAAAAAAACGCGGGAAATACGGGTAAAAAGCGCGGGAAATTATCTCTCTTTCATTTCCGGTTCACCACTTCCGGTTACGGTGACGTCGTTTCCGGTGAAGTCATATTAGTGATGCAACTTCCGGTGACGTAACTGCTCCACACTGCTCCACCTCAAATAATAAGTGGATGGTGCCTCTATACTACTGAAATGACAAAAATAAGTGTAATCCGGAAACCAGTATGGACCCTTGATTACTTGATAAGGTTATGATATAACTGAAATATTGTTGAAAGTGACATTAAACACCACAAAATCAACCTATTTGATAAAGTCTACTGCAAAACTTGAGGTTCCGTATTAAACAAAAGTTTAAAATCATCGTTCAAGGGGAGATAATTATATAAAAATTGTATCGATTTGATTCCTACAAATTTGATATTTGATTTTGTAATTGTTCTGACAGTCTAGCATTGATCTTTCTTTATTCTTTCCTATCAATATTTACATCAAGTTAAAAAGTTCAATAATGTTATTTCCCCCCCCACCAAACCTCAACCCCAAAAAAGAAAGAATGATAAAGTGCATCTTCGATGGCTTTACATCAAATTAAAAATTTCAAATAATGTTATTAATTTCCTTCTCCTTTTTTACCGTCCAAGTTTAAAGCACAGGGCCTTTGTTGACTACCCATGTGTGTTACTATAGTCTACAAGGCATTGTGTTATATATATTAATTTCTGATAACCTTTGGTAATACAATGGTATATAGATAACATATCAATGAACAACAATACATATTTAACAAAACAGCTATATACAATATACAAAATGTTCAAATCTTCAAACCATTTACTTTGAAGAAAACATATACGAGATTAAAATTTTGTCCGTCACGATCAGAAATTACAAGTATATTAGTGCGTTAAACATAGCAAAAACTGTTCAATAAAAAATTTAAAAAAACCACTCTCACGAAGAATAACCTTGTTACAACCTTCATATTACAGGCTTACAAAGTGTAAGAAGAAAATTTGACAAAAATAAATGTAATCCGGTAAGAAGTATGAACCCTTGATTACGTAATAACTGATCACTGGTCAATATATAACTGAAATATTGTAATCACCACCCAACCCCCCCCCCACCCCCCCCCCCCCCACACACGCAGCAAAATGAAATAACATATATTAAGTTAATCTTTGATGGCTTTACATCAAATTAAAAAAGTTCAAATATTGTTAGTAAATGTCCTCCCCCCTCCCCGTCCGCACACACAACCAAATGAAATATTAAATAAATTTCATCTTCGATGACTTTACAACAAATTAAAAAATCCACAAAATTGAAATAATAAATGAATTTAACCTTCGATTGCTTTACATCAAATTAAAAGTTCAAGTATAGACCTTTTTATTCTTAAAAACATGGGCGCGGCCATTATCGACTTCCGAGTGTGTCCGCCATTAGTAAAGTGTCAAAATATTATGTTCTCTTATTTTATCGATACTCTAATGTATGGTTTCTCTAGTACAGGTGTCACAATATACTGTTATTTCGGCTTGAAATTCAATGATAACACCTGCTGTGAAGTGATTTGTAAACGGAGATATAATGACAAATAAATTACCTGGTATGTATTTTTTTTTTAATTACCGTTATATTCCCCATACAAAATCAGTATAAATCCTACTTGATAAAAAAACTGCATGCACTTTTTTTCCTTTTTTGTTGCTTTTCAAGCATAAGCAAAATGGGGTAATCAAATTAATATTTTGTATGAAATTAAAAGTAAATATATAAATTATAATATACGCTTTTTGAAATTATTACTAAGCGATTTAAAGTGAAGTAATAATGATAAAAAGTGTGCCTAACTTATAAGAAGGAACTTAACTTTGAATGTGACATCTGTTAAAAGGTGCATTTTTCAATTCTGTTTTATTTTATTTATTTTTTGTTTGTTAAATTGTAAAACAAATTAAAAATTTTGTCGGTCAATTTCTTTATAGGGATCTGTAGTGAAGATGAAAAGGAATTTAAGTTTTATCAAATTAAAACATCTGAATATCTGAATTTCTTTATCTGAAAAAAAGTTTCATAACTATTTTCTCCCAGGTTTCAGATACGTGAACCGGACGGGCATTTTTCACCCCATGTGTCTTCTTTTTTAAATTTCCTTTCTAGGATTTCAGTTTTATATTGATTTATTCTTTAATTTTATATGTTTTTGAAGATTAATTAAAATTTAATATTGACGTGTTAAGGAAGTGGTAGCGCTTTCTAGACTTGTAGTCTGCTGAAGGTCGACCGTGTCAACAGCGATGCGATGCTTCCCGGGTTTGATACTTAAGGGAATAGACAGTCGTGTCATTGTGCAACAAAGGTGTTAAATTCATATTGTAGAAAGATAACTATCATTATAACTGATAGTTAACTGTGTATTGCAAGACAAGTTATAGCAAAGACATCACTAAAACACAAACATTTAATTTATGTATTGGGTTGATTCTTAAATGTATTTGATTTGCAATATGACAGTTAAACTCTACCCCCTTTCCACAAAAGGGTTAAAAATGATAAAAATATATATAACTGAATTATAATGAAAAAAAACTAAAAGAAAAAAAAAATCTCCGAATTTTGTTGCAGGACATCATGTCGTTCATTTTTACTTCTTACAGAATCAAGATTTATTTCAAGATTTATCTACAGAAATGTGATACCTCTTTGTAAATTGTTAATTATTTTATGCGGCTTCTACATGAAAAACAATAATTCCTACACTGCTCACTTTGTTCCCGTTTCCTTTGTAGAATTTAAACTTTCATTTAAGACAACATTTAACTCAGTTTTTTTTTCCTTTCTATGTTATCCTCTTCCGTACACGGAAGGAACATTATTCCTCCACATATTTGCTACTCTATCATTGTACAAATGATTGATTTGAAGTGAAGACAATATCCGAAGGGAACTTAGTTCTTTTGTACAAAATATATACCGTTAGTAAAAAATGTGTGTTGAGGGTTTCCATACCGACCGTTTTTTGTTGTTGCGTACCCCGTTTTGTATTGAAATTCTGCCACATAAGCAAGGTTAAAATCTGAATAGCTACAGATCGATCTGTTAGCTCATATCTGGCAAAATGACTAGCTAATTCTTTAATTTTGATAATATTGATGACCGTATAGATTTGTCCGACCTGGTCATGAACTTTGTGATTCTGAACAATTTAAACAATAACCGTTTAAGTTCAATTCAATAATCCATATTTCGAAATGTTCGGCCAAAATCAAGGGAATAAGCCATAAAATATTAACTGAAGCGTGTTTATCTAATCCAATTATGAATACTGATTAATCGTAACTATAGTAAACAACCGATTGTTACACTTTCGTAATGGCGGACGATAGTAACACCACCTAGCGTCCACGAATGATAGCTAGGTAATCACCGATTTCTGAAAACGTCTATTGTTAGTAATACCCCTCCCCCCTCACTCAAAAATGAAATAATAAATAAAGCTAATCTTTGATGGTTTTACATCAAATTAAAAAGTTCAAATATTGTTAGTAATAACCTTAATATCGAACCCGAGGTCTTTAGGCCGAGGGACGATATCAGTCGGGGGATGATGACAAGGTCAATATGAAAAAGGCCATGCATTAATCTATTTATCACATATTTTGCCAGGGCAGATAACATGTTATTGCCCTCGTAAAATGTTATAGCCCCGGAGACAAATAACACGCGACAAATTATGCTTTTATTACACATGCAAATTCGGAGTTATTTCAATAAAATATGTGATAATATATTGTAAAAGGCTTTGTGTTATATATCTTTATTTCTGATAACCTTTGTTAATACAATGGTATACAGATAACATATCTACATACAACAATACATATTTAACAAAACAGCTATATATAATATACTAAATGTTCGAATCTTCAAACTATTTACCTTCAAGAAAATATATACGAGATGAAGATTCTGTCTGAGATGATCAGAAATTACAAGTATCAGTGTAACGTACTTCTACTTCTGCTTCATATGAGGCAGGGCCAATGAGAGAGGGTTTCAGTCGGAGATCGGACCGGAGAGCCAAGAACGCGCTTTTGAATCTCTTATCCTTAGCCATAGACTTTTATTTATATTTTTTTCATTTTTTGGGGTTATTTTCAACTATGTTTAGTTTATTGAGAAAAATAATTATGTAAAATTCACCTAGACGTCTGAATTCTGGTTGTTGATCATCACTCACATTGATGAAAGTTTACCTGTGGTTTTATTAGACCTCAGATCCTCAATTTTGAGAAAAGTCTCAGCATGTCCCCGGAGCCCAAAAGCAGTCTTGTTCCGCCTTGCAAAATTTCTTTTAAAGGCCATGATTATGGCTGATAAGAGTCTGCTTTCAAATAATTGAAAGTACCGTCAATTACTAGAGGTGCTACGCTTCCTTCCCAATAATTAGCAAATGTGCTATATATACACAAAGAAAAAGGTTAAGCACCCCCTGATATATTTAAACATAATAAGTTACACTAAGTTTAGATTCTAATATTTATATTGATAATAGCAAGAACAATGTTCCATTAAAAAGATGTGTTCACACAGGTGTGACCATTATGTATAATATCGACTAGTCATGCACGTGAACAATGCCTCTCACGCATTACTCAACTTTCAGTATATTCACGCTTCGAATTTGAGTCTTTAAGTCCGGTGTTTTAATAAACTTATTCATTTTCAGTAAGCATGGTACGAAGGCGAATATCAGAAGCACAAAGATGGCAAATATTCGGCATGCATACAACAGGGATGTCCTTTAAAGCTATTGGACGTCAGATGGGCAACCACTATTCTGTAGTCAGCCGACTCGTGAGAAAACACACACAAACCAACAATGTGAAAGACTTGCCAAGATCCGACAGACCACGGGTAACATCTGATCGTGACGACAGGGCATTGCAGCGTTTGGTTAGACGGATGCCATTCGCATCCAGTCCCGTGCTCAAACAACACTGGCTGCCGAATAGAAGTCTGTCAATAAGAACAGTTAGAAACCGTCTGAAATCAGCGAGACTTAAGTCAAGGAGAGTCATTATACGTCCACTGTTGGCAGACCGACATCGACGATTACGTTTGGCATGGTGCTTAGCACGACGTAGTTGGAATTTAAGGACATGGGGCAAGTTCCATTGGTCAGACGAAAGCCGGTCTCTGCATCATGTAAGCGACGGCCAGATGAGGGTTTGGAGACACAAAAAATACAGCCAATACCCCCAAGGAACTTCCAGCCAACTGCCTTTTACGTTGGAGGCTCAGTAATGGTTTGGGGTGTATTTCTCAAGACTGCAAGCTGGTTTTAGTCACCATACAAGGTAACCTAACTGGAGATCAGTACATCAGAGACGTTGCAACCAGTTGTTCTCCCCCATTTCAACAACCACACACTAGTTACAAAGCATGTGTATATGGATGAAAACACCAGGCCTCATCATGCAAGAGCAGTAACCGACTACCTCCAAAGCGAAGCCGTGACTTCTGTTCCTTGGCCAGCCATGAGCCCGTATTTGAATCCCATAGAGCATATTTGGGATATGTTAAGCCGTCGTATACATGCTCGGGAACCTCCTGTGCAAAACAAGGGACACAATTCAGTCAATATAATTGGAAATAGTACTCCTCACTTCCCCCCTTTTTTCTTTGATCCTACATGTATGTGGCAACAGCGACAAAGAAAAATGGGAACGAGTGAAGAGATCTAATTTTAAATACATTGCAATTCAACCCGTTATACAAAAGATCGCCGCATTTCTCAAATAAAACATTGACATAAGTAATATAAATACTTACTTCCGCCTCTGGATATTTGTTCAAGAAAACGATTGAGTGCAAATACACAAAGTCACCAAGTCATTATGACGAGATCAATAGAATGTGAACCGATATGTTTTTTTTTCAAATCATTCAAGGTTAAGAGAAGTTTTTGAAAAATCAAATATTCTTCTGTTTCAAAGTAAAATATATTATGGTTGTTTTATTATTTTTAAACCCATTTCTTAAATACTGGAAAACCCCGTTTTCTGTCCTACTACGTACTGGCTTTGATACCCGAGTGAACATTCGTCTTTAAATGACCCGAAAGGTCAATAATGTATTGAACATTTCTATCTTATTTGTTTTTATCTGAAGATAGTGAGTGAATGATTGTTGTTTAACGCCAACTCAGCAATTTATCAGCTATATCATGGTGAGAACAAGGTAACTTTTAATGTTAAAAAATCAATTCTGACAGCCTGTATGCCTTTAAAGAAAATATATACGAGATGCAAATTCTGTCTGAGACGAGAGGCAGGGCCTATGAGAGTGGGGTTCAATCGGTGCATCGACCAGGGGACCGGAGAGCCAAGAAAGTGCTTTTGAATCTCTTATCCTTAGCCATAGACTTTTATTTATATTTTTTTCATTTTTGGGGGTTATTTTAAACTATTTTTAGTTTTTTGAGAAAAATAATTATGTAAAATTCACCTAGACGTCTGAATTCTGGTTGTTGATCATCACTCACATTGATGAAAGTTTACCTGTGGTTTTATTAGACCTCAGATCCTCAACTTTGAGAAAAGTCTCAGCATGTCCCCGGAGCCCAAAAGCAGTCTTGTTCCGCCTTGCAATATTTCTTTTGAAGGCCATGATTATGGCTGATAAGAGTCTGCTTTGAAATAATTGAAAGTACCGTCAATTACTAGAGGTGCTACGCTTCCTTCCCAATAATTAGCAAATGTGCTATATATACACAAAGAAAAAGGTTAAGCACCCCCTGATATATTAAAACATAATAAGTTACACTAAGTTTAGATTCTAATATTTATATTGATAATAGCAAGAACAATGTTCCATTAAAAAGATGTGTTCACACAGGTGTCACCATTATGTATAATATCGACTAGTCATGCACGTGAACCATGCCTCTCACGCATTACTCAATATTCAGTATATTCACGCTTCGAATTTGAGTATTTGAGTCCGGTGTTTTAATAAAATTATTCATTTTCAGTAAGCATGGTACGAAGGCGAATATCAGAAGCACAAAGATGGCAAATATTCGGCATGCATACAACAGGGATGTCCTTTAACGCTATTGGACGTCAGATGGGCTACCACTATTCTGTAGTCAGCCGACAGGTGAGAAAACACACACAAACCATCAATGTGAAAGACTTGCCAAGATGCGACAGACCACGGGTAACATCTGATCGTGACGACAGGGCATTGCAACGTTTGGTTGGACGTATGCCATTCGCATCCAGTCCCGTGCTCAAACAACACTGGCTGCCGAATAGAAGTCTGTCAATAAGAACAGTTAGAAACCGTCTGAAATCAGCGAGACTTAAGTCAAGGAGATTTATTATACGTCCACTGTTGGCAGACCGACATCGACGATCACGTTTGGCATGGTGCTTAGCACGACGTGGTTGGAATTTAAGGACATGGGGCATGTTTCATAGGTCAGACGAGAGCCGGTTTCTGCTTCATGTAAGCCACGGCCAGATGAGGGTTTGGAGACACAAAAATACAGCTTATACCCCCAAAGAACTTCCAGCCAACTGTCTCTTACATTGGAGTCTCAGTAATGGTTTGAGGTGTATCTCTCATGTCTGCAAGCTAGTTTTAGTCACCATACAAGGCAACATAACTGGTGTTCAGTACATCAGAGACGTTGCAACCAGTTGTTCTCCCCCATTTCAACAACCACACACTAGCTACAAGACCTGTGTATATGGATGAAAACGCCAGGCCTCATCATTCAAGAGCAGTAACCGCCTACTTCCAAAGCGAAGCCGTGACTTCTGTTCCTTGGCCAGCCATGAACCCGGATTTGAATCCCATAGAGCATATTTGGGACATGTTAAGCCGTCGTATACATGCTCGGGAACCTCCTGTGCAAAACAAGGGACACAATTCAGTCAATATAATTGGAAATAGTACTCCTCACTTCCCCCCTTTTTTCTTTGATCCTACATGTATGTGGCAACAGCGACAAAGAAAAATGGGAACGAGTGAAGAGATCTAATTTTAATTACATTGAAATTCAACCCGTTATACAAAAGATCGCCGCATTTCTCAAATAAAACATTGATATAAGAAATATAACTACTTACTTCCGCCTCTGCATATTTGTTCAACAAAAACGATTGAGTGCAAATACACAAAGTCACCAAGTCATTATGACGAGATCAAAAGAATGTGAATCGATATGTTTTTTTTTAAATCATTCAAGGTTAAGAGAGGTTTTTGAAAAATCAAATATTCTTCTGTTTCAAAGTAAAATATATTATGGTTGTTTTATTATTTTTAAACCCACTTCTTAAATACTGGAAAACCCCGTTGTCTGTCCTACTACGTACTGGCTTTGATACCCGAGTGAACATTCGTCATTAAATGAACCGAAAGGTCAATAATGTGTTGAATATTTCTATCTTATTTGTTTTTATCTGAAGATAGTGAGTGAATGATTGTTGTTTAACACCAACTCAGCAATTTATCAGCTATATCATGGTGAGAACAAGGTAACTTTTAATGTTAAAAAATCAATTCTGACAGCCTGTATGCCTTTAAAGAAAATATATACGAGATGCAAATTCTGTCTGAGACGAGAGGCAGGGCCTATGAGAGTGGGGTTCAGTCGGTGCATCGACCAGGGGACCGGAGAGCCAAGAAAGTGCTTTTGAATCTCTTATCCTTAGCCATAGACTTTTATTTATATTTTTTTCATTTTTGGGGGTTATTTTAAACTATTTTTAGTTTTTTGAGAAAAATAATTATGTAAAATTCACCTAGACGTCTGAATTCTGGTTGTTGATCATCACTCACATTGATGAAAGTTTACCTGTGGTTTTATTAGACCTCAGATCCTCAACTTTGAGAAAAGTCTCAGCATGTCCCCGGAGCCCAACAGCAGTCTTGTTCCGCCTTGCAATATTTCTTTTGAAGGCCATGATTATGGCTGATAAGAGTCTGCTTTGAAATAATTGAAAGTACCGTCAATTACTAGAGGTGCTACGCTTCCTTCCCAATAATTAGCAAATGTGCTATATATACACAAAGAAAAAGGTTAAGCACCCCCTGATATATTAAAACATAATAAGTTACACTAAGTTTAGATTCTAATATGTATATTGATTATAGCAAGAACAATGTTCCATTAAAAAGATGTGTTCACACAGGTGTCACCATTATGTATAATATCGACTAGTCATGCACGTGAACCATGCCTCTCACGCATTACTCAATATTCAGTATATACACGCTTCGAATTTGAGTATTTAAGTCCGGTGTTTTAATAAAAGTATTCATTTTCAGTAAGCATGGTACGAAGGCGAATATCAGAAGCACAAAGATGGCAAATATTCGGCATGCATACAACAGGGATGTCCTTTAAAGCTATTGGACGTCAGATGGGCTACCACTATTCTGTAGTCAGCCGACTGGTGAGAAAACACACACAAACCATCAATGTGAAAGACTTGCCAAGATGCGACAGACCACGGGTAACATCTGATCGTGACGACAGGGCATTGCAACGTTTGGTTGGACGGATGCCATTCGCATCCAGTCCCGTGCTCAAACAACACTGGCTGCCGAATAGAAGTTTGTCAATAAGAACAGTTAGAAACCGTCTGAAATCAGCGAGACTTAAGTCAAGGAGAGTTATTATACGTCCACTGTTGGCAGACCGACATCGACGATCACGTTTGGCATGGTGCTTAACACGACGTGGTTGGAATTTAAGGACATGGGGCATGTTTCATTGGTCAGACGAGAGCCGGTTTCTGCTTCATGTAAGCCACGGCCAGATGAGGGTTTGGAGACACAAAAATACAGCTTAAACCCCCAAGGAACTTCCAGCCAACTGTCTCTTACATTGGAGTCTCAGTAATGGTTTGAGGTGTATCTCTCATGTCTGCAAGCTAGTTTTAGTCACCATACAAGGCAACATAACTGGTGTTCAATACATCAGAGACGTTACAACCAGTTGTTCTCCCCCATTTCAACAACCACACACTAGCTACAAGACCTGTGTATATGGATGAAAACGATAGGCCTCATCATTCAAGAGCAGTAACCGCCTACTTCCAAAGCGAAGCCGTGACTTCTGTTCCTTGGCCAGCCATGAACCCGGATTTGAATCCCATAGAGCATATTTGGGACATGTTAAGCCGTCGTATACATGCTCGGGAACCTCCTGTGCAAAACAAGGGACACAATTCAGTCAATATAATTGGAAATAGTACTCCTCACTTCCCCCCTTTTTCTTTGATCCTACATGTATGTGGCAACAGCGACAAAGAAAAATGGGAACGAGTGAAGAGATCTAATTTTAATTACATTGACATTCAACCCGTTATACAAAAGATCGCCGCATTTCTCAAATAAAACATTGATATAAGAAATATAACTACTTACTTCCGCCTCTGGATATTTGTTCAACAAAAACGATTGAGTGCAAATACACAAAGTCACCAAGTCATTATGACGAGATCAAAAGAATGTGAATCGATATGTTTTTTTTTAAATCATTCAAGGTTAAGAGAGGTTTTTGAAAAATCAAATATTCTTCTGTTTCAAAGTAAAATATATTATGGTTGTTTTATTATTTTTAAACCCACTTCTAAAATACTGGAAAACCCCGTTGTCTGTCCTACTACGTACTGGCTTTGATACCCGAGTGAACATTCGTCATTAAATGACCCGAAAGGTCAATAATGTGTTGAATATTTCTATCTTATTTGTTTTTATCTGAAGATAGTGAGTGAATGATTGTTGTTTAACACCAACTCAGCAATTTATCAGCTATATCATGATGAGAACAAGGTAACTTTTAATGTTAAAAAATCAATTCTGACAGCCTGTATGCCTTTAAAGAAAATATATACGAGATGCAAATTCTGTCTGAGACGAGAGGCAGGGCCTATGAGAGTGGGGTTCAGTCGGTGCATCGACCAGGGGACCGGAGAGCCAAGAAAGTGCTTTTGAATCTCTTATCCTTAGCCATAGACTTTTATTTATATTTTTTTCATTTTTGGGGGTTATTTTAAACTATTTTTAGTTTTTTGAGAAAAATAATTATGTAAAATTCACCTAGACGTCTGAATTCTGGTTGTTGATCATCACTCACATTGATGAAAGTTTACCTGTGGTTTTATTAGACCTCAGATCCTCAACTTTGAGAAAAGTCTCAGCATGTCCCCGGAGTCCAAAAGCAGTCTTGTTTCGCCTTGCAATATTTCTTTTGAAGGCCATGATTATGGCTGATAAGAGTCTGCTTTGAAATAATTGAAAGTACCGTCAATTACTAGAGGTGCTACGCTTCCTTCCCAATAATTAGCAAATGTGCTATATATACACAAAGAAAAAGGTTAAGCACCCCCTGATATATTAAAACATAATAAGTTACACTAAGTTTAGATTCTAATATTTATATTGATTATAGCAAGAACAATGTTCCATTAAATAGATGTGTTCACACAGGTGTCACCATTATGTATAATATCGACTAGTCATGCACGTGAACCATGCCTCTCACGCATTACTCAATATTCAGTATATTCACGCTTCGAATTTGCGTATTTAAGTCCGGTGTTTTAATAAAATTATTCATTTTCAGTAAGCATGGTACGAAGGCGAATATCAGAAGCACAAAGATGGCAAATATTCGGCATGCATACAACAGGGATGTCCTTTAAAGCTATTGGACGTCAGATGGGCTACCACTATTCTGTAGTCAGCCGACAGGTGAGAAAACACACACAAACCATCAATATGAAAGACTTGCCAAGATGCGACAGACCACGGGTAACATCTGATCGTGACGACAGGGCATTGCAACGTTTGGTTGGACGGATGCCATTCGCATCCAGTCCCGTGCTCAAACAACACTGGCTGCCGAATAAAATTTGTCAATAAGAACAGTTAGAAACCGTCTGAAATCAGCGAGACTTAAGTCAAGGAGAGTTATTATACCTCCACTGTTGGCAGACCGACATCGACGATCACGTTTGGCATGGTGCTTAGCACGACGTGGTTGGAATTTAAGGACATGGGGCATGTTTCATTGGTCAGACGAGAGCCGGTTTCTGCTTCATGTAAGCCACGGCCAGATGAGGGTTTGGAGACACAAAATACAGCTTATACCCCCAAGGAACTTCCAGCCAACTGTCTCTTACATTGGAGTCTCAGTAATGGTTTGAGGTGTATCTCTCATGTCTGCAAGCTAGTTTTAGTCACCATACAAGGCAACATAACTGGTGTTCAATACATCAGAGACGTTGCAACCAGTTGTTCTCCCCCATTTCAACAACCACACACTAGCTACAAGACCTGTGTATATGGATGAAAACGCCAGGCCTCATCATTCAAGAGCAGTAACCGCCTACCTCCAAAGCGAAGCCGTGACTTCTGTTCCTTGGCCAGCCATGAACCCGGATTTGAATCCCATAGAGCATATTTGGGACATTTTAAGCCGTCGTATACATGCTCGGGAACCTCCTGTGCAAAACAAGGGACACAATTCAGTCAATATAATTGGAAATAGTACTCCTCACTTCCCCCCTTTTTTCTTTGATCCTACATGTATGTGGCAACAGCGACAAAGAAAAATGGGAACGAGTGAAGAGATCTAATTTTAATTACATTGAAATTCAACCCGTTATACAAAAGATCGCCGCATTTCTCAAATAAAACATTGATATAAGAAATATAACTACTTACTTCCGCCTCTGGATATTTGTTCAACAAAAACGATTGAGTGCAAATACACAAAGTCACCAAGTCATTATGACGAGATCAAAAGAATGTGAATCGATATGTTTTTTTTTAAATCATTCAAGGTTAAGATAGGTTTTTGAAAAATCAAATATTCTTCTCTTTCAAAGTAAAATATATTATGGTTGTTTTATTATTTTTATACCCGCTTCTTAAATACTGGAAAATCCCGTGTTCTGCCCTACTACGTACTGTCTTTGATACCCGAGTGAAAATTCGTTATTGAATGACCCGAAAGGTCAATGATGTGTTGAACATTTCTATCTTATTTGTTTCATCTGAATAAGGGTGATAACAAAATTACCGAACTCCGAACAATCTTACAAAGGGAAAGTCAAAACTCATAATTATATAAACAGACAAAATCAGTCAACAACCGGAAAACTGTGAAAACCGTAATGACCCTGACTTGGTACAGGCATTTCTAAAGAAATGGTGGGTTGAATCAGATTTTAAGGCGCCAAACCTCCCGCTCTCATTACGGTTCAAAGGTTCCGGCTGTCACTGTAACAGTATTTAAATACAGGAACAAAATAGGTAAAATAGTTGTCAAAGCAGTACCATATTCGGTGACGTAAATGTCAAAAATATTTTTACGTCACACATTGACAAAAAAAAAATTTCACTTCTTTATCTTTATACATTTACACTATATGAAAATGCATCGCTTATAATTTTTTCTGCAGAGACGGAATATATTTCGACAAGATATTGGTATCGGAATATAAACTTTTTAAGAGATCGAATAAGGCGAATCTTTTTATAGCCCTGGTCCAGTAGCCTGTTTCTCAGATGAAGATGACGTTTCAGGAAATAGTGAGTGATAGTGAGTGAATAATTGTGAGTGATAGTGAAGATAGTGAGTGAATGATTGTTGTTTAACGCCAACTCAGCAATTTATCAGCTATATCATGGTGAGAACAAGGTAACTTTTAATGTAAAAAAAAAATAATTCTGACAGCCTGTATGCCTGTATGCCTTTACAGAAAATATATACGAGATGAAAATTCTGTCTGAGAGGAGATGCAGGGCCTATGAGAGGGGGGTTCAGTCGGTGCATCATTTTTTGGGGTTATTTTCAACTATTTTTAGTTTATTTAGATAAATAATTATGTTAAATTTGCCTACACTTCTGAATTCTGGTTGTTGATCATCACTCATATTTATGAAAGTTTACCTGTGGTTTTATTAGACCTCAGATCCTCAATTTTTAGAAAAGTCTCAGCATGTCCTCGGGGCCCAAAAGCAGTCTTGTTCCGCCTTGAAAAATATCCTTTGAAGGCCATGATTATGGCTGATAAGAGTCCGCCTTCAAATAATTGAAAGTTCAGTCAATTACTAGAGGTGCTACGCTTCCTTCCCTATAATTAGCAAATGTGCTATATATATATATATATATAGTTAGTTCTTATAGTTTAACCACTTCCATTATGTATATCTATTTGTACTTACAGTTTTGCACAAAGAAGCGTTTTATCAAAAACGAAAGAAGAAATGAAACCAAGATTTCCAAAAAATCATATTACTATTTTTAGATGATAATCATTAGTTTAAATTTGTTTCATATGATATACACGTGGTAATATTTATAGTTAGATTAAGTGAATTTGATAACAACGAGGACTGGGCTGTACAACCCCCGGTTAAAATAATTAAAGCTTAATTGACACTTAAATTTACTTATAATATGCATAAATTTAATTTGCACTTAAATGCTCTACATTAGGTCACAGGCAGTTGTGCTATAAAAGTACACACCTCCCTTTTTTTTTAAATTTACATTTCTAAAACTTGTAGTATGGAATTATTTAATTTTCTTATTTTACATTTTTTTTTTTAATTTCATTTCTTTATCATTGATGCGGGTGTGATTAACGATTGAATTACCGGAAGGTTAAACATTTGTTACTTCACATATAATTTATTAAAATAAAATGGCGGTTTACAATAATAGAGAGTTTATAATCTTATTTAACAATGAATCATCTTTACAGTTAAATTAATATTTACATGGACGATTATTTATCTATTTAAACTGTATTTCGATATTTTCTGTGATTTCACTTTTTCTAAATTTCCACGTTAAGTAGGACATCAGTTGTTATTTGTGTTAATTGTAATACACAATTAATATTAATATTTAATTAAAAAATGTACATACGTTTATACTATGGTTAACTACAACATTACATATACTTTTGATTAATCCTAAAAATAAATATTTATATCTGGGGCCGTCGTGGTTGTGATCGTATGGTAGTTGGATTTACAACTATCTGTGCAATCAGTGCCTATCACCACTAACATTGTGAGTTCGAATCCTGCTCCTGGTGAGGTGTACTCGATACAACATTTCGTGATAAAGCTTGTCAGAGACTAGCGGCAGATCGGTGGTTTTCTCCGGGAACTCCTGTTTCCTCCATCAATAAAACTGACCGCCACGATATAACTGAAATATTGTTGAAAGTGGCGTTAAACACCATAGACCTAAGCAATTCCTACTAGAACCAGTGTTGATGTAGGTGATGCTGCTCCTATAAAGCAACATATATACTTGCTTAATCCATTGAAACTTGTGTGAATGAGTGAGTGATTGTTGTTTATCATCAACTCAGCAATTTCTCAGCGATATCATGGTGAAAACAAGTTAATTTTCAATCAGATGATGATGAGATCCGCATTGTACTAGATCAACACGCTGAGTTGGATGTTTATAGTGCCATAGTGCTATCTCACTGAAACAACAGTCAGCAGATAGACATGTGGCCCCACTCGGACACATTATCATGATTCCAAGCCAACCTGTCTTAGCTCTTTCTCCTTTATGTTGCGTTCTTAGTGGAGAAGCAACAAATATCACTTGTATAGTCTTTGGTTTGACCTGACTGGGGCTCGAGCTCACGATCTACCGGAGTCGAAGTGAGCGTGTTAACCATTACATCACCGATGTGGATTTGGCTCGATCCATTGAAACTATAATGAGATATGATTTACAGTGATATTATTGAGCATGGCAATAATAGTTCTCTCTGTATCATTGTACCCATACCAGATAAAACCTTAAAGTTTTCTTTTTTCCCTTTTTTTTTGTCGTTTATTTCTTCTTTTTGTTCTGTCTTTTTTTAATTAAAAGAAAAAGTTAACCAACATTTCGTAACTGATTTCTGACACTTTAATCCTGTATAACAATCTGATTTTTATTTGTGAGAGGTCCGTGTTACTCATCTTTTTAAATTTCTGTGATGTGTTTATTTGTTTTATTTGTCTTTATACTATGTCTTTCTCCTTTCTCCTTAATGGTGCGTTCTTAGCGGTGAAGCAACGAATACCAATATATTATCTTATTGTAAATATTGATAGCTGGAAGAGCACTTAGCACACTGGTATGAAACTTTTAGTAGATTGTTACTAGCCAATCTGATTGTTAATCTGCGTGATCTTTGTCTTATCTGAATATAGGAAAAGCACAATGAACAAATGTATTGTATTGTAAAAGCGCTTAAAGTGGCATGGAATTACCCCACCCCACCCCCACCGCCACCCCTCAAACTTTTTTCAGCTTTCTGTTTACGTATCTGTTTTCAATAAAAATGTCTATATAATTTCGTGTCTTTTTCTATCACACATTATCCTGATTCAAAACCAACCAGTCTGTTCTCTTTATCCCTAGTGGTGCGTTCTTTGCAGAGAAGCAACAAGTGTGGTATATCTGGATATAGGAACAGCACAATGAACAAATGTATTGTATTGTAAAAGCGCTTAAAGAAGCAACAAACACCAATTGATTATCTTATTTTAAATATTGATAGCTGGGAAGAGCATTTAACATACTGGTATGAGACTTTTAGTAGATTGCTACTAGGCAACCTGATTGTTAATCTGGGTAAGAGTGATTTTGTCTTGTCACCATGATTATTAATGATTTTGATTTGATTTTTGGTGTTTAGCGCCACTTTCAACAATACTTCAGCTATATCATGGCGACCAGTTTTAGTGGTGGAAGAAGCCGGAGTGCCCGGAGAGAACCACTGACCATGGGCTTGCTGCTGCGAGTCGAGTAACCCTTTGTTGTAATTGACAAAGCCGGACGGTTACCCATGCCGTATTGGTGATAGGCTTGTATGAGTTGCTAGGTAATCCAACTACCTAACTCATTGAGCCACCCGTCGTGTTATCTCGTTACAATATAACATTATAAGACATGAATGAGGAAAGAACCGGATTGTGATTACGACAAGTGGAACATAGCGTGGTTATTGGTGACACAGATATTCATGTTCTGACACCAATAGAACGATACAAATAAACTATTTCTGAAATTGACTTACTCCAATAAGAATCAGTGTACCCATGATGAGAGCCATAATCCATAAACATAGGTGAACATTATTGATTGATTGGTTGATTGATTGATTGATTGATTGATTGATTGATTGATTGATTGATTGATTGATTGATTTTAACTCATTAATCGATTTGGTGGTGTAATGGTTAGCGCTCTCAACTCGGGTGTGCTAGTTCGTAGGTTCGAGTCGCGGTCGAGTCAAACCGATGACTATAAGTGGGTGCTTGTTGCTTTTCCGCAAAGGAAGCAACATTAAGGAATAAAGGTAATGACTGTTGGCCGGAATAAGGATGATGTGTCCAAAATGAAGGACATGTCTATATGTGGGCTGTTGTATCATTGTGTCCCACACGCTCATGTCTGATAGTACAAGCAATAATTCATAGGTAGACATGTCGTTCTACTCTGACAAATTATCTTGACCCCAAGCAACAAATCTACTTCTTACACCTTGATACTGCGTGCTATGTTTAAAAACAACCCAATTACCAGAGTTTGTCTTTCGTACAGCGTGGAATTGGTAAAGAATTTTTACGGCGGCCATATTTGTTAACGGATCGAAACAGAATGAGCAATCTTAATAAAGGACCTTCAATTGATGATTCCTGCCAAGCTTCTGCTTTGGCTAAGCGGTTGCAGCGAAAAAGATTAAAATGTTAAAAGCTAGCAGACGACAGATGACAGACGATGCACGCCGCGCGTCAAGTGATGACAAAAGCAAACTGACAGGTGAGCTAAAATGATGAGTACACGGACAGTACAAATAAACAGGGGTGAAGCAAGGTACTTGAGAAGGGTAATCAGTTGCTGTTTCTTATAAGAAACCAGTCGTGTCGACGTAATAGCTGTGTCCAGTATAACCTTGGTAAAATTAAGCAAACATACAATGTTTTGCCAGCCTACCTAGGTATCTGTACCTATTATTTCGCAAGAATATTAAGCGAAAATAGAGGTAAAAACACAGGTATATTTCCCTTTATTATCAAAAGGAAACATTTTCTCATTTCGATTGAAATATTTTGCATTAGTTGGTATTTATATTCTATTTATTATGCCTGTTCATATTTGTTTTTTATTATAGATAAATTAGTATCTTGTAAAAGTAAAAATGATTCCCGGTGAGTTCCAATCTATGATAGTGGTTTGTCCAGGGCTGGATTAACCCTTAGGCAAAATAAGCACGTGCTTAGGGCATCAAGGCGCAAGGGTACGGTACCACACAAATCCGGACACGAGGTTATTTATTTTATTAGCCAAGTATTATGCTCAAAAACACACCAAAAATCCCATAAAATGTAGGAAAAATGAAATAAAACATTAGGCATTTGACATTATGCCAGTGGAAGTTGTGGGGGCACTAAAGTTGGCCTGTGCTTAGAGCATATATTGGCTTTAATCCGGTCCTGGTTTTGTCATTGTATTCTAATCAATGTTGTTCTGTGTGTTCAGGCATAATGTTTTATTGTTTATTGTTTATGAGTGAGTGAGTGATTGTTGCTTAACATCAACTCAGCAATTTTCAGCTATATCATAAGTTAATTTTGAATGAAATGATGACGAGGTCCACTTTGTACTAGACCAATACGCTTAGTTGGATATTTATAGTGCTAGCCCACTGAAACAGCAGTCTGCGAATAGACATGTCGCCCCACTTGGACACATTATCATGATTCCGAGCCAACCATTCTTTGCTCTTTCTCCTTAGTAGTGCGCGCTCAGCGGAGAAGCAACACATGCCAATTGTATAGTCTTTGGTGTGACCTAATCGAGACTCGATCCCATGCTCTACTGCACTCGAGGCAAGCACGCTAACCAGTACACCACCGTTGAGGTTTTATTGTTTATGATCCCGAAATTAAGGTTATATAGAGTCTAATATTGAGAGAAGTGGAAAATGATGAAATATGAGACCCCCCACCAACGGGAAAGATTTAAATCGTATTTGTCTCAGATTTAACGATATTGCACATTTCACGGTGTTTGATATTTTGTCTCATCCCTTTCTACCGTGTCAATGTTTGTTTACCTTTAGTAAATATAACATTACCTCCCTTTGGCCAAATTCTAAAAAAAATAGTTCTGAAAAATGCGAAATGTGGGTCAAATACATTTGTATAGGTATTTATCGCTGTTGTAGTAGCATTTAAGGATAGCTTCTATATATTTTATTATGAAATACATTTAAAATACTGTCAAGACACGGATGTATATCGATGAATACACAATTTACTTCAGCAGTGGAAAACAATATTGCGGGAAACCACTCGTGTAGCTTGGCTTACCAAGGATCCTGGTTAAGATAGAAACATATTTTTGATGGACTACGTTATCCAACTGGTGAGAAAAACGGATCTTAACAAGGTTAAACATATATGACATGAACAAACTTTTTACAACACTTCATAGTATTTGTAATCTTTGTCACATTTTTAACACACTATTGAAAGTCTATCTGACATAATGTCGACTTAAAATTATCCCAGGAATCTGACCTGTAGTGCTATTGGTTCCATTCTGTGATGATTCCGAATCTGTAAATGTAACAGTTGAACCATCGTCTATTTTTACAACTGTTTTATAATCTTTTCCACGGAAACAGCTATTACCCTTCATATTTAATTTGATCGTGTACGCAATATTTTTCAAGATTCGTATCGGTTCAGCAAGGTCTAATGGGTACAATTGTTTTCCTGGGACATGCTTGAGCTTTGTTCTGGTCGAGCCTAGATGAGTAGAACCATTTAAGATGTTGATGTTGACCTCATGATGTCCAGAATATTGTGTTGACCCAAATACATTGATACCAACAATGCTACAGTCAAAATTAGTGGTGAAATCAAGACAGTCGTCTTCTCCATTGTGATCCCATGGCTCACTGGTGTTCAAATTCGATTCACATCTCCATACCTCCAGCTTCGAAATCGGTAGACGCATATTTGCTGGAAATGTATAGATCTGTTTGCCATCAAAAGAAAGGAATATTTCAACCTTTTCCTCCGCTGTAAGTACGTTCCTTGTACAAACTTCATTAGAAAAATATTTCCGTTCCATGATTGGGAATCTTATAAGGTATATCAAATCTTCTAAAGCCTTCCGTAATTGTGCATCATTACCAGTCACGTGATGTTCAGCATTAGCAGTCACGCGTCGCCCATCATTAACAATCACGTGTTGTTCGCTGATAGCAGTCACGTGTTGTTCATCATTAGCAGTCACGTGTTGTTCTTCAACACCACTCACGTGTTGTTCTTCATCATCAGTCACGTGTTGTTCATCATTAGCAGTCACGTGTTGTTCTTCAACACCACTCACGTGTTGTTCTTCATCATCAGTCACGTGTTGTTCATCATTAGCAGTCACGTGTTGTTCTGCAACACCACTCACGTGTTGTTCTTCATCATCAGTCACGTGTTGTTCATCATTACCAGTCACCTGTTGTTCGCTGTTAGCAGTCACATGTTGTTCATCATTAGTAGTCACGTGTTGATCTTCATTACCAGTCACGTGTTGTTCATCATCAGCAGTCACTTGTTGATCTTTCCTGCACTGATGTTCCGCCCACTGTATCAGTTTTTGATAAACAATATCTTCTGTGCAATTCAATTTGTCTGACTCGATAATTAATTTAACAATACCCAAGGACAGGCCCAAAAAAATGATTGATTCAAGGCAAGATCTTCCATGAGAAAATATAAATTGAAGGGCATCTTTTTGCAAATCTTCTAAGTGAAAGTCATGTGCTGTATGTAGAACCAAGCATGCATACTTTTCGTTGATGTTTGTTGTTAAGAACTGTTTGCATTCAATCTTGATAACATCAAGCATGTACTTCTCAGAGGCGTACATTAATCCATAAACATTGTCCGCTCTTACTTCTATGTTATCTGTGTAGACATACCTTTAAAAAAAACAAATATCTGTTAACATTGACTGTTCTTACCTCTATATTATCTAGATATACCTTAAATAATAATAACAAATATCTGTTAACATTGACTGTTCTTACCTCTATATTATCTAGATATACCTTAAATAGTAATAACATATATCTGTTAACATTGGATGTTCTTACCCCTATATTATCTAGATATACCTTAAATAATAACTAACAAATAGTTCATGGCACTAAGGGCCATATGGCAGTTTATGGACCGGGGTGTCATCCACTAAATAGTATATGGACCGAAAGTGAGCTGTCATGTAGTTGTGTGTTGATTTTTTCGATATTTGTTTGGACAGTGTGGTATTTATTGCTTTTTATTTTACTCTTCAATAGATATATCACATATACAATATATATATCACATATACAATAGATATATCACATATACAATAGATATATCACAAATACAATAGATGTATCACATATACAATAGATATATTACCTATACAATAGACATATCATCTATATATCACCTATACAATAGATATATCACATATACAATAGATATATCACATATACAATACATAATCAAGGAAAATATTTCTTCATGGAGATTATAAACACATTTATACAAAGTATTGCAAACATTGCCGTCGGAATTTTTTGCAATACTTTGTTTAAATGTGGACATATACAATAGATATATCACATATACAATATATATATTACATATACAATAGATATATCACATATACAATAGATATATCACATATACAATATATATATCACATATACAATAGATGTATCACATATACGATATATATATATATATATATATATATCACATATATAATAGATATATCACATATGCATTAGATATATCACATATACAATAAATATACCATAAATACAATAGATATATCACATATACAATATATGTCAATATATATATCACATATACAATATAAATATAACATATACAATATACATATCACATATACAATATAAATATAACATATACAATATACATATCACATATACAATAGATATATCACATATACAATAGACATATCACAAATACAATAGATATATCACATATAAAATAGATATATCACATATATAATAGACATATCACATATACATTACATATATCACATATACAATAGATATATCACTTATACAATAGATGTATCACATATACAATATATATATCACATATACAATAGATATATCACATGTACATTAGACATATCATATATACAATATATATATCACATATACAATAGATATATCGCATATACAATACACAATCGAACAAAATATTTCTTCAAGGAGATTATAAACACATTTAAACAAAGTATTGAAAAAATTGCCATCGAAAATTTTGCAATACTTTGTTTAAATGTGGACATATACAATAGATATATCACATATACAATATATATATTACATATACAATAGATATATCACATATACAATATATATATTACATATACAATAGATATATCACATATACAATATATATATTACATATACAATAGATATATCACATATACAATATTATAAACATACTGCCTTTAATTGAGGGTGTTATGGTAGATTATCACACTCATAGCACCAATATCATCTGAGAAGAAGTCGAGGGTGATTTTGTTGTTTTCTGAGTGTGGTAATCTACCATAACACCCAAAATTAAAGGCGGCGTGTTTTATATTATACTGAATGCTCTGGTGTTACATTGTCAATGGTGTGTGTTGTTTTAATATTGATTTAAAGTAATTGTCTAAGAACTAAATTACAATATCTAATTTAATAAACTTTTAATTAACAAGGAAATAAAAAACTGTAACAATGGCGTAAAAGTGCAACAATATAAAAATGTTTGAATCACAGCCATCATTTTGAATAAAAATTGAAATGAACAGTGCAGTTATAATTGGATACGGTGGCATCACATTTCGGTTATTATCCTCCATGAGGCTGTTGAATTGTACTGGCATAGACTGAACACTCTGAACGGAGTTACTTGGAACATTTGCAGGGGATACATTTTGCAGTTCAAAATCATTGTCAAACAGTGCTTATAAATCAGTATCGGCAAAATTTTTTTTACATCTGTGGTATTGATATCGCTTGAATTGTTTTCATTACTTCCCACATTTAACATATTCTCAGTGTTGGATGGCAGAGTTGTCTTTGCGAACAGAGATTTGTCAGAGTATCATTTAAACAATCTGAAATTTCACGCTTCTTTTTGTCACTTAACCTGGTCTGAATGTCCAAGAGTGTACTGTCGTCTGTTTGTTTATTTATTTGTGAAACTAAATTAAAATCTTTGACGGAATGAACTGTTTCCGGTCCGGATGGTGGTAGTGAAATAACACCCGTTGCCAACACAGAATGTATCCCGTTGCTAGAAGGAGGCGGAGCTACAGGATGTGGTATTTATACGAAGATGGAGCTTCGTAAAACTAGTGAAAAATACAATTTTCTAATTGACCAATGGCATTGTATCAATAGTCTAGAAATTCGAATAAAGTATAATATATATATATATATATCACATATATAATAAATATATCACATATACATTAGACATATCACATATACAATAGATATATTACAAATACAATAGATATATCACATATACAATATATATATATATATCACATATACAATAGATATATCACAAATACAATAGATATATCACAAATGCAATAGATATATCATATATACAATAGATGTATTACATATACAATAGACATATCACATATACAATAGATATATCACATATACAAAAGACATATTACATATACAATAGATATATTACATATACAATAGATATATTACATATACAATAGATATATCACACATACAATATATATATATATATATATATATATATATATCACATATACAATAGATATATCACATATACAATAGATATATCACATATACAATAGATATATCACATATACAATAGACATATCACATATACAATAGATATATCACATATACAATATATATATCACATATACAATAGATATATCACAAATACAATAGATATATCACATATGCAATGGATATATCACATATACAATACACAATCAAACAAAATATTTCTTCCTGGAGAATATAAACACATTTAAGCAAAGTATTGCAAAAATTGCCGTCTAAATATTTTCCAATACTTTGTTTAAATGTTGACATATACAATAGATATATCACATATACAATATATATATTACATATACAATAGATATATCACATATACAATATATATATCACATATACAATATATATATATATTACATATACAATAGATGTATTACATATACAATAGATATATCACATATACAATATATATATTACATATACAATATATATATTACATATACAATATATATATTACATATACAATTGATATATCACATATACAATAGATATATCACATATACAATAGATATATCACATATACAATAGACATATCACATATACAATAGATATATTACATATACAATATATATATCACATATACAATATATATATATCACATATACAATAGATATATCACAAATACAATAGATATATCACATATGCAATGGATATATCACATATACAATACACAATCAAACAAAATATTTCTTCCTGGAGAATATAAACACATTTAAGCAAAGTATTGCAAAAATTGCGTCTAAATTTTTTGCAATACTTTGTTTAAATGTTGACATATACAATAGATATATCACATATACAATATATATATTACATATACAATAGATATATCACATATATAATATATATATTACATATACAATAGATATATCACATATACAATATATATATTACATATACACTATATATATTACATATACAATAGATATATCACATATACAATAGATATATCACATATACAATAGATATATCACATATACAATAGATATATCACATATACAATAGGTATATCACACATACAATAGATATATCACATATACAATAGATATATCACATATACAATAGATATATCACATATACAATATATATATCACATATACAATAGATATATCACATATACAATAGATATATCACAAATACAATAGATGTATCACATATACAATAGATATATTACCTATACAATAGACATATCATCTATTTATCACCTATACAATAGATATATCACATATACAATAGATATATCACATATACAATACATAATCAAGGAAAATATTTCTTCATGGAGATTATAAACACATTTATACAAAGTATTGCAAACATTGCCGTCGGAATTTTTTGCAATACTTTGTTTAAATGTGGACATATACAATAGATATATCACATATACAATATATATATTACATATACAATAGATATATCACATATACAATAGATATATCACATATACAATATATATATCACATATACAATAGATGTATCACATATACGATATATATATATATATATATATATATATCACATATATAATAGATATATCACATATGCATTAGATATATCACATATACAATAAATATACCATAAATACAATAGATATATCACATATACAATATATGTCAATATATATATCACATATACAATATAAATATAACATATACAATATACATATCACATATACAATATAAATATAACATATACAATATACATATCACATATACAATAGATATATCACATATACAATAGACATATCACAAATACAATAGATATATCACATATAAAATAGATATATCACATATATAATAGACATATCACATATACATTACATATATCACATATACAATAGATATATCACTTATACAATAGATGTATCACATATACAATATATATATCACATATACAATAGATATATCACATGTACATTAGACATATCATATATACAATATATATATCACATATACAATAGATATATCGCATATACAATACACAATCGAACAAAATATTTCTTCAAGGAGATTATAAACACATTTAAACAAAGTATTGAAAAAATTGCCATCGAAAATTTTGCAATACTTTGTTTAAATGTGGACATATACAATAGATATATCACATATACAATATATATATTACATATACAATAGATATATCACATATACAATATATATATTACATATACAATAGATATATCACATATACAATATATATATTACATATACAATAGATATATCACATATACAATATTATAAACATACTGCCTTTAATTGAGGGTGTTATGGTAGATTATCACACTCATAGCACCAATATCATCTGAGAAGAAGTCGAGGGTGATTTTGTTGTTTTCTGAGTGTGGTAATCTACCATAACACCCAAAATTAAAGGCGGCGTGTTTTATATTATACTGAATGCTCTGGTGTTACATTGTCAATGGTGTGTGTTGTTTTAATATTGATTTAAAGTAATTGTCTAAGAACTAAATTACAATATCTAATTTAATAAACTTTTAATTAACAAGGAAATAAAAAACTGTAACAATGGCGTAAAAGTGCAACAATATAAAAATGTTTGAATCACAGCCATCATTTTGAATAAAAATTGAAATGAACAGTGCAGTTATAATTGGATACGGTGGCATCACATTTCGGTTATTATCCTCCATGAGGCTGTTGAATTGTACTGGCATAGACTGAACACTCTGAACGGAGTTACTTGGAACATTTGCAGGGGATACATTTTGCAGTTCAAAATCATTGTCAAACAGTGCTTATAAATCAGTATCGGCAAAATTTTTTTTACATCTGTGGTATTGATATCGCTTGAATTGTTTTCATTACTTCCCACATTTAACATATTCTCAGTGTTGGATGGCAGAGTTGTCTTTGCGAACAGAGATTTGTCAGAGTATCATTTAAACAATCTGAAATTTCACGCTTCTTTTTGTCACTTAACCTGGTCTGAATGTCCAAGAGTGTACTGTCGTCTGTTTGTTTATTTATTTGTGAAACTAAATTAAAATCTTTGACGGAATGAACTGTTTCCGGTCCGGATGGTGGTAGTGAAATAACACCCGTTGCCAACACAGAATGTATCCCGTTGCTAGAAGGAGGCGGAGCTACAGGATGTGGTATTTATACGAAGATGGAGCTTCGTAAAACTAGTGAAAAATACAATTTTCTAATTGACCAATGGCATTGTATCAATAGTCTAGAAATTCGAATAAAGTATAATATATATATATATATATCACATATATAATAAATATATCACATATACATTAGACATATCACATATACAATAGATATATTACAAATACAATAGATATATCACATATACAATATATATATATATATCACATATACAATAGATATATCACAAATACAATAGATATATCACAAATGCAATAGATATATCATATATACAATAGATGTATTACATATACAATAGACATATCACATATACAATAGATATATCACATATACAAAAGACATATTACATATACAATAGATATATTACATATACAATAGATATATTACATATACAATAGATATATCACACATACAATATATATATATATATATATATATATATATATCACATATACAATAGATATATCACATATACAATAGATATATCACATATACAATAGATATATCACATATACAATAGACATATCACATATACAATAGATATATCACATATACAATATATATATATCACATATACAATAGATATATCACAAATACAATAGATATATCACATATGCAATGGATATATCACATATACAATACACAATCAAACAAAATATTTCTTCCTGGAGAATATAAACACATTTAAGCAAAGTATTGCAAAAATTGCGTCTAAATTTTTTGCAATACTTTGTTTAAATGTTGACATATACAATAGATATATCACATATACAATATATATATTACATATACAATAGATATATCACATATATAATATATATATTACATATACAATAGATATATCACATATACAATATATATATTACATATACACTATATATATTACATATACAATAGATATATCACATATACAATAGATATATCACATATACAATAGATATATCACATATACAATAGATATATCACATATACAATAGGTATATCACACATACAATAGATATATCACATATACAATAGATATATCACATATACAATAGATATATCACATATACAATATATATATCACATATACAATAGATATATCACATATACAATAGATATATCACAAATACAATAGATGTATCACATATACAATAGATATATTACCTATACAATAGACATATCATCTATATATCACCTATACAATAGATATATCACATATACAATAGATATATCACATATACAATACATAATCAAGGAAAATATTTCTTCATGGAGATTATAAACACATTTATACAAAGTATTGCAAACATTGCCGTCGGAATTTTTTGCAATACTTTGTTTAAATGTGGACATATACAATAGATATATCACATATACAATATATATATTACATATACAATAGATATATCACATATACAATAGATATATCACATATACAATATATATATCACATATACAATAGATGTATCACATATACGATATATATATATATATATATATATATATCACATATATAATAGATATATCACATATGCATTAGATATATCACATATACAATAAATATACCATAAATACAATAGATATATCACATATACAATATATGTCAATATATATATCACATATACAATATAAATATAACATATACAATATACATATCACATATACAATATAAATATAACATATACAATATACATATCACATATACAATAGATATATCACATATACAATAGACATATCACAAATACAATAGATATATCACATATAAAATAGATATATCACATATATAATAGACATATCACATATACATTACATATATCACATATACAATAGATATATCACTTATACAATAGATGTATCACATATACAATATATATATCACATATACAATAGATATATCACATGTACATTAGACATATCATATATACAATATATATATCACATATACAATAGATATATCGCATATACAATACACAATCGAACAAAATATTTCTTCAAGGAGATTATAAACACATTTAAACAAAGTATTGAAAAAATTGCCATCGAAAATTTTGCAATACTTTGTTTAAATGTGGACATATACAATAGATATATCACATATACAATATATATATTACATATACAATAGATATATCACATATACAATATATATATTACATATACAATAGATATATCACATATACAATATATATATTACATATACAATAGATATATCACATATACAATATTATAAACATACTGCCTTTAATTGAGGGTGTTATGGTAGATTATCACACTCATAGCACCAATATCATCTGAGAAGAAGTCGAGGGTGATTTTGTTGTTTTCTGAGTGTGGTAATCTACCATAACACCCAAAATTAAAGGCGGCGTGTTTTATATTATACTGAATGCTCTGGTGTTACATTGTCAATGGTGTGTGTTGTTTTAATATTGATTTAAAGTAATTGTCTAAGAACTAAATTACAATATCTAATTTAATAAACTTTTAATTAACAAGGAAATAAAAAACTGTAACAATGGCGTAAAAGTGCAACAATATAAAAATGTTTGAATCACAGCCATCATTTTGAATAAAAATTGAAATGAACAGTGCAGTTATAATTGGATACGGTGGCATCACATTTCGGTTATTATCCTCCATGAGGCTGTTGAATTGTACTGGCATAGACTGAACACTCTGAACGGAGTTACTTGGAACATTTGCAGGGGATACATTTTGCAGTTCAAAATCATTGTCAAACAGTGCTTATAAATCAGTATCGGCAAAATTTTTTTTACATCTGTGGTATTGATATCGCTTGAATTGTTTTCATTACTTCCCACATTTAACATATTCTCAGTGTTGGATGGCAGAGTTGTCTTTGCGAACAGAGATTTGTCAGAGTATCATTTAAACAATCTGAAATTTCACGCTTCTTTTTGTCACTTAACCTGGTCTGAATGTCCAAGAGTGTACTGTCGTCTGTTTGTTTATTTATTTGTGAAACTAAATTAAAATCTTTGACGGAATGAACTGTTTCCGGTCCGGATGGTGGTAGTGAAATAACACCCGTTGCCAACACAGAATGTATCCCGTTGCTAGAAGGAGGCGGAGCTACAGGATGTGGTATTTATACGAAGATGGAGCTTCGTAAAACTAGTGAAAAATACAATTTTCTAATTGACCAATGGCATTGTATCAATAGTCTAGAAATTCGAATAAAGTATAATATATATATATATATATCACATATATAATAAATATATCACATATACATTAGACATATCACATATACAATAGATATATTACAAATACAATAGATATATCACATATACAATATATATATATATATCACATATACAATAGATATATCACAAATACAATAGATATATCACAAATGCAATAGATATATCATATATACAATAGATGTATTACATATACAATAGACATATCACATATACAATAGATATATCACATATACAAAAGACATATTACATATACAATAGATATATTACATATACAATAGATATATTACATATACAATAGATATATCACACATACAATATATATATATATATATATATATATATATCACATATACAATAGATATATCACATATACAATAGATATATCACATATACAATAGATATATCACATATACAATAGACATATCACATATACAATAGATATATCACATATACAATATATATATCACATATACAATAGATATATCACAAATACAATAGATATATCACATATGCAATGGATATATCACATATACAATACACAATCAAACAAAATATTTCTTCCTGGAGAATATAAACACATTTAAGCAAAGTATTGCAAAAATTGCCGTCTAAATATTTTCCAATACTTTGTTTAAATGTTGACATATACAATAGATATATCACATATACAATATATATATTACATATACAATAGATATATCACATATACAATATATATATCACATATACAATATATATATATATTACATATACAATAGATGTATTACATATACAATAGATATATCACATATACAATATATATATTACATATACAATATATATATTACATATACAATATATATATTACATATACAATTGATATATCACATATACAATAGATATATCACATATACAATAGATATATCACATATACAATAGACATATCACATATACAATAGATATATTACATATACAATATATATATCACATATACAATATATATATCACATATACAATAGATATATCACAAATACAATAGATATATCACATATGCAATGGATATATCACATATACAATACACAATCAAACAAAATATTTCTTCCTGGAGAATATAAACACATTTAAGCAAAGTATTGCAAAAATTGCGTCTAAATTTTTTGCAATACTTTGTTTAAATGTTGACATATACAATAGATATATCACATATACAATATATATATTACATATACAATAGATATATCACATATATAATATATATATTACATATACAATAGATATATCACATATACAATATATATATTACATATACACTATATATATTACATATACAATAGATATATCACATATACAATAGATATATCACATATACAATAGATATATCACATATACAATAGGTATATCACACATACAATAGATATATCACATATACAATAGATATATCACATATACAATAGATATATCACATATACAATAGATATATCACATATACAATAGATATATCACATATACAATAGATATATCACATATACAATAGATATATCACATATACAATAGATATATCACATATACAATAGATATATCACATATACAATAGATATATCACATATACAATAGATATATCACATATACAATAGATGTATCACATATACAATATAAATATCACATATACAATAGATATATCACATATACAATAGATATATCACATATACAATAGATATATCACATATACAATAGATATATCACATATACAATAGATATATCACATATACAATAGATATATCACATATACAATAGATATATCACATATACAATAGATATATCACATATACAATAGATGTATCACATATACAATATAAATATCACATATACAATAGATATATCACATATACAATAGATATATCACATATACAATATATATATACATATCACATATTTAATAGATATATCACATATGCATTAGATATATCACATATACAATAGATATATCAACAATACAATAGATATATCACATATACAATATATATATCACATATACAATAGATATATCACATATATAATATATATATATTACATATACAATAGATATCTTCTAATTGACCAATGTCAGCTATAAAATGTTTTATATGTGACATGTAAGTATTGATAATGTTGGTACACTTTTTTCAGATCATATACAGTATATATTGTATTAAAACTATGACACTTAAATACACATATCATGGCTGTTTATGGCGATTTCACAAGCATTTTGCAATGACAAATTGCCGAATGTTTAAACGCTTTCAACCCGATCACGATCCAACAGATAATTGGACATACTCGAGGGTTATATGCATGATTGCAGTGTTGCTTTTTCCTATTTTGATGGCAGTTCACTTTAATTTCCAATTGTTAGAATATGATATCTATGATTGAATGGATTACTTCTGTCGGCTGTAAAATGTTTTATATGTGACATGTAAGTATTGAATTTGCTACAGTGTCTACTTACGTTAAGATGTCGTTAAAGACGTCAGCTTCAATATCCGGTATGGATACATCTTCCTTCTCTGCCATTGGTCCGTCAAGCATTCTGTAGAATACGGGACTAGCACTCGCCAACATAAACTTGTGGGATTTGATTGGTGTTTGAGTAGATCCTACATGGAATGTCACGTCACACATCAGCTGGTTGTTTAACATATGGCACAAACGATCAGACAATGTCTTTCCAATCTGCCATTCGTCCGCCATAATTGTAATTGGTATATCTACAACAATCAATATGAGGAAATTAAAAACAATTGATGACAACATCAGCGCAAGGTATTAAGGTCAGAAGACGAACGCAGAATATCCAAGACAGGAGACGAACGCAGAGTACCCATGGCAGATGACGAACACAGAGTACCAATGACAGAAAACGATCGCAGAATATCCAAGTCAGGAGACAAACGCAGAGTACCCATGACAGAATACCCAAGTCATGACAGCTATAACAAATTGACCGTCATGACCCCCACCCCCAGGATATATTGTGATATTGTGTAAGGACCCTCAACATACTCTTGTCTTGTTAAAGACCCATGTGACAAATATATCAGAATAATAAATCACATATTATTTATTGAGTCAACCTTATGAGTTTAATATTTGACCTTAACCTGCAATTCTGTGATTTTGAATACTAATAAAGGGGGACAAATAAACTTCAGTGATATTTAGTCATGGACTGATTCATGTAGAGCGACATTAAGAAACGGTAACAATATAAGAGCTGGCGTCACATATGACACCATTAAAAATGATTATAGCGATGCCTGTTTCAGTTATTTTCTAGATAATCTGGTTTTTGTTTTGGATTTTTTGATATTGCGTGATAAACACAATATACGTACATTGTCGCTAAATATAAAATGTATTTGCGCTTGCTGTGAAAAAGGGTAGAACAGATCGTCAAAGACTCGCTTTTCTACCTGTTTTCAAAGCTCGTACATATAAATTTGATAATTTCCGACAATGTACGTATATTGTATATTGAATTTAACCCTTGTCTACATGAATGTGATGTTTTACTGTTTTCATCCTTTTTATGCACGAGTATTCTTTAAGGTGGACAAAAGAAGTTCTCTTTTATGTGAAGTTCAATGGAAATAACATAATGTCGAAATATATTCCGTCTCTGCAGAAAAGATTATAAACGATGGATTTTCATATAGTGAAAAAGTATAAAGATAAGTGGTCAAAAACAAAAATGTCAAAAATATTTTGTTATCAATGTGTGACGTAAAAATGTTTTTGACATTCACTTCACTGAGTTTGGTGCTGTTATGACAACTGTTTTACCTGTTTTGTTCAAGTATTGTTATAAATACTGTTATAGTGACAGCCGGAAACTTTGAGCCGTAAGGAAAGGGGGAGGTTTGGCGCTTTAAAATCTGATTCAACCCACCATTTCTTTAGAAATGCCTCTACCAAGTCAGGGTCATTACGGTTTTCACAGTTTTCCGGTTATTGACCGATTTTTTCTGTTTATATACTTATGAGTTTTGACTTTCCCTTTGTAAGATTGCTCGGGGTTCGGTAATTTTGTTATTACCCTTATTTCTCAAAATCTGTTCGAAATGTTTATGTTGTAATATTAAAATTAAAGTTATCAACTTTAATCCGTTATCATTTCCATTGCTCTTCCTAGACCGGATACCATTTTGCTCGTCATAGGGGAAATAACTCGTAAGCAAAACTTGATATAATATATATAAAAATATTAATAAAATTGGAAGTGTAAAAATATACCTTTGGGCATTATCAGATCGAGAATGAATGGGTCGAATATATATTTAGACGCTGCTGATCGGATCGAGGATGAAGGGTTGACACTGTATGCTTTGAGTTCAAGAATACCGGGGTCAAATATACTTAGTACATAGCATACAGAAATGCTGTATTTTTATTGGATGATCAGTGTGTAGTATTTTTTAACTACCATTGAGGCAGACGGCTGATCTCTGGAGACAAAAAGAGAGAGGGGGAGGGGGAGATGAACGACTGATAGAGCTAATAGAATTATGTATTTTGAATAATCATATAATAAAGAATATATACCGGGTATCATATTCTTAATTTTAAACAACATTAATGTTCCTCTATTATTATTGCCTCAACCACATCGGTGGTGTAATAGATAGTGTGCTCGCCTCGAGTGTGATAGATCGTGTGCTCGCCTTCAGTGTAATATATAGTGTGCTCGCCTCCAGTGTAATAGATAGCGTGCTCGCCACGAGTGTTATAGATATTGTGCTCGCCTCCAGTGTAATAAATATTGTGCTCGCCTCCAGTGTAATATATAGTGTGCTCGCCTCCAGTGTAATAGATAGTGTGCTCGCCTCCAGGGTATTAGATAGTGTGCTCGCCTCGAGTGTAATATATAGTGTGCTCGCCGCGAGTGTAATATATATTGTGCTCGCCTCCAGTGTAATATATATTGTGCTCGCCTCCAGTGTAACACATAGTGTGCTCGCCTCCAGTGTAATAGATAGCGTGCTCGCCTCCAGTGTACTAGATAGTGTGCTCGCCTCCAGTGTAATAAACAGTGTGCTCGTCTCGAGTGTAATATATAGTGTGCTCGCCTCCAGTGTAATAGATAGTGCGTTCGCCTCGAGTGTAATAGATAGTGTCCTCGCCTCCAGTGTAATAGATAGTGTGCTCGCCTCCAGTGTTATATATAGTGTGCTCGCCTCGAGTGTAATATAGTGTGCTCGCCTCCAGTGTAATATATAGTGTGCTCGCCTCGAGTGTAATATATAGTGTGCTCGCCTCGAGTGTAATATATAGTGTGCTCGCCTCGAGTGTAATATATAGTGTGCTCGCCTCGAGTGTAATATATAGTGTGCTCGTCTCGAGTGTAATATATAGTGTGCTGGCCCCAGTGTAATAGATAGTGTGCTCGCCTCCAGTGTAATAGATAGTGTGCTCGGAATCAGGATAATTAGTCCGATTGGATTGACACGTCTATCCGATGACGGTTGTTTCTGTGAGCTAGCACTAAAACTCCATATTAAGCATGTTGGTTTAGTACAAAGCGGACGTCATCGTGATCTCATTGAAAATTAACTTGTTCTCGAAATGATATTGCTGAAAAATGCCTGAGCTGGCGTTAAACAACAATCACTCACTCAATCACTCACTAGTATTGCCCCTACTAATGTACCTCTATATACAGATGAGTGACAATACAGTTGAGGAAGAGTCATAAAAGAAAGAATGCAAGATTAATATTTAGTACACGAACTCTGAAATGTTTTGATTAAATCACCCATTTTTCATGTAAAAGTCATTAATTATAAATTAATACATGGCCTTTCTCAAATTGCCCTTGTTATCAGCATGAGACCTTGATATCGGCCCCGAGGGACGATATCAGTCGAGGGCTGATGACAAGGGCAATATGAAAAAGGCCATGTATTAATCTATGTATTACATATTTTGCCAGGACAGATAACATGTTAAATACATCAGAATAATAAATCACATTTATTTATTGAGTCAACAATTTGAGTTTAATATTTTACCTTAACCTGTAATTCTGTGATTTTGAGTACTAATAAAGGGGGCCAAATAAACATCAGTCATTACCTAATAAAGCACTTCGGATACATGATTCATGTAGAGCGACAGTAAGAGAACATAAGAGAATATAAGCGCTGACGTCACAGAGGACACCATTGAAAATGGTTATAAGGACGCTTGTTTCAGCTATATTTAGACAATTTGGCAGTTGTTTTGGACATTTTCTATTGCAGGATAAACACAATATATGTACACTGTCGTTAAATATCAAATTAATTTGCACTCGCTGTGAAACAGGCTAGGAAAGTTCGTCAAAGACTCGCTTTTCTACCTGTTTCTAAAGCTCAATAATTTCCGACAATGTACGTATATTGTATATTTAATTTAACCCTTGTCTACATCAATTTGATGTTTTACTGTTATCATCCTTTTCATAAAAAAGTTTTTTTAAGGTGGACAAAAGGAGTTCTCTTTTATGTGAAGTTCAATGGAAATAACATAATTTTCTCAAAATCTGTTCAAAATGTTTATGTTGTAATATTAAAATTAAAGTTATCAACTTTAATCCGTTATCATTTCCATTTCTCTTCCTATACTGGATACCATTTTGCTCGTCGTAGGGGAAATAACTCGTAAACAAAATTAAATATAATATAATATAATATAATACATGTATATACAATATTTTGATATAATTGGGAATGTAAAAATGTACCTTTGGGCATTATCAGATAGAAAATGAATAGGTCGAATATATATTTGGACGCTACTGATCGGATCGAGGATGAAGGGTTGACACAGTATGCATTGAGTTCAAGAATACTGAGGTCAAATATATTTAGTAAATAACATACGAAAATGCTGTATTTTGATTGGATGATCAGTGTGTACTATTTCTTAACAGTACACTTGATAACGGGTGACTATGCCAGTCTCAAATGATTTCCCGCGCGCACTTTACCTGTGGCATATATTTTCGCGCGTAATTTATATATATTTTTGCCAAGATTTATCTCCCTTAGTGAACAAACTACAAGTCATACAAACTGAAAACAGATCTAAATCACTTCTAGTTACCCAGCATTTAACTTCAGTAACTGCAATGTTACCATTAATTATCAACAGTAATTAATTCATATAGAAATCTTCCATTTCAACATATTGAACAAAAACTTGTTACATGTACTTTTCTTCTGAAAAAATACAAAAAGTCGTGATTTGTTGACTTTCAATTTTTGTAAAACAGGTAACTATCAGGCGCGGATCCAGGATTTAAGCTTAGAGGGGGCGCACATCTTAAAATGGTCGCCGAGAGTAGCGAGAGGATTTATATAGGCTATTGCCTGCTATCCAATCCATTTCATTTATTTATGAATAAAATATGCTTAAAATGAAATTGAGAGTATAGATGCGAAACATGTTTGGCATATTTTGCAGGTTTTTTAATGAAAATCTAACGTTTTTTATTTTTTTGGCCAGTGCGCCCCCGCCTGGATCCGTGCCTGACTATTATAGCTATGCCTCCTATATAGCTATTGATATACATGTCATTAATCATATAAATCAGTTCAATCTATTTTTAGAAACGAAAGTAGAAATGAAACCAAAATTCCCATAAAATCATATGACTGTTTTATTGCACAATCAATTGTCTTAACCAACCAGGCATGAATATTCATATTCTCCCTAATAAACTATTTTAATTGTAAGCTATCCATAAATGTGTTTGCCGACGTAATATTACCGATATATCATAAACAATGAAAGCCAAAACATAATGGTGTGGAGGGAGGGTGCAAGGAAGAATCTGAAATAAAGTTAAATTTCAAGATGAACTAAAAGATATTTTATCCTTGCACGAAGTAATATAATATGTGTGTACGAATCACACTCAATGACATTGGGACCACACACGACAGTGGCCGGTAACATTCATGGCATGAAATGACCAAAATCCTAATAAAAAGATATACAGTATTACCAAGTACATATAATAGTATATAGAGATTTGTGTTATGCATAGGCATTTTGGGTCATTTCGTGAGATGATTGTTTCCGATCCCTGTACCTCAAACATAACAAGAACTGTTCAATAAGAAAATAAAAATAAAACACTTTTCACAAAGAATAACCTTCATATTATAGGATTATAGGATTAATTGCTGAGTTGCCATTAAACAACAAACACTCACTCGCTCATAGCCACTTCCATTATATATTTATTTGTACTTGCAGTTTTGAACAAAGATATATCGACTTCACAGCGTTTTTATCAAAAAGGAAAGTAGGAATGAAACCAGGATTTCCATTAAATCATTTTACTATTTTTAGCTGATAATCATTAGTTTAAATTTGTGTCATATGTTATATACACGTGGTAATTTCAAATATCTATAATTAGATTAAATTAATTTGATAACAACAAGGACTAGGTAACACAACTCTCGGTTAAATTTAAATGTCATATGAAACTTAATTTACGCTTCATTAATTTTCACTTAAAAATTACACCCTCCCCCTTTTGAATTTTATGCTTAGATTTTTTAAATTTTATCTCTTTTTTCTTAAATTTATTAAGAATGTACATTAATTTATTTGTCACTTAGAATTTTTTTGAATTTTAAACTTAGATTTGTTAAATGTTATCTCTTTTTCTTAAATATACTTAGAATGTACATTAATTATAATTTGTACGTAAATGCTCTACATTAGGTCACATGCACTTGTGGCATGGAATTACACCCCTCCCTCTTTTATTTAACTTTTTTTTTTACATTTTTTAAATTTTATCTCCTTGTCATTTATTCAGGTGTGATAAACGATTGGATTACCGGCAGGTTAGACATTTGTCACTCAACATAAGAGCGATGGAAAAAAATCAGATTAATTATAAAAAATGGGGGGGGGGGGGGTGGTTTACAATTATACAGAGTGTATAATCAAATTTAACAATTAATCATCTTTACAGTTAAATTAATATTTATATGGTCGATTATTTTTCTATTTAAACTGTATTTAGATATTTTCTGTGATTGCACTTTTTCCAATTTTTCACGTTAATTAACACATCGATGGTTATTTGTGTTTATTGTACACAATTAATATTAATATTTAATTAGAAATGTACAAACGTTTATACTATAGTTATGTACAACATAATATGTATTTGATTAATCCTATGCAAATATTTATAGTTTGGGCCGTCGTGGTCGTGATCGTATGGTAGTTGGATTTACAACTATCTGTTCAATCAGTGCCTATCACTACTAATATTGTCAGTTCGAATCCCGTGTTGATGTAGATGATTCTCCTCCTATAAAGCAACGTGCATACTGTCTTACTTCATTGAAACTTGAGTGAATGAGTGAGTGATTGTTGTTTAACACCAACTCAGCGATATCATGGTGAAAACAAGTTAATTTTCAATAAGCTTATTTGGATGTTTATAGTGCAATCTCACTGAAACAACAATCGGCGGATAGACATGTCGCCCCACTCGGACACATTATCCTGATTCCAAGCCAACCTGTCTTAGCTTTTTCTCCTTTATGCTGCATTCTTAGTGGAGAAGCAACACATATCACTTTTATTGTCTTTGTTTTGACCTGATTGGGGCTCGAACCCACGATCTACAGACGAAGTGAGCGTGTTAATCATTACATCACAGAAGCAACACATTGATTATCTTGGTAATATGGAGACTATTAGTAGATTGCTACTTGCCAATCTGATTGTTAATCTGGGTGATATTATCTTGTCACCATTGATTATTAATGATTTTGATGTGATTGTTGGTTTTTAGTGCCACTTTCAACAATATTTCAGCTATATCATGGCGACCAGTTTTAGTGGTGGAAGAAACCGGAGTACCTGGTGAGAACCAACGACCTTGGCAAGGAACTGGTAAACTTTATCACCTGCTGTTGAAAGTCGAGTGCACCCGTTTTTGTAATTTACAAAGCCGGGCGCGAACCCATGCCGTATTGGTGACATGCTTGTATGAGTTGTTAGGTAATCCAACTACCCAACTCACTGAGCTTGTATGAGTTGTTAGGTAATCCAACTACCTAACTCATTGAGCTTGCATGAGTTGTTAGATAATCCAACTACCTAACTCATTGAGCTTGTATGAGTTGTTAGGTAATCCAACTACCCAACTCATTGAGCTTGTATGAGTTGTTAGGTAATCCAACTACCTAACTCATTGAGCTTGTATGAGTTGTTAGGTAATCCAACTATCTAACTCATTGAGCCACCCGGGTAAGAGTGATTTTTGTCTTGTCATCATTGATTATTAAGGAAGCATACCGTTGGTCAATGGCATTTAAAACATATAATAGCTAAAGTGGGCCCAATTGTCTGATTCCTTTCTCCTACGTATAAAACACAGATGATGATATTTTTAGGCATTATTGATTTATACAGCATATTTTGTTTTAAATTTGGTACTATTGTTCATCCGTTACCTTGGTTTGTAACTATAGTAACACGACGTGTGCTACTAGTGGAGCAGGAACTGCCTACCCTTCCGGTTCCCCTGTGTTCAACGTGGTTCTTAGTGGTATTTAGGTTACTAGGTCTCTAGTTTTCTGTGCAGTATTTTTAATAAGATTTGATCAAATATTTACAAATTTAACACTTTCAGAATATAATATAATATAGTTTTTAATGTAGTTCATCCTCATTTTTTACAGACATCACAAATTCTTTATTGCTCTTTTTCTTGGAATAATTTGAAAAATCTCCCATTTTCAAATAATTCACAGTTTCTTTATGACAGTTTTTTTTATTAACTTTATTTACATAAGTAAGTACAATAATATAGCAATAACAATACAATGCAATATGACAGAGAACAAAGATAAAGTGGAGATAACTGACAAGACTTTATCACATAATGTTGTATCGAGTACACCTCGCCATGAGCGGTATTCGAACTAACAACGTTAGTGGTGATATATACTGATTACATAAGTAGTTGTAAATCCAACTACCATACGATCACGACCATGACTTATCATGGCGTGGTATACTCGATACAGCATTATGTGATCAATATATGTCAGTGTTATGCGATATGTCGGTGGTTTTCACCGGGTACCCCGGTTTCCTCAACAAGTAAAACTGACCGCCACGATATAACTGAAATATTGTTGAAAGTGACTTTCAACACCATAATCGCAACCTTAACCCTAGCCATTTTAAGGTTGAAAGGGGAAATAAAAGTCATTAAACAAGTTTATTTCTGATAAATATGTTGTATAATAATTCCAGGAATTTGTCCCCGTGTTTCATTGGTACTGTTTGTTGAAGGTAATGAAGAACTTAAAAATGTTACAGATAGTTCATTCAATGTTACAATATCTCTATATGATTCTCCAGAAAAAGCTGTAGATCCTTCCATGTTCAGTTGTATTGTGTATCGAGTATTCTTTTTCACGAGAGGAGGCTTATCAAACATAACTGGTTATATGTCCTGTCCCTTTTCTGAACATAAAACTGTTTTTATAAACCTCAACACATCAGAAGACTTTAGAATAGTAAAACTTATATCGTGCTTTCCTGTAGATATTGTATTGTCTGTCTTTCGATTTGCGGTTTCTGATTACCCATTTGTTATCTTCAAACTTTTCTTTGTTAACAAGGGTCAAAATTCAGTAAGTATAATTGAAAATAGTACTCCTCACTTACGCCTCCCCTCCCCCTCCCCCTCCCCTCCCCCCTCCCCCCGCATTTTGTCTCCCTTGATCCTATGTGACAACAGCGACAAAGAAAAATGTAGCGCGAGTGAAGAGATCTAATTTTGATTACATTGAAATTCAACCCGTTATACAAAAGATCGCCTAATTTCTCAAATAAAAGATGGAGATAAGAAATATAACTATTTACTTCCGCCTCTGTTATTTGTTCAACAAAAACGATTGTGTGCAAATACGCAAAGTCACCAAGTCATTATCACGAGATCAGTAGAATGTGAACCGATATGTTATTTAAATCATTAAAGGTTTAGAGGGGTTTTTGAAAAATCAAATATTCTTTATGTAGACTTACTATTTAAAAATAGAATATATTATGTTTGTTTGATTATTTTTAAACCCACTTCTTAAATACTGGAAAACCCTGCTTTCTGTCCTACTACGTACTGGCTTTGATACCCGAGTGAACATTCGTCATTAAATGACCCGAAAGGTCAATAATGTGTTGAACATTTCTATCTTATTTGTTTTTATCTGAAGATAGTGAGTGAATGATTGTTGTTTAACGCCAACTCAGCAATTTATCAGCTATATCATGGTGAGAACAAGGTAACTTTTAATGTTAAAAAATCAATTCTGACAGCCTGTATGCCTTTAAAGAAAATATATACGAGATGCAAATTCTGTCTGAGACGAGAGGCAGGGCCTATGAGAGTGGGGTTCAGTCGGTGCATCGGTTCCATTAAAAAGATGTGTTCACACAGGTGTCACCATTATGTATAATATCGACTAGTCATGCACGTGAACCATGCCTCTCACGCATTACTCAATATTCAGTATATACACGCTTCGAATTAAATGACCCGAAAGGTCAATAATATGTAGAACCTTTCTATTTTGTTTTATTTTATCTGAAGTTTACCAGTTGCTTGCGTATGGTCGGTAGTATTCTCCGGGTACTACGGCTTCCTCCACCACTAAAACTGGTCGCCATGATATAGCTGAAAGATTGCTGAAAGTGGCGTTAAACACAATAAATCAAATCACTGTTAAAAAATTGTCCACGGATTGGCATGTCCACCCCATTCGGACAGATTATCCTGTTTCCGAGCCAACCAGTTTTTCCTCTTTCTCCTTAATGCTGCGTGCTTAGTGGAGAAGCTACAAATACCAATTTTGTAGTCTGGTTATTTCTTTTTTTTCTTTTATTTTTTAATCAAAAAATAAATTTTAACCTAACATTTCGTAACTGATTTCACACATGTTAATGCAGTCTAACAATGTGATTCTTACTTGTGAGAGATCCATGTTGCTCATCTTGTTACATTTATGTGTTGTGCTTTTTCGTTTTATTTGTCTTCGTTCTATTTCTTGTTTGCAATGTCACTTGTGTCCCTCTGTGTTGTCCTTTCTTGTGTGCCCCAACGGTTTTCTCAGGATTGTCCAACATTGTGTGCCTCTATGGTTTTCTCTGGGTTGTCCTTTCATGTGTGCCCCTACGGTTTTCTCTGGATTGTCGGCCCTTTGTGACCCTACGTTTTCTATGGGTTGTCCTTTCTCGTGCGACCCTACGGTTTTCTCTGGGTTGTCCTTTCTTGTGCGAACCTACGGTTTTCTCTGGCTTGTCCTTTCTTGTGTGCCCATACGGTTGTCTCTTGGTTGTCCTTTCTTGTGTGCCCCTACGGTTTTCTCTGGGTTGTCCTTTCTTGTGTGCCCCTACGGTTTTCTCTGGATTGTCCTTTCTTGTGTGCCCCTACGGTTTTTTCTGGATTGTCCACCCTTGTGTGCCCATACGGTTTTCTCTGGGTTGTCCTTTCATGTGTGCCCCTCCGATTTTCCCTGGGTTGTCCTTTCATGTGTGCCCCTACGGTTTTCTCTGGATTGTCCTTTCTTGTGTGCCCATACGGTTTTCTCTTGATTGTCCGCCCTTGTGTGCTCCTACGGTTTTTTCTGGGTTGTCCTTTCTTGTGTGCCCCTACGGTTTTCTCTGGGTTGTCCTTTCTTGTGTGCCGCTACGGTTTTCTTTGGATTGTCCTTTCTTGTGTGCCTCTACGGTTTTCTCTGGATTGATATATCATGTGTGCCCATACGGTTTTCTCTGGGTTGTCCTTTCTTGTCTGCCCCTGCGGTTTTCTATGGATTGTCCTTTCTTGTGTGCCCCTACGATTTTCTCTGGATTGTCCTTTCTTGTGTGCCCCTACGGTTTTCTCTGGGTTATCCTTTCATGTGTGCACTTCCGGTTTTCTCTGGGTTGTCCTTTCATGTGTGCCCCTACGGTTTTCTCTTGGTCGTCCTATCTTGCGTGCCGATACGGTTTTCTCTGGATTGTCCGTCTTTGTGTGCCCTTACGGTTTTCTCTTAGTTGACATTTCTTGTGTGCCCCTTCGGTTTTCTCTGGGTTGTCCTTTCATATGTGCCACTACGGTCTTCTCTTGATTGTCCTATCGTGTGTGCCACTACGGTTTTCTCTTGGTTGTCCTCTCTTGTGTTCCCCTACGGTTCTCTCTAGGTTGTTCTTTCTTGTGTGCCGCTACTGTTTTCTCCGGGTTATCCTTTCTTGTGTGCCCCTATGGATTTCTCTGGATTGTCTGCCCTTGTGTGCCCCTACGTTTTTCTCTGGATTGTCCGCCCTTGTGTGCCCCTACAGTTTTTTCTGGGTTGTCCTTTCTTGTGTGCCCTACGAATTTCTCTGGATTGTCCGCCCTTGTATGCCCCTACGATTTTCTCTGGATTGTCCGCCATTGTGTGTTCCTACAGTTTTCTCTGGGTTGTCCTTTCTTGTCTGCCCCTACGGGTTTCTCTGGATTGTCCGCCCATGTATGCCCCTATGGTTTTCTCTGGATTGTCCGCCCTTGTTTGCCCCTACGGTTTTCTCTGGATTGTCCTTTCTTGTGTTCCCCTACGGTTTTCTCTGGGTTGTCCTTTCTTGTGTGCCCCTACGGTTTTCTTTGGGTAGTCTGCCTTTGTGTGCCCCTACGTTTTCTCTGTGTTGTCCTTTCGTGTGTGCCCCTACTATTTTCTCTGGATTGTCCACCCTTGTGTGCCCCTACGAATTTCTCTGGGTTGACCTTTCTTGTGTGCCCCTACGTTTTTTCTGGATTTTCCTCCCTTTTGTGCCCCTAAGATTTTCTTTGGATTGTCTACCCTTGTGTGTCCCTCCAGTTTTTTCTGGGTTGTGCTTTCTTGTGTGCCCTTACGGTTTCCTCTGGATTGTTCACCCTTGTGTGCCCTTCGGTTATCTCTGGATTTTCCATTCTTGTGTGCCCCTACGGTTTTCTCAGGGTTGTTCTTTATGTGTGCCCTTACGGTTTTCTCTGGATTGTTCAACCTTGTGTGGGTTCTCCTTTCTTGTGTGGGCCTACGGTTTTCTCTGGGTTGTCCCTTCATGTGTGCCCCTAAGGTTTCCTCTGGGTTGTCCTTTCTTGTGTGCCTATACGGTTTTCTCTGGATTGTCCACCCTTGTGTGCCCCTACGGTTTTCTCTGGGTTGTCCTTTCATGTGTGCCCCTACGGTTTTCTCTGGATTGTCCTTTCTTGTGTGCCCATACGGATTTCTCTTGATTGTCCGCCCTTGTGTGCTCCTACGGTTTTTTCTGGGTTGCTCTTTCTTGTGTGCCCCTACGGTTTTCTCTGGGTTGTCCTTTCTTGTGTGCCGCTACGGTTTTCTTTGGATTGTCCTTTCTTGTGTGCCTCTACGGTTTTCTCTGGATTGACATATCATGTGTGCCCATACGGTTTTCTCTGGGTTGTCCTTTCTTGTCTGTCCCTGCGGTTTTCTATGGATTGTCCTTTCTTGTGTGCCCCTACGATTTTCTCTGGATTGTCCTTTCTTGTGTGCCCCTACGGTTTTCTCTGGGTTATCCTTTCATGTGTGCACTTCCGGTTTTCTCTGGGTTGTCCTTTCATATGTGCCCCTACGGGTTTCTCTTGGTCGTCCTATCTTGCGTGCCCATACGGTTTTCTCTGGATTGTCCGTCTTTGGGTGCCCCTACGGTTTTCTCTTAGTTGACATTTCTTGTGTGCCCCTTCGGTTTTCTCTGGGTTGTCCTTTCATATGTGCCACTACGGTCTTCTCTTGATTGTCCTATCGTGTGTGCCCCTACGGTTTTCTCTTGGTTGTCCTCTCTTGTGTTCCCCTACGATTTTCTCTGGATTGTCCGCCATTGTGTGTTCCTACAGTTTTCTCTGGGTTGTCCTTTCTTGTCTGCCCCTACGGGTTTCTCTGGATTGTCCGCCCTTGTTTGCCCCTACGGTTTTCTCTGGATTGTCCTTTCTTGTGTTCCCCTACGGTTTTCTCTGGGTTGTCCTTTCTTGTGTGCCCCTACGGTTTTCTCTGGGTAGTCTGCCTTTGTGTGCCCCTACGTTTTCTCTGTGTTGTCCTTTCGTGTGTGCCCCTACTATTTTCTCTAGATTGTCCACCCTTGTGTGTCCCTAAGAATTTCTCTGGGTTGTCCTTTCTTGTGTGCCCCTACGTTTTTTTTTGGATTTTCCTCCCTTTTGTGCCCCTAAGATTTTCTTTGGATTGTCTACCCTTGTGTGTCCCTCCAGTTTTTTCTGGGTTGTGCTTTCTTGTGTGCCCTTACGGTTTCCTCTGGATTGTTCACCCTTGTGTGCCCTTCGGTTTTCTCTGGATTTTCCATTCTTGTGTGCCCCAACGGTTTTCTCAGGGTTGTTCTTTATGTGTGCCCTTACGGTTTTCTCTGGATTGTCCAACCTTGTGTGGGTTCTCCTTTCTTGTGTGGGCCTACGGTTTTCTCTGGGTTGTCCCTTCATGTGTGCCCCTACGGTTTTCGTTTGGTTGTCCTTTCTTGTGTGCCCCTTCGGTTTTCTCTGGGTTGTCTTTGCTTGTGTGCCCCAACGGTTTTCTTTGGATTGTCCTTTCTTGTGTCACCTTACGGTTTTTTCTGGGTTGATCTTTCATGTGTACCCCTACGGTTTTCTCTGGGTTGTCCTTTCTTGTCTGTCCCTACGGTTTTCTCTGGGTTGTCTTTTCTTGTGTGCCCCTACGGTTTTCTGTGGATTGTCCTTTCTTGTGTGCCCCTCCGGTTTTCTCTGGCTTGTCCTTTCATGTGTGCCCTTACGGTTTTCTCTTGGTCGTCCTATCTTGTGTGCCCCTACTGTTTTCTCTTGGTTGTCCTTACTTGTGTGCCCATACGGTTTTCTCTGGCTTATCTGCCTTTGTGTGCTCCTACGTTTTCTCTGGATTGTCCGCCCTTCTGTGCCGCTACGGTTTTCTATGGATTGTCCGCCCTTCTGTGCCCCTACAGTTTTCTATGGTTGTCCTTTCTTGTGTGCCACTACGGTTTTCTCTTTGTTGTCCTTTCTTGTGTGCCCCTCCGGTTTTCTCTGGGTTGTCCTTTCATGTGTGCCCCTACAGTTTTCTCTTGGTTGTCCTTTCTTGTGTGCCCCTCCGGTTTTCTCTTGGTTGTCCTTTCTTGTGTGCCCTACAGTTTTCTCTTGGTTGTCCTTTCTTGTGTGCCCCTCCGGTTTTCTCTGGCTTGTCCTTTCATGTGTGCCCTTATGGTTTTCTCTTGGTCGTCCTATCTTGTGTGCCCCTACTGTTTTCTCTTTGTTGTCCTTTCTTGTGTGCCCCTTCAGTTTTCTCTGTGTTGTTCTTTCATGTGTGCCCCTTCAGTTTTCTCTTGGTTGTCCTATCTTGTTTGTTCCTAAAGTTTTCTTTGGGTTGTCCTTTCTTGTGTTCCCATACGGTTTTCTCTGGGTTGTCTGCCTTTGTTTGCCCCTAAACTTTTTTCTGGATTGTCCACCCTTGTGTGCCCTTACGGTTTTCTCTGTGTTGTCCTTTCTTGTATGCCCCTACGGTTTTCTCTGGATTGACCACCCTTGTGTGCCCTTACGAATTTCTCTGGATTGTCCTTTCTTGTGTGTCCCTACGTTTTATTCTGGATTTTCCGCCCTTTTGTGCCCATAAGGTTTTCTCTGGTCTGTCTACCCTTGGGTGTCCCTCCAGTTTCCTCTGGGTTTTCCTTTCTTTTGTGCCCCTACGGTTTTCTCTGGATTGTCATTTCCTGTGCGACACTACCGTTTTCTCTGGGTTGTCCTTTCTTGTGCGACCCTTCGTTTTCTCTGGGTTGTCCTTTTTGTGTACCCCTACGGTTTTTTCTGGGTTGACCTTTCTTGTGTGCCCATACGGTTTTCTCTGGGTTGTCCTTTCTTGTGTTCCCCTACGGTTTTCTCTGTGTTGTCCTTTTTTGTGTGCCCCTACGGTTTTCTCTGGATTGTCCTTTCTTGTGTGCCACTACAGTTTTCTCTGAGTTGTCTTTTCATGTGTGCCCATCTGGTTTTCTCTGGGTTGTTCTTTCATGTGTGCCCCTACGGTTTTCTCATGGTCATCCTATCTTGGGTGCCCTTACTGTTTTCTCTTGGTTGTCCTTTCTTGTGTGCTACATACGGTTTTCTCTGGGTTATCCGCTTTTGTGTGCTCCTATGGTTTTCTCTGGATTGTCCGCCCTTTTGTGCCCCTACAGTTTTCTCTTGGTTGTCCTATCCTGTGTTTCCCTACGGGTTTCTCTATGTTGTCCTTTCTTGTGTGCCCCTACGGTTTTCTCTGGGTTGTCCTTTCTTGTGTGCCCCTACATATTTCTCTGGAGTGTCTGCCCGTGTGTGCCCATACGTTTTTCTCTGCATTGTCCAACCTTTTGTGTCCCTACAGTTTTCTTTGGGTTGTCCTTTCTTGTGTGCCCCTACGGATTTCTCTGGATTGTCCTCCCTTGTATGACCCTACGGTTTTCTCTGGTTTTTCCGCCCTTGTGTGCCCCTACAGTTTTCTCTGGGTTGTCCTTTCTTGTCTGCCCCTACGGATTTCTCTGGATTGTCCGCCCATGTATGCCACTATGGTTTTCTCTGTATTGTCCTCCCTTGTTTGCCCCTACGGTTTTCTCTGGGTTGTCCTTTCTTGTGTGCCCCTACGGTTTTCTCTGGGTTGTTTGCCTTTGTGTGCCCCTACGGTTTTCTCTGTGTTCTCCTTTCTTGTATGCCCCTACGATTTTCTCTGGATTGTCCACCCTTGTGTGCCCCTTCGAATTTCTCTGGGTTGTCCTTTCTTGTGTGCCCTTACGGTTTTCTCTGGATTGTCCGCCCTTTTGTGCCCCTACGGTTTTCTATGGGTTGTCCTGTCTTGTGCGACACTACCATTTTCTCTGGGTTGTCCTTTCTTGTGCGACCCTACGGTTTTCTCTGGGTTCTCCTTTCTTGTGTGGCCCTCCGGTTTTCTCTGGGTTGTCCTTTCTTGTGTGCCCATACGGTTTTCTCTGGGTTGTCCTTTCTTGTGTTCCCCTACGGTTTTCTCTGTGTTGTCCTTTCTTGTGTGCCCCTACGGTTTTCTCTGGATTGTCCTTTCATGTGTGCCACTACGGTTTTCTCTTAATTGTCCTTTCTTGTGTGCCCCTCCAGTTTTCTCTGGGTTTTCCTTTCTCTGGATTGTTCACCCTTGTGTGCCCCTACGGTTTTCTCTGGATTTACCGCCCTTTTGTGCCCCTAAGGTGTTCTCTGGATTGTGTACCCTTGTGTGTCCCTCCAGTTTTCTCTGGGTTTTCCTTTCTCTGGATTGTTCACCCTTGTGTGCCCTTACGGTTTTCGCTGGATTGTCCGCCCTTTTGTGCCCCTACGGTTTTCTATGGGTTGTCCTTTCTTGTGCGACCCTACGGTTTTCTCTGGGTTCTCCTTTCTTGTGTGGCCCTACGGTTTTCTCTGGGTTGTCCTTTCTTGTGTGCCCATACGGTTTTCTCTGGGTTGTCCTTTCTTGTGTGCCCCTACGGTTTTCTCTGTGTTGTCCTTTCTTGTGTGCCCATACGGTTTTCTCTGGATTGTCCTTTCATGTGTGTCCCTACTGTTTTCTCTTGGTTGTCCTATCCTGTGTTTCCCAACGGGTTTCTCTAGGTTGTCCTTTCTTGTGTGCCCCTACGGTTTTCTCTGGGTTGTCCTCTCTTGTGTGCCCCTACGGATTTTTCTGGATTGTCTGCCCGTGTGTGCCCCTACGTTTTTCTCTGCATTGTCCAACCTTTTGTGTCCCTACAATTTTCTTTGGGTTGTCCTTTCTTGTGTGCCCCTACGGATTTCTCTGGATTGTCCTCCCTTGTATGCCCCTACGGTTTTCTCTGGTTTTTCCGCCCTTGTGTGCCCCTACAGTTTTCTCTGGGTTGTCCTTTCTTGTCTGCCCCTACGGATTTCTCTGGATTGTCCGCCCATGTATGCCACTATGGTTTTCTCTGGATTGTCCTCCCTTGTTTTCCCCTATGTTTTTCTCTGGGTTGTCCTTTCTTGTGTGCCCCTCCGGTTTTCTCTGGGTTGTTTGCCTTTGTGTGCCCCTACGCTTTTCTCTGGATTGTTCGCCCTTGTGTGCCCCTACGGTTTTCTCTGTGTTCTCCTTTCTTGTATGCCCCTACGATTTTCTCTGGATTGTCCACCCTTGTGTGCCCCTACGAATTTCTCTGGGTTGTCCTTTCTTGTGTGCCCCTACGTTTTTTCTGGATTTACCGCCATTTTGTGCCCCTAAGGTTTTTTCTGGATTGTCTACCCTTGTGTGTCCCTCCAGTTTTCTCTGGGTTTTCCTTTCTCTGGATTGTTCACCCTTGTGTGCCCCTACGGGTTTTTTCTGGATTTACCGCCCTTTTGTGCCCCTAAGGTTTTCTCTGGATTATCTACCTTGTGTGTCCCTCCAGTTTTCTCTGGGTTTTCCTTTCTCTGGATTGTTCACCCTTTTATGCCCTTACTGTTTTCTCTGGATTGTCCGCCCTTTTGTGCTCCTATGGTTTTCTATGGGTTGTCCTGTCTTGTGCGACACTACCGTTTTCTCTGGGTTGTCCTTTCTTGTGCGACCCTACGGTTTTCTCTGGGTTCTCCTTTCTTGTGTGGCCCTACGGTTTTCTCTGGGTTGTCCTTTCTTGTGTGCCCAAACGGTTTACTCTGGGTTGTCCTTTCCTCTGTGCCCCTTCGGTTTTCTCTGTGTTGTCCTTTCTTGTGTGCCCATACGGTTTTCTCTGGATTGCCCTTTCATGTGTGCCACTACGGTTTTTTCTTGATTTTCCACCCTTGTGTGTCCATATGGTTTTCTCTGGGTTGTCTTTTCTTGTGTGTCCATACGGTTTTCTCTGGGTTGTCCTTTCTTGTGTTCCCCTACGGTTTTCTCTTTTTTGTCCTTATTTGTGTGCCCCTACGGTTTTCTCTGGATTGTCCTTTCTTGTGTGCCCCTACGGTTTTCTCTGGGTTGTCTTTTCATGTGTGCCCATCCGGTTTTCTCTGGGTTGTCCTTTCATGTGTGCCCCTACGGTTTTCTCTTCGTCGTCCTATCTTGTGTGCCCCTACGGTTTTCTATTGGTTGTCCTTTCTTGTGTGCCCATACGGTTTTCTCTGGATTATCCGCCTTTGTGTGCTTCTACGGTTTTCTCTGGATTGTCCGCCCTTTTGTGCCCCTACGGTTGTCTATGGCTTGTCCTTTCTTGTGTGCCCCTACGGTTTTCTCTTAGTTGTCCTTTCTTGTGTGTCCCTACGGTTTTCTCTGGGTTGTCCTTTCATATGTGCCCCTACAGTTTTCTCTTGGTTGTGCTATCTTGTGTGTCCCTACGGTTTTCTCTTGGTTGTCCTTTCTTTTGTGCCCCTACGGTTCTCTCTAGGTTGTCCTTTCTTGTGTGCCCCTACGGTTTTCTCTGAGTTGTCCTTTCTTGTGTGCCAGTACTCTTTTCTCTGGGTTGTCCTTTCTTGTGTGCCCCTACGGTTTTTTTCTAGAATGTCCTTTCTTGTGGCCCCCTACGGTTTTCTCTGGGTTGTTCTTTCATGTGTGCCCCTACGGTTTTCTCTTGGTCGTCCTATCTTGTGTGCCCCTACGGTTTTCTCTTGGTTGTCCTTTCTTGTGTGCCCATACAGTTTTCTCTGGATTGTTCGCCTTTGTGTGCTCCTAGGTTTTTCTCTGGATTGTCCACACTTTTGTGCCCCTACGGTTTTCTATGGGTTGTCCTTTCTTGTGTGCCCCTACGGTTTTCTCTTAGTTGTCCTTTTTGTGTGCCCCTCCGGTTTTCTCTGGGTTGTCCTTTCATGTGTGCTCTACGTTTTCTCTTGGTTGTCCTTTCTTTTGCGCCCCTACGGTTCTCTCTAGGTTGTCCTTTCTTGTGTGCCCCTACGGTTTTCTCAGGGTTGTCCTTTCTTGTGTGCCCCTACGGATTTCTCTGGATTGTCTGCCCTTGTGTGCACCTACGTTTTTCTCTAGATTGTCCGCCCTTGTGTGCCCCTACAGTTTTCTTTGGGTAGTCCTTTCTTGTGTTCCCCTACGGATTTCTCTGGATTGTTCGCCCTTGTATGCCCTTACGGTTTTCTCTGGATTGTACGGACTTGTGTGCCCCTACAGTTTTCTCTGGATTGTCCTTTCTTGTCTGCCCTACGAATTTCTCTGGATTGTCCGCCCATGTATGTCCCTATGGTTTTCTCTGGATTGTTCGCCCTTGTTTGTCCCTACGTTTTCTTTGGATTGTCCTTTCTTGTGTTCCCCTACGGTTTTCTCTGGTTTGTTCTTTCTTGTGTGCCCCTACGGTTTTCTCTGGGTAGTCTGCCTTTGTGTGTCCCTACGGTTTTCTCTGGATTGTCCACCCTTGTGTGCCCCTACGGTTTTCTCTGAGTTGTCCTTTCTTGTGTGCCCTTACAGTTTTCTCTGGATTGTCCACCATTGTGTGCCCCTACGAATTTCTCTGGGTTGTCCTTTCTTGTGTGCCCATACGATTTTCTCAGGATTGTTCACCCTTGTGTGCCCTACGGTTTTCTCTGGATTTTGCGCCCTTTTGTGCCCCTACGGTTTTCTCAGGGTTGTTCTTTCTCTGTGCCTTTACGGTTTTCTCTGGATTGTCCAACCTTGTGTGCCCCTACGGTTTTCTCTGTGTTCTCCTTTCTTGTATGCCCCTACGATTTTCTCTGGATTGTCCACCCTTGTGTGCCCCTACGAATTTCTCTGGGTTGTCCTTTCTTGTGTGCCCCTACGTTTTTTCTGGATTTACCGCCCTTTTGTGCCCCTAAGGTTTTTTCTGGATTGTCTACCCTTGTGTGTCCCTCCAGTTTTCTCTGGGTTTTCCTTTCTCTGGATTGTTCACCCTTTTATGCCCTTACTGTTTTCTCTGGATTGTCCGCCCTTTTGTGCTCCTACGGTTTTCTATGGGTTGTCCTGTCTTGTGCGACACTACCGTTTTCTCTGGGTTGTCCTTTCTTGTGCGACCCTACGGTTTTCTCTGGGTTCCCCTTTCTTGTGTGGCACTACGGTTTTCTCTGGGTTGTCCTTTCTTGTGTGCCCAAACGGTTTTCTCTGTGTTGTCCTTTCTTGTGTGCCCATACGGTTTTCTCTGGATTGTCCTTCATGTGTGCCACTACGGTTTTTTCTTGATTTTCCACCCTTGTGTGTCCATATGGTTTTCTCTGGGTTGTCTTTTCTTGTGTGCCCATACGGTTTTCTCTGTTTTGTCCTTTTTTGTGTGCCCCTACGGTTTTCTCTGGATTGTCCTTTCTTGTGTGCCCCTACGGTTTTCTCTGGATTGTCTTTTCATGTGTGCCCATCCGGTTTTCTCTGGGTTGTCCTTTCATGTGTGCCCCTACGGTTTTCTCTTCGTCGTCCTATCTTGTGTACCCCTACGGTTTTCTATTGGTTGTCCTTTCTTGTGTGCCCATACGGTTTTCTCTGAATTATCCGCCTTTGTGTGCTTCTACGGTTTTCTCTGGATTGCCCGCCCTTTTGTGCCCCTACGGTTGTCTATGGCTTGTCCTTTCTTGTGTGCCCCTACGGTTTTCTCTTAGTTGTCCTTTCGTGTGTGTCCCTACGGTTTTCTCTGGGTTGTCCTTTCATATGTGCCCCTACAGTTTTCTCTTGGTTGTGCTATCTTGTGTGCCCCTACGGTTTTCTCTTGGTTGTCCTTTCTTGTGTGCCCCTACGGTTGTCTCTAGGTTGTCCTTTCTTGTGTGCCCCTACGGTTTTCTCTGAGTTGTCCTTTCTTGTGTGCCAGTACTCTTTTCTCTGGGTTGTCCTTTCTTGTGTGCCCCTACGGTTTTTATCTAGAGTGTCCTTTCTTGTGGCCCCCTACAGTTTTCTCTGGGTTGTTCTTTCATGTGTGCCCCTACGGTTTTCTCTTGGTCGTCCTATCTTGTGTGCCCCTACGGTTTTCTCTTGGTTGTCCTTTCTTGTGTGCCCATACAGTTTTCTCTGGATTGTTCGCCTTTGTGTGCTCCTAGGTTTTTCTCTGGATTGTCCACACTTTTGTGCCCCTACGGTTATCTATGGGTTGTCCTTTCTTGTGGGCCACTCCGTTTTCTCTGGGTTGTCCTTTCATGTGTGCCCTACGTTTTCTCTTGGTTGTCCTTTCTTTTGCGCCCCTACGGTTCTCTCTAGGTTGTCCTTTCTTGTGTGCCCCTACGGTTTTCTCAGGGTTGTCCTTTCTTGTGTGCCCCTACGGATTTCTCTGGATTTTCTGCCCTTGTGTGCACCTACGTTTTTCTCTAGATTGTCCGCCCTTGTGTGCCCCTACAGTTTTCTTTGGGTAGTCCTTTCTTGTGTTCCCCTACGGATTTCTCTGGATTGTTCGCCCTTGTATGCCCTTACGGTTTTCTCTGGATTGTACGGACTTGTGTGCCCCTACAGTTTTCTCTGGGTTGTCCTTTCTTGTCTGCCCCTACGAATTTCTCTGGATTGTCCGCCCATGTATGTCCCTATGGTTTTCTCTGGATTGTTCGCCCTTGTTTGTCCCTACGGTTTTCTTTGGATTGTCCTTTCTTGTGTTCCCCTACGGTTTTCTCTGGTTTGTCCTTTCTTGTGTGCCCCTACGGTTTTCTCTGGGTTGTCTGCCTTTGTGTGTCCCCACGGTTTTCTCTGGATTGTCCGCCCTTGTGTGCCCATACGGTTTTCTCTAAGTTGTCCTTTCTTGTGTGCCCTTACAGTTTTCTCTGGTTTGTCCACCATTGTGTGCCTCTACGAATTTCTCTGGGTTGTCCTTTCTTGTGTGCCCATACGATTTCTAAGGATTGTTCACCCTTGTGTGCCCTACGGTTTTCTCTGGATTTTGCGCCCTTGTGTGCCCCTACGGTTTTCTCAGGGTTGTTCTTTCTGTGTGCCTTTACGGATTTCTCTGGATTGTCCAACCTTGTGTGCCCCTACGGTTTTCTATGGGTTGTCCTTTCATGTGTGCCCCTACGGTTTTCTCAGGATTGTCCGCCCTTTTCTGCCCTTACGGTTTTCTATGGGTTGTCCTTTCTTGTGCGATCCTACCGTTTTCTCTGGGTTGTCCTTTCTTGTGCGACGATACGGTTTTCTCTGGATTGTCCTTTCTTGTGTGCCCTTACGGTTTTCTCTGGGTTGTCCTTTCTTGTGTGCCCTTACGGTTTTCTCTGGATTGTCCTTTCTAGCCTGCCCCTACGGTTTTCTCTGGGTTGTCCATTCTTGTGTGCCCATACGGTTTTCTCTGGGTTGTCCTTTCTTGTGTGTCCCTACGGTTTTTTCTTGGTTGTCCTATCTTGTGTGCCCTTACGGTTTTCTCTGGATTGTTCTTCATTGTGTGCCCCTACGTTTTCTCTGCATTGTCCTTTCTTGTGTGCCCCTACGGTTTTCTCTGGGTTGCCCTTTCGTGTGTGCCCCATACGGTTTTCTCTGAGATGTCCTTTCTTGTGTGCCCCTACGGTTTTCTCTGGATTATCCGCCCTTGTGTGCCCATACGTTTTTTCTTGGTTGTCCTTTCTTGTGTGCCCGTACGGTTTTCTCTGGATTGTCCGCACTTGTGTGCCCCTACGGTTTTACCTGGGTGTCCTTTCTTGTGTGCCCATACGGTTTTCTCTGGGTTGTCCTTTCATGTGTGCCCCTTCGGTTTTCTCTTGGTTGTCCTATATTGTGTGCCCCTACGGTTTTCTCTTGGTTGTCCTTTCTTGTGTGCCCATACGTTTACTCTTGATTGTCCGCCCTTGTGTGTTCCTACGTTTTCTCTGGATTGTCCGCCCTTGTGTGCCCATACGGTTTTCTGTGGGTTGACCTTGCATGTGTGCCCATACGGTTTTTTCTGGGTTGTCCTTTCTTGTGTGCCAGTACGGTTTTCTCTGGGTTGTCCTTTCTTGTGTGCCCCTATGGTTTTCTCTGGATTGTCCTTTCTTGTGGCCCTCTACGGTTTTCTCTGGGTTGTTCTTTCATGTGTGCCCCTACTGTTTTCTCTTGGTCGTCCTATCTTGTGTGCCCCTACCGTTTTCTCTTGGTTGTCCGTTCTTGTTTGCCCATACGGTTTTCTCTGGATTGTCCGCCTTTGTGTGCTCCTACGAATTTCTCTGGATAGTCCGCCCTTGTTTGTCCCTTCGGTTTTCTCTGGATTGTCCTTTCTTGTGTTCCCCTACGGTTTTCTCTGGTTTGTCCTTTCTTGTGTGCCCCTACGGTTTTCTCTGGGTTGTCTGCCTTTGTGTGTCCCTACGGTTTTCTCTGGATTGTTCGCCCTTGTGTGCCCCTACGGTTTTCTCTGAGTTGTCCTTTCTTGTGTGCCCTTACAGTTTTCTCTGGATTGTCCACCATTGTGTGCCCCTACGAATTTCTCTGGGTTGTCCTTTCTTGTGTGCCCATACGATTTTCTCAGGATTGTTCACCCTTGTGTGCCCTACGGTTTTCTCTGGATTTTGCGCCTTTGTGTGCCCCTACGGTTTTCTCAGGGTTGTTCTTTCTCTGTGCCTTTACGGTTTTCTCTGGATTGTCCAACCTTGTGTGCCCCTACGGTTTTCTATGGGTTGTCCTTTCATGTGTGCCCCAACGGTTTTCTCAGGATTGTCCGCCTTTTTCTGCCCTCACGGTTTACTATGGGTTGTCCTTTCTTGTGCGATCCTACCGTTTTCTCTGGGTTATCCTTTCTTGTGCGACCATACGTTTTCTCTGGATTGTCCTTTCTTGTGTGCCCCTAAGGTTTTCTCTGGGTTGTCCTTTCTTGTGTGCCCATACGGTTTTCTCTGGGTTGTCCTTTCTTGTGTGCCCGTACGGTTTTTTCTTGGTTGTCCTATCTTGTGTGCCCTTACGGTTTTCTCTGGATTGTTCTTCATTGTGTGCTCCTAGGATTTTCTCTGCATTGTCCTTTCTTGTGTGCCCCTAGGGTTTTCTCTGGGTTGTCCTTTCTTGTGTGCCCCTACGGTTTTTTCTGGATTGTCCGCACTTGTGTGCCCCTACGGATTTATCTGGGTTGTCCTTTCTTGTGTGCCCCTACGGTTTTCTCTGGGTTGTCCTTTCATGTGTGTCCCTACGTTTTTTCTTGGTTGTTCTATCTTGTGCGCCCCTACGGTTTACTCTTGATTGTCCGTCCTTGTGTGCTCCTATGGTTTTCTCTGGATTGTCCGCCCTTGTGTGCCCATACGGTTTTCTGTGGGTTGACCTTGCATGTGTGCCCATACGGTTTTCTCTGGGTTGTCCTTTCTTGTGTTCCAGTACGGTTTTCTCTGGGTTGTCCTTTCTTGTGTGCCCCAACGGTTTTCTCTGGATTGTCCTTTCTTGTGGCCCCCTACGGTTTTCTCTGGGTTGTTCTTTCATGTGTGCCCCTACGGTTTTCTCTTGGTCGTCCTATCTTGTGTGCCCCTACCGTTTTCTCTTGGTTGTCCGTTCTTGTGTGCCCATACGGTTTTCTCTGGATTGTCCGCCTTTGTGTGCTCCTACGGTTTTCTCTGGATTGTCCGCCCTTTTGTGCCCCTACGGTTTTCTATGGGTTGTCATTTTTTGTGTGCCCCTACGGTTTTCTCTTGGTTGTCTTTTCTTGTGTGCCCCTACGGTTTTATCTTAGTTGTCCTTTCTTGTGGGCCTCTCCGGTTTTCTGTGGGTTGTCCTTTCATGTGTGCCCTACGGTTTTCTCTTGGTTGTCCTTTCTTGTGTGCCCCTACGGTTCTCTCTAGGTTGTCCTTTCTTGTTTGCCCCTATGGTTTTCTCTGAGTTGTCCTTTCTTGTGGGCCCTTCCGGTTTTCTCTGGGTTGTCCTTTCATGTGTGCCCTACGGTTTTCTCTTGGTTGTCCTTTCTTGTGTGCCCCTACGGTTCTCTCTAGGTTGTCCTTTCTTGTGTGCCCCTATGGTTTTCTCTGGGTTGTCCTTTCTTGTGTGCCCCTACGTTTTTCTCTGGATTGTCCGCCAGTGTGTGCCCCTACAGTTTTCTCTGGGTAGTCCTTTCTTGTGTGCCCCTAAGAATTTCTCTGGATTGTCCGCCCCTGTATGCCCCTACGGTTTTCTCTGGATTGTCCGCACTTGTGTGCCCCTACAGTTTTCTCTGGGTTGTCCTTTCTTGTCTGCCCCTACGAATTTCTCTGGATTGTCCACCCATGTATGTCCCTATGGTTTTCTCTGGATTGTTCGCCCTTGTTTGTCCCTACGGTTTTCTCTGGATTGTCCTTTCTTGTGTTCCCCTACGGTTTTCTCTGGTTTGTCCTTTCTTGTGTGCCCCTACGGTTTTCTCTGGGTTGTCTGCCTTTGTGTTTCCCAACGGTTTTCTCTGGTTTGTCCGCCCTTGTGTGCCCCTAAAGTTTTCTCTGAATTGTCCTTTCTTGTGTGCACTTACGTTTTTCTATGGATTGTCCACCCTTGTGTGCCCCTACGAATTTCTCTGGGTTGTCCTTTCTTGTGTGCCCCTACGATTTTCTCTGGATTGTTCACCCTTGTGTGCCCCTACGGTTTTCTCTGGATTGTCTTTTCATGTGTGCCCATCCGGTTTTCTCTGGGTTGTCCTTTCATGTGTGCCCCTACGGTTTTCTCTTCGTCGTCCTATCTTGTGTACCCCTACGGTTTTCTATTGGTTGTCCTTTCTTGTGTGCCCATACGGTTTTCTCTGAATTATCCGCCTTTGTGTGCTTCTACGGTTTTCTCTGGATTGCCCGCCCTTTTGTGCCCCTACGGTTGTCTATGGCTTGTCCTTTCTTGTGTGCCCCTACGGTTTTCTCTTAGTTGTCCTTTCGTGTGTGTCCCTACGGTTTTCTCTGGGTTGTCCTTTCATATGTGCCCCTACAGTTTTCTCTTGGTTGTGCTATCTTGTGTGCCCCTACGGTTTTCTCTTGGTTGTCCTTTCTTGTGTGCCCCTACGGTTCTCTCTAGGTTGTCCTTTCTTGTGTGCCCCTACGGTTTTCTCTGAGTTGTCCTTTCTTGTGTGCCAGTACTCTTTTCTCTGGGTTGTCCTTTCTTGTGTGCCCCTACGGTTTTTATCTAGAGTGTCCTTTCTTGTGGCCCCCTACAGTTTTCTCTGGGTTGTTCTTTCATGTGTGCCCCTACGGTTTTCTCTTGGTCGTCCTATCTTGTGTGCCCCTACGGTTTTCTCTTGGTTGTCCTTTCTTGTGTGCCCATACAGTTTTCTCTGGATTGTTCGCCTTTGTGTGCTCCTAGGTTTTTCTCTGGATTGTCCACACTTTTGTGCCCCTACGGTTATCTATGGGTTGTCCTTTCTTGTGGGCCACTCCGTTTTCTCTGGGTTGTCCTTTCATGTGTGCCCTACGTTTTCTCTTGGTTGTCCTTTCTTTTGCGCCCCTACGGTTCTCTCTAGGTTGTCCTTTCTTGTGTGCCCCTACGGTTTTCTCAGGGTTGTCCTTTCTTGTGTGCCCCTACGGATTTCTCTGGATTGTCTGCCCTTGTGTGCACCTACGTTTTTCTCTAGATTGTCCGCCCTTGTGTGCCCCTACAGTTTTCTTTGGGTAGTCCTTTCTTGTGTTCCCCTACGGATTTCTCTGGATTGTTCGCCCTTGTATGCCCTTACGGTTTTCTCTGGATTGTACGGACTTGTGTGCCCCTACAGTTTTCTCTGGGTTGTCCTTTCTTGTCTGCCCCTACGAATTTCTCTGGATTGTCCGCCCATGTATGTCCCTATGGTTTTCTCTGGATTGTTCGCCCTTGTTTGTCCCTACGGTTTTCTTTGGATTGTCCTTTCTTGTGTTCCCCTACGGTTTTCTCTGGTTTGTCCTTTCTTGTGTGCCCCTACGGTTTTCTCTGGGTTGTCTGCCTTTGTGTGTCCCCACGGTTTTCTCTGGATTGTCCGCCCTTGTGTGCCCATACGGTTTTCTCTAAGTTGTCCTTTCTTGTGTGCCCTTACAGTTTTCTCTGGTTTGTCCACCATTGTGTGCCCCTACGAATTTCTCTGGGTTGTCCTTTCTTGTGTGCCCATACGATTTCTAAGGATTGTTCACCCTTGTGTGCCCTACGGTTTTCTCTGGATTTTGCGCCCTTGTGTGCCCCTACGGTTTTCTCAGGGTTGTTCTTTCTGTGTGCCTTTACGGATTTCTCTGGATTGTCCAACCTTGTGTGCCCCTACGGTTTTCTATGGGTTGTCCTTTCATGTGTGCCCCTACGGTTTTCTCAGGATTGTCCGCCCTTTTCTGCCCTTACGGTTTTCTATGGGTTGTCCTTTCTTGTGCGATCCTACCGTTTTCTCTGGGTTGTCCTTTCTTGTGCGACGATACGGTTTTCTCTGGATTGTCCTTTCTTGTGTGCCCTTACGGTTTTCTCTGGGTTGTCCTTTCTTGTGTGCCCTTACGGTTTTCTCTGGATTGTCCTTTCTAGCCTGCCCCTACGGTTTTCTCTGGGTTGTCCATTCTTGTGTGCCCATACGGTTTTCTCTGGGTTGTCCTTTCTTGTGTGCCCCTACGGTTTTTTCTTGGTTGTCCTATCTTGTGTGCCCTTACGGTTTTCTCTGGATTGTTCTTCATTGTGTGCCCCTACGTTTTCTCTGCATTGTCCTTTCTTGTGTGCCCCTACGGTTTTCTCTGGGTTGCCCTTTCGTGTGTGCCCCATACGGTTTTCTCTGAGATGTCCTTTCTTGTGTGCCCCTACGGTTTTCTCTGGATTATCCGCCCTTGTGTGCCCATACGTTTTTTCTTGGTTGTCCTTTCTTGTGTGCCCGTACGGTTTTCTCTGGATTGTCCGCACTTGTGTGCCCCTACGGTTTTACCTGGGTGTCCTTTCTTGTGTGCCCATACGGTTTTCTCTGGGTTGTCCTTTCATGTGTGCCCCTTCGGTTTTCTCTTGGTTGTCCTATATTGTGTGCCCCTACGGTTTTCTCTTGGTTGTCCTTTCTTGTGTGCCCATACGTTTACTCTTGATTGTCCGCCCTTGTGTGTTCCTACGTTTTCTCTGGATTGTCCGCCCTTGTGTGCCCATACGGTTTTCTGTGGGTTGACCTTGCATGTGTGCCCATACGGTTTTCTGGGTTGTCCTTTCTTGTGTGCCAGTACGGTTTTCTCTGGGTTGTCCTTTCTTGTGTGCCCCTATGGTTTTCTCTGGATTGTCCTTTCTTGTTGCCCTCTACGGTTTTCTCTGGGTTGTTCTTTCATGTGTGCCCCTACTGTTTTCTCTTGGTCGTCCTATCTTGTGTGCCCCTACCGTTTTCTCTTGGTTGTCCGTTCTTGTTTGCCCATACGGTTTTCTCTGGATTGTCCGCCTTTGTGTGCTCCTACGAATTTCTCTGGATAGTCCGCCCTTGTTTGTCCCTTCGGTTTTCTCTGGATTGTCCTTTCTTGTGTTCCCCTACGGTTTTCTCTGGTTTGTCCTTTCTTGTGTGCCCCTACGGTTTTCTCTGGGTTGTCTGCCTTTGTGTGTCCCTACGGTTTTCTCTGGATTGTTCGCCCTTGTGTGCCCCTACGGTTTTCTCTGAGTTGTCCTTTCTTGTGTGCCCTTACAGTTTTCTCTGGATTGTCCACCATTGTGTGCCCCTACGAATTTCTCTGGGTTGTCCTTTCTTGTGTGCCCATACGATTTTCTCAGGATTGTTCACCCTTGTGTGCCCTACGGTTTTCTCTGGATTTTGCGCCTTTGTGTGCCCCTACGGTTTTCTCAGGGTTGTTCTTTCTCTGTGCCTTTACGGTTTTCTCTGGATTGTCCAACCTTGTGTGCCCCTACGGTTTTCTATGGGTTGTCCTTTCATGTGTGCCCCAACGGTTTTCTCAGGATTGTCCGCCTTTTTCTGCCCTCACGGTTTACTATGGGTTGTCCTTTCTTGTGCGATCCTACCGTTTTCTCTGGGTTATCCTTTCTTGTGCGACCATACGTTTTCTCTGGATTGTCCTTTCTTGTGTGCCCCTAAGGTTTTCTCTGGGTTGTCCTTTCTTGTGTGCCCATACGGTTTTCTCTGGGTTGTCCTTTCTTGTGTGCCCGTACGGTTTTTTCTTGGTTGTCCTATCTTGTGTGCCCTTACGGTTTTCTCTGGATTGTTCTTCATTGTGTGCTCCTAGGATTTTCTCTGCATTGTCCTTTCTTGTGTGCCCCTAGGGTTTTCTCTGGGTCGTCCTTTCTTGTGTGCCCCTACGGTTTTTTCTGGATTGTCCGCACTTGTGTGCCCCTACGGATTTATCTGGGTTGTCCTTTCTTGTGTGCCCCTACGGTTTTCTCTGGGTTGTCCTTTCATGTGTGTCCCTACGTTTTTTCTTGGTTGTTCTATCTTGTGCGCCCCTACGGTTTACTCTTGATTGTCCGTCCTTGTGTGCTCCTATGGTTTTCTCTGGATTGTCCGCCCTTGTGTGCCCATACGGTTTTCTGTGGGTTGACCTTGCATGTGTGCCCATACGGTTTTCTCTGGGTTGTCCTTTCTTGTGTTCCAGTACGGTTTTCTCTGGGTTGTCCTTTCTTGTGTGCCCCAACGGTTTTCTCTGGATTGTCCTTTCTTGTGGCCCCCTACGGTTTTCTCTGGGTTGTTCTTTCATGTGTGCCCCTACGGTTTTCTCTTGGTCGTCCTATCTTGTGTGCCCCTACCGTTTTCTCTTGGTTGTCCGTTCTTGTGTGCCCATACGGTTTTCTCTGGATTGTCCGCCTTTGTGTGCTCCTACGGTTTTCTCTGGATTGTCCGCCCTTTTGTGCCCCTACGGTTTTCTATGGGTTGTCATTTTTTGTGTGCCCCTACGGTTTTCTCTTGGTTGTCTTTTCTTGTGTGCCCCTACGGTTTTATCTTAGTTGTCCTTTCTTGTGGGCCTCTCCGGTTTTCTGTGGGTTGTCCTTTCATGTGTGCCCTACGGTTTTCTCTTGGTTGTCCTTTCTTGTGTGCCCCTACGGTTCTCTCTAGGTTGTCCTTTCTTGTTTGCCCCTATGGTTTTCTCTGAGTTGTCCTTTCTTGTGGGCCCTTCCGGTTTTCTCTGGGTTGTCCTTTCATGTGTGCCCTACGGTTTTCTCTTGGTTGTCCTTTCTTGTGTGCCCCTACGGTTCTCTCTAGGTTGTCCTTTCTTGTGTGCCCCTATGGTTTTCTCTGGGTTGTCCTTTCTTGTGTGCCCCTACGTTTTTCTCTGGATTGTCCGCCAGTGTGTGCCCCTACAGTTTTCTCTGGGTAGTCCTTTCTTGTGTGCCCCTAAGAATTTCTCTGGATTGTCCGCCCCTGTATGCCCCTACGGTTTTCTCTGGATTGTCCGCACTTGTGTGCCCCTACAGTTTTCTCTGGGTTGTCCTTTCTTGTCTGCCCCTACGAATTTCTCTGGATTGTCCACCCATGTATGTCCCTATGGTTTTCTCTGGATTGTTCGCCCTTGTTTGTCCCTACGGTTTTCTCTGGATTGTCCTTTCTTGTGTTCCCCTACGGTTTTCTCTGGTTTGTCCTTTCTTGTGTGCCCCTACGGTTTTCTCTGGGTTGTCTGCCTTTGTGTTTCCCAACGGAATATTTTCCCTTAAGGTCCTATGTTAATCTATGGCCTGCGGTGGCGGCCATCTTGGATTTCCGATCGGCATAAAAAACAGAAACTTTGTAGAGGACCTTCCAATGATCATTCCTGGGCAGTTTGGTTTCAACTGTCCAAGTGGTTTCAGAGAAGAAGCATTTTGAAACATTTTTCCAATAGGGTCCAATGTTAAACTAAGTCCTGCCGTAGCCGCCATTTTGAATTTCATATCGGAACAAAAAACCTTACGATTGTAGAAGACCATCCAATGAACATTCATGTACAGTTTGGCTTTAATCATATTTGTAGTTTCTGAGAAGAAGGCATTTGAATATTTTCCCTTAAGGTCCAATGTTAATCTATGGCCTGCGGTGGCGGCCATCTTGGATTTCCGATCGGCATAAAAAACAGAAACTTTGTAGAGGACCTTCCAATGATCATTCCTGGGCAGTTTGGTTTCAACTGTCCAAGTGGTTTCAGAGAAGAAGCATTTTGAAACATTTTTCCAATAGGGTCCAATGTTAACCTAAGTCCTGTCGTAGCCGCCATTTTGAATTTCATATCGGAACAAAAAACCTTAAGATTGTAGAGGACCATCCAATGAACATTCATGTACAGTTTGGCTTTAATCATATTTGTAGTTTCTGAGAAGAAGGCATTTGAATATTTTCCCATAGGGTCCAATGTTAATCTATGGCCTGCGGTGGCGGCCATCTTGGATTTCCGATCGGCATAAAAAACAGAAACTTTGTAGAGGACCTTCCAATGATCATTCCTGGGCAGTTTGGTTTCAACTGTCCAAGTGGTTTCAGAGAAGAAGCATTTTGAAACATTTTTCCCATAGGGTCCAATGTTAAACTAAGTCCTGCCGTAGCCGCCATTTTGAATTTCATATCGGAACAAAAAACCTTAAGATTGTAGAGGACCATCCAATGAACATTCATGTACAGTTTGGCTTTAATCATATTTGTAGTTTCTGAGAAGAAGGCATTTGAATATTTTCCCTTAAGGTCCAATGTTAATCTATGTCCTGCGGTGGCGGACATCTTGGATTTCCGATCGGCATAAAAAACAGGAACTTTGTAGAGGACCTTCCAATGATCATTCCTGGGCAGTTTGGTTTCAACTGTCCAAGTGGTTTCAGAGAAGAAGCATTTTGAAACATTTTTCCCATAGGGTCCAATGTTAAACTAAGTCCTGCCGTAGCCGCCATTTTGAATTTCATATCGGATCAAAAAACCTTAAGATTGTAGAGGACCATCCAATGAACATTCATGTACAGTTTGGCTTTAATCATATTTGTAGTTTCTGAGAAGAAGGCATTTGTATATTTTCAAATAGGGTCCAATGTTAATCTATGTCCTGCGGTGGCAGCCATCTTGGATTTCCGATCGGCATAAAGAACAGAAACTTTGTAGAGGACCTTCCAATGATCATTCCTGGGCAGTTTGGTTTCAACTGTCCAAGTGGTTTTAGAGAAGAAGCATTTTGAAACATTTTTCCCATAGGGTCCAATGTTAAACTAAGTCCTGCCGTAGCCGCCATTTTGAATTTCATATCGGAACAAAAAACCTTAAGATTGTAGAGGACCATCCAATGAACATTCATGTACAGTTTGGCTTTAATCATATTTGTAGTTTCTGAGAAGAAGGCATTTGTATATTTTCAAATAGGGTCCAATGTTAATCTATGTCCTGCGGTGGCAGCCATCTTGGATTTCCGATCGGCATAAAGAACAGAAACTTTGTAGAGGACCTTCCAATGATCATTCCTGGGCAGTTTGGTTTCAACTGTCCAAGTGGTTTAAGAGAAGAAGCATTTTGAAACATTTTTCCCATAGGGTCCAATGTTAAATTAAGTCCTGCCGTAGCCGCCATTTTGAATTTCATATCGGAACAAAAAACCTTAAGATTGTAGAGGACCATCCAATGAACATTCATGTACAGTTTGGCTTTAATCATATTTGTAGTTTCTGAGAAGAAGGCATTTGAATATTTTCCCTTAAGGTCCAATGTTAATCTATGTCCTGCGGTGGCGGACATCTTGGATTTCCGATCGGCATAAAAAACAGGAACTTTGTAGAGGACCTTCCAATGATCATTCCTGGGCAGTTTGGTTTCAACTGTCCAAGTGGTTTCAGAGAAGAAGCATTTTGAAACATTTTTCCCATAGGGTCCAATGTTAAACTAAGTCCTGCCGTAGCCGCCATTTTGAATTTCATATCGGAACAAAAAACCTTAAGATTGTAGAGGACCATCCAATGAACATTCATGTACAGTTTGGCTTTAATCATATTTGTAGTTTCTGAGAAGAAGGCATTTGTATATTTTCAAATAGGGTCCAATGTTAATCTATGTCCTGCGGTGGCAGCCATCTTGGATTTCCGATCGGCATAATGAACAGAAACTTTGTAGAGGACCTTCCAATGATCATTCCTGGGCAGTTTGGTTTCAACTGTCCAAGTGGTTTTAGAGAAGAAGCATTTTGAAACATTTTTCCCATAGGGTCCAATGTTAAACTAAGTCCTGCCGTAGCCGCCATTTTGAATTTCATATCGGAACAAAAAACCTTAAGATTGTAGAGGACCATCCAATGAACATTCATGTACAGTTTGGCTTTAATCATATTTGTAGTTTCTGAGGAGAAGGCATTTGAATATTTTCCCATAGGGTCCAATGTTAATCTATGGCCTGCGGTGGCGGCCATCTTGGATTTCCGATCGGCATAAAAAACAGAAAATTTGTAGAGGACCTTCCAATGATCATTCCTGGGCAGTTTGGTTTCAACTGTCCAAGTGGTTTCAGAGAAGAAGCATTTTGAAACATTTTTCCAATAGGGTCCAATGTTAAACTAAGTCCTGCCGTAGCCGCCATTTTGAATTTCATATCGGAACAAAAACCTTAAGATTGTAGAGGACCATTCAATGAACATTCATGTACAATTTGGCTTTAATCATATTTGTAGTTTCTGAGAAGAAGGCATTTGAATATTTTCCCATAGGGTCCAATGTTAATCTATGTCCTGCGGTGGCGGACATTTTGGATTTCCGATCGGCATAAAAAACAGGAACTTTGTAGAGGACCTTCCAATGATCATTCCTGGGCAGTTTGGTTTCAACTGTCCAAGTGGTTTCAGAGAAGAAGCATTTTGAAACATTTTTCCCATAGGGTCCAATGTTAAACTAAGTCCTGCCGTAGCCGCCATTTTGAATTTCATATCGGAACAAAAAACCTTAAGATTGTAGAGGACCATCCAATGAACATTCATGTACAGTTTGGCTTTAATCATATTTGTAGTTTCTGAGAAGAAGGCATTTGTATATTTTCAAATAGGGTCCAATGTTAATCTATGTCCTGCGGTGGCAGCCATCTTGGATTTCCGATCGGCATAAAGAACAGAAACTTTGTAGAGGACCTTCCAATGATCATTCCTGGGCAGTTTGGTTTCAACTGTCCAAGTGGTTTTAGAGAAGAAGCATTTTGAAACATTTTTCCCATAGGGTCCAATGTTAAACTAAGTCCTGCCGTAGCCGCCATTTTGAATTTCATATCGGAACAAAAAACCTTAAGATTGTAGAGGACCATCCAATGAACATTCATGTACAGTTTGGCTTTAATCATATTTGTAGTTTCTGAGGAGAAGGCATTTGAATATTTTCCCATAGGGTCCAATGTTAATCTATGGCCTGCGGTGGCGGCCATCTTGGATTTCCGATCGGCATAAAAAACAGAAAATTTGTAGAGGACCTTCCAATGATCATTCCTGGGCAGTTTGGTTTCAACTGTCCAAGTGGTTTCAGAGAAGAAGCATTTTGAAACATTTTTCCCATAGGGTCCAATGTTAAACTAAGTCCTGCCGTAGCCGCCATTTTGAATTTCATATCGGAACAAAAAACCTTAAGATTGTAGAGGACCATCCAATGAACATTCATGTACAGTTTGGCTTTAATCATATTTGTAGTTTCTGAGAAGAAGGCATTTGTATATTTTCAAATAGGGTCCAATGTTAATCTATGTCCTGCGGTGGCAGCCATCTTGGATTTCCGATCGGCATAATGAACAGAAACTTTGTAGAGGACCTTCCAATGATCATTCCTGGGCAGTTTGGTTTCAACTGTCCAAGTGGTTTTAGAGAAGAAGCATTTTGAAACATTTTTCCCATAGGGTCCAATGTTAAACTAAGTCCTGCCGTAGCCGCCATTTTGAATTTCATATCGGAACAAAAAACCTTAAGATTGTAGAGGACCATCCAATGAACATTCATGTACAGTTTGGCTTTAATCATATTTGTAGTTTCTGAGGAGAAGGCATTTGAATATTTTCCCATAGGGTCCAATGTTAATCTATGGCCTGCGGTGGCGGCCATCTTGGATTTCCGATCGGCATAAAAAACAGAAAATTTGTAGAGGACCTTCCAATGATCATTCCTGGGCAGTTTGGTTTCAACTGTCCAAGTGGTTTCAGAGAAGAAGCATTTTGAAACATTTTTCCAATAGGGTCCAATGTTAAACTAAGTCCTGCCGTAGCCGCCATTTTGAATTTCATATCGGAACAAAAACCTTAAGATTGTAGAGGACCATTCAATGAACATTCATGTACAATTTGGCTTTAATCATATTTGTAGTTTCTGAGAAGAAGGCATTTGAATATTTTCCCATAGGGTCCAATGTTAATCTATGTCCTGCGGTGGCGGACATTTTGGATTTCCGATCGGCATAAAAAACAGGAACTTTGTAGAGGACCTTCCAATGATCATTCCTGGGCAGTTTGGTTTCAACTGTCCAAGTGGTTTCAGAGAAGAAGCATTTTGAAACATTTTTCCCATAGGGTCCAATGTTAAACTAAGTCCTGCCGTAGCCGCCATTTTGAATTTCATATCGGAACAAAAAACCTTAAGATTGTAGAGGACCATCCAATGAACATTCATGTACAGTTTGGCTTTAATCATATTTGTAGTTTCTGAGAAGAAGGCATTTGTATATTTTCAAATAGGGTCCAATGTTAATCTATGTCCTGCGGTGGCAGCCATCTTGGATTTCCGATCGGCATAAAGAACAGAAACTTTGTAGAGGACCTTCCAATGATCATTCCTGGGCAGTTTGGTTTCAACTGTCCAAGTGGTTTTAGAGAAGAAGCATTTTGAAACATTTTTCCCATAGGGTCCAATGTTAAACTAAGTCCTGCCGTAGCCGCCATTTTGAATTTCATATCGGAACAAAAAACCTTAAGATTGTAGAGGACCATCCAATGAACATTCATGTACAGTTTGGCTTTAATCATATTTGTAGTTTCTGAGGAGAAGGCATTTGAATATTTTCCCATAGGGTCCAATGTTAATCTATGGCCTGCGGTGGCGGCCATCTTGGATTTCCGATCGGCATAAAAAACAGAAAATTTGTAGAGGACCTTCCAATGATCATTCCTGGGCAGTTTGGTTTCAACTGTCCAAGTGGTTTCAGAGAAGAAGCATTTTGAAACATTTTTCCAATAGGGTCCAATGTTAAACTAAGTCCTGCCGTAGCCGCCATTTTGAATTTCATATCGGAACAAAAACCTTAAGATTGTAGAGGACCATTCAATGAACATTCATGTACAATTTGGCTTTAATCATATTTGTAGTTTCTGAGAAGAAGGCATTTGAATATTTTCCCATAGGGTCCAATGTTAATCTATGTCTTGCGGTGGCGGCCATCTTGGATTTCCGATCGGCATAAAAAACAGAAATTTTGTAGAGGACCTTCCAATGATCATTCCTGGGCAGTTTGGTTTCAACTGTCCAAGTGGTTTCAGAGAAGAAGCATTTTGAAACATTTTTCCCATAGGGTCCAATGTTAAATTAAGTCCTGCCGTAGCCGCCATTTTGAATTTCATACCGGAACAAAAAACCTTGAGTTTGTAGAGGGCTATCTATTGAACATTCATGTACAGTTTGGCTTTAATTATATTTGTAGTTTCTGAGAAGAAGGCATTTGAATATTTTCCCATAGGGTCCAATGTTAATCTATGTCCTGCGGTGGCGGCCATCTTGGATTTCCGATCGGCATAAAAAACAGAAACTTTGTGAGGACCTTCCAATGATCATTCCTGGGCAGTTTGGTTTCAACTGTCCAAGTGGTTTCAGAGAAGAAGCATTTTGAAACATATTTACCATAGGGTCCAATGTTAAACTAAGTCCTGCCGTAGCCGCCATTTTGAATTTCATATCGGAACAAAAAACCTTACGATTGTAGAAGACCATCCAATGAACATTCATGTACAGTTTGGCTTTAATCATATTTGTAGTTTCTGAGAAGAAGGCATTTGAATATTTTCCCTTAAGGTCCTATGTTAATCTATGGCCTGCGGTGGCGGCCATCTTGGATTTCCGATCGGCATAAAAAACAGAAAATTTGTAGAGGACCTTCCAATGATCATTCCTGGGCAGTTTGGTTTCAACTGTCCAAGTGGTTTCAGAGAAGAAGCATTTTGAAACATTTTTCCAATAGGGTCCAATGTTAAACTAAGTCCTGCCGTAGCCGCCATTTTGAATTTCATATCGGAACAAAAACCTTAAGATTGTAGAGGACCATTCAATGAACATTCATGTACAATTTGGCTTTAATCATATTTGTAGTTTCTGAGAAGAAGGCATTTGAATATTTTCCCATAGGGTCCAATGTTAATCTATGTCCTGCGGTGGCGGCCATCTTGGATTTCCGATCGGCATAAAAAACAGAAATTTTGTAGAGGACCTTCCAATGATCATTCCTGGGCAGTTTGGTTTCAACTGTCCAAGTGGTTTCAGAGAAGAAGCATTTTGAAACATTTTTCCCATAGGGTCCAATGTTAAACTAAGTCCTGCCGTAGCCGCCATTTTGAATTTCATACCGGAACAAAAAACCTTGAGTTTGTAGAGGGCTATCTATTGAACATTCATGTACAGTTTGGCTTTAATCATATTTGTAGTTTCTGAGAAGAAGGCATTTGAATATTTTCCCATAGGGTCCAATGTTAATCTATGTCCTGCGGTGGCGGCCATCTTGGATTTCCGATCGGCATAAAAAACAGAAACTTTGTGAGGACCTTCCAATGATCATTCCTGGGCAGTTTGGTTTCAACTGTCCAAGTGGTTTCAGAGAAGAAGCATTTTGAAACATATTTACCATAGGGTCCAATGTTAAACTAAGTCCTGCCGTAGCCGCCATTTTGAATTTCATATCGGAACAAAAAACCTTAAGATTGTAGAAGACCATCCAATGAACATTCATGTACAGTTTGGCTTTAATCATATTTGTAGTTTCTGAGAAGAAGGCATTTGAATATTTTCCCTTAAGGTCCAATGTTAATCTATGGCCTGCGGTGGCGGCCATCTTGGATTTCCGATCGGCATAAAAAACAGAAACTTTGTAGAGGACCTTCCAATGATCATTCCTGGGCAGTTTGGTTTCAACTGTCCAAGTGGTTTCAGAGAAGAAGCATTTTGAAACATTTTTCCAATAGGGTCCAATGTTAACCTAAGTCCTGTCGTAGCCGCCATTTTGAATTTCATATCGGAACAAAACACCTTAAGATTGTAGAGGACCATCCAATGAACATTCATGTACAGTTTGGCTTTAATCATATTTGTAGTTTCTGAGAAGAAGGCATTTGAATATTTTCCCATAGGGTCCAATGTTAATCTATGGCCTGCGGTGGCGGCCATCTTGGATTTCCGATCGGCATAAAAAACAGAAACTTTGTAGAGGACCTTCCAATGATCATTCCTGGGCAGTTTGGTTTCAACTGTCCAAGTGGTTTCAGAGAAGAAGCATTTTGAAACATTTTTCCCATAGGGTCCAATGTTAAACTAAGTCCTGCCGTAGCCGCCATTTTGAATTTCATATCGGAACAAAAAACCTTAAGATTGTAGAGGACCATCCAATGAACATTCATGTACAGTTTGGCTTTAATCATATTTATAGTTTCTGAGAAGAAGGCATTTGAATATTTTCCCATAGGGTCCAATGTTAATCTATGTCCTGTGGTGGCGGCCATCTTGGATTTCCGATCGGCATAAAAAACAGAAACTTTGTAGAGGACCTTCCAATGATCATTCCTGGGCAGTTTGGTTTCAACTGTCCAAGTGGTTTCAGAGAAGAAGCATTTTGAAACATGTTTCACATAGGGTCCAATGTTAAACTAAGTCCTGCCGTAGCCGCCATTTTGTATTTCATATCGGAACAAAAAACCTTAAGATTGTAGAGGACCATCCAATGAACATTCATGTACAGTTTGGCTTTAATCATATTTGTAGTTTCTGAGAAGAAGGCATTTGAATATTTTCCCATAGGGTCCAATGTTAATCTATGTCCTGCAGTGGCGGCCATCTTGGATTTCTGATCGGCATAAAAACAGAAACTTTGTAGAGGACCTTCCAATGATCATTCCTGGGCAGTTTGGTTTCAACTGTCCAAGTGGTTTCAGAGAAGAAGCATTTTGAAACATTTTTCCAATAGGGTCCAATGTTAAACTAAGTCCTGCCGTAGCCGCCATTTTGAATTTCATATCGGAACAAAAAACCTTAAGATTGTAGAGGACCATCCAATGAACATTCATGTACAGTTTGGCTTTAATCATATTTGTAGTTTCTGAGAAGAAGGCATTTGTATATTTTCCCATAGGGTCCAATGTTAATCTATGTCCTGTGGTGGCAGCCATCTTGGATTTCCGATCGGCATAAAAAACAGAAACTTTGTAGAGGACCTTCCAATAATCATTCCTGGGCAGTTTGGTTTCAACTGTCCAAGTGGTTTCAGAGAAGAAGCATTTTGAAACATTTTTCCCATAGGTTCCAATGTTAAACTAAGTCCTGCCGTAGCCGCCATTTTGAATTTCATATCGGAACAAAAAACCTTAAGATTGTAGAGGACCATCCAATGAACATTCATGTACAGTTTGGTTTTAATCATATTTGTAGTTTCTGAGAAGAAGGCATTTGAATATTTTCCCATAGGGTCCAATGTTAATCTATGTCCTGTGGTGGCGGCCATCTTGGATTTCCGATCGGCATAAAAAACAGAAATTTTGTAGAGGACCGTCCAATGATCATTCCTGGGCAGTTTGGTTTCAACTGTCCAAGTGGTTTCAGAGAAGAAGCATTTTGAAACATTTTTCCCATAGGGTCCAATGTTAAACTAAGTCCTGCCGTAGCCGCCATTTTGAATTTCATATCGGAACAAAAAACCTTGAGATTGTAGAGGAACATCCAATGAACATTCATGTACAGTTTGGCTTCAATCATATTTGTAGTTTCTGAGAAGAAGGCATTTGAATATTTTCCCATAGGGTCCAATGTTAATCTATGTCCTGCGGTGGCGGCCATCTTGGATTTCCGATCGGCATAAAAAAACCGAAACTTTGTAGAGGACCTTCCAATGATCATTCCTGGGCAGTTTGGTTTCAACTGTCCAAGTGGTTTCAGAGAAGAAGCATTTTGGAACATTTTTCCAATAGGGTCCAATGTTAAATTAAGTCCTGCCGTAGCCGCCATTTTGTATTTCATATCGGAACAAAAAACCTTAAGATTGTAGAGGACCATCCAATGAACATTCATGTACAGTTTGGCTTTAATCATATTTGTAGTTTCTGAGAAGAAGGCATTTGAATATTTTCCCATAGGGTCCAATGTTAATCTATGTCCTGTGGTGGCGGCCATCTTGGATTTCCGATCGGCATAAAAAACCGAAACTTTGTAGAGGACCTTCCAATGATCATTCCTGGGCAGTTTGGTTTCAACTGTCCAAGTGGTTTCAGAGAAGAAGCATTTTGAAACATGTTTCACATAGGGTCCAATGTTAAACTAAGTCCTGCCGTAGCCGCCATTTTGTATTTCATATCGGAACAAAAAACCTTAAGATTGTAGAGGACCATCCAATGAACATTCATGTACAGTTTGGCTTTAATCATATTTGTAGTTTCTGAGAAGAAGGCATTTGAATATTTTCCCATAGGGTCCAATGTTAATCTATGTCCTGCGGTGGCGGCCATCTTGGATTTCCGATCGGCATAAAAACAGAAACTTTGTAGAGGACCTTCCAATGATCATTCCTGGGCAGTTTGGTTTCAACTGTCCAAGTGGTTTCAGAGAAGAAGCATTTTGAAACATTTTTCCAATAGGGTCCAATGTTAAACTAAGTCCTGCCGTAGCCGCCATTTTGAATTTCATATCGGAACAAACAACCTTAAGAGTGTAGAGGACCATCCAATGAACATTCATGTACAGTTTGGCTTTAATCATATTTGTAGTTTCTGAGAAGAAGGCATTTGTATATTTTCAAATAGGGTCCAATGTTAATCTATGTCCTGCGGTGGCAGCCATCTTGGATTTCCGATCGGCATAAAGAACAGAAACTTTGTAGAGGACCTTCCAATGATCATTCCTGGGCAGTTTGGTTTCAACTGTCCAAGTGGTTTAAGAGAAGAAGCATTTTGAAACATTTTTCCCATAGGGTCCAATGTTAAACTAAGTCCTGCCGTAGCCGCCATTTTGAATTTCATATCGGAACAAAAAACCTTAAGATTGTAGAGGACCATCCAATGAACATTCATGTACAGTTTGGCTTTAATCATATTTGTAGTTTCTGAGAAGAAGGCATTTGAATATTTTCCCATAGGGTCCAATGTTAATCTATGGCCTGCGGTGGCGGCCATCTTGGATTTCCGATCGGCATAAAAGACAGAAAATATGTAGAGGACCTTCCAATGATCATTCCTGGGCAGTTTGGTTTCAACTGTCCAAGTGGTTTCAGAGAAGAAGCATTTTGAAACATTTTTCCAATAGGGTCCAATGTTAAACTAAGTCCTGCCGTAGCCGCCATTTTGAATTTCATATCGGAACAAAAAACCTTAAGATTGTAGAGGACCATTCAATGAACATTCATGTACAATTTGGCTTTAATCATATTTGTAGTTTCTGAGAAGAAGGCATTTGAATATTTTCCCATAGGGTCCAATGTTAATCTATGTCCTGCGGTGGCGGCCATCTTGGATTTCCGATCGGCATAAAAAACAGAAATTTTGTAGAGGACCTTCCAATGATCATTCCTGGGCAGTTTGGTTTCAACTGTCCAAGTGGTTTCAGAGAAGAAGCATTTTGAAACATTTTTCCCATAGGGTCCAATGTTAAACTAAGTCCTGCCGTAGCCGCCATTTTGAATTTCATACCGAAACAAAAAACCTTGAGTTTGTAGAGGGCTATCTATTGAACATTCATGTACAGTTTGGCTTTAATCATATTTGTAGTTTCTGAGAAGAAGGCATTTGAATATTTTCCCATAGGGTCCAATGTTAATCTATGTCCTGCGGTGGCGGCCATCTTGGATTTCCGATCGGCATAAAAAACAGAAACTTTGTGAGGACCTTCCAATGATCATTCCTGGGCAGTTTGGTTTCAACTGTCCAAGTGGTTTCAGAGAAGAAGCATTTTGAAACATATTTACCATAGGGTCCAATGTTAAACTAAGTCCTGCCGTAGCCGCCATTTTGAATTTCATATCGGAACAAAAAACCTTACGATTGTAGAAGACCATCCAATGAACATTCATGTACAGTTTGGCTTTAATCATATTTGTAGTTTCTGAGAAGAAGGCATTTGAATATTTTCCCTTAAGGTCCAATGTTAATCTATGGCCTGCGGTGGCGGCCATCTTGGATTTCCGATCGGCATAAAAAACAGAAACTTTGTAGAGGACCTTCCAATGATCATTCCTGGGCAGTTTGGTTTCAACTGTCCAAGTGGTTTCAGAGAAGAAGCATTTTGAAACATTTTTCCCATAGGGTCCAATGTTAAACTAAGTCCTGCCGTAGCCGCCATTTTGAATTTCATATCGGAACAAAAAACCTTAAGATTGTAGAGGACCATCCAATGAACATTCATGTACAGTTTGGCTTTAATCATATTTATAGTTTCTGAGAAGAAGGCATTTGAATATTTTCCCATAGGGTCCAATGTTAATCTATGTCCTGTGGTGGCGGCCATCTTGGATTTCCGATCGGCATAAAAAACAGAAACTTTGTAGAGGACCTTCCAATGATCATTCCTGGGCAGTTTGGTTTCAACTGTCCAAGTGGTTTCAGAGAAGAAGCATTTTGAAACATGTTTCACATAGGGTCCAATGTTAAACTAAGTCCTGCCGTAGCCGCCATTTTGTATTTCATATCGGAACAAAAAACCTTAAGATTGTAGAGGACCATCCAATGAACATTCATGTACAGTTTGGCTTTAATCATATTTGTAGTTTCTGAGAAGAAGGCATTTGAATATTTTCCCATAGGGTCCAATGTTAATCTATGTCCTGCAGTGGCGGCCATCTTGGATTTCTGATCGGCATAAAAACAGAAACTTTGTAGAGGACCTTCCAATGATCATTCCTGGGCAGTTTGGTTTCAACTGTCCAAGTGGTTTCAGAGAAGAAGCATTTTGAAACATTTTTCCAATAGGGTCCAATGTTAAACTAAGTCCTGCCGTAGTCGCCATTTTGAATTTCATATCGGAACAAAAAACCTTAAGATTGTAGAGGACCATCCAATGAACATTCATGTACAGTTTGGCTTTAATCATATTTGTAGTTTCTGAGAAGAAGGCATTTGTATATTTTCCCATAGGGTCCAATGTTAATCTATGTCCTGTGGTGGCAGCCATCTTGGATTTCCGATCGGCATAAAAAACAGAAACTTTGTAGAGGACCTTCCAATAATCATTCCTGGGCAGTTTGGTTTCAACTGTCCAAGTGGTTTCAGAGAAGAAGCATTTTGAAACATTTTTCCCATAGGTTCCAATGTTAAACTAAGTCCTGCCGTAGCCGCCATTTTGAATTTCATATCGGAACAAAAAACCTTAAGATTGTAGAGGACCATCCAATGAACATTCATGTACAGTTTGGTTTTAATCATATTAGTAGTTTCTGAGAAGAAGGCATTTGAATATTTTCCCATAGGGTCCAATGTTAATCTATGTCCTGTGGTGGCGGCCATCTTGGATTTCCGATCGGCATAAAAAACAGAAATTTTGTAGAGGACCGTCCAATGATCATTCCTGGGCAGTTTGGTTTCAACTGTCCAAGTGGTTTCAGAGAAGAAGCATTTTGAAACATTTTTCCCATAGGGTCCAATGTTAAACTAAGTCCTGCCGTAGCCGCCATTTTGAATTTCATATCGGAACAAAAAACCTTGAGATTGTAGAGGAACATCCAATGAACATTCATGTACAGTTTGGCTTCAATCATATTTGTAGTTTCTGGGAAGAAGGCATTTGAATATTTTCCCATAGGGTCCAATGTTAATCTATGTCCTGCGGTGGCGGCCATCTTGGATTTCCGATCGGCATAAAAAAACCGAAACTTTGTAGAGGACCTTCCAATGATCATTCCTGGGCAGTTTGGTTTCAACTGTCCAAGTGGTTTCAGAGAAGAAGCATTTTGGAACATTTTTCCAATAGGGTCCAATGTTAAATTAAGTCCTGCCGTAGCCGCCATTTTGTATTTCATATCGGAACAAAAAACCTTAAGATTGTAGAGGACCATCCAATGAACATTCATGTACAGTTTGGCTTTAATCATATTTGTAGTTTCTGAGAAGAAGGCATTTGAATATTTTCCCATAGGGTCCAATGTTAATCTATGTCCTGTGGTGGCGGCCATCTTGGATTTCCGATCGGCATAAAAAACCGAAACTTTGTAGAGGACCTTCCAATGATCATTCCTGGGCAGATTGGTTTCAACTGTCCAAGTGGTTTCAGAGAAGAAGCATTTTGAAACATGTTTCACATAGGGTCCAATGTTAAACTAAGTCCTGCCGTAGCCGCCATTTTGTATTTCATATCGGAACAAAAAACCTTAAGATTGTAGAGGACCATCCAATGAACATTCATGTACAGTTTGGCTTTAATCATATTTGTAGTTTCTGAGAAGAAGGCATTTGAATATTTTCCCATAGGGTCCAATGTTAATTTATGTCCTGCGGTGGCGGCCATCTTGGATTTCCGATCGGCATAAAAACAGAAACTTTGTAGAGGACCTTCCAATGATCATTCCTGGGCAGTTTGGTTTCAACTGTCCAAGTGGTTTCAGAGAAGAAGCATTTTGAAACATTTTTCCAATAGGGTCCAATGTTAAACTAAGTCCTGCCGTAGCCGCCATTTTGAATTTCATATCGGAACAAAAAACCTTAAGAGTGTAGAGGACCATCCAATGAACATTCATGTACAGTTTGGCTTTAATCATATTTGTAGTTTCTGAGAAGAAGGCATTTGTATATTTTCAAATAGGGTCCAATGTTAATCTATGTCCTGCGGTGGCAGCCATCTTGGATTTCCGATCGGCATAAAGAACAGAAACTTTGTAGAGGACCTTCCAATGATCATTCCTGGGCAGTTTGGTTTCAACTGTCCAAGTGGTTTAAGAGAAGAAGCATTTTGAAACATTTTTCCCATAGGGTCCAATGTTAAACTAAGTCCTGCCGTAGCCGCCATTTTGAATTTCATATCGGAACAAAAAACCTTAAGATTGTAGAGGACCATCCAATGAACATTCATGTACAGTTTGGCTTTAATCATATTTGTAGTTTCTGAGAAGAAGGCATTTGAATATTTTCCCATAGGGTCCAATGTTAATCTATGTCCTGCGGTGGCGGCCATCTTGGATTTCCGATCGGCATAAAAAACAGAAACTTTGTGAGGACCTTCCAATGATCATTCCTGGGCAGTTTGGTTTCAACTGTCCAAGTGGTTTCAGAGAAGAAGCATTTTGAAACATATTTACCATAGGGTCCAATGTTAAACTAAGTCCTGCCGTAGCCGCCATTTTGAATTTCATATCGGAACAAAAAACCTTACGATTGTAGAAGACCATCCAATGAACATTCATGTACAGTTTGGCTTTAATCATATTTGTAGTTTCTGAGAAGAAGGCATTTGAATATTTTCCCTTAAGGTCCTATGTTAATCTATGGCCTGCGGTGGCGGCCATCTTGGATTTCCGATCGGCATAAAAAACAGAAAATTTGTAGAGGACCTTCCAATGATCATTCCTGGGCAGTTTGGTTTCAACTGTCCAAGTGGTTTCAGAGAAGAAGCATTTTGAAACATTTTTCCAATAGGGTCCAATGTTAAACTAAGTCCTGCCGTAGCCGCCATTTTGAATTTCATATCGGAACAAAAACCTTAAGATTGTAGAGGACCATTCAATGAACATTCATGTACAATTTGGCTTTAATCATATTTGTAGTTTCTGAGAAGAAGGCATTTGAATATTTTCCCATAGGGTCCAATGTTAATCTATGTCCTGCGGTGGCGGCCATCTTGGATTTCCGATCGGCATAAAAAACAGAAATTTTGTAGAGGACCTTCCAATGATCATTCCTGGGCAGTTTGGTTTCAACTGTCCAAGTGGTTTCAGAGAAGAAGCATTTTGAAACATTTTTCCCATAGGGTCCAATGTTAAACTAAGTCCTGCCGTAGCCGCCATTTTGAATTTCATACCGGAACAAAAAACCTTGAGTTTGTAGAGGGCTATCTATTGAACATTCATGTACAGTTTGGCTTTAATCATATTTGTAGTTTCTGAGAAGAAGGCATTTGAATATTTTCCCATAGGGTCCAATGTTAATCTATGTCCTGCGGTGGCGGCCATCTTGGATTTCCGATCGGCATAAAAAACAGAAACTTTGTGAGGACCTTCCAATGATCATTCCTGGGCAGTTTGGTTTCAACTGTCCAAGTGGTTTCAGAGAAGAAGCATTTTGAAACATATTTACCATAGGGTCCAATGTTAAACTAAGTCCTGCCGTAGCCGCCATTTTGAATTTCATATCGGAACAAAAAACCTTAAGATTGTAGAAGACCATCCAATGAACATTCATGTACAGTTTGGCTTTAATCATATTTGTAGTTTCTGAGAAGAAGGCATTTGAATATTTTCCCTTAAGGTCCAATGTTAATCTATGGCCTGCGGTGGCGGCCATCTTGGATTTCCGATCGGCATAAAAAACAGAAACTTTGTAGAGGACCTTCCAATGATCATTCCTGGGCAGTTTGGTTTCAACTGTCCAAGTGGTTTCAGAGAAGAAGCATTTTGAAACATTTTTCCAATAGGGTCCAATGTTAACCTAAGTCCTGTCGTAGCCGCCATTTTGAATTTCATATCGGAACAAAACACCTTAAGATTGTAGAGGACCATCCAATGAACATTCATGTACAGTTTGGCTTTAATCATATTTGTAGTTTCTGAGAAGAAGGCATTTGAATATTTTCCCATAGGGTCCAATGTTAATCTATGGCCTGCGGTGGCGGCCATCTTGGATTTCCGATCGGCATAAAAAACAGAAACTTTGTAGAGGACCTTCCAATGATCATTCCTGGGCAGTTTGGTTTCAACTGTCCAAGTGGTTTCAGAGAAGAAGCATTTTGAAACATTTTTCCCATAGGGTCCAATGTTAAACTAAGTCCTGCCGTAGCCGCCATTTTGAATTTCATATCGGAACAAAAAACCTTAAGATTGTAGAGGACCATCCAATGAACATTCATGTACAGTTTGGCTTTAATCATATTTATAGTTTCTGAGAAGAAGGCATTTGAATATTTTCCCATAGGGTCCAATGTTAATCTATGTCCTGTGGTGGCGGCCATCTTGGATTTCCGATCGGCATAAAAAACAGAAACTTTGTAGAGGACCTTCCAATGATCATTCCTGGGCAGTTTGGTTTCAACTGTCCAAGTGGTTTCAGAGAAGAAGCATTTTGAAACATGTTTCACATAGGGTCCAATGTTAAACTAAGTCCTGCCGTAGCCGCCATTTTGTATTTCATATCGGAACAAAAAACCTTAAGATTGTAGAGGACCATCCAATGAACATTCATGTACAGTTTGGCTTTAATCATATTTGTAGTTTCTGAGAAGAAGGCATTTGAATATTTTCCCATAGGGTCCAATGTTAATCTATGTCCTGCAGTGGCGGCCATCTTGGATTTCTGATCGGCATAAAAACAGAAACTTTGTAGAGGACCTTCCAATGATCATTCCTGGGCAGTTTGGTTTCAACTGTCCAAGTGGTTTCAGAGAAGAAGCATTTTGAAACATTTTTCCAATAGGGTCCAATGTTAAACTAAGTCCTGCCGTAGCCGCCATTTTGAATTTCATATCGGAACAAAAAACCTTAAGATTGTAGAGGACCATCCAATGAACATTCATGTACAGTTTGGCTTTAATCATATTTGTAGTTTCTGAGAAGAAGGCATTTGTATATTTTCCCATAGGGTCCAATGTTAATCTATGTCCTGTGGTGGCAGCCATCTTGGATTTCCGATCGGCATAAAAAACAGAAACTTTGTAGAGGACCTTCCAATAATCATTCCTGGGCAGTTTGGTTTCAACTGTCCAAGTGGTTTCAGAGAAGAAGCATTTTGAAACATTTTTCCCATAGGTTCCAATGTTAAACTAAGTCCTGCCGTAGCCGCCATTTTGAATTTCATATCGGAACAAAAAACCTTAAGATTGTAGAGGACCATCCAATGAACATTCATGTACAGTTTGGTTTTAATCATATTTGTAGTTTCTGAGAAGAAGGCATTTGAATATTTTCCCATAGGGTCCAATGTTAATCTATGTCCTGTGGTGGCGGCCATCTTGGATTTCCGATCGGCATAAAAAACAGAAATTTTGTAGAGGACCGTCCAATGATCATTCCTGGGCAGTTTGGTTTCAACTGTCCAAGTGGTTTCAGAGAAGAAGCATTTTGAAACATTTTTCCCATAGGGTCCAATGTTAAACTAAGTCCTGCCGTAGCCGCCATTTTGAATTTCATATCGGAACAAAAAACCTTGAGATTGTAGAGGAACATCCAATGAACATTCATGTACAGTTTGGCTTCAATCATATTTGTAGTTTCTGAGAAGAAGGCATTTGAATATTTTCCCATAGGGTCCAATGTTAATCTATGTCCTGCGGTGGCGGCCATCTTGGATTTCCGATCGGCATAAAAAAACCGAAACTTTGTAGAGGACCTTCCAATGATCATTCCTGGGCAGTTTGGTTTCAACTGTCCAAGTGGTTTCAGAGAAGAAGCATTTTGGAACATTTTTCCAATAGGGTCCAATGTTAAATTAAGTCCTGCCGTAGCCGCCATTTTGTATTTCATATCGGAACAAAAAACCTTAAGATTGTAGAGGACCATCCAATGAACATTCATGTACAGTTTGGCTTTAATCATATTTGTAGTTTCTGAGAAGAAGGCATTTGAATATTTTCCCATAGGGTCCAATGTTAATCTATGTCCTGTGGTGGCGGCCATCTTGGATTTCCGATCGGCATAAAAAACCGAAACTTTGTAGAGGACCTTCCAATGATCATTCCTGGGCAGTTTGGTTTCAACTGTCCAAGTGGTTTCAGAGAAGAAGCATTTTGAAACATGTTTCACATAGGGTCCAATGTTAAACTAAGTCCTGCCGTAGCCGCCATTTTGTATTTCATATCGGAACAAAAAACCTTAAGATTGTAGAGGACCATCCAATGAACATTCATGTACAGTTTGGCTTTAATCATATTTGTAGTTTCTGAGAAGAAGGCATTTGAATATTTTCCCATAGGGTCCAATGTTAATCTATGTCCTGCGGTGGCGGCCATCTTGGATTTCCGATCGGCATAAAAACAGAAACTTTGTAGAGGACCTTCCAATGATCATTCCTGGGCAGTTTGGTTTCAACTGTCCAAGTGGTTTCAGAGAAGAAGCATTTTGAAACATTTTTCCAATAGGGTCCAATGTTAAACTAAGTCCTGCCGTAGCCGCCATTTTGAATTTCATATCGGAACAAACAACCTTAAGAGTGTAGAGGACCATCCAATGAACATTCATGTACAGTTTGGCTTTAATCATATTTGTAGTTTCTGAGAAGAAGGCATTTGTATATTTTCAAATAGGGTCCAATGTTAATCTATGTCCTGCGGTGGCAGCCATCTTGGATTTCCGATCGGCATAAAGAACAGAAACTTTGTAGAGGACCTTCCAATGATCATTCCTGGGCAGTTTGGTTTCAACTGTCCAAGTGGTTTAAGAGAAGAAGCATTTTGAAACATTTTTCCCATAGGGTCCAATGTTAAACTAAGTCCTGCCGTAGCCGCCATTTTGAATTTCATATCGGAACAAAAAACCTTAAGATTGTAGAGGACCATCCAATGAACATTCATGTACAGTTTGGCTTTAATCATATTTGTAGTTTCTGAGAAGAAGGCATTTGAATATTTTCCCATAGGGTCCAATGTTAATCTATGGCCTGCGGTGGCGGCCATCTTGGATTTCCGATCGGCATAAAAGACAGAAAATATGTAGAGGACCTTCCAATGATCATTCCTGGGCAGTTTGGTTTCAACTGTCCAAGTGGTTTCAGAGAAGAAGCATTTTGAAACATTTTTCCAATAGGGTCCAATGTTAAACTAAGTCCTGCCGTAGCCGCCATTTTGAATTTCATATCGGAACAAAAAACCTTAAGATTGTAGAGGACCATTCAATGAACATTCATGTACAATTTGGCTTTAATCATATTTGTAGTTTCTGAGAAGAAGGCATTTGAATATTTTCCCATAGGGTCCAATGTTAATCTATGTCCTGCGGTGGCGGCCATCTTGGATTTCCGATCGGCATAAAAAACAGAAATTTTGTAGAGGACCTTCCAATGATCATTCCTGGGCAGTTTGGTTTCAACTGTCCAAGTGGTTTCAGAGAAGAAGCATTTTGAAACATTTTTCCCATAGGGTCCAATGTTAAACTAAGTCCTGCCGTAGCCGCCATTTTGAATTTCATACCGAAACAAAAAACCTTGAGTTTGTAGAGGGCTATCTATTGAACATTCATGTACAGTTTGGCTTTAATCATATTTGTAGTTTCTGAGAAGAAGGCATTTGAATATTTTCCCATAGGGTCCAATGTTAATCTATGTCCTGCGGTGGCGGCCATCTTGGATTTCCGATCGGCATAAAAAACAGAAACTTTGTGAGGACCTTCCAATGATCATTCCTGGGCAGTTTGGTTTCAACTGTCCAAGTGGTTTCAGAGAAGAAGCATTTTGAAACATATTTACCATAGGGTCCAATGTTAAACTAAGTCCTGCCGTAGCCGCCATTTTGAATTTCATATCGGAACAAAAAACCTTTCGATTGTAGAAGACCATCCAATGAACATTCATGTACAGTTTGGCTTTAATCATATTTGTAGTTTCTGAGAAGAAGGCATTTGAATATTTTCCCTTAAGGTCCAATGTTAATCTATGGCCTGCGGTGGCGGCCATCTTGGATTTCCGATCGGCATAAAAAACAGAAACTTTGTAGAGGACCTTCCAATGATCATTCCTGGGCAGTTTGGTTTCAACTGTCCAAGTGGTTTCAGAGAAGAAGCATTTTGAAACATTTTTCCCATAGGGTCCAATGTTAAACTAAGTCCTGCCGTAGCCGCCATTTTGAATTTCATATCGGAACAAAAAACCTTAAGATTGTAGAGGACCATCCAATGAACATTCATGTACAGTTTGGCTTTAATCATATTTATAGTTTCTGAGAAGAAGGCATTTGAATATTTTCCCATAGGGTCCAATGTTAATCTATGTCCTGTGGTGGCGGCCATCTTGGATTTCCGATCGGCATAAAAAACAGAAACTTTGTAGAGGACCTTCCAATGATCATTCCTGGGCAGTTTGGTTTCAACTGTCCAAGTGGTTTCAGAGAAGAAGCATTTTGAAACATGTTTCACATAGGGTCCAATGTTAAACTAAGTCCTGCCGTAGCCGCCATTTTGTATTTCATATCGGAACAAAAAACCTTAAGATTGTAGAGGACCATCCAATGAACATTCATGTACAGTTTGGCTTTAATCATATTTGTAGTTTCTGAGAAGAAGGCATTTGAATATTTTCCCATAGGGTCCAATGTTAATCTATGTCCTGCAGTGGCGGCCATCTTGGATTTCTGATCGGCATAAAAACAGAAACTTTGTAGAGGACCTTCCAATGATCATTCCTGGGCAGTTTGGTTTCAACTGTCCAAGTGGTTTCAGAGAAGAAGCATTTTGAAACATTTTTCCAATAGGGTCCAATGTTAAACTAAGTCCTGCCGTAGTCGCCATTTTGAATTTCATATCGGAACAAAAAACCTTAAGATTGTAGAGGACCATCCAATGAACATTCATGTACAGTTTGGCTTTAATCATATTTGTAGTTTCTGAGAAGAAGGCATTTGTATATTTTCCCATAGGGTCCAATGTTAATCTATGTCCTGTGGTGGCAGCCATCTTGGATTTCCGATCGGCATAAAAAACAGAAACTTTGTAGAGGACCTTCCAATAATCATTCCTGGGCAGTTTGGTTTCAACTGTCCAAGTGGTTTCAGAGAAGAAGCATTTTGAAACATTTTTCCCATAGGTTCCAATGTTAAACTAAGTCCTGCCGTAGCCGCCATTTTGAATTTCATATCGGAACAAAAAACCTTAAGATTGTAGAGGACCATCCAATGAACATTCATGTACAGTTTGGTTTTAATCATATTTGTAGTTTCTGAGAAGAAGGCATTTGAATATTTTCCCATAGGGTCCAATGTTAATCTATGTCCTGTGGTGGCGGCCATCTTGGATTTCCGATCGGCATAAAAAACAGAAATTTTGTAGAGGACCGTCCAATGATCATTCCTGGGCAGTTTGGTTTCAACTGTCCAAGTGGTTTCAGAGAAGAAGCATTTTGAAACATTTTTCCCATAGGGTCCAATGTTAAACTAAGTCCTGCCGTAGCCGCCATTTTGAATTTCATATCGGAACAAAAAACCTTGAGATTGTAGAGGAACATCCAATGAACATTCATGTACAGTTTGGCTTCAATCATATTTGTAGTTTCTGGGAAGAAGGCATTTGAATATTTTCCCATAGGGTCCAATGTTAATCTATGTCCTGCGGTGGCGGCCATCTTGGATTTCCGATCGGCATAAAAAAACCGAAACTTTGTAGAGGACCTTCCAATGATCATTCCTGGGCAGTTTGGTTTCAACTGTCCAAGTGGTTTCAGAGAAGAAGCATTTTGGAACATTTTTCCAATAGGGTCCAATGTTAAATTAAGTCCTGCCGTAGCCGCCATTTTGTATTTCATATCGGAACAAAAAACCTTAAGATTGTAGAGGACCATCCAATGAACATTCATGTACAGTTTGGCTTTAATCATATTTGTAGTTTCTGAGAAGAAGGCATTTGAATATTTTCCCATAGGGTCCAATGTTAATCTATGTCCTGTGGTGGCGGCCATCTTGGATTTCCGATCGGCATAAAAAACCGAAACTTTGTAGAGGACCTTCCAATGATCATTCCTGGGCAGATTGGTTTCAACTGTCCAAGTGGTTTCAGAGAAGAAGCATTTTGAAACATGTTTCACATAGGGTCCAATGTTAAACTAAGTCCTGCCGTAGCCGCCATTTTGTATTTCATATCGGAACAAAAAACCTTAAGATTGTAGAGGACCATCCAATGAACATTCATGTACAGTTTGGCTTTAATCATATTTGTAGTTTCTGAGAAGAAGGCATTTGAATATTTTCCCATAGGGTCCAATGTTAATTTATGTCCTGCGGTGGCGGCCATCTTGGATTTCCGATCGGCATAAAAACAGAAACTTTGTAGAGGACCTTCCAATGATCATTCCTGGGCAGTTTGGTTTCAACTGTCCAAGTGGTTTCAGAGAAGAAGCATTTTGAAACATTTTTCCAATAGGGTCCAATGTTAAACTAAGTCCTGCCGTAGCCGCCATTTTGAATTTCATATCGGAACAAAAAACCTTAAGAGTGTAGAGGACCATCCAATGAACATTCATGTACAGTTTGGCTTTAATCATATTTGTAGTTTCTGAGAAGAAGGCATTTGTATATTTTCAAATAGGGTCCAATGTTAATCTATGTCCTGCGGTGGCAGCCATCTTGGATTTCCGATCGGCATAAAGAACAGAAACTTTGTAGAGGACCTTCCAATGATCATTCCTGGGCAGTTTGGTTTCAACTGTCCAAGTGGTTTAAGAGAAGAAGCATTTTGAAACATTTTTCCCATAGGGTCCAATGTTAAACTAAGTCCTGCCGTAGCCGCCATTTTGAATTTCATATCGGAACAAAAAACCTTAAGATTGTAGAGGACCATCCAATGAACATTCATGTACAGTTTGGCTTTAATCATATTTGTAGTTTCTGAGAAGAAGGCATTTGAATATTTTCCCATAGGGTCCAATGTTAATCTATGGCCTGCGGTGGCGGCCATCTTGGATTTCCGATCGGCATAAAAAACAGAAAATTTGTAGAGGACCTTCCAATGATCATTCCTGGGCAGTTTGGTTTCAACTGTCCAAGTGGTTTCAGAGAAGAAGCATTTTGAAACATTTTTCCAATAGGGTCCAATGTTAAACTAAGTCCTGCCGTAGCCGCCATTTTGAATTTCATATCGGAACAAAAAACCTTAAGATTGTAGAGGACCATTCAATGAACATTCATGTACAATTTGGCTTTAATCATATTTGTAGTTTCTGAGAAGAAGGCATTTGAATATTTTCCCATAGGGTCCAATGTTAATCTATGTCCTGCGGTGGCGGCCATCTTGGATTTCCGATCGGCATAAAAAACAGAAATTTTGTAGAGGACCTTCCAATGATCATTCCTGGGCAGTTTGGTTTCAACTGTCCAAGTGGTTTCAGAGAAGAAGCATTTTGAAACATTTTTCCCATAGGGTCCAACGTTAAACTAAGTCCTGCCGTAGCCGCCATTTTGAATTTCATACCGAAACAAAAAACCTTGAGTTTGTAGAGGGCTATCTATTGAACATTCATGTACAGTTTGGCTTTAATCATATTTGTAGTTTCTGAGAAGAAGGCATTTGAATATTTTCCCATAGGGTCCAATGTTAATCTATGTCCTGCGGTGGCGGCCATCTTGGATTTCCGATCGGCATAAAAAACAGAAACTTTGTAGAGGACCTTCCAATGATCATTCCTGGGCAGTTTGGTTTCAACTCTCCAAGTGGTTTCAGAGAAGAAGCATTTTGAAACATATTTACCATAGGGTCCAATGTTAAACTAAGTCCTGCCGTAGCCGCCATTTTGAATTTCATATCGGAACAAAAAACCTTACGATTGTAGAAGACCATCCAATGAACATTCATGTACAGTTTGGCTTTAATCATATTTGTAGTTTCTGAGAAGAAGGCATTTGAATATTTTCCGTTAAGGTCCAATGTTAATCTATGGCCTGCGGTGGCGGCCATCTTGGATTTCCGATCGGCATAAAAAACAGAAACTTTGTAGAGGACCTTCCAATGATCATTCCTGGGCAGTTTGGTTTCAACTGTCCAAGTGGTTTCAGAGAAGAAGCATTTTGAAACATTTTTCCAATAGGGTCCAATGTTAACCTAAGTCCTGCCGTAGCCGCCATTTTGAATTTCATATCGGAACAAAAAACCTTAAGATTGTAGAGGACCATCCAATGAACATTCATGTACAGTTTGGCTTTAATCATATTTGTAGTTTCTGAGAAGAAGGCATTTGAATATTTTCCCATAGGGTCCAATGTTAATCTATGGCCTGCGGTGGCGGCCATCTTGGATTTCCGATCGGCATAAAAAACAGAAATTTTGTAGAGGACCTTCCAATGATCATTCCTGGGCAGTTTGGTTTCAACTGTCCAAGTGGTTTCAGAGAAGAAGCATTTTGAAACATTTTTCCCATAGGGTCCAATGTTAAACTAAGTCCTGCCGTAGCCGCCATTTTGAATTTCATATCGGAACAAAAAACCTTAAGATTGTAGAGGACCATCCAATGAACATTCATGTACAGTTTGGCTTTAATCATATTTATAGTTTCTGAGAAGAAGGCATTTGAATATTTTCCCATAGGGTCCAATGTTAATCTATGTCCTGTGGTGGCGGCCATCTTGGATTTCCGATCGGCATAAAAAACAGAAACTTTGTAGAGGACCTTCCAATGATCATTCCTGGGCAGTTTGGTTTCAACTGTCCAAGTGGTTTCAGAGAAGAAGCATTTTGAAACATGTTTCACATAGGGTCCAATGTTAAACTAAGTCCTGCCGTAGCCGCCATTTTGTATTTCATATCGGAACAAAAAACCTTAAGATTGTAGAGGACCATCCAATGAACATTCATGTACAGTTTGGCTTTAATCATATTTGTAGTTTCTGAGAAGAAGGCATTTGAATATTTTTCCATAGGGTCCAATGTTAATCTATGTCCTGCAGTGGCGGCCATCTTGGATTTCTGATCGGCATAAAAACAGAAACTTTGTAGAGGACCTTCCAATGATCATTCCTGGGCAGTTTGGTTTCAACTGTCCAAGTGGTTTCAGAGAAGAAGCATTTTGAAACATTTTTCACATAGGGTCCAATGTTAAACTAAGTCCTGCCGTAGCCGCCATTTTGAATTTCATATCGGAACAAAAAACCTTAAGATTGTAGAGGACCATCCAATGAACATTCATGTACAGTTTGGCTTTAATCATATTTGTAGTTTCTGAGAAGAAGGCATTTGTATATTTTCCCATAGGGTCCAATATTAATCTATGTCCTGTGGTGGCAGCCATCTTGGATTTCCGATCGGCATAAAAAACAGAAACTTTGTAGAGGACCTTCCAATGATCATTCCTGGGCAGTTTGGTTTCAACTGTCCAAGTGGTTTCAGAGAAGAAGCATTTTGAAACATTTTTCCCATAGGTTCCAATGTTAAACTAAGTCCTGCCGTAGCCGCCATTTTGAATTTCATATCGGAACAAAAAACCTTAAGATTGTAGAGGACCATCCAATGAACATTCATGTACAGTTTGGTTTTAATCATATTTGTAGTTTCTGAGAAGAAGGCATTTGAATATTTTCCCATAGGGTCCAATGTTAATCTATGTCCTGTGGTGGCAGCCATCTTGGATTTCTGATCGGCATAAAAAACAGAAACTTTGTAGAGGACCTTCCAATGATCATTCCTGGGCAGTTTGGTTTCAACTGTCCAAGTGGTTTCAGAGAAGAAGCATTTTGAAACATGTTTCACATAGGGTCCAATGTTAAACTAAGTCCTGCCGTAGCCGCCATTTTGTATTTCATATCAGAACAAAAAACCTTAAGATTGTAGAGGACCATCCAATGAACATTCATGTACAGTTTGGCTTTAATCATATTTGTAGTTTCTGAGAAGAAGGCATTTGAATATTTTCCCATAGGGTCCAATGTTAATCTATGTCCTGCGGTGGCGGCCATCTTGGATTTCCGATCGGCATAAAAACAGAAACTTTGTAGAGGACCTTCCAATGATCATTCCTGGGCAGTTTGGTTTCAACTGTCCAAGTGGTTTCAGAGAAGAAGCATTTTGAAACATTTTTCCAATAGGGTCCAATGTTAAACTAAGTCCTGCCGTAGCCGCCATTTTGAATTTCATATCGGAACAATAAACCTTAAGATTGTAGAGGACCATCCAATGAACATTCATGTACAGTTTGGCTTTAATCATATTTGTAGTTTCTGAGAAGAAGGCATTTGTATATTTTCCCATAGGGTCCAATGTTAATCTATGTCCTGTGGTGGCAGCCATCTTGGATTTCTGATCGGCATAAAAAACAGAAACTTTGTAGAGGATCTTCCAATGATCATTCCTGGGCAGTTTGGTTTCAACTGTCCAAGTGGTTTCAGAGAAGAAGCATTTTGAAACATTTTTCCCATAGGTTCCAATGTTAAACTAAGTCCTGCCGTATCCGCCATTTTGTATTTCATATCGGAACAAAAAAACTTAAGATTGTAGAGGACCATCCAATGAACATTCATGTACAGTTTGGTTTTAATCATATTTGTAGTTTCTGAGAAGAAGGCATTTGAATATTTTCAAATAGGGTCCAATGTTAATCTATGTCCTGTGGTGGCGGCCATCTTGGATTTCCGATCGACATAAAAATCAGAAATTTTGTAGAGGACCGTCCAATGATCATTCCTGGGCAGTTTGGTTTCAACTGTCCAAGTGGTTTCAGAGAAGAAGCATTTTGAAACATTTTTCCAATAGGGTCCAATGTTAAACTAAGTCCTGCCGTAGCCGCCATTTTGAATTTCATATCGGAACAAAAAACCTTGAGATTGTAGAGGACCATCCAATGAACATTCATGTACAGTTTGGCTTCAATCATATTTGTAGTTTCTGAGAAGAAGGCATTTGAATATTTTCCCATAGGGTCCAATGTTAATCTATGTCCTGTGGTGGCGGCCATCTTGGATTTCCGATCGGCATAAAAAAAAAAAACTTTGTAGAGGACCTTCCAATGATCATTCCTGGGTAGTTTGGTTTCAACTGTCCAAGTGGTTTCAGAGAAGAAGCATTTTGGAACATTTTTCCCATAGGGTCCAATGTTAAATTAAGTCCTGCCGTAGCCGCCATTTTGTATTTCATATCGGAACAAAAAACCTTAAGAATGTAGAGGACCATCCAATGAACATTCATGTACAGTTTGGCTTTAATCATATTTGTAGTTTCTGAGAAGAAGGCATTTGAATATTTTCCCATAGGGTCCAATGTTAATCTATGTCCTGCGGTGGCGGCCATCTTGGATTTCCGATCGGCATAAAAAAACAGAAACTTTGTAGAGGACCTTCCAATGATCATTCCTGGGCAGTTTGGTTTCAACTGTCCAAGTGGTTTCAGAGAAGAAGCATTTTGAAACATATTTCCAATAGGGTCCAATGTTAAATTAAGTCCTGCCGTAGCCGCCATTTTGAATTTCATATCGGAACAAAAAACCTTAAGATTGTAGAGGACCATCCAATGAACATTCATGTACAGTTTGGCTTTAATCATATTTGTAGTTTCTGAGAAGAAGGCATTTGAATATTTTCCCTTAAGGTCCAATGTTAATCTATGGCCTTCAGTGGCGGCCATCTTGGATTTCCGATTGGCATAAAAAACAGAAAATTTGTAGAGGACCTTCCAATGATCATTCCTGGGCAGTTTGGTTTCAACTGTCCAAGTGGTTTCAGAGAAGAAGCATTTTGAAACATTTTTCCAATAGGGTCCAATGTTAACCTAAGTCCTGCCGTAGCCGCCATTTTGAATTTCATATCGGAACAAAAAACCTTAAGATTGTAGAGGACCATCCAATGAACATTCATGTACAGTTTGGCTTTAATCATATTTGTAGTTTCTGAGAAGAAGGCATTTGTATATTTTCCCATAGGGTCCAATGTTAATCTATGTCCTGTGGTGGCAGCCATCTTGGATTTTCGATCGGCATAAAAAGCAGAAACTTTGTAGAGGACCTTCCAATGATCATTCCTGGGCAGTTTGGTTTCAACTGTCCTAGTGGTTTCAGAGAAGAAGCATTTTGAAACATTTTTCCCATAGGTTCCAATGTTAAACTAAGTCCTGCCGTAGCCGCCATTTTGAATTTCATATCGGAACAAAAAACCTTTAGATTGTAGAGGACCATCCAATGAACATTCATGTACAGTTTGGTTTTAATCATATTTGTAGTTTCTGAGAAGAAGGCATTTGAATATTTTCCCATAGGGTCCAATGTTAATCTATGTCCTGTGGTGGCGGCCATCTTGGATTTCCGATCGGCATAAAAAACAGAAATTTTGTAGAGGACCGTCCAATGATCATTCCTGGGCAGTTTGGTTTCAACTGTCCAAGTGGTTTCAGAGAAGAAGCATTTTGAAACATTTTTCCAATAGGGTCCAATGTTAAACTAAGTCCTGCCGTAGCCGCCATTTTGAATTTCATATCGGAACAAAAAACCTTGAGATTGTAGAGGACCATCCAATGAACATTCATGTACAGTTTGGCTTCAATCATATTTGTAGTTTCTGAGAAGAAGGCATTTGAATATTTTCCCATAGGGTCCAATGTTAATCTATGTCCTCTGGTGGCGGCCATCTTGGATTTCCGATCGGCATAAAAAACAGAAATTTTGTAGAGGACCTTCCAATGATCATTCCTGGGCAGTTTGGTTTCAACTGTCCAAGTGGTTTCAGAGAAGAAGCATTTTGGAACATTTTTCCCATAGGGTCCAATGTTAAATTAAGTCCTGCCGTAGCCGCCAATTTGTATTTCATATCGGAACAAAAAACCTTAAGATTGTAGAGGACCATCCAATGAACATTCATGTACAGTTTGGCTTTAATCATATTTGTAGTTTCTGAGAAGAAGGCATTTGAATATTTTCCCATAGGGTCCAATGTTAATCTATGTCCTGCGGTGGCGGCCATCTTGGATTTCCGATCGGCATAAAAAACAGGAACTTTGTAGAGGACCTTCCAATGATCATTCCTGGGCAGTTTGGTTTCAACTGTCCAAGTGGGTTCAGAGAAGAAGCATTTTGAAACATTTTTCCCATAGGTTCCAATGTTAAACTAAGTCCTGCCGTAGCCGCCATTTTGAATTTCATATCGGAACAAAAAACCTTAAGATTGTAGAGGACCATCCAATGAACATTCATGTACAGTTTGGTTTTAATCATATTTGTAGTTTCTGAGAAGAAGGCATTTGAATATTTTCCCATAGGGTCCAATGTTAATTTATGTCCTGTGGTGGCGGCCATCTTGGATTTCCGATCGGCATAAAAAACAGAAATTTTGTAGAGGACCGTCCAATGATCATTCCTGGGCAGTTTGGTTTCAACTGTCCAAGTGGTTTCAGAGAAGAAGCATTTTGAAACATTTTTCCCATAGGTTCCAATGTTAAACTAAGTCCTGCCGTAGCCGCCATTTTGAATTTCATATCGGAACAAAAAACCTTTAGATTGTAGAGGACCATCCAATGAACATTCATGTACAGTTTGGTTTTAATCATATTTGTAGTTTCTGAGAAGAAGGCATTTGAATATTTTCCCATAGGGTCCAATGTTAATCTATGTCCTGTGGTGGCGGCCATCTTGGATTTCCGATCGGCATAAAAAACAGAAATTTTGTAGAGGACCGTCCAATGATCATTCCTGGGCAGTTTGGTTTCAACTGTCCAAGTGGTTTCAGAGAAGAAGCATTTTGAAACATTTTTCCAATAGGGTCCAATGTTAAACTAAGTCCTGCCGTAGCCGCCATTTTGAATTTCATATCGGAACAAAAAACCTTGAGATTGTAGAGGACCATCCAATGAACATTCATGTACAGTTTGGCTTCAATCATATTTGTAGTTTCTGAGAAGAAGGCATTTGAATATTTTCCCATAGGGTCCAATGTTAATCTATGTCCTCTGGTGGCGGCCATCTTGGATTTCCGATCGGCATAAAAAACAGAAACTTTGTAGAGGACCTTCCAATGATCATTCCTGGGCAGTTTGGTTTCAACTGTCCAAGTGGTTTCAGAGAAGAAGCATTTTGGAACATTTTTCCCATAGGGTCCAATGTTAAATTAAGTCCTGCCGTAGCCGCCATTTTGTATTTCATATCGGAACAAAAAACCTTAAGATTGTAGAGGACCATCCAATGAACATTCATGTACAGTTTGGCTTTAATCATATTTGTAGTTTCTGAGAAGAAGGCATTTGAATATTTTCCCATAGGGTCCAATGTTAATCTATGTCCTGCGGTGGCGGCCATCTTGGATTTCCGATCGGCATAAAAAACAGGAACTTTGTAGAGGACCTTCCAATGATCATTCCTGGGCAGTTTGGTTTCAACTGTCCAAGTGGGTTCAGAGAAGAAGCATTTTGAAACATTTTTCCCATAGGTTCCAATGTTAAACTAAGTCCTGCCGTAGCCGCCATTTTGAATTTCATATCGGAACAAAAAACCTTAAGATTGTAGAGGACCATCCAATGAACATTCATGTACAGTTTGGTTTTAATCATATTTGTAGTTTCTGAGAAGAAGGCATTTGAATATTTTCCCATAGGGTCCAATGTTAATTTATGTCCTGTGGTGGCGGCCATCTTGGATTTCCGATCGGCATAAAAAACAGAAATTTTGTAGAGGACCGTCCAATGATCATTCCTGGGCAGTTTGGTTTCAACTGTCCAAGTGGTTTCAGAGAAGAAGCATTTTGAAACATTTTTCCAATAGAGTCCAATGTTAAACTAAGTCCTGCCGTAGCCGCCATTTTGAATTTCATATCGGAACAAAAAACCTTGAGATTGTAGAGGACCATCCAATGAACATTCATGTACAGTTTGGCTTCAATCATATTTGTAGTTTCTGAGAAGAAGGCATTTGAATATTTTCCCATAGGGTCCAATGTTAATCTATGTCCTGTGGTGGCGGCCATCTTGGATTTCCGATCGGCATAAAAAACAGAAACTTTGTAGAGGACCTTCCAATGATCATTCCTGGGCAGTTTGGTTTCAACTGTCCAAGTGGTTTCAGAGAAGAAGCATTTTGGAACATTTTTCCCATAGGGTCCAATGTTAAACTAAGTCCTGCCGTAGCCGCCATTTTGTATTTCATATCGGAACAAAAAACCTTAAGATTGTAGAGGACCATCCAATGAACATTCATGTACAGTTTGGCTTTAATCATATTTGTAGTTTCTGAGAAGAAGGCATTTGAATATTTTCCCATAGGGTCCAATGTTAATCTATGTCCTGCGGTGGCGGCCATCTTGGATTTCCGATCGGCATAAAAAACAGGAACTTTGTAGAGGACCTTCCAATGATCATTCCTGGGCAGATTGGTTTCAACTGTCCAAGTGGGTTCAGAGAAGAAGCATTTTGAAACATTTTTCCCATAGGGTCCAATGTTAAACTAAGTCCTGCCGTAGCCGCCATTTTGAATTTCATATCAGAACAAAAAACCTTAAGATTGTAGAGGACCATCCAATGAACATTCATGTACAGTTTGGCTTTAATCATATTTGTAGTTTCTGAGAAGAAGGCATTTGAATATTTTCCCAAAGGGTCCAATATTAATCTATGTCCTGTGGTGGCGGCCATCTTGGATTTCCGATCGGCATAAAAAACAGAAATTTTGTAGAGGACCGTCCAATGATCATTCCTGGGCAATTTGGTTTCAACTGTCCAAGTGGTTTCAGAGAAGAAGCATTTTGAAACATTTTTCCAATAGGGTCCAATGTTAAACTAAGTCCTGCCGTAGCCGCCATTTTGAATTTCATATCGGAACAAAAAACCTTAAGATTGTAGAGGACCATCCAATGAACATTCATGTACAGTTTGGCTTCAATCATATTTGTAGTTTCTGAGAAGAAGGCATTTGAATATTTTCCCATAGGGTCCAATGTTAATCTATGTCCTGTGGTGGCGGCCATCTTGGATTTTCGATCGGCATAAAAAACAGAAACTTTGTAGAGGACCTTCCAATGATCATTCCTGGGCAGTTTGGTTTCAACTGTCCAAGTGGTTTCAGAGAAGAAGCATTTTGGAACATTTTTCCCATAGGGTCCAATGTTAAATTAAGTCCTGCCGTAGCCGCCATTTTGTATTTCATATCGGAACAAAAAACCTTAAGATTGTAGAGGACCATCCAATGAACATTCATGTACTGTTTGGCTTTAATCATATTTGTAGTTTCTGAGAAGAAGGCATTTGAATATTTTCCCATAGGGTCCAATGTTAATCTATGTCCTGCGGTGGCGGCCATCTTGGATTTCCGATCGGCATAAAAAACAGGAACTTTGTAGAGGACCTTCCAATGATCATTCCTGGGCAGTTTGGTTTCAACTGTCCAAGTGGGTTCAGAGAAGAAGCATTTTGAAACATTTTTCCCATAGGTTCCAATGTTAAACTAAGTCCTGCCGTAGCCGCCATTTTGAATTTCATATCGGAACAAAAAACCTTAAGATTGTAGAGGACCATCCAATGAACATTCATGTACAGTTTGGTTTTAATCATATTTGTAGTTTCTGAGAAGAAGGCATTTGAATATTTTCCCATAGGGTCCAATGTTAATTTATGTCCTGTGGTGGCGGCCATCTTGGATTTCCGATCGGCATAAAAAACAGAAATTTTGTAGAGGACCGTCCAATGATCATTCCTGGGCAGTTTGGTTTCAACTGTCCAAGTGGTTTCAGAGAAGAAGCATTTTGAAACATTTTTCCAATAGAGTCCAATGTTAAACTAAGTCCTGCCGTAGCCGCCATTTTGAATTTCATATCGGAACAAAAAACCTTGAGATTGTAGAGGACCATCCAATGAACATTCATGTACAGTTTGGCTTCAATCATATTTGTAGTTTCTGAGAAGAAGGCATTTGAATATTTTCCCATAGGGTCCAATGTTAATCTATGTCCTGTGGTGGCGGCCATCTTGGATTTCCGATCGGCATAAAAAACAGAAACTTTGTAGAGGACCTTCCAATGATCATTCCTGGGCAGTTTGGTTTCAACTGTCCAAGTGGTTTCAGAGAAGAAGCATTTTGGAACATTTTTCCCCTAGGGTCCAATGTTAAATTAAGTCCTGCCGTAGCCGCCATTTTGTATTTCATATCGGAACAAAAAACCTTAAGATTGTAGAGGACCATCCAATGAACATTCATGTACAGTTTGGCTTTAATCATATTTGTAGTTTCTGAGAAGAAGGCATTTGAATATTTTCCCATAGGGTCCAATGTTAATCTATGTCCTGCGGTGGCGGCCATCTTGGATTTCCGATCGGCATAAAAAACAGGAACTTTGTAGAGGACCTTCCAATGATCATTCCTGGGCAGTTTGGTTTCAACTGTCCAAGTGGGTTCAGAGAAGAAGCATTTTGAAACATTTTTCCCATAGGGTCCAATGTTAAACTAAGTCCTGCCGTAGCCGCCATTTTGAATTTCATATCAGAACAAAAAACCTTAAGATTGTAGAGGACCATCCAATGAACATTCATGTACAGTTTGGCTTTAATCATATTTGTAGTTTCTGAGAAGAAGGCATTTGAATATTTTCCCATAGGGTCCAATGTTAATCTATGTCCTGCGGTGGCGGCCATCTTGGATTTCCGATCGGCATAAAAAACAGAAACTTTGTAGAGGACCGTCCAATGATCATTCCTGGGCAGTTTGGTTTCAACTGTCCAAGTGGTTTCAGAGAAGAAGCATTTTGAAACATTTTTCCAATAGGGTCCAATGTTAAACTAAGTCCTGCCGTAGCCGCCATTTTGAATTTCATATCGGAACAAAAAACCTTAAGATTGTAGAGGACCATCCAATGAACATTCATGTACAGTTTGGCTTTAATCATATTTGTAGTTTCTGAGAAGAAGGCATTTGAATATTTTCCCAAAGGGTCCAATATTAATCTATGTCCTGTGGTGGCGGCCATCTTGGATTTCCGATCGGCATAAAAAACAGAAATTTTGTAGAGGACCGTCCAATGATCATTCCTGGGCAGTTTGGTTTCAACTGTCCAAGTGGTTTCAGAGAAGAAGCATTTTGAAACATTTTTCCAATAGGGTCCAATGTTAAACTAAGTCCTGCCGTAGCCGCCATTTTGAATTTCATATCGGAACAAAAAACCTTAAGATTGTAGAGGACCATCCAATGAACATTCATGTACAGTTTGGCTTTAATCATATTGGTAGTTTCTGAGAAGAAGGCATTTGTATATTTTCAAATAGGGTCCAATGTTAATCTATGTCCTGCGGTGGCAGCCATCTTGGATTTCCGATCGGCATAAAAAACAGAAACTTTGTAGAGGACCTTCCAATGATCATTCCTGGGCAGTTTGGTTTCAACTGTCCAAGTGGTTTCAGAGAAGAAGCATTTTGAAACATTTTTCCAATAGGGTCCAATGTTAAACTAAGTCCTGCGTAGCCGCCATTTTGAATTTCATATCGGAACAAAAAACCATAAGATTGTAGAGGACCATCCAATGAACATTCATGTACAGTTTGGCTTTAATCATATTTGTAGTTTCTGAGAAGAAGGCATTTGAATATTTTCCCATAGGGTCCAATGTTAATCTATGGCCTGCGGTGGCGGCCATCTTGGATTTCCGATCGGCATAAAAAACAGAATCTTTGTAGAGGACCTTCCAATGATCATTCCTGGGCAGTTTGGTTTCAACTGTCCAAGTGGTTTCAGAGAAGAAGCATTTTGAAACATGTTTCCCATAGGGTCCAATGTTAAACTAAGTCCTGCCGTAGCCGCCATTTTGTATTTCATATCGGAACAAAAAACCTTAAGATTGTAGAGGACCATCCAATGAACATTCATGTACAGTTTGGCTTTAATCATATTTGTAGTTTCTGAGAAGAAGGCATTTGAATATTTTCCCATAGGGTCCAATGTTAATCTATGTCCTGCGGTGGCGGCCATCTTGGATTTCCGATCTGCATAAAAAGCAGAAACTTTGTAGAGGACCTTCCAATGATCATTCCTGGGCAGTTTGGTTTCAACTGTCCAAGTGGTTTCAGAGAAGAAGCATTTTGAAACATTTTTCCCATAGGGTCCAATGTTAAACTAAGTCCTGCCGTAGCCGCCATTTTGAATTTCATATCGGAACAAAAAACCTTAAGATTGTAGAGGACCATCCAATGAACATTCATGTACAGTTTGGCTTTAATCATATTTGTAGTTTCTGAGAAGAAGGCATTTGAATATTTTACCAAAGGGTCCAATGTTAATCTATGTCCTGTGGTGGCGGCCATCTTGGATTTGCGATCGGCATAAAAAACGGAAATTTTGTAGAGGACCTTCCAATGATCATTCCTGGGCAGTTTGGTTTCAACTGTCCAAGTGGTTTCAGAGAAGAAGCATTTTGAAACATTTTTCCAATAGGGTCCAATGTTAAACTAAGTCCTGCCGTAGCCGCCATTTTGAATTTCATATCGGAACAAAAAACCTTAAGATTGTAGAGGACCATCCAATGAACATTCATGTACAGTTTGGCTTTAATCATATTTGTAGTTTCTGAGAAGAAGGCATTTGTATATTTTCAAATAGGGTCCAATGTTAATCTATGTCCTGCGGTGGCAGCCATCTTGGATTTCCGATCGGCATAAAAAACAGAAACTTTGTAGAGGACCTTCCAATGATCATTCCTGGGCAGTTTGGTTTCAACTGTCCAAGTGGTTTCAGAGAAGAAGCATTTTGAAACATTTTTCCAATAGGGTCCAATGTTAAACTAAGTCCTGCCGTAGCCGCCATTTTGAATTTCATATCGGAACAAAAAACCTTAAGATTGTAGAGGACCATCCAATGAACATTCATGTACAGTTTGGCTTTAATCATATTTGTAGTTTCTGAGAAGAAGGCATTTGAATATTTTCAAATAGGGTCCAATGTTAATCTATGTCCTGCGGTGGCGGCCATCTTGGATTTCCGATCGGCATAAAAAACAGAAACTTTGTAGAGGACCTTCCAATGATCATTCCTGGGCAGTTTGGTTTCAACTGTCCAAGTGGTTTCAGAGAAGAAGCATTTTGAAACATTTTTCCAATAGGGTCCAATGTTAAACTAAGTCCTGCCGTAGCCGCCATTTTGAATTTCATATCGGAACAAAAAACCTTAAGATTGTAGAGGACCATCCAATGAACATTCATGTACAGTTTGGCTTTAATCATATTTGTAGTTTCTGAGAAGAAGGCATTTGTATATTTTCAAATAGGGTCCAATGTTAATCTATGTCCTGCGGTGGCAGCCATCTTGGATTTCCGATCGGCATAAAAAACAGAAACTTTGTAGAGGACCTTCCAATGATCATTCCTGGGCAGTTTGGTTTCAACTGTCCAAGTGGTTTCAGAGAAGAAGCATTTTGAAACATTTTTCCAATAGGGTCCAATGTTAAACTAAGTCCTGCGTAGCCGCCATTTTGAATTTCATATCGGAACAAAAAACCTTAAGATTGTAGAGGACCATCCAATGAACATTCATGTACAGTTTGGCTTTAATCATATTTGTAGTTTCTGAGAAGAAGGCATTTGAATATTTTCCCATAGGGTCCAATGTTAATCTATGGCCTGCGGTGGCGGCCATCTTGGATTTCCGATCGGCATAAAAAACAGAAACTTTGTAGAGGACCGTCCAATGATCATTCCTGGGCAGTTTGGTTTCAACTGTCCAAGTGGTTTCAGAGAAGAAGCATTTTGAAACATTTTTCCCATAGGGTCCAATGTTAAACTAAGTCCTGCCGTAGCCGCCATTTTGAATTTCATATCGGAACAAAAAACCTTAAGATTGTAGAGGACCATCCAATGAACATTCATGTACAGTTTGGCTTTAATCATATTTGTAGTTTCTGAGAAGAAGGCATTTGAATATTTTCCCATAGGGTCCAATGTTAATCTATGTCCTGTGCTGGCGGCCATCTTGGATTTCCGATCGGCATAAAAAACAGAATCTTTGTAGAGGACCTTCCAATGATCATTCCTGGGCAGTTTGGTTTCAACTGTCCAAGTGGTTTCAGAGAAGAAGCATTTTGAAACATGTTTCCCATAGGGTCCAATGTTAAACTAAGTCCTGCCGTAGCCGCCATTTTGTATTTCATATCGGAACAAAAAACCTTAAGATTGTAGAGGACCATCCAATGAACATTCATGTACAGTTTGGCTTTAATCATATTTGTAGTTTCTGAGAAGAAGGCATTTGAATATTTTCCCATAGGGTCCAATGTTAATCTATGTCCTGCGGTGGCGGCCATCTTGGATTTCCGATCGGCATAAAAAGCAGAAACTTTGTAGAGGACCTTCCAATGATCATTCCTGGGCAGTTTGGTTTCAACTGTCCAAGTGGTTTCAGAGAAGAAGCATTTTGAAACATTTTTCCCATAGGGTCCAATGTTAAACTAAGTCCTGCCGTAGCCGCCATTTTGAATTTCATATCGGAACAAAAAACCTTAAGATTGTAGAGGACCATCCAATGAACATTCATGTACAGTTTGGCTTTAATCATATTTGTAGTTTCTGAGAAGAAGGCATTTGAATATTTTACCAAAGGGTCCAATGTTAATCTATGTCCTGTGGTGGCGGCCATCTTGGATTTGTGATCGGCATAAAAAACGAAAATTTTGTAGAGGACCTTCCAATGATCATTCCTGGGCAGTTTGGTTTCAACTGTTCAAGTGGTTTCAGAGAAGAAGCATTTTGAAACATTTTTCCAATAGGGTCCAATGTTAAACTAAGTCCTGCCGTAGCCGCCATTTTGAATTTCATATCGGAACAAAAAACCTTAAGATTGTAGAGGACCATCCAATGAACATTCATGTACAGTTTGGCTTTAATCATATTTGTAGTTTCTGAGAAGAAGGCATTTGTATATTTTCAAATAGGGTCCAATGTTAATCTATGTCCTGCGGTGGCAGCCATCTTGGATTTCCGATCGACATAAAAAACAGAAACTTTGTAGAGGACCTTCCAATGATCATTCCTGGGCAGTTTGGTTTCAACTGTCCAAGTGGTTTCAGAGAAGAAGCATTTTGAAACATTTTTCCAATAGGGTCCAATGTTAAACTAAGTCCTGCCGTAGCCGCCATTTTGAATTTCATATCGGAACAAAAAACCTTAAGATTGTAGAGGACCATCCAATGAACATTCATGTACAGTTTGGCTTTAATCATATTTGTAGTTTCTGAGAAGAAGGCATTTGAATATTTTCAAATAGGGTCCAATGTTAATCTATGTCCTGCGGTGGCGGTCATCTTGGATTTCCGATCGGCATAAAAAACAGAAACTTTGTAGAGGACCTTCCAATGATCATTCCTGGGCAGTTTGGTTTCAACTGTCCAAGTGGTTTCAGAGAAGAAGCATTTTGAAACATTTTTCCAATAGGGTCCAATGTTAAACTAAGTCCTGCCGTAGCCGCCATTTTGAATTTCATATCGGAACAAAAAACCTTAAGATTGTAGAGGACCATCCAATGAACATTCATGTACAGTTTGGCTTTAATCATATTTGTAGTTTCTGAGAAGAAGGCATTTGTATATTTTCAAATAGGGTCCAATGTTAATCTATGTCCTGCGGTGGCAGCCATCTTGGATTTCCGATCGGCATAAAAAACAGAAACTTTGTAGAGGACCTTCCAATGATCATTCCTGGGCAGTTTGGTTTCAACTGTCCAAGTGGTTTCAGAGAAGAAGCATTTTGAAACATTTTTCCAATAGGGTCCAATGTTAAACTAAGTCCTGCGTAGCCGCCATTTTGAATTTCATATCGGAACAAAAAACCTTAAGATTGTAGAGGACCATCCAATGAACATTCATGTACAGTTTGGCTTTAATCATATTTGTAGTTTCTGAGAAGAAGGCATTTGAATATTTTCCCATAGGGTCCAATGTTAATCTATGGCCTGCGGTGGCGGCCATCTTGGATTTCCGATCGGCATAAAAAACAGAAACTTTGTAGAGGACCGTCCAATGATCATTCCTGGGCAGTTTGGTTTCAACTGTCCAAGTGGTTTCAGAGAAGAAGCATTTTGAAACATTTTTCCCATAGGGACCAATGTTAAACTAAGTCCTGCCGTAGCCGCCATTTTGAATTTCATATCGGAACAAAAAACCTTAAGATTGTAGAGGACCATCCAATGAACATTCATGTACAGTTTGGCTTTAATCATATTTGTAGTTTCTGAGAAGAAGGCATTTGAATATTTTCCCATAGGGTCCAATGTTAATCTATGTCCTGTGCTGGCGGCCATCTTGGATTTCCGATCGGCATAAAAAACAGAATCTTTGTAGAGGACCTTCCAATGATCATTCCTGGGCAGTTTGGTTTCAACTGTCCAAGTGGTTTCAGAGAAGAAGCATTTTGAAACATGTTTCCCATAGGGTCCAATGTTAAACTAAGTCCTGCCGTAGCCGCCATTTTGTATTTCATATCGGAACAAAAAACCTTAAGATTGTAGAGGACCATCCAATGAACATTCATGTACAGTTTGGCTTTAATCATATTTGTAGTTTCTGAGAAGAAGGCATTTGAATATTTTCCCATAGGGTCCAATGTTAATCTATGTCCTGCGGTGGCGGCCATCTTGGATTTCCGATCGGCATAAAAAGCAGAAACTTTGTAGAGGACCTTCCAATGATCATTCCTGGGCAGTTTGGTTTCAACTGTCCAAGTGGTTTCAGAGAAGAAGCATTTTGAAACATTTTTCCCATAGGGTCCAATGTTAAACTAAGTCCTGCCGTAGCCGCCATTTTGAATTTCATATCGGAACAAAAAACCTTAAGATTGTAGAGGACCATCCAATGAACATTCATGTACAGTTTGGCTTTAATCATATTTGTAGTTTCTGAGAAGAAGGCATTTGAATATTTTACCAAAGGGTCCAATGTTAATCTATGTCCTGTGGTGGCGGCCATCTTGGATTTGTGATCGGCATAAAAAACGGAAATTTTGTAGAGGACCTTCCAATGATCATTCCTGGGCAGTTTGGTTTCAACTGTCCAAGTGGTTTCAGAGAAGAAGCATTTTGAAACATTTTTCCAATAGGGTCCAATGTTAAACTAAGTCCTGCCGTAGCCGCCATTTTGAATTTCATATCGGAACAAAAAACCTTAAGATTGTAGAGGACCATCCAATGAACATTCATGTACAGTTTGGCTTTAATCATATTTGTAGTTTCTGAGAAGAAGGCATTTGTATATTTTCAAATAGGGTCCAATGTTAATCTATGTCCTGCGGTGGCAGCCATCTTGGATTTCCGATCGACATAAAAAACAGAAACTTTGTAGAGGACCTTCCAATGATCATTCCTGGGCAGTTTGGTTTCAACTGTCCAAGTGGTTTCAGAGAAGAAGCATTTTGAAACATTTTTCCAATAGGGTCCAATGTTAAACTAAGTCCTGCCGTAGCCGCCATTTTGAATTTCATATCGGAACAAAAAACCTTAAGATTGTAGAGGACCATCCAATGAACATTCATGTACAGTTTGGCTTTAATCATATTTGTAGTTTCTGAGAAGAAGGCATTTGAATATTTTCCCATAGGGTCCAATGTTAATCTATGTCCTGCGGTGGCGGCCATCTTGGATTTCCGATCGGCATAAAAAACAGAAACTTTGTAGAGGACCTTCCAATGATCATTCCTGGGCAGTTTGGTTTCAACTGTCCAAGTGGTTTCAGAGAAGAAGCATTTTGAAACATTTTTCCAATAGGGTCCAATGTTAAACTAAGTCCTGCCGTAGCCGCCATTTTGAATTTCATATCGGAACAAAAAACCTTAAGATTGTAGAGGACCATCCAATGAACATTCATGTACAGTTTGGCTTTAATCATATTTGTAGTTTCTGAGAAGAAGGCATTTGAATATTTTACCAAAGGGTCCAATATTAATCTATGTCCTGTGGTGGCGGCCATCTTGGATTTCCGATCGGCATAAAAAACAGAAATTTTGTAGAGGATCGTCCAATGATCATTCCTGGGCAGTTTGGTTTCAACTGTCCAAGTGGTTTCAGAGAAGAAGCATTTTGAAACATTTTTCCAATAGGGTCCAATGTTAAACTAAGTCCTGCCGTAGCCGCCATTTTGAATTTCATATCGGAACAAAAAACCTTAAGATTGTAGAGGACCATCCAATGAACATTCATGTACAGTTTGGCTTTAATCATATTTGTAGTTTCTGAGAAGAAGGCATTTGTATATTTTCAAATAGGGTCCAATGTTAATCTATGTCCTGCGGTGGCAGCCATCTTGGATTTCCGATCGGCATAAAAAACAGAAACTTTGTAGAGGACCTTCCAATGATCATTCCTGGGCAGTTTGGTTTCAACTGTCCAAGTGGTTTCAGAGAAGAAGCATTTTGAAACATTTTTCCAATAGGGTCCAATGTTAAACTAAGTCCTGCGTAGCCGCCATTTTGAATTTCATATCGGAACAAAAAACCTTAAGATTGTAGAGGACCATCCAATGAACATTCATGTACAGTTTGGCTTTAATCATATTTGTAGTTTCTGAGAAGAAGGCATTTGAATATTTTCCCATAGGGTCCAATGTTAATCTATGGCCTGCGGTGGCGGCCATCTTGGATTTCCGATCGGCATAAAAAACAGAAACTTTGTAGAGGACCTTCCAATGATCATTCCTGGGCAGTTTGGTTTCAACTGTCCAAGTGGTTTCAGAGAAGAAGCATTTTGAAACATTTTTCCCATAGGGTCCAATGTTAAACTAAGTCCTGCCGTAGCCGCCATTTTGAATTTCATATCGGAACAAAAAACCTTAAGATTGTATAGGACCATCCAATGAACATTCATGTACAGTTTGGCTTTAATCATATTTGTAGTTTCTGAGAAGAAGGCATTTGAATATTTTCCCATAGGGTCCAATGTTAATCTATGTCCTGTGCTGGCGGCCATCTTGGATTTCCGATCGGCATAAAAAACAGCATCTTTGTAGAGGACCTTCCAATGATCATTCCTGGGCAGTTTGGTTTCAACTGTCCAAGTGGTTTCAGAGAAGAAGCATTTTGAAACATGTTTCCCATAGGGTCCAATGTTAAACTAAGTCCTGTCGTAGCCGCCATTTTTTATTTCATATCGGAACAAAAAACCTTAAGATTGTAGAGGACCATCCAATGAACATTCATGTACAGTTTGGCTTTAATCATATTTGTAGTTTCTGAGAAGAAGGCATTTGAATATTTTCCCATAGGGTCCAATGTTAATCTATGTCCTGCGGTGGCGGCCATCTTGGATTTCCGATCGGCATAAAAAGCAAAAACTTTGTAGAGGACCTTCCAATGATCATTCCTGGGCAGTTTGGTTTCAACTGTCCAAGTGGTTTCAGAGAGGAAGCATTTTGAAACATTTTTCCAATAGGGTCCAATGTTAAACTAAGTCCTGCCGTAGCCGCCATTTTGAATTTCATATCGGAACAAAAAACCGTAAGATTGTAGAGGACCATCCAATGAACATTCATGTACAGTTTGGCTTTAATCATATTTGTAGTTTCTGAGAAGAAGGCATTTGAATATTTTACCAAAGGGTCCAATGTTAATCTATGTCCTGTGGTGGCGGCCATCTTGGATTTGCGATCGGCATAAAAAACGGAAATTTTGTAGAGGACCTTCCAATGATCATTCCTGGGCAGTTTGGTTTCAACTGTCCAAGTGGTTTCAGAGAAGAAGCATTTTGAAACATTTTTCCAATAGGGTCCAATGTTAAACTAAGTCCTGCCGTAGCCGCCATTTTGAATTTCATATCGGAACAAAAAACCTTAAGATTGTAGAGGACCATCCAATGAACATTCATGTACAGTTTGGCTTTAATCATATTTGTAGTTTCTGAGAAGAAGGCATTTGTATATTTTCAAATAGGGTCCAATGTTAATCTATGGCCTGCGGTGGCAGCCATCTTGGATTTCCGATCGGCATAAAAAACAGAAACTTTGTAGAGGACCTTCCAATGATCATTCCTGGGCAGTTTGGTTTCAACTGTCCAAGTGGTTTCAGAGAAGAAGCATTTTGAAACATTTTTCCAATAGGGTCCAATGTTAACCTAAGTCCTGCCGTAGCCGCCATTTTGAATTTCATATCGGAACAAAAAACCTTAAGATTGTAGAGGACCATCCAATGAACATTCATGTACAGTTTGGCTTTAATCATATTTGTAGTTTCTGAGAAGAAGGCATTTGAATATTTTCCCATAGGGTCCAATGTTAATCTATGTCCTGTGGTGGCGGCCATCTTGGATTTCCGATCGGCATAAAAAACCGAAACTTTGTAGAGGACCTTCCAATGATCATTCCTGGGCAGTTTGGTTTCAACTGTCCAAGTGGTTTCAGAGAAGAAGCATTTTGAAACATGTTTCCCATAGGGTCCAATGTTAAACTAAGTCCTGCCGTAGCCGCCATTTTGTATTTCATATCGGAACAAAAAACCTTAAGATTGTAGAGGACCATCCAATGAACATTCATGTACAGTTTGGCTTTAATCATATTTGTAGTTTCTGAGAAGAAGGCATTTGAATATTTTCCCATAGGGTCCAATGTTAATCTATGTCCTGCGGTGGCGGCCATCTTGGATTTCCGATCGGCATAAAAAACAGAAACTTTGTAGAGGACCTTCCAATGATCATTCCTGGGCAGTTTGGTTTCAACTGTCCAAGTGGTTTCAGAGAAGAAGCATTTTGAAACATTTTTCCAATAGGGTCCAATGTTAAACTAAGTTCTGCCGTAGCCGCCATTTTGAATTTCATATCGGAACAAAAAACCTTAAGATTGTAGAGGACCATCCAATGAACATTCATGTACAGTTTGGCTTTAATCATATTTGTAGTTTCTGAGAAGAAGGCATTTGTATATTTTCCCATAGGGTCCAATGTTAATATATGTCCTGTGGTGGCAGCCATCTTGGATTTCCGATCGGCATAAAAAGCAGAAACTTTGTAGAGGACCTTCCAATGATCATTCCTGGGCAGTTTGGTTTCAACTGTCCAAGTGGTTTCAGAGAAGAAGCATTTTGAAACATTTTTCCCATAGGGTCCAATGTTAAACTAAGTCCTGCCGTAGCCGCCATTTTGAATTTCATATCGGAACAAAAAACCTTAAGATTGTAGAGGACCTTCCAATGAACATTCATGTACAGTTTGGCTTTAATCATATTTGTAGTTTCTGAGAAGAAGGCATTTGAATATTTTACCAAAGGGTCCAATGTTAATCTATGTCCTGTGGTGGCGGCCATCTTGGATTTGCGATCGGCATAAAAAACGGAAATTTTGTAGAGGACCTTCCAATGATCATTCCTGGGCAGTTTGGTTTCAACTGTCCAAGTGGTTTCAGAGAAGAAGCATTTTGAAACATTTTTCCAATAGGGTCCAATGTTAACCTAAGTCCTGCCGTAGCCGCCATTTTGAATTTCATATCGGAACAAAAAACCTTAAGATTGTAGAGGACCATCCAATGAACATTCATGTACAGTTTGGCTTTAATCATATTTGTAGTTTCTGAGAAGAAGGCATTTGTATATTTTCAAATAGGGTCCAATGTTAATCTATGGCCTGCGGTGGCAGCCATCTTGGATTTCCGATCGGCATAAAAAACAGAAACTTTGTAGAGGACCTTCCAATGATCATTCCTGGGCAGTTTGGTTTCAACTGTCCAAGTGGTTTCAGAGAAGAAGCATTTTGAAACATTTTTCCAATAGGGTCCAATGTTAAACTAAGTCCTGCCGTAGCCGCCATTTTGAATTTCATATCGGAACAAAAAACCTTAAGATTGTAGAGGACCATCCAATGAACATTCATGTACAGTTTGGCTTTAATCATATTTGTAGTTTCTGAGAAGAAGGCATTTGAATATTTTCCCATAGGGTCCAATGTTAATCTATGTCCTGTGGTGGCGGCCATCTTGGATTTCCGATCGGCATAAAAAACCGAAACTTTGTAGAGGACCTTCCAATGATCATTCCTGGGCAGTTTGGTTTCAACTGTCCAAGTGGTTTCAGAGAAGAAGCATTTTGAAACATGTTTCCCATAGGGTCCAATGTTAAACTAAGTCCTGCCGTAGCCGCCATTTTGTATTTCATATCGGAACAAAAAACCTTAAGATTGTAGAGGACCATCCAATGAACATTCATGTACAGTTTGGCTTTAATCATATTTGTAGTTTCTGAGAAGAAGGCATTTGAATATTTTCCCATAGGGTCCAATGTTAATCTATGTCCTGCGGTGGCGGCCATCTTGGATTTCCGATCGGCATAAAAAACAGAAACTTTGTAGAGGACCTTCCAATGATCATTCCTGGGCAGTTTGGTTTCAACTGTCCAAGTGGTTTCAGAGAAGAAGCATTTTGAAACATTTTTCCAATAGGGTCCAATGTTAAACTAAGTTCTGCCGTAGCCGCCATTTTGAATTTCATATCGGAACAAAAAACCTTAAGATTGTAGAGGACCATCCAATGAACATTCATGTACAGTTTGGCTTTAATCATATTTGTAGTTTCTGAGAAGAAGGCATTTGTATATTTTCCCATAGGGTCCAATGTTAATATATGTCCTGTGGTGGCAGCCATCTTGGATTTCCGATCGGCATAAAAAGCAGAAACTTTGTAGAGGACCTTCCAATGATCATTCCTGGGCAGTTTGGTTTCAACTGTCCAAGTGGTTTCAGAGAAGAAGCATTTTGAAACATTTTTCCCATAGGGTCCAATGTTAAACTAAGTCCTGCCGTAGCCGCCATTTTGAATTTCATATCGGAACAAAAAACCTTAAGATTGTAGAGGACCTTCCAATGAACATTCATGTACAGTTTGGCTTTAATCATATTTGTAGTTTCTGAGAAGAAGGCATTTGAATATTTTACCAAAGGGTCCAATGTTAATCTATGTCCTGTGGTGGCGGCCATCTTGGATTTGCGATCGGCATAAAAAACGGAAATTTTGTAGAGGACCTTCCAATGATCATTCCTGGGCAGTTTGGTTTCAACTGTCCAAGTGGTTTCAGAGAAGAAGCATTTTGAAACATTTTTCCAATAGGGTCCAATGTTAACCTAAGTCCTGCCGTAGCCGCCATTTTGAATTTCATATCGGAACAAAAAACCTTAAGATTGTAGAGGACCATCCAATGAACATTCATGTACAGTTTGGCTTTAATCATATTTGTAGTTTCTGAGAAGAAGGCATTTGTATATTTTCAAATAGGGTCCAATGTTAATCTATGTCCTGCGGTGGCAGCCATCTTGGATTTCCGATCGGCATAAAAAACAGAAACTTTGTAGAGGACCTTCCAATGATCATTCCTGGGCAGTTTGGTTTCAACTGTCCAAGTGGTTTCAGAGAAGAAGCATTTTGAAACATTTTTCCAATAGGGTCCAATGTTAAACTAAGTCCTGCCGTAGCCGCCATTTTGAATTTCATATCGGAACAAAAAACCTTAAGATTGTAGAGGACCATCCAATGAACATTCATGTACAGTTTGGCTTTAATCATATTTGTAGTTTCTGAGAAGAAGGCATTTGAATATTTTCACATAGGGTCCAATGTTAATCTATGTCCTGTGGTGGCGGCCATCTTGGATTTCCGATCGGCATAAAAAACCGAAACTTTGTAGAGGACCTTCCAATGATCATTCCTGGGCAGTTTGGTTTCAACTGTCCAAGTGGTTTCAGAGAAGAAGCATTTTGAAACATGTTTCCCATAGGGTCCAATGTTAAACTAAGTCCTGCCGTAGTTTGTAGTTTCTGAGAAGAAGGCATTTGTATATTTTCCCATAGGGTCCAATGTTAATCTATGTCCTGTGGTGGCAGCCATCTTGGATTTCCGATCGGCATAAAAAACAGAAACTTTGTAGAGGACCTTCCAATGATCATTCCTGGGCAGTTTGGTTTCAACTGTCCAAGTGGTTTCAGAGAAGAAGCATTTTGAAACATTTTTCTCATAGGGTCCAATGTTAAACTAAGTCCTGCCGTAGCCGCCATTTTGAATTTCATATCGGAACAAAAAACCTTAAGATTGTAGAGGACCATCCAATGAACATTCATGTACAATTTGGCTTTAATCATATTTGTAGTTTCTGAGAAGAGGGCATTTGAATATTTTCCCATAGGGTCCAATGTTAATCTATGTCCTGCGGTGGCGGCCATCTTGGATTTCCGATCGGCATAAAAAACAGAAACTTTGTAGAGGACCTTCCAATGATCATTCCTGGGCAGTTTGGTTTCAACTGTCCAAGTGGTTTCAGAGAAGAAGCATTTTGAAATATTTTTCCCATAGGGTCCAATGTTAAACTAAGTCCTGCCGTAGCCGCCATTTTGAATTTCATATCGGAACAAAAAACCTAAAGTTTGTAGAGGGCCATCTAATGAACATTCATGTACAGTTTGGCTTTAATCATATTTGTAGTTTCTGAGAAGAAGGCATTTGAATATTTTCCCATAGGGTCCAATGTTAATCTATGTCCTGCGATGGCGGCCATCTTGGATTTCCGATCGGCATAAAAAATAGTAACTTGGTAAAGGACATTCCAATGATCATTTCTGTACAGTTTAGGTTCAGTCAGTTCATTAGTTTCAGAGAAGAAGATCTTTGAAATTTCAGCCAATCAGAGCATATTATTGGCCTTGGCAGCCATATTGAATATCCGACTGGAACGAAAAACAGTAACTTTGTAGAGGACCATCCAAGGAACATTCCTGCTAAGTTTGGTTCCAATCGGCCCAGTGGTTTCGGAAAAGAAGCTTGAAAGGTGAAAAGTTTACAGACGACAGACGACAGACGACAGACAACAGAAGTTCATAAAAAATCCCATAATATATGTTAAAAAGCTCATCATTATGCTTATACAGTTCAAATTTGGGCACTTTCTGGCTTAAAATAGAGCAGTTTAGGCCATTTGAAGAAATTTCTATTTTTAGTAATGGCGGCCATCTTGGATATAAGACGGTGCTGACGGACACATTTTTGAAAGGGGACCACCCAAGGATCATTTCAGCAAAGTTTGGTTGAGATTAGCTCAGTAGTTTCAGAGAAGATTTTTTTTTAATTTCATACCCCCTTTTTTCTAATTTGCATAATCGGTCAAAATAGGCAAAAGTTCAAAGTTCATAAAAAATCACGTAATATAGGTTAAAAAGCTCATCATTATGCTTCTACAGTTCAAATTTGGGCACTTTCTGACATAAAATAGAGCAGTTTTGGCCATTTGAAGAAATTTCTATTTTTAGTAATGGCGGCCATCTTGGATACAAGACGGTGCTGACGAACACATTTTTGAAAGGGGATCACCCAATGATCATTTCAGCAAAGTTTGGTTGAGATTGGCTCAGTAGTTTCAGAGCAGAAGATTTTTTTTTAATTTCATCCCCCCTTTTTTCTAATTTGCATAATCGGTCAAAATAGGCAAAAGTTCAAAGTTCATAAAAATCCCGTAATATATGTTAAAAAGCTCATCATTATGCTTATACAGTTCAAATTTGGGCACTTTCTGGCTTAAAATAGAGCAGTTTTGGCCATTTGAAGAAATTTCTATTTTTAGTAATGGCGGCCATCTTGGATACAGGACGGTGCTGACGGACACAATTTTGAAAGGGGACCACCCAGGGATCATTTCTGCAAAGTTTGGTTGAGATTGGCTTAGTAGTTTCAGAGAAGATTTTTTTTTAATTTCATCCCCCCTTTTTTCTAATTTCTATAATCGGTCAAAATAGGCAAAAGTTCAAAGTTCATAAAAAATCCCGTAATATATGTTAAAAAGCTCATCATTATGTTTATACAGTTCAAATTTGGGCACTTTCTGGGTTAAAATAGAGCAGTTTGTGGCCATTTGAAGAAATTTCTATTTTTAGTCATGGCGGCTATCTTGGATACAGGACGGTGCTGACGGACACAATTGTGAAAGGGGACCACCCAAGGATCATTTCAGCAAAGTTTGGTTGAGATTGGCTCAGTAGTTTCAGAGGAGAAGATTTTTTTTTAAATTTCATCCCCCCTTTTCTCTAATTTGCATAATCGGTCAAAATAGGCAAAAGTTCAAAGTTCATAAAAATCCCATAATAGATGTTAAAAAGCTCATCATTATGTTTATACAGTTCAAATTTGGGCACTTTCTGGCTTAAAATAGAGCAGTTTTGGCCATTTGAAGACATTTCTATTTATAGTAATGGCGGCC